>CAXAJV010000147.1:0-2472000 GCA_963969225.1 Xylocopa violacea | reverse complement strand
TATACATCAATAACGTAATATAACCTAACCTGAACCAACCTAACATCTCGGCACTAATATTTGACAACATTCCTGGCTTGTTGGCCTCTATGTTTCCGTGGGACCTTTATATACATCAATAACTTAATATAACGTAACCTAAACCAACCTATCATATCAGCGGTAATATTTGAAAACATTCCTGTCGATGTTGGCCTCTACGTCTCCGTGTGACTTTTATAAACATCAAAACGTAATTTAACCTAACCTAACCCAACGTAACATCTCGGCGGTAATATTTGACAACATTCCTGATCAGTTGGCATCTACGTCTCCGTGGAACCTTCATATACATCAATAACGTAATATAACTTAACCTAACCCAACCTATCATCTCGGCGGTAATATTTGACAACATTCCTGGCGAGTTGGCCTCTACGTTTCCGTGGGGCCTTCATATACATCAATAACGTAATATAACCAAACCTAACCCAACCTAACATCTCGGCGGTAATATTTGACAACATTCCTGGCGAGTTGGCCTCTATCTCTCCGTGGTACCTTCATATACGTCAATAACGTAATATAATCTAACCTAACCCAACCTATCATCTCGGCACTAATATTTGACAACATTCCTGGCGAGTTGGTCTCTATCTCTCCGTGGGACCTTCATATACATCAATAACGTAATATAACCTAACTTGAAGCAACCTAACATCTCGGCGGTAATATTTGACAACATTCCTGGCGAGTTGGCCTCTACGTCTCCGTGGGGCCTTCATATTCATCAATAACGTAATATAACCTAACCTAACCCAACCTAACATCTCGGCGGTAATATTTGACAACATTCCTGGCGAGTTGGCTTCTACGTCTCCGTGGGGCCTTCATATACATCAATCACGTAATATAACCAAACCTAACCCAACCTAACATCTCGGCGGTAATATTTGACAACATTCCTGGCGAGTTGGTCTCTACGCCTCCGTACGACCATCATATACATCAATAACGTAATATAACCTAACCTGAACCAACCTAACATCTCGGCACTAATATTTGACAACATTCCTGGCTTGTTGGCCTCTATGTTTCCGTGGGACCTTTATATACATCAATAACTTAATATAACGTAACCTAAACCAACCTATCATATCGGCGGTAATATTTGAAAACATTCCTGTCGATGTTGGCCTCTACGTCTCCGTGTGACTTTTATAAACATCAAAACGTAATTTAACCTAACCTAACCCAACGTAACATCTCGGCGGTAATATTTGACAACATTCCTGATCAGTTGGCCTCTACGTCTCCGTGGAACCTTCATATACATCAATAACGTAATATAACTTAACCTAACCCAACCTATCATCTCGGCGGTAATATTTGACAACATTCCTGGCGAGTTGGCCTCTACGTTTCCGTGGGGCCTTCATATACATCAATAACGTAATATAACCAAACCTAACCCAACCTAACATCTCGGCGGTAATATTTGACAACATTCCTGGCGAGTTGGCCTCTACGCCTCCGTGCGACCTTCATATACATCAATAACGTAATTTAACCTAACCTGAACCAACCTATCATCTCGGCGTTAATATTTGACAACATTCCTGGCTAGTTGAGCTCTACGTCTCCGTGGGACCTTCATATACATCAATAACGTAATATCACCTAACGTAACCCAACCTAAGATCTCGGCACTAATATTTGACAACATTCCTGGCGAGTTGGCCTCTATGTTTCCGTGGGACCTTTATATACATCAATAACGTAATATAACGTAACCTAAACCAACCTATCATATCGGCGGTAATATTTGAAAACATTCCTGTCGATGTTGGCCTCTACGTCTCCGTGTGACTTTTATATACATCAAAACGTAATTTAACCTAACCTAACCCAACGTAACATCTCGGCGGTAATATTTGACAACATTCCTGATCAGTTGGCCTCTACGTCTCCGTGGAACCTTCATATACATCAATAACGTAATATAACGTAACCTAACCCAACCTATCATCTCGGCGGTAATATTTGACAACATTCCTGGCGAGTTGGCCTCTACGTTTCCGTGGGGCCTTCATATACATCAATAACGTAATATAACCAAACCTAACCCAACCTAACATCTCGGCGCTAATATTTGACAACATTCCGGGCGAGTTGGTCTCTACGCCTCCGTGCGACCTTCATATACATCAATAACGTAATTTAACCTAACCTGAACCAACCTATCATCTCGGCGGTAATATTTGACAACATTCCTGGCGAGTTGAGCTCTACGTCTCCGTGGGACCTTCATATACATCAATAACGTAATATCACCTAACCTAACCCAACCTAAGATCTCGGCACTAATATTTGACAACATTCCTGGCGAGTTGGCCTCTACGTCTCTGTGGGAATTTTATATACATCAATAACGTAATATAACCTTACCTAACCCAACCTAACATCTCGGCACTAATATTTGACAACATTCCTGGCGAGTTGGCCTCTACCTATCCGTGGGACCTTCATATACGTCAATAACGTAATATAATCTAACCTAACCCAACCTATCATCTCGGCGGTAATATTTGACAACATTCCTGGTCAGTTGGCCTCTACGTCTCCGTGGAACCTTCATATACATCAATAACGTAATATAACTTAACCTAACCCAACCTATCATCTCGGCGGTAATATTTGACAACATTCCTGGCGAGTTTGCCTCTACGCTTCTGTGGGGCCTTCATATACATCAACAACGTAATATAACCAAACCTAACCCAACCTAACATCTCGGCGGTAATATTTGAAAACATACCTGGCGAGTTGGTCTCTACGCTTCCGTGCGACCTTCATATACATCAATAACGTAATATAACCTAACCTGAACCAACCTATCATCTCGGCGGTAATATTTGACAACATTCCTGACGAGTTGGCCTCTACGTCGCCGTGGGACCTTCATATACATCAATAACGTAATATAACCTAACCTAACCCATCCTAACATCTCGGCGGTAATATTTGACAACATTCCTGGCGAGTTGGCCTCTACGTCTCCGTGGGACCTTCATATACATCAATAACGTAATATAACCTAACCTAAACCAACGTATCATCTCGGTGGTAATATTTGACAACATTCCTGGCGAGTCGGCCTCTACGTCTCCGTGGGACCTTCATATACATCAATAACGTAATATAACCTAACCTAACCCAACATATCATCTCGGCGGTAATATTTGACAACATTCCTGACGAGTTGGCCTCTACCTATCCGTGGGACCTTCATATACGTCAATAACGTAATATAATCTAACCTAACCCAACCTATCATCTCGGCGGTAATATTTGACAACATTCCTGGTCAGTTGGCCTCTACGTCTCCGTGGAACCTTCATATACATCAATAACGTAATATAACTTAACCTAACCCAACCTATCATCTCGGCGGTAATATTTGACAACATTCCTGGCGAGTTTGCCTCTACGCTTCTGTGGGGCCTTCATATACATCAACAACGTAATATAACCAAACCTAACCCAACCTAACATCTCGGCGGTAATATTTGAAAACATACCTGGCGAGTTGGTCTCTACGCTTCCGTGCGACCTTCATATACATCAATAACGTAATATAACCTAACCTGAACCAACCTATCATCTCGGCGGTAATATTTGACAACATTCCTGACGAGTTGGCCTCTACGTCGCCGTGGGACCTTCATATACATCAATAACGTAATATAACCTAACCTAACCCATCCTAACATCTCGGCGGTAATATTTGACAACATTCCTGGCGAGTTGGCCTCTACGTCTCCGTGGGACCTTCATATACATCAATAACGTAATATAACCTAACCTAAACCAACGTATCATCTCGGTGGTAATATTTGACAACATTCCTGGCGAGTCGGCCTCTACGTCTCCGTGGGACCTTCATATACATCAATAACGTAATATAACCTAACCTAACCCAACATATCATCTCGGCGGTAATATTTGACAACATTCCTGACGAGTTGGCCTCTACCTCTCCGTGGGACCTTCATATACATCAATAACGTAATATAACCTAACCTGAAGCAACCTATCATCTCGGCAGTAATATTTGACAACATTCGTGGCGAGTTGAGTTCTACGTCTCCGTGGGACCTTCATATACATCAATAACGTAATATCACCTAACCTAACCCAACCTGTCATCTCGGCGGTTATATTTGAAAACATTCCTGTCGAGTTGGCCGCTACGTCTCCGTGGGACTTTTATATACATCAATAACGTAATTTAACCTAACCTGACCCAACCTAACATCTCGGCGGTAATATTTGACAACATTCCTGGCGAGTTGGCCTCTACGTCTCCGTGGGGCCTTCATATACATCAATAACGTAATATAACCTAACCTAACCCAACCTAACATCTCGGCGGTAATATTTGACAACATTCCTGGCGAGTTGGCTTCTACGTCTCCGTGGGGCCTTCATATACATCAATAACGTAATATAACCAAACCTAACCCAACCTAACATCTCGGGGGTAATATTTGACAACATTCCTGGCGAGTTGGTCTCTACGCCTCCGTGCGACCTTCATATACATCAATAACGTAGTATAACCTAACCTGAACCAAAATATCATCTCGGCGGTAATATTTGACAACATTCCTGGTCAGTTGGCCTCTACGTCTCCGTGGGACCTTCATATACATCAATAACGTAATATCACCTAACCTAACCCAACCTAAGATCTCGGCAATAATATTTGACAACATTCCTGGCGAGTTGGCCTCTACGTCTCTGTGGGAATTTTATATACATCAATAACGTAATATAACCTAACCTAACCCAACCTAACATCTCGGCGGTAATATTTGACAACATTCCTGGCGAGTTGGCCTCTACGTCTCCGTGGGGCTTTCATATACATCAATAACGTAATATAACCTAACCTAACCCAACCTAACATCTCGGCGGTAATATTTGACAACATTCCTGGCGAGTTGGCCTCTACGTCTCCGTGGGGCATTCATATACATCAATAACGTAATATAACCTAACCTAACCCAACCTAACATCTCGGCACTAATATTTGACAACATTCCTGGCGAGTTGGCCTCTACCTCTATGTGGGACCTTCATATACATCAATAACGTAATATAACCTAACCTAAACCAACCTATCATCTCGGCCGTTATATTTGACAACATTCCTGGCGAGTCGGCCTCTACGTCTCCGTGGGACCTTCATATACATCAATAACGTAATATAACCTAACCTAACCCAACCTAAGATCTCGGCACTAATATTTGACAACATTCCTGGCGAGTTGGCCTCTACGTCTCCGTGGGGCCTTCATATACATCAATAACGTAATATCACCTAACCTAACCCAACCTAACATCTCGGCACTAATATTTGACAACATTCCTGGCGAGTTGGCCTCTACCTCTCCGCGCGACCTTCATATACGTCAATAACGTAATATAATCTAGCCTAACCCAACCTATGATCTCGGCGGTAATATTTGACAACATTCCTGGTCAGTTGGCCTCTACATCTCCGTGGAACCTTCATATACATCAATAACGTAATATAACCTAACCTAACCCAACCTAAGATCTCGGCACTAATATTTGACAACATTCCTGGCGAGTTGGCCTCTACGTCTCTGTGGGAATTTTATATACATCAATAACGTAATATAACCTTACCTAACCCAACCTAACATCTCGGCACTAATATTTGACAACATTCCTGGCGAGTTGGCCTCTACCTATCCGTGGGACCTTCATATACGTCAATAACGTAATATAATCTAACCTAACCCAACCTATCATCTCAGCGGTAATATTTGACAACATTCCTGGTCAGTTGGCCTCTACGTCTCCGTGGAACCTTCATATACATCAATAGCGTAATATAACTTAACCTAACCCAACCTATCATCTCGGCGGTAATATTTGACAACATTCCTGGCGAGTTTGCCTCTACGCTTCCGTGGGGCCTTCATATACATCAACAACGTAATATAACCAAACCTAACCCAACCTAACATCTCGGCGGTAATATTTGAAAACATACCTGGCGAGTTGGTCTCTACGCTTCCGTGCGACCTTCATATACATCAATAACGTAATATAACCTAACCTGAACCAACCTATCATCTCGGCGGTAATATTTGACAACATTCCTGACGAGTTGGCCTCTACGTCTCCGTGGGACCTTCATATACATCAATAACGTAATATAACCTAACCTAACCCATCCTAACATCTCGGCGGTAATATTTGACAACATTCCTGGCGAGTTGGCCTCTACGTCTCCGTGGGACCTTCATATACATCAATAACGTAATATAACCTAACCTAAACCAACGTATCATCTCGGCGGTAATATTTGACAACATTCCTGGCGAGTCGGCCTCTACGTCTCCGTGGGACCTTCATATACATCAATAACGTAATATAACCTAACCTAACCCAACATATCATCTCGGCGGTAATATTTGACAACATTCCTGACGAGTTGGCCTCTACCTCTCCGTGGGACCTTCATATACATCAATAACGTAATATAACCTAACCTGAAGCAACCTATCATCTCGGCAGTAATATTTGAAAACATTCGTGGCGAGTTGAGTTCTACGTCTCCGTGGGACCTTCATATACATCAATAACGTAATATCACCTAACCTAACCCAACCTGTCATCTCGGCGGTTATATTTGAAAACATTCCTGTCGAGTTGGCCGCTACGTCTCCGTGGGACTTTTATATACATCAATAACGTAATTTAACCTAACCTGACCCAACCTAACATCTCGGCGGTAATATTTGACAACATTCCTGGCGAGTTGGCCTCTACGTCTCCGTGGGGCCTTCATATACATCAATAACGTAATATAACCTAACCTAACCCAACCTAACATCTCGGCGGTAATATTTGACAACATTCCTGGCGAGTTGGCTTCTACGTCTCCGTGGGGCCTTCATATACATCAATAACGTAATATAACCAAACCTAACCCAACCTAACATCTCGGCGGTAATATTTGACAACATTCCTGGCGAGTTGGTCTCTACGCCTCCGTGCGACCTTCATATACATCAATAACGTAGTATAACCTAACCTAACCCAACCTAACATCTCGGCACTAATATTTGACAACATTCCTGGCGAGTTGGCCTCTACCTCTATGTGGGACCTTCATATACATCAATAACGTAATATAACCTAACCTAAACCAACCTATCATCTCGGCCGTAATATTTGACAACATTCCTGGCGAGTCGGCCTCTACGTCTCCGTGGGACCTTCATATACATCAATAACGTAATATAACCTAACCTAACCCAACCTAAGATCTCGGCACTAATATTTGACAACATTCCTGGCGAGTTGGCCTCTACGTCTCCGTGGGGCCTTCATATACATCAATAACGTAATATAACCTAACCTAACCCAACCTATCACCTCGGCGGTAATATTTGACAACATTCCTGGCGAGTAGGACTCTACGTCTCCGTGGGACTTTTATATACATCAATAACGTAATTTAACCTAACCTAAACCTACGTAACAACTCGGTGGTAATATTCGGCAACATTCCTGGTGTGTTGGTCCCTACGTCTCCGTGGGATCTTCATATACATCAATAACGTAATATAACCTAACCTAAACCAACCTATCATCTCGGCGGTAATATATGACAACATTCCAGGCGAGTGGGCCCCTACGTGTCCGTGGGAATTTTATATACATCAATAACGTAATATAACCTAACCTAACCCAACCTATCATCTCGGCGGTAATATTTGAAATCATTCCTGGCGAGTTGGCCTCTACGCCTCCGTGGGACTTTTATATACATCAAAACGTAATTTACCCTAACCTAACCCAACGTAACATCTCGGCGGTAATATTCGGCAACATTTCTGGCTTGATGGCCTCTACGTCTCCGTGGGATCTTCATATACATCAATAACATAATATTACCTAACCTAACCCAACCTATCATCTCGGCGGTAATACTTGACAACATTCCTGGCGAGTTGGCCTCTACGTCTCCGTGGGACCTTCATATACATCAATAACGTAATATAACCTAACCTAACCCAACCTATCATCTCGGCGGTAATATTTGACAACATTCCTGACGAGTTGGCCTCTACATCTCCGTGGGACGTTTATATACATCAATAACGTAATTTAACCTAACCTAAACCAACGTAGCATCTCGGCGGTAATATTTGAGAACATTCCTGGCTTGCTGGCCTCTATGTTTCCGTGGGACCTTTATATACATCAATAACGTAGTATAACCTAACCTAGCCCAACCTATCATATCGGCGGTAATATTTGGCAACATTCCTGGCTTGTTGGCCTCTACGTCTCCGTGGGACCTTCATATACATCAATAACGTAATATAACCTAACCTAACCCAACCTATCATCTCGGCGGTAATATTTGACAACATTCCTGACGAGTTGGCCTCTACATCGCCGTGGGACTTTTATATACATCAGTAACGTGATTTAACCTAACCTAAACCAACGTAACATCTCGGCGGTAATATTTGACAACATTCCTGGCTTGCTGGCCTCTATGTTTCCGTGGGACCTTTATATACATCAATAACGTAGTATAACCTAACCTAACCCAACCTAACATCTCGGCACTAATATTTGACACCATTCCTGGCTTGATGGCATCTACGTCTCCGTGGGACCTTCATATACACCAATAACATAATATTACCTAACCTAACCCAACCTATCATCTCGGCGTTAATACTTGACAACATTCCTGGCGAGTTGGCCTCTACGTCTCCGTGGGACTTTTATATACATCAATAACGTAATATAACCTAACCTAACCCAACCTATCATCTCGGCGGTAATATTTGACATCATTCCTGGCGAGTTGGCCTCTACGCCTCCGTGGGACTTTTATATACATCAAAACGTAATTTACCCTAACCTAACCCAACGTAACATCTCGGCGGTAATATTTGACAACATTCCTGGTCAGTTGGCCTCTGCGTCTCCGTGGAACCTTCATATACATCAATAACGTAATATAACCTAACCTAACCCAACCTATCATCTCGGCGGTAATATTTGACATCATTCCTGGCGAGTTGGCCTCTACGCTTCCGTGGGACTTTTATATACATCAAAACGTAATTTACCCTAACCTAACCCAACGTAACATCTCGGCGGTAATATTTGACAACATTCCTGGTCAGTTGGCCTCTGCGTCTCCGTGGAACCTTCATATACATCAATAACGTAATATAACCTAACCTAACCCAACCTATCATCTCGGCGGTAATATTTGACATCATTCCTGGCGAGTTGGCCTCTACGTCTCCGTGGGACCTTCATATACATCAATAACGTAATATAACCTAACCTAACCCAACCTGTCATCTCGTCGGTAATATTTGACAACATTCCTGGCGAGTTGGCTTCTACGTCTCCGTGGGACCTTCATATACATCAATAACGTAATATAACGTAACCTAAACCAACCTATCATATCGGCGGTTATATTTGAAAACATTCCTGTCGATGTTGTCCTCTACCTCTCCGTGCGACCTGCATATACATCAATAACGTAGTATAACCTAACCTGAAGCAACCTATCATCTCGGCAGTAATATTTGACAACATTCCTGGCGAGTTGAGTTCTACGTCTCCGTGGGACCTTCATATACATCAATAACGTAATATCACCTAACCTAACCCAACCTATCATCTCGGCGGTTATATTTGAAAACATTCCTGTCGAGTTGGCCTCTACGTCTCCGTGGGACTTTTATGTACATCAATAACGTAATTTAACCTAACCCTACCCAACCTAACATCTCGTCGGTAATATTTGACAACATTCCTGGCGAGTTGGCCTCTACGTCTCCGTGGGGCCTCCATATACATCAATAACGTAATATAACCAAACCTAAACCAACCTAATTTCTGGGCGGTAATATTTGACAACATTCCTGGCGAGTTGGTCTCTACGCCTCCGTGCGACCTTCATATACACCAATAACGTAATATAACCTAACCTGAACTAACCTATCATCTCGGCGGTAATATTTGACAACATTCCTCGTGAGTTGAGCTCTACGTCTCCGTGGGACCTTCATATACATCAATAACGTAATATCACCTAACCTAACCCAACCTAAGATCTCGGCACTAATATTTGACAACATTCCTGGCGATTTGGCCTCTACGTCTCTGTGGGAATTTTATATACATCAATAACGTAATATAACCTAACCTAACCCAACCTAACTTCTCGGCGGTAATATTTGACAACATTCCTGGCGAGTTGGCCTCTACGTCTCCGTGGGGCCTTCATATACATCAATAACGTAATATAACCTAACCTAACCCAACCTAACATCTCGGCGGTAATATTTGACAACATTCCTGGCGAGTTGGCCTCTACGTCTTCGTGGGGCCTTCATATACATCAATAACGTAATATAACCAAACCTAACCCAACCTAACATATCGGAGGTAATATTTGACAACATTCCTGGCGAGTTGGTCTCTACGCCTCCGTGCGACATTCATATACATCAACAACGTAATATAACCTAACCTAACCCAACCTATTATCTCGGCGGTAATATTTGACAACATTCCTGACGAGTTGGCCTCTACGTCTCCGTGGGACTTTTATATACATCAATAACGTAATTTAACCTAACCTAACCCAACCTAACATCTCGGCGGTAATATTTGACAACATTCCTGGCGAGTTGGCCTCTACGTCTCCGTGGGGCCTTCATATACATCAATAACGTAATATAACCTAACCTAACCCAACCTAACATCTCGGCGGTAATATTTGACAACATTCCTGGTCAGTTGGCCTCTACGTCTCCGTGGGGCCTTCATATACATCAATAACGTAATATAACGTAACCTAACCCAACCTATCATATCGGCGGTAATATTTGACAACATTCCTGGCGAGTTGGCCTCTACCTCTCCGTGCGACCTTCATATACATCAATAACGTAATATAACGTAACCTAAAACAACCTATCATATCGGCGGTAATATTTGAAAACATTCCTGTCGATGTTGGCCTCTACGCCTCCGTGGGACTTTTATATACATCAATAACGTAATTTAACCTAACCTAAACCTACGTAACATCTCGGCGGTAATGTTTGAAAACATTCCTGTCGAGTTGGCCTCTACGTCTCCGTGGGACTTTTATATACATCAATAACGTAATTTAACCTAACCTAACACAACCTAACATCTCGGCACTAATATTTGAAAACATTCCTGGCGAGTTGGCCTCTACCTCTCCGTGCGACCTTCATATACATCAATAAAGTAATATAACATAACCTGAAGCAACCTATCATCTCGGCAGTAATATTTGACAACATTCGTGGCGAGTTGAGTTCTACGTCTCCGTGGGACCTTCATATACATCAATAACGTAATATCACCTAACCTAACCCAACCTATCATCTCGGCGGTTATATTTGAAAAGATTCCTGTCGAGTTGACCTCTACGTCTCCGTTGGACTTTTATATACATCAATAACGTAATTTAACCTAAGCTAAACCTACGTAACATCTCGGCGGTAATGTTTGACAACATTCCTGGCTTGATGGCCTCTACGTCTCCGTGGGACCTTCATATACATCAATAACGTAATATAACGTAACCTAAGCCAACCTATCATATCGGCGGTAATATTTGACAATATTCCTGGCGAGTTGGCCTCTACGTCTCCGTGGGACCTTCATATACATTAATAACGTAATATCACCTAACCTAACCCAACCTAACATCTCGGCACTAATATTTGACAACATTCCTGGCGAGTTGGCCTCTATCTCTCCGTGCGACCTTCATATACATCAACAACGTAATATAACCTAACCTAACCCAACCTATCATCTCGGCGGTAATATTTGACAACATTCCTCGTGAGTTGAGCTCTACGTCTCCGTGGGACCTTCATATACATCAATAACGTAATATCACCTAACCTAACCCAACCTAAGATCTCGGCACTAATATTTGACAACATTCCTGGCGATTTGGCCTCTACGTCTCTGTGGGAATTTTATATACATCAATAACGTAATATAACCTAACCTAACCCAACCTAACTTCTCGGCGGTAATATTTGACAACATTCCTGGCGAGTTGGCCTCTACGTCTCCGTGGGGCCTTCATATACATCAATAACGTAATATAACCTAACCTAACCCAACCTAACATCTCGGCGGTAATATTTGACAACATTCCTGGCGAGTTGGCCTCTACGTCTTCGTGGGGCCTTCATATACATCAATAACGTAATATAACCAAACCTAACCCAACCTAACATATCGGAGGTAATATTTGACAACATTCCTGGCGAGTTGGTCTCTACGCCTCCGTGCGACATTCATATACATCAACAACGTAATATAACCTAACCTAACCCAACCTATTATCTCGGCGGTAATATTTGACAACATTCCTGACGAGTTGGCCTCTACGTCTCCGTGGGACTTTTATATACATCAATAACGTAATTTAACCTAACCTAACCCAACCTAACATCTCGGCGGTAATATTTGACAACATTCCTGGCGAGTTGGCCTCTACGTCTCCGTGGGGCCTTCATATACATCAATAACGTAATATAACCTAACCTAACCCAACCTAACATCTCGGCGGTAATATTTGACAACATTCCTGGTCAGTTGGCCTCTACGTCTCCGTGGGGCCTTCATATACATCAATAACGTAATATAACGTAACCTAACCCAACCTATCATATCGGCGGTAATATTTGACAACATTCCTGGCGAGTTGGCCTCTACCTCTCCGTGCGACCTTCATATACATCAATAACGTAATATAACGTAACCTAAAACAACCTATCATATCGGCGGTAATATTTGAAAACATTCCTGTCGATGTTGGCCTCTACGCCTCCGTGGGACTTTTATATACATCAATAACGTAATTTAACCTAACCTAAACCTACGTAACATCTCGGCGGTAATGTTTGAAAACATTCCTGTCGAGTTGGCCTCTACGTCTCCGTGGGACTTTTATATACATCAATAACGTAATTTAACCTAACCTAACACAACCTAACATCTCGGCACTAATATTTGAAAACATTCCTGGCGAGTTGGCCTCTACCTCTCCGTGCGACCTTCATATACATCAATAAAGTAATATAACATAACCTGAAGCAACCTATCATCTCGGCAGTAATATTTGACAACATTCGTGGCGAGTTGAGTTCTACGTCTCCGTGGGACCTTCATATACATCAATAACGTAATATCACCTAACCTAACCCAACCTATCATCTCGGCGGTTATATTTGAAAAGATTCCTGTCGAGTTGACCTCTACGTCTCCGTTGGACTTTTATATACATCAATAACGTAATTTAACCTAAGCTAAACCTACGTAACATCTCGGCGGTAATGTTTGACAACATTCCTGGCTTGATGGCCTCTACGTCTCCGTGGGACCTTCATATACATCAATAACGTAATATAACGTAACCTAAGCCAACCTATCATATCGGCGGTAATATTTGACAATATTCCTGGCGAGTTGGCCTCTACGTCTCCGTGGGACCTTCATATACATTAATAACGTAATATCACCTAACCTAACCCAACCTAACATCTCGGCACTAATATTTGACAACATTCCTGGCGAGTTGGCCTCTATCTCTCCGTGCGACCTTCATATACATCAACAACGTAATATAACCTAACCTAACCCAACCTATCATCTCGGCGGTAATATTTGACAACATTCCTGACGAGTTGGCCTCTACGTCTCCGTGTGACTTTTATATACATCAAAACGTAATTTAACCTAACCTAACCCAACGTAACATCTCGGCGGTAATATTTGACAACATTCCTGCGGAGTTGGCATCTACGTGTTCGTCGGACCTTCATATACATCAATAACGTAATATCACCTAACCTAACCCAACCTAAGATCTCGGCACTAATATTTGACAACATTCCTGGCTTGATGGTCTCTACGTCTCCGTGGGAACTTCATATACATCAATAACGTAATATAACGTAACCTAAACCAACCTATCATATAGACGGTAATATTTGATAAATATTCCTGGCGAGTTGGCCTCTACGTCTCCGTGGGACCTTCATATACATCAATAACGTAATATAGCCTAACCTATCCCAACCTAACATCTCGGCACTAATATTTGATAACATTCCTGGCGAGTTGGCCTCTACCTCTCCGTGCGACCTTCATATACATCAATAACGTAATATAACGTAACCTAACCCAAACTATCATATCGGCGGTAATATTTGACAACATTCCTGGCGAGTTGGCCTCTACCTCTCCGTGCGACCTTCATATACATCAATAACGTAATATAACGTAACCTAAACCAACCTATCATATCGGCGGTAATATTTGAAAACATTCCTGTCGATGTTGGCCTCTACGCCTCCGTGGGACTTTTATATACATCAATAACGTAATTTAACCTAACCTAAACCTACGTAACATCTCGGCGGTAATGTTTGACAACATTCCTGGCTTGATGGCCTCTACGTCTCCGTGGGACCTTCATATACATCAATAACGTAATATAACGTAACCTAAACCAACCTATCATATCGGCGGTAATATTTGACAATATTCCTGGCGAGTTGGCCTCTACGTCTCCGTGGGACCTTCATATACATCAATAACGTAATATAACCTAACCTAAACCAACCTAACATCTCGGCACTAATATCTGACAACATTCCTAGCGAGTTGGACTCTATCTCTCCGTGCGACCTTCATATACATCAATAACGTAATTTAACCTAACCTAACCCAACCTATCATCTCGGCGGTAATATTTGACAAAATTCCTGGTCAGTTGGCCTCTACGTCTCCGTGGAACCTTCATATACATCAATAACGTAATATAACTTAACCTAACCCAACCTATCATCTCGGCGGTAATATTTGACAACATTCCTGTCGAGTTGGCCTCTACGTTTCCGTGGGGCCTTCATATACATCAATAACGTAATATAACCAAACCTAACCCAACCTAACATCTCGGCGGTAATATTTGACAACATTCCTGGCGAGTTGGTCTCTACGCCTCCGTGCGACCTTCATATACATCAATAACGTAATTTAACCTAACCTGAACCAACCTATCATCTCGGCGGTAATATTTGACAACATTCCTGGCGAGTTGAGCTCTACGTCTCCGTGGGACCTTCATATACATCAATAACGTAATATCACCTAACCTAACCCAACCTAAGATCTCGGCACTAATATTTTACAACATTCCTGGCGAGTTGGCCTCTACGTCTCTGTGGGAATTTTATATACATCAATGACGTAATATAACCTAACCTAACCCAACATAACATCTCGGCACTAATATTTGACAACATTCCTGGCGAGTTGGACTCTACCTCTCCGTGGGGCCTTCATATACGTCAATAACGTAATATAATCTAACCTAACCCAACCTATCATCTCGGCGGTAATATTTGACAACATTCCTGGTCAGTTGGCCTCTACGTCTCCGTGGAACCTTCATATACATCAATAACGTAATATAACCTAACCTAACCCAACCTATCATCTCGGCGGTAATATTTGACAACATTCCTGGCGAGTTGGCCTCTACCTCTCCGTGAGACCTTCATATACATCAATAACGTAATATAACCTAACATAACCCAACCTATCATCTCGGCGGTAATACTTGACAACATTCCTGGCGAGTTGGCCTCTACGTCTCCGTGGGACCTTCATATACATCAATAACGTAATACAACCTAACCTAACCCAACCTATCGTATCGGCGGTAATATTTTACAATATTTCTGGCGAGTTGGCCTCTACGTCTCCGTGGGACCTTCATATACATCAATAACATAATATCACCTAACCTAACCCAACCTAAGATCTCGGCACTAATATTTGACAACATTCCTGGCGAGTTGGCCTCTACGTCTCCGTGGGACCTTCATATACATCAATAACGTAATATAACCTAACCTAACCCAACCTAACATCTCGGCACTAATATTTGACAACATTCCTGGCGAGTTGGACTCTATCTCTCCGTGCGACCTTCATATACATCAATAACGTAATTTAACCTAACCTAACCCAACCTATCATCTCGGCGGTAATATTTGACAACATTCCTGATCAGTTGGCCTCTACGTCTCCGTGGAACCTTCATATACATCAATAACGTAATATAACTTAACCTAACCCAACCTAACATCTCGGCGGTAATATTTGACAACATTCCTGGCGAGTTGGCCTCTACCTCTCCGTAGGACCTTCATATACGTCAATAACGTAATATAATCTAACCTAACCCAACCTATCACCTCGGCGGTAATATTTGACAACATTCCTGGTCAGTTGGCCTCTACGTCTCCGTGCAACCTTCATATACATCAATAACGTAATATAACTTAACCTAACCCAACCTATCATCTCGGCGGTAATATTTGACAACATTCCTGGCGAGTTGGCCTCTACGCCTCCGTGGGGCCTTCATATACGTCAATAACGTAATATAATCTAACCTAACCCAACCTATCATCTCGGCGGTAATATTTGACAACATTCCTGGTCAGTTGGCCTCTACGTCTCCGTGGAACCTTCATATACATCAATAACGTAATATAACCTAACCTAACCCAACCTATCATCTCGGCGGTAATATTTGACAACATTCCTGGCGAGTTGGCCTCTACCTCTCCGTGAGACCTTCATATACATCAATAACGTAATATAACCTAACCTAACCCAACCTAACTTCTCGGCGGTAATATTTGACAACATTCCTGGCGAGTTGGCCTCTACGTCTCCGTGGGGCCTTCATATACATCAATAACGTAATATAACCTAACCTAACCCAACCTAACATCTCGGCGGTAATATTTGACAACATTCCTGGCGAGTTGGCCTCTACGTCTTCGTGGGGCCTTCATATACATCAATAACGTAATATAACCAAACCTAACCCAACCTAACATATCGGAGGTAATATTTGACAACATTCCTGGCGAGTTGGTCTCTACGCCTCCGTGCGACATTCATATACATCAACAACGTAATATAACCTAACCTAACCCAACCTATTATCTCGGCGGTAATATTTGACAACATTCCTGACGAGTTGGCCTCTACGTCTCCGTGGGACTTTTATATACATCAATAACGTAATTTAACCTAACCTAACCCAACCTAACATCTCGGCGGTAATATTTGACAACATTCCTGGCGAGTTGGCCTCTACGTCTCCGTGGGGCCTTCATATACATCAATAACGTAATATAACCTAACCTAACCCAACCTAACATCTCGGCGGTAATATTTGACAACATTCCTGGTCAGTTGGCCTCTACGTCTCCGTGGGGCCTTCATATACATCAATAACGTAATATAACGTAACCTAACCCAACCTATCATATCGGCGGTAATATTTGACAACATTCCTGGCGAGTTGGCCTCTACCTCTCCGTGCGACCTTCATATACATCAATAACGTAATATAACGTAACCTAAAACAACCTATCATATCGGCGGTAATATTTGAAAACATTCCTGTCGATGTTGGCCTCTACGCCTCCGTGGGACTTTTATATACATCAATAACGTAATTTAACCTAACCTAAACCTACGTAACATCTCGGCGGTAATGTTTGAAAACATTCCTGTCGAGTTGGCCTCTACGTCTCCGTGGGACTTTTATATACATCAATAACGTAATTTAACCTAACCTAACACAACCTAACATCTCGGCACTAATATTTGAAAACATTCCTGGCGAGTTGGCCTCTACCTCTCCGTGCGACCTTCATATACATCAATAAAGTAATATAACATAACCTGAAGCAACCTATCATCTCGGCAGTAATATTTGACAACATTCGTGGCGAGTTGAGTTCTACGTCTCCGTGGGACCTTCATATACATCAATAACGTAATATCACCTAACCTAACCCAACCTATCATCTCGGCGGTTATATTTGAAAAGATTCCTGTCGAGTTGACCTCTACGTCTCCGTTGGACTTTTATATACATCAATAACGTAATTTAACCTAAGCTAAACCTACGTAACATCTCGGCGGTAATGTTTGACAACATTCCTGGCTTGATGGCCTCTACGTCTCCGTGGGACCTTCATATACATCAATAACGTAATATAACGTAACCTAAGCCAACCTATCATATCGGCGGTAATATTTGACAATATTCCTGGCGAGTTGGCCTCTACGTCTCCGTGGGACCTTCATATACATTAATAACGTAATATCACCTAACCTAACCCAACCTAACATCTCGGCACTAATATTTGACAACATTCCTGGCGAGTTGGCCTCTATCTCTCCGTGCGACCTTCATATACATCAACAACGTAATATAACCTAACCTAACCCAACCTATCATCTCGGCGGTAATATTTGACAACATTCCTCGTGAGTTGAGCTCTACGTCTCCGTGGGACCTTCATATACATCAATAACGTAATATCACCTAACCTAACCCAACCTAAGATCTCGGCACTAATATTTGACAACATTCCTGGCGATTTGGCCTCTACGTCTCTGTGGGAATTTTATATACATCAATAACGTAATATAACCTAACCTAACCCAACCTAACTTCTCGGCGGTAATATTTGACAACATTCCTGGCGAGTTGGCCTCTACGTCTCCGTGGGGCCTTCATATACATCAATAACGTAATATAACCTAACCTAACCCAACCTAACATCTCGGCGGTAATATTTGACAACATTCCTGGCGAGTTGGCCTCTACGTCTTCGTGGGGCCTTCATATACATCAATAACGTAATATAACCAAACCTAACCCAACCTAACATATCGGAGGTAATATTTGACAACATTCCTGGCGAGTTGGTCTCTACGCCTCCGTGCGACATTCATATACATCAACAACGTAATATAACCTAACCTAACCCAACCTATTATCTCGGCGGTAATATTTGACAACATTCCTGACGAGTTGGCCTCTACGTCTCCGTGGGACTTTTATATACATCAATAACGTAATTTAACCTAACCTAACCCAACCTAACATCTCGGCGGTAATATTTGACAACATTCCTGGCGAGTTGGCCTCTACGTCTCCGTGGGGCCTTCATATACATCAATAACGTAATATAACCTAACCTAACCCAACCTAACATCTCGGCGGTAATATTTGACAACATTCCTGGTCAGTTGGCCTCTACGTCTCCGTGGGGCCTTCATATACATCAATAACGTAATATAACGTAACCTAACCCAACCTATCATATCGGCGGTAATATTTGACAACATTCCTGGCGAGTTGGCCTCTACCTCTCCGTGCGACCTTCATATACATCAATAACGTAATATAACGTAACCTAAAACAACCTATCATATCGGCGGTAATATTTGAAAACATTCCTGTCGATGTTGGCCTCTACGCCTCCGTGGGACTTTTATATACATCAATAACGTAATTTAACCTAACCTAAACCTACGTAACATCTCGGCGGTAATGTTTGAAAACATTCCTGTCGAGTTGGCCTCTACGTCTCCGTGGGACTTTTATATACATCAATAACGTAATTTAACCTAACCTAACACAACCTAACATCTCGGCACTAATATTTGAAAACATTCCTGGCGAGTTGGCCTCTACCTCTCCGTGCGACCTTCATATACATCAATAAAGTAATATAACATAACCTGAAGCAACCTATCATCTCGGCAGTAATATTTGACAACATTCGTGGCGAGTTGAGTTCTACGTCTCCGTGGGACCTTCATATACATCAATAACGTAATATCACCTAACCTAACCCAACCTATCATCTCGGCGGTTATATTTGAAAAGATTCCTGTCGAGTTGACCTCTACGTCTCCGTTGGACTTTTATATACATCAATAACGTAATTTAACCTAAGCTAAACCTACGTAACATCTCGGCGGTAATGTTTGACAACATTCCTGGCTTGATGGCCTCTACGTCTCCGTGGGACCTTCATATACATCAATAACGTAATATAACGTATCCTAAGCCAACCTATCATATCGGCGGTAATATTTGACAATATTCCTGGCGAGTTGGCCTCTACGTCTCCGTGGGACCTTCATATACATTAATAACGTAATATCACCTAACCTAACCCAACCTAACATCTCGGCACTAATATTTGACAACATTCCTGGCGAGTTGGCCTCTATCTCTCCGTGCGACCTTCATATACATCAACAACGTAATATAACCTAACCTAACCCAACCTATCATCTCGGCGGTAATATTTGACAACATTCCTGACGAGTTGGCCTCTACGTCTCCGTGTGACTTTTATATACATCAAAACGTAATTTAACCTAACCTAACCCAACGTAACATCTCGGCGGTAATATTTGACAACATTCCTGCGGAGTTGGCATCTACGTGTTCGTCGGACCTTCATATACATCAATAACGTAATATCACCTAACCTAACCCAACCTAAGATCTCGGCACTAATATTTGACAACATTCCTGGCTTGATGGTCTCTACGTCTCCGTGGGAACTTCATATACATCAATAACGTAATATAACGTAACCTAAACCAACCTATCATATAGACGGTAATATTTGATAAATATTCCTGGCGAGTTGGCCTCTACGTCTCCGTGGGACCTTCATATACATCAATAACGTAATATAGCCTAACCTATCCCAACCTAACATCTCGGCACTAATATTTGATAACATTCCTGGCGAGTTGGCCTCTACCTCTCCGTGCGACCTTCATATACATCAATAACGTAATATAACGTAACCTAACCCAAACTATCATATCGGCGGTAATATTTGACAACATTCCTGGCGAGTTGGCCTCTACCTCTCCGTGCGACCTTCATATACATCAATAACGTAATATAACGTAACCTAAACCAACCTATCATATCGGCGGTAATATTTGAAAACATTCCTGTCGATGTTGGCCTCTACGCCTCCGTGGGACTTTTATATACATCAATAACGTAATTTAACCTAACCTAAACCTACGTAACATCTCGGCGGTAATGTTTGACAACATTCCTGGCTTGATGGCCTCTACGTCTCCGTGGGACCTTCATATACATCAATAACGTAATATAACGTAACCTAAACCAACCTATCATATCGGCGGTAATATTTGACAATATTCCTGGCGAGTTGGCCTCTACGTCTCCGTGGGACCTTCATATACATCAATAACGTAATATAACCTAACCTAAACCAACCTAACATCTCGGCACTAATATCTGACAACATTCCTAGCGAGTTGGACTCTATCTCTCCGTGCGACCTTCATATACATCAATAACGTAATTTAACCTAACCTAACCCAACCTATCATCTCGGCGGTAATATTTGACAAAATTCCTGGTCAGTTGGCCTCTACGTCTCCGTGGAACCTTCATATACATCAATAACGTAATATAACTTAACCTAACCCAACCTATCATCTCGGCGGTAATATTTGACAACATTCCTGTCGAGTTGGCCTCTACGTTTCCGTGGGGCCTTCATATACATCAATAACGTAATATAACCAAACCTAACCCAACCTAACATCTCGGCGGTAATATTTGACAACATTCCTGGCGAGTTGGTCTCTACGCCTCCGTGCGACCTTCATATACATCAATAACGTAATTTAACCTAACCTGAACCAACCTATCATCTCGGCGGTAATATTTGACAACATTCCTGGCGAGTTGAGCTCTACGTCTCCGTGGGACCTTCATATACATCAATAACGTAATATCACCTAACCTAACCCAACCTAAGATCTCGGCACTAATATTTTACAACATTCCTGGCGAGTTGGCCTCTACGTCTCTGTGGGAATTTTATATACATCAATGACGTAATATAACCTAACCTAACCCAACATAACATCTCGGCACTAATATTTGACAACATTCCTGGCGAGTTGGACTCTACCTCTCCGTGGGGCCTTCATATACGTCAATAACGTAATATAATCTAACCTAACCCAACCTATCATCTCGGCGGTAATATTTGACAACATTCCTGGTCAGTTGGCCTCTACGTCTCCGTGGAACCTTCATATACATCAATAACGTAATATAACCTAACCTAACCCAACCTATCATCTCGGCGGTAATATTTGACAACATTCCTGGCGAGTTGGCCTCTACCTCTCCGTGCGACCTTCATATACATCAATAACGTAATATAACCTAACATAACCCAACCTATCATCTCGGCGGTAATACTTGACAACATTCCTGGCGAGTTGGCCTCTACGTCTCCGTGGGACCTTCATATACATCAATAACGTAATACAACCTAACCTAACCCAACCTATCGTATCGGCGGTAATATTTTACAATATTTCTGGCGAGTTGGCCTCTACGTCTCCGTGGGACCTTCATATACATCAATAACATAATATCACCTAACCTAACCCAACCTAAGATCTCGGCACTAATATTTGACAACATTCCTGGCGAGTTGGCCTCTACGTCTCCGTGGGACCTTCATATACATCAATAACGTAATATAACCTAACCTAACCCAACCTAACATCTCGGCACTAATATTTGACAACATTCCTGGCGAGTTGGACTCTATCTCTCCGTGCGACCTTCATATACATCAATAACGTAATTTAACCTAACCTAACCCAACCTATCATCTCGGCGGTAATATTTGACAACATTCCTGATCAGTTGGCCTCTACGT
The DNA here is from genome assembly GCA_963969225.1 of Xylocopa violacea. Classification (NCBI taxonomy): domain Eukaryota; kingdom Metazoa; phylum Arthropoda; class Insecta; order Hymenoptera; family Apidae; genus Xylocopa; species Xylocopa violacea. Next base: position 2,449,231 of record CAXAJV010000147.1, on the reverse strand, counting down.
CTCCGTGGAACCTTCATATACATCAATAACGTAATATAACTTAACCTAACCCAACCTAACATCTCGGCGGTAATATTTGACAACATTCCTGGCGAGTTGGCCTCTACCTCTCCGTAGGACCTTCATATACGTCAATAACGTAATATAATCTAACCTAACCCAACCTATCACCTCGGCGGTAATATTTGACAACATTCCTGGTCAGTTGGCCTCTACGTCTCCGTGCAACCTTCATATACATCAATAACGTAATATAACTTAACCTAACCCAACCTATCATCTCGGCGGTAATATTTGACAACATTCCTGGCGAGTTGGCCTCTACGCCTCCGTGGGGCCTTCATATACGTCAATAACGTAATATAATCTAACCTAACCCAACCTATCATCTCGGCGGTAATATTTGACAACATTCCTGGTCAGTTGGCCTCTACGTCTCCGTGGAACCTTCATATACATCAATAACGTAATATAACCTAACCTAACCCAACCTATCATCTCGGCGGTAATATTTGACAACATTCCTGGCGAGTTGGCCTCTACCTCTCCGTGAGACCTTCATATACATCAATAACGTAATATAACCTAACCTAACCCAACCTATCATCTCGGCGGTAATACTTGACAACATTCCTGGCGAGTTGGCCTCTACGTCTCCGTGGGACCTTCATATACATCAATAACGTAATACAACCTAACCTAACCCAACCTATCGTATCGGCGGTAATATTTTACAATATTTCTGGCGAGTTGGCCTCTACGTCTCCGTGGGACCTTCATATACATCAATAACATAATATCACCTAACCTAACCCAACCTAAGATCTCGGCACTAATATTTGACAACATTCCTGGCGAGTTGGCCTCTACGTCTCCGTGGGACCTTCATATACATCAATAACGTAATATAACCTAACCTAACCCAACCTAACATCTCGGCACTAATATTTGACAACATTCCTGGCGAGTTGGACTCTATCTCTCCGTGCGACCTTCATATACATCAATAACGTAATTTAACCTAACCTAACCCAACCTATCATCTCGGCGGTAATATTTGACAACATTCCTGATCAGTTGGCCTCTACGTCTCCGTGGAACCTTCATATACATCAATAACGTAATATAACTTAACCTAACCCAACCTATCATCTCGGCACTAATATTTGACAACATTCCTGGCGAGTTGGACTCTATCTCTCCGTGCGACCTTCATAAACATCAATAACGTAATTTAACCTAACCTAACCCAACCTATCATCTCGGCGGTAATATTTGACAACATTCCTGATCAGTTGGCCTCTACGTCTCCGTGGAACCTTCATATACATCAATAACGTAATATAACTTAACCTAACCCAACCTATCATCTCGGCGGTAATATTTGACAACATTCCTGTCGAGTTGGCCTCTACGTTTCCGTGGGGCCTTCATATACATCAATAACGTAATATAACCAAACCTAACCCAACCTAACATCTCGGCGGTAATATTTGACAACATTACTGGCGAGTTGGTCTCTACGCCTCCGTGCGACCTTCATATACATCAATAACGTAATTTAACCTAACCTGAACCAACCTATCATCTCGGCGGTAATATTTGACAACATTCCTGGCGAGTTGAGCTCTACGTCTCCGTGGGACCTTCATATACATCAATAACGTAATATCACCTAACCTAACCCAACCTAAGATCTCGGCACTAATATTTGACAACATTCCTGGCGAGTTGGCCTCTACGTCTCTGTGGGAATTTTATATACATCAGTGACGTAATATAACCTAACCTAACCCAACCTAACATCTCGGCACTAATATTTGACAACATTCCTGGCGAGTTGGCCTCTACGTCTCCGTGGGGCCTTCATATACATCAATAACGTAATATCACCTAACCTAACCCAACCTATCATCTCGGCGGTAATATTTGACAACATTCCTGGCGAGTTGGCCTCTACGTCTCCGTGGGGCCTTCATATACATCAATAACGTAATATCACCTAACCTAACCCAACCTATCATCTCGGTGGTTATATTTGAAAACATTCCTGTCGAGTTGGCCTCTACGTCTCCGTGGGACTTTTATATGCATCAATAACGTAATTTAACCTAACCTAAACATACGTAACATCTCGGCGGTAATGTTTGACAACATTCCTGGCTTGATGGCCTCTACGTCTCCGTGGGACCTTCATATACATCAATAACGTAATATAACGTAACCTAAACCAACCTGTCATATCGGCGGTAATATTTGACAATATTCCTGGCGAGTTGGCCTCTACGTCTCCGTGGGACCTTCATATACATCAATAACGTAATATTACCTAACCTAACCCAACCTAACATCTCGGCACTAATATTTGACAACATTCCTGACGAGGTGGACTCTACGTCTCCGTGGGAATTTTATATACATCTATAACGTAATATAACCTAACCTAATCCAACCTAACATCTCGGCACTAATATTTGAAAACATTCCTGGCGAGTTGGCCTCTACCTCTCCGTGGGACCTTCATATACATCAATAACGTAATATAACCTAACCTGAAGCAACCTATCATCTCGGCAGTAATATTTGACAACATTCGTGGCGAGTTGAGTTCTACGTCTCCGTGGGACCTTCATATACATCAATAACGTAATATCACCTAACCTAACCCAACCTATCATCTCGGCGGTTATATTTGAAAAGATTCCTGTCGAGTTGACCTCTACGTCTCCGTTGGACTTTTATATACATCAATAACGTAATTTAACCTAAGCTAAACCTACGTAACATCTCGGCGGTAATGTTTGACAACATTCCTGGCTTGATGGCCTCTACGTCTCCGTGTGACTTTTATATACATCAAAACGTAATTTAACCTAACCTAACCCAACGTAACATCTCGGCGGTAATATTTGACAACATTCCTGCGGAGTTGGCATCTACGTGTTCGTCGGACCTTCATATACATCAATAACGTAATATCACCTAACCTAACCCAACCTAAGATCTCGGCACTAATATTTGACAACATTCCTGGCTTGATGGTCTCTACGTCTCCGTGGGAACTTCATATACATCAATAACGTAATATAACGTAACCTAAACCAACCTATCATATAGGCGGTAATATTTGACAATATTCCTGGCGAGTTGGCCTCTACGTCTCCGTGGGACCTTCATATACATCAATAACGTAATATAGCCTAACCTATCCCAACCTAACATCTCGGCACTAATATTTGATAACATTCCTGGCGAGTTGGCCTCTACCTCTCCGTGCGACCTTCATATACATCAATAACGTAATATAACGTAACCTAACCCAAACTATCATATCGGCGGTAATATTTGACAACATTCCTGGCGAGTTGGCCTCTACCTCTCCGTGCGACCTTCATATACATCAATAACGTAATATAACGTAACCTAAACCAACCTATCATATCGGCGGTAATATTTGAAAACATTCCTGTCGATGTTGGCCTCTACGCCTCCGTGCGACCTTCATATACATCAATAACGTAATTTAACCTAACCTAACCCAACCTATCATCTCGGCGGTAATATTTGACAACATTCCTGGTCAGTTGGCCTCTACATCTCCGTGGAACCTTCATATACATCAATAACGTAATATAACTGAACCTAACCCAACCTATCATCTCGGCGGTAATATTTGACAACATTCCTGGCGAGTTGGCCTCTACGTTTCCGTGGGGCCTTCATATACATCAATAACGTAATATATCCAAACCTAACCCAACCTAAGATCTCGGCGGTAATACTTGACAACATTCCTGGCGAGTTGGCCTCTACGTCTCCGTGGGACCTTCATATACATCAATAACGTAATATAACCTAACCTAACCCAACCTAACATCTCGGCACTAATATTTGACAACATTCCTGGCGAGTTGGACTCTATCTCTCCGTGCGACCTTCATATACATCAATAACGTAATTTAACCTAACCTAACCCAACCTATCATCTCGGCGGTAATATTTGACAACATTCCTGATCAGTTGGCCTCTACGTCTCCGTGGGACCTTCATATACATCAATAACGTAATACAACCTAACCTAACCCAACCTATCGTATCGGCGGTAATATTTTACAATATTTCTGGCGAGTTGGCCTCTACGTCTCCGTGGGACCTTCATATACATCAATAACATAATATCACCTAACCTAACCCAACCTAAGATCTCGGCACTAATATTTGACAACATTCCTGGCGAGTTGGCCTCTACGTCTCCGTGGGACCTTCATATACATCAATAACGTAATATAACCTAACCTAACCCAACCTAACATCTCGGCACTAATATTTGACAACATTCCTGGCGAGTTGGACTCTATCTCTCCGTGCGACCTTCATATACATCAATAACGTAATTTAACCTAACCTAACCCAACCTATCATCTCGGCGGTAATATTTGACAACATTCCTGATCAGTTGGCCTCTACGTCTCCGTGGAACCTTCATATACATCAATAACGTAATATAACTTAACCTAACCCAACCTAACATCTCGGCGGTAATATTTGACAACATTCCTGGCGAGTTGGCCTCTACCTCTCCGTAGGACCTTCATATACGTCAATAACGTAATATAATCTAACCTAACCCAACCTATCACCTCGGCGGTAATATTTGACAACATTCCTGGTCAGTTGGCCTCTACGTCTCCGTGCAACCTTCATATACATCAATAACGTAATATAACTTAACCTAACCCAACCTATCATCTCGGCGGTAATATTTGACAACATTCCTGGCGAGTTGGTCTCTACGCCTCCGTGGGGCCTTCATATACGTCAATAACGTAATATAATCTAACCTAACCCAACCTATCATCTCGGCGGTAATATTTGACAACATTCCTGGTCAGTTGGCCTCTACGTCTCCGTGGAACCTTCATATACATCAATAACGTAATATAACCTAACCTAACCCAACCTATCATCTCGGCGGTAATATTTGACAACATTCCTGGCGAGTTGGCCTCTACCTCTCCGTGAGACCTTCATATACATCAATAACGTAATATAACCTAACCTAACCCAACCTATCATCTCGGCGGTAATACTTGACAACATTCCTGGCGAGTTGGCCTCTACGTCTCCGTGGGACCTTCATATACATCAGTAACGTAATACAACCTAACCTAACCCAACCTATCGTATCGGCGGTAATATTTTACAATATTTCTGGCGAGTTGGCCTCTACGTCTCCGTGGGACCTTCATATACATCAATAACATAATATCACCTAACCTAACCCAACCTAAGATCTCGGCACTAATATTTGACAACATTCCTGGCGAGTTGGCCTCTACGTCTCCGTGGGACCTTCATATACATCAATAACGTAATATAACCTAACCTAACCCAACCTAACATCTCGGCACTAATATTTGACAACATTCCTGGCGAGTTGGACTCTATCTCTCCGTGCGACCTTCATATACATCAATAACGTAATTTAACCTAACCTAACCCAACCTATCATCTCGGCGGTAATATTTGACAACATTCCTGATCAGTTGGCCTCTACGTCTCCGTGGAACCTTCATATACATCAATAACGTAATATAACTTAACCTAACCCAACCTATCATCTCGGCACTAATATTTGACAACATTCCTGGCGAGTTGGACTCTATCTCTCCGTGCGACCTTCATATACATCAATAACGTAATTTAACCTAACCTAACCCAACCTATCATCTCGGCGGTAATATTTGACAACATTCCTGATCAGTTGGCCTCTACGTCTCCGTGGAACCTTCATATACATCAATAACGTAATATAACTTAACCTAACCCAACCTATCATCTCGGCGGTAATATTTGACAACATTCCTGTCGAGTTGGCCTCTAGGTTTCCGTGGGGCCTTCATATACATCAATAACGTAATATAACCAAACCTAACCCAACCTAACATCTCGGCGGTAATATTTGACAACATTACTGGCGAGTTGGTCTCTACGCCTCCGTGCGACCTTCATATACATCAATAACGTAATTTAACCTAACCTGAACCAACCTATCATCTCGGCGGTAATATTTGACAACATTCCTGGCGAGTTGAGCTCTACGTCTCCGTGGGACCTTCATATACATCAATAACGTAATATCACCTAACCTAACCCAACCTAAGATCTCGGCACTAATATTTGACAACATTCCTGGCGAGTTGGCCTCTACGTCTCTGTGGGAATTTTATATACATCAGTGACGTAATATAACCTAACCTAACCCAACCTAACATCTCGGCACTAATATTTGACAACATTCCTGGCGAGTTGGCCTCTACGTCTCCGTGGGGCCTTCATATACATCAATAACGTAATATCACCTAACCTAACCCAACCTATCATCTCGGCGGTAATATTTGACAACATTCCTGGCGAGTTGGCCTCTACGTCTCCGTGGGGCCTTCATATACATCAATAACGTAATATCACCTAACCTAACCCAACCTATCATCTCGGTGGTTATATTTGAAAACATTCCTGTCGAGTTGGCCTCTACGTCTCCGTGGGACTTTTATATGCATCAATAACGTAATTTAACCTAACCTAAACATACGTAACATCTCGGCGGTAATGTTTGACAACATTCCTGGCTTGATGGCCTCTACGTCTCCGTGGGACCTTCATATACATCAATAACGTAATATAACGTAACCTAAACCAACCTGTCATATCGGCGGTAATATTTGACAATATTCCTGGCGAGTTGGCCTCTACGTCTCCGTGGGACCTTCATATACATCAATAACGTAATATTACCTAACCTAACCCAACCTAACATCTCGGCACTAATATTTGACAACATTCCTGACGAGGTGGACTCTACGTCTCCGTGGGAATTTTATATACATCTATAACGTAATATAACCTAACCTAATCCAACCTAACATCTCGGCACTAATATTTGAAAACATTCCTGGCGAGTTGGCCTCTACCTCTCCGTGGGACCTTCATATACATCAATAACGTAATATAACCTAACCTGAAGCAACCTATCATCTCGGCAGTAATATTTGACAACATTCGTGGCGAGTTGAGTTCTACGTCTCCGTGGGACCTTCATATACATCAATAACGTAATATCACCTAACCTAACCCAACCTATCATCTCGGCGGTTATATTTGAAAAGATTCCTGTCGAGTTGACCTCTACGTCTCCGTTGGACTTTTATATACATCAATAACGTAATTTAACCTAAGCTAAACCTACGTAACATCTCGGCGGTAATGTTTGACAACATTCCTGGCTTGATGGCCTCTACGTCTCCGTGTGACTTTTATATACATCAAAACGTAATTTAACCTAACCTAACCCAACGTAACATCTCGGCGGTAATATTTGACAACATTCCTGCGGAGTTGGCATCTACGTGTTCGTCGGACCTTCATATACATCAATAACGTAATATCACCTAACCTAACCCAACCTAAGATCTCGGCACTAATATTTGACAACATTCCTGGCTTGATGGTCTCTACGTCTCCGTGGGAACTTCATATACATCAATAACGTAATATAACGTAACCTAAACCAACCTATCATATAGGCGGTAATATTTGACAATATTCCTGGCGAGTTGGCCTCTACGTCTCCGTGGGACCTTCATATACATCAATAACGTAATATAGCCTAACCTATCCCAACCTAACATCTCGGCCCTAATATTTGATAACATTCCTGGCGAGTTGGCCTCTACCTCTCCGTGCGACCTTCATATACATCAATAACGTAATATAACGTAACCTAACCCAAACTATCATATCGGCGGTAATATTTGACAACATTCCTGGCGAGTTGGCCTCTACCTCTCCGTGCGACCTTCATATACATCAATAACGTAATATAACGTAACCTAAACCAACCTATCATATCGGCGGTAATATTTGAAAACATTCCTGTCGATGTTGGCCTCTACGCCTCCGTGCGACCTTCATATACATCAATAACGTAATTTAACCTAACCTAACCCAACCTATCATCTCGGCGGTAATATTTGTCAACATTCCTGGTCAGTTGGCCTCTACATCTCCGTGGAACCTTCATATACATCAATAACGTAATATAACTTAACCTAACCCAACCTATCATCTCGGCGGTAATATTTGACAACATTCCTGGCGAGTTGGCCTCTACGTTTCCGTGGGGCCTTCATATACATCAATAACGTAATATATCCAAACCTAACCCAACCTAAGATCTCGGCGGTAATACTTGACAACATTCCTGGCGAGTTGGCCTCTACGTCTCCGTGGGACCTTCATATACATCAATAACGTAATATAACCTAACCTAACCCAACCTAACATCTCGGCACTAATATTTGACAACATTCCTGGCGAGTTGGACTCTATCTCTCCGTGCGACCTTCATATACATCAATAACGTAATTTAACCTAACCTAACCCAACCTATCATCTCGGCGGTAATATTTGACAACATTCCTGATCAGTTGGCCTCTACGTCTCCGTGGAACCTTCATATACATCAATAACGTAATATAACTTAACCTAACCCAACCTATCACCTCGGCGGTAATATTTGACAACATTCCTGGTCAGTTGGCCTCTACGTCTCTGTGGGAATTTTATATACATCAATGACGTAATATAACCTAACCTAACCCAACCTAACATCTCGGCACTAATATTTGACAACATTCCTGGCGAGTTGGACTCTACCTCTCCGTGGGACCTTCATATACGTCAATAACGTAATATAATCTAACCTAACCCAACCTATCATCTCGGCGGTAATATTTGACAACATTCCTGGTCAGTTGGCCTCTACGTCTCCGTGGAACCTTCATATACATCAATAACGTAATATAACCTAACCTAACCCAACCTATCATCTCGGCGGTAATATTTGACAACATTCCTGGCGAGTTGGCCTCTACCTCTCCGTGAGACCTTCATATACATCAATAACGTAATATAACCTAACCTAACCCAACCTATCATCTCGGCGGTAATACTTGACAACATTCCTGGCGAGTTGTCCTCTACGTCTCCGTGGGACCTTCATATACATCAATAACGTAATATAACCTAACCTAACCCAACCTATCGTATCGGCGGTAATATTTTACAATATTCCTCGCGAGTTGGCCTCTACGTCTCCGTGGGACCTTCATATACATAAATAACATAATATCACCTAACCTAACCCAACCTAAGATCTCGGCACTAATATTTGACAACATTCCTGGCGAGTTGGCCTCTACGTCTCCGTGGGACCTTCATATACATCAATAACGTAATATAACCTAACCTAACCCAACCTAACATCTCGGCACTAATATTTGACAACATTCCTGGCGAGTTGGTCTCTATCTCTCCGTGGGACCTTCATATACATCAATAACGTAATATAACCTAACCTAACCCAACCTAACATCTCAGCGGTAATATTTGACAACGTTCCTGACGAGTTGGCCTCTACGTCTCCGTGGGACTTTTATATACATCAATAACGTAATTTAACCTAACCTAAATCAACGTAACATCTCGGCAGTAATATTTGACAACATTCCTGGCTTGTTGGCCTCTATGTTTCCGTGGGACCTTTATATACATCAATAACGTAATATAACGTAACCTAAACCAACCTATCATATCGGCGGTAATATTTGAAAACATTCCTGTCGATGTTGGCCTCTACGTCTTCGTGTGACTTTTATATACATCAAAACGTAATTTAACCTAACCTAACCCAACGTAACATCTCGGCGGTAATATTTGACAACATTCCTGGGGAGTTGGCATCTACGTGTGCGTCGGACCTTCATATACATCAATAACGTAATATCACCTTTTTTTTTTTTTTTTTTTTTTTTTTTTTTTTTTTTTTTTTTTTTTTTTTTTTTTACGTGGGGAAATCCTCATGGATACCTCGGAGTTCGGGGGAACTCCGAGGTTATGTCGGACTCTTACCGGCTAAAACCCCACGGTGGCCACCAACGACGCTACTGAGGGAGAGCCGGGATCTCTTTCGAACGCGACCGGCTCCCCCTCAGCGTCTGCAGCCTCCCAGAAGAAGTCTGGGAGGCTCCCATCCCGAAAGGGAGAAGGTCGCATCTAAGATGCGACCCCTCCCTCTCCCAAAGTATACCCCTGCAGCGACTGCGGGGCCACGTCCGAAGTCGCTGCACGTCTCGAAGGGGTGGCGTGCAATGGTCGCGATGGGCCCCCGTCCATCACGACCGAGTCACCCCTCCGGACGGTCCCCCGCGCGGGTCACGGCCGTGGCGTACGCGGCTACGCCCCGGCCCGCGCGAGGGGCTGTCACCCCCCGGAGACTGAGTCCCCTATGGGCGCCCGGCGATGTCCACACGGTGGACATCCCCCGGCGCCGGTGGAGGGCGGCGTCGCCTGCGTCGCCGCCGTTGACGGGAGGGATCGCTAACTTCGCGATCCCTCTCCGCCCCCTCCTTCGCCCGCATGACGGCCTCGCAGAAGGCCGCCATAGCCCGCCAGGATCTGGCATCCTCCACCATCCGTCTAAGTACGGATGGCAATGCCAGATCCTGGCCCACCTCGCTCCGGAGGACACGACGCCGCACCTCCCACGCTGGACAAAACTCCAGTGTGTGCTGCGCCGTGTCCCTCTGGTCACCACAGTGGTGACACGCCGCCGTGGCTTCCCGTCCTATCCGGCGCAGGTACTCACCGAAGCATCCGTGCCCGGTGAGGACCTGCGTGGTCCTGTAGGATAGCCCTCGGCTTCGGCTCACCCATCTATCGAGGATGGGCAATACCGCCCCGACGGTCCGGTGACTCCCATGGGTGGCGCGAAGTCGCTCCTCCCACTTGGCCACCAAAGACCGCCAGGCCCAGGCTCTGACCGCCTCCTCCGACTGGGGTGAGACATCATGGCAGAGACGAAGGTGTCCGTAGACAAACGCTTCGCGCTCCGCCAGGAGCTCCAGGGGTGGTAACCCTGCCAGAGTTCCCGCCGCCTCATGAGACACCGTGCGATATCCCCTGATCACCCTGATGGCAAGGCGCCGCCAAACACTGCGAAGCAGTGCCCGGCTGCGCCGGTTGGCCATCAGGGCGTCCGCCCAGATCGGGGCCCCATATAGTGCCATCGACCGCACGATGCCCGCATAAAGGCGGCGTACCCTCGCGTCCGGACCCCCCAGGTTAGGCAGCAAGCGACCCAAGCTGGCCGCCGCTTTTTCCAACCTGGGTGCCAGGAGCGCGAAGTGGCGCCCAAAAGCCCAGGAGCCGTCCAGGTGAAGTCCGAGATATTTTATCGCGGGCTTCACCTGGATGCGGGTGTCCCCTACTCGGATCCAGGTATCGGCGAGTGACCTCCCATTTCGACGGAGGAGATGACGGTCCAAGAACCACATCGCCTCCGTCTTGTGAGGAGCCAGCTCCAAACCCATACCCCGAATCAGGGAAGCCACGGTGGCCACTCCCACCTCGGCGCGCCGGACGATCCTCCCGCTGGTACGCCCACCGGCTACCAACACTGTATCGTCAGCGTAGCAGACTACGCTGACACCGGTGGGAAGGAGGACCCGCAGCGCCGCGTCGTACCCCACGTCCCACAGGAGGGGTCCCAAAACTGACCCCTGGGGTACGCCACGACTAATCTCCCTCGTGCAGGTGTTTCCACCCCGGCCCACGTACTCGACGCACCTGCCGCAAAGGTAGGAGCCGACCGCCACCCGCAGGTATTGAGGGACTCCATGTCGTTCGAGTCCCCTGCGGATGGACTCCCAGGAGAGGGAGTTGAAGGCATTGACGATGTCCAAGGACACCGCCAATGCCATCCCTCCCCGGGCAGTAGCCGAGCCCGCCAAGGTACGGACCCGATCGATCGCGTCGATCGTGGACCGCCCCCGGCGGAAGCCGAACTGGCACTCGGCCAGGTCGGGTCCTATCCGCTCCAGGTGCCTGGTGAGTCGGGAAGCCACGATTCTCTCGTAGAGCTTTCCGATCTCATCCAGGAGCACGATGGGCCGATAGCCCGAGGGAGATTCAGCGTCCCGGCCCTCCTTCCGCAGGAGGACCAGGCGTCCGAGCCGCCACCGAGATGGGAACGTCCCCGACTTCAGGATGGCTGTAAAAAGCCTCCGAAGTCGGGGACCCAGAACGCGCAGGGCCAAGACCAGCACGCGGCCGGGGACGCCGTCGGGACCCGGAGCCGTATTCCGAGCCCCGAGACGTCTCACCGCCCCGGCCAACTCCTCCTCCGTAACCTCCAGCCCCGCGGACCACCCGTCCACCTGAGTCGGGAAGGCGGCCGATGCGCTCCCAGATGGGAACAACGCATCGACCACCTCTCCGAGAAGCCGGGGTTCCATCGTCTCAGTCACCGGGGGGCCATAAGCCCTAAGCTTGTTTAGGACAAGCCTATATGGACGCCCCCACGGATCCTGATCCAACGAACGAAGAAGTCCGTCCCAAGCGCTGGTCTTGGCCCTCCCGATGGCCTGTTGCAGCTGAACCGTCAGCTGACGATATTCGGCGTACAACAGGGCCGTCCGTGCCTCGTCCCGACGTCTCCTCCTCCGAGACCTGGTGTACCGGCGTCGCGCCATCGCGCAACTCGCTCGGAGCCGCGCGATGTCGTCCGACCACCAATACACCGGCCTCCGGGGCGGAAGTCGACCGGCCCTCGGCATCGCCGTCCTGCAGATTGCAGTCAGGGCGCCATCGAACCAGTCGGCCTCCGCCTCCACGTCGGCGACGGGCTCGGCCGACGGCTCCGACCAAGCCACGGCATGGACGGCAGCCATCAGGGCGTCCTCGTCAAGGGCTCTGAGAGCCCACCTCCTTCGCTGCTGGCGTGGACCAGCTTGGCGGCCCGGGGCGGTCCCGGAAACTTCTATCCGAACGTACCAGTGATCGGATAGAGTCTCCGTGGACTCGTCCACCGTCCACCCCGTGACCCGCGGTACGGCGGCAGGGGAAGCCCATGAAAGATCCACGATGCTTGTACCCTGCCATCGCACGCACGTACTGGTCGATCCTCGGTTGAGCAACCGAAGTTCGAGACCAGCAGCCCACTCCAAAACCGTCTCGCCCCTCGCGTCCGTCCTGGGGGACCCCCATGCTGAAGCATGGGCGTTGAAGTCCCCCAAGACGAGTACCTGGCGGGCCGAGAACTGGGACAAAAAGTTCCCAAGCCCGTCCAGATACTCCTCGAACGACTCTAGGGGCCAGCGCGGTGGAGCATAGGTCCCCACCAGCACGAAGCCCGCCCAGTCCACAGCCACGAAGCCCCGCCCATCGCCCAAAAAGGCGAAGGGCGGAACCCGCGAGGCCGCAGACTGAGCTATGGCCACCGACCCATCGCGATCCCCGACCCAGGACGGTCGGTCCGGGATAACGAAGGGTTCAGCGACCACCGCAACGTCAACCCCGCCCGCCATAAGACCCTCGACCAAGAGATCGTGGGCTCGGCGGGCGTGGTTGACGTTCGCCTGGAGGACTCTGGTCGGGGGGAAGTTTATGCCATATCCATGGCCTCCCCCCGGCCAGAGTCCTCCGCCGGGGTAACCATGCCCCCGGCCTCCTTCACCCCCTTAGTGCCCCCTCCCGGCGGCCCACCCTCCACACCCTCCTTCGGAGGCTGCGGCGCCCTCGTCCCCAATCGCCCCTTCCTCGTCGGGGGGTTACATTTAACCCCCCCGAGTCTATGGTCGGCCGGTCGCCCCAAGTCCGCACACAGCGGACAGTGGGGGGCGGCCGCCCGACACACATTCGCTCGGTGACCGGGGGAACCGCAGTTATAGCAAAGGTCGCCCCGGTCAACTTCGGCAGAGCAATGCTGCCGCACGTGCCCCTTAGCCAGACAGCGATAACACTGCTGGGGACGAGGTTTCAGGGCCTCCACCTTGGCCCTGCACCAACCAACCCTGATCCACCCCAGGGTTGCAGCTTTACGAGCGGCAACCAAGGGGCATTGGATCCAGAGGGTTCCTAGTCCCAGAGGTGAGGACCTTATCTCACCGGTCCTCACCTCCGCGGCCAGGCACCCTGCCGCCGCAGCCACCGACTCCGCCACCTCAGATGAGGTGACGGAGTCGTCCAGCCCACTCACCCTCAACTCCGCCTTCTTAGAAGGGCATGAGACCCGGACCTCTGTGTCCGCCAAGGCCGCCCTTAGCTTATCTGCTAAGAGGGCGGCCTTTGCCGCCCTCTCAGGACCGGGGATTTCCAATAGGAAACCCCCAGTCCTTCCGCGCCTTGGGCGCACCTCCTCGATACCTAACTCGCTCAGGGAGACCCTCTGCCGAGCCGCGACCAGGATCTCCTGATAAGATCCTTTGCTGCCCGAGGGCAGCGTAAGGGCCACAGCCGCGGCTCGAGGGGGCCTCCCGAGCTTGACGGGCGCCTTGGCGGTCCCAGAGGTCTCCTGCATCTGCTTTTTCGCAGCCCTCTGCGCCTTCCGCCCGACCACCTTAGCCCACGACACCTCGCCCTGAGCCGACCCACCAGATGATTGGCACGCTGTCTGCACCTTTGGTGCCTCCACCGTTACCCTCCGCCCGGAAACCGAGCGGCCGCGAACCACCTCCTTCTTCGAAGAAGAAGTCCCAGCAGCGGGAGGCGTAGACGCCTCCGCCTTCTTCTTCTTCTTCTTCTTTTTCTTCCCCGTCACCCCCCCAGCAGCCGCATCACCACCGCTCGCAGGAGTGGGTGTGGTGACGGCTACGGTTCGGGCCGAAGGAGAAGAAGCAGACCCCTTCAACCTTGCCGTATAAGCCGACAGCTTTTCGTCGACGAAGCGGGCGACTGTGTCTGCGAGCGAGACCATGTCGACCGCACCGCCGACTTTATCAACCTCCGCCCCATGCGCCGGAGGCGGAGTTCGCCTCTCCAGATCCTTAATGCGGCCCCGTAGTACCGCATTTTCGGCCTTCATGGCCTCCAATTCTCCTCTCAGGGCGGATAAGTCCGCCCTGACTTCAAGTCCTTTTCGCGCGGGGGACTTCGAAGACTCCAACGCGCTTTGCACAAGTGCGCACAAAGTGCGCGCACTTTCGCGTAATCTTCGCGCGAACTCTCCTTTCAGGTTTGTTGACCTGGCCGCCACCCATTCGACGCGGTTCATTGCCGCGAGGGCTTCTCGTCTCAACTCCACAGAGGAGACGCCCATGAATTCCCGGGCATACTCATCTACGGAGGGAAGATATTTGGCCGACTTGCTTGGCGGCGGGGCCGGATCATCGGGCCCGCAACCCAGAATTTTCTGTTCCTCCTGGAGTCTTAACAGCTTCACCTCCGTCTGGAGGAGTTTCTCCTTGGCCGCTTGAAGGCCCACATACTCGCCCGTTGTCGGGGGGCGTCCCCTCTTCCTAGACGGTCCGGACCCAGCAGCCCTCAGAGACGACCAAGACACATCAGTGTCGTAGTCGTGCTCCGAGGGGGCAGGAGAGGCCACCCTGGAAGGCACGTCTTCCTCCCTGCTGTGGGGACGAGAAAGGGACCACCCACGTGTGTTGTACCTCCCTTCCCTCCCTTCTCTCCCAGAACGGAGCGACTCCGATCTCGGCGCTCCGGCCCTCTCATCGGCGATCTGCGAAGAGGCAAGCCTCTCCACAGATACGACCACTGGACGCACTGGCGCCGGCATCGAAGTGCCAGCTCCATCGCCCCTCCCACACCTACTCCCCCCCAACCCGGTTTTATTAAAAGAATCCATAAGAATCCCACGAGTAGTGTCGGAATAACCCTGTCACCCCCGGCAGAGCCGCGTACCGGGGGAAGGCATTTATACACCCGGGGGGCGCCAGGTACCCCGGGGTTGGTCCGCTCAGCACCGATGCACCCACCGGCCACACCCAGCCGCGAAGGACTGAGCGCGTCCCCTCGCCGCGGACCGAAACTTGAGACAGAGACTTTTTATAGAGGTTTATCTCCTCGCGGGCCGGCCGGTTAAGGCAAGCCCCCCGCTCCGGCGAAACATGACCACCGGTCTACGGTATCAGCCAGAGCCCCGTTAGCCACTGGGACAAGCCCAGTGTTACCAGGTTCCACCACGAGGAGGAGGGGATGGCACGTGTTGTTGCAAACTGCAACTGCAGTCCGCAACAACTTTAGAACCCAACGTAATATCACTTAACCTAACCCAACCTAAGATCTCGGCACTAACATTTGACAACATTCCTGGCTTGGCGGTCTCTACGTCTCCGTGGGACCGTCATATATATCAATAACGTAATATAACGTAACCTAACCCAACCTATCATCTCGGCGGTAATATTTGACAACATTCCTGGCGAGTTGGCCCCTACGTTTCCGTGGGGCCTTCATATACATCAATAACGTAATATAACCAAACCTAACCCAACCTAACATCTCGGCGGTAATATTTGACAACATTACTGGCGAGTTGGTCTCTACCCCTCCGTGCGACCTTCATATACATCAATAACGTAATTTAACCTAACCTGAACCAACCTATCATCTCGGCGGTAATATTTGACAACATTCCTGGCGAGTTGAGCTCTACGTCTCCGTGAGACCTTCATATACATCAATAACGTAATATCACCTAACCTAACCCAACCTAAGATCTCGGCACTAATATTTGACAACATTCCTGGCGAGTTGGTCTCTACGTCTCTGTGGGAATTTTATATACATCAATAACGTAATATAACCTAACCTAACCCAACCTAACATCTCGGCGGTAATATTTGACAACATTCCTGGCGAGTTGGCCTCTACCTCTCCGTGGGACCTTCATATACGTCAATAACGTAATATAACCTAACCTAAACCAACCTAACATCTCGGCACTAATATTTGACAACATTCCTAGCGAGTTGGACTCTATCTCTCCGTGGGACCTTCATATACATCAATAACGTAATATAACCTAACCTGAACCAAAATATCATCTCGGCGGTAATATTTGACAACATTCCTGGTCAGTTGGCCGCTACGTCTCCGTGGGGCCTTCATATACATCAATAACGTAATATAACCTAACCTAACCCAACCTAACATCTCGGCGGTAATATTTGACAACATTCCTGGCGAGTTGGCCTCTACCTCTCCGTGGGACCTTCATATACGTCAATAACGTAATATAATATAACCTAACCCAACCTATCACCTCGGCGGTAATATTTGACAACATTCCTGGTCAGTTGGCCTCTACGTCTCCGTGGAACCTTCATATACATCAATAACGTAATATAACTTAACCTAACCCAACCTATCATCTCGGCGGTAATATAGACAACATTCCTGGCGAGTTGAGCTCTACGTCTCCGTGGGACCTTCATATACATCAATAACGTAATATCACCTAACCTAACCCAACCTAAGATCTCGGCACTAATATTTGACACCATTCCTGGCGAGTTGGTCTCTACGTCTCTGTGGGAATTTTATATACATCAATAACGTAATATAACCTAACCTAACCCAACCTAACATCTCGGCGGTAATATTTGACAACATTCCTGGCGAGTTGGCCTCTATCTCTCCGTGGTACCTTCATATACGTCAATAACGTAATATAATCTAACCTAACCCAACCTATCATCTCGGCACTAATATTTGACAACATTCCTGGCGAGTTGGCTTCTACGTCTCCGTGGGGCCTTCATATACATCAATCACGTAATATAACCAAACCTAACCCAACCTAACATCTCGGCGGTAATATTTGACAACATTCCTGGCGAGTTGGTCTCTACGCCTCCGTACGACCTTCATATACATCAATAACGTAATATAACCTAACCTGAACCAACCTATCATCTCGGCGTTAATATTTGACAACATTCCTGGCGAGTTGAGCTCTACGTCTCCGTGGGACCTTCATATACATCAATAACGTAATATCACCTAACGTAACCCAACCTAAGATCTCGGTACTAATATTTGACACCATTCCTGGCGAGTTGGTCTCTACGTCTCTGTGGGAATTTTATATACATCAATAACGTAATATAACCTAACCTAACCCAACCTAACATCTCGGCGGTAATATTTGACAACATTCCTGATCAGTTGGCCTCTACGTCTCCGTGGAACCTTCATATACATCAATAACGTAATATAACTTAACCTAACCCAACCTATCATCTCGGCGGTAATATTTGACAACATTCCTGGCGAGTTGGCCTCTACGTTTCCGTGGGGCCTTCATATACATCAATAACGTAATATAACCAAACCTAACCCAACCTAACATCTCGGCGGTAATATTTGACAACATTCCTGGCGAGTTGGCCTCTACGCCTCCGTGCGACCTTCATATACATCAATAACGTAATTTAACCTAACCTGAACCAACCTATCATCTCGGCGGTAATGTTTGACAACATTCCTGGCGAGTTGAGCTCTACGTCTCCGTAGGACCTTCATATACATCAATAACGTAATATCACCTAACCTAACCCAACCTAAGATCTCGGCACTAATATTTGACAACATTCCTGGCGAGTTGGCCTCTACGTCTCTGTGGGAATTTTATATACATCAATAACGTAATATAACCTTACCTAACCCAACCTAACATCTCGGCACTAATATTTGACAACATTCCTGGCGAGTTGGCCTCTACCTATCCGTGGGACCTTCATATACGTCAATAACGTAATATAATCTAATATTTGACAACATTCCTGGCGAGTTGGCCTCTACGCCTCCGTGCGACCTTCATATACATCAATAACGTAATTTAACCTAACCTGAACCAACCTATCATCTCGGCGGTAATGTTTGACAACATTCCTGGCGAGTTGAGCTCTACGTCTCCGTAGGACCTTCATATACATCAATAACGTAATATCACCTAACCTAACCCAACCTAAGATCTCGGCACTAATATTTGACAACATTCCTGGCGAGTTGGCCTCTACGTCTCTGTGGGAATTTTATATACATCAATAACGTAATATAACCTTACCTAACCCAACCTAACATCTCGGCACTAATATTTGACAACATTCCTGGCGAGTTGGCCTCTACCTATCCGTGGGACCTTCATATACGTCAATAACGTAATATAATCTAACCTAACCCAACCTATCATCTCGGCGGTAATATTTGACAACATTCCTGGTCAGTTGGCCTCTACGTCTCCGTGAAACCTTCATATACATCAATAACGTAATATAACTTAACCTAACCCAACCTATCATCTCGGCGGTAATATTTGACAACATTCCTGGCGAATTTGCCTCTACGCTTCCGTGGGGCCTTCATATACATCAATAACGTAATATAACCAAACCTAACCCAACCTAACATCTCGGCGGTAATATTTTACATCATACCTGGCGAGTTGGTCTCTACGCTTCCGTGCGACCTTCATATACATCAATAACGTAATATAACCTAACCTGAACCAACCTATCATCTCGGCGGTAATATTTGACAACATTCCAGACGAGTTGGCCTCTACGTCTCCGTGGGACCTTCATATACATCAATAACGTAATATAACCTAACCTAACCCAACCTAACATCTCGGCGGTAATATTTGACAACATTCCTGGTCAGTTGGCCTCTACGTCTCCGTGGAACCTTCATATACATCAATAACGTAATATAACTTAACCTAACCCAACCTATCATCTCGGCGGTAATATTTGACAACATTCCTGGCGAGTTGGCCTCTACGTTTCCGTGGGGCCTTCATATACATCAATAACGTAATATAACCAAACCTAACCCAACCTAACATCTCGGCGGTAATATTTGACAACATTACTGGCGAGTTGTTCTCTACGCCTCCGTGCGACCTTCATATACATCAATAACGTAATTTAACCTAACCTGAACCAACCTATCATCTCGGCGGTAATATTTGACAACATTCCTGGCGAGTTGAGCTCTACGTCTCCGTGGGACCTTCATATACATCAATAACGTAATATCACCTAACCTAACCCAACCTAAGATCTCGGCACTAATATTTGACACCATTCCTGGCGAGTTGGTCTCTACGTCTCTGTGGGAATTTTATATACATCAATAACGTAATATAACCTAACCTAACCCAACCTAACATCTCGGCGGTAATATTTGACAACATTCCTGGCGAGTTGGCCCCTACGTTTCCGTGGGGCCTTCATATACATCAATAACGTAATATAACCAAACCTAACCCAACCTAACATCTCGGCGGTAATATTTGACAACATTACTGGCGAGTTGGTCTCTACCCCTCCGTGCGACCTTCATATACATCAATAACGTAATTTAACCTAACCTGAACCAACCTATCATCTCGGCGGTAATATTTGACAACATTCCTGGCGAGTTGAGCTCTACGTCTCCGTGAGACCTTCATATACATCAATAACGTAATATCACCTAACCTAACCCAACCTAAGATCTCGGCACTAATATTTGACAACATTCCTGGCGAGTTGGTCTCTACGTCTCTGTGGGAATTTTATATACATCAATAACGTAATATAACCTAACCTAACCCAACCTAACATCTCGGCGGTAATATTTGACAACATTCCTGGCGAGTTGGCCTCTACCTCTCCGTGGGACCTTCATATACGTCAATAACGTAATATAACCTAACCTAAACCAACCTAACATCTCGGCACTAATATTTGACAACATTCCTAGCGAGTTGGACTCTATCTCTCCGTGGGACCTTCATATACATCAATAACGTAATATAACCTAACCTGAACCAAAATATCATCTCGGCGGTAATATTTGACAACATTCCTGGTCAGTTGGCCGCTACGTCTCCGTGGGGCCTTCATATACATCAATAACGTAATATAACCTAACCTAACCCAACCTAACATCTCGGCGGTAATATTTGACAACATTCCTGGCGAGTTGGCCTCTACCTCTCCGTGGGACCTTCATATACGTCAATAACGTAATATAATATAACCTAACCCAACCTATCACCTCGGCGGTAATATTTGACAACATTCCTGGTCAGTTGGCCTCTACGTCTCCGTGGAACCTTCATATACATCAATAACGTAATATAACTTAACCTAACCCAACCTATCATCTCGGCGGTAATATTTGACAACATTCCTGGCGAGTTGGCCTCTACGTTTCCGTGGGGCCTTCATATACATCAATAACGTAATATAACCAAACCTAACCCAACCTAACATCTCGGCGGTAATATTTGACAACATTACTGGCGAGTTGTTCTCTACGCCTCCGTGCGACCTTCATATACATCAATAACGTAATTTAACCTAACCTGAACCAACCTATCATCTCGGCGGTAATATTTGACAACATTCCTGGCGAGTTGAGCTCTACGTCTCCGTGGGACCTTCATATACATCAATAACGTAATATCACCTAACCTAACCCAACCTAAGATCTCGGCACTAATATTTGACACCATTCCTGGCGAGTTGGTCTCTACGTCTCTGTGGGAATTTTATATACATCAATAACGTAATATAACCTAACCTAACCCAACCTAACATCTCGGCGGTAATATTTGACAACATTCCTGGCGAGTTGGCCTCTATCTCTCCGTGGTACCTTCATATACGTCAATAACGTAATATAATCTAACCTAACCCAACCTATCATCTCGGCACTAATATTTGACAACATTCCTGGCGAGTTGGCTTCTACGTCTCCGTGGGGCCTTCATATACATCAATCACGTAATATAACCAAACCTAACCCAACCTAACATCTCGGCGGTAATATTTGACAACATTCCTGGCGAGTTGGTCTCTACGCCTCCGTACGACCTTCATATACATCAATAACGTAATATAACCTAACCTGAACCAACCTATCATCTCGGCGTTAATATTTGACAACATTCCTGGCGAGTTGAGCTCTACGTCTCCGTGGGACCTTCATATACATCAATAACGTAATATCACCTAACGTAACCCAACCTAAGATCTCGGTACTAATATTTGACAACATTCCTGGCGAGTTGGCCTCTACGTCTCTGTGGGAATTTTATATACATCAATAACGTAATATAACCTTACCTAACCCAACCTAACATCTCGGCACTAATATTTGACAACATTCCTGGCGAGTTGGCCTCTACCTATCCGTGGGACCTTCATATACGTCAATAACGTAATATAATCTAACCTAACCCAACCTATCATCTCGGCGGTAATATTTGACAACATTCCTGGTCAGTTGGCCTCTACGTCTCCGTGAAACCTTCATATACATCAATAACGTAATATAACTTAACCTAACCCAACCTAACATCTCGGCGGTAATATTTTACATCATACCTGGCGAGTTGGTCTCTACGCTTCCGTGCGACCTTCATATACATCAATAACGTAATATAACCTAACCTGAACCAACCTATCATCTCGGCGGTAATATTTGACAACATTCCAGACGAGTTGGCCTCTACGTCTCCGTGGGACCTTCATATACATCAATAACGTAATATAACCTAACCTAACCCAACCTAACATCTCGGCGGTAATATTTGACAACATTCCTGGCGAGTTGGCCTCTACGTCTCCGTGGGACCTTCATATACATCAATAACGTAATATAACCTAACCTAACCCAACCTAACATCTCGGCGGTAATATTTGACAACATTCCTGGCGAGTTGGTCTCTACGCCTCCGTACGACCTTCATATACATCAATAACGTAATATAACCTAACCTGAACCAACCTATCATCTCGGCGTTAATATTTGACAACATTCCTGGCGAGTTGAGCTCTACGTCTCCGTGGGACCTTCATATACATCAATAACGTAATATCACCTAACGTAACCCAACCTAAGATCTCGGCACTAATATTTGACAACATTCCTGGCGAGTTGGCCTCTATGTTTCCGTGGGACCTTTATATACATCAATAACGTAATATAACGTAACCTAAACCAACCTATCATATCGGCGGTAATATTTGAAAACATTCCTGTCGATGTTGGCCTCTACGTCTCCGTGTGACTTTTATATACATCAAAAAGTAATTTAACCTAACCTAACCCAACGTAACATCTCGGCGGTAATATTTGACAACATTCCTGATCAGTTGGCATCTACGTCTCCGTGGAACCTTCATATACATCAATAACGTAATATAACTTAACCTAACCCAACCTATCATCTCGGCGGTAATATTTGACAACATTCCTGGCGAGTTGGCCTCTACGTTTCCGTGGGGCCTTCATATACATCAATAACGTAATATAACCAAACCTAACCCAACCTAACATCTCGGCGGTAATATTTGACAACATTCCTGGCGAGTTGGCCTCTACGCCTCCGTGCGACCTTCATATACATCAATAACGTAATTTAACCTAACCTGAACCAACCTATCATCTCGGCGGTAATGTTTGACAACATTCCTGGCGAGTTGAGCTCTACGTCTCCGTAGGACCTTCATATACATCAATAACGTAATATCACCTAACCTAACCCAACCTAAGATCTCGGCACTAATATTTGACAACATTCCTGGCGAGTTGGCCTCTACGTCTCTGTGGGAATTTTATATACATCAATAACGTAATATAACCTTACCTAACCCAACCTAACATCTCGGCACTAATATTTGACAACATTCCTGGCGAGTTGGCCTCTACCTATCCGTGGGACCTTCATATACGTCAATAACGTAATATAATCTAACCTAACCCAACCTATCATCTCGGCGGTAATATTTGACAACATTCCTGGTCAGTTGGCCTCTACGTCTCCGTGAAACCTTCATATACATCAATAACGTAATATAACTTAACCTAACCCAACCTATCATCTCGGCGGTAATATTTGACAACATTCCTGGCGAATTTGCCTCTACGCTTCCGTGGGGCCTTCATATACATCAATAACGTAATATAACCAAACCTAACCCAACCTAACATCTCGGCGGTAATATTTTACATCATACCTGGCGAGTTGGTCTCTACGCTTCCGTGCGACCTTCATATACATCAATAACGTAATATAACCTAACCTGAACCAACCTATCATCTCGGCGGTAATATTTGACAACATTCCAGACGAGTTGGCCTCTACGTCTCCGTGGGACCTTCATATACATCAATAACGTAATATAACCTAACCTAACCCAACCTAACATCTCGGCGGTAATATTTGACAACATTCCTGGCGAGTTGGCCTCTACGTCTCCGTGGGACCTTCATATACATCAATAACGTAATATAACCTAACCTAACCCAACATATCATCTCGGCGGTAATATTTGAGAACATTCCTGACGAGTTGGCCTCTACCTCTCCGTGGGACCTTCATATACATCAATAACGTAATATAACCTAACCTGAAGCAACCTATCATCTCGGCAGTAATATTTGACAACATTCGTGGCGAGTTGAGTTCTACGTCTCCGTAGGGCCTTCATATACATCAATAACGTAATATAACCTAACCTAACCCAACCTAACATCTCGGCGGTAATATTTGACAACATTCCTGGCGAGTTGGCTTCTACGTCTCCGTGGGGCCTTCATATACATCAATAACGTAATATAACCAAACCTAACCCAACCTAACATCTCGGGGGTAATATTTGACAACATTCCTGGCGAGTTGGTCTCTACGCCTCCGTGCGACCTTCATATACATCAATAACGTAGTATAACCTAACCTGAACCAAAATATCATCTCGGCGGTAATATTTGACAACATTCCTGGTCAGTTGGCCTCTACGTCTCCGTGGGACCTTCATATACATCAATAACGTAATATCACCTAACCTAACCCAACCTAAGATCTCGGCAATAATATTTGACAACATTCCTGGCGAGTTGGCCTCTACGTCTCTGTGGGAATTTTATATACATCAATAACGTAATATAACCTAACCTAACCCAACCTAACATCTCGGCGGTAATATTTGACAACATTCCTGGCGAGTTGGCCTCTACGTCTCCGTGGGGCTTTCATATACATCAATAACGTAATATAACCTAACCTAAACCTACGTAACAACTCGGCGGTAATGTTTGACAACATTCCTGGCTTGATGGCCTCTACGTATCCGTGGGACCTTCATATACATCAATAACGTAATATAACGTAACCTAAACCAACCTATCATATCGGCGGTAATGTTTGACAATATTCCTGGCGAGTTGGCCTCTACGTTTCCGTGGGGCCTTCATATACATCAATAACGTAATATAACCAAACCTAACCCAACCTAACATCTCGGCGGTAATATTTGACAACATTCCTGGCGAGTTGGCCTCTACGCCTCCGTGCGACCTTCATATACATCAATAACGTAATTTAACCTAACCTGAACCAACCTATCATCTCGGCGGTAATGTTTGACAACATTCCTGGCGAGTTGAGCTCTACGTCTCCGTGGGACCTTCATATACATCAATAATGTAATATCACCTAACCTAACCCAACCTAAGATCTCGGCACTAATATTTGACAACATTCCTGGCGAGTTGGCCTCTACGTCTCTGTGGGAATTTTATATACATCAATAACGTAATATAACCTTACCTAACCCAACCTAACATCTCGGCACTAATATTTGACAACATTCCTGGCGAGTTGGCCTCTACCTATCCGTGGGACCTTCATATACGTCAATAACGTAATATAATCTAACCTAACCCAACCTATCATCTCGGCGGTAATATTTGACAACATTCCTGGTCAGTTGGCCTCTACGTCTCCGTGGAACCTTCATATACATCAATAACGTAATATAACTTAACCTAACCCAACCTATCATCTCGGCGGTAATATTTGACAACATTCCTGGCGAATTTGCCTCTACGCTTCCGTGGGGCCTTCATATACATCAATAACGTAATATAACCAAACCTAACCCAACCTAACATCTCGGCGGTAATATTTTACATCATACCTGGCGAGTTGGTCTCTACGCTTCCGTGCGACCTTCATATACATCAATAACGTAATATAACCTAACCTGAACCAACCTATCATCTCGGCGGTAATATTTGACAACATTCCAGACGAGTTGGCCTCTACGTCTCCGTGGGACCTTTATATACATCAATAACGTAATATAACCTAACCTAACCCAACCTAACATCTCGGCGGTAATATTTGACAACATTCCTGGCGAGTTGGCCTCTACGTCTCCGTGGGACCTTCATATACATCAATAACGTAATATAACCTAACCTAAACCAACCTATCATCTCGGCGGTAATATTTGACAACATTCCTGGCGAGTCGGCCTCTACGTCTCCGTGGGACCTTCATATACATCAATAACGTAATATAACCTAACCTAACCCAACCTAAGATCTCGGCACTAATATTTGACAACATTCCTGGCGAGTTGGCCTCTACGTCTCCGTGGGGCCTTCATATACATCAATAACGTAATATCACCTAACCTAACCCAACCTAACATCTCGGCACTAATATTTGACAACATGTCTGGCGAGTTGGCCTCTATCTCTCCGTGCGACCTTCATATACATCAATAACGTAATATAACCTAACCTAACCCAACATATCATCTCGGCGGTAATATTTGACAACATTCCTGACGAGTTGGCCTCTACCTCTCCGTGGGACCTTCATATACATCAATAACGTAATATAACCTAACCTGAAGCAACCTATCATCTCGGCAGTAATATTTGACAACATTCGTGGCGAGTTGAGTTCTACGTCTCCGTGGGACCTTCATATACATCAATAACGTAATATCACCTAACCTAACCCAACCTGTCATCTCGGCGGTTATATTTGAAAACATTCCTGTCGAGTTGGCCGCTACGTCTCCGTGGGACTTTTATATACATCAATAACGTAATTTAACCTAACCTGACCCAACCTAACATCTCGGCGGTAATATTTGACAACATTCCTGGCGAGTTGGCCTCTACGTCTCCGTGGGGCCTTCATATACATCAATAACGTAATATAACCTAACCTAACCCAACCTAACATCTCGGCGGTAATATTTGACAACATTCCTGGCGAGTTGGCTTCTACGTCTCCGTGGGGCCTTCATATACATCAATAACGTAATATAACCATACCTATCCCAACCTAACATATCGGCGGTAATATTTGACAACATTCCTGGCGAGTTGGTCTCTACGCCTCCGTGCGACCTTCATATACATCAATAACGTAGTATAACCTAACCTGAACCAAAATATCATCTCGGCGGTAATATTTGACAACATTCCTGGCGAGTTGAGCTCTACGTCTCCGTGGGACCTTCATATACATCAATAACGTAATATCACCTAACCTAACCCAACCTGTCATCTCGGCGGTTATATTTGAAAACATTCCTGTCGAGTTGGCCTCTACGTCTCCGTGGGGCATTCATATACATCAATAACGTAATATAACCTAACCTAACCCAACCTAACATCTCGGCGGTAATATTTGACAACATTCCTGGCGAGTTGGCCTCTACGTCTCTGTGGGAATTTTATATACATCAATAACGTAATATAATCTAACCTAACCCAACCTATAATCTCGGCGGTAATATTTGACAACATTCCTGGCGAGTAGGACTCTACGTCTCCGTGGGACTTTTATATACATCAATAACGTAATTTAACCTAACCTAAACCTACGTAACAACTCGGCGGTAATGTTTGACAACATTCCTGGCTTGATGGCCTCTACGTCTCCGTGGGACCTTTATATACATCAATAACGTAATATAACGTAACCTAACCCAACATATCATCTCGGCGGTAATATTTGACAACATTCCTGACGAGTTGGCCTCTACCTCTCCGTGGGACCTTTATATACATTAATAACGTAATATAACCTAACCTGAACCAACCTATCATCTCGGCAGTAATATTTGACAACATTCGTGGCGAGTTGAGTTCTACGTCTCCGTGGGACCTTCATATACATCAATAACGTAATATCACCTAACCTAACCCAACCTGTCATCTCGGCGGTTATATTTGAAAACATTCCTGTCGAGTTGGCCTCTACGTCTCCGTGGGACTTTTATATACATCAATAACGTAATTTAACCTAACCTGAACCAACCTAACATCTAGGCGGTAATATTTGACAACATTCCTGGCGAGTTGGCCTCTACGTCTCCGTGGGGCCTTCATATACATCAATAACGTACTATAACCTAACCTAACCCAACCTAACATCTCGGCGGTAATATTTGACAACATTCCTGGCGAGTTGGCTTCTACGTCTCCGTGGGGCCTTCATATACATCAATAACGTAATATAACCAAACCTAACCCAACCTAACATCTCGGCGGTAATATTTGACAACATTCCTGGCGAGTTGGCCTCTACGTCTCCGTGGGACCTTCATATACATCAATAACGTAATATAACCTAACCTAAACCAACCTATCATCTCGGCGGTAATATTTGACAACATTCCTGGCGAGTCGGCCTCTACGTCTCCGTGGGACCTTCATATACATCAATAACGTAATATAACCTAACCTAACCCAACCTAAGATCTCGGCACTAATATTTGACAACATTCCTGTCGAGTTGGCCTCTACCTCTCCGTGGGACCTTCATATACATTAATAACGTAATATAACCTAACCTGAAGCAACCTATCATCTCGGCAGTAATATTTGACAACATTCGTGGCGAGTTGAGTTCTACGTCTCCGTGGGACCTTCATATACATCAATAACGTAATATCACCTAACCTAACCCAACCTGTCATCTCGGCCGTTATATTTGAAAACATTCCTGTCGAGTTGGCCTCTACGTCTCCGTGGGACTTTTATATACATCAATAACGTAATTTAACCTAACCTGAACCAACCTAACATCTAGGCGGTAATATTTGACAACATTCCTGGCGAGTTGGCCTCTACGTCTCCGTGGGGCCGTCATATACATCAATAACGTACTATAACCTAACCTAAACCAACCTAACATCTCGGCGGTAATATTTGACAACATTCCTGGCGAGTTGGCTTCTACGTCTCCGTGGGGCCTTCATATACATCAATAACGTAATATAACCAAACCTAACCCAACCTAACATCTCGGCGGTATTATTTGACAACATTCCTGGTCAGTTGGCCTCTACGTCTCCGTGGAACCTTCATATACATCAATAACGTAATATAACTTAACCTAACCCAACCTATCATCTCGGCGGTAATATTTGACTTCATTCCTGGCGAGTTGGCCTCTACGTTTCCGTGGGGCCTTCATATACATCAATAACGTAATATAACCAAACCTAACCCAACCTAACATCTCGGCGGTAATATTTGACAACATTCCTGGCGAGTTGGCCTCTACGTCTCCGTCGGACCTTCATATACATCAATAACGTAATATAACCTAACCTAAACCAACCTATCATCTCGGCGGTAATATTTGACAACATTCCTGGCGAGTCGG
This sequence comes from Xylocopa violacea, assembly GCA_963969225.1. Lineage (NCBI taxonomy): Eukaryota > Metazoa > Arthropoda > Insecta > Hymenoptera > Apidae > Xylocopa > Xylocopa violacea. The sequence continues at coordinate 2,419,893 of CAXAJV010000147.1, read as the reverse complement.
CCTCTACGTCTCCGTGGGACCTTCATATACATCAATAACGTAATATAACCTAACCTAACCCAACCTAAGATCTCGGCACTAATATTTGACAACATTCCTGACGAGTTGGCCTCTACCTCTCCGTGGGACCTTCATAAACATTAATAACGTAATATAACCTAACCTGAAGCAACCTATCATCTCGGCAGTAATATTTGTCAACATTCGTGGCGAGTTGAGTTCTACGTCTCCGTGGGACCTTCATATACATCAATAACGTAATATCACCTAACCTAACCCAACCTGTCATCTCGGCGGTTATATTTGAAAACATTCCTGTCGAGTTGGCCTCTACGTCTCCGTGGGACTTTTATATACATCAATAACGTAATTTAACCTAACCTGAACCAACCTAACATCTAGGCGGTAATATTTGACAACATTCCTGGCGAGTTGGCCTCTACGTCTCCGTGGGGCCTTCATATACATCAATAACGTACTATAACCTAACCTAACCCAACCTAGCATCTCGGCGGTAATATTTGACAACATTCCTGGCGAGTTGGCTTCTACGTCTCCGTGGGGCCTTCATATACATCAATAACGTAATATAACCAAACCTAACCCAACCTAACATCTCGGCGGTATTATTTGACAACATTCCTGGTCAGTTGGCCTCTACGTCTCCGTGGAACCTTCATATACATCAATAACGTAATATAACGTAACCTAACCCAACCTATCATATCGGCGGTAATATTTGACAACATTCCTGGCGAGTTGGCCTCTACCTCTCCGTGAGACCTTCATATACATCAATAACGTAATATAATCTAACCTAACCCAACCTATCATCTCGGCGGTAATATTTGACAACATTCCTGGTCAGTTGGCCTCTGCGTCTCCGTGGAACCTTCATGTACATCAATAACGTAATATAACCTAACCTAACCCAACCTATCATCTCGGCGGTAATATTTGACAACATTCCTCGCGAGTTGGCCTCTACGTCTCCGTGGGACCTCCATATACATCAATAACGTAATATAGCCTAACCTAACCCAACCTAACATCTCGGCACTAATATTTGACAACATTCCTGGCTTGATGGCCTCTACGTCTCCGTGGGACCTTCATATACATCAATAACGTAATATAACGTAACCTAAACCAACCTATCATATCGGCGGTAATATTTGACAATATTCCTGGCGAGTTGGCCTCTACGTCTCCGTGGGACCTTCATATACATCAATAACGTAATATAGCCTAACCTAACCCAACCTAACATCTCGGCACCAATATTTGACAACATTCCTGGCGAGTTGGCCTCTATCTCTCCGTGCGACCTTCATATACATAAATAAGGTAATATAACCTAACCTAACCCAATCTAACATCTCGGCGGTAATATTTGACAACATTCCTGGCGAGTTGGCCTCTACGTCTCCGTGGGGCCTTCATATACATCAATAACGTAATATCACCTAACCTAACCCAACCTAACATCTCGGCACTAATATTTGACAACATTCCTGGCGAGTTGGCCTCTATCTCTCCGTGCGACCTTCATATACATCAATAACGTAATATAACGTAACCTAACCCAACCTATCATATCGGCGGTAATATTTGACAACATTCCTGGCGAGTTGGCCTCTACCTCTCCGTGAGACCTTCATATACATCAATAACGTAATATAATCTAACCTAACCCAACCTATCATCTCGGCGGTAATATTTGACAACATTCCTGGTCAGTTGGCCTCTGCGTCTCCGTGGAACCTTCATATACATCAATAACGTAATATAACCTAACCTAATCCAACCTATCATCTCGGCGGTAATATTTGACAACATTCCTGGCGAGTTGGCCTCTACGTCTCCGTGGGACCTCCATATACATCAATAACGTAATATAGCCTAACCTAACCCAACCTAACATCTCGGCACTAATATTTGACAACATTCCTGGCTTGATGGCCTCTACGTCTCCGTGGGACCTTCATATACATCAATAACGTAATATAACGTAACCTAAACCAACCTATCATATCGGCGGTAATATTTGACAATATTCCTGGCGAGTTGGCCTCTACGTCTCCGTGGGACCTTCATATACATCAATAACGTAATATAGCCTAACCTAACCCAACCTAACATCTCGGCACCAATATTTGACAACATTCCTGGCGAGTTGGCCTCTATCTCTCCGTGCGACCTTCATATACATAAATAAGGTAATATAACCTAACCTAACACAATCTAACATCTCGGCGGTAATATTTGACAACATTCCTGGCGAGTTGGCCTCTACGTCTCCGTGGGGCCTTCATATACATCAATAACGTAATATCACCTAACCTAACCCAACCTAACATCTCGGCACTAATATTTGACAACATTCCTGGCGAGTTGGCCTCTACCTCTCCGTGGGACCTTCATATACGTCAATAACGTAATATAACGTAACCTAAACCAACCTATCATATCGGCGGTAATATTTGACAATATTCCTGGCGAGTTGGCCTCTACGTCTCCGTGGGACCTTCATATACATCAATAACGTAATATAGCCTAACCTAACCCAACCTAACATCTCGGCACCAATATTTGACAACATTCCTGGCGAGTTGGCCTCTATCTCTCCGTGCGACCTTCATATACATCAATAAGGTAATATAACGTAACCTAACCCAACCTATCATATCGGCGGTAATATTTGACAACATTCCTGGCGAGTTGGCCTCTACCTCTCCTTGAGACCTTCATATACATCAATAACTTAATATAATCTAACCTAACCCAACCTATCATCTCGGCGGTAATATTTGACAACATTCCTGCTCAGTTGGCTTCTGCGTCTCCGTGGAACCTTCATATACATCAATAACGTAATATAACCTAACCTAACCCAACCTATCATCTCGGCGGTAATATTTGACAACATTCCTGACGAGTTGGCCTCTACGTCTCCGTGGGACCTTCATATACATCAATAACGTAATATAACCTAACCTAACCCAACCTAACATCTCGGCGGTAATATTTGACAACATTCCTGGCGAGTTGGTCTCTACGCCTCCGTGCGACCTTCATATACATCAATAACGTAATATAACCTAACCTAACCCAACCTATCATCTCGGCGGTAATATTTGACAACATTCCTGGTCAGTTGGCTTCTGCGTCTCCGTGGAAACTTCATATACATCAATAACGTAATATAACCTAACCTAACCCAACCTATCATCTCGGCGGTAATATTTGACAACATTCCTGGCGAGTTGGCCTCTACGTCTCCGTAGGGCCTTCATATACATCAATAACGTAATATAACCTGACCTAACCCAACCTAAGAACTCGGCACTAATATTTGACAACATTCCAGGCGAGTTGGCCTCTACGTCTCCGTGGGACTTTTATATACATCAATAACGTAATTTAACCTAAGCTAAACCTACGTAACATCTCGGCACTAATATTTGACAACATTCCTGGCGAGTTGGCCTCTATCTCTCCGTGCGACCTTCATATACATCAATAACGTAATATAACCTAACCTAACCCAACCTATCATCTCGGCGGTAATATTTGACAACATTCCTGGCGAGTTGGCCTCTACCTCTCCGTGAGACCTTCATATACATCAATAACGTAATATAATCTAACCTAACCCAACCTATCATCTCGGCGGTAATATTTGACAACATTCCTGGTCAGTTGGCCTCTGCGTCTCCGTGGAACCTTCATATACATCAATAACGTAATATAACCTAACCTAACCCAACCTATCATCTCGGCGGTAATATTTGACAACATTCCTGGCGAGTTGGCCTCTACGTCTCCGTAGGGCCTTCATATACATCAATAACGTAATATAACCTGACCTAACCCAACCTAAGAACTCGGCACTAATATTTGACAACATTCCAGGCGAGTTGGCCTCTACGTCTCCGTGGGACTTTTATATACATCAATAACGTAATTTAACCTAAGCTAAACCTACGTAACATCTCGGCGGTAATGTTTGACAACATTCCTGGCTTGATGGCCTCTACGTCTCCGTGGTACCTTCATATACATCAATAACGTAATATAACGTAACCTAAACCAACCTATCATATCGGCGGTAATATTTGACAATATTCCTGGCGAGTTGGCCTCTACGTCTCCGTGGGACCTTCGTATACATCAATAACGTAATATAGCCTAACCTAACCCAACCTAACATCTCGGCACTAATATTTGACAACATTCCTGGCGAGTTGGCCTCTATCTCTCCGTGCGACCTTCATATTCATCAATAACGTAATATAACCTAACCTAACCCAACCTATCATCTCGGCGGTAATATTTGACAACATTCCTGGCGAGTTGGCCTCTACCTCTCCGTGAGACCTTCATATACATCAATAACGTAATATAATCTAACCTAACCCAACCTATCATCTCGGCGGTAATATTTGACAACATTCCTGGTCAGTTGGCCTCTGCGTCTCCGTGGAACCTTCATATACATCAATAACGTAATATAACCTAACCTAACCCAACCTATCATCTCGGCGGTAATATTTGACAACATTCCTGGCGAGTCGGCCTCTACGTCTCCGTGGGACCTCCATATACATCAATAACGTAATATAGCCTAACCTAACCCAACCTAACATCTCGGCACTAATATTTGACAACATTCCTGGCTTGATGGCCTCTACGTCTCCGTGGGACCTTCATATACATCAATAACGTAATATAACGTAACCTAAACCAACCTATCATATCGGCGGTAATATTTGACAATATTCCTGGCGAGTTGGCCTCTACGTCTCCGTGGGACCTTCATATACATCAATAACGTAATATAGCCTAACCTAACCCAACCTAACATCTCGGCACCAATATTTGACAACATTCCTGGCGAGTTGGCCTCTATCTCTCCGTGCGACCTTCATATACATAAATAAGGTAATATAACCTAACCTAACCCAATCTAACATCTCGGCGGTAATATTTGACAACATTCCTGGCGAGTTGGCCTCTACGTCTCCGTGGGGCCTTCATATACATCAATAACGTAATATCACCTAACCTAACCCAACCTAACATCTCGGCACTAATATTTGACAACATTCCTGGCGAGTTGGCCTCTATCTCTCCGTGCGACCTTCATATACATCAATAAGGTAATATAACGTAACCTCACCCAACCTATCATATCGGCGGTAATATTTGACAACATTCCTGGCGAGTTGGCCTCTACCTCTCCGTGAGACCTTCATATACATCAATAACTTAATATAATCTAACCTAACCCAACCTATCATCTCGGCGGTAATATTTGACAACATTCCTGCTCAGTTGGCTTCTGCGTCTCCGTGGAACCTTCATATACATCAATAACGTAATATAACCTAACCTAACCCAACCTATCATCTCGGCGGTAATATTTGACAACATTCCTGACGAGTTGGCCTCTACGTCTCCGTGGGACCTTCATATACATCAATAACGTAATATAACCTAACCTAACCCAACCTAACATCTCGGCGGTAATATTTGACAACATTCCTGGCGAGTTGGTCTCTACGCCTCCGTGCGACCTTCATATACATCAATAACGTAATATAACCTAACCTAACCCAACCTATCATCTCGGCGGTAATATTTGACAACATTCCTGGTCAGTTGGCTTCTGCGTCTCCGTGGAAACTTCATATACATCAATAACGTAATATAACCTAACCTAACCCAACCTATCATCTCGGCGGTAATATTTGACAACATTCGTGGCGAGTTGGCCTCTACGTCTCCGTAGGGCCTTCATATACATCAATAACGTAATATAACCTGACCTAACCCAACCTAAGAACTCGGCACTAATATTTGACAACATTCCAGGCGAGTTGGCCTCTACGTCTCCGTGGGACTTTTATATACATCAATAACGTAATTTAACCTAAGCTAAACCTACGTAACATCTCGGCGGTAATGTTTGACAACATTCCTGGCTTGATGGCCTCTACGTCTCCGTGGGACCTTCATATACATCAATAACGTAATATAACGTAACCTAAACCAACCTATCATATCGGCGGTAATATTTGACAATATTCCTGGCGAGTTGGCCTCTACGTCTCCGTGGGACCTTCGTATACATCAATAACGTAATATAGCCTAACCTAACCCAACCTAACATCTCGGCGGTAATATTTGACAACATTCCTGGTCAGTTGGCCTCTACGTCTCCGTGGAACCTTCATATACATCAATAACGTAATATAACGTAACCTAACCCAACCTATCATATCGGCGGTAATATTTGACAACATTCCTGGCGAGTTGGCCTCTACCTCTCCGTGAGACCTTCATATACATCAATAACGTAATATAATCTAACCTAACCCAACCTATCATCTCGGCGGTAATATTTGACAACATTCCTGGTCAGTTGGCCTCTGCGTCTCCGTGGAACCTTCATGTACATCAATAACGTAATATAACCTAACCTAACCCAACCTATCATCTCGGCGGTAATATTTGACAACATTCCTCGCGAGTTGGCCTCTACGTCTCCGTGGGACCTCCATATACATCAATAACGTAATATAGCCTAACCTAACCCAACCTAACATCTCGGCACTAATATTTGACAACATTCCTGGCTTGATGGCCTCTACGTCTCCGTGGGACCTTCATATACATCAATAACGTAATATAACGTAACCTAAACCAACCTATCATATCGGCGGTAATATTTGACAATATTCCTGGCGAGTTGGCCTCTACGTCTCCGTGGGACCTTCATATACATCAATAACGTAATATAGCCTAACCTAACCCAACCTAACATCTCGGCACCAATATTTGACAACATTCCTGGCGAGTTGGCCTCTATCTCTCCGTGCGACCTTCATATACATAAATAAGGTAATATAACCTAACCTAACCCAATCTAACATCTCGGCGGTAATATTTGACAACATTCCTGGCGAGTTGGCCTCTACGTCTCCGTGGGGCCTTCATATACATCAATAACGTAATATCACCTAACCTAACCCAACCTAACATCTCGGCACTAATATTTGACAACATTCCTGGCGAGTTGGCCTCTATCTCTCCGTGCGGCCTTCATATACATCAATAACGTAATATAACGTAACCTAACCCAACCTATCATATCGGCGGTAATATTTGACAACATTCCTGGCGAGTTGGCCTCTACCTCTCCGTGAGACCTTCATATACATCAATAACGTAATATAATCTAACCTAACCCAACCTATCATCTCGGCGGTAATATTTGACAACATTCCTGGTCAGTTGGCCTCTGCGTCTCCGTGGAACCTTCATATACATCAATAACGTAATATAACCTAACCTAACCCAACCTATCATCTCGGCGGTAATATTTGACAACATTCCTGGCGAGTTGGCCTCTACGTCTCCGTGGGACCTCCATATACATCAATAACGTAATATAGCCTAACCTAACCCAACCTAACATCTCGGCACTAATATTTGACAACATTCCTGGCTTGATGGCCTCTACGTCTCCGTGGGACCTTCATATACATCAATAACGTAATATAACGTAACCTAAACCAACCTATCATATCGGCGGTAATATTTGACAATATTCCTGGCGAGTTGGCCTCTACGTCTCCGTGGGACCTTCATATACATCAATAACGTAATATAGCCTAACCTAACCCAACCTAACATCTCGGCACCAATATTTGACAACATTCCTGGCGAGTTGGCCTCTATCTCTCCGTGCGACCTTCATATACATAAATAAGGTAATATAACCTAACCTAACCCAATCTAACATCTCGGCGGTAATATTTGACAACATTCCTGGCGAGTTGGCCTCTACGTCTCCGTGGGGCCTTCATATACATCAATAACGTAATATCACCTAACCTAACCCAACCTAACATCTCGGCACTAATATTTGACAACATTCCTGGCGAGTTGGCCTCTACCTCTCCGTGGGACCTTCATATACGTCAATAACGTAATATAACGTAACCTAAACCAACCTATCATATCGGCGGTAATATTTGACAATATTCCTGGCGAGTTGGCCTCTACGTCTCCGTGGGACCTTCATATACATCAATAACGTAATATAGCCTAACCTAACCCAACCTAACATCTCGGCACCAATATTTGACAACATTCCTGGCGAGTTGGCCTCTATCTCTCCGTGCGACCTTCATATACATCAATAAGGTAATATAACGTAACCTAACCCAACCTATCATATCGGCGGTAATATTTGACAACATTCCTGGCGAGTTGGCCTCTACCTCTCCTTGAGACCTTCATATACATCAATAACTTAATATAATCTAACCTAACCCAACCTATCATCTCGGCGGTAATATTTGACAACATTCCTGCTCAGTTGGCTTCTGCGTCTCCGTGGAACCTTCATATACATCAATAACGTAATATAACCTAACCTAACCCAACCTATCATCTCGGCGGTAATATTTGACAACATTCCTGACGAGTTGGCCTCTACGTCTCCGTGGGACCTTCATATACATCAATAACGTAATATAACCTAACCTAACCCAACCTAACATCTCGGCGGTAATATTTGACAACATTCCTGGCGAGTTGGTCTCTACGCCTCCGTGCGACCTTCATATACATCAATAACGTAATATAACCTAACCTAACCCAACCTATCATCTCGGCGGTAATATTTGACAACATTCCTGGTCAGTTGGCTTCTGCGTCTCCGTGGAAACTTCATATACATCAATAACGTAATATAACCTAACCTAACCCAACCTATCATCTCGGCGGTAATATTTGACAACATTCCTGGCGAGTTGGCCTCTACGTCTCCGTAGGGCCTTCATATACATCAATAACGTAATATAACCTGACCTAACCCAACCTAAGAACTCGGCACTAATATTTGACAACATTCCAGGCGAGTTGGCCTCTACGTCTCCGTGGGACTTTTATATACATCAATAACGTAATTTAACCTAAGCTAAACCTACGTAACATCTCGGCGGTAATGTTTGACAACATTCCTGGCTTGATGGCCTCTACGTCTCCGTGGTACCTTCATATACATCAATAACGTAATATAACGTAACCTAAACCAACCTATCATATCGGCGGTAATATTTGACAATATTCCTGGCGAGTTGGCCTCTACGTCTCCGTGGGACCTTCGTATACATCAATAACGTAATATAGCCTAACCTAACCCAACCTAACATCTCGGCACTAATATTTGACAACATTCCTGGCGAGTTGGCCTCTATCTCTCCGTGCGACCTTCATATACATCAATAACGTAATATAACCTAACCTAACCCAACCTATCATCTCGGCGGTAATATTTGACAACATTCCTGGCGAGTTGGCCTCTACCTCTCCGTGAGACCTTCATATACATCAATAACGTAATATAATCTAACCTAACCCAACCTATCATCTCGGCGGTAATATTTGACAACATTCCTGGTCAGTTGGCCTCTGCGTCTCCGTGGAACCTTCATATACATCAATAACGTAATATAACCTAACCTAACCCAACCTATCATCTCGGCGGTAATATTTGACAACATTCCTGGCGAGTTGGCCTCTACGTCTCCGTAGGGCCTTCATATACATCAATAACGTAATATAACCTGACCTAACCCAACCTAAGAACTCGGCACTAATATTTGACAACATTCCAGGCGAGTTGGCCTCTACGTCTCCGTGGGACTTTTATATACATCAATAACGTAATTTAACCTAAGCTAAACCTACGTAACATCTCGGCGGTAATGTTTGACAACATTCCTGGCTTGATGGCCTCTACGTCTCCGTGGTACCTTCATATACATCAATAACGTAATATAACGTAACCTAAACCAACCTATCATATCGGCGGTAATATTTGACAATATTCCTGGCGAGTTGGCCTCTACGTCTCCGTGGGACCTTCGTATACATCAATAACGTAATATAGCCTAACCTAACCCAACCTAACATCTCGGCGGTAATATTTGACAACATTCCTGGCGAGTTGGCCTCTACCTCTCCGTGAGACCTTCATATACATCAATAACGTAATATAATCTAACCTAACCCAACCTATCATCTCGGCGGTAATATTTGACAACATTCCTGGTCAGTTGGCCTCTGCGTCTCCGTGGAACCTTCATATACATCAATAACGTAATATAACCTAACCTAACCCAACCTATCATCTCGGCGGTAATATTTGACAACATTCCTGGCGAGTTGGCCTCTACGTCTCCGTGGGACCTCCATATACATCAATAACGTAATATAGCCTAACCTAACCCAACCTAACATCTCGGCACTAATATTTGACAACATTCCTGGCTTGATGGCCTCTACGTCTCCGTGGGACCTTCATATACATCAATAACGTAATATAACGTAACCTAAACCAACCTATCATATCGGCGGTAATATTTGACAATATTCCTGGCGAGTTGGCCTCTACGTCTCCGTGGGACCTTCATATACATCAATAACGTAATATAGCCTAACCTAACCCAACCTAACATCTCGGCACCAATATTTGACAACATTCCTGGCGAGTTGGCCTCTATCTCTCCGTGCGACCTTCACATACATAAATAAGGTAATATAACGTAACCTAACCCAACCTATCATCTCGGCGGTAATATTTGACAACATTCCTGCTCAGTTGGCTTCTGCGTCTCCGTGGAACCTTCATATACATCAATAACGTAATATAACATAACCGAAACCAACCTAACATCTCGGCGGTAATATTTGATCACATTCCTGGCTTGCTGGCCTCTACGTCTCCGCGGGACCTTTATATACATCTATAACGTGATATAACCTAACCTAACCCAACCTAACATCTCGGTGGTAATATTTGAAAACATTCCTGGCGAGTTGGCCTCTACGTCACCGTGGGACCTTTATAGACATCCATAACGTAATATAACCTAACCTAACCCAAGCTAACATCTCGGCGGTAATATTTGACAACATTCCCGGCGAGTTGGCCTATACGTCTCCGTGGGACATTTGTATACATCAATAACGTAATATAACCTAACCTAACCCAACCTAACATCTCGGCGGTAATATTTGATCACATTCCTGGCTTGCTGGCCTCTACGTCTCCGCGGGACCTTTAAATACATCTATAACGTAATATAAACTAACCTAACCCAACCTAACACCTCGGCGGTAATATTTGACCACATTCCTGGCTTGCTGGCATCTACATCTCCGTGGTACATTTATATACATCAATAACGTAATATAACCTATCCCAACCCAAAATAACATCTCGGCGGTAATATTTGACCACATTCCTGGCTTGTTGGCATCTACGTCTCCGTGGGACTTTTATATACATCAATTACGTAATATAACCTAACCTAACCCAACGTAACATCTCGGCGGTAATATTTGACAACATTCCTGGCGAGTTGGCCTCCACGTCTCCGTGGGACCTTTATATACATCAATAACGTAATATAACCTAACCTAACCCAACCTAACATCTCGGCGGTAATATTTGATCACATTCCTGGCTTGCTGGCCTCTACGTCTCCGCGGGACCTTTATATACATCTATAACGTGATATAACCTAACCTAACCCAACCTAACATCTCGGCGGTAATATTTGAAACTATTCCTGGCGAGTTGGCCTCTACGTCACCGTGGGACCTTTATAGACATCCATAACGTAATATAACCTAACCTAACCCTAGCTAACATCTCGGCGGTAATATTTGACAACATTACCGGCGAGTTGGCCTATACGTCTCCGTGGGACCTTTGTATACATCAATAACGTAATATAACCTAACCTAACCCAACCGAACATCTCGGCGGTAATATTTGATCACATTCCTGGCTTGCTGGCCTCTACGTCTCCGCGGGACCTTTATATACATCAATAACGTAATAGAACCTATCCTAACCCAAAATAACATCTCGGCGGTAATATTTGACCACATTCCTGGCTTTTTGGCATCTACGTCTCCGCGGGACCTTTATATACATCAATAACGTAATATAACCTATCCTAACCCAAAATAACATCTCGGCGGTAATATTTGACCACATTCCTGGCTTGTTGGCATCTACGTCTCCGTGGGACCTTTATATACATCAATTACGTAATATAACCTAACCTAACCCAACCTAACATCTCGGCGGTAATATTTGACCACATACCTGGCTTGCTGGCATCTACGTCTCCGTGGGACCTTTATATATATCAATAACGTAATATAACCTAACCAAACCCAACCTAACATCTCGGCGGTAATATTTGAAAACATTCCTGGCGAGTTGGCCTCTACGTCACCGTAGGACCTTTATAGACATCCATAACGTAATATAACCTAACCTAACCCAAGCTAACATCTCGGCGGTAATATTTGACAACATTCCCGGCGAGTTGGCCTATACGTCTCCGTGGGACCTTTATATACATCAATAACGTAATATAACCTAACCTAACCCAACCTTACATCTCGGCGGTAATATTTGATCACATTCCTGGCTTGTTGGCCTCTACGTCTCTGTGGGACCTTTATATACATCTATAACGTAATATAACCTAACCTAAGCCAACCTAACATCTCGGCGGTAATATTTGAAAACATTCATGGCGAGTTGGCCTCTACGTCTCCGTGGGACCTTTATATACATCAATAACGTAATATAACCTATCCTAACCCAAAATAACATCTCGGCGGTAATATTTGACCACATTCCTGGCTTGTTGGCATCTACGTCTCCGTGGGACCTTTATATACATCAATTACGTAATATAACCTAACCTAACCCAACGTAACATCTCGGCGGTAATATTTGACAACATTCCTGGCTTGTTGGCCTCTACGTCTCTGTGGGACCTTTATATACATCTATAACGTAATATAACCTAACCTAAGCCAACCTAACATCTCGGCGGTAATATTTGATCACATTCCTGGCTTGCTGGCCTCTACGTCTCCGCGGGACCTTTATATACATCTATAACGTGATATAACCTAACCTAACCCAACCTAACATCTCGGTGGTAATATTTGAAAACATTCCTGGCGAGTTGGCCTCTACGTCACCGTGGGACCTTTATAGACATCCATAACGTAATATAACCTAACCTAACCCAAGCTAACATCTCGGCGGTAATATTTGACAACATTCCCGGCGAGTTGGCCTATACGTCTCCGTGGGACATTTGTATACATCAATAACGTAATATAACCTAACCTAACCCAACCTAACATCTCGGCGGTAATATTTGATCACATTCCTGGCTTGCTGGCCTCTACGTCTCCGCGGGACCTTTAAATACATCTATAACGTAATATAAACTAACCTAACCCAACCTAACACCTCGGCGGTAATATTTGACCACATTCCTGGCTTGCTGGCATCTACATCTCCGTGGTACATTTATATACATCAATAACGTAATATAACCTATCCCAACCCAAAATAACATCTCGGCGGTAATATTTGACCACATTCCTGGCTTGTTGGCATCTACGTCTCCGTGGGACTTTTATATACATCAATTACGTAATATAACCTAACCTAACCCAACGTAACATCTCGGCGGTAATATTTGACAACATTCCTGGCGAGTTGGCCTCCACGTCTCCGTGGGACCTTTATATACATCAATAACGTAATATAACCTAACCTAACCCAACCTAACATCTCGGCGGTAATATTTGATCACATTCCTGGCTTGCTGGCCTCTACGTCTCCGCGGGACCTTTATATACATCTATAACGTGATATAACCTAACCTAACCCAACCTAACATCTCGGCGGTAATATTTGAAACTATTCCTGGCGAGTTGGCCTCTACGTCACCGTGGGACCTTTATAGACATCCATAACGTAATATAACCTAACCTAACCCTAGCTAACATCTCGGCGGTAATATTTGACAACATTACCGGCGAGTTGGCCTATACGTCTCCGTGGGACCTTTGTATACATCAATAACGTAATATAACCTAACCTAACCCAACCGAACATCTCGGCGGTAATATTTGATCACATTCCTGGCTTGCTGGCCTCTACGTCTCCGCGGGACCTTTATATACATCAATAACGTAATAGAACCTATCCTAACCCAAAATAACATCTCGGCGGTAATATTTGACCACATTCCTGGCTTTTTGGCATCTACGTCTCCGCGGGACCTTTATATACATCAATAACGTAATATAACCTATCCTAACCCAAAATAACATCTCGGCGGTAATATTTGACCACATTCCTGGCTTGTTGGCATCTACGTCTCCGTGGGACCTTTATATACATCAATTACGTAATATAACCTAACCTAACCCAACCTAACATCTCGGCGGTAATATTTGACAACATTCCTGGCGAGTTGGCCTCTACGTCTCGGTTTGTCCTTCATATACATCAATAACGTAATATAACATAACCGAAACCAACCTAACATCTCGGCGGTAATATTTGAAAACATTCCTGGCGAGTTGGCCTCTACGTCTCCGTGGGACCTTTATATACATCAATAACGTAATATAACCTATCCTAACCCAAAATAACATCTCGGCGGTAATATTTGACCACATTCCTGGCTTGTTGGCATCTACGTCTCGGTGGGACCTTTATATACATCAATTACGTAATATAACCTAACCTAACCCAACGTAACATCTCGGCGGTAATATTTGACAACATTCCTGGCGAGTTGGCCTCTACGTCTCGGTTTGTCCTTCATATACATCAATAACGTAATATAACATAACCGAAACCAACCTAACATCTCGGCGGTAATATTTGAAACTATTCCTGGCGAGTTGGCCTCTACGTCACCGTGGGACCTTTATAGACATCCATAACGTAATATAACCTAACCTAACCCAAGCTAACATCTCGGCGGTAATATTTGACAACATTCCCGGCGAGTTGGCCTATACGTCTCCGTGGGACCTTTGTATACATCAATAACGTAATATAACCTAACCTAACCCAACCTAACATCTCGGCGGTAATATTTGATCACATTCCTGGCTTGCTGGCCTCTACGTCTCCGCGGGACCTTTAAATACATCTATAACGTAATATAAACTAACCTAACCCAACCTAACACCTCGGCGGTAATATTTGACCACATTCCTGGCTTGCTGGCATCTACATCTCCGTGGTACATTTATATACATCAATAACGTAATATAACCTATCCTAACCCAAAATAACACCTCGGCGGTAATATTTGACCACATACCTGGCTTGCTGGCATCTACGTCTCCGTGGGACCTTTATATATATCAATAACGTAATATAACCTAACCAAACCCAACCTAACATCTCGGCGGTAATATTTGAAAACATTCCTGGCGAGTTGGCCTCTACGTCACCGTGGGACCTTTATAGACATCCATAACGTAATATAACCTAACCTAACCCAAGCTAACATCTCGGCGGTAATATTTGACAACATTCCCGGCGAGTTGGCCTATACGTCTCCGTGGGACCTTTATATACATCAATAACGTAATATAACCTAACCTAACCCAACCTAACATCTCGGCGGTAATATTTGATCACATCCCTGGCTTGCTGGCCTCTACGTCTCCGCGGGACCTTTAAATACATCTATAACGTAATATAAACTAACCTAACCCAACCTAACACCTCGGCGGTAATATTTGACCACATTCCTGGCTTGCTGGCATCTACGTCTCCGTGGTACATTTATATACATCAATAACGTAATATAACCTAACCTAACCCAACCTAACATCTCGGCGGTAATATTTGAAAACATTCATGGCGAGTTGGCCTGTACGTCTCCGTGGGACCTTTATATACATCAATATCGTAATATAACCTATCCTAACCCAACCTAACATCTCGGCGGTATACTTGACCTCATTCCTGGCGAGTTGGCCTCTACGTCTCCGTGGGACCTTTATATACATCAATAACGTAATATAACCTAACCTAACCCAACCTTACATCTCGGCGGTAATATTTGATCACATTCCTGGCTTGTTGGCCTCTACGTCTCTGTGGGACCTTTATATACATCTATAACGTAATATAACCTAACCTAAGCCAACCTAACATCTCGGCGGTAATATTTGAAAACATTCATGGCGAGTTGGCCTCTACGTCTCCGTGGGACCTTTATATACATCAATAACGTAATATAACCTATCCTAACCCAAAATAACATCTCGGCGGTAATATTTGACCACATTCCTGGCTTGCTGGCATCTACGTCTCCGTGGGACCTTTATATATATCAATAACGTAATATAACCTAACCAAACCCAACCTATCATCTCGGCGGTAATATTTGACGACATTCCTGGCGAGATGGCCTCCACGTCTCCGTGGGACCTTTATATACATCAATAACGTAATATAACCTAACCTAACCCAACCTAACATCTCGGCGGTAATATTTGATCACATTCCTGGCTTGCTGGCCTCTACGTCTCCGCGGGACCTTTATATACATCTATAACGTGATATAACCTAACCTAACCCAACCTAACATCTCGGCGGTAATATTTGAAAACATTCCTGGCGAGTTGGCCTCTACGTCACCGTGGGACCTTTATAGACATCCATAACGTAATATAAACTAACCTAACCCAAGCTAACATCTCGGCGGTAATATTTGACAACATTCCCGGCGAGTTGGCCTATACGTCTCCGTGGGACCTTTATATACATCAATAACGTAATATAACCTAACCTAACCCAACCTAACATCTCGGCGGTAATATTTGATCACATCCCTGGCTTGCTGGCCTCTACGTCTCCGCGGGACCTTTAAATACATCTATAACGTAATATAAACTAACCTAACCCAACCTAACACCTCGGCGGTAATATTTGACCACATTCCTGGCTTGCTGGCATCTACGTCTCCGTGGTACATTTATATACATCAATAACGTAATATAACCTAACCTAACCCAACCTAACATCTCGGCGGTAATATTTGAAAACATTCATGGCGAGTTGGCCTCTACGTCTCCGTGGGACCTTTATATACATCAATATCGTAATATAACCTATCCTAACCCAACCTAACATCTCGGCGGTATACTTGACCTCATTCCTGGCGAGTTGGCCTCTACGTCTCCGTGGGACCTTTATATACATCAATAACGTAATATAACCTAACCTAACCCAACCTTACATCTCGGCGGTAATATTTGATCACATTCCTGGCTTGTTGGCCTCTACGTCTCTGTGGGACCTTTATATACATCTATAACGTAATATAACCTAACCTAAGCCAACCTAACATCTCGGCGGTAATATTTGAAAACATTCATGGCGAGTTGGCCTCTACGTCTCCGTGGGACCTTTATATACATCAATAACGTAATATAACCTATCCTAACCCAAAATAACATCTCGGCGGTAATATTTGACCACATTCCTGGCTTGTTGGCATCTACGTCTCCGTGGGACCTTTATATACATCAATTACGTAATATAACCTAACCTAACCCAACGTAACATCTCGGCGGTAATATTTGACAACATTCCTGGCGAGTTGGCCTCTACGTCTCGGTTTGTCCTTCATATACATCAATAACGTAATATAACATAACCGAAACCAACCTAACATCTCGGCGGTAATATTTGATCACATTCCTGGCTTGCTGGCCTCTACGTCCCGCGGGACCTTTATATACATCTATAACGTGATATAACCTAACCTAACCCAACCTAACATCTCGGTGGTAATATTTGAAAACATTCCTGGCGAGTTGGCCTCTACGTCACCGTGGGACCTTTATAGACATCCATAACGTAATATAACCTAACCTAACCCAAGCTAACATCTCGGCGGTAATATTTGACAACATTCCCGGCGAGTTGGCCTATACGTCTCCGTGGGACATTTGTATACATCAATAACGTAATATAACCTAACCTAACCCAACCTAACATCTCGGCGGTAATATTTGATCACATTCCTGGCTTGCTGGCCTCTACGTCTCCGCGGGACCTTTAAATACATCTATAACGTAATATAAACTAACCTAACCCAACCTAACACCTCGGCGGTAATATTTGACCACATTCCTGGCTTGCTGGCATCTACATCTCCGTGGTACATTTATATACATCAATAACGTAATAGAACCTATCCTAACCCAAAATAACATCTCGGCGGTAATATTTGACCACATTCCTGGCTTCTTGGCATCTACGTCTCTGCGGGACCTTTATATACATCAATAACGTAATATAACCTATCCTAACCCAAAATAACATCTCGGCGGTAATATTTGACCACATTCCTGGCTTGCTGGCATCTACGTCTCCGTGGTACATTTATATACATCAATAACGTAATATAACCTAACCTAACCCAACCTAACATCTCGGCGGTAATATTTGAAAACATTCATGGCGAGTTGGCCTCTACGTCTCCGTGGGACCTTTATATACATCAATATCGTAATATAACCTATCCTAACCCAACCTAACATCTCGGCGGTATACTTGACCTCATTCCTGGCGAGTTGGCTTCTACGTCTCCGTGGGACCTTTATATACATCAATAACGTAATATAACCTAACCTAACCCAACCTTACATCTCGGCGGTAATATTTGATCACATTCCTGGCTTGTTGGCCTCTACGTCTCTGTGGGACCTTTATATACATCTATAACGTAATATAACCTAACCTAAGCCAACCTAACATCTCGGCGGTAATATGTGAAAACATTCATGGCGAGTTGGCCTCTACGTCTCCGTGGTACATTTATATACATCAATAACGTAATATAACCTATCCTAACCCAAAATAACATCTCGGCGGTAATATTTGACCACATTCCTGGCTTGCTGGCATCTACGTCTCCGTGGGACCTTTATATATATATCAATTACGTAATATAACCTAACCTAACCCAACGTAACATCTCGGCGGTAATATTTGACAACATTCCTGGCGAGTTGGCCTCTACGTCTCGGTTTGTCCTTCATATACATCAATAACGTAATATAACATAACCGAAACCAACCTAACATCTCGGCGGTAATATTTGATCACATTCCTGGCTTGCTGGCCTCTACGTCTCCGCGGGACCTTTATATACATCTATAACGTGATATAACCTAACCTAACCCAACCTAACATCTCGGTGGTAATATTTGAAAACATTCCTGGCGAGTTGGCCTCTACGTCACCGTGGGACCTTTATATACATCAATTACGTAATATAACCTAACCTAACCCAACCTAACATCTCGGCGGTAATATTTGACAACATTCCTGGCGAGTTGGCCTCTACGTCTCGGTTTGTCCTTCATATACATCAATAACGTAATATAACATAACCGAAACCAACCTAACATCTCGGCGGTAATATTTGAAAACATTCCTGGCGTGTTGGCCTCTACGTCTCCGTGGGACCTTTATATACATCAATAACGTAATATAACCTATCCTAACCCAAAATAACATCTCGGCGGTAATATTTGACCACATTCCTGGCTTGCTGGCATCTACGTCTCCGTGGTACATTTATATACATCAATAACGTAATATAACCTAACCTAACCCAACCTAACATCTCGGCGGTAATATTTGAAAACATTCATGGCGAGTTGGCCTCTACGTCTCCGTGGGACCTTTATATACATCAATATCGTAATATAACCTATCCTAACCCAACCTAACATCTCGGCGGTATACTTGACCTCATTCCTGGCGAGTTGGCTTCTACGTCTCCGTGGGACCTTTATATACATCAATAACGTAATATAACCTAACCTAACCCAACCTTACATCTCGGCGGTAATATTTGATCACATTCCTGGCTTGTTGGCCTCTACGTCTCTGTGGGACCTTTATATACATCTATAACGTAATATAACCTAACCTAAGCCAACCTAACATCTCGGCGGTAATATTTGAAAACATTCATGGCGAGTTGGCCTCTACGTCTCCGTGGTACATTTATATACATCAATAACGTAATATAACCTATCCTAACCCAAAATAACATCTCGGCGGTAATATTTGACCACATTCCTGGCTTGCTGGCATCTACGTCTCCGTGGGACCTTTATATACATCAATATCGTAATATAACCTATCCTAACCCAACCTAACATCTCGGCGGTATACTTGACCTCATTCCTGGCGAGTTGGCTTCTACGTCTCCGTGGGACCTTTATATACATCAATAACGTAATATAACCTAACCTAACCCAACCTTACATCTCGGCGGTAATATTTGATCACATTCCTGGCTTGTTGGCCTCTACGTCTCTGTGGGACCTTTATATACATCTATAACGTAATATAACCTAACCTAAGCCAACCTAACATCTCGGCGGTAATATTTGAAAACATTCATGGCGAGTTGGCCTCTACGTCTCCGTGGTACATTTATATACATCAATAACGTAATATAACCTATCCTAACCCAAAATAACATCTCGGCGGTAATATTTGACCACATTCCTGGCTTGCTGGCATCTACGTCTCCGTGGGACCTTTATATATATCAATAACGTAATATAACCTAACCTAACCCAACCTATCATCTCGGCGGTAATATTTGACAACATTCCTGGCGAGATGGCCTCCACGTCTCCGTGGGACCTTTATATACATCAATAACGTAATATAACCTAACCTAACCCAAACTAACATCTCGGCGGTAATATTTGACAACATTCCAGGCGAGTTGGCCTATACGTCTCCGTGGGACCTTTATATACATCAATAACGTAATATAACCTAACCTAACCCAACCTAACATCTCGGCGGTAATATTTGAAAACATTCATGGCGAGTTGGCCTCTACGTCTCCGTGGGACCTTTATATACATCAATAACGTAATATAACCTATCCTAACCCAAAATAACATCTCGGCGGTAATATTTGACCACATTCCTGGCTTGTTGGCATCTACGTCTCCGTGGGACCTTTATATACATCAATTACGTAATATAACCTAACCTAACCCAACGTAACATCTCGGCGGTAATATTTGACAACATTCCTGGCGAGTTGGCCTCTACGTCTCGGTTTGTCCTTCATATACATCAATAACGTAATATAACATAACCGAAACCAACCTAACATCTCGGCGGTAATATTTGATCACATTCCTGGCTTGCTGGCCTCTACGTCTCCGCGGGACCTTTATATACATCTATAACGTGATATAACCTAACCTAACCCAACCTAACATCTCGGTGGTAATATTTGAAAACATTCCTGGCGAGTTGGCCTCTACGTCACCGTGGGACCTTTATAGACATCCATAACGTAATATAACCTAACCTAACCCAAGCTAACATCTCGGCGGTAATATTTGACAACATTCCCGGCGAGTTGGCCTATACGTCTCCGTGGGACCTTTGTATACATCAATAACGTAATATAACCTAACCTAACCCAACCTAACATCTCGGCGGTAATATTTGATCACATTCCTGGCTTGCTGGCCTCTACGTCTCCGCGGGACCTTTAAATACATCTATAACGTAATATAAACTAACCTAACCCAACCTAACACCTCGGCGGTAATATTTGACCACATTCCTGGCTTGCTGGCATCTACATCTCCGTGGTACATTTATATACATCAATAACGTAATATAACCTATCCCAACCCAAAATAACATCTCGGCGGTAATATTTGACCACATTCCTGGCTTGTTGGCATCTACGTCTCCGTGGGACCTTTATATACATCAATTACGTAATATAACCTAACCTAACCCAACCTAACATCTCGGCGGTAATATTTGACAACATTCCTGGCGAGTTGGCCTCCACGTCTCCGTGGGACCTTTATATACATCAATAACGTAATATAACCTAACCTAACCCAACCTATCATCTCGGCGGTAATATTTGATCACATTCCTGGCTTGCTGGCCTCTACGTCTCCGCGGGACGTTTATATACATCTATAACGTGATATAACCCAACCTAACCCAACCTAACATCTCGGCGGTAATATTTGAAACTATTCCTGGCGAGTTGGCCTCTACGTCACCGTGGGACCTTTATAGACATCCATAACGTAATATAACCTAACCTAACCCTAGCTAACATCTCGGCGGTAATATTTGACAACATTACCGGCGAGTTGGCCTATACGTCTCCGTGGGACCTTTGTATACATCAATAACGTAATATAACCTAACCTATCCCAACCGAACATCTCGGCGGTAATATTTGACAACATTCCTGGCGAGTTGGCCTCTACGTCTCGGTTTGTCCTTCATATACATCAATAACGTAATATAACATAACCGAAACCAACCTAACATCTCGGCGGTAATATTTGAAAACATTCCTGGCGAGTTGGCCTCTACGTCTCCGTGGGACCTTTATATACATCAATAACGTAATATAACCTATCCTAACCCAAAATAACATCTCGGCGGTAATATTTGACCACATTCCTGGCTTGTTGGCATCTACGTCTCCGTGGGACCTTTATATACATCAATTACGTAATATAACCTAACCTAACCCAACGTAACATCTCGGCGGTAATATTTGACAACATTCCTGGCGAGTTGGCCTCCACGTCTCCGTGGGACCGTTGTATACATCAATAACGTAATATAACCTAACCTAACCCAACCTAACATCTCGGCGGTAATATTTGATCACATTCCTGGCTTGCTGGCCTCTACGTCTCCGCGGGACCTTTATATACATCTATAACGTGATATAACCTAACCTAACCCAACCTAACATCTCGGTGGTAATATTTGAAAACATTCCTGGCGAGTTGGCCTCTACGTCACCGTGGGACCTTTATAGACATCCATAACGTAATATAACCTAACCTAACCCAAGCTAACATGTCGGCGGTAATATTTGAAAACATTCCTGGCGAGTTGGCCTCTACGTCACCGTGGGACCTTTATAGTTATCCATAACGTAATATAACCTAACCTAACCCAAGCTAACATCTCGGCGGTAATATTTGACAACATTCCCGGCGAGTTGGCCTATACGTCTCCGTGGGACCTTTGTATACATCAATAACGTGATATAACCTAACCTAACCCAACCTAACATCTCGGCGGTAATATTTGAAAACATTCCTGGCGAGTTGGCCTCTACGTCTCCGTGGTACATTTATATACATCAATAACGTAATATAACCTAACCTAACCCAACCTAACATCTCGGCGGTAATATTTGAAAACATTCATGGCGAGTTGGCCTCTACGTCTCCGTGGGACCTTTATATACATCAATATCGTAATATAACCTATCCTAACCCAACCTAACATCTCGGCGGTATACTTGACCTCATTCCTGGCGAGTTGGCTTCTACGTCTCCGTGGGACCTTTATATACATCAATAACGTAATATAACCTAACCTAACCCAACCTTACATCTCGGCGGTAATATTTGATCACATTCCTGGCTTGTTGGCCTCTACGTCTCTGTGGGACCTTTATATACATCTATAACGTAATATAACCTAACCTAAGCCAACCTAACATCTCGGCGGTAATATTTGAAAACATTCATGGCGAGTTGGCCTCTACGTCTCCGTGGTACATTTATATACATCAATAACGTAATATAACCTATCCTAACCCAAAATAACATCTCGGCGGTAATATTTGACCACATTCCTGGCTTGCTGGCATCTACGTCTCCGTGGGACCTTTATATATATATCAATTACGTAATATAACCTAACCTAACCCAACGTAACATCTCGGCGGTAATATTTGACAACATTCCTGGCGAGTTGGCCTCTACGTCTCGGTTTGTCCTTCATATACATCAATAACGTAATATAACATAACCGAAACCAACCTAACATCTCGGCGGTAATATTTGATCACATTCCTGGCTTGCTGGCCTCTACGTCTCCGCGGGACCTTTATATACATCTATAACGTGATATAACCTAACCTAACCCAACCTAACATCTCGGTGGTAATATTTGAAAACATTCCTGGCGAGTTGGCCTCTACGTCACCGTGGGACCTTTATATACATCAATTACGTAATATAACCTAACCTAACCCAACCTAACATCTCGGCGGTAATATTTGACAACATTCCTGGCGAGTTGGCCTCTACGTCTCGGTTTGTCCTTCATATACATCAATAACGTAATATAACATAACCGAAACCAACCTAACATCTCGGCGGTAATATTTGAAAACATTCCTGGCGTGTTGGCCTCTACGTCTCCGTGGGACCTTTATATACATCAATTACGTAATATAACCTAACCTAACCCAACCTAACATCTCGGCGGTAATATTTGACAACATTCCTGGCGAGTTGGCCTCCACGTCTCCGTGGGACCTTTATATACATCAATAACGTAATATAACCTAACCTAACCCAACCTATCATCTCGGCGGTAATATTTGATCACATTCCTGGCTTGCTGGCCTCTACGTCTCCGCGGGACGTTTATATACATCTATAACGTGATATAACCCAACCTAACCCAACCTAACATCTCGGCGGTAATATTTGAAACTATTCCTGGCGAGTTGGCCTCTACGTCACCGTGGGACCTTTATAGACATCCATAACGTAATATAACCTAACCTAACCCTAGCTAACATCTCGGCGGTAATATTTGACAACATTACCGGCGAGTTGGCCTATACGTCTCCGTGGGACCTTTGTATACATCAATAACGTAATATAACCTAACCTATCCCAACCGAACATCTCGGCGGTAATATTTGACAACATTCCTGGCGAGTTGGCCTCTACGTCTCGGTTTGTCCTTCATATACATCAATAACGTAATATAACATAACCGAAACCAACCTAACATCTCGGCGGTAATATTTGAAAACATTCCTGGCGAGTTGGCCTCTACGTCTCCGTGGGACCTTTATATACATCAATAACGTAATATAACCTATCCTAACCCAAAATAACATCTCGGCGGTAATATTTGACCACATTCCTGGCTTGTTGGCATCTACGTCTCCGTGGGACCTTTATATACATCAATTACGTAATATAACCTAACCTAACCCAACGTAACATCTCGGCGGTAATATTTGACAACATTCCTGGCGAGTTGGCCTCCACGTCTCCGTGGGACCGTTGTATACATCAATAACGTAATATAACCTAACCTAACCCAACCTAACATCTCGGCGGTAATATTTGATCACATTCCTGGCTTGCTGGCCTCTACGTCTCCGCGGGACCTTTATATACATCTATAACGTGATATAACCTAACCTAACCCAACCTAACATCTCGGTGGTAATATTTGAAAACATTCCTGGCGAGTTGGCCTCTACGTCACCGTGGGACCTTTATAGACATCCATAACGTAATATAACCTAACCTAACCCAAGCTAACATGTCGGCGGTAATATTTGAAAACATTCCTGGCGAGTTGGCCTCTACGTCACCGTGGGACCTTTATAGTTATCCATAACGTAATATAACCTAACCTAACCCAAGCTAACATCTCGGCGGTAATATTTGACAACATTCCCGGCGAGTTGGCCTATACGTCTCCGTGGGACCTTTGTATACATCAATAACGTGATATAACCTAACCTAACCCAACCTAACATCTCGGCGGTAATATTTGAAAACATTCCTGGCGAGTTGGCCTCTACGTCTCCGTGGTACATTTATATACATCAATAACGTAATATAACCTAACCTAACCCAACCTAACATCTCGGCGGTAATATTTGAAAACATTCATGGCGAGTTGGCCTCTACGTCTCCGTGGGACCTTTATATACATCAATATCGTAATATAACCTATCCTAACCCAACCTAACATCTCGGCGGTATACTTGACCTCATTCCTGGCGAGTTGGCTTCTACGTCTCCGTGGGACCTTTATATACATCAATAACGTAATATAACCTAACCTAACCCAACCTTACATCTCGGCGGTAATATTTGATCACATTCCTGGCTTGTTGGCCTCTACGTCTCTGTGGGACCTTTATATACATCTATAACGTAATATAACCTAACCTAAGCCAACCTAACATCTCGGCGGTAATATTTGAAAACATTCATGGCGAGTTGGCCTCTACGTCTCCGTGGTACATTTATATACATCAATAACGTAATATAACCTATCCTAACCCAAAATAACATCTCGGCGGTAATATTTGACCACATTCCTGGCTTGCTGGCATCTACGTCTCCGTGGGACCTTTATATATATATCAATTACGTAATATAACCTAACCTAACCCAACGTAACATCTCGGCGGTAATATTTGACAACATTCCTGGCGAGTTGGCCTCTACGTCTCGGTTTGTCCTTCATATACATCAATAACGTAATATAACATAACCGAAACCAACCTAACATCTCGGCGGTAATATTTGATCACATTCCTGGCTTGCTGGCCTCTACGTCTCCGCGGGACCTTTATATACATCTATAACGTGATATAACCTAACCTAACCCAACCTAACATCTCGGTGGTAATATTTGAAAACATTCCTGGCGAGTTGGCCTCTACGTCACCGTGGGACCTTTATATACATCAATTACGTAATATAACCTAACCTAACCCAACCTAACATCTCGGCGGTAATATTTGACAACATTCCTGGCGAGTTGGCCTCTACGTCTCGGTTTGTCCTTCATATACATCAATAACGTAATATAACATAACCGAAACCAACCTAACATCTCGGCGGTAATATTTGAAAACATTCCTGGCGTGTTGGCCTCTACGTCTCCGTGGGACCTTTATATACATCAATAACGTAATATAACCTATCCTAACCCAAAATAACATCTCGGCGGTAATATTTGACCACATTCCTGGCTTGCTGGCATCTACGTCTCCGTGGTACATTTATATACATCAATAACGTAATATAACCTAACCTAACCCAACCTAACATCTCGGCGGTAATATTTGAAAACATTCATGGCGAGTTGGCCTCTACGTCTCCGTGGGACCTTTATATACATCAATATCGTAATATAACCTATCCTAACCCAACCTAACATCTCGGCGGTATACTTGACCTCATTCCTGGCGAGTTGGCTTCTACGTCTCCGTGGGACCTTTATATACATCAATAACGTAATATAACCTAACCTAACCCAACCTTACATCTCGGCGGTAATATTTGATCACATTCCTGGCTTGTTGGCCTCTACGTCTCTGTGGGACCTTTATATACATCTATAACGTAATATAACCTAACCTAAGCCAACCTAACATCTCGGCGGTAATATTTGAAAACATTCATGGCGAGTTGGCCTCTACGTCTCCGTGGTACATTTATATACATCAATAACGTAATATAACCTATCCTAACCCAAAATAACATCTCGGCGGTAATATTTGACCACATTCCTGGCTTGCTGGCATCTACGTCTCCGTGGGACCTTTATATACATCAATATCGTAATATAACCTATCCTAACCCAACCTAACATCTCGGCGGTATACTTGACCTCATTCCTGGCGAGTTGGCTTCTACGTCTCCGTGGGACCTTTATATACATCAATAACGTAATATAACCTAACCTAACCCAACCTTACATCTCGGCGGTAATATTTGATCACATTCCTGGCTTGTTGGCCTCTACGTCTCTGTGGGACCTTTATATACATCTATAACGTAATATAACCTAACCTAAGCCAACCTAACATCTCGGCGGTAATATTTGAAAACATTCATGGCGAGTTGGCCTCTACGTCTCCGTGGTACATTTATATACATCAATAACGTAATATAACCTATCCTAACCCAAAATAACATCTCGGCGGTAATATTTGACCACATTCCTGGCTTGCTGGCATCTACGTCTCCGTGGGACCTTTATATATATCAATAACGTAATATAACCTAACCTAACCCAACCTATCATCTCGGCGGTAATATTTGACAACATTCCTGGCGAGATGGCCTCCACGTCTCCGTGGGACCTTTATATACATCAATAACGTAATATAACCTAACCTAACCCAAACTAACATCTCGGCGGTAATATTTGACAACATTCCAGGCGAGTTGGCCTATACGTCTCCGTGGGACCTTTATATACATCAATAACGTAATATAACCTAACCTAACCCAACCTAACATCTCGGCGGTAATATTTGAAAACATTCATGGCGAGTTGGCCTCTACGTCTCCGTGGGACCTTTATATACATCAATAACGTAATATAACCTATCCTAACCCAAAATAACATCTCGGCGGTAATATTTGACCACATTCCTGGCTTGTTGGCATCTACGTCTCCGTGGGACCTTTATATACATCAATTACGTAATATAACCTAACCTAACCCAACGTAACATCTCGGCGGTAATATTTGACAACATTCCTGGCGAGTTGGCCTCTACGTCTCGGTTTGTCCTTCATATACATCAATAACGTAATATAACATAACCGAAACCAACCTAACATCTCGGCGGTAATATTTGATCACATTCCTGGCTTGCTGGCCTCTACGTCTCCGCGGGACCTTTATATACATCTATAACGTGATATAACCTAACCTAACCCAACCTAACATCTCGGTGGTAATATTTGAAAACATTCCTGGCGAGTTGGCCTCTACGTCACCGTGGGACCTTTATAGACATCCATAACGTAATATAACCTAACCTAACCCAAGCTAACATCTCGGCGGTAATATTTGACAACATTCCCGGCGAGTTGGCCTATACGTCTCCGTGGGACCTTTGTATACATCAATAACGTAATATAACCTAACCTAACCCAACCTAACATCTCGGCGGTAATATTTGATCACATTCCTGGCTTGCTGGCCTCTACGTCTCCGCGGGACCTTTAAATACATCTATAACGTAATATAAACTAACCTAACCCAACCTAACACCTCGGCGGTAATATTTGACCACATTCCTGGCTTGCTGGCATCTACATCTCCGTGGTACATTTATATACATCAATAACGTAATATAACCTATCCCAACCCAAAATAACATCTCGGCGGTAATATTTGACCACATTCCTGGCTTGTTGGCATCTACGTCTCCGTGGGACCTTTATATACATCAATTACGTAATATAACCTAACCTAACCCAACCTAACATCTCGGCGGTAATATTTGACAACATTCCTGGCGAGTTGGCCTCCACGTCTCCGTGGGACCTTTATATACATCAATAACGTAATATAACCTAACCTAACCCAACCTATCATCTCGGCGGTAATATTTGATCACATTCCTGGCTTGCTGGCCTCTACGTCTCCGCGGGACGTTTATATACATCTATAACGTGATATAACCCAACCTAACCCAACCTAACATCTCGGCGGTAATATTTGAAACTATTCCTGGCGAGTTGGCCTCTACGTCACCGTGGGACCTTTATAGACATCCATAACGTAATATAACCTAACCTAACCCTAGCTAACATCTCGGCGGTAATATTTGACAACATTACCGGCGAGTTGGCCTATACGTCTCCGTGGGACCTTTGTATACATCAATAACGTAATATAACCTAACCTATCCCAACCGAACATCTCGGCGGTAATATTTGACAACATTCCTGGCGAGTTGGCCTCTACGTCTCGGTTTGTCCTTCATATACATCAATAACGTAATATAACATAACCGAAACCAACCTAACATCTCGGCGGTAATATTTGAAAACATTCCTGGCGAGTTGGCCTCTACGTCTCCGTGGGACCTTTATATACATCAATAACGTAATATAACCTATCCTAACCCAAAATAACATCTCGGCGGTAATATTTGACCACATTCCTGGCTTGCTGGCATCTACGTCTCCGTGGGACCTTTATATACATCAATATCGTAATATAACCTATCCTAACCCAACCTAACATCTCGGCGGTATACTTGACCTCATTCCTGGCGAGTTGGCTTCTACGTCTCCGTGGGACCTTTATATACATCAATAACGTAATATAACCTAACCTAACCCAACCTTACATCTCGGCGGTAATATTTGATCACATTCCTGGCTTGTTGGCCTCTACGTCTCTGTGGGACCTTTATATACATCTATAACGTAATATAACCTAACCTAAGCCAACCTAACATCTCGGCGGTAATATTTGAAAACATTCATGGCGAGTTGGCCTCTACGTCTCCGTGGTACATTTATATACATCAATAACGTAATATAACCTATCCTAACCCAAAATAACATCTCGGCGGTAATATTTGACCACATTCCTGGCTTGCTGGCATCTACGTCTCCGTGGGACCTTTATATATATCAATAACGTAATATAACCTAACCTAACCCAACCTATCATCTCGGCGGTAATATTTGACAACATTCCTGGCGAGATGGCCTCCACGTCTCCGTGGGACCTTTATATACATCAATAACGTAATATAACCTAACCTAACCCAAACTAACATCTCGGCGGTAATATTTGACAACATTCCAGGCGAGTTGGCCTATACGTCTCCGTGGGACCTTTATATACATCAATAACGTAATATAACCTAACCTAACCCAACCTAACATCTCGGCGGTAATATTTGAAAACATTCATGGCGAGTTGGCCTCTACGTCTCCGTGGGACCTTTATATACATCAATAACGTAATATAACCTATCCTAACCCAAAATAACATCTCGGCGGTAATATTTGACCACATTCCTGGCTTGTTGGCATCTACGTCTCCGTGGGACCTTTATATACATCAATTACGTAATATAACCTAACCTAACCCAACGTAACATCTCGGCGGTAATATTTGACAACATTCCTGGCGAGTTGGCCTCTACGTCTCGGTTTGTCCTTCATATACATCAATAACGTAATATAACATAACCGAAACCAACCTAACATCTCGGCGGTAATATTTGATCACATTCCTGGCTTGCTGGCCTCTACGTCTCCGCGGGACCTTTATATACATCTATAACGTGATATAACCTAACCTAACCCAACCTAACATCTCGGTGGTAATATTTGAAAACATTCCTGGCGAGTTGGCCTCTACGTCACCGTGGGACCTTTATAGACATCCATAACGTAATATAACCTAACCTAACCCAAGCTAACATCTCGGCGGTAATATTTGACAACATTCCCGGCGAGTTGGCCTATACGTCTCCGTGGGACCTTTGTATACATCAATAACGTAATATAACCTAACCTAACCCAACCTAACATCTCGGCGGTAATATTTGATCACATTCCTGGCTTGCTGGCCTCTACGTCTCCGCGGGACCTTTAAATACATCTATAACGTAATATAAACTAACCTAACCCAACCTAACACCTCGGCGGTAATATTTGACCACATTCCTGGCTTGCTGGCATCTACATCTCCGTGGTACATTTATATACATCAATAACGTAATATAACCTATCCCAACCCAAAATAACATCTCGGCGGTAATATTTGACCACATTCCTGGCTTGTTGGCATCTACGTCTCCGTGGGACCTTTATATACATCAATTACGTAATATAACCTAACCTAACCCAACCTAACATCTCGGCGGTAATATTTGACAACATTCCTGGCGAGTTGGCCTCCACGTCTCCGTGGGACCTTTATATACATCAATAACGTAATATAACCTAACCTAACCCAACCTATCATCTCGGCGGTAATATTTGATCACATTCCTGGCTTGCTGGCCTCTACGTCTCCGCGGGACGTTTATATACATCTATAACGTGATATAACCCAACCTAACCCAACCTAACATCTCGGCGGTAATATTTGAAACTATTCCTGGCGAGTTGGCCTCTACGTCACCGTGGGACCTTTATAGACATCCATAACGTAATATAACCTAACCTAACCCTAGCTAACATCTCGGCGGTAATATTTGACAACATTACCGGCGAGTTGGCCTATACGTCTCCGTGGGACCTTTGTATACATCAATAACGTAATATAACCTAACCTATCCCAACCGAACATCTCGGCGGTAATATTTGACAACATTCCTGGCGAGTTGGCCTCTACGTCTCGGTTTGTCCTTCATATACATCAATAACGTAATATAACATAACCGAAACCAACCTAACATCTCGGCGGTAATATTTGAAAACATTCCTGGCGAGTTGGCCTCTACGTCTCCGTGGGACCTTTATATACATCAATAACGTAATATAACCTATCCTAACCCAAAATAACATCTCGGCGGTAATATTTGACCACATTCCTGGCTTGTTGGCATCTACGTCTCCGTGGGACCTTTATATACATCAATTACGTAATATAACCTAACCTAACCCAACGTAACATCTCGGCGGTAATATTTGACAACATTCCTGGCGAGTTGGCCTCCACGTCTCCGTGGGACCGTTGTATACATCAATAACGTAATATAACCTAACCTAACCCAACCTAACATCTCGGCGGTAATATTTGATCACATTCCTGGCTTGCTGGCCTCTACGTCTCCGCGGGACCTTTATATACATCTATAACGTGATATAACCTAACCTAACCCAACCTAACATCTCGGTGGTAATATTTGAAAACATTCCTGGCGAGTTGGCCTCTACGTCACCGTGGGACCTTTATAGACATCCATAACGTAATATAACCTAACCTAACCCAAGCTAACATGTCGGCGGTAATATTTGAAAACATTCCTGGCGAGTTGGCCTCTACGTCACCGTGGGACCTTTATAGTTATCCATAACGTAATATAACCTAACCTAACCCAAGCTAACATCTCGGCGGTAATATTTGACAACATTCCCGGCGAGTTGGCCTATACGTCTCCGTGGGACCTTTGTATACATCAATAACGTGATATAACCTAACCTAACCCAACCTAACATCTCGGCGGTAATATTTGAAAACATTCCTGGCGAGTTGGCCTCTACGTCACCGTGGGACCTTTATAGACATCCATAACGTAATATAACCTAACCTAACCCAACCTAACATCTCGGCGGTAATATTTGAAAACATTCCTGGCGAGTTGGCCTCTACGTCACCGTGGGACCTTTATAGACATCCATAACGTAATATAACTTAACCTAACCCAACGTAACATCTCGGCGATACTATTTGACAACATTCCTGGCGAGTTGGCCTCTACGTCTCCGTGGTACATTTATATACATCAATAACGTAATATAAGCTATCCTAATCCAAAATAACATCTCGGCGGTAATATTTGACCACATTCCTGGCTTGTTGGCATCTACGTCTCCGCGGGACCTTTATATACATCTATAACGTAATATAACCTAACCTAACCCAACCTAAAATCTCGGCGGTAATATTTGAAAACATTCATGGCGAGTTGGCCTCTACGTCTCCGTGGGACCTTTATATACATCAATAACGTAATATAATCTATCCTAACCCAAAATAACATCTCGGCGGTAATATTTGACCACATTCCTGGCTTGCTGGCATCTACGTCTCCGTGGGACCTTTATATACATCAATAACGTAATATAACCTAACCTAACCCAACCGAACATCTCGGCGGTAATATTTGATCACATTCCTGGCTTGCTGGCCTCTACGTCTCCGCGGGACCTTTATATACATCTATAACGTGATATAACCTATCCTAACCCAAAATAACATCTCGGCGGTAATATTTGACCACATTCCTGGCTTGTTGGCATCTACGTCTCCGTGGGACCTTTATATACATCAATAACGTAATATAACCTATCCTAACCCAAAATAACATCTCGGCGGTAATATTTGACCACATTCCTGGCTTGCTGGCATCTACGTCTCCGTGGGACCTTTATATACATCAATAACGTGATATAACCTAACCTAACCCAACCTAACATCTCGGCGGTAATATTTGAAAACATTCCTGGCGAGTTGGCCTCTACGTCACCGTGGGACCTTTATAGACATCCATAACATAATATAACCTAACCTAACCCAACCTAACATCTCGGCGGTAATATTTGAAAACATTCCTGGCGAGTTGGCCTCTACGTCACCGTGGGACCTTTATAGACATCCATAACGTAATATATCTTAACCTAACCCAACGTAACATCTCGGCGATACTATTTGACAACATTCCTGGCGAGTTGGCCTCTACGTCTCCGTGGTACATTTATATACATCAATAACGTAATATAACCTATCCTAACCCAAAATAACATCTCGGCGGTAATATTTGACCACATTCCTGGCTTGTTGGCATCTACGTCTCCGCGGGACCTTTATATACATCTATAACGTAATATAACCTAACCTAACCCAACCTAAAATCTCGGCGGTAATATTTGAAAACATTCATGGCGAGTTGGCCTCTACGTCTCCGTGGGACCTTTATATACATCAATAACGTAATATAATCTATCCTAACCCAAAATAACATCTCGGCGGTAATATTTGACCACATTCCTGGCTTGCTGGCCTCTACGTCTCCGCGGGACCTTTATATACATCTATAACGTGATATAACCTAACCTAACCCAACCTAACATCTCGGTGGTAATATTTGAAAACATTCCTGGCGAGTTGGCCTCTACGTCACCGTGGGACCTTTATAGACATCCATAACGTAATATAACCTAACCTAACCCAAGCTAACATGTCGGCGGTAATATTTGAAAACATTCCTGGCGAGTTGGCCTCTACGTCACCGTGGGACCTTTATAGATATCCATAACGTAATATAACCTAACCTAACCCAAGCTAACATCTCGGCGGTAATATTTGACAACATTCCCGGCGAGTTGGCCTATACGTCTCCGTGGGACCTTTGTATACATCAATAACGTGATATAACCTAACCTAACCCAACCTAACATCTCGGCGGTAATATTTGAAAACATTCCTGGCGAGTTGGCCTCTACGTCACCGTGGGACCTTTATAGACATCCATAACGTAATATAACCTAACCTAACCCAACCTAACATCTCGGCGGTAATATTTGAAAACATTCCTGGCGAGTTGGCCTCTACGTCACCGTGGGACCTTTATAGACATCCATAACGTAATATAACTTAACCTAACCCAACGTAACATCTCGGCGATACTATTTGACAACATTCCTGGCGAGTTGGCCTCTACGTCTCCGTGGTACATTTATATACATCAATAACGTAATATAACCTAACCTATCCCAACCGAACATCTCGGCGGTAATATTTGACAACATTCCTGGCGAGTTGGCCTCTACGTCTCGGTTTGTCCTTCATATACATCAATAACGTAATATAACATAACCGAAACCAACCTAACATCTCGGCGGTAATATTTGAAAACATTCCTGGCGAGTTGGCCTCTACGTCTCCGTGGGACCTTTATATACATCAATAACGTAATATAACCTATCCTAACCCAAAATAACATCTCGGCGGTAATATTTGACCACATTCCTGGCTTGTTGGCATCTACGTCTCCGTGGGACCTTTATATACATCAATTACGTAATATAACCTAACCTAACCCAACGTAACATCTCGGCGGTAATATTTGACAACATTCCTGGCGAGTTGGCCTCCACGTCTCCGTGGGACCGTTGTATACATCAATAACGTAATATAACCTAACCTAACCCAACCTAACATCTCGGCGGTAATATTTGATCACATTCCTGGCTTGCTGGCCTCTACGTCTCCGCGGGACCTTTATATACATCTATAACGTGATATAACCTAACCTAACCCAACCTAACATCTCGGTGGTAATATTTGAAAACATTCCTGGCGAGTTGGCCTCTACGTCACCGTGGGACCTTTATAGACATCCATAACGTAATATAACCTAACCTAACCCAAGCTAACATGTCGGCGGTAATATTTGAAAACATTCCTGGCGAGTTGGCCTCTACGTCACCGTGGGACCTTTATAGTTATCCATAACGTAATATAACCTAACCTAACCCAAGCTAACATCTCGGCGGTAATATTTGACAACATTCCCGGCGAGTTGGCCTATACGTCTCCGTGGGACCTTTGTATACATCAATAACGTGATATAACCTAACCTAACCCAACCTAACATCTCGGCGGTAATATTTGAAAACATTCCTGGCGAGTTGGCCTCTACGTCACCGTGGGACCTTTATAGACATCCATAACGTAATATAACCTAACCTAACCCAACCTAACATCTCGGCGGTAATATTTGAAAACATTCCTGGCGAGTTGGCCTCTACGTCACCGTGGGACCTTTATAGACATCCATAACGTAATATAACTTAACCTAACCCAACGTAACATCTCGGCGATACTATTTGACAACATTCCTGGCGAGTTGGCCTCTACGTCTCCGTGGTACATTTATATACATCAATAACGTAATATAAGCTATCCTAATCCAAAATAACATCTCGGCGGTAATATTTGACCACATTCCTGGCTTGTTGGCATCTACGTCTCCGCGGGACCTTTATATACATCTATAACGTAATATAACCTAACCTAACCCAACCTAAAATCTCGGCGGTAATATTTGAAAACATTCATGGCGAGTTGGCCTCTACGTCTCCGTGGGACCTTTATATACATCAATAACGTAATATAATCTATCCTAACCCAAAATAACATCTCGGCGGTAATATTTGACCACATTCCTGGCTTGCTGGCATCTACGTCTCCGTGGGACCTTTATATACATCAATAACGTAATATAACCTAACCTAACCCAACCGAACATCTCGGCGGTAATATTTGATCACATTCCTGGCTTGCTGGCCTCTACGTCTCCGCGGGACCTTTATATACATCTATAACGTGATATAACCTATCCTAACCCAAAATAACATCTCGGCGGTAATATTTGACCACATTCCTGGCTTGTTGGCATCTACGTCTCCGTGGGACCTTTATATACATCAATAACGTAATATAACCTATCCTAACCCAAAATAACATCTCGGCGGTAATATTTGACCACATTCCTGGCTTGCTGGCATCTACGTCTCCGTGGGACCTTTATATACATCAATAACGTGATATAACCTAACCTAACCCAACCTAACATCTCGGCGGTAATATTTGAAAACATTCCTGGCGAGTTGGCCTCTACGTCACCGTGGGACCTTTATAGACATCCATAACATAATATAACCTAACCTAACCCAACCTAACATCTCGGCGGTAATATTTGAAAACATTCCTGGCGAGTTGGCCTCTACGTCACCGTGGGACCTTTATAGACATCCATAACGTAATATATCTTAACCTAACCCAACGTAACATCTCGGCGATACTATTTGACAACATTCCTGGCGAGTTGGCCTCTACGTCTCCGTGGTACATTTATATACATCAATAACGTAATATAACCTATCCTAACCCAAAATAACATCTCGGCGGTAATATTTGACCACATTCCTGGCTTGTTGGCATCTACGTCTCCGCGGGACCTTTATATACATCTATAACGTAATATAACCTAACCTAACCCAACCTAAAATCTCGGCGGTAATATTTGAAAACATTCATGGCGAGTTGGCCTCTACGTCTCCGTGGGACCTTTATATACATCAATAACGTAATATAATCTATCCTAACCCAAAATAACATCTCGGCGGTAATATTTGACCACATTCCTGGCTTGCTGGCCTCTACGTCTCCGCGGGACCTTTATATACATCTATAACGTGATATAACCTAACCTAACCCAACCTAACATCTCGGTGGTAATATTTGAAAACATTCCTGGCGAGTTGGCCTCTACGTCACCGTGGGACCTTTATAGACATCCATAACGTAATATAACCTAACCTAACCCAAGCTAACATGTCGGCGGTAATATTTGAAAACATTCCTGGCGAGTTGGCCTCTACGTCACCGTGGGACCTTTATAGATATCCATAACGTAATATAACCTAACCTAACCCAAGCTAACATCTCGGCGGTAATATTTGACAACATTCCCGGCGAGTTGGCCTATACGTCTCCGTGGGACCTTTGTATACATCAATAACGTGATATAACCTAACCTAACCCAACCTAACATCTCGGCGGTAATATTTGAAAACATTCCTGGCGAGTTGGCCTCTACGTCACCGTGGGACCTTTATAGACATCCATAACGTAATATAACCTAACCTAACCCAACCTAACATCTCGGCGGTAATATTTGAAAACATTCCTGGCGAGTTGGCCTCTACGTCACCGTGGGACCTTTATAGACATCCATAACGTAATATAACTTAACCTAACCCAACGTAACATCTCGGCGATACTATTTGACAACATTCCTGGCGAGTTGGCCTCTACGTCTCCGTGGTACATTTATATACATCAATAACGTAATATAAGCTATCCTAACCCAAAATAACATCTCGGCGGTAATATTTGACCACATTCCTGGCTTGTTGGCATCTACGTCTCCGCGGGACCTTTATATACATCTATAACGTAATATAACCTAACCTAACCCAACCTAAAATCTCGGCGGTAATATTTGAAAACATTCATGGCGAGTTGGCCTCTACGTCTCCGTGGGACCTTTATATACATCAATAACGTAATATAATCTATCCTAACCCAAAATAACATCTCGGTGGTAATATTTGACCACATTCCTGGCTTGCTGGCATCTACGTCTCCGTGGGACCTTTATATACATCAATAACGTAATATAACCTAACCTAACCCAACCTATCATCTCGGCGGTAATATTTGACAACATTCCTGGCGAGTTGGCCTCCACGTCTCCGTGGGACCTTTATATACATCAATAACGTAATATAACCTAACCTAACCCAACCTAAAATCTCGGCGGTAATATTTGAAAACATTCCTGGCGAGTTGGCCTCTACGTCTCCGTGGGACCTTTATATACATCAATAACGTAATATAATCTATCCTAACCCAAAATAACATCTCGGCGGTAATATTTGACCACATTCCTGGCTTGCTGGCATCTACGTCTCCGTGGGACCTTTATATACATCAATAACGTAATATAACCTAACCTAACCCAACCTAACATCTCGGCGGTAATATTTGAAAACATTCATGGCGAGTTGGCCTCTACGTCTCCGTGGTACATTTATATACGTCAATAACGTAATATAACCTATCCTAACCCAAAATAACATCTCGGCGGTAATATTTGACCACATTCCTGGCTTGCTGGCATCTACGTCTCCGTGGGACCTTTATATACATCAATAACGTAATATAACCTAACCTAACCCAACCTATCATCTCGGCGGTAATATTTGACAACATTCCTGGCGAGTTGGCCTCCACGTCTCCGTGGGACCTTTATATACATCAATAACGTAATATAACCTAACCTAACCCAACCGAACATCTCGGCGGTAATATTTGATCACATTCCTGGCTTGCTGGCCTCTACGTCTCCGCGGGACCTTTATATACATCAATAACGTAATATAACCTATCCTAACCCAAAATAACATCTCCGCGGTAATATTTGACCACATTCCTGGCTTTTTGGCATCTACGTCTCCGCGGGACCTTTATATCCATCAAAAACATAATATAACCTATCCTAACCCAAAATAACATCTCGGCGGTAATATTTGACCACATTCCTGGCTTGTTGGCATATACGTCTCCGTGGGACCTTTATATACATCCATAACGTAATATAACTTAACCTAACCCAACGTAACATCTTGGCGATAATATTTGACAACATTCCTGGCGAGTAGGCCTCTACGTCTCCGTGATACATTTATATACATCAATAACGTAATATAACCTATCCTAACCCAAAATAACAACTCGGCGGTAATATTTGGCCACATTCCTGGCTTGTTGGCATCTACGTCTCCGCGGGAACTTTATATACATCTATAACGTAATATAACCTAACCTAACCCAACGTAACATCTCGGCGGTAATATTTGACCACATTCCTGGCTTGCTGGCATCTACGTCTCCGTGGGTCCTTTATATACATCAATAACGTAATATAACCTAACCTAACCCAACCTATCATCTCGACGGTAATATTTGACAACATTCCTGGCGAGTTGGCCTCCACGTCTCCGTGGGACCTTTATATACATCAATAACGTAATATAACCTAACCTAACCCAACCGAACATCTCGGCGGTAATATTTGATCACATTCCTGGCTTTCTGGCCTCTACGTCTCCGCGGGACCTTTATATACATCAATAACGTAATATAACCTATCCTAACCCAAAATAACATCTCGGCGGTAATATTTGACCACATTCCTGGCTTTTTGGCATCTACGTCTCCGCGGGACCTTTATATACATCAATAACGTAATATAACCTATCCTAACCCAAAATAACATCTCGGC
Source organism: Xylocopa violacea (assembly GCA_963969225.1). NCBI lineage: Eukaryota > Metazoa > Arthropoda > Insecta > Hymenoptera > Apidae > Xylocopa > Xylocopa violacea. The sequence continues at coordinate 2,379,709 of CAXAJV010000147.1, read as the reverse complement.
GGTAATATTTGACCACATTCCTGACTTGTTGGCATATACGTCTCCGTGGGACCTTTATATACATCAATTACGTAATATAACCTAACCTAACCCAACCTAACATCTCGGCGGTAATATTTGACAACATTCCTGGCGAGTTGGCATCTACGTCTCCGTGGGACCTTTATATACATCTATAACGTAATATAACCGAACCTAACCCAACCTAACATCTCGGCGGTAATATTTGAAAACATTCATGGCGAGTTGGCCTCTACGTCTCCGTGGTACATTTATATACATCAATAACGTAATATAACCTATCCTAACCCAAAATAACATCTCGGCGGTAATATTTGACCACATTCCTGGCTTGCTGGCATCTACGTCTCCGTGGGACCTTTATATACATCAATAACGTAATATAACCTAACCTAACCCAACCTATCATCTCGGCGGTAATATTTGACAACATTCCTGGCGAGTTGGCCTCCACGTCTCCGTGGGACCTTTATATACATCAATAACGTAATATAACCTAACCTAACCCAACCTAACATCTCGGCGGTAATATTTGATCACATTCCTGGCTTGCTGGCCTCTACGTCTCCGCGGGACCTTTGTATACATCTATAACGTGATATAACCTAACCTAACCCAACCTAACATCCCGGCGGTAATATTTGATCACATTCCTGGCTTGCTGGCCTCTACGTCTCCGCGGGACCTTTATATACATCTATAACGTGATATAACCTAACCTAACCCAACCTAACATCTCGGCGGTAATATTTGAAAACATTCCTGGCGAGTTGGCCTCTACGTCACCGTGGGACCTTTATAGACATCCATAACGTAATATAACCTAACCTAACCCAACCTAACATCTCGGCGGTAATATTTGAAAACATTTCTGGCGAGTTGGCCTCTACGTCACCGTGGGACCTTTATAGACATCCATAACGTAATATAACCTAACCTAACCCAACCTAACATCTCGGCGGTAATATTTGAAAACATTCCTGGCGAGTTGGCCTCTACGTCACCGTGGGACCTTTATAGACATCCATAACGTAATATATCTTAACCTAACCCAACGTAACATCTCGGCGATACTATTTGACAACATTCGTGGCGAGTTGGCCTCTACGTCTCCGTGGTACATTTATATACATCAATAACGTAATATAACCTATCCTAACCCAAAATAACATCTCGGCGGTAATATTTGACCACATTCCTGGCTTGTTGGCATCTACGTCTCCGCGGGACCTTTATATACATCTATAACGTAATATAACCTAACCTAACCCAACCTAAAATCTCGGCGGTAATATTTGAAAACATTCCTGGCGAGTTGGCCTCTACGTCTCCGTGGGACCTTTATATACATCAATAACGTAATATAATCTATCCTAACCCAAAATAACATCTCGGCGGTAATATTTGACCACATTCCTGGCTTGCTGGCATCTACGTCTCCGTGGGACCTTTATATACATCAATAACGTAATATAACCTAACCTAACCCAACCTAACATCTCGGCGGTAATATTTGAAAACATTCATGGCGAGTTGACCTCTACGTCTCCGTGGTACATTTATATACGTCAATAACGTAATATAACCTATCCTAACCCAAAATAACATCTCGGCGGTAATATTTGACCACATTCCTGGCTTGCTGGCATCTACGTCTCCGTGGGACCTTTATATACATCAATAACGTAATATAACCTAACCTAACCCAACCTATCATCTCGGCGGTAATATTTGACAACATTCCTGGCGAGTTGGCCTCCACGTCTCCGTGGGACCTTTATATACATCAATAACGTAATATAACCTAACCTAACCCAACCGAACATCTCGGCGGTAATATTTGATCACATTCCTGGCTTGCTGGCCTCTACGTCTCCGCGGGACCTTTATATACATCAATAACGTGATATAACCTAACCTAACCCAACCTAACATCTCGGCGGTACTATTTGAAAACATTCCTGGCGAGTTGGCCTCTACGTCACCGTGGGACCTTTATAGACATCCATAACATAATATAACCTAACCTAACCCAACCTAACATCTCGGCGGTAATATTTGAAAACATTCCTGGCGAGTTGGCCTCTACGTCACCGTGGGACCTTTATAGACATCCATAACGTAATATATCTTAACCTAACCCAACGTAACATCTCGGCGATACTATTTGACAACATTCCTGGCGAGTTGGCCTCTACGTCTCCGTGGTACATTTATATACATCAATAACGTAATATAACCTATCCTAACCCAAAATAACATCTCGGCGGTAATATTTGACCACATTCCTGGCTTGTTGGCATCTACGTCTCCGCGGGACCTTTATATACATCTATAACGTAATATAACCTAACCTAACCCAACCTAAAATCTCGGCGGTAATATTTGAAAACATTCATGGCGAGTTGGCCTCTACGTCTCCGTGGGACCTTTATATACATCAATAACGTAATATAATCTATCCTAACCCAAAATAACATCTCGGCGGTAATATTTGACCACATTCCTGGCTTGCTGGCCTCTACGTCTCCGCGGGACCTTTATATACATCTATAACGTGATATAACCTAACCTAACCCAACCTAACATCTCGGTGGTAATATTTGAAAACATTCCTGGCGAGTTGGCCTCTACGTCACCGTGGGACCTTTATAGACATCCATAACGTAATATAACCTAACCTAACCCAAGCTAACATGTCGGCGGTAATATTTGAAAACATTCCTGGCGAGTTGGCCTCTACGTCACCGTGGGACCTTTATAGATATCCATAACGTAATATAACCTAACCTAACCCAAGCTAACATCTCGGCGGTAATATTTGACAACATTCCCGGCGAGTTGGCCTATACGTCTCCGTGGGACCTTTGTATACATCAATAACGTGATATAACCTAACCTAACCCAACCTAACATCTCGGCGGTAATATTTGAAAACATTCCTGGCGAGTTGGCCTCTACGTCACCGTGGGACCTTTATAGACATCCATAACGTAATATAACCTAACCTAACCCAACCTAACATCTCGGCGGTAATATTTGAAAACATTCCTGGCGAGTTGGCCTCTACGTCACCGTGGGACCTTTATAGACATCCATAACGTAATATAACTTAACCTAACCCAACGTAACATCTCGGCGATACTATTTGACAACATTCCTGGCGAGTTGGCCTCTACGTCTCCGTGGTACATTTATATACATCAATAACGTAATATAAGCTATCCTAACCCAAAATAACATCTCGGCGGTAATATTTGACCACATTCCTGGCTTGTTGGCATCTACGTCTCCGCGGGACCTTTATATACATCTATAACGTAATATAACCTAACCTAACCCAACCTAAAATCTCGGCGGTAATATTTGAAAACATTCATGGCGAGTTGGCCTCTACGTCTCCGTGGGACCTTTATATACATCAATAACGTAATATAATCTATCCTAACCCAAAATAACATCTCGGTGGTAATATTTGACCACATTCCTGGCTTGCTGGCATCTACGTCTCCGTGGGACCTTTATATACATCAATAACGTAATATAACCTAACCTAACCCAACCTATCATCTCGGCGGTAATATTTGACAACATTCCTGGCGAGTTGGCCTCCACGTCTCCGTGGGACCTTTATATACATCAATAACGTAATATAACCTAACCTAACCCAACCGAACATCTCGGCGGTAATATTTGATCCCATTCCTGGCTTGCTGGCCTCTACGTCTCCGCGGGACCTTTATATACGTCAATAACGTAATATAACCTATCCTAACCCAAAATAACATCTCGGCGGTAATATTTGACTACATTCCTGGCTTTTTGGCATCTACGTCTCCGCGGGACCTTTATATCCATCAATAACGTAATATAACCTATCCTAACCCAAAATAACATCTCGGCGGTAATATTTGACCACATTCCTGGCTTGTTGGCATATACGTCTCCGTGGGACCTTTATATACATCAATAACGTAATATAACCTATCCTAACCCAAAATAACATCTCGGCGGTAATATTTGACCACATTCCTGGCTTGCTGGCATCTACGTCTCCGTGGGACCTTTATATACATCAATAACGTGATATAACCTAACCTAACCCAACCTAACATCTCGGCGGTAATATTTGAAAACATTCCTGGCGAGTTGGCCTCTACGTCACCGTGGGACCTTTATAGACATCCATAACGTAATATAACCTAACCTAACCCAACCTAACATCTCGGCGGTAATATTTGAAAACATTCCTGGCGAGTTGGCCTCTACGTCACCGTGGGACCTTTATAGACATCCATAACGTAATATATCTTAACCTAACCCAACGTAACATCTCGGCGATACTATTTGACAACATTCGTGGCGAGTTGGCCTCTACGTCTCCGTGGTACATTTATATACATCAATAACGTAATATAACCTATCCTAACCCAAAATAACATCTCGGCGGTAATATTTGACCACATTCCTGGCTTGTTGGCATCTACGTCTCCGCGGGACCTTTATATACATCTATAACGTAATATAACCTAACCTAACCCAACCTAAAATCTCGGCGGTAATATTTGAAAACATTCCTGGCGAGTTGGCCTCTACGTCTCCGTGGGACCTTTATATACATCAATAACGTAATATAATCTATCCTAACCCAAAATAACATCTCGGCGGTAATATTTGACCACATTCCTGGCTTGCTGGCATCTACGTCTCCGTGGGACCTTTATATACATCAATAACGTAATATAACCTAACCTAACCCAACCTAACATCTCGGCGGTAATATTTGAAAACATTCATGGCGAGTTGGCCTCTACGTCTCCGTGGTACATTTATATACGTCAATAACGTAATATAACCTATCCTAACCCAAAATAACATCTCGGCGGTAATATTTGACCACATTCCTGGCTTGCTGGCATCTACGTCTCCGTGGGACCTTTATATACATCAATAACGTAATATAACCTAACCTAACCCAACCTATCATCTCGGCGGTAATATTTGACAACATTCCTGGCGAGCTGGCCTCCACGTCTCCGTGGGACCTTTATATACATCAATAACGTAATATAACCTAACCTAACCCAACCGAACATCTCGGCGGTAATATTTGATCACATTCCTGGCTTGCTGGCCTCTACGTCTCCGCGGGACCTTTATATACATCAATAACGTAATATAACCTATCCTAACCCAAAATAACATCTCCGCGGTAATATTTGACCACATTCCTGGCTTTTTGGCATCTACGTCTCCGCGGGACCTTTATATCCATCAAAAACGTAATATAACCTATCCTAACCCAAAATAACATCTCGGCGGTAATATTTGACCACATTCCTGGCTTGTTGGCATATACGTCTCCGTGGGACCTTTATATACATCCATAACGTAATATAACTTAACCTAACCCAACGTAACATCTTGGCGATAATATTTGACAACATTCCTGGCGAGTAGGCCTCTACGTCTCCGTGATACATTTATATACATCAATAACGTAATATAACCTATCCTAACCCAAAATAACAACTCGGCGGTAATATTTGGCCACATTCCTGGCTTGTTGGCATCTACGTCTCCGCGGGAACTTTATATACATCTATAACGTAATATAACCTAACCTAACCCAACGTAACATCTCGGCGGTAATATTTGACCACATTCCTGGCTTGCTGGCATCTACGTCTCCGTGGGTCCTTTATATACATCAATAACGTAATATAACCTAACCTAACCCAACCTATCATCTCGGCGGTAATATTTGACAACATTCCTGGCGAGTTGGCCTCCACGTCTCCGTGGGACCTTTATATACATCAATAACGTAATATAACCTAACCTAACCCAACCGAACATCTCGGCGGTAATATTTGATCACATTCCTGGCTTTCTGGCCTCTACGTCTCCGCGGGACCTTTATATACATCAATAACGTAATATAACCTATCCTAACCCAAAATAACATCTCGGCGGTAATATTTGACCACATTCCTGGCTTTTTGGCATCTACGTCTCCGCGGGACCTTTATATACATCAATAACGTAATATAACCTATCCTAACCCAAAATAACATCTCGGCGGTAATATTTGACCACATTCCTGACTTGTTGGCATATACGTCTCCGTGGGACCTTTATATACATCAATTACGTAATATAACCTAACCTAACCCAACCTAACATCTCGGCGGTAATATTTGACAACATTCCTGGCGAGTTGGCATCTACGTCTCCGTGGGACCTTTATATACATCTATAACGTAATATAACCGAACCTAACCCAACCTAACATCTCGGCGGTAATATTTGAAAACATTCATGGCGAGTTGGCCTCTACGTCTCCGTGGTACATTTATATACATCAATAACGTAATATAACCTATCCTAACCCAAAATAACATCTCGGCGGTAATATTTGACCACATTCCTGGCTTGCTGGCATCTACGTCTCCGTGGGACCTTTATATACATCAATAACGTAATATAACCTAACCTAACCCAACCTATCATCTCGGCGGTAATATTTGACAACATTCCTGGCGAGTTGGCCTCCACGTCTCCGTGGGACCTTTATATACATCAATAACGTAATATAACCTAACCTAACCCAACCTAACATCTCGGCGGTAATATTTGATCACATTCCTGGCTTGCTGGCCTCTACGTCTCCGCGGGACCTTTGTATACATCTATAACGTGATATAACCTAACCTAACCCAACCTAACATCCCGGCGGTAATATTTGATCACATTCCTGGCTTGCTGGCCTCTACGTCTCCGCGGGACCTTTATATACATCTATAACGTGATATAACCTAACCTAACCCAACCTAACATCTCGGCGGTAATATTTGAAAACATTCCTGGCGAGTTGGCCTCTACGTCACCGTGGGACCTTTATAGACATCCATAACGTAATATAACCTAACCTAACCCAACCTAACATCTCGGCGGTAATATTTGAAAACATTCATGGCGAGTTGGCCTATACGTCTCCGTGGTACATTTATATACATCAATAACGTAATATAACCTATCCTAACCCAAAATAACATCTCGGCGGTAATATTTGACCACATTCCTGGCTTGCTGGCATCTACGTCTCCGTGGGACCTTTATAGACATCCATAACGTAATATAATCTAACCTAACCCAAGCTAACATCTCGGCGGTAATATTTGACAACATTCCCAGCGAGTTGGCCTATACGTCTCCGTGGGACCTTTGTATACATCAATAACGTAATATAACCTAACCTAACCCAACCTAACATCTCGGCGGTAATATTTGATCACATTCCTGGCTTGCTGGCCTCTACGTCTCCGCGGGACCTTTATATACATCTATAACGTGATATAACCTAACCTAACCCAACCTAACATCTCGGCGGTAATATTTGATCACATTCCTGGCTTGCTGGCCTCTACGTCTCCGCTGGACCTTTATATACATCAATAACGTAATATAACCTATCCTAACCCAAAATAACATCTCGGCGGTAATATTTGACCACATTCCTGGCTTTTTGGCATCTACGTCTCCGCGGGACCTTTATATCCATCAATAACGTAATATAACCTATCCTAACCCAAAATAACATCTCGGCGGTAATATTTGACCACATTCCTGGCTTGTTGGCATATACGTCTCCGTGGGACCTTTATATACATCAATTACGTAATATAACCTAACCTAACCCAACCTAACATCTCGGCGGTAATATTTGAAAACATTCCTGGCGAGTTGGCCTCTACGTCTCCGTGGGACCTTTATATACATCTATAACGTAATATAACCGAACCTAACCCAACCTAACATCTCGGCGGTAATATTTGAAAACATTCATGGCGATTTGGCCTCTACGTCTCCGTGGTACATTTATATACATCAATAACGTAATATAACCCATCCTAACCCAAAATAACATCTCGGCGGTAATATTTGATCACATTCCTGGCTTGCTGGCCTCTACGTCTCCGCGGGACCTTTATATACATCTATAACGTGATATAACCTAACCTAACCCAACCTAACATCTCGGCGGTAATATTTGATCACATTCCTGGCGAGTTGGCCTCCACGTCTCCGTGGGACCTTTATATACATCAATAACGTAATATAACCTAACCTAACCCAACCTAACATCTCGGCGGTAATATTTGATCACATTCCTGGCTTGCTGGCCTCTACGTCTCCGCGGGACCTTTGTATACATCTATAACGTGATATAACCTAACCTAACCCAACCTAACATCCCGGCGGTAATATTTGATCACATTCCTGGCTTGCTGGCCTCTACGTCTCCGCGGGACCTTTATATACATCTATAACGTGATATAACCTAACCTAACCCAACCTAACATCTCGGCGGTAATATTTGAAAACATTCCTGGCGAGTTGGCCTCTACGTCACCGTGGGACCTTTATAGACATCCATAACGTAATATAACCTAACCTAACCCAACCTAACATATCGGCCGTAATATTTGAAAACATTCATGGCGAGTTGGCCTATACGTCTCCGTGGTACATTTATATACATCAATAACGTAATATAACCTATCCTAACCCAAAATAACATCTCGGCGGTAATATTTGACCACATTCCTGGTTTGCTGGCATCTACGTCTCCGTGGGACCTTTATAGACATCCATAACGTAATATAATCTAACCTAACCCAAGCTAACATCTCGGCGGTAATATTTGACAACATTCCCAGCGAGTTGGCCTATACGTCTCCGTGGGACCTTTGTATACATCAATAACGTAATATAACCTAACCTAACCCAACCTAACATCTCGGCGGTAATATTTGATCACATTCCTGGCTTGCTGGCCTCTACGTCTCCGCGGGACCTTTATATACATCTATAACGTGATATAACCTAACCTAACCCAACCTAACATCTCGGCGGTAATATTTGATCACATTCCTGGCTTGCTGGCCTCTACGTCTCCGCTGGACCTTTATATACATCAATAACGTAATATAACCTATCCTAACCCAAAATAACATCTCGGCGGTAATATTTGACCACATTCCTGGCTTTTTGGCATCTACGTCTCCGCGGGACCTTTATATCCATCAATAACGTAATATAACCTATCCTAACCCAAAATAACATCTCGGCGGTAATATTTGACCACATTCCTGGCTTGTTGGCATATACGTCTCCGTGGGACCTTTATATACATCAATTACGTAATATAACCTAACCTAACCCAACCTAACATCTCGGCGGTAATATTTGAAAACATTCCTGGCGAGTTGGCCTCTACGTCTCCGTGGGACCTTTATATACATCTATAACGTAATATAACCGAACCTAACCCAACCTAACATCTCGGCGGTAATATTTGAAAACATTCATGGCGATTTGGCCTCTACGTCTCCGTGGTACATTTATATACACCAATAACGTAATATAACCCATCCTAACCCAAAATAACATCTCGGCGGTAATATTTGATCACATTCCTGGCTTGCTGGCCTCTACGTCTCCGCGGGACCTTTATATACATCTATAACGTGATATAACCTAACCTAACCCAACCTAACATCTCGGCGGTAATATATGAAAACATTCATGGCGAGTTGGACGATACGTCTCCGTGGTACATTTATATACATCAATAACGTAATATAACCTAACCTAACCCAACCTAACATCTCGGCGGTAATATTTGATCACATTCCTGGCTTGCTGGCCTCTACGTCTCCGCGGGACCTTTGTATACATCTATAACGTGATATAACCTAACCTAACCCAACCTAACATCTCGGCGGTAATATTTGATCACATTCCTGGCTTGCTGGCCTCTACGTCTCCGCGGGACCTTTATATACATCTATAACGTGATATAACCTAACCTAACCCAACCTAACATCTCGGCGGTAATATTTGATCACATTCCTGGCTTGCTGGCCTCTACGTCTCCGCTGGACCTTTATATACATCAATAACGTAATATAACCTATCCTAACCCAAAATAACATCTCGGCGGTAATATTTGACCACATTCCTGGCTTTTTGGCATCTACGTCTCCGCGGGACCTTTATATCCATCAATAACGTAATATAACCTATCCTAACCCAAAATAACATCTCGGCGGTAATATTTGACCACATTCCTGGCTTGTTGGCATATACGTCTCCGTGGGACCTTTATATACATCAATTACGTAATATAACCTAACCTAACCCAACCTAACATCTCGGCGGTAATATTTGAAAACATTCCTGGCGAGTTGGCCTCTACGTCTCCGTGGGACCTTTATATACATCTATAACGTAATATAACCGAACCTAACCCAACCTAACATCTCGGTGGTAATATTTGAAAACATTCCTGGCGAGTTGGCCTCTACGTCACCGTGGGACCTTTATAGACATCCATAACGTAATATAACCTAACCTAACCCAAGCTAACATCTCGGCGGTAATATTTGACAACATTCCCGGCGAGTTGGCCTATACGTCTCCGTGGGACCTTTATATACATCAATAACGTAATATAACCTAACCTAACCCAACCTAACATCTCGGCGGTAATATTTGATCACATCCCTGGCTTGCTGGCCTCTACGTCTCCGCGGGACCTTTAAATACATCTATAACGTAATATAACCTAACCTAACCCAACCTAACACCTCGGCGGTAATATTTGAACACATTCCTGGCTTGCTGGCATCTACGTCTCCGTGGTACATTTATATACATCAATAACGTAATATAACCTATCCTAACCCAAAATAACATCTCGGCGGTAATATTTGACCACATTCCTGGCGAGTTGGCCTCTACGTCTCCGTGGTACATTTATATACATCAATAACGTAATATAACCTATCCTAACCCAAAATAACATCTCGGCGGTAATATTTGACCACATTCCTGGCTTGTTGGCATCTACGTCTACGTGGGACCTTTAAATACATCAATTACGTAATATAACCTAACCTAACCCAACGTAACATCTCGGCGGTAATATTTGAAAACATTCCTGGCGAGTTGGCCTCTACGTCTCCGCGGGACCTTTAAATACATCTATAACGTAATATAACCTAACCTAACCCAACCTAACACCTCGGCGGTAATATTTGACCACATTCCTGGCTTGCTGGCATCTACGTCTCCGTGGGACCTTTATATACATCAATAACGTAATATAACCTAACCTAACCCAACCTAACATCTCGGCGGTAATATTTGACAACATTCCTGGCGAGTTGGCCTCTACGTCTCGGTTTGACCTTCATATACATCAATAACGTAATATAACCTAACCTAACCCAACCTATCATCTCGGCGGTAATATTTGACAACATTCCTGGCGAGATGGCCTCCACGTCTCCGTGGGACCTTTATATACATCAATAACGTAATATAACCTAACCTAACCCAACCTAACATCTCGGCGGTAATATTTGATCACATTCCTGGCTTGCTGGCCTCTACGTCTCCACGGGACCTTTATATACATCTATAACGTGATATAACCTAACCTAACCCAACCTAACATCTCGGCGGTAATATTTGAAAACATTCCTGGCGAGTTGGCCTCTACGTCACCGTGGGACCTTTATAGACATACATAACGTAATATAACCTAACCTAACCCAAGCTAACATATCGGCGGTAATATTTGACAACATTCCCGGCGAGTTGGACTATACGTCTCCGTGGGACCTTTATATACATCAATAACGTAATATAACCTAACCTAACCCAACCTAACATCTCGGCGGTAATATTTGATCACATTCCTGGCTTGCTGGCCTCTACGTCTCCGCGGGACCTTTAAGTACATCTATAACGTAATATAACCTAACCTAACACAACCTAACACCTCGGCGGTAATATTTGAAAACATTCCTGGCGAGTTGGCCTCTACGTCTCCGTGGGACCTTTATATACATCTATAACGTAATATAACCGAACCTAACCCAACCTAACATCTCGGCGGTAATATTTGAAAACATTCATGGCGATTTGGCCTCTACGTCTCCGTGGTACATTTATATACATCAATAACGTAATATAACCCATCCTAACCCAAAATAACATCTCGGCGGTAATATTTGATCACATTCCTGGCTTGCTGGCCTCTACGTCTCCGCGGGACCTTTATATACATCTATAACGTGATATAACCTAACCTAACCCAACCTAACATCTCGGCGGTAATATATGAAGACATTCATGGCGAGTTGGACGATACGTCTCCGTGGTACATTTATATACATCAATAACGCAATATAACCTAACCTAACCCAACCTAACATCTCGGCGGTAATATTTGATCACATTCCTGGCTTGCTGGCCTCTACGTCTCCGCGGGACCTTTGTATACATCTATAACGTGATATAACCTAACCTAACCCAACCTAACATCTCGGCGGTAATATTTGATCACATTCCTGGCTTGCTGGCCTCTACGTCTCCGCGGGACCTTTATATACATCTATAACGTGATATAACCTAACCTAACCCAACCTAACATCTCGGCGGTAATATTTGATCACATTCCTGGCTTGCTGGCCTCTACGTCTCCGCTGGACCTTTATATACATCAATAACGTAATATAACCTATCCTAACCCAAAATAACATCTCGGCGGTAATATTTGACCACATTCCTGGCTTTTTGGCATCTACGTCTCCGCGGGACCTTTATATCCATCAATAACGTAATATAACCTATCCTAACCCAAAATAACATCTCGGCGGTAATATTTGACCACATTCCTGGCTTGTTGGCATATACGTCTCCGTGGGACCTTTATATACATCAATTACGTAATATAACCTAACCTAACCCAACCTAACATCTCGGCGGTAATATTTGAAAACATTCCTGGCGAGTTGGCCTCTACGTCTCCGTGGGACCTTTATATACATCTATAACGTAATATAACCGAACCTAACCCAACCTAACATCTCGGCGGTAATATTTGAAAACATTCATGGCGAGTTGGCCTCTACGTCTCCGTGGTACATTTATATACATCAATAACGTAATATAACCTATCCTAACCCAAAATAACATCTCGGCGGTAATATTTGACCACATTCCTGGCTTGCTGGCATCTACGTCTCCGTGGGACCTTTATATACATCAATAACGTAATATAACCTAACCTAACCCAACCTATCATCTCGGCGGTAATATTTGACAACATTCCTGGCGAGTTGGCCTCCACGTCTCCGCGGGACCTTTGTATACATCTATAACGTGATATAACCTAACCTAACCCAACCTAACATCCCGGCGGTAATATTTGATCACATTCCTGGCTTGCTGGCCTCTACGTCTCCGCGGGACCTTTATATACATCTATAACGTGATATAACCTAACCTAACCCAACCTAACATCTCGGCGGTAATATTTGAAAACATTCCTGGCGAGTTGGCCTCTACGTCACCGTGGGACCTTTATAGACATCCATAACGTAATATAACCTAACCTAACCCAACCTAACATATCGGCCGTAATATTTGAAAACATTCATGGCGAGTTGGCCTATACGTCTCCGTGGTACATTTATATACATCAATAACGTAATATAACCTATCCTAACCCAAAATAACATCTCGGCGGTAATATTTGACCACATTCCTGGTTTGCTGGCATCTACGTCTCCGTGGGACCTTTATAGACATCCATAACGTAATATAATCTAACCTAACCCAAGCTAACATCTCGGCGGTAATATTTGACAACATTCCCAGCGAGTTGGCCTATACGTCTCCGTGGGACCTTTGTATACATCAATAACGTAATATAACCTAACCTAACCCAACCTAACATCTCGGCGGTAATATTTGATCACATTCCTGGCTTGCTGGCCTCTACGTCTCCGCGGGACCTTTATATACATCTATAACGTGATATAACCTAACCTAACCCAACCTAACATCTCGGCGGTAATATTTGATCACATTCCTGGCTTGCTGGCCTCTACGTCTCCGCTGGACCTTTATATACATCAATAACGTAATATAACCTATCCTAACCCAAAATAACATCTCGGCGGTAATATTTGACCACATTCATGGCGATTTGGCCTCTACGTCTCCGTGGTACATTTATATACACCAATAACGTAATATAACCCATCCTAACCCAAAATAACATCTCGGCGGTAATATTTGATCACATTCCTGGCTTGCTGGCCTCTACGTCTCCGCGGGACCTTTATATACATCTATAACGTGATATAACCTAACCTAACCCAACCTAACATCTCGGCGGTAATATATGAAAACATTCATGGCGAGTTGGACGATACGTCTCCGTGGTACATTTATATACATCAATAACGTAATATAACCTAACCTAACCCAACCTAACATCTCGGCGGTAATATTTGATCACATTCCTGGCTTGCTGGCCTCTACGTCTCCGCGGGACCTTTGTATACATCTATAACGTGATATAACCTAACCTAACCCAACCTAACATCTCGGCGGTAATATTTGATCACATTCCTGGCTTGCTGGCCTCTACGTCTCCGCGGGACCTTTATATACATCTATAACGTGATATAACCTAACCTAACCCAACCTAACATCTCGGCGGTAATATTTGATCACATTCCTGGCTTGCTGGCCTCTACGTCTCCGCTGGACCTTTATATACATCAATAACGTAATATAACCTATCCTAACCCAAAATAACATCTCGGCGGTAATATTTGACCACATTCCTGGCTTTTTGGCATCTACGTCTCCGCGGGACCTTTATATCCATCAATAACGTAATATAACCTATCCTAACCCAAAATAACATCTCGGCGGTAATATTTGACCACATTCCTGGCTTGTTGGCATATACGTCTCCGTGGGACCTTTATATACATCAATTACGTAATATAACCTAACCTAACCCAACCTAACATCTCGGCGGTAATATTTGAAAACATTCCTGGCGAGTTGGCCTCTACGTCTCCGTGGGACCTTTATATACATCTATAACGTAATATAACCGAACCTAACCCAACCTAACATCTCGGTGGTAATATTTGAAAACATTCCTGGCGAGTTGGCCTCTACGTCACCGTGGGACCTTTATAGACATCCATAACGTAATATAACCTAACCTAACCCAAGCTAACATCTCGGCGGTAATATTTGACAACATTCCCGGCGAGTTGGCCTATACGTCTCCGTGGGACCTTTATATACATCAATAACGTAATATAACCTAACCTAACCCAACCTAACATCTCGGCGGTAATATTTGATCACATCCCTGGCTTGCTGGCCTCTACGTCTCCGCGGGACCTTTAAATACATCTATAACGTAATATAACCTAACCTAACCCAACCTAACACCTCGGCGGTAATATTTGAACACATTCCTGGCTTGCTGGCATCTACGTCTCCGTGGTACATTTATATACATCAATAACGTAATATAACCTATCCTAACCCAAAATAACATCTCGGCGGTAATATTTGACCACATTCCTGGCGAGTTGGCCTCTACGTCTCCGTGGTACATTTATATACATCAATAACGTAATATAACCTATCCTAACCCAAAATAACATCTCGGCGGTAATATTTGACCACATTCCTGGCTTGTTGGCATCTACGTCTACGTGGGACCTTTAAATACATCAATTACGTAATATAACCTAACCTAACCCAACGTAACATCTCGGCGGTAATATTTGACAACATTCCTGGCGAGTTGGCCTCTACGTCTCGGTTTGTCCTTCATATACATCAATAACGTAATATAACATAACCGAAACCAACCTAACATCTCGGCGGTAATATTTGAAAACATTCCTGGCGAGTTGGCCTCTACGTCTCCGCGGGACCTTTAAATACATCTATAACGTAATATAACCTAACCTAACCCAACCTAACACCTCGGCGGTAATATTTGACCACATTCCTGGCTTGCTGGCATCTACGTCTCCGTGGGACCTTTATATACATCAATAACGTAATATAACCTAACCTAACCCAACCTAACATCTCGGCGGTAATATTTGACAACATTCCTGGCGAGTTGGCCTCTACGTCTCGGTTTGACCTTCATATACATCAATAACGTAATATAACCTAACCTAACCCAACCTATCATCTCGGCGGTAATATTTGACAACATTCCTGGCGAGATGGCCTCCACGTCTCCGTGGGACCTTTATATACATCAATAACGTAATATAACCTAACCTAACCCAACCTAACATCTCGGCGGTAATATTTGATCACATTCCTGGCTTGCTGGCCTCTACGTCTCCACGGGACCTTTATATACATCTATAACGTGATATAACCTAACCTAACCCAACCTAACATCTCGGCGGTAATATTTGAAAACATTCCTGGCGAGTTGGCCTCTACGTCACCGTGGGACCTTTATAGACATACATAACGTAATATAACCTAACCTAACCCAAGCTAACATATCGGCGGTAATATTTGACAACATTCCCGGCGAGTTGGACTATACGTCTCCGTGGGACCTTTATATACATCAATAACGTAATATAACCTAACCTAACCCAACCTAACATCTCGGCGGTAATATTTGATCACATTCCTGGCTTGCTGGCCTCTACGTCTCCGCGGGACCTTTAAGTACATCTATAACGTAATATAACCTAACCTAACCCAACCTAACACCTCGGCGGTAATATTTGAAAACATTCCTGGCGAGTTGGCCTCTACGTCTCCGTGGGACCTTTATATACATCTATAACGTAATATAACCGAACCTAACCCAACCTAACATCTCGGCGGTAATATTTGAAAACATTCATGGCGATTTGGCCTCTACGTCTCCGTGGTACATTTATATACATCAATAACGTAATATAACCCATCCTAACCCAAAATAACATCTCGGCGGTAATATTTGATCACATTCCTGGCTTGCTGGCCTCTACGTCTCCGCGGGACCTTTATATACATCTATAACGTGATATAACCTAACCTAACCCAACCTAACATCTCGGCGGTAATATATGAAGACATTCATGGCGAGTTGGACGATACGTCTCCGTGGTACATTTATATACATCAATAACGCAATATAACCTAACCTAACCCAACCTAACATCTCGGCGGTAATATTTGATCACATTCCTGGCTTGCTGGCCTCTACGTCTCCGCGGGACCTTTGTATACATCTATAACGTGATATAACCTAACCTAACCCAACCTAACATCTCGGCGGTAATATTTGATCACATTCCTGGCTTGCTGGCCTCTACGTCTCCGCGGGACCTTTATATACATCTATAACGTGATATAACCTAACCTAACCCAACCTAACATCTCGGCGGTAATATTTGATCACATTCCTGGCTTGCTGGCCTCTACGTCTCCGCTGGACCTTTATATACATCAATAACGTAATATAACCTATCCTAACCCAAAATAACATCTCGGCGGTAATATTTGACCACATTCCTGGCTTTTTGGCATCTACGTCTCCGCGGGACCTTTATATCCATCAATAACGTAATATAACCTATCCTAACCCAAAATAACATCTCGGCGGTAATATTTGACCACATTCCTGGCTTGTTGGCATATACGTCTCCGTGGGACCTTTATATACATCAATTACGTAATATAACCTAACCTAACCCAACCTAACATCTCGGCGGTAATATTTGAAAACATTCCTGGCGAGTTGGCCTCTACGTCTCCGTGGGACCTTTATATACATCTATAACGTAATATAACCGAACCTAACCCAACCTAACATCTCGGCGGTAATATTTGAAAACATTCATGGCGAGTTGGCCTCTACGTCTCCGTGGTACATTTATATACATCAATAACGTAATATAACCTATCCTAACCCAAAATAACATCTCGGCGGTAATATTTGACCACATTCCTGGCTTGCTGGCATCTACGTCTCCGTGGGACCTTTATATACATCAATAACGTAATATAACCTAACCTAACCCAACCTATCATCTCGGCGGTAATATTTGACAACATTCCTGGCGAGTTGGCCTCCACGTCTCCGTGGGACCTTTATATACATCAAGAACGTAATATAACCTAACCTAACCAACCTAACATCTCGGCGGTAATATTTGATCACATTCCTGGCTTGCTGGCCTCTACGTCTCCGCGGGACCTTTATATACATCTATAACGTGATATAACCTAACCTAACCCAACCTAACATCTCGGTGGTAATATTTGAAAACATTCCTGGCGAGTTGGCCTTTACGTCACCGTGGGACCTTTATAGACATCCATAACGTAATATAACCTAACCTAACCCAAGCTAACATCTCGGCGGTAATATTTGACAACATTCCCGGCGAGTTGGCCTATACGTCTCCGTGGGACCTTTGTATACATCAATAACGTAATATAACCTAACCTAACCCAACCTAACATCTCGGCGGTAATATTTGGAAACATTCCTGGCGAGTTGGCATCTACGTCACCGTGGGACCTTTATAGACATCCATAACGTAATATAACCTAACCTAACCCAAGCTAACATCTCGGCGGTAATATTTGACAACATTCCCGGCGAGTTGGCCTATACGTCTCCGTGGGACCTTTATATACATCAATAACGTAATATAATCTAACCTAACCCAACCTAACATCTCGGCGGTAATATTTGATCACATCCCTGGCTTGCTGGCCTCTACGTCTCCGCGGGACCTTTAAATACATCTATAACGTAATATAACCTAACCTAACCCAACCTAACATCTCGGCGGTAATATTTGAAAACATTCCTGGCGAGTTGGCCTCTACGTCACCGTGGGACCTTTATAGACATCCATAACGTAATATATCTTAACCTAACCCAACGTAACATCTCGGCGATACTATTTGACAACATTCCTGGCGAGTTGGCCTCTACGTCTCCGTGGTACATTTATATACATCAATAACGTAATATAACCTATCCTAACCCAAAATAACATCTCGGCGGTAATATTTGACCACATTCCTGGCTTGTTGGCATCTACGTCTCCGCGGGACCTTTATATACATCTATAACGTAATATAACCTAACCTAACCCAACCTAAAATCTCGGCGGTAATATTTGAAAACATTCATGGCGAGTTGGCCTCTACGTCTCCGTGGGACCTTTATATACATCAATAACGTAATATAATCTATCCTAACCCAAAATAACATCTCGGCGGTAATATTTGACCACATTCCTGGCTTGTTGGCATCTACGTCTCCGTGGGACCTTTATATACATCAATTACGTAATATAACCTAACCTAACCCAACGTAACATCTCGGCGGTAATATTTGACAACATTCCTGGCGAGTTGGCCTCCACGTCTCCGTGGGACCGTTGTATACATCAATAACGTAATATAACCTAACCTAACCCAACCTAACATCTCGGCGGTAATATTTGATCACATTCCTGGCTTGCTGGCCTCTACGTCTCCGCGGGACCTTTATATACATCTATAACGTGATATAACCTAACCTAACCCAACCTAACATCTCGGTGGTAATATTTGAAAACATTCCTGGCGAGTTGGCCTCTACGTCACCGTGGGACCTTTATAGACATCCATAACGTAATATAACCTAACCTAACCCAAGCTAACATGTCGGCGGTAATATTTGAAAACATTCCTGGCGAGTTGGCCTCTACGTCACCGTGGGACCTTTATAGATATCCATAACGTAATATAACCTAACCTAACCCAAGCTAACATCTCGGCGGTAATATTTGACAACATTCCCGGCGAGTTGGCCTATACGTCTCCGTGGGACCTTTGTATACATCAATAACGTGATATAACCTAACCTAACCCAACCTAACATCTCGGCGGTAATATTTGAAAACATTCCTGGCGAGTTGGCCTCTACGTCACCGTGGGACCTTTATAGACATCCATAACGTAATATAACATAACCTAACCCAACCTAACATCTCGGCGGTAATATTTGAAAACATTCCTGGCGAGTTGGCCTCTACGTCACCGTGGGACCTTTATAGACATCCATAACGTAATATAACTTAACCTAACCCAACGTAACATCTCGGCGATACTATTTGACAACATTCCTGGCGAGTTGGCCTCTACGTCTCCGTGGTACATTTATATACATCAATAACGTAATATAAGCTATCCTAACCCAAAATAACATCTCGGCGGTAATATTTGACCACATTCCTGGCTTGTTGGCATCTACGTCTCCGCGGGACCTTTATATACATCTATAACGTAATATAACCTAACCTAAACCAACCTATCATCTCGGCGGTAATATTTGACAACATTCCTGGCGAGTTGGCCTCCACGTCTCCGTGGGACCTTTATATACATCAATAACGTAATATAACCTAACCTAACCCAACCGAACATCTCGGCGGTAATATTTGATCCCATTCCTGGCTTGCTGGCCTCTACGTCTCCGCGGGACCTTTATATACGTCAATAACGTAATATAACCTATCCTAACCCAAAATAACATCTCGGCGGTAATATTTGACCACATTCCTGGCTTTTTGGCATCTACGTCTCCGCGGGACCTTTATATCCATCAATAACGTAATATAACCTATCCTAACCCAAAATAACATCTCGGCGGTAATATTTGACCACATTCCTGGCTTGTTGGCATATACGTCTCCGTGGGACCTTTAT
This sequence comes from Xylocopa violacea, assembly GCA_963969225.1. Lineage (NCBI taxonomy): Eukaryota > Metazoa > Arthropoda > Insecta > Hymenoptera > Apidae > Xylocopa > Xylocopa violacea. The sequence goes on along the minus strand of CAXAJV010000147.1, from coordinate 2,359,051 downwards.
ATACATCAATAACGTAATATAACCTATCCTAACCCAAAATAACATCTCGGCGGTAATATTTGACCACATTCCTGGCTTGCTGGCATCTACGTCTCCGTGGGACCTTTATATACATCAATAACGTGATATAACCTAACCTAACCCAACCTAACATCTCGGCGGTAATATTTGAAAACATTCCTGGCGAGTTGGCCTCTACGTCACCGTGGGACCTTTATAGACATCCATAACGTAATATAACCTAACCTAACCCAACCTAACATCTCGGCGGTAATATTTGAAAACATTCCTGGCGAGTTGGCCTCTACGTCACCGTGGGACCTTTATAGACATCCATAACGTAATATAACCTAACCTAACCCAACCTAACATCTCGGCGGTAATATTTGAAAACATTCATGGCGAGTTGGCCTATACGTCTCCGTGGTACATTTATATACATCAATAACGTAATATAACCTATCCTAACCCAAAATAACATCTCGGCGGTAATATTTGACCACATTCCTGGCTTGTTGGCATCTACGTCTCCGCGGGACCTTTATATACATCTATAACGTAATATAACCTAACCTAACCCAACCTAAAATCTCGGCGGTAATATTTGAAAACATTCATGGCGAGTTGGCCTCTACGTCTCCGTGGGACCTTTATATACATCAATAACGTAATATAATCTATCCTAACCCAAAATAACATCTCGGCGGTAATATTTGACCACATTCCTGGCTTGCTGGCATCTACGTCTCCGTGGGCCCTTTATATACATCAATAACGTAATATAACCTAACCTAACCCAACCTAACATCTCGGCGGTAATATTTGACAACATTCCTGGCGAGTTGGCCTCCCCGTCTCCGTGGGACCGTTATATACATCAATAACGTAATATAACCTAACCTAACCCAACCGAACATCTCGGCGGTAATATTTGATCACATTCCTGGCTTGCTGGCCTCTACGTCTCCGCGGGACCTTTATATACATCAATAACGTAATATAACCTATCCTAACCCAAAATAACATCTCCGCGGTAATATTTGACCACATTCCTGGCTTTTTGGCATCTACGTCTCCGCGGGACCTTTATATCCATCAAAAACGTAATATAACCTATCCTAACCCAAAATAACATCTCGGCGGTAATATTTGACCACATTCCTGGCTTGTTGGCATATACGTCTCCGTGGGACGTTTATATACATTCATAACGTAATATAACTTAACCTAACCCAACGTAACATCTTGGCGATAATATTTGACAACATTCCTGGCGAGTAGGCCTCTACGTCTCCGTGATACATTTATATACATCAATAACGTAATATAACATATCCTAACCCAAAATAACAACTCGGCGGTAATATTTGGCCACATTCCTGGCTTGTTGGCATCTACGTCTCCGCGGGACCTTTATATACATCTATAACGTAATATAACCTAACCTAACCCAACGTAACATCTCGGCGGTAATATTTGACCACATTCCTGGCTTGCTGGCATCTACGTCTCCGTGGGACCTTTATATACATCAATAACGTAATATAACCTAACCTAACCCAACCTATCATCTCGGCGGTAATATTTGACAACATTCCTGGCGAGTTGGCCTCCACGTCTCCGTGGGACCTTTATATACATCAATAACGTAATATAACCTAACCTAACCCAACCGAACATCTCGGCGGTAATATTTGATCACATTCCTGGCTTGCTGGCCTCTACGTCTCCGCGGGACCTTTATATACATCAATAACGTAATATAACCTATCCTAACCCAAAATAACATCTCGGCGGTAATATTTGACCACATTCCTGGCTTTTTGGCATCTACGTCTCCGCGGGACCTTTATATACATCAATAACGTAATATAACCTATCCTAACCCAACCTATCATCTCGGCGGTAATATTTGACAACATTCCTGGCGAGTTGGCCTCCACGTCTCCGTGGGACCTTTATATACATCAATAACGTAATATAACCTAACCTAACCCAACCGAACATCTCGGCGGTAATATTTGATCACATTCCTGGCTTGCTGGCCTCTACGTCTCCGCGGGACCTTTATATACATCAATAACGTAATATAACCTATCCTAACCCAAAATAACATCTCGGCGGTAATATTTGACCACATTCCTGGCTTTTTGGCATCTACGTCTCCGCGGGACCTTTATATACATCAATAACGTAATATAACCTATCCTAACCCAAAATAACATCTCGGCGGTAATATTTGACCACATTCCTGACTTGTTGGCATATACGTCTCCGTGGGACCTTTATATACATCAATTACGTAATATAACCTAACCTAACCCAACCTAACATCTCGGCGGTAATATTTGACAACATTCCTGGCGAGTTGGCATCTACGTCTCCGTGGGACCTTTATATACATCTATAACGTAATATAACCGAACCTAACCCAACCTAACATCTCGGCGGTAATATTTGAAAACATTCCTGGCGAGTTGGCCTCTACGTCACCGTGGGACCTTTATAGACATCCATAACGTAATATAACCTAACCTAACCCAAGCTAACATGTCGGCGGTAATATTTGAAAACATTCCTGGCGAGTTGGCCTCTACGTCACCGTGGGACCTTTATAGATATCCATAACGTAATATAACCTAACCTAACCCAAGCTAACATCTCGGCGGTAATATTTGACAACATTCCCGGCGAGTTGGCCTATACGTCTCCGTGGGACCTTTGTATACATCAATAACGTGATATAACCTAACCTAACCCAACCTAACATCTCGGCGGTAATATTTGAAAACATTCCTGGCGAGTTGGCCTCTACGTCACCGTGGGACCTTTATAGACATCCATAACGTAATATAACCTAACCTAACCCAACCTAACATCTCGGCGGTAATATTTGAAAACATTCCTGGCGAGTTGGCCTCTACGTCACCGTGGGACCTTTATAGACATCCATAACGTAATATAACTTAACCTAACCCAACGTAACATCTCGGCGATACTATTTGACAACATTCCTGGCGAGTTGGCCTCTACGTCTCCGTGGTACATTTATATACATCAATAACGTAATATAAGCTATCCTAACCCAAAATAACATCTCGGCGGTAATATTTGACCACATTCCTGGCTTGTTGGCATCTACGTCTCCGCGGGACCTTTATATACATCTATAACGTAATATAACCTAACCTAAACCAACCTATCATCTCGGCGGTAATATTTGACAACATTCCTGGCGAGTTGGCCTCCACGTCTCCGTGGGACCTTTATATACATCAATAACGTAATATAACCTAACCTAACCCAACCGAACATCTCGGCGGTAATATTTGATCCCATTCCTGGCTTGCTGGCCTCTACGTCTCCGCGGGACCTTTATATACGTCAATAACGTAATATAACCTATCCTAACCCAAAATAACATCTCGGCGGTAATATTTGACCACATTCCTGGCTTTTTGGCATCTACGTCTCCGCGGGACCTTTATATCCATCAATAACGTAATATAACCTATCCTAACCCAAAATAACATCTCGGCGGTAATATTTGACCACATTCCTGGCTTGTTGGCATATACGTCTCCGTGGGACCTTTATATACATCAATAACGTAATATAACCTATCCTAACCCAAAATAACATCTCGGCGGTAATATTTGACCACATTCCTGGCTTGCTGGCATCTACGTCTCCGTGGGACCTTTATATACATCAATAACGTGATATAACCTAACCTAACCCAACCTAACATCTCGGCGGTAATATTTGAAAACATTCCTGGCGAGTTGGCCTCTACGTCACCGTGGGACCTTTATAGACATCCATAACGTAATATAACCTAACCTAACCCAACCTAACATCTCGGCGGTAATATTTGAAAACATTCCTGGCGAGTTGGCCTCTACGTCACCGTGGGACCTTTATAGACATCCATAACGTAATATAACCTAACCTAACCCAACCTAACATCTCGGCGGTAATATTTGAAAACATTCATGGCGAGTTGGCCTATACGTCTCCGTGGTACATTTATATACATCAATAACGTAATATAACCTATCCTAACCCAAAATAACATCTCGGCGGTAATATTTGACCACATTCCTGGCTTGTTGGCATCTACGTCTCCGCGGGACCTTTATATACATCTATAACGTAATATAACCTAACCTAACCCAACCTAAAATCTCGGCGGTAATATTTGAAAACATTCATGGCGAGTTGGCCTCTACGTCTCCGTGGGACCTTTATATACATCAATAACGTAATATAATCTATCCTAACCCAAAATAACATCTCGGCCGTAATATTTGACCACATTCCTGGCTTGCTGGCATCTACGTCTCCGTGGGACCTTCATATACATCAATAACGTAATATAACCTAACCTAACCCAACCTAACATCTCGGCGGTAATATTTGACAACATTCCTGGCGAGTTGGCCTCCCCGTCTCCGTGGGACCTTTATATACATCAATAACGTAATATAACCTAACCTAACCCAACCGAACATCTCGGCGGTAATATTTGATCACATTCCTGGCTTGCTGGCCTCTACGTCTCCGCGGGACCTTTATATACATCAATAACGTAATATAACCTATCCTAACCCAAAATAACATCTCCGCGGTAATATTTGACCACATTCCTGGCTTTTTGGCATCTACGTCTCCGCGGGACCTTTATATCCATCAAAAACGTAATATAACCTATCCTAACCCAAAATAACATCTCGGCGGTAATATTTGACCACATTCCTGGCTTGTTGGCATATACGTCTCCGTGGGACGTTTATATACATTCATAACGTAATATAACTTAACCTAACCCAACGTAACATCTTGGCGATAATATTTGACAACATTCCTGGCGAGTAGGCCTCTACGTCTCCGTGATACATTTATATACATCAATAACGTAATATAACATATCCTAACCCAAAATAACAACTCGGCGGTAATATTTGGCCACATTCCTGGCTTGTTGGCATCTACGTCTCCGCGGGACCTTTATATACATCTATAACGTAATATAACCTAACCTAACCCAACGTAACATCTCGGCGGTAATATTTGACCACATTCCTGGCTTGCTGGCATCTACGTCTCCGCGGGACCTTTATATACATCAATAACGTAATATAACCTATCCTAACCCAACCTATCATCTCGGCGGTAATATTTGACAACATTCCTGGCGAGTTGGCCTCCACGTCTCCGTGGGACCTTTATATACATCAATAACGTAATATAACCTAACCTAACCCAACCGAACATCTCGGCGGTAATATTTGATCACATTCCTGGCTTGCTGGCCTCTACGTCTCCGCGGGACCTTTATATACATCAATAACGTAATATAACCTATCCTAACCCAAAATAACATCTCGGCGGTAATATTTGACCACATTCCTGGCTTTTTGGCATCTACGTCTCCGCGGGACCTTTATATACATCAATAACGTAATATAACCTATCCTAACCCAAAATAACATCTCGGCGGTAATATTTGACCACATTCCTGACTTGTTGGCATATACGTCTCCGTGGGACCTTTATATACATCAATTACGTAATATAACCTAACCTAACCCAACCTAACATCTCGGCGGTAATATTTGACAACATTCCTGGCGAGTTGGCATCTACGTCTCCGTGGGACCTTTATATACATCTATAACGTAATATAACCGAACCTAACCCAACCTAACATCTCGGCGGTAATATTTGAAAACATTCATGGCGAGTTGGCCTCTACGTCTCCGTGGTACATTTATATACATCAATAACGTAATATAACCTATCCTAACCCAAAATAACATCTCGGCGGTAATATTTGACCACATTCCTGGCTTGCTGGCATCTACGTCTCCGTGGGACCTTTATATACATCAATAACGTAATATAACCTAACCTAACCCAACCTATCATCTCGGCGGTAATATTTGACAACATTCCTGGCGAGTTGGCCTCCACGTCTCCGTGGGACCTTTATATACATCAATAACGTAATATAACCTAACCTAACCCAACCTAACATCTCGGCGGTAATATTTGATCACATTCCTGGCTTGCTGGCCTCTACGTCTCCGCGGGACCTTTGTATACATCTATAACGTGATATAACCTAACCTAACCCAACCTAACATCTCGGCGGTAATATTTGATCACATTCCTGGCTTGCTGGCCTCTACGTCTCCGCTGGACCTTTATATACATCAATAACGTAATATAACCTATCCTAACCCAAAATAACATCTCGGCGGTAATATTTGACCACATTCCTGGCTTTTTGGCATCTACGTCTCCGCGGGACCTTTATATCCATCAATAACGTAATATAACCTATCCTAACCCAAAATAACATCTCGGCGGTAATATTTGACCACATTCCTGGCTTGTTGGCATATACGTCTCCGTGGGACTTTTATATACATCAATTACGTAATATAACCTAACCTAACCCAACCTAACATCTCGGCGGTAATATTTGACCACATTCCTGGCTTGTTGGCATCTACGTCTCCGCGGGACCTTTATATACATCTATAACGTAATATAACCTAACCTAACCCAACCTAAAATCTCGGCGGTAATATTTGAAAACATTCATGGCGAGTTGGCCTCTACGTCTCCGTGGGACCTTTATATACATCAATAACGTAATATAATCTATCCTAACCCAAAATAACATCTCGGCGGTAATATTTGACCACATTCCTGGCTTGCTGGCATCTACGTCTCCGTGGGACCTTTATATACATCAATAACGTAATATAACCTAACCTAACCCAACCTAACATCTCGGCGGTAATATTTGAAAACATTCATGGCGAGTTGGCCTCTACGTCTCCGTGGTACATTTATATACGTCAATAACGTAATATAACCTATCCTAACCCAAAATAACATCTCGGCGGTAATATTTGACCACATTCCTGGCTTGCTGGCATCTACGTCTCCGTGGGACCTTTATATACATCAATAACGTAATATAACCTAACCTAACCCAACCTATCATCTCGGCGGTAATATTTGACAACATTCCTGGCGAGTTGGCCTCCACGTCTCCGTGGGACCTTTATATACATCAATAACGTAATATAACCTAACCTAACCCAACCGAACATCTCGGCGGTAATATTTGATCACATTCCTGGCTTGCTGGCCTCTACGTCTCCGCGGGACCTTTATATACATCAATAACGTAATATAACCTATCCTAACCCAAAATAACATCTCGGCGGTAATATTTGACCACATTCCTGGCTTTTTGGCATCTACGTCTCCGCGGGACCTTTATATACATCAATAACGTAATATAACCTAACCTAACCCAACCTATCATCTCGGCGGTAATATTTGACAACATTCCTGGCGGGTTGGCCTCCACGTCTCCGTGGGACCTTTATATACATCAATAACGTAATATAACCTAACCTAACCCAACCTAACATCTCGGCGGTAATATTTGATCACATTCCTGGCTTGCTGGCCTCTACGTCTCCGCGGGACCTTTGTATACATCTATAACGTGACATAACCTAACCTAACCCAACCTAACATCTCGGCGGTAATATTTGATCACATTCCTGGCTTGCTGGCCTCTACGTCTCCGCGGGACCTTTATATACATCTATAACGTGATATAACCTAACCTAACCCAACCTAACATCTCGGCGGTAATATTTGAAAACATTCCTGGCGAGTTGGCCTCTACGTCACCGTGGGACCTTTATAGACATCCATAACGTAATATAACATAACCTAACCCAACCTAACATCTCGGCGGTAATATTTGAAAACATTCATGGCGAGTTGGCCTATACGTCTCCGTGGTACATTTATATACATCAATAACGTAATATAACCTATCCTAACCCAAAATAACATCTCGGCGGTAATATTTGACCACATTCCTGGCTTGCTGGCATCTACGTCTCCGTGGGACCTTTATAGACATCCATAACGTAATATAATCTAACCTAACCCAAGCTAACATCTCGGCGGTAATATTTGACAACATTCCCAGCGAGTTGGCCTATACGTCTCCGTGGGACCTTTGTATACATCAATAACGTAATATAACCTAACCTATCCCAACCTAACATCTCGGCGGTAATATTTGATCACATTCCTGGCTTGCTGGCCTCTACGTCTCCGCGGGACCTTTATATACATCTATAACGTGATATAACCTAACCTAACCCAACCTAACATCTCGGCGGTAATATTTGATCACATTCCTGGCTTGCTGGCCTCTACGTCTCCGCTGGACCTTTATATACATCAATAACGTAATATAACCTATCCTAACCCAAAATAACATCTCGGCGGTAATATTTGACCACATTCCTGGCTTTTTGGCATCTACGTCTCCGCGGGACCTTTATATCCATCAATAACGTAATATAACCTATCCTAACCCAAAATAACATCTCGGCGGTAATATTTGACCACATTCCTGGCTTGTTGGCATATACGTCTCCGTGGGACCTTTATATACATCAATTACGTAATATAACCTAACCTAACCCAACCTAACATCTCGGCGGTAATATTTGAAAACATTCCTGGCGAGTTGGCCTCTACGTCTCCGTGGGACCTTTATATACATCTATAACGTAATATAACCGAACCTAACCCAACCTAACATCTCGGCGGTAATATTTGAAAACATTCATGGCGATTTGGCCTCTACGTCTCCGTGGTACATTTATATACATCAATAACGTAATATAACCCATCCTAACCCAAAATAACATCTCGGCGGTAATATTTGATCACATTCCTGGCTTGCTGGCCTCTACGTCTCCGCGGGACCTTTATATACATCTATAACGTGATATAACCTAACCTAACCCAACCTAACATCTCGGCGGTAATATATGAAAACATTCATGGCGAGTTGGACGATACGTCTCCGTGGTACATTTATATACATCAATAACGTAATATAACCTAATCTAACCCTACCTAACATCTGGGCGGTAATATTTGATCACATTCCTGGCTTGCTGGCCTCTACGTCTCCGCGGGACCTTTGTATACATCTATAACGTGATATAACCTAACCTAACCCAACCTAACATCTCGGCGGTAATATTTGATCACATTCCTGGCTTGCTGGCCTCTACGTCTCCGCGGGACCTTTATATACATCTATAACGTGATATAACCTAACCTAACCCAACCTAACATCTCGGCGGTAATATTTGATCACATTCCTGGCTTGCTGGCCTCTACGTCTCCGCTGGACCTTTATATACATCAATAACGTAATATAACCTATTCTAACCCAAAATAACATCTCGGCGGTAATATTTGACCACATTCCTGGCTTTTTGGCATCTACGTCTCCGCGGGACCTTTATATCCATCAATAACGTAATATAACCTATCCTAACCCAAAATAACATCTCGGCGGTAATATTTGACCACATTCCTGGCTTGTTGGCATATACGTCTCCGTGGGACCTTTATATACATCAATTACGTAATATAACCTAACCTAACCCAACCTAACATCTCGGCGGTAATATTTGAAAACATTCCTGGCGAGTTGGCCTCTACGTCTCCGTGGGACCTTTATATACATCTATAACGTAATATAACCGAACCTAACCCAACCTAACATCTCGGCGGTAATATTTGAAAACATTCATGGCGAGTTGGCCTCTACGTCTCCGTGGTACATTTATATACATCAATAACGTAATATAACATATCCTAACCCAAAATAACATCTCGGCGGTAATATTTGACCACATTCCTGGCTTGCTGGCATCTACGTCTCCGTGGGACCTTTATATACATCAATAACGTAATATAACCTAACCTAACGCAACCTATCATCTCGGCGGTAATATTTGACAACATTCCTGGCGAGTTGGCCTCCACGTTTCCGTGGGACCTTTATATACATCAAGAACGTAATATAACCTAACCTAACCAACCTAACATCTCGGCGGTAATATTTGATCACATTCCTGGCTTGCTGGCCTCTACGTCTCCGCGGGACCTTTATATACATCTATAACGTGATATAACCTAACCTAACCCAACCTAACATCTCGGTGGTAATATTTGAAAACATTCCTGGCGAGTTGGCCTCTACGTCACCGTGGGACCTTTATAGACATCCATAACGTAATATAACCTAACCTAACCCAAGCTAACATCTCGGCGGTAATATTTGACAACATTCCCGGCGAGTTGGCCTATACGTCTCCGTGGGACCTTTGTATACATCAATAACGTAATATAACCTAACCTAACCCAACCTAACATCTCGGCGGTAATATTTGGAAACATTCCTGGCGAGTTGGCATCTACGTCACCGTGGGACCTTTATAGACATCCATAACGTAATATAACCTAACCTAACCCAAGCTAACATCTCGGCGGTAATATTTGACCACATTCCCGGCGAGTTGGCCTATACGTCTCCGTGGGACCTTTATATACATCAATAACGTAATATAACCTAACCTAACCCAACCTAACATCTCGGCGGTAATATTTGATCACATCCCTGGCTTGCTGGCCTCTACGTCTCCGCGGGACCTTTAAATACATCTATAACGTAATATAACCTAACCTAACCCAACCTAACACCTCGGCGGTAATATTTGAACACATTCCTGGCTTGCTGGCATCTACGTCTCCGTGGTACATTTATATACATCAATAACGTAATATAACCTATCCTAACCCAAAATAACATCTCGGCGGTAATATTTGACCACATTCCTGGCGAGTTGGCCTCTACGTCTCCGTGGTACATTTATATACATCAATAACGTAATATAACCTATCCTAACCCAAAATAACATCTCGGCGGTAATATTTGACCACATTCCTGGCTTGTTGGCATCTACGTCTCCGCGGGACCTTTATATACATCTATAACGTAATATAACCTAACCTAACCCAACCTAACATCTCGGCGGTAATATTTGAAAACATTCATGGCGAGTTGGCCTCTACGTCTCCGTGGGACCTTTATATACATCAATAACGTAATATAACCTATCCTAACCCAAAATAACATCTCGGCGGTAATATTTGACCACATTCCTGGCTTGTTGGCATCTACGTCTACGTGGGACCTTTAAATACATCAATTACGTAATATAACCTAACCTAACCCAACGTAACATCTCGGCGGTAATATTTGACAACATTCCTGGCGAGTTGGCCTCTACGTCTCGGTTTGTCCTTCATATACATCAATAACGTAATATAACATAACCGAAACCAACCTAACATCTCGGCGGTAATATTTGAAAACATTCCTGGCGAGTTGGCCTCTACGTCTCCGCGGGACCTTTAAATACATCTATAACGTAATATAACCTAACCTAACCCAACCTAACACCTCGGCGGTAATATTTGACCACATTCCTGGCTTGCTGGCATCTACGTCTCCGTGGGACCTTTATATACATCAATAACGTAATATAACCTAACCTAACCCAACCTAACATCTCGGCGGTAATATTTGACAACATTCCTGGCGAGTTGGCCTCTACGTCTCGGTTTGACCTTCATATACATCAATAACGTAATATAACCTAACCTAACCCAACCTATCATCTCGGCGGTAATATTTGACAACATTCCTGGCGAGTTGGCCTCCACGTCTCCGTGGGACCTTTATATACATCAATAACGTAATATAACCTAACCTAACCCAACCTAACATCTCGGCGGTAATATTTGATCACATTCCTGGCTTGCTGGCCTCTACGTCTCCGCGGGACCTTTATATACATCTATAACGTGATATAACCTAACCTAACCCAACCTAACATCTCGGCGGTAATATTTGAAAACATTCCTGGCGAGTTGGCCTCTACGTCACCGTGGGACCTTTATAGACATCCGTAACGTAATATAACCTAACCTAACCCAACCTAACACCTCGGCGGTAATATTTGAAAACATTCCTGGCGAGATGGCCTCCACGTCTCCGTGGGACCTTTATATACATCAATAACGTAATATAACCTAACCTAACCCAACCTAACATCTCGGCGGTAATATTTGAAAACAGTCATGGAGAGTTGGCCTCTACGTCTCCATGGTACATTTATATACATCAATAACGTAATATAACCTATCCTAACCCAAAATAACATCTCGGCGGTAATATTTGACCACATTCCTGGCTTGCTGGCATCTACGTCTCCGTGGGACCTTTATCTACATCAATAACGTAATATAACCTAACCTAACCCAACCTAACATCTCGGCGGTAATATTTGACAACATTCCTGGCGAGTTGGCCTCTACGTCTCGGTTTGACCTTCATATACATCAATAACGTAATATAACCTAACCTAACCCAACCTATCATCTCGGCGGTAATATTTGACAACATTCCTGGCGAGTTGGCCTATACGTCTCCGTCGGACCTTTAAACACATCTATAACGTAATATAACCTAACCTAAACCTACCTAACATCTCGGCGGCAATATTTGAAAACATTCCTGCGGGTTGGCCTCTACGTCTCCGTGGGACCTTTATATACATCTATAACGTAATATAACCTAACCTAACCCAACCTAACATCTCGGCGGTAATATTTGAAAACATTCATCGCGAGTTGGCCTCTACGTCTCCGTGGTACATTTATATACATCAATAACGTAATATAACCTATCCTAACCAAAAATAACATCTCGGCGGTAGTATTTGACAACATTCCTGGCTTGCTGGCATCTACGTCTCCGTGGGACCTTTATATACATCAATAACGTAATATAACCTAACCTAACCCAACCTATCATCTCGGCGGTAATATTTGACAACATTCCTTGCGAGTTGGCCTCCACGTCTCCGTGGGACCTTTATATACATCAATAACGTAATATAACCTAACCTAACCCAACCTAACATCTCGGCGGTAATATTTGATCACATTCCTGGCTTGCTGGCCTCTACGTCTCCGCGGGACCTTTATATACATCTATAACGTGATATAACCTAACCTAACCCAACCTAACATCTCGGCGGTAATATTTGAAAACATTCCTGGCGAGTTGGCCTCTACGTCACCGTGGGACCTTTATAGACATCCGTAACGTAATATAACCTAACCTAACCCAAGCTAACATCTCGGCGGTAATATTTGACAACATTCCCGGCGAGTTGGCCTATACGTCTCCGTGGGACCTTTGTATACATCAATAACGTAATATAACCTAACCTAATCCAACCTAACATCTCGGCGGTAATATTTGATCACATTCCTGGCTTGCTGGCCTCTACGTCTCCGCGGGACCTTTATATACATCTATAACGAGATATAACCTAACCTAACCCAACCTAACATCTGGGCGGTAATATTTGAAAACATTCCTGGCGAGTTGGCCTCTACGTCACCGTGGGACCTTTATAGACATCCATAACGTAATATAACCTAACCTAACCCAAGCTAACATCTCGGCGGTAATATTTGACAACATTCCCGGCGAGTTGGCCTATACGTCTCCGTGGGACCTTTATATACATCAATAACGTAATATAACCTAACCTAACCCAACCTAACATCTCGGCGGTAATATTTGATCACATTCCTGGCTTGCTGGCCTCTACGTCTCCGCGGGACCTTTAAATACATCTATAACGTAATATAACCTAACCTAACCCAACCTAACACCTCGGCGGTAATATTTGACCACATTCCTGGCTTGCTGGCATCTACGTCTCCGTGGTACATTTATATACATCAATAACGTAATATAACCTATCCTAACCCAAAATAACATCTCGGCGGTAATATTTGACCACATTCCTGGCTTGTTGGCATCTACGTCTCCGTGGGAACTTTATATACATCTATAACGTAATATAACCTAACCTAACCCAACCTAACATCTCGGCGGTAATATTTGAAAACATTCATGGCAAGTTGGCCTCTACGTCTCGGTGGGACCTTTATATACATCAATAACATAATATAACCTATCCTAACCCAACGTAACATCTCGGCGGTAATATTTGACAACATTCCTGGCGAGTTGGCCTCTACGTCTCGGTTTGTCCTTCATATACATCAATAACGTAATATAACATAACCGAAACCAACCTAACATCTCGGCGGTAATATTTGAAAACATTCCTGGCGAGTTGGACTCTACGTCTCCGTGGGACCTTTATATACATCTATAACGTAATATAACCTAACCTAACCCAACCTAACATCTCGGCGGTAATATTTGACAACATTCCTGGCGAGTTGGCCTCTACGTCTCGGTTTGACCTTCATATACATCAATAACGTAATATAACCTAACCTAACCCAACCTATCATCTCGGCGGTAATATTTGACAACATTCCTGGCGAGTTGGCCTATACGTCTCCGTCGGACCTTTAAACACATCTATAACGTAATATAACCTAACCTAAACCTACCTAACATCTCGGCGGCAATATTTGAAAACATTCCTGGCGAGTTGGCCTCTACGTCTCCGTGGGACCTTTATATACATCTATAACGTAATATAACCTAAAGTAACCCAACCTAACATCTAGCGCGGTAATATTTGAAAACATTCATGGCGAGTTGGCCTCTACGTCTCCGTGGTACATTTATATACATCAATAACGTAATATAACCTATCCTAACCCAAAATAACATCTCGGCGGTAATATTTGACCACATTCCTGGCTTGCTGGCATCTACGTCTCCGTGGGACCTTTATATACATCAATAACGTAATATAACCTAACCTAACCCAACCTATCATCTCGGCGGTAATATTTGACAACATTCCTGGCGAGTTGGCCTCCACGTCTCCGTGGGACCTTTATATACATCAATAACGTAATATAACCTAACCTAACCCAACCTAACATCTCGGCGGTAATATTTGATCACATTCCTGGCTTGCTGGCCTCTACGTCTCCGCGGGACCTTTATATACATCTATGACGTGATATAACCTAACCTAACCCAACCTAACATCTCGGCGGTAATATTTGAAAACATTCCTGGCGAGTTGGCCTCTACGTCACCGTGGGACCTTTATAGACATCCGTAACGTAATATAACCTAACCTAACCCAAGCTAACATCTCGGCGGTAATATTTGACAACATTCCCGGCGAGTTGGACTATACGTCTCCGTGGGACCTTTATATACATCAATAACGTAATATAACCTAACCTAACCCAACCTAACATCTCGGCGGTACTATTTGATCACATTCCTGGCTTGCTGGCCTCTACGTCTCCGCGGGACCTTTAAATACATCTATAACGTAATATAACCTAACCTAACCCAACCTAACACCTCGGCGGTAATATTTGAAAACATTCCTGGCGAGTTGGCCTCTACGTCACCGTGGGACCTTTATAGACATCCATAACGTAATATAACCTAACCTAACCCAATCTATCATCTCGGCGGTAATATTTGACAACATTCCTGGCGAGATGGCCTCCACGTCTCCGTGGGACCTTTATATACATCAATAACGTAATATAACCTAACCTAACCCAACCTAACATCTCGGCGGTAATATTTGAAAACAGTCATGGAGAGTTGGCCTCTACGTCTCCATGGTACATTTATATACATCAATAACGTAATATGACCTATCCTAACCCAAAATAACATCTCGGCGGTAATATTTGACCACATTCCTGGCTTGCTGGCATCTACGTCTCCGTGGGACCTTTATCTACATCAATAACGTAATATAACCTAACCTAACCCAACCTAACATCTCGGCGGTAATATTTGACAACATTCCTGGCGAGTTGGCCTCTACGTCTCGGTTTGACCTTCATATACATCAATAACGTAATATAACCTAACCTAACCCAACCTATCATCTCGGCGGTAATATTTGACAACATTCCTGGCGAGTTGGCCTATACGTCTCCGTCGGACCTTTAAACGCATCTATAACGTAATATAACCTAACCTAAACCTACCTAACATCTCGGCGGCAATATTTGAAAACATTCCTGGCGAGTTGGCCTCTACGTCTCCGTGGGACCTTTATATACATCAATAACGTAATATAACCTAACCTAACCCAACCTAACATCTCGGCGGTAATATTTGATCACATTCCTGGCTTGCTGGCCTCTACGTCTCCGCGGGACCTTTATATACATCTATAACGTGATATAACCTAACCTAACCCAACCTAACATCTCGGCGGTAATATTTGAAAACATTCCTGGCGAGTTGGCCTCTACGTCACCGTGGGACCTTTATAGACATCCGTAACGTAATATAACCTAACCTAACCCAAGCTAACATCTCGGCGGTAATATTTGACAACATTCCCGGCGAGTTGGCCTATACGTCTCCGTGGGACCTTTGTATACATCAATAACGTAATATAACCTAACCTAATCCAACCTAACATCTCGGCGGTAATATTTGATCACATTCCTGGCTTGCTGGCCTCTACGTCTCCGCGGTACCTTTATATACATCTATAACGAGATATAACCTAACCTAACCCAACCTAACATCTGGGCGGTAATATTTGAAAACATTCCTGGCGAGTTGGCCTCTACGTCACCGTGGGACCTTTATAGACATCCATAACGTAATATAACCTAACCTAACCCAAGCTAACATCTCGGCGGTAATATTTGACAACATTCCCGGCGAGTTGGCCTATACGTCTCCGTGGGACCTTTATATACATCAATAACGTAATATAACCTAACCTAACCCAACCTAACATCTCGGCGGTAATATTTGATCACATTCCTGGCTTGCTGGCCTCTACGTCTCCGCGGGACCTTTAAATACATCTATAACGTAATATAACCTAACCTAACCCAACCTAACACCTCGGCGGTAATATTTGACCACATTCCTGGCTTGCTGGCATCTACGTCTCCGTGGTACATTTATATACATCAATAACGTAATATAACCTATACTAACCCAAAATAACATCTCGGCGGTAATATTTGACCACATTCCTGGCTTGTTGGCATCTACGTCTCCGTGGGAACTTTATATACATCTATAACGTAATATAACCTAACCTAACCCAACCTAACATCTCGGCGGTAATATTTGAAAACATTCATTGCGAGTTGGCCTCTACGTCTCGGTGGGACCTTTATATACATCAATAACATAATATAACCTATCCTAACCCAACGTAACATCTCGGCGGTAATATTTGACAACATTCCTGGCGAGTTGGCCTCTACGTCTCGGTTTGTCCTTCATATACATCAATAACGTAATATAACATAACCGAAACCAACCTAACATCTCGGCGGTAATATTTGAAAACATTCCTGGCGAGTTGGACTCTACGTCTCCGTGGGACCTTTATATACATCTATAACGTAATATAACCTAACCTAACCCAACCTAACATCTCGGCGGTAATATTTGAAAACATTCATGGCTAGTTGGCCTCTACGTCTCCGTGGTACATTTATATACATCAATAACGTAATATAACCTATCCTAACCCAAAATAACATCTCGGCGGCAATATTTGACCACATTCCTGGCTTGCTGGCATCTACGTCTCCGTGGGACCTTTATATATATCAATAACGTAATATAACCTAACCTAACCCAACCTATCATCTCGGCGGTAATATTTGATCACATTCCTGGCTTGCTGGCCTCTACGTCTCCGCGGGACCTTTATATACATCTATAACGTGATATAACCTAACCTAACCCAACCTAACATCTCGGCGGTAATATTTGAAAACATTCCTTGCGAGTTGGCCTCTACGTCACCGTGGGACCTTTATAGACATCCATAACGTAATATAACCTAACCTAACCCAAGCTAACATCTCGGCGGTAATATTTGACAACATTCCCGGCGAGTTGGCCTATACGTCTCCGTGGGACCTTTGTATACATCAATAACGTAATATAACCTAACCTAACCCAACCTAACATCCCGGCGGTAATATTTGATCACATTCCTGGCTTGCTGGCCTTTACGTCTCCGCGGGACCTTTATATACATCTATAACGTGATATAACCTAACCTAACCCAACCTAACATCTCGGCGGTAATATTTGAAAACATTCCTGGCGAGTTGGCCTCTACGTCACCGTGGGACCTTTATAGACATCCATAACGTAATATAACCTAACCTAACCCAAGCTAACATCTCGGCGGTAATATTTGACAACATTCCCGGCGAGTTGGCCTATACGTCTCCGTGGGACCTTTGTATACATCAATAACGTAATATAACCTAACCTAACCCAACCTAACATCCCGGCGGTAATATTTGATCACATTCCTGGCTTGCTGGCCTTTACGTCTCCGCGGGACCTTTATATACATCTATAACGTGATATAACCTAACCTAACCCAACCTAACATCTCGGCGGTAATATTTGAAAACATTCCTGGCGAGTTGGCCTCTACGTCACCGTGGGACCTTTATAGACATCCATAACGTAATATAACCTAACCTAACCCAAGCTAACATCTCGGCGGTAATATTTGACAACATTCCCGGCGAGTTGGCCTATACGTCTCCGTGGGACCTTTGTATACATCAATAACGTAATATAACCTAACCTAACCCAACCTAACATCTCGGCGGTAATATTTGGAAACATTCCTGGCGAGTTGGCATCTACGTCACCGTGGGACCTTTATAGACATCCATAACGTAATATAACCTAACCTAACCCAAGCTAACATCTCGGCGGTAATATTTGACAACATTCCTGGCGAGTTGGCCTCCACGTCTCCGTGGGACCTTTATATACATCAATAACGTAATATAACCTAACCTAACCCAACCTAACATCTCGGCGGTAATATTTGATCACATTCCTGGCTTGCTGGCCTCTACGTCTCCGCGGGACCTTTATATACATCTATGACGTGATATAACCTAACCTAACCCAACCTAACATCTCGGCGGTAATATTTGAAAACATTCCTGGCGAGTTGGCCTCTACGTCACCGTGGGACCTTTATAGACATCCGTAACGTAATATAACCTAACCTAACCCAAGCTAACATCTCGGCGGTAATATTTGACAACATTCCCGGCGAGTTGGACTATACGTCTCCGTGGGACCTTTATATACATCAATAACGTAATATAACCTAACCTAACCCAACCTAACATCTCGGCGGTACTATTTGATCACATTCCTGGCTTGCTGGCCTCTACGTCTCCGCGGGACCTTTAAATACATCTATAACGTAATATAACCTAACCTAACCCAACCTAACACCTCGGCGGTAATATTTGAAAACATTCCTGGCGAGTTGGCCTCTACGTCACCGTGGGACCTTTATAGACATCCATAACGTAATATAACCTAACCTAACCCAATCTATCATCTCGGCGGTAATATTTGACAACATTCCTGGCGAGATGGCCTCCACGTCTCCGTGGGACCTTTATATACATCAATAACGTAATATAACCTAACCTAACCCAACCTAACATCTCGGCGGTAATATTTGAAAACAGTCATGGAGAGTTGGCCTCTACGTCTCCATGGTACATTTATATACATCAATAACGTAATATAACCTATCCTAACCCAAAATAACATCTCGGCGGTAATATTTGACCACATTCCTGGCTTGCTGGCATCTACGTCTCCGTGGGACCTTTATCTACATCAATAACGTAATATAACCTAACCTAACCCAACCTAACATCTCGGCGGTAATATTTGACAACATTCCTGGCGAGTTGGCCTCTACGTCTCGGTTTGACCTTCATATACATCAATAACGTAATATAACCTAACCTAACCCAACCTATCATCTCGGCGGTAATATTTGACAACATTCCTGGCGAGTTGGCCTATACGTCTCCGTCGGACCTTTAAACGCATCTATAACGTAATATAACCTAACCTAAACCTACCTAACATCTCGGCGGCAATATTTGAAAACATTCCTGGCGAGTTGGCCTCTACGTCTCCGTGGGACCTTTATATACATCAATAACGTAATATAACCTAACCTAACCCAACCTAACATCTCGGCGGTAATATTTGATCACATTCCTGGCTTGCTGGCCTCTACGTCTCCGCGGGACCTTTATATACATCTATAACGTGATATAACCTAACCTAACCCAACCTAACATCTCGGCGGTAATATTTGAAAACATTCCTGGCGAGTTGGCCTCTACGTCACCGTGGGACCTTTATAGACATCCGTAACGTAATATAACCTAACCTAACCCAAGCTAACATCTCGGCGGTAATATTTGACAACATTCCCGGCGAGTTGGCCTATACGTCTCCGTGGGACCTTTGTATACATCAATAACGTAATATAACCTAACCTAATCCAACCTAACATCTCGGCGGTAATATTTGATCACATTCCTGGCTTGCTGGCCTCTACGTCTCCGCGGTACCTTTATATACATCTATAACGAGATATAACCTAACCTAACCCAACCTAACATCTGGGCGGTAATATTTGAAAACATTCCTGGCGAGTTGGCCTCTACGTCACCGTGGGACCTTTATAGACATCCATAACGTAATATAACCTAACCTAACCCAAGCTAACATCTCGGCGGTAATATTTGACAACATTCCCGGCGAGTTGGCCTATACGTCTCCGTGGGACCTTTATATACATCAATAACGTAATATAACCTAACCTAACCCAACCTAACATCTCGGCGGTAATATTTGAAAACATTCCTGGCGAGTTGGACTCTACGTCTCCGTGGGACCTTTATATACATCTATAACGTAATATAACCTAACCTAACCCAACCTAACATCTCGGCGGTAATATTTGAAAACATTCATGGCTAGTTGGCCTCTACGTCTCCGTGGTACATTTATATACATCAATAACGTAATATAACCTATCCTAACCCAAAATAACATCTCGGCGGCAATATTTGACCACATTCCTGGCTTGCTGGCATCTACGTCTCCGTGGGACCTTTATATATATCAATAACGTAATATAACCTAACCTAACCCAACCTATCATCTCGGCGGTAATATTTGATCACATTCCTGGCTTGCTGGCCTCTACGTCTCCGCGGGACCTTTATATACATCTATAACGTGATATAACCTAACCTAACCCAACCTAACATCTCGGCGGTAATATTTGAAAACATTCCTTGCGAGTTGGCCTCTACGTCACCGTGGGACCTTTATAGACATCCATAACGTAATATAACCTAACCTAACCCAAGCTAACATCTCGGCGGTAATATTTGACAACATTCCCGGCGAGTTGGCCTATACGTCTCCGTGGGACCTTTGTATACATCAATAACGTAATATAACCTAACCTAACCCAACCTAACATCCCGGCGGTAATATTTGATCACATTCCTGGCTTGCTGGCCTTTACGTCTCCGCGGGACCTTTATATACATCTATAACGTGATATAACCTAACCTAACCCAACCTAACATCTCGGCGGTAATATTTGAAAACATTCCTGGCGAGTTGGCCTCTACGTCACCGTGGGACCTTTATAGACATCCATAACGTAATATAACCTAACCTAACCCAAGCTAACATCTCGGCGGTAATATTTGACAACATTCCCGGCGAGTTGGCCTATACGTCTCCGTGGGACCTTTGTATACATCAATAACGTAATATAACCTAACCTAACCCAACCTAACATCCCGGCGGTAATATTTGATCACATTCCTGGCTTGCTGGCCTTTACGTCTCCGCGGGACCTTTATATACATCTATAACGTGATATAACCTAACCTAACCCAACCTAACATCTCGGCGGTAATATTTGAAAACATTCCTGGCGAGTTGGCCTCTACGTCACCGTGGGACCTTTATAGACATCCATAACGTAATATAACCTAACCTAACCCAAGCTAACATCTCGGCGGTAATATTTGACAACATTCCCGGCGAGTTGGCCTATACGTCTCCGTGGGACCTTTGTATACATCAATAACGTAATATAACCTAACCTAACCCAACCTAACATCTCGGCGGTAATATTTGGAAACATTCCTGGCGAGTTGGCATCTACGTCACCGTGGGACCTTTATAGACATCCATAACGTAATATAACCTAACCTAACCCAAGCTAACATCTCGGCGGTAATATTTGACCACATTCCCGGCGAGTTGGCCTATACGTCTCCGTGGGACCTTTATATACATCAATAACGTAATATAACCTAACCTAACCCAACCTAACATCTCGGCGGTAATATTTGATCACATCCCTGGCTTGCTGGCCTCTACGTCTCCGCGGGACCTTTAAATACATCTATAACGTAATATAACCTAACCTAACCCAACCTAACACCTCGGCGGCAATATTTGAACACATTCCTGGCTTGCTGGCATCTACGTCTCCGTGGTACATTTATATACATCAATAACGTAATATAACCTATCCTAACCCAAAATAACATCTCGGCGGTAATATTTGACCACATTCCTGGCGAGTTGGCCTCTACGTCTCCGTGGTACATTTATATACATCAATAACGTAATATAACCTATCCTAACCCAAAATAACATCTCGGCGGTAATATTTGACCACATTCCTGGCTTGTTGGCATCTACGTCTCCGCGGGACCTTTATATACATCTATAACGTAATATAACCTAACCTAACCCAACCTAACATCTCGGCGATAATATTTGAAAACACTCATGGCGAGTTGGCCTCTACGTCTCCGTGGGACCTTTATATACATCAATAACGTAATATAACCTATCCTAACCCAAAATAACATCTCGGCGGTAATATTTGACCACATTCCTGGCTTGTTGGCATCTACGTCTACGTGGGACCTTTAAATACATCAATTACGTAATATAACCTAACCTAACCCAACGTAACATCTCGGCGGTAATATTTGACAACATTCCTGGCGAGTTGGCCTCTACGTCTCGGTTTGACCTTCATATACATCAATAACGTAATATAACCTAACCTAACCCAACCTATCATCTCGGCGGTAATATTTGACAACATTCCTGGCGAGTTGGCCTCCACGTCTCCGTGGGACCTTTATATACATCAATAACGTAATATAACCTAACCTAACCCAACCTAACATCTCGGCGGTAATATTTGATCACATTCCTGGCTTGCTGGCCTCTACGTCTCCGCGGGACCTTTATATACATCTATAACGTGATATAACCTAACCTAACCCAACCTAACATCTCGGCGGTAATATTTGAAAACATTCCTGGCGAGTTGGCCTCTACGTCACCGTGGGACCTTTATAGACATCCGTAACGTAATATAACCTAACCTAACCCAACCTAACACCTCGGCGGTAATATTTGAAAACATTCCTGGCGAGATGGCCTCCACGTCTCCGTGGGACCTTTATATACATCAATAACGTAATATAACCTAACCTAACCCAACCTAACATCTCGGCGGTAATATTTGAAAACAGTCATGGAGAGTTGGCCTCTACGTCTCCATGGTACATTTATATACATCAATAACGTAATATAACCTATCCTAACCCAAAATAACATCTCGGCGGTAATATTTGACCACATTCCTGGCTTGCTGGCATCTACGTCTCCGTGGTACATTTATATACATCAATAACGTAATATAACCTATCCTAACCCAAAATAACATCTCGGCGGTAATATTTGACCACATTCCTGGCTTGTTGGCATCTACGTCTCCGTGGGAACTTTATATACATCTATAACGTAATATAACCTAACCTAACCCAACCTAACATCTCGGCGGTAATATTTGAAAACATTCATGGCGAGTTGGCCTCTACGTCTCGGTGGGACCTTTATATACATCAATAACATAATATAACCTATCCTAACCCAACGTAACATCTCGGCGGTAATATTTGACAACATTCCTGGCGAGTTGGCCTCTACGTCTCGGTTTGTCCTTCATATACATCAATAACGTAATATAACATAACCGAAACCAACCTAACATCTCGGCGGTAATATTTGAAAACATTCCTGGCGAGTTGGACTCTACGTCTCCGTGGGACCTTTATATACATCTATAACGTAATATAACCTAACCTAACCCAACCTAACATCTCGGCGGTAATATTTGAAAACATTCATGGCTAGTTGGCCTCTACGTCTCCGTGGTACATTTATATACATCAATAACGTAATATAACCTATCCTAACCCAACCTAACATCTCGGCGGTAATATTTGACAACATTCCTGGCGAGTTGGCCTCTACGTCTCGGTTTGACCTTCATATACATCAATAACGTAATATAACCTAACCTAACCCAACCTATCATCTCGGCGGTAATATTTGACAACATTCCTGGCGAGTTGGCCTATACGTCTCCGTCGGACCTTTAAACACATCTATAACGTAATATAACCTAACCTAAACCTACCTAACATCTCGGCGGCAATATTTGAAAACATTCCTGGCGAGTTGGCCTCTACGTCTCCGTGGGACCTTTATATACATCTATAACGTAATATAACCTAAAGTAACCCAACCTAACATCTAGCGCGGTAATATTTGAAAACATTCATGGCGAGTTGGCCTCTACGTCTCCGTGGTACATTTATATACATCAATAACGTAATATAACCTATCCTAACCCAAAATAACATCTCGGCGGTAATATTTGACCACATTCCTGGCTTGCTGGCATCTACGTCTCCGTGGGACCTTTATATACATCAATAACGTAATATAACCTAACCTAACCCAACCTATCATCTCGGCGGTAATATTTGACAACATTCCTGGCGAGTTGGCCTCCACGTCTCCGTGGGACCTTTATATACATCAATAACGTAATATAACCTAACCTAACCCAACCTAACATCTCGGCGGTAATATTTGATCACATTCCTGGCTTGCTGGCCTCTACGTCTCCGCGGGACCTTTATATACATCTATGACGTGATATAACCTAACCTAACCCAACCTAACATCTCGGCGGTAATATTTGAAAACATTCCTGGCGAGTTGGCCTCTACGTCACCGTGGGACCTTTATAGACATCCGTAACGTAATATAACCTAACCTAACCCAAGCTAACATCTCGGCGGTAATATTTGACAACATTCCCGGCGAGTTGGACTATACGTCTCCGTGGGACCTTTATATACATCAATAACGTAATATAACCTAACCTAACCCAACCTAACATCTCGGCGGTAATATTTGATCACATTCCTGGCTTGCTGGCCTCTACGTCTCCGCGGGACCTTTAAATACATCTATAACGTAATATAACCTAACCTAACCCAACCTAACACCTCGGCGGTAATATTTGAAAACATTCCTGGCGAGTTGGCCTCTACGTCACCGTGGGACCTTTATAGACATCCATAACGTAATACAACCTAACCTAACCCAATCTATCATCTCGGCGGTAATATTTGACAACATTCCTGGCGAGATGGCCTCCACGTCTCCGTGGGACCTTTATATACATCAATAACGTAATATAACCTAACCTAACCCAACCTAACATCTCGGCGGTAATATTTGAAAACAGTCATGGAGAGTTGGCCTCTACGTCTCCATGGTACATTTATATACATCAATAACGTAATATAACCTATCCTAACCCAAAATAACATCTCGGCGGTAATATTTGACCACATTCCTGGCTTGCTGGCATCTACGTCTCCGTGGGACCTTTATCTACATCAATAACGTAATATAACCTAACCTAACCCAACCTAACATCTCGGCGGTAATATTTGACAACATTCCTGGCGAGTTGGCCTCTACGTCTCGGTTTGACCTTCATATACATCAATAACGTAATATAACCTAACCTAACCCAACCTATCATCTCGGCGGTAATATTTGACAACATTCCTGGCGAGTTGGCCTATACGTCTCCGTCGGACCTTTAAACACATCTATAACGTAATATAACCTAACCTAAACCTACCTAACATCTCGGCGGCACTATTTGAAAACATTCCTGGCGAGTTGGCCTCTACGTCTCCGTGGGACCTTTATATACATCTATAACGTAATATAACCTAACCTAACCCAACCTAACATCTCGGCGGTAATATTTGAAAACATTCATCGCGAGTTGGCCTCTACGTCTCCGTGGTACATTTATATACATCAATAACGTAATATAACCTATCCTAACCCAAAATAACATCTCGGCGGTAGTATTTGACCACATTCCTGGCTTGCTGGCATCTACGTCTCCGTGGGACCTTTATATACATCAATAACGTAATATAACCTAACCTAACCCAACCTATCATCTCGGCGGTAATATTTGACAACATTCCTGGCGAGTTGGCCTCCACGTCTCCGTGGGACCTTTATATACATCAATAACGTAATATAACCTAACCTAACCCAACCTAACATCTCGGCGGTAATATTTGATCACATTCCTGGCTTGCTGGCCTCTACGTCTCCGCGGGACCTTTATATACATCTATAACGTGATATAACCTAACCTAACCCAACCTAACATCTCGGCGGTAATATTTGAAAACATTCCTGGCGAGTTGGCCTCTACGTCACCGTGGGACCTTTATAGACATCCGTAACGTAATATAACCTAACCTAACCCAAGCTAACATCTCGGCGGTAATATTTGACAACATTCCCGGCGAGTTGGCCTATACGTCTCCGTGGGACCTTTGTATACATCAATAACGTAATATAACCTAACCTAATCCAACCTAACATCTCGGCGGTAATATTTGATCACATTCCTGGCTTGCTGGCCTCTACGTCTCCGCGGGACCTTTAAATACATCTATAACGTAATATAACCTAACCTAACCCAACCTAACACCTCGGCGGTAATATTTGAAAACATTCCTGGCGAGTTGGCCTCTACGTCACCGTGGGACCTTTATAGACATCCATAACGTAATATAACCTAACCTAACCCAATCTATCATCTCGGCGGTAATATTTGACAACATTCCTGGCGAGATGGCCTCCACGTCTCCGTGGGACCTTTATATACATCAATAACGTAATATAACCTAACCTAACCCAACCTAACATCTCGGCGGTAATATTTGAAAACAGTCATGGAGAGTTGGCCTCTACGTCTCCATGGTACATTTATATACATCAATAACGTAATATAACCTATCCTAACCCAAAATAACATCTCGGCGGTAATATTTGACCACATTCCTGGCTTGCTGGCATCTACGTCTCCGTGGGACCTTTATCTACATCAATAACGTAATATAACCTAACCTAACCCAACCTAACATCTCGGCGGTAATATTTGACAACATTCCTGGCGAGTTGGCCTCTACGTCTCGGTTTGACCTTCATATACATCAATAACGTAATATAACCTAACCTAACCCAACCTATCATCTCGGCGGTAATATTTGACAACATTCCTGGCGAGTTGGCCTATACGTCTCCGTCGGACCTTTAAACGCATCTATAACGTAATATAACCTAACCTAAACCTACCTAACATCTCGGCGGCAATATTTGAAAACATTCCTGGCGAGTTGGCCTCTACGTCTCCGTGGGACCTTTATATACATCAATAACGTAATATAACCTAACCTAACCCAACCTAACATCTCGGCGGTAATATTTGATCACATTCCTGGCTTGCTGGCCTCTACGTCTCCGCGGGACCTTTATATACATCTATAACGTGATATAACCTAACCTAACCCAACCTAACATCTCGGCGGTAATATTTGAAAACATTCCTGGCGAGTTGGCCTCTACGTCACCGTGGGACCTTTATAGACATCCGTAACGTAATATAACCTAACCTAACCCAAGCTAACATCTCGGCGGTAATATTTGACAACATTCCCGGCGAGTTGGCCTATACGTCTCCGTGGGACCTTTGTATACATCAATAACGTAATATAACCTAACCTAATCCAACCTAACATCTCGGCGGTAATATTTGATCACATTCCTGGCTTGCTGGCCTCTACGTCTCCGCGGTACCTTTATATACATCTATAACGAGATATAACCTAACCTAACCCAACCTAACATCTGGGCGGTAATATTTGAAAACATTCCTGGCGAGTTGGCCTCTACGTCACCGTGGGACCTTTATAGACATCCATAACGTAATATAACCTAACCTAACCCAAGCTAACATCTCGGCGGTAATATTTGACAACATTCCCGGCGAGTTGGCCTATACGTCTCCGTGGGACCTTTATATACATCAATAACGTAATATAACCTAACCTAACCCAACCTAACATCTCGGCGGTAATATTTGATCACATTCCTGGCTTGCTGGCCTCTACGTCTCCGCGGGACCTTTAAATACATCTATAACGTAATATAACCTAACCTAACCCAACCTAACACCTCGGCGGTAATATTTGACCACATTCCTGGCTTGCTGGCATCTACGTCTCCGTGGTACATTTATATACATCAATAACGTAATATAACCTATCCTAACCCAAAATAACATCTCGGCGGTAATATTTGACCACATTCCTGGCTTGTTGGCATCTACGTCTCCGTGGGAACTTTATATACATCTATAACGTAATATAACCTAACCTAACCCAACCTAACATCTCGGCGGTAATATTTGAAAACATTCATTGCGAGTTGGCCTCTACGTCTCGGTGGGACCTTTATATACATCAATAACATAATATAACCTATCCTAACCCAACGTAACATCTCGGCGGTAATATTTGACAACATTCCTGGCGAGTTGGCCTCTACGTCTCGGTTTGTCCTTCATATACATCAATAACGTAATATAACATAACCGAAACCAACCTAACATCTCGGCGGTAATATTTGAAAACATTCCTGGCGAGTTGGACTCTACGTCTCCGTGGGACCTTTATATACATCTATAACGTAATATAACCTAACCTAACCCAACCTAACATCTCGGCGGTAATATTTGAAAACATTCATGGCTAGTTGGCCTCTACGTCTCCGTGGTACATTTATATACATCAATAACGTAATATAACCTATCCTAACCCAAAATAACATCTCGGCGGCAATATTTGACCACATTCCTGGCTTGCTGGCATCTACGTCTCCGTGGGACCTTTATATATATCAATAACGTAATATAACCTAACCTAACCCAACCTATCATCTCGGCGGTAATATTTGATCACATTCCTGGCTCGCTGGCCTCTACGTCTCCGCGGGACATTTATATA
The DNA here is from genome assembly GCA_963969225.1 of Xylocopa violacea. Lineage (NCBI taxonomy): Eukaryota > Metazoa > Arthropoda > Insecta > Hymenoptera > Apidae > Xylocopa > Xylocopa violacea. The sequence continues at coordinate 2,329,945 of CAXAJV010000147.1, read as the reverse complement.
CATCTATAACGTGATATAACCTAACCTAACCCAACCTAACATCTCGGCGGTAATATTTGAAAACATTCCTTGCGAGTTGGCCTCTACGTCACCGTGGGACCTTTATAGACATCCATAACGTAATATAACCTAACCTAACCCAAGCTAACATCTCGGCGGTAATATTTGACAACATTCCCGGCGAGTTGGCCTATACGTCTCCGTGGGACCTTTGTATACATCAATAACGTAATATAACCTAACCTAACCCAACCTAACATCCCGGCGGTAATATTTGATCACATTCCTGGCTTGCTGGCCTTTACGTCTCCGCGGGACCTTTATATACATCTATAACGTGATATAACCTAACCTAACCCAACCTAACATCTCGGCGGTAATATTTGAAAACATTCCTGGCGAGTTGGCCTCTACGTCACCGTGGGACCTTTATAGACATCCATAACGTAATATAACCTAACCTAACCCAAGCTAACATCTCGGCGGTAATATTTGACAACATTCCCGGCGAGTTGGCCTATACGTCTCCGTGGGACCTTTGTATACATCAATAACGTAATATAACCTAACCTAACCCAACCTAACATCCCGGCGGTAATATTTGATCACATTCCTGGCTTGCTGGCCTCTACGTCTCCGCGGGACCTTTATATACATCTATAACGTGATATAACCTAACCTAACCCAATCTAACATCTCGGCGGTAATATTTGAAAACATTCCTGGCGAGTTGGCCTCTACGTCACCGTGGGACCTTTATAGACATCCATAACGTAATATAACCTAACCTAACCCAACCTAACATCTCGGCGGTAATATTTGAAAACATTCATGGCGAGTTGGCCTCTACGTCATCGTGGGACCTTTATAGACATCCATAACGTAATATAACCTAACCTAACCCAACGTAACATCTCGGCGGTAATATTTGACAACATTCCTGGCGAGTTGTCCTCTACGTCTCCGTGGTACATTTATATACATCAATAACGTAATATAACCTATCCTAACCCAAAATAACATCTCGGCGGTAATATTTGACCACATTCCTGGCTTGTTGGCATCTACGTCTCCGCGGGACCTTTATATACATCTATAACGTAATATAACCTAACCTAACCCAACCTAACATCTCGGCGGTAATATTTGAAAACATTCATGGCGAGTTGGCCTCTACGTCTCCGTGGGACCTTTATATACATCAATAACGTAATATAACCTATCCTAACCCAAAATAACATCTCGGCGGTAATATTTGACCACATTCCTGGCTTGTTGGCATCTACGTCTACGTGGGACCTTTAAATACATCAATTACGTAATATAACCTAACCTAACCCAACGTAACATCTCGGCGGTAATATTTGACAACATTCCTGGCGAGTTGGCCTCTACGTCTCGGTTTGTCCTTCATATACATCAATAACGTAATATAACATAACCGAAACCAACCTAACATCTCGGCGGTAATATTTGAAAACATTCCTGGCGAGTTGGCCTCTACGTCTCCGCGGGACCTTTAAATACATCTATAACGTAATATAACCTAACCTAACCCAACCTAACACCTCGGCGGTAATATTTGACCACATTCCTGGCTTGCTGGCATCTACGTCTCCGTGGGACCTTTATATACATCAATAACGTAATATAACCTAACCTAACCCAACCTAACATCTCGGCGGTAATATTTGACAACATTCCTGGCGAGTTGGCCTCTACGTCTCGGTTTGACCTTCATATACATCAATAACGTAATATAACCTAACCTAACCCAACCTATCATCTCGGCGGTAATATTTGACAACATTCCTGGCGAGATGGCCTCCACGTCTCCGTGGGACCTTTATATACATCAATAACGTAATATAACCTAACCTAACCCAAGCTAACATCTCGGCGGTAATATTTGATCACATTCCTGGCTTGCTGGCCTCTACGTCTCCACGGGACCTTTATATACATCTATAACGTGATATAACCTAACCTAACCCAACCTAACATCTCGGCGGTAATATTTGAAAGCATTCCTGGCGAGTTGGCCTCTACGTCACCGTGGGACCTTTATAGACATACATAACGTAATATAACCTAACCTAACCCAAGCTAACATCTCGGCGGTAATATTTGACAACATTCCCGGCGAGTTGGCCTATACGTCTCCGTGGGACCTTTGTATACATCAATAACGTAATATAACCTAACCTAACCCAACCTAACATCTCGGCGGTAATATTTGATCACATTCCTGGCTTGCTGGCCTCTACGTCTCCGCGGGACCTTTATATACATCTATAACGTGATATAACCTAACCTAACCCAACCTAACATCTCGGCGGTAATATTTGAAAACATTCCTGGCGAGTTGGCCTCTACGTCACCGTGGGACCTTTATAGACATCCATAACGTAATATAACCTAACCTAACCCAACCTAACATCTCGGCGGTAATATTTGAAAACATTCATGGCGAGCTGGCCTATACGTCTCCGTGGTACATTTATATACATCAATAACGTAATATAACCTATCCTAACCCAAAATAACATCTCGGCGGTAATATTTGACCACATTCCTGGCTTGCTGGCATCTACGTCTCCGTGGGACCTTTATATATATCAATAACGTAATATAACCTAACCTAACCCAACCTATCATCTCGGCGGTAATATTTGACAACATTCCTGGCGAGATGGCCTCCACGTCTCCGTGGGACCTTTATATACATCAATAACGTAATATAACCTAACCTAACCCAACCTAACATCTCGGCGGTAATATTTGATCACATTCCTGGCTTGCTGGCCTCTACGTCTCCACGGGACCTTTATATACATCTATAACGTGATATAACCTAACCTAACCCAACCTAACATCTCGGCGGTAATATTTGAAAACATTCCTGGCGAGTTGGCCTCTACGTCACCGTGGGACCTTTATAGACATACATAACGTAATATAACCTAACCTAACCCAAGCTAACATATCGGCGGTAATATTTGACAACATTCCCGGAGAGTTGGCCTATACGTCTCCGTGGGACCTTTATATACATCAATAACGTAATATAACCTAACCTAACCCAACCTAACATCTCGGCGGTAATATTTGAAAACATTCATGGCGAGTTGGCCTATACGTCTCCGTGGTACATTTATATACATCAATAACGTAATATAACCTATCCTAACCCAAAATAACATCTCGGCGGTAATATTTGACCACATTCCTGGCTTGTTGGCATCTACGTCTCCGCGGGACCTTTATATACATCTATAACGTAATATAACCTAACCTAACCCAACCTAACATCTCGGCGGTAATATTTGAAAACATTCATGGCGAGTTGGCCTCTACGTCTCCGTGGGACCTTTATATACATCAATAACGTAATATAACCTATCCTAACCCAAAATAACATCTCGGCGGTAATATTTGACCACATTCCTGGCTTGTTGGCATCTACGTCTCCGTGGGACCTTTATATACATCATTTACGTAATATAACCTAACCTAACCCAACGTAACATCTCGGCGGTAATATTTGACAACATTCCTGGCGAGTTGGCCTCTACGTCTCGGTTTGTCCTTCATATACATCAATAACGTAATATAACCTAACCTAACCCAACCTAACATCTCGGCGGTAATATTTGAAAACATTCATGGCGGGTTGGCCTCTACGTCTCGGTTTGACCTTCATATACATCAATAACGTAATATAACCTAACCTAACCCAACCTATCATCTCGGCGGTAATATTTGACAACATTCCTGGCGAGATGGCCTCCACGTCTCCGTGGGACCTTTATATACATCAATAACGTAATATAACCTAACCTAACCCAAGCTAACATCTCGGCGGTAATATTTGATCACATTCCTGGCTTGCTGGCCTCTACGTCTCCACGGGACCTTTATATACATCTATAACGTGATATAAACTAACCTAACCCAACCTAACATCTCGGCGGTAATATTTGAAAACATTCCTGGCGAGTTGGCCTCTACGTCACCGTGGGACCATTATAGACATACATAACGTAATATAACCTAACCTAACCCAAGCTAACATCTCGGCGGTAATATTTGACAACATTCCCGGCGAGTTGGCCTATACGTCTCCGTGGGACCTTTGTATACATCAATAACGTAATATAACCTAACCTAACCCAACATAACATCTCGGCGGTAATATTTGAAAACATTCATGGCGAGCTGGCCTATACGTCTCCGTGGTACATTTATATACATCAATAACGTAATATAACCTATCCTAACCCAAAATAACATCTCGGCGGTAATATTTGACCACATTCCTGGCTTGCTGGCATCTACGTCTCCGTGGGACCTTTATATACATCAATAACGTAATATAACCTAACCTAACCCAACCTAACATCTCGGCGGTAATATTTGACAACATTCCTGGCGAGTTGGCCTCTACGTCTCGGTTTGACCTTCATATACATCAATAACGTAATATAACCTAACCTAACCCAACCTATCATCTCGGCGGTAATATTTGACAACATTCCTGGCGAGATGGCCTCCACGTCTCCGTGGGACCTTTATATACATCAATAACGTAATATAACCTAACCTAACCCAAGCTAACATCTCGGCGGTAATATTTGATCACATTCCTGGCTTGCTGGCCTCTACGTCTCCACGGGACCTTTATATACATCTATAACGTGATATAACCTAACCTAACCCAACCTAACATCTCGGCGGTAATATTTGAAAACATTCCTGGCGAGTTGGCCTCTACGTCACCGTGGGACCTTTATAGACATACATAACGTAATATAACCTAACCTAACCCAAGCTAACATCTCGGCGGTAATATTTGACAACATTCCCGGCGAGTTGGCCTATACGTCTCCGTGGGACCTTTGTATACATCAATAACGTAATATAACCTAACCTAACCCAACATAACATCTCGGCGGTAATATTTGATCACATTCCTGGCTTGCTGGCCTCTACGTCTCCGCGGGACCTTTATATACATCTATAACGTGATATAACCTAACCTAACCCAACCTAACATCTCGGCGGTAATATTTGAAAACATTCCTGGCGAGTTGGCCTCTACGTCACCGTGGGACCTTTATAGACATCCATAACGTAATATAACCTAACCTAACCCAACCTAACATCTCGGCGGTAATATTTGAAAACATTCATGGCGAGCTGGCCTATACGTCTCCGTGGTACATTTATATACATCAATAACGTAATATAACCTATCCTAACCCAAAATAACATCTCGGCGGTAATATTTGACCACATTCCTGGCTTGCTGGCATCTACGTCTCCGTGGGACCTTTATATATATCAATAACGTAATATAACCTAACCTAACCCAACCTATCATCTCGGCGGTAATATTTGACAACATTCCTGGCGAGATGGCCTCCACGTCTCCGTGGGACCTTTATATACATCAATAACGTAATATAACCTAACCTAACCCAACCTAACATCTCGGCGGTAATATTTGATCACATTCCTGGCTTGCTGGCCTCTACGTCTCCACGGGACCTTTATATACATCTATAACGTGATATAACCTAACCTAACCCAACCTAACATCTCGGCGGTAATATTTGAAAACATTCCTGGCGAGTTGGCCTCTACGTCACCGTGGGACCTTTATAGACATACATAACGTAATATAACCTAACCTAACCCAAGCTAACATATCGGCGGTAATATTTGACAACATTCCCGGCGAGTTGGCCTATACGTCTCCGTGGGACCTTTATATACATCAATAACGTAATATAACCTAACCTAACCCAACCTAACATCTCGGCGGTAATATTTGAAAACATTCATGGCGAGTTGGCCTATACGTCTCCGTGGTACATTTATATACATCAATAACGTAATATAACCTATCCTAACCCAAAATAACATCTCGGCGGTAATATTTGACCACATTCCTGGCTTGTTGGCATCTACGTCACCGTGGGACCTTTATAGACATCCATAACGTAATATAACCTAACCTAACCCAACCTAACATCTCGGCGGTAATATTTGACAACATTCCCGGCGAGTTGGCCTATACGTCTCCGTGGGACCTTTGTATACATCAATAACGTAATATAACCTAACCTAATCCAACCTAACATCTCGGCGGTAATATTTGATCACATTCCTGGCTTGCTGGCCTCTACGTCTCCGCGGGACCTTTATATACATCTATAACGTGATATAACCTAACCTAACCCAACCTAACATCTGGGCGGTAATATTTGAAAACATTCCTGGCGAGTTGGCCTCTACGTCACCGTGGGACCTTTATAGACATCCATAACGTAATATAACCTAACCTAACCCAAGCTAACATCTCGGCGGTAATATTTGACAACATTCCCGGCGAGTTGGCCTATACGTCTCCGTGGGACCTTTATATACATCAATAACGTAATATAACCTAACCTAACCCAACCTAACATCTCGGCGGTAATATTTGAAAACATTCATGGCGAGTTGGCCTCTACGTCTCGGTGGGACCTTTATATACATCAATAACGTAATATAACCTATCCTAACCCAACGTAACATCTCGGCGGTAATATTTGACAACATTCCTGGCGAGTTGGCCTCTACGTCTCGGTTTGTCCTTCATATACATCAATAACGTAATATAACATAACCGAAACCAACCTAACATCTCGGCGGTAATATTTGATCACATTCCTGGCTTGCTGGCCTCTACGTCTCCGCGGGACCTTTATATACATCTATAACGTGATATAACCTAACCTAACCCAACCTAACATCTCGGCGGTAATATTTGAAAACATTCATGGCGGGTTGGCCTCTACGTCTCGGTTTGACCTTCATATACATCAATAACGTAATATAACCTAACCTAACCCAACCTATCATCTCGGCGGTAATATTTGACAACATTCCTGGCGAGATGGCCTCCACGTCTCCGTGGGACCTTTATATACATCAATAACGTAATATAACCTAACCTAACCCAAGCTAACATCTCGGCGGTAATATTTGATCACATTCCTGGCTTGCTGGCCTCTACGTCTCCACGGGACCTTTATATACATCTATAACGTGATATAAACTAACCTAACCCAACCTAACATCTCGGCGGTAATATTTGAAAACATTCCTGGCGAGTTGGCCTCTACGTCACCGTGGGACCATTATAGACATACATAACGTAATATAACCTAACCTAACCCAAGCTAACATCTCGGCGGTAATATTTGACAACATTCCCGGCGAGTTGGCCTATACGTCTCCGTGGGACCTTTGTATACATCAATAACGTAATATAACCTAACCTAACCCAACATAACATCTCGGCGGTAATATTTGAAAACATTCATGGCGAGCTGGCCTATACGTCTCCGTGGTACATTTATATACATCAATAACGTAATATAACCTATCCTAACCCAAAATAACATCTCGGCGGTAATATTTGACCACATTCCTGGCTTGCTGGCATCTACGTCTCCGTGGGACCTTTATATACATCAATAACGTAATATAACCTAACCTAACCCAACCTAACATCTCGGCGGTAATATTTGACAACATTCCTGGCGAGTTGGCCTCTACGTCTCGGTTTGACCTTCATATACATCAATAACGTAATATAACCTAACCTAACCCAACCTATCATCTCGGCGGTAATATTTGACAACATTCCTGGCGAGATGGCCTCCACGTCTCCGTGGGACCTTTATATACATCAATAACGTAATATAACCTAACCTAACCCAAGCTAACATCTCGGCGGTAATATTTGATCACATTCCTGGCTTGCTGGCCTCTACGTCTCCACGGGACCTTTATATACATCTATAACGTGATATAACCTAACCTAACCCAACCTAACATCTCGGCGGTAATATTTGAAAACATTCCTGGCGAGTTGGCCTCTACGTCACCGTGGGACCTTTATAGACATACATAACGTAATATAACCTAACCTAACCCAAGCTAACATCTCGGCGGTAATATTTGACAACATTCCCGGCGAGTTGGCCTATACGTCTCCGTGGGACCTTTGTATACATCAATAACGTAATATAACCTAACCTAACCCAACATAACATCTCGGCGGTAATATTTGATCACATTCCTGGCTTGCTGGCCTCTACGTCTCCGCGGGACCTTTATATACATCTATAACGTGATATAACCTAACCTAACCCAACCTAACATCTCGGCGGTAATATTTGAAAACATTCCTGGCGAGTTGGCCTCTACGTCACCGTGGGACCTTTATAGACATCCATAACGTAATATAACCTAACCTAACCCAACCTAACATCTCGGCGGTAATATTTGAAAACATTCATGGCGAGCTGGCCTATACGTCTCCGTGGTACATTTATATACATCAATAACGTAATATAACCTATCCTAACCCAAAATAACATCTCGGCGGTAATATTTGACCACATTCCTGGCTTGCTGGCATCTACGTCTCCGTGGGACCTTTATATATATCAATAACGTAATATAACCTAACCTAACCCAACCTATCATCTCGGCGGTAATATTTGACAACATTCCTGGCGAGATGGCCTCCACGTCTCCGTGGGACCTTTATATACATCAATAACGTAATATAACCTAACCTAACCCAACCTAACATCTCGGCGGTAATATTTGATCACATTCCTGGCTTGCTGGCCTCTACGTCTCCACGGGACCTTTATATACATCTATAACGTGATATAACCTAACCTAACCCAACCTAACATCTCGGCGGTAATATTTGAAAACATTCCTGGCGAGTTGGCCTCTACGTCACCGTGGGACCTTTATAGACATACATAACGTAATATAACCTAACCTAACCCAAGCTAACATATCGGCGGTAATATTTGACAACATTCCCGGCGAGTTGGCCTATACGTCTCCGTGGGACCTTTATATACATCAATAACGTAATATAACCTAACCTAACCCAACCTAACATCTCGGCGGTAATATTTGAAAACATTCATGGCGAGTTGGCCTATACGTCTCCGTGGTACATTTATATACATCAATAACGTAATATAACCTATCCTAACCCAAAATAACATCTCGGCGGTAATATTTGACCACATTCCTGGCTTGTTGGCATCTACGTCACCGTGGGACCTTTATAGACATCCATAACGTAATATAACCTAACCTAACCCAACCTAACATCTCGGCGGTAATATTTGACAACATTCCCGGCGAGTTGGCCTATACGTCTCCGTGGGACCTTTGTATACATCAATAACGTAATATAACCTAACCTAATCCAACCTAACATCTCGGCGGTAATATTTGATCACATTCCTGGCTTGCTGGCCTCTACGTCTCCGCGGGACCTTTATATACATCTATAACGTGATATAACCTAACCTAACCCAACCTAACATCTGGGCGGTAATATTTGAAAACATTCCTGGCGAGTTGGCCTCTACGTCACCGTGGGACCTTTATAGACATCCATAACGTAATATAACCTAACCTAACCCAAGCTAACATCTCGGCGGTAATATTTGACAACATTCCCGGCGAGTTGGCCTATACGTCTCCGTGGGACCTTTATATACATCAATAACGTAATATAACCTAACCTAACCCAACCTAACATCTCGGCGGTAATATTTGAAAACATTCATGGCGAGTTGGCCTCTACGTCTCGGTGGGACCTTTATATACATCAATAACGTAATATAACCTATCCTAACCCAACGTAACATCTCGGCGGTAATATTTGACAACATTCCTGGCGAGTTGGCCTCTACGTCTCGGTTTGTCCTTCATATACATCAATAACGTAATATAACATAACCGAAACCAACCTAACATCTCGGCGGTAATATTTGATCACATTCCTGGCTTGCTGGCCTCTACGTCTCCGCGGGACCTTTATATACATCTATAACGTGATATAACCTAACCTAACCCAACCTAACATCTCGGCGGTAATATTTGAAAACATTCCTGGCGAGTTGGACTCTACGTCACCGTGGGACCTTTATAGACATCCATAACGTAATATAACCTAACCTAACCCAAGCTAACATCTCGGCGGTAATATTTGACAACATTCCCGGCGAGTTGGCCTATACGTCTCCGTGGGACCTTTGTATACATCAATAACGTAATATAACCTAACCTAACCCAACCTAACATCCCGGCGGTATTATTTGATCACATTCCTGGCGAGTTGGCCTCTACGTCTCCGTGGTACATTTATATACATCAATAACGTAATATAAGCTATCCTAACCCAAAATAACATCTCGGCGGTAATATTTGACCACATTCCTGGCTTGTTGGCATCTACGTCTCCGCGGGACCTTTATATACATCTATAACGTAATATAACCTAACCTAACCCAACCTATCATCTCGGCGGTAATATTTGACAACATTCCTGGCGAGATGGCCTCCTCGTCTCCGTGGGACCTTTATATACATCAATAACGTAATATAACCTAACCTAACCCAACCTAACATCTCGGCGGTAATATTTGATCACATTCCTGGCTTGCTGGCCTCTACGTCTCCACGGGACCTTTATATACATCTATAACGTGATATAACCTAACCTAACCCAACCTAACATCTCGGCGGTAATATTTGAAAACATTCCTGGCGAGTTGGCCTCTACGTCACCGTGGGACCTTTATAGACATACATAACGTAATATAACCTAACCTAACCCAAGCTAACATATCGGCGGTAATATTTGACAACATTCCCGGCGAGTTGGCCTATACGTCTCCGTGGGACCTTTATATACATCAATAACGTAATATAACCTAACCTAACCCAACCTAACATCTCGGCGGTAATATTTGAAAACATTCATGGCGAGTTGGCCTATACGTCTCCGTGGTACATTTATATACATCAATAACGTAATATAACCTATCCTAACCCAAAATAACATCTCGGCGGTAATATTTGACCACATTTCTGGCTTGCTGGCATCTACGTCTCCGTGGGACCTTTATAGACATCCATAACGTAATATAACCTAACCTAACCCAAGCTAACATCTCGGCGGTAATATTTGACAACATTCCCGGCGAGTTGGCCTATACGTCTCCGTGGGACCTTTGTATACATCAATAACGTAATATAACCTAACCTAACCCAACCTAACATCTCGGCGGTAATATTTGATCACATTCCTGGCTTGCTGGCCTCTACGTCTCCGCGGGACCTTTATATACATCTATAACGTGATATAACCTAACCTAACCCAACCTAACATCTCGGCGGTAATATTTGACAACATTCCTGGCGAGTTGGCCTCTACGTCACCGTGGGACCTTTATAGACATACATAACGTAATATAACCTAACCTAACCCAAGCTAACATATCGGCGGTAATATTTGACAACATTCCCGGCGAGTTGGCCTATGCGTCTCCGTGGGACCTTTATATACATCAATAACGTAATATAACCTAACCTAACCCAACCTAACATCTCGGCGGTAATATTTGAAAACATTCATGGCGAGTTGGCCTATACGTCTCCGTGGTACATTTATATACATCAATAACGTAATATAACCTATCCTAACCCAAAATAACATCTCGGCGGTAATATTTGACCACATTTCTGGCTTGCTGGCATCTACGTCTCCGTGGGACCTTTATAGACATCCATAACGTAATATAACCTAACCTAACCCAAGCTAACATCTCGGCGGTAATATTTGACAACATTCCCGGCGAGTTGGCCTATACGTCTCCGTGGGACCTTTGTATACGTCAATAACGTAATATAACCTAACCTAACCCAATCTAACATCTCGGCGGTAATATTTGATCACATTCCTGGCTTGCTGGCCTCTACGTCTCCGCGGGACCTTTATATACATCTATAACGTGATATAACCTAACCTAACCCAACCTAACATCTCGGCGGTAATATTTGACAACATTCCTGGCGAGATGGCCTCCACGTCTCCGTGGGACCTTTATATACATCAATAACGTAATATAACCTAACCTAACCCAACCTAACGTCTCGGCGGTAATATTTGATCACATTCCTGGCTTGCTGGCCTCTACGTCTCCACGGGACCTTTATATACATCTATAACGTGATATAACCTAACCTAACCCAACCTAACATCTCGGCGGTAATATTTGAAAACATTCCTGGCGAGTTGGCCTCTACGTCTCCGTGGTACATTTATATACATCTGTAACGTAATATAACCTATCCTAATCCAAAATAACATCTCGGCGGTAATATTTGACCACATTCCTGGCTTGTTGGCATCTACGTCTCCGCGGGACCTTTATATACATCTATAACGTAATATAACCTAACCTAACCCAACCTATCATCTCGGCGGTAATATTTGATCACATTCCTGGCTTGCTGGCCTCTACGTCTCCGCGGGACCTTTATATACATCTATAACGTGATATAACCTAACCTAACCCAACCTAACATCTCGGCGGTAATATTTGAAAACATTCCTGGCGAGTTGGACTCTACGTCACCGTGGGACCTTTATAGACATCCATAACGTAATATAACCTAACCTAACCCAAGCTAACATCTCGGCGGTAATATTTCACAACATTCCCGGCGAGTTGGCCTATACGTCTCCGTGGGACCTTTGTATACATCAATAACGTAATATAACCTAACCTAACCCAACCTAACATCCCGGCGGTATTATTTGATCACATTCCTGGCGAGTTGGCCTCTACGTCTCCGTGGTACATTTATATACATCAATAACGTAATATAAGCTATCCTAACCCAAAATAACATCTCGGCGGTAATATTTGACCACATTCCTGGCTTGTTGGCATCTACGTCTCCGCGGGACCTTTATATACATCTATAACGTAATATAACCTAACCTAACCCAACCTATCATCTCGGCGGTAATATTTGACAACATTCCTGGCGAGATGGCCTCCTCGTCTCCGTGGGACCTTTATATACATCAATAACGTAATATAACCTAACCTAACCCAACCTAACATCTCGGCGGTAATATTTGATCACATTCCTGGCTTGCTGGCCTCTACGTCTCCACGGGACCTTTATATACATCTATAACGTGATATAACCTAACCTAACCCAACCTAACATCTCGGCGGTAATATTTGAAAACATTCCTGGCGAGTTGGCCTCTACGTCACCGTGGGACCTTTATAGACATACATAACGTAATATAACCTAACCTAACCCAAGCTAACATATCGGCGGTAATATTTGACAACATTCCCGGCGAGTTGGCCTATACGTCTCCGTGGGACCTTTATATACATCAATAACGTAATATAACCTAACCTAACCCAACCTAACATCTCGGCGGTAATATTTGAAAACATTCATGGCGAGTTGGCCTATACGTCTCCGTGGTACATTTATATACATCAATAACGTAATATAACCTATCCTAACCCAAAATAACATCTCGGCGGTAATATTTGACCACATTTCTGGCTTGCTGGCATCTACGTCACCGTGGGACCTTTATAGACATCCATAACGTAATATAACCTAACCTAACCCAAGCTAACATCTCGGCGGTAATATTTGACAACATTCCCGGCGAGTTGGCCTATACGTCTCCGTGGGACCTTTGTATACATCAATAACGTAATATAACCTAACCTAACCCAACCTAACATCTCGGCGGTAATATTTGATCACATTCCTGGCTTGCTGGCCTCTACGTCTCCGCGGGACCTTTATATACATCTATAACGTGATATAACCTAACCTAACCCAACCTAACATCTCGGCGGTAATATTTGACAACATTCCTGGCGAGTTGGCCTCTACGTCACCGTGGGACCTTTATAGACATACATAACGTAATATAACCTAACCTAACCCAAGCTAACATATCGGCGGTAATATTTGACAACATTCCCGGCGAGTTGGCCTATGCGTCTCCGTGGGACCTTTATATACATCAATAACGTAATATAACCTAACCTAACCCAACCTAACATCTCGGCGGTAATATTTGAAAACATTCATGGCGAGTTGGCCTATACGTCTCCGTGGTACATTTATATACATCAATAACGTAATATAACCTATCCTAACCCAAAATAACATCTCGGCGGTAATATTTGACCACATTTCTGGCTTGCTGGCATCTACGTCTCCGTGGGACCTTTATAGACATCCATAACGTAATATAACCTAACCTAACCCAAGCTAACATCTCGGCGGTAATATTTGACAACATACCCGGCGAGTTGGCCTATACGTCTCCGTGGGACCTTTGTATACGTCAATAACGTAATATAACCTAACCTAACCCAATCTAACATCTCGGCGGTAATATTTGATCACATTCCTGGCTTGCTGGCCTCTACGTCTCCGCGGGACCTTTATATACATCTATAACGTGATATAACCTAACCTAACCCAACCTAACATCTCGGCGGTAATATTTGACAACATTCCTGGCGAGATGGCCTCCACGTCTCCGTGGGACCTTTATATACATCAATAACGTAATATAACCTAACCTAACCCAACCTAACGTCTCGGCGGTAATATTTGATCACATTCCTGGCTTGCTGGCCTCTACGTCTCCACGGGACCTTTATATACATCTATAACGTGATATAACCTAACCTAACCCAACCTAACATCTCGGCGGTAATATTTGAAAACATTCCTGGCGAGTTGGCCTCTACGTCTCCGTGGTACATTTATATACATCAATAACGTAATATAACCTATCCTAACCCAAAATAACATCTCGGCGGTAATATTTGACAACATTCCTGGCGAGTTGGCCTCTACGTCTCGGTTTGTCCTTCATATACATCAATAACGTAATATAACATAACCGAAACCAACCTAACATCTCGGCGGTAATATTTGAAAACATTCCTGGCGAGTTGGACTCTACGTCTCCGTGGGACCTTTATATACATCTATAACGTAATATAACCTAACCTAACCCAACGTAACATCTCGGCGGTAATATTTGACAACATTCCTGGCGAGTTGGCCTCTACGTCTCCGTGGTACATTTATATACATCAATAACGTAATATAACCTATCCTAACCCAAAATAACATCTCGGCGGTAATATTTGACCACATTCCTGGCTTGTTGGCATCTACGTCTCCGCGGGACCTTTATATACATCTATAACGTAATATAACTTAACCTAACCCAACCTATCATCTCGGCGGTAATATTTGACAACATTCCTGGCGAGATGGCCTCCACGTCTCCGTGGGACCTTTATATACATCAATAACGTAATATAACCTAACCTAACCCAACCTAACATCTCGGCGGTAATATTTGATCACATTCCTGGCTTGCTGGCCTCTACGTCTCCGCGGGACCTTTATATACATCTATAACGTGATATAACCTAACCTAACCCAACCTAACATCTCGGCGGTAATATTTGACAACATTCCTGGCGAGATGGCCTCCACGTCTCCGTGGGACCTTTATATACATCAATAACGTAATATAACCTAACCTAACCCAACCTAACGTCTCGGCGGTAATATTTGACAACATTCCCGGCGAGTTGGCCTATACGTCTCCGTGGGACCTTTATATACATCAATAACGTAATATAACCTAACCTAACCCAACCTAACATCTCGGCGGTAATATTTGAAAACATTCATGGCGAGTTGGCCTATACGTCTCCGTGGTACATTTATATACATCAATAACGTAATATAACCTATCCTAACCCAAAAGAACATCTCGGCGGTAATATTTGACCACATTTCTGGCTTGCTGGCATCTACGTCTCCGTGGGACCTTTATAGACATCCATAACGTAATATAACCTAACCTAACCCAAGCTAACATCTCGGCGGTAATATTTGACAACATTCCCGGCGAGTTGGCCTATACGTCTCCGTGGGACCTTTGTATACATCAATAACGTAATATAACCTAACCTAATCCAACCTAACATCTCGGCGGTAATATTTGATCACATTCCTGGCTTGCTGGCCTCTACGTCTCCGCGGGACCTTTATATACATCTATAACGTGATATAACCTAACCTAACCCAACCTAACATCTGGGCGGTAATATTTGAAAACATTCCTGGCGAGTTGGCCTCTACGTCACCGTGGGACCTTTATAGGCATCCATAACGTAATATAACCTAACCTAAACCAAGCTAACATCTCGGCGGTAATATTTGACAACATTCCCGGCGAGTTGGCCTATACGTCTCCGTGGGACCTTTATATACATCAATAACGTAATATAACCTAACCTAACCCAACCTAACATCTCGGCGGTAATATTTGAAAACATTCATGGCGAGTTGGCCTCTACGTCTCGGTGGGACCTTTATATACATCAATAACGTAATATAACCTATCCTAACCCAACGTAACATCTCGGCGGTAATAGTTGACAACATTCCTGGCGAGTTGGCCTCTACGTCTCCGTGGGACCTTTATATACATCTATAACGTAATATAACCTAACCTAACCCAACGTAACATCTCGGCGGTAATATTTGACAACATTCCTGGCGAGTTGGCCTCTACGTCTCCGTGGTACATTTATATACATCAATAACGTAATATAACCTATCCTAACCCAAAATAACATCTCGGCGGTAATATTTGACCACATTCCTGGCTTGTTGGCATCTACGTCTCCGCGGGACCTTTATATACATCTATAACGTAATATAACCTAACCTAACCCAACCTATCATCTCGGCGGTAATATTTGACAACATTCCTGGCGAGATGGCCTCCACGTCTCCGTGGGACCTTTATATACATCAATAACGTAATATAACCTAACCTAACCCAACCTAACATCTCGGCGGTAATATTTGATCACATTCCTGGCTTGCTGGCCTCTACGTCTCCGCGGGACCTTTATATACATCTATAACGTGATATAACCTAACCTAACCCAACCTAACATCTCGGCGGTAATATTTGACAACATTCCTGGCGAGATGGCCTCCACGTCTCCGTGGGACCTCTATATACATCAATAACGTAATATAACCTAACCTAACCCAACCTAACGTCTCGGCGGTAATATTTGACAACATTCCCGGCGAGTTGGCCTATACGTCTCCGTGGGACCTTTATATACATCAATAACGTAATATAACCTAACCTAACCCAACCTAACATCTCGGCGGTAATATTTGATCACATTCCTGGCTTGCTGGCCTCTACGTCTCCACGGGACCTTTATATACATCTATAACGTGATATAACCTAACCTAACCCAACCTAACATCTCGGCGGTAATATTTGAAAACATTCCTGGCGAGTTGGCCTCTACGTCACCGTGGGACCTTTATAGACATACATAACGTAATATAACCTAACCTAACCCAAGCTAACATATCGGCGGTAATATTTGACAACATTCCCGGCGAGTTGGCCTATACGTCTCCGTGGGACCTTTATATACATCAATAACGTAATATAACCTAACCTAACCCAACCTAACATCTCGGCGGTAATATTTGAAAACATTCATGGCGAGTTGGCCTATACGTCTCCGTGGTACATTTATATACATCAATAACGTAATATAACCTATCCTAACCCAAAATAACATCTCGGCGGTAATATTTGACCACATTTCTGGCTTGCTGGCATCTACGTCTCCGTGGGACCTTTATAGACATCCATAACGTAATATAACCTAACCTAACCCAAGCTAACATCTCGGCGGTAATATTTGACAACATTCCCGGCGAGTTGGCCTATACGTCTCCGTGGGACCTTTGTATACATCAATAACGTAATATAACCTAACCTAACCCAACCTAACATCTCGGCGGTAATATTTGATCACATTCCTGGCTTGCTGGCCTCTACGTCTCCGCGGGACCTTTATATACATCTATAACGTGATATAACCTAACCTAACCCAACCTAACATCTCGGCGGTAATATTTGACAACATTCCTGGCGAGTTGGCCTCTACGTCACCGTGGGACCTTTATAGACATACATAACGTAATATAACCTAACCTAACCCAAGCTAACATATCGGCGGTAATATTTGACAACATTCCCGGCGAGTTGGCCTATGCGTCTCCGTGGGACCTTTATATACATCAATAACGTAATATAACCTAACCTAACCCAACCTAACATCTCGGCGGTAATATTTGAAAACATTCATGGCGAGTTGGCCTATACGTCTCCGTGGTACATTTATATACATCAATAACGTAATATAACCTATCCTAACCCAAAATAACATCTCGGCGGTAATATTTGACCACATTTCTGGCTTGCTGGCATCTACGTCTCCGTGGGACCTTTATAGACATCCATAACGTAATATAACCTAACCTAACCCAAGCTAACATCTCGGCGGTAATATTTGACAACATACCCGGCGAGTTGGCCTATACGTCTCCGTGGGACCTTTGTATACGTCAATAACGTAATATAACCTAACCTAACCCAATCTAACATCTCGGCGGTAATATTTGATCACATTCCTGGCTTGCTGGCCTCTACGTCTCCGCGGGACCTTTATATACATCTATAACGTGATATAACCTAACCTAACCCAACCTAACATCTCGGCGGTAATATTTGACAACATTCCTGGCGAGATGGCCTCCACGTCTCCGTGGGACCTTTATATACATCAATAACGTAATATAACCTAACCTAACCCAACCTAACGTCTCGGCGGTAATATTTGATCACATTCCTGGCTTGCTGGCCTCTACGTCTCCACGGGACCTTTATATACATCTATAACGTGATATAACCTAACCTAACCCAACCTAACATCTCGGCGGTAATATTTGAAAACATTCCTGGCGAGTTGGCCTCTACGTCTCCGTGGTACATTTATATACATCAATAACGTAATATAACCTATCCTAACCCAAAATAACATCTCGGCGGTAATATTTGACCACATTCCTGGCTTGTTGGCATCTACGTCTCCGCGGGACCTTTATATACATCTATAACGTAATATAACCTAACCTAACCCAACCTAACATCTCGGCGGTAATATTTGAAAACATTCCTGGCGAGTTGGCCTCTACGTCACCGTGGGACCTTTATAGACATCCATAACGTAATATAACCTAACCTAACCCAAGCTAACATCTCGGCGGCAATATTTGAAAACATTCCTGGCGAGTTGGCCTCTACGTCTCCGTGGGACCTTTATATACATCAATAACGTAATATAACCTAACCTAACCCAACCTAACATCTCGGCGGTAATATTTGAAAACATTCATGGCGAGTTGGCCTCTACGTCTCGGTGGGACCTTTATATACATCAATAACGTAATATAACCTATCCTAACCCAACGTAACATCTCGGCGGTAATATTTGACAACATTCCTGGCGAGTTGGCCTCTACGTCTCGGTTTGTCCTTCATATACATCAATAACGTAATATAACATAACCGAAACCAACCTAACATCTCGGCGGTAATATTTGAAAACATTCCTGGCGAGTTGGACTCTACGTCTCCGTGGGACCTTTATATACATCTATAACGTAATATAACCTAACCTAACCCAACGTAACATCTCGGCGGTAATATTTGACAACATTCCTGGCGAGTTGGCCTCTACGTCTCCGTGGTACATTTATATACATCAATAACGTAATATAACCTATCCTAACCCAAAATAACATCTCGGCGGTAATATTTGACCACATTCCTGGCTTGTTGGCATCTACGTCTCCGCGGGACCTTTATATACATCTATAACGTAATATAACCTAACCTAACCCAACCTATCATCTCGGCGGTAATATTTGACAACATTCCTGGCGAGATGGCCTCCACGTCTCCGTGGGACCTTTATATACATCAATAACGTAATATAACCTAACCTAACCCAACCTAACATCTCGGCGGTAATATTTGATCACATTCCTGGCTTGCTGGCCTCTACGTCACCGTGGGACCTTTATAGACATACATAACGTAATATAACCTAACCTAACCCAAGCTAACATCTCGGCGGTAATATTTGACAACATTCCCGGCGAGTTGGCCTATACGTCTCCGTGGGACCTTTGTATACATCAATAACGTAATATAACCTAACCTAACCCAACATAACATCTCGGCGGTAATATTTGATCACATTCCTGGCTTGCTGGCCTCTACGTCTCCGCGGGACCTTTATATACATCTATAACGTGATATAACCTAACCTAACCCAACCTAACATCTCGGCGGTAATATTTGAAAACATTCCTGGCGAGTTGGCCTCTACGTCACCGTGGGACCTTTATAGACATCCATAACGTAATATAACTTAACCTAACCCAACGTAACATCTCGGCGATAATATTTGACAACATTCCTGGCGAGTTGGCCTCTACGTCTCCGTGGTACATTTATATACATCAATAACGTAATATAACCTATCCTAACCCAAAATAACATCTCGGCGGTAATATTTGACCACATTCCTGGCTTGTTGGCATCTACGTCTCCGCGGGACCTTTATATACATCTATAACGTAATATAACCTAACCTAACCCAACCTAACATCTCGGCGGTAATATTTGAAGACATTCATGGCGAGTTGGCCTCTACGTCTCCGTGGGACCTTTATATACATCAATAACGTAATATAACCTATCCTAACCCAAAATAACATCTCGGCGGTAATATTTGACCACATTCCTGGCTTGTTGGCATCTACGTCTCCGTGGGACCTTTATATACATCATTTACGTAATATAACCTAACCTAACCCAACGTAACATCTCGGCGGTAATATTTGACAACATTCCTGGCGAGTTGGCCTCTACGTCTCGGTTTGTCCTTCATATACATCAATAACGTAATATAACATAACCGAAACCAACCTAACATCTCGGCGGTAATATTTGAAAACATTCCTGGCGAGTTGGCCTCTACGTCTCCGTGGGACCTTTATATACATCTATAACGTAATATAACCTAACCTAACCCAACCTAACATCTCGGTGGTAATATTTGATCACATTCCTGGCTTGCTGGCCTCTACGTCTCCGCGGGACCTTTATATACATCTATAACGTGATATAACCTAACCTAACCCAACCTAACATCTCGGCGGTAATATTTGAAAACATTCCTGGCGAGTTGGCCTCTACGTCACCGTGGGACCTTTATAGACATCCATAACGTAATATAACCTAACCTAACCCAACCTAACATCTCGGCGGTAATATTTGAAAACATTCATGGCGAGTTGGCCTCTACGTCTCCGTGGGACCTTTATATACATCTATAACGTAATATAACCTAACCTAACCCATCCTAACATCTCGGCGGTAATATTTGAAAACATTCATCGCGAGTTGGCCTCTACGTCTCCGTGGTACATTTATATACATCAATAACGTAATATAACCTATCCTAACCCAAAATAACATCTCGGCGGTAGTATTTGACCACATTCCTGGCTTGCTGGCATCTACGTCTCCGTGGGACCTTTATATACATCAATAACGTAATATAACCTAACCTAACCCAACCTATCATCTCGGCGGTAATATTTGACAACATTCCTGGCGAGTTGGCCTCTACGTCTCGGTTTGACCTTCATATACATCAATAACGTAATATAACCTAACCTAACCCAACCTATCATCTCGGCGGTAATATTTGACAACATTCCTGGCGAGATGGCCTCCACGTCTCCGTGGGACCTTTATATACATCAATAACGTAATATAACCTAACCTAACCCAAGCTAACATCTCGGCGGTAATATTTGATCACATTCCTGGCTTGCTGGCCTCTACGTCTCCACGGGACCTTTATATACATCTATAACGTGATATAACCTAACCTAACCCAACCTAACATCTCGGCGGTAATATTTGAAAACATTCCTGGCGAGTTGGCCTCTACGTCACAGTGGGACCTTTATAGACATCCATAGCGTAATATAACCTAACCTAACCCAACCTAACATCTCGGCGGTAATATTTGAAAACATTCATGGCGAGTTGGCCTATACGTCTCCGTGGTACATTTATATACATCAATAACGTAATATAACCTATCCTAACCCAAAATAACATCTCGGCGGAAATATTTGACCACATTCCTGGCTTGCTGGCATCTACGTCTCCGTGGGACCTTTATATATATCAATAACGTAATATAACCTAACCTAACCCAACCTATCATCTCGGCGGTAATATTTGACAACATTCCTGGCGAGATGGCCTCCACGTCTCCGTGGGACCTTTATATACATCTATAACGTAATATAACCTTACCTAACCCAACCTAACATCTCGGCTGTAATATTTGATCGCATTCCTGGCTTGCTGGCCTCTACGTCTCCGCGGGACCTTTATATACATCTCTAACGTGATATAACCTAACCTAACCCAACCTAACATCTCGGCGGTAATATTTGAAAACATTCCTGGCGAGATGGCCTCTACGTCACCGTGGGACCTTTATAGACATCCATAACGTAATATAACCTAACCTAACCCAAGCTAACATCTCGGCGGTAATATTTGACAACATTCCCAGCGAGTTGGCCTATACGTCTCCGTGGGACCTTTGTATACATCAATAACGTAATATAACCTAACCTAACCCAACCTAACATCTCGGCGGTAATATTTGATCACATTCCTGGCTTGCTGGCCTCTACGTCTCCGCGGGACCTTTATATACATCTATAACGTGATATAACCTAACCTAACCCAACCTAACATCTCGGCGGTAATATTTGAAAACATTCCTGTCGAGTTGGCCTCTACGTCACCGTGGGACCTTTATAGACATCCATAACGTAATATAACCTAACCTCACCCAACCTAACATCTCGGCGGTAATATTTGAAAACATTCATGGCGAGTTGGCCTATACGTCTCCGTGGTACATTTATATACATCAATAACGTAATATAACCTATCCTAACCCAAAATAACATCTCGGCGGTAATATTTGACCACATTCCTGGCTTGCTGGCATCTACGTCTCCGTGGGACCTTTATATATATCAATAACGTAATATAACCTAACCTAACCCAAGCTAACATCTCGGCGGTAATATTTGACAACATTCCCGGCAAGTTGGCCTATACGTCTCCGTGGGACCTTTGTATACATCAATAACGTAATATAACCTAACCTAATCCAACCTAACATCTGGGCGGTAATATTTGATCACATTCCTGGCTTGCTGGCCTCTACGTCTCCGCGGGACCTTTATATACATCTATAACGTGATATAACCTAACCTAACCCAACCTAACATCTCGGCGGTAATATTTGAAAACATTCCTGGCGAGTTGGCCTCTACGTCACCGTGGGACCTTTATAGACATCCATAACGTAATATAACCTAACCTAACCCAAGCTAACATCTCGGCGGTAATATTTGACAACATTCCCGGCGAGTTGGCCTATACGTCTCCGTGGGACCTTTATATACATCAATAACGTAATATAACCTAACCTAACCCAACCTAACATCTCGGCGGTAATATTTGATCACATTCCTGGCTTGCTGGCCTCTATGTCTCCGCGGGACCTTTAAATACATCTATAACGTAATATAACCTAACCTAACCCAACCTAACACCTCGGCGGTAATATTTGACCACATTCCTGGCTTGCTGGCATCTACGTCTCCGTGGTACATTTATATACATCAATAACGTAATATAACCTATCCTAACACAAAATAACATCTCGGCGGTAATATTTGACCACATTCCTGGCTTGTTGGCATCTACGTCTCCGTGGGAACTTTATATACATCTATAACGTAATATAACCTAACCTAACCCAACCTAACATCTCGGCGGTAATATTTGAAAACATTCATGGCGAGTTGGCCTCTACGTCTCCGTGGGACCTTTATATACATCAATAACGTAATATAACCTATCCTAACCCAACGTAACATCTCGGCGGTAATATTTGACAACATTCCTGGCGAGTTGGCCTCTACGTCTCGGTTTGTCCTTCATATACATCAATAACTTAATATAACATAACCGTAACCAACCTAACATCTCGGCGGTAATATTTGAAAACATTCCTGGCGAGTTGGCCTCTACGTCTCCGTGGGACCTTTATATACATCTATAACGTGATATAACCTAACCTAACCCAACCTAACATCTCGGCGGTAATATTTGAAAACATTCCTGGCGAGTTGGCCTCTACGTCACCGTGGGGCCTTTATAGACATCCATAACGTAATATAACCTAACCTAACCCAAGCTAACATCTCGGCGGTAATATTTGACAACATTCCCGGCGAGTTGGCCTATACGTCTCCGTGGTACATTTATATACATCAATAACGTAATATAACCTATCCTAACCCAAAATAACATCTCGGCGGTAATATTTGACCACATTCCTGGCTTGCTGGCATCTACGTCTCCGTGGGACCTTTATATATATCAATAACGTAATATAACCTAACCTAACCCAACCTAACATCTCGGCGGTAATATTTGAAAACATTCCTTGCGAGTTGGCCTCTACGTCACCGTGGGACCTTTATAGACATACATAACGTAATATAACCTAACCTAACCCAAGCTAACATCTCGGCGGCAATATTTGAAAACATTCCTGGCGAGTTGGCCTCTACGTCTCCGTGGGACCTTTATATACATCTATAACGTAATATAACCTAACCTAACCCAACCTAACATCTCGGCGGTAATATTTGACCACATTCCTGGCTTGTTGGCATCTACGTCTCCGTGGGACCTTTATATACATCATTTACGTAATATAACCTAACCTAACCCAACGTAACATCTCGGCGGTAATATTTGACAACATTCCTGGCGAGTTGGCCTCTACGTCTCGGTTTGTCCTTCATATACATCAATAACGTAATATAACATAACCGAAACCAACCTAACATTTCGGCGGTAATATTTGAAAACATTCCTGGCGAGTTGGCCTCTACGTCTCCGTGGGACCTTTATATACATCAATAACGTAATATAACCTAACCTAACCCAAGCTAACATCTCGGCGGTAATATTTGATCACATTCCTGGCTTGCTGGCCTCTACGTCTCCACGGGACCTTTATATACATCAATAACGTAATATAACCTAACCTAACCCAACATAACATCTCGGCGGTAATATTTGATCACATTCGTGGCTTGCTGGCCTCTACGTCTCCGCGGGACCTTTATATACATCTATAACGTGATATAACCTAACCTAACCCAACCTAACATCTCGGCGGTAGTATTTGAAAACATTCCTGGCGAGTTGGCCTCTACGTCACCGTGGGACCTTTATAGACATCCATAACGTAATATAACTTAACCTAACCCAACGTAACATCTCGGCGATAATATTTGACAACATTCCTGGCGAGTTGGCCTCTACGTCTCCGTGGTACATTTATATACATCAATAACGTAATATAACCTATCCTAACCCAAAATAACATCTCGGCGGTAATATTTGACCACATTCCTGGCTTGTTGGCATCTACGTCTCCGCGGGACCTTTATATACATCTATAACGTAATATAACCTAACCTAACCCAACCTAACATCTCGGCGGTAATATTTGAAAACATTCATGGCGAGTTGGCCTCTACGTCTCCGTGGGACCTTTATATACATCAATAACGTAATATAACCTATCCTAACCCAAAATAACATCTCGGCGGTAATATTTGACCACATTCCTGGCTTGTTGGCATCTACGTCTCCGTGGGACCTTTATATACATCATTTAGGTAATATAACCTAACCTAACCCAACGTAACATCTCGGCGGTAATATTTGACAACATTCCTGGCGAGTTGGCCTCTACGTCTCGGTTTGTCCTTCATATACATCAATAACGTAATATAACATAACCGAAACCAACCTAACATCTCGGCGGTAATATTTGAAAACATTCCTGGCGAGTTGGCCTCTACGTCTCCGTGGGACCTTTATATACATCTATAACGTAATATAACCTAACCTAACCCAACCTAACATCTCGGTGGTAATATTTGATCACATTCCTGGCTTGCTGGCCTCTACGTCTCCGCGGGACCTTTATATACATCTATAACGTGATATAACCTAACCTAACCCAACCTAACATCTCGGCGGTAATGTTTGAAAACATTCCTGGCGAGTTGGCCTCTACGTCACCGTGGGACCTTTATAGACATCCATAACGTAATATAACCTAACCTAACCCAACCTAACATCTCGGCGGTAATATTTGAAAACATTCATGGCGAGTTGGCCTATACGTCTCCGTGGTACATTTATATACATCAATAACGTAATATAACCTATCCTAACCCAAAATAACATCTCGGCGGAAATATTTGACCACATTCCTGGCTTGCTGGCATCTACGTCTCCGTGGGACCTTTATATATATCAATAACGTAATATAACCTAACCTAACCCAACCTATCATCTCGGCGGTAATATTTGACAACATTCCTGGCGAGATGGCCTCCACGTCTCCGTGGGACCTTTATATACATCTATAACGTAATATAACCTTACCTAACCCAACCTAACATCTCGGCTGTAATATTTGATCGCATTCCTGGCTTGCTGGCCTCTACGTCTCCGCGGGACCTTTATATACATCTCTAATACGATATAACCTAACCTAACCCAACCTAACATCTCGGCGGTAATATTTGAAAACATTCCTGGCGAGTTGGCCTCTACGTCACCGTGGGACCTTTATAGACATCCATAACGTAATATAACCTAACCTAACCCAAGCTAACATCTCGGCGGTAATATTTGAAAACATTCATGGCGAGTTGGCCTATACGTCTCCGTGGTACATTTATATACATCAATAACGTAATATAACCTATCCTAACCCAAAATAACATCTCGGCGGTAATATTTGACCACATTCCTGGCTTGCTGGCATCTACGTCTCCGTGGGACCTTTATATATATCAATAACGTAATATAACCTAACCTAACCCAAGCTAACATCTCGGCGGTAATATTTGACAACATTCCCGGCGAGTTGGCCTATACGTCTCCGTGGGACCTTTGTATACATCAATAACGTAATATAACCTAACCTAATCCAACCTAACATCTGGGCGGTAATATTTGATCACATTCCTGGCTTGCTGGCCTCTACGTCTCCGCGGGACCTTTATATACATCTATAACGTGATATAACCTAACCTAACCCAACCTAACATCTCGGCGGTAATATTTGAAAACATTCCTGGCGAGTTGGCCTCTACGTCACCGTGGGACCTTTATAGACATCCATAACGTAATATAACCTAACCTAACCCAAGCTAACATCTCGGCGGTAATATTTGACAACATTCCCGGCGAGTTGGCCTATACGTCTCCGTGGGACCTTTATATACATCAATAACGTAATATAACCTAACCTAACCCAACCTAACATCTCGGCGGTAATATTTGATCACATTCCTGGCTTGCTGGCCTCTACGTCTCCGCGGGACCTTTAAATACATCTATAACGTAATATAACCTAACCTAACCCAACCTAACACCTCGGCGGTAATATTTGACCACATTCCTGGCTTGCTGGCATCTACGTCTCCGTGGTACATTTATATACATCAATAACGTAATATAACCTATCCTAACACAAAATAACATCTCGGCGGTAATATTTGACCACATTCCTGGCTTGTTGGCATCTACGTCTCCGTGGGAACTTTATATACATCTATAACGTAATATAACCTAACCTAACCCAACCTAACATCTCGGCGGTAATATTTGAAAACATTCATGGCGAGTTGGCCTCTACGTCTCCGTGGGACCTTTATATACATCAATAACGTAATATAACCTATCCTAACCCAACGTAACATCTCGGCGGTAATATTTGACAACATTCCTGGCGAGTTGGCCTCTACGTCTCGGTTTGTCCTTCATATACATCAATAACTTAATATAACATAACCGTAACCAACCTAACATCTCGGCGGTAATATTTGAAAACATTCCTGGCGAGTTGGCCTCTACGTCTCCGTGGGACCTTTATATACATCTATAACGTAATATAACCTAACCTAACCCAACCTAACATCTCGGCGGTAATATTTGAAAACATTCGTGGCTAGTTGGCCTCTACGTCTCCGTGGTACATTTATATACATCAATAACGTAATATAACATATCCTAACCCCAAATAACATCTCGGCGGTAATATTTGACCACATTCCTGGCTTGCTGGCATCTACGTCTCCGTGGGACCTTTATATATATCAATAACGTAATATAACCTAACCTAACCCAACCTATCATCTCGGCGGTAATATTTGATCACATTCCTGGCTTGCTGGCCTCTACGTCTCCGCGGGACCTTTATATACATCTATAACGTGATATAACCTAACCTAACCCAACCTAACATCTCGGCGGTAATATTTGAAAACATTCCTGGCGAGTTGGCCTCTACGTCACCGTGGGACCTTTATAGACATCCATAACGTAATATAACCTAACCTAACCCAAGCTAACATCTCGGCGGTAATATTTGACAACATTCCCGGCGAGTTGGCCTATACGTCTCCGTGGTACATTTATATACATCAATAACGTAATATAACCTATCCTAACCCAAAATAACATCTCGGCGGTAATATTTGACCACATTCCTGGCTTGCTGGCATCTACGTCTCCGTGGGACCTTTATATATATCAATAACGTAATATAACCTAACCTAACCCAACCTAACATCTCGGCGGTAATATTTGAAAACATTCCTTGCGAGTTGGCCTCTACGTCACCGTGGGACCTTTATAGACATACATAACGTAATATAACCTAACCTAACCCAAGCTAACATCTCGGCGGCAATATTTGAAAACATTCCTGGCGAGTTGGCCTCTACGTCTCCGTGGGACCTTTATATACATCTATAACGTAATATAACCTAACCTAACCCAACCTAACATCTCGGCGGTAATATTTGACCACATTCCTGGCTTGTTGGCATCTACGTCTCCGTGGGACCTTTATATACATCATTTACGTAATATAACCTAACCTAACCCAACGTAATATCTCGGCGGTAATATTTGACAACATTCCTGGCGAGTTGGCCTCTACGTCTCGGTTTGTCCTTCATATACATCAATAACGTAATATAACATAACCGAAACCAACCTAACATTTCGGCGGTAATATTTGAAAACATTCCTGGCGAGTTGGCCTCTACGTCTCCGTGGGACCTTTATATACATCTATAACGTAATATAACCTAACCTAACCCAACCTAACATCTCGGCGGTAATATTTGATCACATTCCTGGCTTGCTGGCCTCTACGTCTCCGCGGGACCTTTATATACATCTATAACGTGATATAACCTAACCTAACCCAACCTAACATCTCGGCGGTAATATTTGAAACTATTCCTGGCGAGTTGGCCTCTACGTCACCGTGGGACCTTTATAGACATCCATAACGTAATATAACCTAACCTAACCCTAGCTAACATCTCGGCGGTAATATTTGACAACATTACCGGCGAGTTGGCCTATACGTCTCCGTGGGACCTTTGTATACATCAATAACGTAATATAACCTAACCTAACCCAACCGAACATCTCGGCGGTAATATTTGATCACATTCCTGGCTTGCTGGCCTCTACGTCTCCGCGGGACCTTTATATACATCAATAACGTAATAGAACCTATCCTAACCCAAAATAACATCTCGGCGGTAATATTTGACCACATTCCTGGCTTGCTGGCATCTACGTCTCCGTGGTACATTTATATACATCAATAACGTAATATAACATATCCTAACCCCAAATAACATCTCGGCGGTAATATTTGACCACATTCCTGGCTTGCTGGCATCTACGTCTCCGTGGGACCTTTATATATATCAATAACGTAATATAACCTAACCTAACCCAACCTATCATCTCGGCGGTAATATTTGACAACATTCCTGGCTTGCTGGCCTCTACGTCTCCGCGGGACCTTTATATACATCTATAACGTGATATAACCTAACCTAACCCAACCTAACATCTCGGCGGTAATATTTGAAAACATTCCTGGCGAGTTGGCCTCTACGTCACCGTGGGACCTTTATAGACATCCGTAACGTAATATAACCTAACCTAACCCAAGCTAACATCTCGGCGGTAATATTTGACAACATTCCCGGCGAGTTGGCCTATACGTCTCTGCGGGACCTTTATATACATCTATAACGTGATATAACCTAACCTAACCCAACCTAACATCTCGGCGGTAATATTTGAAAACATTCCTGGCGAGTTGGGCTCTACGTCACCGTGGGACCTTTATAGACATCCATAACGTAATATAACCTAACCTAACCCAAGCTAACATCTCGGCGGTAATATTTGATCACATTCCTGGCTTGCTGGCCTCTACGTCTCCACTGGACCTTTATATACATCTATAACGTGATGTAACCTAACCTAACCCAAGCTAACATCTCGGCGGTAATATTTGACAACATTCCCGGCGAGTTGGCCTATACGTCTCCGTGGGACCTTTATATACATCAATAACGTAATATAACCTAACCTAACCCAACCTAACATCTCGGCGGTAATATTTGATCACATTCCTGGCTTGCTGGCCTCTACGTCTCCGCGGGACCTTTAAATACATCTATAACGTAATATAACCTAACCTAACCCAACCTAACACCTCGGCGGTAATATTTGACCACATTCCTGGCTTGCTGGCATCTACGTCTCCGTGGTACATTTATATACATCAATAACGTAATATAACCTATCCTAACCCAAAATAACATCTCGGCGGTAATATTTGACCACATTCCTGGCTTGTTGGCATCTACGTCTCCGCGGGACCTTTATATACATCTATAACGTAATATAACCTAACCTAACCCAACCTAACATCTCGGCGGTAATATTTGAAAACATTCATGGCGAGTTGGCCGCTACGTCTCCGTGGGACCTTTATATGCATCAATAACGTAATATAACCTATCATAACCCAAAATAACATCTCGGCGGTAATATTTGACCACATTCCTGGCTTGTTGGCATCTACGTCTCCGTGGGACCTTTATATACATCATTTACGTAATATAACCTAACCTAACCCAACGTAACATCTCGGCGGTAATATTTGACAACATTCCTGGCGAGTTGGCCTCTACGTCTCGGTTTGTCCTTCATATACATCAATAACGTAATATAACATAACCGAAACCAACCTAACATCTCGGCGGTAATATTTGAAAACATTCCTGGCGAGTTGGCCTCTACGTCTCCGTGGGACCTTTATATACATCTATAACGTAATATAACCTAACCTAACCCAACCTAACACCTCGGCGGTAATATTTGACCACATTCCTGGCTTGCTGGCATCTACGTCTCCGTGGTACATTTATATACATCAATAACGTAATATAACCTATCCTAACCCAAAATAACATCTCGGCGGTAATATTTGACCACATTCCTGGCTTGTTGGCATCTACGTCTCCGTGGGAACTTTATATACATCTATAACGTAATATAACCTAACCTAACCCAACCTAACATCTCGGCGGTAATATTTGAAAACATTCATGGCGAGTTGGCCTCTACGTCTCCGTGGGACCTTTATATACATCAATAACGTAATATAACCTATCCTAACCCAACGTAACATCTCGGCGGTAATATTTGACAACATTCCTGGCGAGTTGGCCTCTACGTCTCGGTTTGTCCTTCATATACATCAATAACTTAATATAACATAACCGTAACCAACCTAACATCTCGGCGGTAATATTTGAAAACATTCCTGGCGAGTTGGCCTCTACGTCTCCGTGGGACCTTTATATACATCTATAACGTAATATAACCTAACCTAACCCAACCTAACATCTCGGCGGTAATATTTGAAAACATTCATGGCTAGTTGGCCTCTACGTCTCCGTGGTACATTTATATACATGAATAACGTAATATAACATATCCTAACCCCAAATAACATCTCGGCGGTAATATTTGACCACATTCCTGGCTTGCTGGCATCTACGTCTCCGTGGGACCTTTATATATATCAATAACGTAATATAACCTAACCTAACCCAACCTATCATCTCGGCGGTAATATTTGATCACATTCCTGGCTTGCTGGCCTCTACGTGTCCGCGGGACCTTTATATACATCTATAACGTGATATAACCTAACCTAACCCAACCTAACATCTCGGCGGTAATATTTGAAAACATTCCTGGCGAGTTGGCCTCTACGTCACCGTGGGACCTTTATAGACATCCATAACGTAATATAACCTAACCTAACCCAAGCTAACATCTCGGCGGTAATATTTGACAACATTCCCGGCGAGTTGGCCTATACGTCTCCGTGGGACCTTTGTATACATCAATAACGTAATATAACCTAACCTAACCCAAC
The DNA here is from genome assembly GCA_963969225.1 of Xylocopa violacea. Classification (NCBI taxonomy): domain Eukaryota; kingdom Metazoa; phylum Arthropoda; class Insecta; order Hymenoptera; family Apidae; genus Xylocopa; species Xylocopa violacea. The sequence goes on along the minus strand of CAXAJV010000147.1, from coordinate 2,297,537 downwards.
CTAACATCCCGGCGGTAATATTTGATCACATTCCCGGCGAGTTGGCCTATACGTCTCCGTGGGACCTTTGTATACATCAATAACGTAATATAACCTAACCTAACCCAACCTAACATCCCGGCGGTAATATTTGATCACATTCCAGGCTTGCTGGCCTCTACGTCTCCGCGGGACCTTTATATACATCTATAACGTGATATAACCTAACCTAACCCAACCTAACATCTCGGCGGTAATATTTGAAAACATTCCTGGCGAGTTGGCCTCTACGTCACCGTGGGACCGTTATAGACATCCATAACGTAATATAACCTAACCTAACCCAACCTAACATCTCGGCGGTAATATTTGAAAACATTCATGGCGAGTTGGCCTCTACGTCACCGTGGGACCTTTATAGACATCCATAACGTAATATAACCTAACCTAACCCAACGTAACATCTCGGCGGTAATATGTGACAACATTCCTGGCGAGTTGGCCTCTACGTCTCCGTGGGACCTTTGTATACATCAATAACGTAATATAACCTAACCTAACCCAACCTAACATCCCGGCGGTAATATTTGATCACATTCCAGGCTTGCTGGCCTCTACGTCTCCGCGGGACCTTTATATACATCTATAACGTAATATAACCTAACCTAACCCAACCTAACATCTCGGCGGTAATATTTGAAAACATTCATGGCGAGTTGGCCTCTACGTCTCCGTGGGACCTTTATATACATCAATAACGTAATATAACCTATCCTAACCCAAAATAACATCTCGGCGGTAATATTTGACCACATTCCTGGCTTGTTGGCATCTACGTCTCCGTGGGACCTTTATATACATCAATTACGTAATATAACCTAACCTAACCCAACGTAACATCTCGGCGGTAATATTTGACAACATTCCTGGCGAGTTGGCCTCTACGTCTCGGTTTGTCCTTCATATACATCAATAACGTAATATAACATAACCGAAACCAACCTAACATCTCGGCGGTAATATTTGAAAACATTCCTGGCGAGTTGGCCTCTACGTCTCCGCGGGACCATTAAATACATCTATAACGTAATATAACCTAACCTAACCCAACCTAACACCTCGGCGGTAATATTTGACCACATTCCTGGCTTGCTGGCATCTACGTCTCCGTGGGACCTTTATATACATCAATAACGTAATATAACCTAACCTAACCCAACCTAAACATCTCGGCGGTAATATTTGACAACATTCCTGGCGAGTTGGCCTCTACGTCTCGGTTTGACCTTCATATACATCAATAACGTAATATAACCTAACCTAACCCAACCTATCATCTCGGCGGTAATATTTGTCAACATTCCTGGCGAGATGGCCTCCACGTCTCCGTGGGACCTTTATATACATTAATAACGTAATATAACCTAACCTAACCCAACCTAACACCTCGGCGGTAATATTTGACCACATTCCTGGCTTGCTGGCATCTACGTCTCCGTGGTACATTTATATACATCAATAACGTAATATAACCTATCCTAACCCAAAATAACATCTCGGCGGTAATATTTGACCACATTCCTGGCTTGTTGGCATCTACGTCTCCGTGGGACCTTTATATACATCATTTACGTAATATAACCTAACCTAACCCAACGTAACATCTCGGCGGTAATATTTGACAACATTCCTGGCGAGTTGGCCTCTACGTCTCGGTTTGTCCTTCATATACATCAATAACGTAATATAACATAACCGAAACCAACCTAACATCTCGGCGGTAATATTTGAAAACATTCCTGGCGAGTTGGCCTCTACGTCTCCGTGGGACCTTTATATACATCTATAACGTAATATAACCTAACCTAACCCAACCTAAACATCTCGGCGGTAATATTTGACAACATTCCTGGCGAGTTGGCCTCTACGTCTCGGTTTGACCTTCATATACATCAATAACGTAATATAACCTAACCTAACCCAACCTAACATCTCGGCGGTAATATTTGATCACATTCCTGGCTTGCTGGCCTCTACGTCTCCACGGGACCTTTATATACATATATAATGTGATATAACCTAACCTAACCCAACCTAACATCTCGGCGGTAATATTTGAAAACATTCCTGGCGAGTTGGCCTCTACGTCACCGTGGGACCTTTATAGACATACATAACGTAATATAACCTAACCTAACCCAAGCTAACATATCGTCGGTAATATTTGACAACATTCCCGGCGAGTTGGCCTATACGTCTCCGTGGGACCTTTATATACATCAATAACGTAATATAACCTAACCTAACCCAACCTAACATCTCGGCGGTAATATTTGATCACATTCCTGGCTTGCTGGCCTCTACGTCTCCGCGGGACCTTTATATACATCTATAACGTGATATAACCTAACCTAACCCAACCTAACATCTCGGCGGTAATATTTGAAAACATTCCTGGCGAGTTGGCCTCTACGTCACCGTGGGACCTTTATAGACATCCGTAACGTAATATAACATAACCTAACCCAAGCTAACATCTCGGCGGTAATATTTGACAACATTCCCGGCTAGTTGGCCTATACGTCTCTGCGGGACCTTTATATACATATATAATGTGATATAACCTAACCCAACCCAACCTAACATCTCGGCGGTAATATTTGAAAACATTCCTGTCGAGTTGGGCTCTGCGTCACCGTGGGACCTTTATAGACATACATAACGTAATATAACCTAACCTAACCCAAGCTAACATATCGGCGGTAATATTTGACAACATTCCCGGCGAGTTGGCCTATACGTCTCCGTGGGACCTTTATATACATCAATAACGTAACATAACCTAACCTAACCCAACCTAACATCTCGGCGGTAATATTTGAAAACATTCCTGGCGAGTTGGCCTCTACGTCACCGTGGGACCTTTATAGACATCCATAACGTAATATAACCTAACCTAACCCAACGTAACATCTCGGCGGTAATATTTGAAAACATTCATGGCGAGTTGGCCTATACGTCTCCGTGGTACATTTATATACATCAATAACGTAATATAACCTATCCTAATCCAAAATAACATCTCGGCGGTAATATTTGACCACATTCCTGGCTTGCTGGCATCTACGTCTCCGTGGGACCTTTATATATATCAATAACGTAATATAACATAACCTAACCCAACCTATCATCTCGGCGGTAATATTTGACAACATTCCTGGCGAGATGGCCTCCACGTCTCCGTGGGACCTTTATATACATCAATAACGTAATATAACATAACCTAACCCAACCTAACATCTCGGCGGTAATATTTGATCACATTCCTGGCTTGCTGGCCTCTACGTCTCCACGGGACCTTTATATACATCTATAACGTGATATAACCTAACCTAATCCAACCTAACATCTCGGCGGTAATATTTGAAAACATTCCTTGCGAGTTGGCCTCTACGTCACCGTGGGACCTTTATAGACATACATAACGTAATATAACCTAACCTAACCCAAGCTAACATCTCGGCGGCAATATTTGAAAACATTCCTGGCGAGTTGGCCTCTACGTCTCCGTGGGACCTTTATATACATCTATAACGTAATATAACCTAACCTAACCCAACCTAACATCTCGGCGGTAATGTTTGAAAACATTCATGGCGAGTTGGCCTCTACGTCTCCATGGTACATTTATATACATCAATAACGTAATATAACCTATCCTAACCCAAAATAACATCTCGGCGGTAATATTTGACCACATTCCTGGCTTGCTGGCATCTACGTCTCCGTGGGACCTTTATCTACATCAATAACGTAATATAACCTAACCTAACCCAACCTAACATCTCGGCGGTAATATTTGACAACATTCCTGGCGAGTTGGTCTCTACGTCTCAGTTTGACCTTCATATACATCAATAACGTAATATAACCTAACCTAACCCAACCTATCATCTCGGCGGTAATATTTGACAACATTCCTGGCTTGCTGGCCTCTACGTCTCCGCGGGACCTTTATATACATCTATAACGTGATATAACCTAACCTAACCCAACCTAACATCTCGGCGGTAATATTTGAAAACATTCCTGGCGAGTTGGCCTCTACGTCACCGTGGGACCTTTATAGACATCCGTAACGTAATATAACCTAACCTAACCCAAGCTAACATCTCGGCGGTAATATTTGACAACATTCCCGGCGAGTTGGCCTATACGTCTCTGCGGGACCTTTATATACATCTATAACGTGATATAACCTAACCTAACCCAACCTAACATCTCGGCGGTAATATTTGAAAACATTCCTGGCGAGTTGGGCTCTACGTCACCGTGGGAACTTTATAGACATCCATAACGTAATATAACCTAACCTAACCCAAGCTAACATCTCGGCGGTAATATTTGATCACATTCCTGGCTTGCTGGCCTCTACGTCTCCACGGGACCTTTATATACATCTATAACGTGATATAACCTAACCTAACCCAAGCTAACATCTCGGCGGTAATATTTGACAACATTCCCGGCGAGTTGGCCTATACGTCTCCGTGGGACCTTTATATACATCAATAACGTAATATAACCTAACCTAACCCAACCTAACACCTCGGCGGTAATATTTGACCACATTCCTGGCTTGCTGGCATCTACGTCTCCGTGGTACATTTCTATACATCAATAACGTAATATAACCTATCCTAACCCAAAATAACATCTCGGCGGTAATATTTGACCACATTCCTGGCTTGTTGGCATCTACGTCTCCGTGGGACCTTTATATACATCATTTACGTAATATAACCTAACCTAACCCAACGTAACATCTCGGCGGTAATATTTGACAACATTCCTGGCGAGTTGGCCTCTACGTCTCGGTTTGTCCTTCATATACATCAATAACGTAATATAACATAACCGAAACCAACCTAACATCTCGGCGGTAATATTTGAAAACATTCCTGGCGAGTTGGCCTCTACGTCTCCGTGGGACCTTTATATACATCTATAACGTAATATAACCTAACCTAACCCAACCTAACATCTCGGCGGTAATATTTGATCACATTCCTGGCTTGCTGGCCTCTACGTCTCCGCGGGACCTTTATATAAATCTATAACGTGATATAACCTAACCTAACCCAACGTAACATCTCGGCGGTAATATTTGAAAACATTCCTGGCGAGTTGGGCTCTACGTCACCGTGGGACCTTTATAGACATCCATAACGTAATATAACCTAACCTAACCCAAGCTAACATCTCGGCGGTAATATTTGATCACATTCCTGGCTTGCTGGCCTCTACGTCTCCACGGGACCTTTATATACATCTATAACGTGATGTAACCTAACCTAACCCAAGCTAACATCTCGGCGGTAATATTTGACAACATTCCCGGCGAGTTGGCCTATACGTCTCCGTGGGACCTTTATATACATCAATAACGTAATATAACCTAACCTAACCCAACCTAACATCTCGGCGGTAATATTTGATCACATTCCTGGCTTGCTGGCCTCTACGTCTCCGCGGGACCTTTAAATACATCTATAACGTAATATAACCTAACCTAACCCAACCTAACACCTCGGCGGTAATATTTGACCACATTCCTGGCTTGCTGGCATCTACGTCTCCGTGGTACATTTATATACATCAATAACGTAATATAACCTATCCTAACCCAAAATAACATCTCGGCGGTAATATTTGACCACATTCCTGGCTTGTTGGCATCTACGTCTCCGCGGGACCTTTATATACATCTATAACGTAATATAACCTAACCTAACCCAACCTAACATCTCGGCGGTAATATTTGAAAACATTCATGGCGAGTTGGCCGCTACGTCTCCGTGGGACCTTTATATGCATCAATAACGTAATATAACCTATCCTAACCCAAAATAACATCTCGGCAGTAATATTTGACCACATTCCTGGCTTGTTGGCATCTACGTCTCCGTGGGACCTTTATATACATCATTTACGTAATATAACCTAACCTAACCCAACGTAACATCTCGGCGGTAATATTTGACAACATTCCTGGCGAGTTGGCCTCTACGTCTCGGTTTGTCCTTCATATACATCAATAACGTAATATAACCTAACCTAACCCAACCTAACATCTCGGCGGTAATATTTGAAAACATTCATGGCGAGTTGGCCTCTACGTCTCCGTGGGACCTTTATATACATCAATAACGTAATATAACCTATCCTAACCCAACGTAACATCTCGGCGGTAATATTTGACAACATTCCTGGCGAGTTGGCCTCTACGTCTCGGTTTGTCCTTCATATACATCAATAACTTAATATAACATAACCGTAACCAACCTAACATCTCGGCGGTAATATTTGAAAACATTCCTGGCGAGTTGGCCTCTACGTCTCCGTGGGACCTTTATATACATCTATAACGTAATATAACCTAACCTAACCCAACCTAACATCTCGGCGGTAATATTTGAAAACATTCATGGCTAGTTGGCCTCTACGTCTCCGTGGTACATTTATATACATGAATAACGTAATATAACATATCCTAACCCCAAATAACATCTCGGCGGTAATATTTGACCACATTCCTGGCTTGCTGGCATCTACGTCTCCGTGGGACCTTTATATATATCAATAACGTAATATAACCTAACCTAACCCAACCTATCATCTCGGCGGTAATATTTGATCACATTCCTGGCTTGCTGGCCTCTACGTGTCCGCGGGACCTTTATATACATCTATAACGTGATATAACCTAACCTAACCCAACCTAACATCTCGGCGGTAATATTTGAAAACATTCCTGGCGAGTTGGCCTCTACGTCACCGTGGGACCTTTATAGACATCCATAACGTAATATAACCTAACCTAACCCAAGCTAACATCTCGGCGGTAATATTTGACAACATTCCCGGCGAGTTGGCCTATACGTCTCCGTGGGACCTTTGTATACATCAATAACGTAATATAACCTAACCTAACCCAACCTAACATCCCGGCGGTAATATTTGATCACATTCCCGGCGAGTTGGCCTATACGTCTCCGTGGGACCTTTGTATACATCAATAACGTAATATAACCTAACCTAACCCAACCTAACATCCCGGCGGTAATATTTGATCACATTCCAGGCTTGCTGGCCTCTACGTCTCCGCGGGACCTTTATATACATCTATAACGTGATATAACCTAACCTAACCCAACCTAACATCTCGGCGGTAATATTTGAAAACATTCCTGGCGAGTTGGCCTCTACGTCACCGTGGGACCTTTATAGACATCCATAACGTAATATAACCTAACCTAACCCAACCTAACATCTCGGCGGTAATATTTGAAAACATTCATGGCGAGTTGGCCTCTACGTCACCGTGGGACCTTTATAGACATCCATAACGTAATATAACCTAACCTAACCCAACGTAACATCTCGGCGGTAATATGTGACAACATTCCTGGCGAGTTGGCCTCTACGTCTCCGTGGGACCTTTGTATACATCAATAACGTAATATAACCTAACCTAACCCAACCTAACATCCCGGCGGTAATATTTGATCACATTCCAGGCTTGCTGGCCTCTACGTCTCCGCGGGACCTTTATATACATCTATAACGTAATATAACCTAACCTAACCCAACCTAACATCTCGGCGGTAATATTTGAAAACATTCATGGCGAGTTGGCCTCTACGTCTCCGTGGGACCTTTATATACATCAATAACGTAATATAACCTATCCTAACCCAAAATAACATCTCGGCGGTAATATTTGACCACATTCCTGGCTTGTTGGCATCTACGTCTCCGTGGGACCTTTATATACATCAATTACGTAATATAACCTAACCTAACCCAACGTAACATCTCGGCGGTAATATTTGACAACATTCCTGGCGAGTTGGCCTCTACGTCTCGGTTTGTCCTTCATATACATCAATAACGTAATATAACATAACCGAAACCAACCTAACATCTCGGCGGTAATATTTGAAAACATTCCTGGCGAGTTGGCCTCTACGTCTCCGCGGGACCATTAAATACATCTATAACGTAATATAACCTAACCTAACCCAACCTAACACCTCGGCGGTAATATTTGACCACATTCCTGGCTTGCTGGCATCTACGTCTCCGTGGGACCTTTATATACATCAATAACGTAATATAACCTAACCTAACCCAACCTAAACATCTCGGCGGTAATATTTGACAACATTCCTGGCGAGTTGGCCTCTACGTCTCGGTTTGACCTTAATATACATCAATAACGTAATATAACCTAACCTAACCCAACCTATCATCTCGGCGGTAATATTTGTCAACATTCCTGGCGAGATGGCCTCCACGTCTCCGTGGGACCTTTATATACATTAATAACGTAATATAAACTAACCTAACCCAACCTAACACCTCGGCGGTAATATTTGACCACATTCCTGGCTTGCTGGCATCTACGTCTCCGTGGTACATTTATATACATCAATAACGTAATATAACCTATCCTAACCCAAAATAACATCTCGGCGGTAATATTTGACCACATTCCTGGCTTGTTGGCATCTACGTCTCCGTGGGACCTTTATATACATCATTTACGTAATATAACCTAACCTAACCCAACGTAACATCTCGGCGGTAATATTTGACAACATTCCTGGCGAGTTGGCCTCTACGTCTCGGTTTGTCCTTCATATACATCAATAACGTAATATAACATAACCGAAACCAACCTAACATCTCGGCGGTAATATTTGAAAACATTCCTGGCGAGTTGGCCTCTACGTCTCCGTGGGACCTTTATATACATCTATAACGTAATATAACCTAACCTAACCCAACCTAAACATCTCGGCGGTAATATTTGACAACATTCCTGGCGAGTTGGCCTCTACGTCTCGGTTTGACCTTCATATACATCAATAACGTAATATAACCTAACCTAACCCAACCTAACATCTCGGCGGTAATATTTGATCACATTCCTGGCTTGCTGGCCTCTACGTCTCCACGGGACCTTTATATACATATATAATGTGATATAACCTAACCTAACCCAACCTAACATCTCGGCGGTAATATTTGAAAACATTCCTGGCGAGTTGGCCTCTACGTCACCGTGGGACCTTTATAGACATACATAACGTAATATAACCTAACCTAACCCAAGCTAACATATCGTCGGTAATATTTGACAACATTCCCGGCGAGTTGGCCTATACGTCTCCGTGGGACCTTTATATACATCAATAACGTAATATAACCTAACCTAACCCAACCTAACATCTCGGCGGTAATATTTGATCACATTCCTGGCTTGCTGGCCTCTACGTCTCCGCGGGACCTTTATATACATCTATAACGTGATATAACCTAACCTAACCCAACCTAACATCTCGGCGGTAATATTTGAAAACATTCCTGGCGAGTTGGCCTCTACGTCACCGTGGGACCTTTATAGACATCCGTAACGTAATATAACATAACCTAACCCAAGCTAACATCTCGGCGGTAATATTTGACAACATTCCCGGCGAGTTGGCCTATACGTCTCTGCGGGACCTTTATATACATATATAATGTGATATAACCTAACCCAACCCAACCTAACATCTCGGCGGTAATATTTGAAAACATTCCTGTCGAGTTGGGCTCTGCGTCACCGTGGGACCTTTATAGACATACATAACGTAATATAACCTAACCTATCCCAAGCTAACATATCGGCGGTAATATTTGACAACATTCCCGGCGAGTTGGCCTATACGTCTCCGTGGGACCTTTATATACATCAATAACGTAACATAACCTAACCTAACCCAACCTAACATCTCGGCGGTAATATTTGAAAACATTCCTGGCGAGTTGGCCTCTACGTCACCGTGGGACCTTTATAGACATCCATGACGTAATATAACCTAACCTAACCCAACGTAACATCTCGGCGGTAATATTTGAAAACATTCATGGCGAGTTGGCCTATACGTCTCCGTGGTACATTTATATACATCAATAACGTAATATAACCTATCCTAATCCAAAATAACATCTCGGCGGTAATATTTGACCACATTCCTGGCTTGCTGGCATCTACGTCTCCGTGGGACCTTTATATATATCAATAACGTAATATAACCTAACCTAACCCAACCTATCATCTCGGCGGTAATATTTGACAACATTCCTGGCGAGATGGCCTCCACGTCTCCGTGGGACCTTTATATACATCAATAACGTAATATAACATAACCTAACCCAACCTAACATCTCGGCGGTAATATTTGATCACATTCCTGGCTTGCTGGCCTCTACGTCTCCACGGGACCTTTATATACATCTATAACGTGATATAACCTAACCTAATCCAACCTAACATCTCGGCGGTAATATTTGAAAACATTCCTTGCGAGTTGGCCTCTACGTCACCGTGGGACCTTTATAGACATACATAACGTAATATAACCTAACCTAACCCAAGCTAACATCTCGGCGGCAATATTTGAAAACATTCCTGGCGAGTTGGCCTCTACGTCTCCGTGGGACCTTTATATACATCTATAACGTAATATAACCTAACCTAACCCAACCTAACATCTCGGCGGTAATGTTTGAAAACATTCATGGCGAGTTGGCCTCTACGTCTCCATGGTACATTTATATACATCAATAACGTAATATAACCTATCCTAACCCAAAATAACATCTCGGCGGTAATATTTGACCACATTCCTGGCTTGCTGGCATCTACGTCTCCGTGGGACCTTTATCTACATCAATAACGTAATATAACCTAACCTAACCCAACCTAACATCTCGGCGGTAATATTTGACAACATTCCTGGCGAGTTGGTCTCTACGTCTCAGTTTGACCTTCATATACATCAATAACGTAATATAACCTAACCTAACCCAACCTATCATCTCGGCGGTAATATTTGACAACATTCCTGGCTTGCTGGCCTCTACGTCTCCGCGGGACCTTTATATACATCTATAACGTGATATAACCTAACCTAACCCAACCTAACATCTCGGCGGTAATATTTGAAAACATTCCTGGCGAGTTGGCCCCTACGTCACCGTGGGACCTTTATAGACATCCGTAACGTAATATAACCTAACCTAACCCAAGCTAACATCTCGGCGGTAATATTTGACAACATTCCCGGCGAGTTGGCCTATACGTCTCTGCGGGACCTTTATATACATCTATAACGTGATATAACCTAACCTAACCCAACCTAACATCTCGGCGGTAATATTTGAAAACATTCCTGGCGAGTTGGGCTCTACGTCACCGTGGGAACTTTATAGACATCCATAACGTAATATAACCTAACCTAACCCAAGCTAACATCTCGGCGGTAATATTTGATCACATTCCTGGCTTGCTGGCCTCTACGTCTCCACGGGACCTTTATATACATCTATAACGTGATATAACCTAACCTAACCCAAGCTAACATCTCGGCGGTAATATTTGACAACATTCCCGGCGAGTTGGCCTATACGTCTCCGTGGGACCTTTATATACATCAATAACGTAATATAACCTAACCTAACCCAACCTAACACCTCGGCGGTAATATTTGACCACATTCCTGGCTTGCTGGCATCTACGTCTCCGTGGTACATTTCTATACATCAATAACGTAATATAACCTATCCTAACCCAAAATAACATCTCGGCGGTAATATTTGACCACATTCCTGGCTTGTTGGCATCTACGTCTCCGTGGGACCTTTATATACATCATTTACGTAATATAACCTAACCTAACCCAACGTAACATCTCGGCGGTAATATTTGACAACATTCCTGGCGAGTTGGCCTCTACGTCTCGGTTTGTCCTTCATATACATCAATAACGTAATATAACATAACCGAAACCAACCTAACATCTCGGCGGTAATATTTGAAAACATTCCTGGCGAGTTGGCCTCTACGTCTCCGTGGGACCTTTATATACATCTATAACGTAATATAACCTAACCTAACCCAACCTAACATCTCGGCGGTAATATTTGATCACATTCCTGGCTTGCTGGCCTCTACGTCTCCGCGGGACCTTTATATAAATCTATAACGTGATATAACCTAACCTAACCCAACGTAACATCTCGGCGGTAATATTTGAAAACATTCCTGGCGAGTTGGGCTCTACGTCACCGTGGGACCTTTATAGACATCCATAACGTAATATAACCTAACCTAACCCAAGCTAACATCTCGGCGGTAATATTTGATCACATTCCTGGCTTGCTGGCCTCTACGTCTCCACGGGACCTTTATATACATCTATAACGTGATGTAACCTAACCTAACCCAAGCTAACATCTCGGCGGTAATATTTGAAAACATTCCTTGCGAGTTGGCCTCTACGTCACCGTGGGACCTTTATAGACATACATAACGTAATATAACCTAACCTAACCCAAGCTAACATCTCGGCGGCAATATTTGAAAACATTCCTGGCGAGTTGGCCTCTACGTCTCCGTGGGACCTTTATATACATCTATAACGTAATATAACCTAACCTAACCCAACCTAACATCTCGGCGGTAATGTTTGAAAACATTCATGGCGAGTTGGCCTCTACGTCTCCATGGTACATTTATATACATCAATAACGTAATATAACCTATCCTAACCCAAAATAACATCTCGGCGGTAATATTTGACCACATTCCTGGCTTGCTGGCATCTACGTCTCCGTGGGACCTTTATCTACATCAATAACGTAATATAACCTAACCTAACCCAACCTAACATCTCGGCGGTAATATTTGACAACATTCCTGGCGAGTTGGTCTCTACGTCTCAGTTTGACCTTCATATACATCAATAACGTAATATAACCTAACCTAACCCAACCTATCATCTCGGCGGTAATATTTGACAACATTCCTGGCTTGCTGGCCTCTACGTCTCCGCGGGACCTTTATATACATCTATAACGTGATATAACCTAACCTAACCCAACCTAACATCTCGGCGGTAATATTTGAAAACATTCCTGGCGAGTTGGCCCCTACGTCACCGTGGGACCTTTATAGACATCCGTAACGTAATATAACCTAACCTAACCCAAGCTAACATCTCGGCGGTAATATTTGACAACATTCCCGGCGAGTTGGCCTATACGTCTCTGCGGGACCTTTATATACATCTATAACGTGATATAACCTAACCTAACCCAACCTAACATCTCGGCGGTAATATTTGAAAACATTCCTGGCGAGTTGGGCTCTACGTCACCGTGGGAACTTTATAGACATCCATAACGTAATATAACCTAACCTAACCCAAGCTAACATCTCGGCGGTAATATTTGATCACATTCCTGGCTTGCTGGCCTCTACGTCTCCACGGGACCTTTATATACATCTATAACGTGATATAACCTAACCTAACCCAAGCTAACATCTCGGCGGTAATATTTGACAACATTCCCGGCGAGTTGGCCTATACGTCTCCGTGGGACCTTTATATACATCAATAACGTAATATAACCTAACCTAACCCAACCTAACACCTCGGCGGTAATATTTGACCACATTCCTGGCTTGCTGGCATCTACGTCTCCGTGGTACATTTCTATACATCAATAACGTAATATAACCTATCCTAACCCAAAATAACATCTCGGCGGTAATATTTGACCACATTCCTGGCTTGTTGGCATCTACGTCTCCGTGGGACCTTTATATACATCATTTACGTAATATAACCTAACCTAACCCAACGTAACATCTCGGCGGTAATATTTGACAACATTCCTGGCGAGTTGGCCTCTACGTCTCGGTTTGTCCTTCATATACATCAATAACGTAATATAACATAACCGAAACCAACCTAACATCTCGGCGGTAATATTTGAAAACATTCCTGGCGAGTTGGCCTCTACGTCTCCGTGGGACCTTTATATACATCTATAACGTAATATAACCTAACCTAACCCAACCTAACATCTCGGCGGTAATATTTGATCACATTCCTGGCTTGCTGGCCTCTACGTCTCCGCGGGACCTTTATATAAATCTATAACGTGATATAACCTAACCTAACCCAACGTAACATCTCGGCGGTAATATTTGAAAACATTCCTGGCGAGTTGGGCTCTACGTCACCGTGGGACCTTTATAGACATCCATAACGTAATATAACCTAACCTAACCCAAGCTAACATCTCGGCGGTAATATTTGATCACATTCCTGGCTTGCTGGCCTCTACGTCTCCACGGGACCTTTATATACATCTATAACGTGATGTAACCTAACCTAACCCAAGCTAACATCTCGGCGGTAATATTTGACAACATTCCCGGCGAGTTGGCCTATACGTCTCCGTGGGACCTTTATATACATCAATAACGTAATATAACCTAACCTAACCCAACCTAACATCTCGGCGGTAATATTTGATCACATTCCTGGCTTGCTGGCCTCTACGTCTCCGCGGGACCTTTAAATACATCTATAACGTAATATAACCTAACCTAACCCAACCTAACACCTCGGCGGTAATATTTGACCACATTCCTGGCTTGCTGGCATCTACGTCTCCGTGGTACATTTATATACATCAATAACGTAATATAACCTATCCTAACCCAAAATAACATCTCGGCGGTAATATTTGACCACATTCCTGGCTTGTTGGCATCTACGTCTCCGCGGGACCTTTATATACATCTATAACGTAATATAACCTAACCTAACCCAACCTAACATCTCGGCGGTAATATTTGAAAACATTCATGGCGAGTTGGCCGCTACGTCTCCGTGGGACCTTTATATGCATCAATAACGTAATATAACCTATCCTAACCCAAAATAACATCTCGGCGGTAATATTTGACCACATTCCTGGCTTGTTGGCATCTACGTCTCCGTGGGACCTTTATATACATCATTTACGTAATATAACCTAACCTAACCCAACGTAACATCTCGGCGGTAATATTTGACAACATTCCTGGCGAGTTGGCCTCTACGTCTCGGTTTGTCCTTCATATACATCAATAACGTAATATAACCTAACCTAACCCAACCTAACATCTCGGCGGTAATATTTGAAAACATTCATGGCGAGTTGGCCTCTACGTCTCCGTGGGACCTTTATATACATCAATAACGTAATATAACCTATCCTAACCCAACGTAACATCTCGGCGGTAATATTTGACAACATTCCTGGCGAGTTGGCCTCTACGTCTCGGTTTGTCCTTCATATACATCAATAACTTAATATAACATAACCGTAACCAACCTAACATCTCGGCGGTAATATTTGAAAACATTCCTGGCGAGTTGGCCTCTACGTCTCCGTGGGACCTTTATATACATCTATAACGTAATATAACCTAACCTAACCCAACCTAACATCTCGGCGGTAATATTTGAAAACATTCATGGCTAGTTGGCCTCTACGTCTCCGTGGTACATTTATATACATGAATAACGTAATATAACATATCCTAACCCCAAATAACATCTCGGCGGTAATATTTGACCACATTCCTGGCTTGCTGGCATCTACGTCTCCGTGGGACCTTTATATATATCAATAACGTAATATAACCTAACCTAACCCAACCTATCATCTCGGCGGTAATATTTGATCACATTCCTGGCTTGCTGGCCTCTACGTCTCCGCGGGACCTTTATATACATCTATAACGTGATATAACCTAACCTAACCCAACCTAACATCTCGGCGGTAATATTTGAAAACATTCCTGGCGAGTTGGCCTCTACGTCACCGTGGGACCTTTATAGACATCCATAACGTAATATAACCTAACCTAACCCAAGCTAACATCTCGGCGGTAATATTTGACAACATTCCCGGCGAGTTGGCCTATACGTCTCCGTGGGACCTTTGTATACATCAATAACGTAATATAACCTAACCTAACCCAACCTAACATCCCGGCGGTAATATTTGATCACATTCCCGGCGAGTTGGCCTATACGTCTCCGTGGGACCTTTGTATACATCAATAACGTAATATAACCTAACCTAACCCAACCTAACATCCCGGCGGTAATATTTGATCACATTCCAGGCTTGCTGGCCTCTACGTCTCCGCGGGACCTTTATATACATCTATAACGTGATATAACCTAACCTAACCCAACCTAACATCTCGGCGGTAATATTTGAAAACATTCCTGGCGAGTTGGCCTCTACGTCACCGTGGGACCTTTATAGACATCCATAACGTAATATAACCTAACCTAAACCAACCTAACATCTCGGCGGTAATATTTGAAAACATTCATGGCGAGTTGGCCTCTACGTCACCGTGGGACCTTTATAGACATCCATAACGTAATATAACCTAACCTAACCCAACGTAACATCTCGGCGGTAATATGTGACAACATTCCTGGCGAGTTGGCCTCTACGTCTCCGTGGTACATTTATATACATCAATAACGTAATATAACCTATCCTAACCCAAAATAACATCTCGGCGGTAATATTTGACCACATTCCTGGCTTGTTGGCATCTACGTCTCCGCGGGACCTTTATATACATCTATAACGTAATATAACCTAACCTAACCCAACCTAACATCTCGGCGGTAATATTTGAAAACATTCATGGCGAGTTGGCCTCTACGTCTCCGTGGGACCTTTATATACATCAATAACGTAATATAACCTATCCTAACCCAAAATAACATCTCGGCGGTAATATTTGACCACATTCCTGGCTTGTTGGCATCTACGTCTCCGTGGGACCTTTATATACATCAATTACGTAATATAACTTAACCTAACCCAACGTAACATCTCGGCGGTAATATTTG
The DNA here is from genome assembly GCA_963969225.1 of Xylocopa violacea. Classification (NCBI taxonomy): domain Eukaryota; kingdom Metazoa; phylum Arthropoda; class Insecta; order Hymenoptera; family Apidae; genus Xylocopa; species Xylocopa violacea. The sequence goes on along the minus strand of CAXAJV010000147.1, from coordinate 2,280,723 downwards.
ACAACATTCCTGGCGAGTTGGCCTCTACGTCTCGGTTTGTCCTTCATATACATCAATAACGTAATATAACATAACCGAAACCAACCTAACATCTCGGCGGTAATATTTGAAAACATTCCTGGCGAGTTGGCCTCTACGTCTCCGCGGGACCATTAAATACATCTATAACGTAATATAACCTAACCTAACCCAACCTAACACCTCGGCGGTAATATTTGACCACATTCCTGGCTTGCTGGCATCTACGTCTCCGTGGGACCTTTATATACATCAATAACGTAATATAACCTAACCTAACCCAACCTAAACATCTCGGCGGTAATATTTGACAACATTCCTGGCGAGTTGGCCTCTACGTCTCGGTTTGACCTTCATATACATCAATAACGTAATATAACCTAACCTAACCCAACCTATCATCTCGGCGGTAATATTTATCAACATTCCTGGCGAGATGGCCTCCACGTCTCCGTGGGACCTTTATATACATTAATAACGTAATATAACCTAACCTAACCCAACCTAACATCTCGGCGGTAATATTTGATCACATTCCTGGCTTGCTGGCCTCTACGTCTCCACGGGACCTTTATATACATATATAATGTGATATAACCTAACCTAACCCAACCTAACATCTCGGCGGTAATATTTGAAAACATTCCTGGCGAGTTGGCCTCTACGTCACCGTGGGACCTTTATAGACATACATAACGTAATATAACCTAACCTAACCCAAGCTAACATATCGGCGGTAATATTTGACAACATTCCCGGCGAGTTGGCCTATACGTCTCCGTGGGACCTTTATATACATCAATAACGTAATATAACCTAACCTAACCCAACCTAACATCTCGGCGGTAATTTTTGATCACATTCCTGGCTTGCTGGCCTCTACGTCACCGTGGGACCTTTATAGACATCCGTAACGTAATATAACCTAACCTAACCCAAGCTATCATCTCGGCGGTAATATTTGACAACATTCCCGGCGAGTTGGCCTATACGTCTCTGCGGGACCTTTATATACATATATAATGTGATATAACCTAACCCAACCCAACCTAACATCTCGGCGGTAATATTTGAAAACATTCCTGTCGAGATGGCCTCTACGTCACCGTGGGACCTTTATAGACATACATAACGTAATATAACCTAACCTAACCCAAGCTAACATATCGGCGGTAATATTTGACAACATTCCCGGCGAGTTGGCCTATACGTCTCCGTGGGACCTTTATATACATCAATAACGTAATATAACCTAACCTAACCCAACTTAACATCTCGGCGGTAATATTTGAAAACATTCCTGGCGAGTTGGCCTCTACGTCACCGTGGGACCTTTATAGACATCCATAACGTAATATAACCTAACCTAACCCAACGTAACATCTCGGCGGTAATATTTGAAAACATTCATGGCGAGTTGGCCTATACGTCTCCGTGGTACATTTATATACATCAATAACGTAATATAACCTATCCTAACCCAAAATAACATCTCGGCGGTAATATTTGACCACATTCCTGGCTTGCTGGCATCTACGTCTCCGTGGGACCTTTATATATATCAATAACGTATTATAACCTAACCTAACCCAACCTATCATCTCGGCGGTAATATTTGACAACATTCCTGGCGAGATGGCCTCCACGTCTCCGTGGGACCTTTATATACATCAATAACGTAATATAACATAACCTAACCCAACCTAACATCTCGGCGGTAATATTTGATCACATTCCTGGCTTGCTGGCCTCTACGTCTCCACGGGACCTTTATATACATCTATAACGTGATATAACCTAACCTAATCCAACCTAACATCTCGGCGGTAATATTTGAAAACATTCCTTGCGAGTTGGCCTCTACGTCACCGTGGGACCTTTATAGACATACATAACGTAATATAACCTAACCTAACCCAAGCTAACATCTCGGCGGCAATATTTGAAAACATTCCTGGCGAGTTGGCCTCTAGTTCTCCGTGGGACCTTTATATACATCTATAACGTAATATAACCTAACCTAACCCAACCTAACATCTCGGCGGTAATGTTTGAAAACATTCATGGCGAGTTGGCCTCTACGTCTCCATGGTACATTTATATACATCAATAACGTAATATAACCTATCCTAACCCAAAATAACATCTCGGCGGTAATATTTGACCACATTCCTGGCTTGCTGGCATCTACCTCTCCGTGGGACCTTTATCTACATCAATAACGTAATATAACCTAACCTAACCCAACCTAACATCTCGGCGGTAATATTTGACAACATTCCTGGCGAGTTGGCCTCTACGTCTCGGTTTGACCTTCATATACATCAATAACGTAATATAACCTAACCTAACCCAACCTATCATCTCGGCGGTAATATTTGACAACATTCCTGGCTTGCTGGCCTCTACGTCTCCGCGGGACCTTTATATACATCTATAACGTGATATAACCTAACCTAACCCAACCTAACATCTCGGCGGTAATATTTGAAAACATTCCTGGCGAGTTGGCCTCTACGTCACCGTGGGACCTTTATAGACATCCGTAACGTAATATAACCTAACCTAACCCAAGCTAACATCTCGGCGGTAATATTTGACAACATTCCCGGCGAGTTGGCCTATACGTCTCTGCGGGACCTTTATATACATCTATAACGTGATATAACCTAACCTAACCCAACCTAACATCTCGGCGGTAATATTTGAAAACATTCCTGGCGAGTTGGGCTCTACGTCACCGTGGGACCTTTATAGACATCCATAACGTAATATAACCTAACCTAACTCAAGCTAACATCTCGGCGGTAATATTTGATCACATTCCTGGCTTGCTGGCCTCTACGTCTCCACGGGACCTTTATATACATCTATAACGTGATATAACCTAACCTAACCCAAGCTAACATCTCGGCGGTAATATTTGACAACATTCCCGGCGAGTTGGCCTATACGTCTCCGTGGGACCTTTATATACATCAATAACGTAATATAACCTAACCTAACCCAACCTAACATCTCGGCGGTAATATTTGATCACATTCCTGGCTTGCTGGCCTCTACGTCTCCGCGGGACCTTTAAATACATCTATAACGTAATATAACCTAACCTAACCCAACCTAACACCTCGGCGGTAATATTTGACCACATTCCTGGCTTGCTGGCATCTACGTCTCCGTGGTACATTTATATACATCAATAACGTAATATAACCTATCCTAACCCAAAATAACATCTCGGCGGTAATATTTGACCACATTCCTGGCTTGCTGGCATCTACGTCTCCGTGGGACCTTTATATATATCAATAACGTAATATAACCTAACCTAACCCAACCTATCATCTCGGCGGTAATATTTGACAACATTCCTGGCGAGATGGCCTCCACGTCTCCGTGGGACCTTTATATACATCAATAACGTAATATAACATAACCTAACCCAACCTAACATCTCGGCGGTAATATTTGAAAACATTCCTTGCGAGTTGGCCTCTACGTCACCGTGGGACCTTTATAGACATACATAACGTAATATAACCTAACCTAACCCAAGCTAACATCTCGGCGGCAATATTTGAAAACATTCCTGGCGAGTTGGCCTCTACGTCTCCGTGGGACCTTTATATACATCTATAACGTAATATAACCTAACCTAACCCAACCTAACATCTCTGCGGTAATGTTTGAAAACATTCATGGCGAGTTGGCCTCTACGTCTCCATGGTACATTTATATACATCAATAACGTAATATAACCTATCCTAACCCAAAATAACATCTCGGCGGTAATATTTGACCACATTCCTGGCTTGCTGGCATCTACGTCTCCGTGGGACCTTTATCTACATCAATAACGTAATATAACCTAACCTAACCCAACCTAACATCTCGGCGGTAATATTTGACAACATTCCTGGCGAGTTGGCCTCTACGTCTCGGTTTGACCTTCATATACATCAATAACGTAATATAACCTAACCTAACCCAACCTATCATCTCGGCGGTAATATTTGACAACATTCCTGGCTTGCTGGCCTCTACGTCTCCGCGGGACCTTTATATACATCTATAACGTGATATAACCTAACCTAACCCAACCTAACATCTCGGCGGTAATATTTGAAAACATTCCTGGCGAGTTGGCCTCTACGTCACCGTGGGACCTTTATAGACATCCGTAACGTAATATAACCTAACCTAACCCAAGCTAACATCGCGGCGGTAATATTTGACAACATTCCTGGCGAGATGGCCTCCACGTCTCCGTGGGACCTTTATATACATCAATAACGTAATATAACCTAACCTAACACAACCTAACATCTCGGCGGTAATATTTGATCACATTCCTGGCTTGCTGGCCTCTACGTCTCCACGGGACCTTTATATACATATATAATGTGATATAACCTAACCTAACCCAACCTAACATCTCGGCGGTAATATTTGAAAACATTCCTGGCGAGTTGGCCTCTACGTCACCGTGGGACCTTTATAGACATACATAACGTAATATAACCTAACCTAACCCAAGCTAACATATCGGCGGTAATATTTGACAACATTCCCGGCGAGTTGGCCTATACGTCTCCGTGGGACCTTTATATACATCAATAACGTAATATAACCTAACCTAACCCAACCTAACATCTCGGCGGTAATATTTGACAACATTCCCGGCGAGTTGGCCTCTACGTCTCGGTTTGACCTTCATATACATCAATAACGTAATATAACCTAACCTAACCCAACCTATCATCTCGGCGGTAATATTTGACAACATTCCTGGCTTGCTGGCCTCTACGTCTCCGCGGGACCTTTATATACATCTATAACGTGATATAACCTAACCTAACCCAACCTAACATCTCGGCGGTAATATTTGAAAACATTCCTGGCGAGTTGGGCTCTACGTCACCGTGGGAACTTTATAGACATCCATAACGTAATATAACCTAACCTAACCCAAGCTAACATCTCGGCGGTAATATTTGATCACATTCCTGGCTTGCTGGCCTCTACGTCTCCACGGGACCTTTATATACATCTATAACGTGATATAACCTAACCTAACCCAAGCTAACATCTCGGCGGTAATATTTGACAACATTCCCGGCGAGTTGGCCTATACGACTCCGTGGGACCTTTATATACATCAATAACGTAATATAACCTAACCTAACCCAACCTAACACCTCGGCGGTAATATTTGACCACATTCCTGTCTTGCTGGCATCTACGTCTCCGTGGTACATTTATATACATCAATAACGTAATATAACCTATCCTAACCCAAAATAACATCTCGGCGGTAATATTTGACCACATTCCTGGCTTGTTGGCATCTACGTCTCCGTGGGACCTTTATATACATCATTTACGTAATATAACCTAACCTAACCCAACGTAACATCTCGGCGGTAATATTTGACAACATTCCTGGCGAGTTGGCCTCTACGTCTCGGTTTGTCCTTCATATACATCAATAACGTAATATAACATAACCGAAACCAACCTAACATCTCGGCGGTAATATTTGAAAACATTCCTGGCGAGTTGGCCTCTACGTCTCCGTGGGACCTTTATATACATCTATAACGTAATATAACCTAACCTAACCCAACCTAACATCTCGGCGGTAATATTTGATCACATTCCTGGCTTGCTGGCCTCTACGTCTCCGCGGGACCTTTATATACATCTATAACGTGATATAACCTAACCTAACCCAACGTAACATCTCGGCGGTAATATTTGAAAACATTCATGGCTAGTTGGCCTCTACGTCTCCGTGGTACATTTATATACATCAATAACGTAATATAACATATCCTAACCCCAAATAACATCTCGGCGGTAATATTTGACCACATTCCTGGCTTGCTGGCATCTACGTCTCCGTGGGACCTTTATATATATCAATAACGTAATATAACCTAACCTAACCCAACCTAACATCTCGGCGGTAATATTTGAAAACATTCCTGGCGAGTTGGCCTCTACGTCACCGTGGGACCTTTATATATATCAATAACGTAATATAACCTAACCTAACCCAACCTATCATCTCGGCGGTAATATTTGACAACATTCCTGGCGAGATGGCCTCCACGTCTCCGTGGAACCTTTATATACATCAATAACGTAATATAACATAACCTAACCCAACCTAACATCTCGGCGGTAATATTTGATCACATTCCTGGCTTGCTGGCCTCTACGTCTCCACGGGACCTTTATATACATCTATAACGTGATATAACCTAACCTAATCCAACCTAACATCTCGGCGGTAATATTTGAAAACATTCCTTGCGAGTTGGCCTCTACGTCACCGTGGGACCTTTATAGACATACATAACGTAATATAACCTAACCTAACCCAAGCTAACATCTCGGCGGCAATATTTGAAAACATTCCTGGCGAGTTGGCCTCTACGTCTCCGTGGGACCTTTATATACATCTATAACGTAATATAACCTAACCTAACCCAACCTAACATCTCGGCGGTAATATTTGACAACATTCCTGGCGAGTTGGGCTCTACGTCTCGGTTTGACCTTCATATACATCAATAACGTAATATAACCTAACCTAACCCAACCTATCATCTCGGCGGTAATATTTGACAACATTCCTGGCTTGCTGGCCTCTACGTCTCCGCGGGACCTTTATATACATCTATAACGTGATATAACCTAACCTAACCCAACCTAACATCTCGGCGGTAATATTTGAAAACATTCCTGGCGAGTTGGCCCCTACGTCACCGTGGGACCTTTATAGACATCCGTAACGTAATATAACCTAACCTAACCCAAGCTAACATCTCGGCGGTAATATTTGACAACATTCCCGGCGAGTTGGCCTATACGTCTCTGCGGGACCTTTATATACATCTATAACGTGATATAACCTAACCTAACCCAACCTAACATCTCGGCGGTAATATTTGAAAACATTCCTGGCGAGTTGGGCTCTACGTCACCGTGGGAACTTTATAGACATCCATAACGTAATATAACCTAACCTAACCCAAGCTAACATCTCGGCGGTAATATTTGATCACATTCCTGGCTTGCTGGCCTCTACGTCTCCACGGGACCTTTATATACATCTATAACGTGATATAACCTAACCTAACCCAAGCTAACATCTCGGCGGTAATATTTGACAACATTCCCGGCGAGTTGGCCTATACGACTCCGTGGGACCTTTATATACATCAATAACGTAATATAACCTAACCTAACCCAACCTAACACCTCGGCGGTAATATTTGACCACATTCCTGGCTTGCTGGCATCTACGTCTCCGTGGTACATTTATATACATCAATAACGTAATATAACCTATCCTAACCCAAAATAACATCTCGGCGGTAATATTTGACCACATTCCTGGCTTGTTGGCATCTACGTCTCCGTGGGACCTTTATATACATCATTTACGTAATATAACCTAACCTAACCCAACGTAACATCTCGGCGGTAATATTTGACAACATTCCTGGCGAGTTGGCCTTTACGTCTCGGTTTGTCCTTCATATACATCAATAACGTAATATAACATAACCGAAACCAACCTAACATCTCGGCGGTAATATTTGAAAACATTCCTGGCGAGTTGGCCTCTACGTCTCCGTGGGACCTTTATATACATCTATAACGTAATGTAACCTAACCTAACCCAACCTAACATCTCGGCGGTAATATTTGATCACATTCCTGGCTTGCTGGCCTCTACGTCTCCGCGGGACCTTTATATACATCTATAACGTGATATAACCTAACCTAACCCAACGTAACATCTCGGCGGTAATATTTGAAAACATTCATGGCTAGTTGGCCTCTACGTCTCCGTGGTACATTTATATACATCAATAACGTAATATAACATATCCTAACCCCAAATAACATCTCGGCGGTAATATTTGACCACATTCCTGGCTTGCTGGCATCTACGTCTCCGTGGGACCTTTATATATATCAATAACGTAATATAACCTAACCTAACCCAACCTAACATCTCGGCGGTAATATTTGAAAACATTCCTGGCGAGTTGGCCTCTACGTCACCGTGGGACCTTTATATATATCAATAACGTAATATAACCTAACCTAACCCAACCTATCATCTCGGCGGTAATATTTGACAACATTCCTGGCGAGATGGCCTCCACGTCTCCGTGGGACCTTTATATACATCAATAACGTAATATAACATAACCTAACCCAACCTAACATCTCGGCGGTAATATTTGATCACATTCCTGGCTTGCTGGCCTCTACGTCTCCACGGGACCTTTATATACATCTATAACGTGATATAACCTAACCTAATCCAACCTAACATCTCGGCGGTAATATTTGAAAACATTCCTTGCGAGTTGGCCTCTACGTCACCGTGGGACCTTTATAGACATACATAACGTAATATAACCTAACCTAACCCAAGCTAACATCTCGGCGGCAATATTTGAAAACATTCCTGGCGAGTTGGCCTCTACGTCTCCGTGGGACCTTTATATACATCTATAACGTAATATAACCTAACCTAACCCAACCTAACATCTCGGCGGTAATGTTTGAAAACATTCATGGCGAGTTGGCCTCTACGTCTCCATGGTACATTTATATACATCAATAACGTAATATAACCTATCCTAACCCAAAATAACATCTCGGCGGTAATATTTGACCACATTCCTGGCTTGCTGGCATCTACGTCTCCGTGGGACCTTTATCTACATCAATAACGTAATATAACCTAACCTAACCCAACCTAACATCTCGGCGGTAATATTTGACAACATTCCTGGCGAGTTGGCCTCTACGTCTCGGTTTGACCTTCATATACATCAATAACGTAATATAACCTAACCTAACCCAACCTATCATCTCGGCGGTAATATTTGACAACATTCCTGGCTTGCTGGCCTCTACGTCTCCGCAGGACCTTTATATACATCTATAACGTGATATAACCTAACCTAACCCAACCTAACATCTCGGCGGTAATATTTGAAAACATTCCTGGCGAGTTGGCCTCTACGTCACCGTGGGACCTTTATAGACATCCGTAACGTAATATAACCTAACCTAACCCAAGCTAACATCTCGGCGGTAATATTTGACAACATTCCCGGCGAGTTGGCCTATACGTCTCTGCGGGACCTTTATATACATCTATAACGTGATATAACCTAACCTAACCCAACCTAACATCTCGGCGGTAATATTTGATCACATTCCTGGCTTGCTGGCCTCTACGTCTCCGCGGGACCTTTAAATACATCTATAACGTAATATAACCTGACCTAACCCAACCTAACACCTCGGCGGTAATATTTGACCACATTCCTGGCTTGCTGGCATCTACGTCTCCGTGGTACATTTATATACATCAATAACGTAATATAACCTATCCTAACCCAAAATAACATCTCGGCGGTAATATTTGACCACATTCCTGGCTTGTTGGCATCTACGTCTCCGTGGGACCTTTATATACATCATTTACGTAATATAACCTAACCTAACCCAACGTAACATCTCGGCGGTAATATTTGACAACATTCCTGGCGAGTTGGCCTTTACGTCTCGGTTTGTCCTTCATATACATCAATAACGTAATATAACATAACCGAAACCAACCTAACATCTCGGCGGTAATATTTGAAAACATTCCTGGCGAGTTGGCCTCTACGTCTCCGTGGGACCTTTATATACATCTATAACGTAATGTAACCTAACCTAACCCAACCTAACATCTCGGCGGTAATATTTGATCACATTCCTGGCTTGCTGGCCTCTACGTCTCCGCGGGACCTTTATATACATCTATAACGTGATATAACCTAACCTAACCCAACGTAACATCTCGGCGGTAATATTTGAAAACATTCATGGCGAGATGGCCTCCACGTCTCCGTGGGACCTTTATATACATCAATAACGTAATATAACATAACCTAACCCAACCTAACATCTCGGCGGTAATATTTGATCACATTCCTGGCTTGCTGGCCTCTACGTCTCCACGGGACCTTTATATACATCTATAACGTGATATAACCTAACCTAATCCAACCTAACATCTCGGCGGTAATATTTGAAAACATTCCTTGCGAGTTGGCCTCTACGTCACCGTGGGACCTTTATAGACATACATAACGTAATATAACCTAACCTAACCCAAGCTAACATCTCGGCGGCAATATTTGAAAACATTCCTGGCGAGTTGGCCTCTACGTCTCCGTGGGACCTTTATATACATCTATAACGTAATATAACCTAACCTAACCCAACCTAACATCTCGGCGGTAATGTTTGAAAACATTCATGGCGAGTTGGCCTCTACGTCTCCATGGTACATTTATATACATCAATAACGTAATATAACCTATCCTAACCCAAAATAACATCTCGGCGGTAATATTTGACCACATTCCTGGCTTGCTGGCATCTACGTCTCCGTGGGACCTTTATCTACATCAATAACGTAATATAACCTAACCTAACCCAACCTAACATCTCGGCGGTAATATTTGACAACATTCCTGGCGAGTTGGCCTCTACGTCTCGGTTTGACCTTCATATACATCAATAACGTAATATAACCTAACCTAACCCAACCTATCATCTCGGCGGTAATATTTGACAACATTCCTGGCTTGCTGGCCTCTACGTCTCCGCAGGACCTTTATATACATCTATAACGTGATATAACCTAACCTAACCCAACCTAACATCTCGGCGGTAATATTTGAAAACATTCCTGGCGAGTTGGCCTCTACGTCACCGTGGGACCTTTATAGACATCCGTAACGTAATATAACCTAACCTAACCCAAGCTAACATCTCGGCGGTAATATTTGACAACATTCCCGGCGAGTTGGCCTATACGTCTCTGCGGGACCTTTATATACATCTATAACGTGATATAACCTAACCTAACCCAACCTAACATCTCGGCGGTAATATTTGATCACATTCCTGGCTTGCTGGCCTCTACGTCTCCGCGGGACCTTTAAATACATCTATAACGTAATATAACCTGACCTAACCCAACCTAACACCTCGGCGGTAATATTTGACCACATTCCTGGCTTGCTGGCATCTACGTCTCCGTGGTACATTTATATACATCAATAACGTAATATAACCTATCCTAACCCAAAATAACATCTCGGCGGTAATATTTGACCACATTCCTGGCTTGTTGGCATCTACGTCTCCGTGGGACCTTTATATACATCATTTACGTAATATAACCTAACCTAACCCAACGTAACATCTCGGCGGTAATATTTGACAACATTCCTGGCGAGTTGGCCTCTACGTCTCGGTTTGTCCTTCATATACATCAATAACGTAATATAACATAACCGAAACCAACCTAACATCTCGGCGGTAATATTTGAAAACATTCCTGGCGAGTTGGCCTCTACGTCTCCGTGGGACCTTTATATACATCTATAACGTAATATAACCTAACCTAACCCAACCTAACATCTCGGCGGTAATATTTGATCACATTCCTGGCTTGCTGGCCTCTACGTCTCCGCGGGACCTTTATATACATCTATAACGTGATATAACCTAACCTAACCCAACGTAACATCTCGGCGGTAATATTTGAAAACATTCATGGCTAGTTGGCCTCTACGTCTCCGTGGTACATTTATATACATCAATAACGTAATATAACATATCCTAACCCCAAATAACATCTCGGCGGTAATATTTGACCACATTCCAGGCTTGCTGGCATCTACGTCTCCGTGGGACCTTTATATATATCAATAACGTAATATAACCTAACCTAACCCAACCTATCATCTCGGCGGTAATATTTGATCACATTCCTGGCTTGCTGGCCTCTACGTCTCCGCGGGACCTTTATATACATCTATAACGTGATATAACCTAACCTAACCCAACCTAACATCTCGGCGGTAATATTTGAAAACATTCCTGGCGAGTTGGCCTCTACGTCACCGTGGGACCTTTATATATATCAATAACGTAATATAACCTAACCTAACCCAACCTATCATCTCGGCGGTAAGATTTGACAACATTCCTGGCGAGATGGCCTCCACGTCTCCGTGGGACCTTTATATACATCAATAACGTAATATAACATAACCTAACCCAACCTAACATCTCGGCGGTAATATTTGATCACATTCCTGGCTTGCTGGCCTCTACGTCTCCACGGGACCTTTATATACATCTATAACGTGATATAACCTAACCTAATCCAACCTAACATCTCGGCGGTAATATTTGAAAACATTCCTTGCGAGTTGGCCTCTACGTCACCGTGGGACCTTTATAGACATACATAACGTAATATAACCTAACCTAACCCAAGCTAACATCTCGGCGGCAATATTTGAAAACATTCCTGGCGAGTTGGCCTCTACGTCTCCGTGGGACCTTTATATACATCTATAACGTAATATAACCTAACCTAACCCAACCTAACATCTCGGCGGTAATGTTTGAAAACATTCATGGCGAGTTGGCCTCTACGTCTCCATGGTACATTTATATACATCAATAACGTAATATAACCTATCCTAACCCAAAATAACATCTCGGCGGTAATATTTGACCACATTCCTGGCTTGCTGGCATCTACGTCTCCGTGGGACCTTTATCTACATCAATAACGTAATATAACCTAACCTAACCCAACCTAACATCTCGGCGGTAATATTTGACAACATTCCTGGCGAGTTGGCCTCTACGTCTCGGTTTGACCTTCATATACATCAATAACGTAATATAACCTAACCTAACCCAACCTATCATCTCGGCGGTAATATTTGACAACATTCCTGGCTTGCTGGCCTCTACGTCTCCTCAGGACCTTTATATACATCTATAACGTGATATAACCTAACCTAACCCAACCTAACATCTCGGCGGTAACATTTGAAAACATTCCTGGCGAGTTGGCCTCTACGTCACCGTGGGACCTTTATAGACATCCGTAACGTAATATAACCTAACCTAACCCAAGCTAACATCTCGGCGGTAATATTTGACAACATTCCCGGCGAGTTGGCCTATACGTCTCTGCGGGACCTTTATATACATCTATAACGTGATATAACCTAACCTAACCCAACCTAACATCTCGGCGGTAATATTTGAAAACATTCCTGGCGAGTTGGGCTCTACGTCACCGTGGGACCTTTATAGACATCCATAACGTAATATAACCTAACCTAACCCAAGCTAACACCACGGCGGTAATATTTGATCACATTCCTGGCTTGCTGGCCTCTACGTATCCACGGGACCTTTATATACATCTATAACGTGATATAACCTAACCTAACCCAAGCTAACATCTCGGCGGTAATATTTGACAACATTCCCGGCGAGTTGGCCTATACGTCTCCGTGGGACCTTTATATACATCAATAACGTAATATAACCTAACCTAACCCAACCTAACAGCTCGGCGGTAATATTTGATCACATTCCTGGCTTGCTGGCCTCTACGTCTCCGCGGGACCTTTAAATACATCTATAACGTAATATAACCTGACCTAACCCAACCTAACACCTCGGCGGTAATATTTGACCACATTCCTGGCTTGCTGGCATCTACGTCTCCGTGGTACATTTATATACATCAATAACGTAATATAACCTATCCTAACCCAAAATAACATCTCGGCGGTAATATTTGACCACATTCCTGGCTTGTTGGCATCTACGTCTCCGTGGGACCTTTATATACATCATTTACGTAATATAACCTAACCTAACCCAACGTAACATCTCGGCGGTAATATTTGACAACATTCCTGGCGAGTTGGCCTCTACGTCTCGGTTTGTCCTTCATATACATCAATAACGTAATATAACATAACCGAAACCAACCTAACATCTCGGCGGTAATATTTGAAAACATTCCTGGCGAGTTGGCCTCTACGTCACCGTGGGACCTTTATAGACATCCGTAACGTAATATAACCTAACCTAACCCAAGCTAACATCTCGGCGGTAATATTTGACAACATTCCCGGCGAGTTGGCCTATACGTCTCTGCGGGACCTTTATATACATCTATAACGTGATATAACCTAACCTAACCCAACCTAACATCTCGGCGGTAATATTTGAAAACATTCCTGGCGAGTTGGGCTCTACGTCACCGTGGGACCTTTATAGACATCCATAACGTAATATAACCTAACCTAACCCAAGCTAACACCTCGGCGGTAATATTTGATCACATTCCTGGCTTGCTGGCCTCTACGTCTCCACGGGACCTTTATATACATCTATAACGTGATATAACCTAACCTAACCCAAGCTAACATCTCGGCGGTAATATTTGACAACATTCCCGGCGAGTTGGCCTATACGTCTCCGTGGGACCTTTATATACATCAATAACGTAATATAACCTAACCTAACCCAACCTAACAGCTCGGCGGTAATATTTGATCACATTCCTGGCTTGCTGGCCTCTACGTCTCCGCGGGACCTTTAAATACATCTATAACGTAATATAACCTGACCTAACCCAACCTAACACCTCGGCGGTAATATTTGACCACATTCCTGGCTTGCTGGCATCTACGTCTCCGTGGTACATTTATATACATCAATAACGTAATATAACCTATCCTAACCCAAAATAACATCTCGGCGGTAATATTTGACCACATTCCTGGCTTGTTGGCATCTACGTCTCCGTGGGACCTTTATATACATCATTTACGTAATATAACCTAACCTAACCCAACGTAACATCTCGGCGGTAATATTTGACAACATTCCTGGCGAGTTGGCCTCTACGTCTCGGTTTGTCCTTCATATACATCAATAACGTAATATAACATAACCGAAACCAACCTAACATCTCGGCGGTAATATTTGAAAACATTCCTGGCGAGTTGGCCTCTACGTCTCCGTGGGACCTTTATATACATCTATAACGTAATATAACCTAACCTAACCCAACCTAACATCTCGGCGGTAATATTTGATCACATTCCTGGCTTGCTGGCCTCTACGTCTCCGCGGGACCTTTATATACATCTATAACGTGATATAACCTAACCTAACCCAACGTAACATCTCGGCGGTAATATTTGAAAACATTCATGGCTAGTTGGCCTCTACGTCTCCGTGGTACATTTATATACATCAATAACGTAATATAACATATCCTAACCCCAAATAACATCTCGGCGGTAATATTTGACCACATTCCTGGCTTGCTGGCATCTACGTCTCCGTGGGACCTTTATATATATCAATAACGTAATATAACCTAACCTAACCCAACCTATCATCTCGGCGGTAATATTTGACAACATTCCTGGCGAGATGGCCTCCACGTCTCCGTGGGACCTTTATATACATCAATAACGTAATATAACATAACCTAACCCAACCTAACATCTCGGCGGTAATATTTGATCACATTCCTGGCTTGCTGGCTACTACGTCTCCACGGGACCTTTATATACATCTATAACGTGATATAACCTAACCTAATCCAACCTAACATCTCGGCGGTAATATTTGAAAACATTCCTTGCGAGTTGGCCTCTACGTCACCGTGGGACCTTTATAGACATACATAACGTAATATAACCTAACCTAACCCAAGCTAACATCTCGGCGGCAATATTTGAAAACATTCCTGGCGAGTTGGCCTCTACGTCTCCGTGGGACCTTTATATACATCAATATCGTAATATAACATATCCTAACCCCAAATAACATCTCGGCGGTAATATTTGACCACATTCCTGGCTTGCTGGCATCTACGTCTCCGTGGGACCTTTATATATATCAATAACGTAATATAACCTAACCTAACCCAACCTATCATCTCGGCGGTAATATTTGATCACATTCCTGGCTTGCTGGCCTCTACGTCTCCGCGGGACCTTTATATACATCTATAACGTGATATAACCTAACCTAACCCAACCTAACATCCCGGCGGTAATATTTGATCACATTCCTGGCTTGCTGGCCTCTACGTCTCCGCGGGACCTTTATATACATCTATAACGTGATATAACCTAACCTAACCCAACCTAACATCTCGGCGGTAATATTTGAAAACATTCCTGGCGAGTTGGCCTCTACGTCACCGTGGGACCTTTATAGACATCCATAACGTAATATAACCTAACCTAACCCAACCTAACATCTCGGCGGTAATATTTGAAAACATTCATGGCGAGTTGGCCTCTACGTCACCGTGGGACCTTTATAGACATCCATAACGTAATATAACCTAACCTAACCCAACGTAACATCTCGGCGGTAATATGTGACAACATTCCTGGCGAGTTGGCCTCTACGTCTCCGTGGTACATTTATATACATCAATAACGTAATATAACCTATCCTAACCCAAAATAACATCTCGGCGGTAATATTTGACCACATTCCTGGCTTGTTGGCATCTACGTCTCCGCGGGACCTTTATATACATCTATAACGTAATATAACCTAACCTAACCCAACCTAACATCTCGGCGGTAATATTTGAAAACATTCATGGCGAGTTGGCCTCTACGTCTCCGTGGGACCTTTATATACATCAATAACGTAATATAACCTATCCTAACCCAAAATAACATCTCGGCGGTAATATTTGACCACATTCCTGGCTTGTTGGCATCTACGTCTCCGTGGAACCTTTATATACATCAATTACGTAATATAACCTAACCTAACCCAACGTAACATATCGGCGGTAATATTTGACAACATTCCTGGCGAGTTGGCCTCTACGTCTCGGTTTGTCCTTCATATACATCAATAACGTAATATAACATAACCGAAACCAACCTAACATCTCGGCGGTAATATTTGAAAACATTCCGGGCGAGTTGGCCTCTACGTCTCCGCGGGACCTTTAAATACATCTATAACGTAATATAACCTAACCTAACCCAACCTAACACCTCGGCGGTAATATTTGACCACATTCCTGGCTTGCTGGCATCTACGTCTCCGTGGCACCTTTATATACATCAATAACGTAATATAACCTAACCTAACCCAACCTAACATCTCGGCGGTAATATTTGATCACATTCCTGGCTTGCTGGCCTCTACGTCTCCACGGGACCTTTATATACATATATAATGTGATATAACCTAACCTAACCCAACCTAACATCTCGGCGGTAATATTTGAAAACATTCCTGGCGAGTTGGCCTCTACGTCACCGTGGGACCTTTATAGACATACATAACGTAATATAACCTAACCTAACCCAAGCTAACATATCGGCGGTAATATTTGACAACATTCCCGGCGAGTTGGCCTGTACGTCTCCGTGGGACCTTTATATACATCAATAACGTAATATAACCTAACCTAACCCAACCTAACATCTCGGCGGTAATATTTTATCACATTCCTGGCTTGCTGGCCTCTACGTCTCCGCGGGACCTTTAAATACATCTATAACGTAATATAACCTAACCTAACCCAACCTAACACCTCGGCGGTAATATTTGAAAACAATCCTGGCGAGTTGGCCTCTACGTCACCGTGGGACCTTTATAGACATCTATAACGTAATATAACCTAACCTAACCCAAGCTAACATCTCGGCGGCAATATTTGAAAACATTCCTGGCGAGTTGGCCTCTACGTCTCCGTGGGACCTTTATATACATCTATAACGTAATATAACCTAACCTAACCCAACCTAACATCTCGGCGGTAATATTTGAAAACATTCATGGCGAGTTGGCCTCTACGTCTCCGCGGGACCTTTAAATACATCTATAACGTAATATAACCTAACCTAACCCAACCTAACACCTCGGCGGTAATATTTGACCACATTCCTGGCTTGCTGGCATCTACGTCTCCGTGGGACCTTTATATACTTCAATAACGTAATATAACCTAACCTAACCCAACCTAACATCTCGGCGGTAATATTTGACAACATTCCTGGCGAGTTGGCCTCTACGTCTCGGTTTGACCTTCATATACATCAATAACGTAATATAACCTAACCTCACCCAACCTATCATCTCGGCGGCAATATTTGACAACATTCCTGGCGAGTTGGCCTATACGTCTCCGTCGGACCTTTATATACAACAATAACATAGCATAAGCTAGGCTAACCCAGTCTATCATCTCGGCGGTAATATTTGACCACATTCCTGGCTTGTTGGCCTCTGCGTCTCCGTGGGACCTTCATATACATCAATAACGAAATATAACCTAACCTAACACAACCTATCATCTCGGTGCTAATATTTGACAACATACCTGGCGAGTTGGCCTCTACGTCTCCGTGGGACCTTTATATACATCAATAACGTAATATAACCTAACCTAACCCAACCTAACATCTCGGCGGTAATATTTGAAAACATACCTGGCGAGTTGGCCTCTACGTCTCCGTGGGACCTTTATATATATCAATAACGTAATATAACCTAACCTAACCCAACCTATCATCTCGGCGGTAATATTTGACAACATTCCTGGCGAGATGGCCTCCACGTCTCCGTGGGACCTTTATATACATCAATAACGTAATATAACCTAACCTAACCCAACCTAACATCTCGGCGGTAATATTTGATCACATTCCTGGCTTGCCGGCCTCTACGTCTCCGCGGGACCTTTATATACATCTATAACGTGATATAACCTAACCTAACCCAACCTAACATCTCGGCGGTAATATTTGAAAACATTCCTGCCGAGTTGGCCTCTACGTCTCGGTTTGACCTTCATATACATCAATAACGTAATATAACCTAACCTAACCCAACCTATCATCTCGGCGGTAATATTTGACAACATTCCTGGCGAGTTGGCCTATACGTCTCCGTCGGACCTTTATATACAACAATAACATAGTATAAGCTAGGCTAACCCAGTCTATCATCTCGGCGGTAATATTTGACCACATTCCTGGCTTGTTGGCCTCTGCGTCTCCGTGGGACCTTCATATACATCAATAACGAAATATAACCTAACCTAACACAACCTATCATCTCGGTGCTAATATTTGACAACATACCTGGCGAGTTGGCCTCTACGTCTCCGTGGGACCTTTATATACATCAATAACGTAATATAACCTAACCTAACCCAACCTAACATCTCGGCGGTAATATTTGAAAACATACCTGGCGAGTTGGCCTCTACGTCTCCGTGGGAACTTTATATATATCAATAACGTAATATAACCTAACCTAACCCAACCTATCATCTCGGCGGTAATATTTGACAACATTCCTGGCTTGCTGGCCTCTACGTCTCCGCGGGACCTTTAAATACATCTATAACGTAATATAACCTAACCTAACCCAACCTAACACCTCGGCGGTAATATTTGACCACATTCCTGGCTTGCTGGCATCTACGTCTCCGTGGGACCTTTATATACATCAATAACGTAATATAACCTAACCTAACCCAACCTAACAGCTCGGCGGTAATATTTGATCACATTCCTGGCTTGCTGGCCTCTACGTCTCCGTGGTACATTTATATACATCAATAACGTAATATAACCTATCCTAACCCAAAATAACATCTCGGCGGTAATATTTGACCACATTCCTGGCTTGTTGGCATCTACGTCGCAGTGGGACCTTCATATACATCAATAACGTAATATAACCTAACCGAACCCAACCTATCATCTCGGCGGTAATATGTGACAACATTCCTGGCGAGTTGGCCTCTACGTCTCGGTTTGACCTTCATATACATCAATAACGTAATATAACCTAACCGAACCCAACCTATCATCTCGGCGGTATTATTTGACAACATTCCTGGCGAGTTGGCCTATACGTCTCCGTGGGACCTTTATATACATCAATAACGTAATATAACCTAACCTAACCCAACCTAACATCTCGGCGGTAATATTTGAAAACATACCTGGCGAGTTGGCCTCTACGTCTCCGTGGGACCTTTATATATATCAATAACGTAATATAACCTAACCTAACCCAACCTATCATCTCGGCGGTAATATTTGACAACATTCCTGGCGAGATGGCCTCCACGTCTCCGTGGGACCTTTATATACATCAATAACGTAATATAACCTAACCTAACCCAACCTAACATCTCGGCGGTAATATTTGATCACATTCCTGGCTTGCCGGCCTCTACGTCTCCGCGGGACCTTTATATACATCTATAACGTGATATAACCTAACCTAACCCAACCTAACATCTCGGCGGTAATATTTGAAAACATTCCTGGCGAGTTGGCCTCTACGTCACCGTGGGACCTTTATAGACATCCATAACGTAATATAACCTAACCTAACCCAAGCTAACATATCGGCGGTAATATTTGACAACATTCCCGGCGAGTTGGCCTATACGTCTCCGTGGGACCTTTATATACATCAACAACGTAATATAACCTAACCTAACCCAACCTAACATCTCGGCGATAATATTTGAAAACATTCCTGGCGAGTTGGCCTCTACGTCTCCGCGGGACCTTTAAATACATCTATAACGTAATATAACCTAACCTAACCCAACCTAACACCTCGGCGGTAATATTTGACCACATTCCTGGCTTGCTGGCATCTACGTCTCCGTGGGACCTTTATATACTTCAATAACGTAATATAACCTAACCTAACCCAACCTAACATCTCGGCGGTAATATTTGACAACATTCCTGCCGAGTTGGCCTCTACGTCTCGGTTTGACCTTCATATACATCAATAACGTAATATAACCTAACCTAACCCAACCTATCATCTCGGCGGTAATATTTGACAACATTCCTGGCGAGTTGGCCTATACGTCTCCGTCGGACCTTTATATACAACAATAACATAGTATAAGCTAGGCTAACCCAGTCTATCATCTCGGCGGTAATATTTGACCACATTCCTGGCTTGTTGGCCTCTGCGTCTCCGTGGGACCTTCATATACATCAATAACGAAATATAACCTAACCTAACACAACCTATCATCTCGGTGCTAATATTTGACAACATACCTGGCGAGTTGGCCTCTACGTCTCCGTGGGACCTTTATATACATCAATAACGTAATATAACCTAACCTAACCCAACCTAACATCTCGGCGGTAATATTTGAAAACATACCTGGCGAGTTGGCCTCTACGTCTCCGTGGGACCTTTATATATATCAATAACGTAATATAACCTAACCTAACCCAACCTATCATCTCGGCGGTAATATTTGACAACATTCCTGGCTTGCTGGCCTCTACGTCTCCGCGGGACCTTTAAATACATCTATAACGTAATATAACCTAACCTAACCCAACCTAACACCTCGGCGGTAATATTTGACCACATTCCTGGCCTGCTGGCATCTACGTCTCCGTGGGACCTTTATATACATCAATAACGTAATATAACCTAACCTAACCCAACCTAACATCTCGGCGGTAATATTTGACAACATTCCTGCCGAGTTGGCCTCTACGTCTCGGTTTGACCTTCATATACATCAATAACGTGACATAACCTAACCTAACCCAACCTAGCATCTCGGCGGTAATATTTGACAACATTCCTGGCGAGTTGGCCTATACGTCTCCGTCGGACCTTTATATACAACAATAACATAGTATAAGCTAGGCTAACCCAGTCTATCATCTCGGCGGTAATATTTGACCACATTCCTGGCTTGTTGGCATCTACGTCTCCGTGGGACCTTTATATACATCAATAACGTAATATAACCTAACCTAACCCAACCTGTCATCTCGGCGGTAATATTTGACAACATTCCTGGCGAGTTGGCCTCTACGTCTCCGTGGGACCTTCATATACATCAATAACGAAATATAACCTAACCTAACCCAACCTAACATCTCGGCGGTATATTTGACCTCATTCCTGGCGAGTTGGCCTCTACGTCTCCGTGGGACCTTTATATACATCAATAACGTAATATAACCTAACCTAACCCAACCTAACATCTCGGCGGTAATATTTGACAACATTCCTGGCGAGTTGGCCTCTACGTCTCGGTTTGACCTTCATATACATCAATAACGAAATATAACCTAACCTAACCCAACCTAACATCTCGGCGGTAATATTTGAAAACATTCATGGCGAGTTGGCATCTACGTCTCCGTGGTACATTTATATACATCTATAACGTGATATAACCTAACCTAACCCAACCTAACATCACGGCGGTAATATTTGAAAACATTCCTGGCGAGTTGGCCTCTACGTCTCTGTTTGACATTCATATACATCAATAACGTAATATAACCTAACCGAACCCAACCTATCATCTCGGCGGTATTATTTGACAACATTCCTGGCGAGTTGGCCTATACGTCTCCGTGGGACCTTTATATACATCAATAACGTAATATAACCTAACCTAACCCAACCTAACATCTCGGCGGTAATATTTGAAAACATACCTGGCGAGTTGGCCTCTACGTCTCCGTGGGACCTTTATATATACCAATAACGTAATATAACCTAACCTAACCCAACCTATCATCTCGGCGGTAATATTTGACAACATTCCTGGCGAGATGGCCTCCACGTCTCCGTGGGACCTTTATATACATCAATAACGTAATATAACCTAACCTAACCCAACCTAACATCTCGGCGGTAATATTTGATCACATTCCTGGCTTGCCGGCCTCTACGTCTCCGCGGGACCTTTATATACATCTATAACGTGATATAACCTAACCTAACCCAACCTAACATCTCGGCGGTAATATTTGAAAACATTCCTGGCGAGTTGGCCTCTACGTCACCGTGGGACCTTTATAGACATCCATAACGTAATATAACCTAACCTAACCCAAGCTAACATATCGGCGGTAATATTTGACAACATTCCCGGCGAGTTGGCCTATACGTCTCCGTGGGACCTTTATATACATCAATAACGTAATATAACCTAACCTAACCCAACCTAACATCTCGGCGGTAATATTTGATCACATTCCTGGCTTGCTGGCCTCTGCGTCTCCGCGGGGCCTTTAAATACATCTATAACGTAATATAACCTAACCTAACCCAACCTAACACCTCGGCGGTAATATTTGACCACATTCCTGGCTTGCTGGCATCTACGTCTCCGTGGGACCTTTATATACATCAATCACGTAATATAACCTAACCTAACCCAACCTATCATCTCGGCGGTAATATTTGACAACATTCCTGGCGAGTTGGCCTCTACGTCTCCGTGGGACCTTCATATACATCAATAACGAAATATAACCTAACCTAACCCAACCTAACATCTCGGCGGTATATTTGACCTCATTCCTGGCGAGTTGGCCTCTACGTCTCCGTGGGACCTTTATATACATCAATAACGTAATATAACCTAACCTAACCCAACCTAACATCTCGGCGGTAATATTTGACAACATTCCTGGCGAGTTGGCCTCTACGTCTCCGTGGGACTTTTATATACAACAATCACATAGTATAAGCTAGGCTAACCCAGTCTATCATCTCGGCGGTAATATTTGACCACATTCCTGGCTTGTTGGCCTCTGCGTCTCTGTGGGACCTTCATATACATCAATAACGAAATATAACCTAACCTAACACAACCTATCATCTCGGTGCTAATATTTGACAACATACCTGGCGAGTTGGCCTCTACGTCTCCGTGGGACCTTTATATACATCAATAACGTAATATAACCTAACCTAACCCAAAATAACATCTCGGCGGTAATATTTGACCACATTCCTGGCTTGTTGGCCTCTGCGTCTCCGTGGGACCTTCATATACATCAATAACGAAATATAACCTAACCTAACACAACCTATCATCTCGGTGCTAATATTTGACAACATACCTGGCGAGTTGGCCTCTACGTCTCCGTGGGACCTTTATATACATCAATAACGTAATATAACCTAACCTAACCCAACCTAACATCTCGGCGATAATATTTGAAAACATTCATGGCGAGTTGGCCTCTACCTCTCCGTGGT
The DNA here is from genome assembly GCA_963969225.1 of Xylocopa violacea. Lineage (NCBI taxonomy): Eukaryota > Metazoa > Arthropoda > Insecta > Hymenoptera > Apidae > Xylocopa > Xylocopa violacea. The sequence continues at coordinate 2,256,705 of CAXAJV010000147.1, read as the reverse complement.
ACATTTATATACATCAATAACGTAATATAACCTATCCTAACCCAAAATAACATCTCGGCGGTAATATTTGACCACATTCCTGGCTTGCTGGCATCTACGTCTCCGTGGGACCTTTATATATATCAACAACGTAATATAACCTAACCTAACACAACCTATCATCTCGGTGCTAATATTTGACAACATACCTGGCGAGTTGGCCTCTACGTCTCCGTGGGTCCTTTATATACATCAATAACGTAATATAACCTAACCTAACCCAACCTAACATCTCGGCGGTAATATTTGAAAACATACCTGGCGAGTTGGCCTCTACGTCTCCGTGGGACCTTTATATATATCAATAACGTAATATAACCTAACCTAACCCAACCTATCATCTCGGCGGTAATATTTGACAACATTCCTGGCGAGATGGCCTCCACGTCTCCGTGGGACCTTTATATACATCAATAACGTAATATAACCAAACCTAACACAACCTAACATCTCGGCGGTAATATTTGATCACATTCCTGGCTTGCCGGCCTCTACGTCTCCGCGGGACCTTTATATACATCTATAACGTGATATAACCTAACCTAACCCAACCTAACATCTCGGCGGTAATATTTGAAAACATTCCTGGCGAGTTGGCCTCTACGTCACCGTGGGACCTTTATAGACATCCATAACGTAATATAACCTAACCTAAACCAAGCTAACATATCGGCGGTAATATTTGACAACATTCCCGGCGAGTTGGCCTATACGTCTCCGTGGGACCTTTATATACATCAATAACGTAATATAACCTAACCTAACCCAACCTAACATCTCGGCGGTAATATTTGATCACATTCCTGGCTTGCTGGCCTCTACGTCTCCGCGGGACCTTTAAATACATCTATAACGTAATATAACCTAACCTAACCCAACCTAACACCTCGGCGGTAATATTTGACCACATTCCTGGCTTGCTGGCATCTACGTCTCCGTGGGACCTTCATATACATCAATAACGTAATATAACCTAAACTAACCCAACCTAACATCTCGGCGGTAATATTTGACAACATTCCTGCCGAGTTGGCCTCTACGTCTCGGTTTGACCTTCATATACATCAATAACGTAATATAACCTAACCTAACCCAACCTATCATCTCGGCGGTAATATTTCACAACATTCCTGGCGAGTTGGCCTATACGTCTCCGTGGGACCTTCATATACATCAATAACGAAATATAACCTAACCTAACCCAACCTAACATCTCGGCGGTATATTTGACCTCATTCCTGGCGAGTTGGCCTCTACGTCTCCGTGGGACCTTTATATACATCAATAACGTAATATAACCTAACCTAACCCAACCTAACATCTCGGCGGTAATATTTGACAACATTCCTGGCGAGTTGGCCTCTACGTCTCGGTTTGACCTTCATATACATCAATAACGAAATATAACCTAACCTAACCCAACCTAACATCTCGGCGGTAATATTTGAAAACATTCATGGCGAGTTGGCATCTACGTCTCCGTGGTACATTTATATACATCTATAACGTGATATAACCTAACCTAACCCAACCTAACATCACGGCGGTAATATTTGAAAACATTCGTGGCGAGTTGGCCTCTACGTCTCGGTTTGACCTTCATATACATCAATAACGTAATATAACCTAACCGAACCCAACCTATCATCTCGGCGGTAATATGTGACAACATTCCTGGCGAGTTGGCCTCTACGTCTCGGTTTGACCTTCATATACATCAATAACGTAATATAACCTAACCGAACCCAACCTATCATCTCGGCGGTATTATTTGACAACATTCCTGGCGAGTTGGCCTATACGTCTCCGTGGGACCTTTATATACATCAATAACGTAATATAACCTAACCTAACCCAACCTAACATCTCGGCGGTAATATTTGAAAACATACCTGGCGAGTTGGCCTCTACGTCTCCGTGGGACCTTTATATACATCAATAACGTAATATAACCTAACCTAACCCAACCTAACATCTCGGCGGTAATATTTGAAAACATACCTGGCGAGTTGGCCTCTACGTCTCCGTGGGACCTTTATATATACCAATAACGTAATATAACCTAACCTAACCCAACCTATCATCTCGGCGGTAATATTTGACAACATTCCTGGCGAGATGGCCTCCACGTCTCCGTGGGACCTTTATATACATCAATAACGTAATATAACCTAAGCTAACCCAACCTAACATCTCGGCGGTAATATTTGATCACATTCCTGGCTTGCCGGCCTCTACGTCTCCGCGGGACCTTTATATACATCTATAACGTGATATAACCTAACCTAACCCAACCTAACATCTCGGCGGTAATATTTGAAAACATTCCTGGCGAGTTGGCCTCTACGTCACCGTGGGACCTTTATAGACATCCATAACGTAATATAACCTAACCTAACCCAAGCTAACATATCGGCGGTAATATTTGACAACATTCCCGGCGAGTTGGCCTATACGTCTCCGTGGGACCTTTATATACATCAATAACGTAATATAACCTAACCTAACCCAACCTAACATCTCGGGGGTAATATTTGATCACATTCCTGGCTTGCTGGCCTCTGCGTCTCCGCGGGGCCTTTAAATACATCTATAACGTAATATAACCTAACCTAACCCAACCTAACACCTCGGCGGTAATATTTGACCACATTCCTGGCTTGCTGGCATCTACGTCTCCGTGGGACCTTTATATACATCAATCACGTAATATAACCTAACCTAACCCAACCTATCATCTCGGCGGTAATATTTGACAACATTCCTGGCGAGTTGGCCTCTACGTCTCCGTGGGACCTTCATATACATCAATAACGAAATATAACCTAACCTAACCCAACCTAACATCTCGGCGGTATATTTGACCTCATTCCTGGCGAGTTGGCCTCTACGTCTCCGTGGGACCTTTATATACATCAATAACGTAATATAACCTAACCTAACCCAACCTAACATCTCGGCGGTAATATTTGACAACATTCCTGGCGAGTTGGCCTCTACGTCTCCGTGGGACTTTTATATACAACAATCACATAGTATAAGCTAGGCTAACCCAGTCTATCATCTCGGCGGTAATATTTGACCACATTCCTGGCTTGTTGGCCTCTGCGTCTCTGTGGGACCTTCATATACATCAATAACGAAATATAACCTAACCTAACACAACCTATCATCTCGGTGCTAATATTTGACAACATACCTGGCGAGTTGGCCTCTACGTCTCCGTGGGACCTTTATATACATCAATAACGTAATATAACCTAACCTAACCCAAAATAACATCTCGGCGGTAATATTTGACCACATTCCTGGCTTGTTGGCCTCTGCGTCTCCGTGGGACCTTCATATACATCAATAACGAAATATAACCTAACCTAACACAACCTATCATCTCGGTGCTAATATTTGACAACATACCTGGCGAGTTGGCCTCTACGTCTCCGTGGGACCTTTATATACATCAATAACGTAATATAACCTAACCTAACCCAACCTAACATCTCGGCGATAATATTTGAAAACATTCATGGCGAGTTGGCCTCTACCTCTCCGTGGTACATTTATATACATCAATAACGTAATATAACCTATCCTAACCCAAAATAACATCTCGGCGGTAATATTTGACCACATTCCTGGCTTGCTGGCATCTACGTCTCCGTGGGACCTTTATATATATCAACAACGTAATATAACCTAACCTAACACAACCTATCATCTCGGTGCTAATATTTGACAACATACCTGGCGAGTTGGCCTCTACGTCTCCGTGGGTCCTTTATATACATCAATAACGTAATATAACCTAACCTAACCCAACCTAACATCTCGGCGGTAATATTTGAAAACATACCTGGCGAGTTGGCCTCTACGTCTCCGTGGGACCTTTATATATATCAATAACGTAATATAACCTAACCTAACCCAACCTATCATCTCGGCGGTAATATTTGACAACATTCCTGGCGAGATGGCCTCCACGTCTCCGTGGGACCTTTATATACATCAATAACGTAATATAACCAAACCTAACACAACCTAACATCTCGGCGGTAATATTTGATCACATTCCTGGCTTGCCGGCCTCTACGTCTCCGCGGGACCTTTATATACATCTATAACGTGATATAACCTAACCTAACCCAACCTAACATCTCGGCGGTAATATTTGAAAACATTCCTGGCGAGTTGGCCTCTACGTCACCGTGGGACCTTTATAGACATCCATAACGTAATATAACCTAACCTAAACCAAGCTAACATATCGGCGGTAATATTTGACAACATTCCTGGCGAGATGGCCTCCACGTCTCCGTGGGACCTTTATATACATCAATAACGTAATATAACCTAAGCTAACCCAACCTAACATCTCGGCGGTAATATTTGATCACATTCCTGGCTTGCCGGCCTCTACGTCTCCGCGGGACCTTTATATACATCTATAACGTGATATAACCTAACCTAACCCAACCTAACATCTCGGCGGTAATATTTGAAAACATTCCTGGCGAGTTGGCCTCTACGTCACCGTGGGACCTTTATAGACATCCATAACGTAATATAACCTAACCTAACCCAAGCTAACATATCGGCGGTAATATTTGACAACATTCCCGGCGAGTTGGCCTATACGTCTCCGTGGGACCTTTATATACATCAATAACGTAATATAACCTAACCTAACCCAACCTAACATCTCGGGGGTAATATTTGATCACATTCCTGGCTTGCTGGCCTCTGCGTCTCCGCGGGGCCTTTAAATACATCTATAACGTAATATAACCTAACCTAACCCAACCTAACACCTCGGCGGTAATATTTGACCACATTCCTGGCTTGCTGGCATCTACGTCTCCGTGGGACCTTTATATACATCAATCACGTAATATAACCTAACCTAACCCAACCTATCATCTCGGCGGTAATATTTGACAACATTCCTGGCGAGTTGGCCTCTACGTCTCCGTGGGACCTTCATATACATCAATAACGAAATATAACCTAACCTAACCCAACCTAACATCTCGGCGGTATATTTGACCTCATTCCTGGCGAGTTGGCCTCTACGTCTCCGTGGGACCTTTATATACATCAATAACGTAATATAACCTAACCTAACCCAACCTAACATCTCGGCGGTAATATTTGACAACATTCCTGGCGAGTTGGCTTCTACGTCTCCGTGGGACTTTTATATACAACAATCACATAGTATAAGCTAGGCTAACCCAGTCTATCATCTCGGCGGTAATATTTGACCACATTCCTGGCTTGTTGGCCTCTGCGTCTCTGTGGGACCTTCATATACATCAATAACGAAATATAACCTAACCTAACACAACCTATCATCTCGGTGCTAATATTTGACAACATACCTGGCGAGTTGGCCTCTACGTCTCCGTGGGACCTTTATATACATCAATAACGTAATATAACCTAACCTAACCCAAAATAACATCTCGGCGGTAATATTTGACCACATTCCTGGCTTGTTGGCCTCTGCGTCTCCGTGGGACCTTCATATACATCAATAACGAAATATAACCTAACCTAACACAACCTATCATCTCGGTGCTAATATTTGACAACATACCTGGCGAGTTGGCCTCTACGTCTCCGTGGGACCTTTATATACATCAATAACGTAATATAACCTAACCTAACCCAACCTAACATCTCGGCGATAATATTTGAAAACATTCATGGCGAGTTGGCCTCTACCTCTCCGTGGTACATTTATATACATCAATAACGTAATATAACCTATCCTAACCCAAAATAACATCTCGGCGGTAATATTTGACCACATTCCTGGCTTGCTGGCATCTACGTCTCCGTGGGACCTTTATATATATCAACAACGTAATATAACCTAACCTAACACAACCTATCATCTCGGTGCTAATATTTGACAACATACCTGGCGAGTTGGCCTCTACGTCTCCGTGGGTCCTTTATATACATCAATAACGTAATATAACCTAACCTAACCCAACCTAACATCTCGGCGGTAATATTTGAAAACATACCTGGCGAGTTGGCCTCTACGTCTCCGTGGGACCTTTATATATATCAATAACGTAATATAACCTAACCTAACCCAACCTATCATCTCGGCGGTAATATTTGACAACATTCCTGGCGAGATGGCCTCCACGTCTCCGTGGGACCTTTATATACATCAATAACGTAATATAACCAAACCTAACACAACCTAACATCTCGGCGGTAATATTTGATCACATTCCTGGCTTGCCGGCCTCTACGTCTCCGCGGGACCTTTATATACATCTATAACGTGATATAACCTAACCTAACCCAACCTAACATCTCGGCGGTAATATTTGAAAACATTCCTGGCGAGTTGGCCTCTACGTCACCGTGGGACCTTTATAGACATCCATAACGTAATATAACCTAACCTAAACCAAGCTAACATATCGGCGGTAATATTTGACAACATTCCCGGCGAGTTGGCCTATACGTCTCCGTGGGACCTTTATATACATCAATAACGTAATATAACCTAACCTAACCCAACCTAACATCTCGGCGGTAATATTTGATCACATTCCTGGCTTGCTGGCCTCTACGTCTCCGCGGGACCTTTAAATACATCTATAACGTAATATAACCTAACCTAACCCAACCTAACACCTCGGCGGTAATATTTGACCACATTCCTGGCTTGCTGGCATCTACGTCTCCGTGGGACCTTTATATACATCAATAACGTAATATAACCTAAACTAACCCAACCTAACATCTCGGCGGTAATATTTGACAACATTCCTGCCGAGTTGGCCTCTACGTCTCGGTTTGACCTTCATATACATCAATAACGTAATATAACCTAACCTAACCCAACCTATCATCTCGGCGGTAATATTTCACAACATTCCTGGCGAGTTGGCCTATACGTCTCCGTGGGACCTTCATATACATCAATAACGAAATATAACCTAACCTAACCCAACCTAACATCTCGGCGGTATATTTGACCTCATTCCTGGCGAGTTGGCCTCTACGTCTCCGTGGGACCTTTATATACATCAATAACGTAATATAACCTAACCTAACCCAACCTAACATCTCGGCGGTAATATTTGACAACATTCCTGGCGAGTTGGCCTCTACGTCTCGGTTTGACCTTCATATACATCAATAACGAAATATAACCTAACCTAACCCAACCTAACATCTCGGCGGTAATATTTGAAAACATTCATGGCGAGTTGGCATCTACGTCTCCGTGGTACATTTATATACATCTATAACGTGATATAACCTAACCTAACCCAACCTAACATCACGGCGGTAATATTTGAAAACATTCCTGGCGAGTTGGCCTCTACGTCTCGGTTTGACCTTCATATACATCAATAACGTAATATAACCTAACCGAACCCAACCTATCATCTCGGCGGTAATATGTGACAACATTCCTGGCGAGTTGGCCTCTACGTCTCGGTTTGACCTTCATATACATCAATAACGTAATATAACCTAACCGAACCCAACCTATCATCTCGGCGGTATTATTTGACAACATTCCTGGCGAGTTGGCCTATACGTCTCCGTGGGACCTTTATATACATCAATAACGTAATATAACCTAACCTAACCCAACCTAACATCTCGGCGGTAATATTTGAAAACATACCTGGCGAGTTGGCATCTACGTCTCCGTGGGACCTTTATATACATCAATAACGTAATATAACCTAACCTAACCCAACCTAACATCTCGGCGGTAATATTTGAAAACATACCTGGCGAGTTGGCCTCTACGTCTCCGTGGGACCTTTATATATACCAATAACGTAATATAACCTAACCTAACCCAACCTATCATCTCGGCGGTAATATTTGACAACATTCCTGGCGAGATGGCCTCCACGTCTCCGTGGGACCTTTATATACATCAATAACGTAATATAACCTAAGCTAACCCAACCTAACATCTCGGCGGTAATATTTGATCACATTCCTGGCTTGCCGGCCTCTACGTCTCCGCGGGACCTTTATATACATCTATAACGTAATATAACCTAACCTAACCCAACCTAACATCTCGGCGGTAATATTTGAAAACATACCTGGCGAGTTGGCCTCTACGTCTCCGTGGGACCTTTATATACATCTATAACGTAATATAACCTAACCTAACCCAACCTAACATCTCGGCGATAATATTTGAAAACATTCATGGCGAGTTGGCCTCTACGTCTCCGTGGTACATTTATATACATCAATAACGTAATATAACCTATCCTAACCCAAAATAACATCTCGGCGGTAATATTTGACCACATTCCTGGCTTGCTGGCATCTACGTCTCCGTGGGACCTTTATATATATCAACAACGTAATATAACCTAACCTAACCCAACCTATCATCTCGGCGGTAATATTTGACAACATTCCTGGCGAGTTGGCCTCTACGTCACCGTGGGACCTTTATAGACATCCGTAACGTAATATAACCTAACCTAACCCAAGCTAACATCTCGGCGGTAATATTTGACAACATTCCCGGCGAGTTGGCCTATACGTTTCCGTGGGACCTTTGTATACATCAATAACGTAATATAACCTAACCTAATCCAACCTAACATCTCGGCGGTAATATTTGATCACATTCCTGGCTTGCTGGCCTCTACGTCTCCGCGGGACCTTTATATACATCTATAACGTGATATAACCTAACCTAACCCAACCTAACATCTCGGCGGTAATATTTGAAAACATTCCTGGCGAGTTGGACTCTACGTCACCGTGGGACCTTTATAGACATCCATAACGTAATATAACCCAACCTAACCCAAGCTAACATCTCGGCGGTAATATTTGACAACATTCCCGGCGAGTTGGCCTATACGTCTCCGTGGGACCTATGTATACATCAATAACGTAATATAACCTAACCTAACCCAACCTAACATCCCGGCGGTAATATTTGATCACATTCCTGGCTTGCTGGCCTCTACGTCTCCGCGGGACCTTTATATACATCTATAACGTGATATAACCTAACCTAACCCAACCTAACATCTCGGCGGTAATATTTGAAAACATTCTTGGCGAGTTGGCCTCTACGTCACCGTGGGACCTTTATAGACATCCATAACGTAATATAACCTAACCTAACCCAACCTAACATCTCGGCGGTAATATTTGAAAACATTCATGGCGAGTTGGCCTCTACGTCACCGTGGGACCTTTATAGACATCCATAACGTAATATAACCTAACCTAACCCAACGTAACATCTCGGCGGTAATATTTGACAACATTCCTGGCGAGTTGGCCTCTACGTCTCCGTGGTACATTTATATACATCAACAACGTAATATAACCTATCCTAACCCAAAATAACATCTCGGCAGTAATATTTGACCACATTCCTGGCTTGTTGGCATCTACGTCTCCGCGGGACCTTTATATACATCTATAACGTAATATAACCTAACCTAACCCAACCTAACATCACGGCGGTAATATTTGAAAACATTCATGGCGAGTTGGCCTCTACGTCCCCGTGGGACTTTTATATACAACAATAACATAGTATAAGCTAGGCTAACCCAGTCTATCATCTCGGCGGTAATATTTGACCACATTCCTGGCTTGTTGGCCTCTGCGTCTCCGTGGGACCTTCATATACATCAATAACGAAATATAACCTAACCTATCACAACCTATCATCTCGGTGCTAATATTTGACAACATACCTGGCGAGTTGGCCTCTACGTCTCCGTGGGACCTTTATATACATCAATAACGTAATATAACCTAACCTAACCCAAAATAACATCTCGGCGGTAATATTTGACCACATTCCTGGCTTGTTGGCATCTACGTCTCCGTGGGACCCTTATATACATCAATTACGTAATATAACCTAACCTAACCCAACGTAACATCTCGGCGGTAATATTTGACAACATTCCTGGCGAGTTGGCCTCTACGTCTCGGTTTGACTTTCATATACATCAATAACGTAATATAACCTAACCGAACCCAACCTATCATCTCGGCGGTATTATTTGACAACATTCCTGGCGAGTTGGCCTATACGTCTCCGTCGGACTTTTATATACAACAATAACATAGTATGAGCTACGCTAACCCAGTCTATCATCTCGGCGGTAATATTTGACCACATTCCTGGCTTGTTGGCCTCTGCGTCTCCGTGGGACCTTCATATACATCAATAACGAAATATAACCTAACCTAACACAACCTATCATCTCGGTGCTAATATTTGACAACATACCTGGCGAGTTGGCCTCTACGTCTCCGTGGGACCTTTATATACATCAATAACGTAATATAACCTAACCTAACCCAACCTAACATCTCGGCGGTAATATTTGAAAACATACCTGGCGAGTTGGCCTCTACGTCTCCGTGGGACCTTTATATACATCTATAACGTAATATAACCTAACCTAACCCAACCTAACATCTCGGCGATAATATTTGAAAACATTCATGGCGAGTTGGCCTCTACGTCTCCGTGGTACATTTATATACATCAATAACGTAATATAACCTATCCTAACCCAAAATAACATCTCGGCGGTAATATTTGACCACATTCCTGGCTTGCTGGCATCTACGTCTCCGTGGGACCTTTATATATATCAACAACGTAATATAACCTAACCTAACCCAACCTATCATCTCGGCGGTAATATTTGACAACATTCCTGGCGAGTTGGCCTCTACGTCACCGTGGGACCTTTATAGACATCCGTAACGTAATATAACCTAACCTAACCCAAGCTAACATCTCGGCGGTAATATTTGACAACATTCCCGGCGAGTTGGCCTATACGTCTCCGTGGGACCTTTGTATACATCAATAACGTAATATAACCTAACCTAATCCAACCTAACATCTCGGCGGTAATATTTGATCACATTCCTGGCTTGCTGGCCTCTACGTCTCCGCGGGACCTTTATATACATCTATAACGTGATATAACCTAACCTAACCCAACCTAACATCTCGGCGGTAATATTTGAAAACATTCCTGGCGAGTTGGACTCTACGTCACCGTGGGACCTTTATAGACATCCATAACGTAATATAACCCAACCTAACCCAAGCTAACATCTCGGCGGTAATATTTGACAACATTCCCGGCGAGTTGGCCTATACGTCTCCGTGGGACCTATGTATACATCAATAACGTAATATAACCTAACCTAACCCAACCTAACATCCCGGCGGTAATATTTGATCACATTCCTGGCTTGCTGGCCTCTACGTCTCCGCGGGACCTTTATATACATCTATAACGTGATATAACCTAACCTAACCCAACCTAACATCTCGGCGGTAATATTTGAAAACATTCCTGGCGAGTTGGCCTCTACGTCACCGTGGGACCTTTATAGACATCCATAACGTAATATAACCTAACCTAACCCAACCTAACATCTCGGCGGTAATATTTGAAAACATACCTGGCGAGTTGGCCTCTACATCTCCGTGGGACCTTTATATACATCTATAACGTAATATAACCTAACCTAACCCAACCTAACATCTCGGCGATAATATTTGAAAACATTCATGGCGAGTTGGCCTCTACGTCTCCGTGGTACATTTATATACATCAATAACGTAATATAACCTATCCTAACCCAAAATAACATCTCGGCGGTAATATTTGACCACATTCCTGGCTTGCTGGCATCTACGTCTCCGTGGGACCTTCATATACATCAATAACGTAATATAACCTAACCGAACCCAACCTATCATCTCGGCGGTATTATTTGACAACATTCCTGGCGAGTTGGCCTCTACGTCACCGTGGGACCTTTATAGACATCCGTAACGTAATATAACCTAACCTAACCCAAGCTAACATCTCGGCGGTAATATTTGACAACATTCCCGGCGAGTTGGCCTATACGTCTCCGTGGGACCTTTGTATACATCAATAACGTAATATAACCTAACCTAACCCAACCTAACATCTCGGCGGTAATATTTGATCACATTCCTGGCTTGCTGGCCTCTACGTCTCCGCGGGACCTTTAAATACATGTATAACGTAATATAACCTAACCTAACCCAACCTAACACCTCGGCGGTAATATTTGACCACATTCCTGGCTTGCTGGCATCTACGTCTCCGTGGTACATTTATATACATCAATAACGTAATATAACCTAACCTAACATAACCTATCATCTCGGCGGTAATATTTGACAACATTCCTGGCGAGATGGCCTCCACGTCTCCGTGGGACCTTTATATACATCAATAACGTAATATAACCTAACCTAACCCAACCTAACATCTCGGCGGTAATATTTGATCACATTCCTGGCTTGCCGGCCTCTACGTCTCCGCGGGACCTTTATATACATCTATAACGTGATATAACCTAACCTAACCCAAAATAACATCTCGGCGGTAATAGTTGACCACATTCCTGGCTTGTTGGCATCTACGTCTCCGTGGTACCTTTATATACATCAATTACGTAATATAACCTAACCTAACCCAAGCTAACATATCGGCGGTAATATTTGACAACATTCCCGGCGAGTTGGCCTATACGTCTCCGTGGGACCTTTATATACATCAATAACGTAATATAACCTAACCTAACCCAAGCTAACATCTCGGCGGTAATATTTGATCACATTCCTGGCTTGCTGGCCTCTACGTCTCCGCGGGACCTTTAAATACATCTATAACGTAATATAACCTAACCTAACCCAACCTAACACCTCGGCGGTAATATTTGACCACATTCCTGGCTTGCTGGCATCTACGTCTCCGTGGGACCTTTATATACATCAATAACGTAATATAACCTAACCTAACCCAACCTAACATCTCGGCGGTAATATTTGACAACATTCCTGCCGAGTTGGCCTCTACGTCTCCGTGGGACCTTTATATACATCAATAACGTAATATAACCTAACCTAACCCAAAATAACATCTCGGCGGTATTATTTGACAACATTCCTGGCGAGTTGGCCTATACGTCTCCGTCGGACTTTTATATACAACAATAACATAGTATGAGCTAGGCTAACCCAGTCTATCATCTCGGCGGTAATATTTGACCACATTCCTGGCTTGTTGGCCTCTGCGTCTCCGTGGGACCTTCATATACATCAATAACGAAATATAACCTAACCTAACACAACCTATCATCTCGGTGCTAATATTTGACAACATACCTGGCGAGTTGGCCTCTACGTCTCCGTGGGACCTTTATATACATCAATAACGTAATATAACCTAACCTAACCCAACCTAACATCTCGGCGGTAATATTTGAAAACATACCTGGCGAGTTGGCCTCTACGTCTCCGTGGGACCTTTATATACATCTATAACGTAATATAACCTAACCTAACCCAACCTAACATCTCGGCGATAATATTTGAAAACATTCATGGCGAGTTGGCCTCTACGTCTCCGTGGTACATTTATATACATCAATAACGTAATGTAACCTATCCTAACCCAAAATAACATCTCGGCGGTAATATTTGACCACATTCCTGGCTTGCTGGCATCTACGTCTCCGTGGGACCTTTATATATATCAACAACGTAATATAACCTAACCTAACCCAACCTATCATCTCGGCGGTAATATTTGACAACATTCCTGGCGAGTTGGCCTCTACGTCACCGTGGGACCTTTATAGACATCCGTAACGTAATATAACCTAACCTAACCCAAGCTAACATCTCGGCGGTAATATTTGACAACATTCCCGGCGAGTTGGCCTATACGTCTCCGTGGGACCTTTGTATACATCAATAACGTAATATAACCTAACCTAATCCAACCTAACATCTCGGCGGTAATATTTGATCACATTCCTGGCTTGCTGGCCTCTACGTCTCCGCGGGACCTTTATATACATCTATAACGTGATATAACCTAACCTAACCCAACCTAACATCTCGGCGGTAATATTTGAAAACATTCCTGGCGAGTTGGACTCTACGTCACCGTGGGACCTTTATAGACATCCATAACGTAATATAACCCAACCTAACCCAAGCTAACATCTCGGCGGTAATATTTGACAACATTCCCGGCGAGTTGGCCTATACGTCTCCGTGGGACCTATGTATACATCAATAACGTAATATAACCTAACCTAACCCAACCTAACATCCCGGCGGTAATATTTGATCACATTCCTGGCTTGCTGGCCTCTACGTCTCCGCGGGACCTTTATATACATCTATAACGTGATATAACCTAACCTAACCCAACGTAACATCTCGGCGGTAATATTTGAAAACATTCCTGGCGAGTTGGCCTCTACGTCACCGTGGGACCTTTATAGACATCCATAACGTAATATAACCTAACCTAACCCAACCTAACATCTCGGCGGTAATATTTGAAAACTTACCTGGCGAGTTGGCCTCTACATCTCCGTGGGACCTTTATATACATCTATAACGTAATATAACCTAACCTAACCCAACCTAACATCTCGGCGATAATATTTGAAAACATTCATGGCGAGTTGGCCTCTACGTCTCCGTGGTACATTTATATACATCAATAACGTAATATAACCTATCCTAACCCAAAATAACATCTCGGCGGTAATATTTGACCACATTCCTGGCTTGCTGGCATCTACGTCTCCGTGGGACCTTTATATATATCAATAACGTAATATAACCTAACCTAACCCAACCTATCATCTCGGCGGTAATATTTGACAACATTCCTGGCGAGTTGGCCTCTACGTCACCGTGGGACCTTTATAGACATCCGTAACGTAATATAACCTAACCTAACCCAAGCTAACATCTCGGCGGTAATATTTGACAACATTCCCGGCGAGTTGGCCTATACGTCTCCGTGGGACCTTTGTATACATCAATAACGTAATATAACCCAACCTAATCCAACCTAACATCTCGGCGGTAATATTTGACAACATTCCTGGCGAGTTGGCCTCTACGTCTCGGTTTGACCTTCATATACATCAATAACGTAATATAACCTAACCGAACCCAACCTATCATCTCGGCGGTATTATTTGACAACATTCCTGGCGAGTTGGCCTCTACGTCACCGTGGGACCTTTATATACATCAATAACGTAATATAACCTAACCTAACCCAACCTAACATCTCGGCGGTAATATTTGATCACATTCCTGGCTTGCTGGCCTCTACGTCTCCGCGGGACCTTTAAATACATCTATAACGTAATATAACCTAACCTAACCCAACCTAACACCTCGGCGGTAATATTTGACCACATTCCTGGCTTGCTGGCATCTACGTCTCCGTGGGACCTTTATATACATCAATAACGTAATATAACCTAACCTAACCCAACCTAACATCTCGGCGGTAATATTTGACAACATTCCTGCCGAGTTGGCCTCTACGTCTCCGTGGGACCTTTATATACATCAATAACGTAATATAACCTAACCTAACCCAAAATAACATCTCGGCGGTATTATTTGACAACATTCCTGGCGAGTTGGCCTATACGTCTCCGTCGGACTTTTATATACAACAATAACATAGTATGAGCTAGGCTAACCCAGTCTATCATCTCGGCGGTAATATTTGACCACATTCCTGGCTTGTTGGCCTCTGCGTCTCCGTGGGACCTTCATATACATCAATAACGAAATATAACCTAACCTAACACAACCTATCATCTCGGTGCTAATATTTGACAACATACCTGGCGAGTTGGCCTCTACGTCTCCGTGGGACCTTTATATACATCAATAACGTAATATAACCTAACCTAACCCAACCTAACATCTCGGCGGTAATATTTGAAAACATACCTGGCGAGTTGGCCTCTACGTCTCCGTGGGACCTTTATATACATCTATAACGTAATATAACCTAACCTAACCCAACCTAACATCTCGGCGATAATATTTGAAAACATTCATGGCGAGTTGGCCTCTACGTCTCCGTGGTACATTTATATACATCAATAACGTAATGTAACCTATCCTAACCCAAAATAACATCTCGGCGGTAATATTTGACCACATTCCTGGCTTGCTGGCATCTACGTCTCCGTGGGACCTTTATATATATCAACAACGTAATATAACCTAACCTAACCCAACCTATCATCTCGGCGGTAATATTTGACAACATTCCTGGCGAGTTGGCCTCTACGTCACCGTGGGACCTTTATAGACATCCGTAACGTAATATAACCTAACCTAACCCAAGCTAACATCTCGGCGGTAATATTTGACAACATTCCCGGCGAGTTGGCCTATACGTCTCCGTGGGACCTTTGTATACATCAATAACGTAATATAACCTAACCTAATCCAACCTAACATCTCGGCGGTAATATTTGATCACATTCCTGGCTTGCTGGCCTCTACGTCTCCGCGGGACCTTTATATACATCTATAACGTGATATAACCTAACCTAACCCAACCTAACATCTCGGCGGTAATATTTGAAAACATTCCTGGCGAGTTGGACTCTACGTCACCGTGGGACCTTTATAGACATCCATAACGTAATATAACCCAACCTAACCCAAGCTAACATCTCGGCGGTAATATTTGACAACATTCCCGGCGAGTTGGCCTATACGTCTCCGTGGGACCTATGTATACATCAATAACGTAATATAACCTAACCTAACCCAACCTAACATCCCGGCGGTAATATTTGATCACATTCCTGGCTTGCTGGCCTCTACGTCTCCGCGGGACCTTTATATACATCTATAACGTGATATAACCTAACCTAACCCAACGTAACATCTCGGCGGTAATATTTGAAAACATTCCTGGCGAGTTGGCCTCTACGTCACCGTGGGACCTTTATAGACATCCATAACGTAATATAACCTAACCTAACCCAACCTAACATCTCGGCGGTAATATTTGAAAACTTACCTGGCGAGTTGGCCTCTACATCTCCGTGGGACCTTTATATACATCTATAACGTAATATAACCTAACCTAACCCAACCTAACATCTCGGCGATAATATTTGAAAACATTCATGGCGAGTTGGCCTCTACGTCTCCGTGGTACATTTATATACATCAATAACGTAATATAACCTATCCTAACCCAAAATAACATCTCGGCGGTAATATTTGACCACATTCCTGGCTTGCTGGCATCTACGTCTCCGTGGGACCTTTATATATATCAACAACGTAATATAACCTAACCTAACCCAACCTATCATCTCGGCGGTAATATTTGACAACATTCCTGGCGAGTTGGCCTCTACGTCACCGTGGGACCTTTATAGACATCCGTAACGTAATATAACCTAACCTAACCCAAGCTAACATCTCGGCGGTAATATTTGACAACATTCCCGGCGAGTTGGCCTATACGTTTCCGTGGGACCTTTGTATACATCAATAACGTAATATAACCTAACCTAATCCAACCTAACATCTCGGCGGTAATATTTGATCACATTCCTGGCTTGCTGGCCTCTACGTCTCCGCGGGACCTTTATATACATCTATAACGTGATATAACCTAACCTAACCCAACCTAACATCTCGGCGGTAATATTTGAAAACATTCCTGGCGAGTTGGACTCTACGTCACCGTGGGACCTTTATAGACATCCATAACGTAATATAACCCAACCTAACCCAAGCTAACATCTCGGCGGTAATATTTGACAACATTCCCGGCGAGTTGGCCTATACGTCTCCGTGGGACCTATGTATACATCAATAACGTAATATAACCTAACCTAACCCAACCTAACATCCCGGCGGTAATATTTGATCACATTCCTGGCTTGCTGGCCTCTACGTCTCCGCGGGACCTTTATATACATCTATAACGTGATATAACCTAACCTAACCCAACCTAACATCTCGGCGGTAATATTTGAAAACATTCTTGGCGAGTTGGCCTCTACGTCACCGTGGGACCTTTATAGACATCCATAACGTAATATAACCTAACCTAACCCAACCTAACATCTCGGCGGTAATATTTGAAAACATTCATGGCGAGTTGGCCTCTACGTCACCGTGGGACCTTTATAGACATCCATAACGTAATATAACCTAACCTAACCCAACGTAACATCTCGGCGGTAATATTTGACAACATTCCTGGCGAGTTGGCCTCTACGTCTCCGTGGTACATTTATATACATCAACAACGTAATATAACCTATCCTAACCCAAAATAACATCTCGGCAGTAATATTTGACCACATTCCTGGCTTGTTGGCATCTACGTCTCCGCGGGACCTTTATATACATCTATAACGTAATATAACCTAACCTAACCCAACCTAACATCACGGCGGTAATATTTGAAAACATTCATGGCGAGTTGGCCTCTACGTCCCCGTGGGACTTTTATATACAACAATAACATAGTATAAGCTAGGCTAACCCAGTCTATCATCTCGGCGGTAATATTTGACCACATTCCTGGCTTGTTGGCCTCTGCGTCTCCGTGGGACCTTCATATACATCAATAACGAAATATAACCTAACCTATCACAACCTATCATCTCGGTGCTAATATTTGACAACATACCTGGCGAGTTGGCCTCTACGTCTCCGTGGGACCTTTATATACATCAATAACGTAATATAACCTAACCTAACCCAAAATAACATCTCGGCGGTAATATTTGACCACATTCCTGGCTTGTTGGCATCTACGTCTCCGTGGGACCCTTATATACATCAATTACGTAATATAACCTAACCTAACCCAACGTAACATCTCGGCGGTAATATTTGACAACATTCCTGGCGAGTTGGCCTCTACGTCTCGGTTTGACTTTCATATACATCAATAACGTAATATAACCTAACCGAACCCAACCTATCATCTCGGCGGTATTATTTGACAACATTCCTGGCGAGTTGGCCTATACGTCTCCGTCGGACTTTTATATACAACAATAACATAGTATGAGCTACGCTAACCCAGTCTATCATCTCGGCGGTAATATTTGACCACATTCCTGGCTTGTTGGCCTCTGCGTCTCCGTGGGACCTTCATATACATCAATAACGAAATATAACCTAACCTAACACAACCTATCATCTCGGTGCTAATATTTGACAACATACCTGGCGAGTTGGCCTCTACGTCTCCGTGGGACCTTTATATACATCAATAACGTAATATAACCTAACCTAACCCAACCTAACATCTCGGCGGTAATATTTGAAAACATACCTGGCGAGTTGGCCTCTACGTCTCCGTGGGACCTTTATATACATCTATAACGTAATATAACCTAACCTAACCCAACCTAACATCTCGGCGATAATATTTGAAAACATTCATGGCGAGTTGGCCTCTACGTCTCCGTGGTACATTTATATACATCAATAACGTAATATAACCTATCCTAACCCAAAATAACATCTCGGCGGTAATATTTGACCACATTCCTGGCTTGCTGGCATCTACGTCTCCGTGGGACCTTTATATATATCAACAACGTAATATAACCTAACCTAACCCAACCTATCATCTCGGCGGTAATATTTGACAACATTCCTGGCGAGTTGGCCTCTACGTCACCGTGGGACCTTTATAGACATCCGTAACGTAATATAACCTAACCTAACCCAAGCTAACATCTCGGCGGTAATATTTGACAACATTCCCGGCGAGTTGGCCTATACGTCTCCGTGGGACCTTTGTATACATCAATAACGTAATATAACCTAACCTAATCCAACCTAACATCTCGGCGGTAATATTTGATCACATTCCTGGCTTGCTGGCCTCTACGTCTCCGCGGGACCTTTATATACATCTATAACGTGATATAACCTAACCTAACCCAACCTAACATCTCGGCGGTAATATTTGAAAACATTCCTGGCGAGTTGGACTCTACGTCACCGTGGGACCTTTATAGACATCCATAACGTAATATAACCCAACCTAACCCAAGCTAACATCTCGGCGGTAATATTTGACAACATTCCCGGCGAGTTGGCCTATACGTCTCCGTGGGACCTATGTATACATCAATAACGTAATATAACCTAACCTAACCCAACCTAACATCCCGGCGGTAATATTTGATCACATTCCTGGCTTGCTGGCCTCTACGTCTCCGCGGGACCTTTATATACATCTATAACGTGATATAACCTAACCTAACCCAACCTAACATCTCGGCGGTAATATTTGAAAACATTCCTGGCGAGTTGGCCTCTACGTCACCGTGGGACCTTTATAGACATCCATAACGTAATATAACCTAACCTAACCCAACCTAACATCTCGGCGGTAATATTTGAAAACATACCTGGCGAGTTGGCCTCTACATCTCCGTGGGACCTTTATATACATCTATAACGTAATATAACCTAACCTAACCCAACCTAACATCTCGGCGATAATATTTGAAAACATTCATGGCGAGTTGGCCTCTACGTCTCCGTGGTACATTTATATACATCAATAACGTAATATAACCTATCCTAACCCAAAATAACATCTCGGCGGTAATATTTGACCACATTCCTGGCTTGCTGGCATCTACGTCTCCGTGGGACCTTCATATACATCAATAACGTAATATAACCTAACCGAACCCAACCTATCATCTCGGCGGTATTATTTGACAACATTCCTGGCGAGTTGGCCTCTACGTCACCGTGGGACCTTTATAGACATCCGTAACGTAATATAACCTAACCTAACCCAAGCTAACATCTCGGCGGTAATATTTGACAACATTCCCGGCGAGTTGGCCTATACGTCTCCGTGGGACCTTTGTATACATCAATAACGTAATATAACCTAACCTAACCCAACCTAACATCTCGGCGGTAATATTTGATCACATTCCTGGCTTGCTGGCCTCTACGTCTCCGCGGGACCTTTAAATACATGTATAACGTAATATAACCTAACCTAACCCAACCTAACACCTCGGCGGTAATATTTGACCACATTCCTGGCTTGCTGGCATCTACGTCTCCGTGGTACATTTATATACATCAATAACGTAATATAACCTAACCTAACATAACCTATCATCTCGGCGGTAATATTTGACAACATTCCTGGCGAGATGGCCTCCACGTCTCCGTGGGACCTTTATATACATCAATAACGTAATATAACCTAACCTAACCCAACCTAACATCTCGGCGGTAATATTTGATCACATTCCTGGCTTGCCGGCCTCTACGTCTCCGCGGGACCTTTATATACATCTATAACGTGATATAACCTAACCTAACCCAAAATAACATCTCGGCGGTAATAGTTGACCACATTCCTGGCTTGTTGGCATCTACGTCTCCGTGGTACCTTTATATACATCAATTACGTAATATAACCTAACCTAACCCAAGCTAACATATCGGCGGTAATATTTGACAACATTCCCGGCGAGTTGGCCTATACGTCTCCGTGGGACCTTTATATACATCAATAACGTAATATAACCTAACCTAACCCAAGCTAACATCTCGGCGGTAATATTTGATCACATTCCTGGCTTGCTGGCCTCTACGTCTCCGCGGG
This sequence comes from Xylocopa violacea, assembly GCA_963969225.1. Lineage (NCBI taxonomy): Eukaryota > Metazoa > Arthropoda > Insecta > Hymenoptera > Apidae > Xylocopa > Xylocopa violacea. The sequence goes on along the minus strand of CAXAJV010000147.1, from coordinate 2,235,127 downwards.
ACCTTTAAATACATCTATAACGTAATATAACCTAACCTAACCCAACCTAACACCTCGGCGGTAATATTTGACCACATTCCTGGCTTGCTGGCATCTACGTCTCCGTGGGACCTTTATATACATCAATAACGTAATATAACCTAACCTAACCCAACCTAACATCTCGGCGGTAATATTTGACAACATTCCTGCCGAGTTGGCCTCTACGTCTCCGTGGGACCTTTATATACATCAATAACGTAATATAACCTAACCTAACCCAAAATAACATCTCGGCGGTATTATTTGACAACATTCCTGGCGAGTTGGCCTATACGTCTCCGTCGGACTTTTATATACAACAATAACATAGTATGAGCTAGGCTAACCCAGTCTATCATCTCGGCGGTAATATTTGACCACATTCCTGGCTTGTTGGCCTCTGCGTCTCCGTGGGACCTTCATATACATCAATAACGAAATATAACCTAACCTAACACAACCTATCATCTCGGTGCTAATATTTGACAACATACCTGGCGAGTTGGCCTCTACGTCTCCGTGGGACCTTTATATACATCAATAACGTAATATAACCTAACCTAACCCAACCTAACATCTCGGCGGTAATATTTGAAAACATACCTGGCGAGTTGGCCTCTACGTCTCCGTGGGACCTTTATATACATCTATAACGTAATATAACCTAACCTAACCCAACCTAACATCTCGGCGATAATATTTGAAAACATTCATGGCGAGTTGGCCTCTACGTCTCCGTGGTACATTTATATACATCAATAACGTAATGTAACCTATCCTAACCCAAAATAACATCTCGGCGGTAATATTTGACCACATTCCTGGCTTGCTGGCATCTACGTCTCCGTGGGACCTTTATATATATCAACAACGTAATATAACCTAACCTAACCCAACCTATCATCTCGGCGGTAATATTTGACAACATTCCTGGCGAGTTGGCCTCTACGTCACCGTGGGACCTTTATAGACATCCGTAACGTAATATAACCTAACCTAACCCAAGCTAACATCTCGGCGGTAATATTTGACAACATTCCCGGCGAGTTGGCCTATACGTCTCCGTGGGACCTTTGTATACATCAATAACGTAATATAACCTAACCTAATCCAACCTAACATCTCGGCGGTAATATTTGATCACATTCCTGGCTTGCTGGCCTCTACGTCTCCGCGGGACCTTTATATACATCTATAACGTGATATAACCTAACCTAACCCAACCTAACATCTCGGCGGTAATATTTGAAAACATTCCTGGCGAGTTGGACTCTACGTCACCGTGGGACCTTTATAGACATCCATAACGTAATATAACCCAACCTAACCCAAGCTAACATCTCGGCGGTAATATTTGACAACATTCCCGGCGAGTTGGCCTATACGTCTCCGTGGGACCTATGTATACATCAATAACGTAATATAACCTAACCTAACCCAACCTAACATCCCGGCGGTAATATTTGATCACATTCCTGGCTTGCTGGCCTCTACGTCTCCGCGGGACCTTTATATACATCTATAACGTGATATAACCTAACCTAACCCAACGTAACATCTCGGCGGTAATATTTGAAAACATTCCTGGCGAGTTGGCCTCTACGTCACCGTGGGACCTTTATAGACATCCATAACGTAATATAACCTAACCTAACCCAACCTAACATCTCGGCGGTAATATTTGAAAACTTACCTGGCGAGTTGGCCTCTACATCTCCGTGGGACCTTTATATACATCTATAACGTAATATAACCTAACCTAACCCAACCTAACATCTCGGCGATAATATTTGAAAACATTCATGGCGAGTTGGCCTCTACGTCTCCGTGGTACATTTATATACATCAATAACGTAATATAACCTATCCTAACCCAAAATAACATCTCGGCGGTAATATTTGACCACATTCCTGGCTTGCTGGCATCTACGTCTCCGTGGGACCTTTATATATATCAATAACGTAATATAACCTAACCTAACCCAACCTATCATCTCGGCGGTAATATTTGACAACATTCCTGGCGAGTTGGCCTCTACGTCACCGTGGGACCTTTATAGACATCCGTAACGTAATATAACCTAACCTAACCCAAGCTAACATCTCGGCGGTAATATTTGACAACATTCCCGGCGAGTTGGCCTATACGTCTCCGTGGGACCTTTGTATACATCAATAACGTAATATAACCCAACCTAATCCAACCTAACATCTCGGCGGTAATATTTGACAACATTCCTGGCGAGTTGGCCTCTACGTCTCGGTTTGACCTTCATATACATCAATAACGTAATATAACCTAACCGAACCCAACCTATCATCTCGGCGGTATTATTTGACAACATTCCTGGCGAGTTGGCCTCTACGTCACCGTGGGACCTTTATATACATCAATAACGTAATATAACCTAACCTAACCCAACCTAACATCTCGGCGGTAATATTTGATCACATTCCTGGCTTGCTGGCCTCTACGTCTCCGCGGGACCTTTAAATACATCTATAACGTAATATAACCTAACCTAACCCAACCTAACACCTCGGCGGTAATATTTGACCACATTCCTGGCTTGCTGGCATCTACGTCTCCGTGGGACCTTTATATACATCAATAACGTAATATAACCTAACCTAACCCAACCTAACATCTCGGCGGTAATATTTGACAACATTCCTGCCGAGTTGGCCTCTACGTCTCCGTGGGACCTTTATATACATCAATAACGTAATATAACCTAACCTAACCCAAAATAACATCTCGGCGGTATTATTTGACAACATTCCTGGCGAGTTGGCCTATACGTCTCCGTCGGACTTTTATATACAACAATAACATAGTATGAGCTAGGCTAACCCAGTCTATCATCTCGGCGGTAATATTTGACCACATTCCTGGCTTGTTGGCCTCTGCGTCTCCGTGGGACCTTCATATACATCAATAACGAAATATAACCTAACCTAACACAACCTATCATCTCGGTGCTAATATTTGACAACATACCTGGCGAGTTGGCCTCTACGTCTCCGTGGGACCTTTATATACATCAATAACGTAATATAACCTAACCTAACCCAACCTAACATCTCGGCGGTAATATTTGAAAACATACCTGGCGAGTTGGCCTCTACGTCTCCGTGGGACCTTTATATACATCTATAACGTAATATAACCTAACCTAACCCAACCTAACATCTCGGCGATAATATTTGAAAACATTCATGGCGAGTTGGCCTCTACGTCTCCGTGGTACATTTATATACATCAATAACGTAATGTAACCTATCCTAACCCAAAATAACATCTCGGCGGTAATATTTGACCACATTCCTGGCTTGCTGGCATCTACGTCTCCGTGGGACCTTTATATATATCAACAACGTAATATAACCTAACCTAACCCAACCTATCATCTCGGCGGTAATATTTGACAACATTCCTGGCGAGTTGGCCTCTACGTCACCGTGGGACCTTTATAGACATCCGTAACGTAATATAACCTAACCTAACCCAAGCTAACATCTCGGCGGTAATATTTGACAACATTCCCGGCGAGTTGGCCTATACGTCTCCGTGGGACCTTTGTATACATCAATAACGTAATATAACCTAACCTAATCCAACCTAACATCTCGGCGGTAATATTTGATCACATTCCTGGCTTGCTGGCCTCTACGTCTCCGCGGGACCTTTATATACATCTATAACGTGATATAACCTAACCTAACCCAACCTAACATCTCGGCGGTAATATTTGAAAACATTCCTGGCGAGTTGGACTCTACGTCACCGTGGGACCTTTATAGACATCCATAACGTAATATAACCCAACCTAACCCAAGCTAACATCTCGGCGGTAATATTTGACAACATTCCCGGCGAGTTGGCCTATACGTCTCCGTGGGACCTATGTATACATCAATAACGTAATATAACCTAACCTAACCCAACCTAACATCCCGGCGGTAATATTTGATCACATTCCTGGCTTGCTGGCCTCTACGTCTCCGCGGGACCTTTATATACATCTATAACGTGATATAACCTAACCTAACCCAACGTAACATCTCGGCGGTAATATTTGAAAACATTCCTGGCGAGTTGGCCTCTACGTCACCGTGGGACCTTTATAGACATCCATAACGTAATATAACCTAACCTAACCCAACCTAACATCTCGGCGGTAATATTTGAAAACTTACCTGGCGAGTTGGCCTCTACATCTCCGTGGGACCTTTATATACATCTATAACGTAATATAACCTAACCTAACCCAACCTAACATCTCGGCGATAATATTTGAAAACATTCATGGCGAGTTGGCCTCTACGTCTCCGTGGTACATTTATATACATCAATAACGTAATATAACCTATCCTAACCCAAAATAACATCTCGGCGGTAATATTTGACCACATTCCTGGCTTGCTGGCATCTACGTCTCCGTGGGACCTTTATATATATCAATAACGTAATATAACCTAACCTAACCCAACCTATCATCTCGGCGGTAATATTTGACAACATTCCTGGCGAGTTGGCCTCTACGTCACCGTGGGACCTTTATAGACATCCGTAACGTAATATAACCTAACCTAACCCAAGCTAACATCTCGGCGGTAATATTTGACAACATTCCCGGCGAGTTGGCCTATACGTCTCCGTGGGACCTTTGTATACATCAATAACGTAATATAACCCAACCTAATCCAACCTAACATCTCGGCGGTAATATTTGACAACATTCCTGGCGAGTTGGCCTCTACGTCTCGGTTTGACCTTCATATACATCAATAACGTAATATAACCTAACCGAACCCAACCTATCATCTCGGCGGTATTATTTGACAACATTCCTGGCGAGTTGGCCTCTACGTCACCGTGGGACCTTTATATACATCAATAACGTAATATAACCTAACCTAACCCAACCTAACATCTCGGCGGTAATATTTGATCACATTCCTGGCTTGCTGGCCTCTACGTCTCCGCGGGACCTTTAAATACATCTATAACGTAATATAACCTAACCTAACCCAACCTAACACCTCGGCGGTAATATTTGACCACATTCCTGGCTTGCTGGCATCTACGTCTCCGTGGGACCTTTATATACATCAATAACGTAATATAACCTAACCTAACCCAACCTAACATCTCGGCGGTAATATTTGACAACATTCCTGCCGAGTTGGCCTCTACGTCTCCGTGGGACCTTTATATACATCAATAACGTAATATAACCTAACCTAACCCAAAATAACATCTCGGCGGTATTATTTGACAACATTCCTGGCGAGTTGGCCTATACGTCTCCGTCGGACTTTTATATACAACAATAACATAGTATGAGCTAGGCTAACCCAGTCTATCATCTCGGCGGTAATATTTGACCACATTCCTGGCTTGTTGGCCTCTGCGTCTCCGTGGGACCTTCATATACATCAATAACGAAATATAACCTAACCTAACACAACCTATCATCTCGGTGCTAATATTTGACAACATACCTGGCGAGTTGGCCTCTACGTCTCCGTGGGACCTTTATATACATCAATAACGTAATATAACCTAACCTAACCCAACCTAACATCTCGGCGGTAATATTTGAAAACATACCTGGCGAGTTGGCCTCTACGTCTCCGTGGGACCTTTATATACATCTATAACGTAATATAACCTAACCTAACCCAACCTAACATCTCGGCGATAATATTTGAAAACATTCATGGCGAGTTGGCCTCTACGTCTCCGTGGTACATTTATATACATCAATAACGTAATGTAACCTATCCTAACCCAAAATAACATCTCGGCGGTAATATTTGACCACATTCCTGGCTTGCTGGCATCTACGTCTCCGTGGGACCTTTATATATATCAACAACGTAATATAACCTAACCTAACCCAACCTATCATCTCGGCGGTAATATTTGACAACATTCCTGGCGAGTTGGCCTCTACGTCACCGTGGGACCTTTATAGACATCCGTAACGTAATATAACCTAACCTAACCCAAGCTAACATCTCGGCGGTAATATTTGACAACATTCCCGGCGAGTTGGCCTATACGTCTCCGTGGGACCTTTGTATACATCAATAACGTAATATAACCTAACCTAATCCAACCTAACATCTCGGCGGTAATATTTGATCACATTCCTGGCTTGCTGGCCTCTACGTCTCCGCGGGACCTTTATATACATCTATAACGTGATATAACCTAACCTAACCCAACCTAACATCTCGGCGGTAATATTTGAAAACATTCCTGGCGAGTTGGACTCTACGTCACCGTGGGACCTTTATAGACATCCATAACGTAATATAACCCAACCTAACCCAAGCTAACATCTCGGCGGTAATATTTGACAACATTCCCGGCGAGTTGGCCTATACGTCTCCGTGGGACCTATGTATACATCAATAACGTAATATAACCTAACCTAACCCAACCTAACATCCCGGCGGTAATATTTGATCACATTCCTGGCTTGCTGGCCTCTACGTCTCCGCGGGACCTTTATATACATCTATAACGTGATATAACCTAACCTAACCCAACGTAACATCTCGGCGGTAATATTTGAAAACATTCCTGGCGAGTTGGCCTCTACGTCACCGTGGGACCTTTATAGACATCCATAACGTAATATAACCTAACCTAACCCAACCTAACATCTCGGCGGTAATATTTGAAAACTTACCTGGCGAGTTGGCCTCTACATCTCCGTGGGACCTTTATATACATCTATAACGTAATATAACCTAACCTAACCCAACCTAACATCTCGGCGATAATATTTGAAAACATTCATGGCGAGTTGGCCTCTACGTCTCCGTGGTACATTTATATACATCAATAACGTAATATAACCTATCCTAACCCAAAATAACATCTCGGCGGTAATATTTGACCACATTCCTGGCTTGCTGGCATCTACGTCTCCGTGGGACCTTTATATATATCAATAACGTAATATAACCTAACCTAACCCAACCTATCATCTCGGCGGTAATATTTGACAACATTCCTGGCGAGTTGGCCTCTACGTCACCGTGGGACCTTTATAGACATCCGTAACGTAATATAACCTAACCTAACCCAAGCTAACATCTCGGCGGTAATATTTGACAACATTCCCGGCGAGTTGGCCTATACGTCTCCGTGGGACCTTTGTATACATCAATAACGTAATATAACCTAACCTAATCCAACCTAACATCTCGGCGGTAATATTTGACAACATTCCTGGCGAGTTGGCCTCTACGTCTCGGTTTGACCTTCATATACATCAATAACGTAATATAACCTAACCGAACCCAACCTATCATCTCGGCGGTATTATTTGACAACATTCCTGGCGAGTTGGCCTCTACGTCACCGTGGGACCTTTATAGACATCCGTAACGTAATATAACCTAACCTAACCCAAGCTAACATCTCGGCGGTAATATTTGACAACATTCCCGGCGAGTTGGCCTATACGTCTCCGTGGGACCTTTGTATACATCAATAACGTAATATAACCTAACCTAACCCAACCTAACATCTCGGCGGTAATATTTGATCACATTCCTGGCTTGCTGGCCTCTACGTCTCCGCGGGACCTTTAAATACATGTATAACGTAATATAACCTAACCTAACCCAACCTAACACCTCGGCGGTAATATTTGACCACATTCCTGGCTTGCTGGCATCTACGTCTCCGTGGTACATTTATATACATCAATAACGTAATATAACCTAACCTAACATAACCTATCATCTCGGCGGTAATATTTGACAACATTCTTGGCGAGATGGCCTCCACGTCTCCGTGGGACCTTTATATACATCAATAACGTAATATAACCTAACCTAACCCAACCTAACATCTCGGCGGTAATATTTGATCACATTCCTGGCTTGCCGGCCTCTACGTCTCCGCGGGACCTTTATATACATCTATAACGTGATATAACCTAACCTAACCCAAAATAACATCTCGGCGGTAATATTTGACCACATTCCTGGCTTGTTGGCATCTACGTCTCCGTGGTACCTTTATATACATCAATTACGTAATATAACCTAACCTAACCCAAGCTAACATATCGGCGGTAATATTTGACAACATTCCCGGCGAGTTGGCCTATACGTCTCCGTGGGACCTTTATATACATCAATAACGTAATATAACCTAACCTAACCCAACCTAACATCTCGGCGGTAATATTTGATCACATTCCTGGCTTGCTGGCCTCTACGTCTCCGCGGGACCTTTAAATACATCTATAACGTAATATAACCTAACCTAACCCAACCTAACACCTCGGCGGTAATATTTGACCACATTCCTGGCTTGCTGTCATCTACGTCTCCGTGGGACCTTTATATACATCAATAACGTAATATAACCTAACCTAACCCAACCTAACATCTCGGCGGTAATATTTGACAACATTCCTGCCGAGTTGGCCTCTACGTCTCCGTGGGACCTTTATATACATCAATAACGTAATATAACCTAACCTAACCCAAAATAACATCTCGGCGGTATTATTTGACAACATTCCTGGCGAGTTGGCCTATACGTCTCCGTCGGACTTTTATATACAACAATAACATAGTATGAGCTAGGCTAACCCAGTCTATCATCTCGGCGGTAATATTTGACCACATTCCTGGCTTGTTGGCCTCTGCGTCTCCGTGGGACCTTCATATACATCAATAACGAAATATAACCTAACCTAACACAACCTATCATCTCGGTGCTAATATTTGACAACATACCTGGCGAGTTGGCCTCTACGTCTCCGTGGGACCTTTATATACATCAATAACGTAATATAACCTAACCTAACCCAACCTAACATCTCGGCGGTAATATTTGAAAACATACCTGGCGAGTTGGCCTCTACGTCTCCGTGGGACCTTTATATACATCTATAACGTAATATAACCTAACCTAACCCAACCTAACATCTCGGCGATAATATTTGAAAACATTCATGGCGAGTTGGCCTCTACGTCTCCGTGGTACATTTATATACATCAATAACGTAATATAACCTATCCTAACCCAAAATAACATCTCGGCGGTAATATTTGACCACATTCCTGGCTTGCTGGCATCTACGTCTCCGTGGGACCTTTATATATATCAACAACGTAATATAACCTAACCTAACCCAACCTATCATCTCGGCGGTAATATTTGACAACATTCCTGGCGAGTTGGCCTCTACGTCACCGTGGGACCTTTATAGACATCCGTAACGTAATATAACCTAACCTAACCCAAGCTAACATCTCGGCGGTAATATTTGACAACATTCCCGGCGAGTTGGCCTATACGTCTCCGTGGGACCTTTGTATACATCAATAACGTAATATAACCTAACCTAATCCAACCTAACATCTCGGCGGTAATATTTGATCACATTCCTGGCTTGCTGGCCTCTACGTCTCCGCGGGACCTTTATATACATCTATAACGTGATATAACCTAACCTAACCCAACCTAACATCTCGGCGGTAATATTTGAAAACATTCCTGGCGAGTTGGACTCTACGTCACCGTGGGACCTTTATAGACATCCATAACGTAATATAACCCAACCTAACCCAAGCTAACATCTCGGCGGTAATATTTAACAACATTCCCGGCGAGTTGGCCTATACGTCTCCGTGGGACCTATGTATACATCAATAACGTAATATAACCTAACCTAACCCAACCTAACATCCCGGCGGTAATATTTGATCACATTCCTGGCTTGCTGGCCTCTACGTCTCCGCGGGACCTTTATATACATCTATAACGTGATATAACCTAACCTAACCCAACCTAACATCTCGGCGGTAATATTTGAAAACATTCCTGGCGAGTTGGACTCTACGTCACCGTGGGACCTTTATAGACATCCATAACGTAATATAACCCAACCTAACCCAAGCTAACATCTCGGCGGTAATATTTGACAACATTCCCGGCGAGTTGGCCTATACGTCTCCGTGGGACCTATGTATACATCAATAACGTAATATAACCTAACCTAACCCAACCTATCATCTCGGCGGTAATATTTGACAACATTCCTGGCGAGTTGGCCTCTACGTCACCGTGGGACCTTTATAGACATCCGTAACGTAATATAACCTAACCTAACCCAAGCTAACATCTCGGCGGTAATATTTGACAACATTCCCGGCGAGTTGGCCTATACGTCTCCGTGGGACCTTTGTATACATCAATAACGTAATATAACCTAACCTAATCCAACCTAACATCTCGGCGGTAATATTTGACAACATTCCTGGCGAGTTGGCCTCTACGTCTCGGTTTGACCTTCATATACATCAATAACGTAATATAACCTAACCGAACCCAACCTATCATCTCGGCGGTATTATTTGACAACATTCCTGGCGAGTTGGCCTCTACGTCACCGTGGGACCTTTATAGACATCCGTAACGTAATATAACCTAACCTAACCCAAGCTAACATCTCGGCGGTAATATTTGACAACATTCCCGGCGAGTTGGCCTATACGTCTCCGTGGGACCTTTGTATACATCAATAACGTAATATAACCTAACCTAACCCAACCTAACATCTCGGCGGTAATATTTGATCACATTCCTGGCTTGCTGGCCTCTACGTCTCCGCGGGACCTTTAAATACATGTATAACGTAATATAACCTAACCTAACCCAACCTAACACCTCGGCGGTAATATTTGACCACATTCCTGGCTTGCTGGCATCTACGTCTCCGTGGTACATTTATATACATCAATAACGTAATATAACCTAACCTAACATAACCTATCATCTCGGCGGTAATATTTGACAACATTCTTGGCGAGATGGCCTCCACGTCTCCGTGGGACCTTTATATACATCAATAACGTAATATAACCTAACCTAACCCAACCTAACATCTCGGCGGTAATATTTGATCACATTCCTGGCTTGCCGGCCTCTACGTCTCCGCGGGACCTTTATATACATCTATAACGTGATATAACCTAACCTAACCCAAAATAACATCTCGGCGGTAATATTTGACCACATTCCTGGCTTGTTGGCATCTACGTCTCCGTGGTACCTTTATATACATCAATTACGTAATATAACCTAACCTAACCCAAGCTAACATATCGGCGGTAATATTTGACAACATTCCCGGCGAGTTGGCCTATACGTCTCCGTGGGACCTTTATATACATCAATAACGTAATATAACCTAACCTAACCCAACCTAACATCTCGGCGGTAATATTTGATCACATTCCTGGCTTGCTGGCCTCTACGTCTCCGCGGGACCTTTAAATACATCTATAACGTAATATAACCTAACCTAACCCAACCTAACACCTCGGCGGTAATATTTGACCACATTCCTGGCTTGCTGTCATCTACGTCTCCGTGGGACCTTTATATACATCAATAACGTAATATAACCTAACCTAACCCAACCTAACATCTCGGCGGTAATATTTGACAACATTCCTGCCGAGTTGGCCTCTACGTCTCCGTGGGACCTTTATATACATCAATAACGTAATATAACCTAACCTAACCCAAAATAACATCTCGGCGGTATTATTTGACAACATTCCTGGCGAGTTGGCCTATACGTCTCCGTCGGACTTTTATATACAACAATAACATAGTATGAGCTAGGCTAACCCAGTCTATCATCTCGGCGGTAATATTTGACCACATTCCTGGCTTGTTGGCCTCTGCGTCTCCGTGGGACCTTCATATACATCAATAACGAAATATAACCTAACCTAACACAACCTATCATCTCGGTGCTAATATTTGACAACATACCTGGCGAGTTGGCCTCTACGTCTCCGTGGGACCTTTATATACATCAATAACGTAATATAACCTAACCTAACCCAACCTAACATCTCGGCGGTAATATTTGAAAACATACCTGGCGAGTTGGCCTCTACGTCTCCGTGGGACCTTTATATACATCTATAACGTAATATAACCTAACCTAACCCAACCTAACATCTCGGCGATAATATTTGAAAACATTCATGGCGAGTTGGCCTCTACGTCTCCGTGGTACATTTATATACATCAATAACGTAATATAACCTATCCTAACCCAAAATAACATCTCGGCGGTAATATTTGACCACATTCCTGGCTTGCTGGCATCTACGTCTCCGTGGGACCTTTATATATATCAACAACGTAATATAACCTAACCTAACCCAACCTATCATCTCGGCGGTAATATTTGACAACATTCCTGGCGAGTTGGCCTCTACGTCACCGTGGGACCTTTATAGACATCCGTAACGTAATATAACCTAACCTAACCCAAGCTAACATCTCGGCGGTAATATTTGACAACATTCCCGGCGAGTTGGCCTATACGTCTCCGTGGGACCTTTGTATACATCAATAACGTAATATAACCTAACCTAATCCAACCTAACATCTCGGCGGTAATATTTGATCACATTCCTGGCTTGCTGGCCTCTACGTCTCCGCGGGACCTTTATATACATCTATAACGTGATATAACCTAACCTAACCCAACCTAACATCTCGGCGGTAATATTTGAAAACATTCCTGGCGAGTTGGACTCTACGTCACCGTGGGACCTTTATAGACATCCATAACGTAATATAACCCAACCTAACCCAAGCTAACATCTCGGCGGTAATATTTAACAACATTCCCGGCGAGTTGGCCTATACGTCTCCGTGGGACCTATGTATACATCAATAACGTAATATAACCTAACCTAACCCAACCTAACATCCCGGCGGTAATATTTGATCACATTCCTGGCTTGCTGGCCTCTACGTCTCCGCGGGACCTTTATATACATCTATAACGTGATATAACCTAACCTAACCCAACCTAACATCTCGGCGGTAATATTTGAAAACATTCCTGGCGAGTTGGCCTCTACGTCACCGTGGGACCTTTATAGACATCCATAACGTAATATAACCTAACCTAACCCAACCTAACATCTCGGCGGTAATATTTGAAAACATACCTGGCGAGTTGGCCTCTACATCTCCGTGGGACCTTTATATACATCTATAACGTAATATAACCTAACCTAACCCAACCTAACATCTCGGCGATAATATTTGAAAACATTCATGGCGAGTTGGCCTCTACGTCTCCGTGGTACATTTATATACATCAATAACGTAATATAACCTATCCTAACCCAAAATAACATCTCGGCGGTAATATTTGACCACATTCCTGGCTTGCTGGCATCTACGTCTCCGTGGGACCTTTATATATATCAATAACGTAATATAACCTAACCTAACCCAACCTATCATCTCGGCGGTAATATTTGACAACATTCCTGGCGAGTTGGCCTCTACGTCACCGTGGGACCTTTATAGACATCCGTAACGTAATATAACCTAACCTAACCCAAGCTAACATCTCGGCGGTAATATTTGACAACATTCCCGGCGAGTTGGCCTATACGTCTCCGTGGGACCTTTGTATACATCAATAACGTAATATAACCTAACCTAATCCAACCTAACATCTCGGCGGTAATATTTGACAACATTCCTGGCGGGTTGGCCTCTACGTCTCGGTTTGACCTTCATATACATCAATAACGTAATATAACCTAACCGAACCCAACCTATCATCTCGGCGGTATTATTTGACAACATTCCTGGCGAGTTGGCCTCTACGTCACCGTGGGACCTTTATAGACATCCGTAACGTAATATAACCTAACCTAACCCAAGCTAACATCTCGGCGGTAATATTTGACAACATTCCCGGCGAGTTGGCCTATACGTCTCCGTGGGACCTTTGTATACATCAATAACGTAATATAACCTAACCTAACCCAACCTAACATCTCGGCGGTAATATTTGATCACATTCCTGGCTTGCTGGCCTCTACGTCTCCGCGGGACCTTTAAATACATGTATAACGTAATATAACCTAACCTAACCCAACCTAACACCTCGGCGGTAATATTTGACCACATTCCTGGCTTGCTGGCATCTACGTCTCCGTGGTACATTTATATACATCAATAACGTAATATAACCTAACCTAACATAACCTATCATCTCGGCGGTAATATTTGACAACATTCCTGGCGAGATGGCCTCCACGTCTCCGTGGGACCTTTATATACATCAATAACGTAATATAACCTAACCTAACCCAACCTAACATCTCGGCGGTAATATTTGATCACATTCCTGGCTTGCCGGCCTCTACGTCTCCGCGGGACCTTTATATACATCTATAACGTGATATAACCTAACCTAACCCAAAATAACATCTCGGCGGTAATATTTGACCACATTCCTGGCTTGTTAGCATCTACGTCTCCGTGGTACCTTTATATACATCAATTACGTAATATAACCTAACCTAACCCAAGCTAACATATCGGCGGTAATATTTGACAACATTCCCGGCGAGTTGGCCTATACGTCTCCGTGGGACCTTTATATACATCAATAACGTAATATAACCTAACCTAACCCAACCTAACATCTCGGCGGTAATATTTGATCACATTCCTGGCTTGCTGGCCTCTACGTCTCCGCGGGACCTTTAAATACATCTATAACGTAATATAACCTAACCTAACCCAACCTAACACCTCGGCGGTAATATTTGACCACATTCCTGGCTTGCTGGCATCTACGTCTCCGTGGGACCTTTATATACATCAATAACGTAATATAACCTAACCTAACCCAACCTAACATCTCGGCGGTAATATTTGACAACATTCCTGCCGAGTTGGCCTCTACGTCTCCGTGGGACCCTTATATACATCAATAACGTAATATAACCTAACCTAACCCAAAATAACATCTCGGCGGTATTATTTGACAACATTCCTGGCGAGTTGGCCTATACGTCTCCGTCGGACTTTTATATACAACAATAACATAGTATGAGCTAGGCTAACCCAGTCTATCATCTCGGCGGTAATATTTGACCACATTCCTGGCTTGTTGGCCTCTGCGTCTCCGTGGGACCTTCATATACATCAATAACGAAATATAACCTAACCTAACACAACCTATCATCTCGGTGCTAATATTTGACAACATACCTGGCGAGTTGGCCTCTACGTCTCCGTGGGACCTTTATATACATCAATAACGTAATATAACCTAACCTAACCCAACCTAACATCTCGGCGGTAATATTTGAAAACATACCTGGCGAGTTGGCCTCTACGTCTCCGTGGGACCTTTATATACATCTATAACGTAATATAACCTAACCTAACCCAACCTAACATCTCGGCGATAATATTTGAAAACATTCATGGCGAGTTGGCCTCTACGTCTCCGTGGTACATTTATATACATCAATAACGTAATATAACCTATCCTAACCCAAAATAACATCTCGGCGGTAATATTTGACCACATTCCTGGCTTGCTGGCATCTACGTCTCCGTGGGACCTTTATATATATCAACAACGTAATATAACCTAACCTAACCCAACCTATCATCTCGGCGGTAATATTTGACAACATTCCTGGCGAGTTGGCCTCTACGTCACCGTGGGACCTTTATAGACATCCGTAACGTAATATAACCTAACCTAACCCAAGCTAACATCTCGGCGGTAATATTTGACAACATTCCCGGCGAGTTGGCCTATACGTCTCCGTGGGACCTTTGTATACATCAATAACGTAATATAACCTAACCTAATCCAACCTAACATCTCGGCGGTAATATTTGATCACATTCCTGGCTTGCTGGCCTCTACGTCTCCGCGGGACCTTTATATACATCTATAACGTGATATAACCTAACCTAACCCAACCTAACATCTCGGCGGTAATATTTGAAAACATTCCTGGCGAGTTGGACTCTACGTCACCGTGGGACCTTTATAGACATCCATAACGTAATATAACCCAACCTAACCCAAGCTAACATCTCGGCGGTAATATTTGACAACATTCCCGGCGAGTTGGCCTATACGTCTCCGTGGGACCTATGTATACATCAATAACGTAATATAACCTAACCTAACCCAACCTAACATCCCGGCGGTAATATTTGATCACATTCCTGGCTTGCTGGCCTCTACGTCTCCGCGGGACCTTTATATACATCTATAACGTGATATAACCTAACCTAACCCAACCTAACATCTCGGCGGTAATATTTGAAAACATTCCTGGCGAGTTGGCCTCTACGTCACCGTGGGACCTTTATAGACATCCATAACGTAATATAACCTAACCTAACCCAACCTAACATCTCGGCGGTAATATTTGAAAACATACCTGGCGAGTTGGCCTCTACATCTCCGTGGGACCTTTATATACATCTATAACGTAATATAACCTAACCTAACCCAACCTAACATCTCGGCGATAATATTTGAAAACATTCATGGCGAGTTGGCCTCTACGTCTCCGTGGTACATTTATATACATCAATAACGTAATATAACCTATCCTAACCCAAAATAACATCTCGGCGGTAATATTTGACCACATTCCTGGCTTGCTGGCATCTACGTCTCCGTGAGACCTTTATATATATCAATAACGTAATATAACCTAACCTAACCCAACCTATCATCTCGGCGGTAATATTTGACAACATTCCTGGCGAGTTGGCCTCTACGTCACCGTGGGACCTTTATAGACATCCGTAACGTAATATAACCTAACCTAACCCAAGCTAACATCTCGGCGGTAATATTTGACAACATTCCCGGCGAGTTGGCCTATACGTCTCCGTGGGACCTTTGTATACATCAATAACGTAATATAACCTAACCTAATCCAACCTAACATCTCGGCGGTAATATTTGACAACATTCCTGGCGAGTTGGCCTCTACGTCTCGGTTTGACCTTCATATACATCAATAACGTAATATAACCTAACCGAACCCAACCTATCATCTCGGCGGTATTATTTGACAACATTCCTGGCGAGTTGGCCTCTACGTCACCGTGGGACCTTTATAGACATCCGTAACGTAATATAACCTAACCTAACCCAAGCTAACATCTCGGCGGTAATATTTGACAACATTCCCGGCGAGTTGGCCTATACGTCTCCGTGGGACCTTTGTATACATCAATAACGTAATATAACCTAACCTAACCCAACCTAACATCTCGGCGGTAATATTTGATCACATTCCTGGCTTGCTGGCCTCTACGTCTCCGCGGGACCTTTAAATACATGTATAACGTAATATAACCTAACCTAACCCAACCTAACACCTCGGCGGTAATATTTGACCACATTCCTGGCTTGCTGGCATCTACGTCTCCGTGGTACATTTATATACATCAATAACGTAATATAACCTAACCTAACATAACCTATCATCTCGGCGGTAATATTTGACAACATTCCTGGTGAGATGGCCTCCACGTCTCCGTGGGACCTTTATATACATCAATAACGTAATATAACCTAACCTAACCCAACCTAACATCTCGGCGGTAATATTTGATCACATTCCTGGCTTGCCGGCCTCTACGTCTCCGCGGGACCTTTATATACATCTATAACGTGATATAACCTAACCTAACCCAAAATAACATCTCGGCGGTAATATTTGACCACATTCCTGGCTTGTTGGCATCTACGTCTCCGTGGTACCTTTATATACATCAATTACGTAATATAACCTAACCTAACCCAAGCTAACATATCGGCGGTAATATTTGACAACATTCCCGGCGAGTTGGCCTATACGTCTCCGTGGGACCTTTATATACATCAATAACGTAATATAACCTAACCTAACCCAACCTAACATCTCGGCGGTAATATTTGATCACATTCCTGGCTTGCTGGCCTCTACGTCTCCGCGGGACCTTTAAATACATCTATAACGTAATATAACCTAACCTAACCCAACCTAACACCTCGGCGGTAATATTTGACCACATTCCTGGCTTGCTGGCATCTACGTCTCCGTGGGACCTTTATATACATCAATAACGTAATATAACCTAACCTAACCCAACCTAACATCTCGGCGGTAATATTTGACAACATTCCTGCCGAGTTGGCCTCTACGTCTCCGTGGGACCTTTATATACATCAATAACGTAATATAACCTAACCTAACCCAAAATAACATCTCGGCGGTATTATTTGACAACATTCCTGGCGAGTTGGCCTATACGTCTCCGTCGGACTTTTATATACAACAATAACATAGTATGAGCTACGCTAACCCAGTCTATCATCTCGGCGGTAATATTTGACCACATTCCTGGCTTGTTGGCCTCTGCGTCTCCGTGGGACCTTCATATACATCAATAACGAAATATAACCTAACCTAACACAACCTATCATCTCGGTGCTAATATTTGACAACATACCTGGCGAGTTGGCCTCTACGTCTCCGTGGGACCTTTATATACATCAATAACGTAATATAACCTAACCTAACCCAAAATAACATCTCGGCGGTAATATTTGACCACATTCCTGGCTTGTTGGCATCTACGTCACCGTGGGACCTTTATATACATCAATTACGTAATATAACCTAACCTAACCCAACGTAACATCTCGGCGGTAATATTTGACAACATTCCTGGCGAGTTGGCCTCTACGTCTCGGTTTGACTTTCATATACATCAATAACGTAATATAACCTAACCGAACCCAACCTATCATCTCGGCGGTATTATTTGACAACATTCCTGGCGAGTTGGCCTATACGTCTCCGTCGGACTTTTATATACAACAATAACATAGTATGAGCTACGCTAACCCAGTCTATCATCTCGGCGGTAATATTTGACCACATTCCTGGCTTGTTGGCATCTGCGTCTCCGTGGGACCTTTAAATACATCTATAACGTAATATAACCTAACCTAACCCAACCTAACACCTCGGCGGTAATATTTGACCACATTCCTGGCTTGCTGGCATCTACGTCTCCGTGGGACCTTTATATACATCAATAACGTAATATAACCTAACCTAACCCAACCTAACATCTCGGCGGTAATATTTGAAAACATACCTGGCGAGTTGGCCTCTACGTCTCCGTGGGACCTTTATATACATCAATAACGTAATATAACCTAACCTAACCCAAAATAACATCTCGGCGGTATTATTTGACAACATTCCTGGCGAGTTGGCCTATACGTCTCCGTCGGACTTTTATATACAACAATAACATAGTATGAGCTAGGCTAACCCAGTCTATCATCTCGGCGGTAATATTTGACCACATTCCTGGCTTGTTGGCCTCTGCGTCTCCGTGGGACCTTCATATACATCAATAACGAAATATAACCTAACCTAACACAACCTATCATCTCGGTGCTAATATTTGACAACATACCTGGCGAGTTGGCCTCTACGTCTCCGTGGGACCTTTATATACATCAATAACGTAATATAACCTAACCTAACCCAACCTAACATCTCGGCGGTAATATTTGAAAACATACCTGGCGAGTTGGCCTCTACGTCTCCGTGGGACCTTTATATACATCTATAACGTAATATAACCTAACCTAACCCAACGTAACATCTCGGCGGTAATATTTGACAACATTCCTGGCGAGTTGGCCTATACGTCTCCGTCGGACTTTTATATACAACAATAACATAGTATGAGCTACGCTAACCCAGTCTATCATCTCGGCGGTAATATTTGACCACATTCCTGGCTTGTTGGCCTCTGCGTCTCCGTGGGACCTTCATATACATCAATAACGAAATATAACCTAACCTAACACAACCTATCATCTCGGTGCTAATATTTGACAACATACCTGGCGAGTTGGCCTCTACGTCTCCGTGGGACCTTTATATACATCAATAACGTAATATAACCTAACCTAACCCAAAATAACATCTCGGCGGTAATATTTGACCACATTCCTGGCTTGTTGGCATCTACGTCTCCGTGGGACCTTTATATACATCAATTACGTAATATAACCTAACCTAACCCAACGTAACATCTCGGCGGTAATATTTGACAACATTCCTGGCGAGTTGGCCTCTACGTCTCGGTTTGACTTTCATATACATCAATAACGTAATATAACCTAACCGAACCCAACCTATCATCTCGGCGGTATTATTTGACAACATTCCTGGCGAGTTGGCCTATACGTCTCCGTGGGACCCTTGTATACATCAATAACGTAATATAACCTAACCTAATCCAACCTAACATCTCGGCGGTAATATTTGATCACATTCCTGGCTTGCTGGCCTCTACGTCTCCGCGGGACCTTTATATACATCTATAACGTGATATAACCTAACCTAACCCAACCTAACATCTCGGCGGTAATATTTGAAAACATTCCTGGCGAGTTGGACTCTACGTCACCGTGGGACCTTTATAGACATTCATAACGTAATATAACCCAACCTAACCCAAGCTAACATCTCGGCGGTAATATTTGACAACATTCCCGGCGAGTTGGCCTATACGTCTCCGTGGGACCTATGTATACATCAATAACGTAATATAACCTAACCTAACCCAACCTAACATCCCGGCGGTAATATTTGATCACATTCCTGGCTTGCTGGCCTCTACGTCTCCGCGGGACCTTTATATACATATATAACGTGATATAACCTAACCTAACCCAACCTAACATCTCGGCGGTAATATTTGAAAACATTCCTGGCGAGTTGGCCTCTACGTCACCGTGGGACCTTTATAGACATCCATAACGTAATATAACCTAACCTAACCCAACCTAACATCTCGGCGGTAATATTTGAAAACATACCTGGCGAGTTGGCCTCTACATCTCCGTGGGACCTTTATATACATCTATAACGTAATATAACCTAACCTAACCCAACCTAACATCTCGGCGATAATATTTGAAAACATTCATGGCGAGTTGGCCTCTACGTCTCCGTGGTACATTTATATACATCAATAACGTAATATAACCTATCCTAACCCAAAATAACATCTCGGCGGTAATATTTGACCACATTCCTGGCTTGCTGGCATCTACGTCTCCGTGGGACCTTTATATATATCAATAACGTAATATAACCTAACCTAACCCAACCTATCATCTCGGCGGTAATATTTGACAACATTCCTGGCGAGTTGGCCTCTACGTCACCGTGGGACCTTTATAGACATCCGTAACGTAATATAACCTAACCTAACCCAAGCTAACATCTCGGCGGTAATATTTGACAACATTCCCGGCGAGTTGGCCTATACGTCTCCGTGGGACCTTTGTATACATCAATAACGTAATATAACCTAACCTAATCCAACCTAACATCTCGGCGGTAATATTTGACAACATTCCTGGCGAGTTGGCCTCTACGTCTCGGTTTGACCTTCATATACATCAATAACGTAATATAACCTAACCGAACCCAACCTATCATCTCGGCGGTATTATTTGACAACATTCCTGGCGAGTTGGCCTCTACGTCACCGTGGGACCTTTATAGACATCCATAACGTAATATAACCCAACCTAACCCAAGCTAACATCTCGGCGGTAATATTTGACAACATTCCCGGCGAGTTGGCCTATACGTCTCCGTGGGACCTATGTATACATCAATAACGTAATATAACCTAACCTAACCCAACCTAACATCCCGGCGGTAATATTTGATCACATTCCTGGCTTGCTGGCCTCTACGTCTCCGCGGGACCTTTATATACATCTATAACGTGATATAACCTAACCTAACCCAACCTAACATCTCGGCGGTAATATTTGAAAACATTCCTGGCGAGTTGGCCTCTACGTCACCGTGGGACCTTTATAGACATCCATAACGTAATATAACCTAACCTAACCCAACCTAACATCTCGGCGGTAATATTTGAAAACATACCTGGCGAGTTGGCCTCTACATCTCCGTGGGACCTTTATATACATCTATAACGTAATATAACCTAACCTAACCCAACCTAACATCTCGGCGATAATATTTGAAAACATTCATGGCGAGTTGGCCTCTACGTCTCCGTGGTACATTTATATACATCAATAACGTAATATAACCTATCCTAACCCAAAATAACATCTCGGCGGTAATATTTGACCACATTCCTGGCTTGCTGGCATCTACGTCTCCGTGGGACCTTTATATATATCAATAACGTAATATAACCTAACCTAACCCAACCTATCATCTCGGCGGTAATATTTGACAACATTCCTGGCGAGTTGGCCTCTACGTCACCGTGGGACCTTTATAGACATCCGTAACGTAATATAACCTAACCTAACCCAAGCTAACATCTCGGCGGTAATATTTGACAACATTCCCGGCGAGTTGGCCTATACGTCTCCGTGGGACCTTTGTATACATCAATAACGTAATATAACCTAACCTAATCCAACCTAACATCTCGGCGGTAATATTTGACAACATTCCTGGCGAGTTGGCCTCTACGTCTCGGTTTGACCTTCATATACATCAATAACGTAATATAACCTAACCGAACCCAACCTATCATCTCGGCGGTATTATTTGACAACATTCCTGGCGAGTTGGCCTCTACGTCACCGTGGGACCTTTATAGACATCCATAACGTAATATAACCCAACCTAACCCAAGCTAACATCTCGGCGGTAATATTTGACAACATTCCCGGCGAGTTGGCCTATACGTCTCCGTGGGACCTATGTATACATCAATAACGTAATATAACCTAACCTAACCCAACCTAACATCCCGGCGGTAATATTTGATCACATTCCTGGCTTGCTGGCCTCTACGTCTCCGCGGGACCTTTATATACATCTATAACGTGATATAACCTAACCTAACCCAACCTAACATCTCGGCGGTAATATTTGAAAACATTCCTGGCGAGTTGGCCTCTACGTCACCGTGGGACCTTTATAGACATCCATAACGTAATATAACCTAACCTAACCCAACCTAACATCTCGGCGGTAATATTTGAAAACATACCTGGCGAGTTGGCCTCTACATCTCCGTGGGACCTTTATATACATCTATAACGTAATATAACCTAACCTAACCCAACCTAACATCTCGGCGATAATATTTGAAAACATTCATGGCGAGTTGGCCTCTACGTCTCCGTGGTACATTTATATACATCAATAACGTAATATAACCTATCCTAACCCAAAATAACATCTCGGCGGTAATATTTGACCACATTCCTGGCTTGCTGGCATCTACGTCTCCGTGGGACCTTTATATATATCAATAACGTAATATAACCTAACCTAACCCAACCTATCATCTCGGCGGTAATATTTGACAACATTCCTGGCGAGTTGGCCTCTACGTCACCGTGGGACCTTTATAGACATCCGTAACGTAATATAACCTAACCTAACCCAAGCTAACATCTCGGCGGTAATATTTGACAACATTCCCGGCGAGTTGGCCTATACGTCTCCGTGGGACCTTTGTATACATCAATAACGTAATATAACCTAACCTAATCCAACCTAACATCTCGGCGGTAATATTTGACAACATTCCTGGCGAGTTGGCCTCTACGTCTCGGTTTGACCTTCATATACATCAATAACGTAATATAACCTAACCGAACCCAACCTATCATCTCGGCGGTATTATTTGACAACATTCCTGGCGAGTTGGCCTCTACGTCACCGTGGGACCTTTATAGACATCCGTAACGTAATATAACCTAACCTAACCCAAGCTAACATCTCGGCGGTAATATTTGACAACATTCCCGGCGAGTTGGCCTATACGTCTCCGTGGGACCTTTGTATACATCAATAACGTAATATAACCTAACCTAACCCAACCTAACATCTCGGCGGTAATATTTGATCACATTCCTGGCTTGCTGGCCTCTACGTCTCCGCGGGACCTTTAAATACATGTATAACGTAATATAACCTAACCTAACCCAACCTAACACCTCGGCGGTAATATTTGACCACATTCCTGGCTTGCTGGCATCTACGTCTCCGTGGTACATTTATATACATCAATAACGTAATATAACCTAACCTAACATAACCTATCATCTCGGCGGTAATATTTGACAACATTCCTGGTGAGATGGCCTCCACGTCTCCGTGGGACCTTTATATACATCAATAACGTAATATAACCTAACCTAACCCAACCTAACATCTCGGCGGTAATATTTGATCACATTCCTGGCTTGCCGGCCTCTACGTCTCCGCGGGACCTTTATATACATCTATAACGTGATATAACCTAACCTAACCCAAAATAACATCTCGGCGGTAA
The DNA here is from genome assembly GCA_963969225.1 of Xylocopa violacea. Classification (NCBI taxonomy): domain Eukaryota; kingdom Metazoa; phylum Arthropoda; class Insecta; order Hymenoptera; family Apidae; genus Xylocopa; species Xylocopa violacea. The sequence goes on along the minus strand of CAXAJV010000147.1, from coordinate 2,210,865 downwards.
TATTTGACCACATTCCTGGCTTGTTGGCATCTACGTCTCCGTGGTACCTTTATATACATCAATTACGTAATATAACCTAACCTAATCCAACCTAACATCTCGGCGGTAATATTTGATCACATTCCTGGCTTGCTGGCCTCTACGTCTCCGCGGGACCTTTATATACATCTATAACGTGATATAACCTAACCTAACCCAACCTAACATCTCGGCGGTAATATTTGAAAACATTCCTGGCGAGTTGGACTCTACGTCACCGTGGGACCTTTATAGACATCCATAACGTAATATAACCCAACCTAACCCAAGCTAACATCTCGGCGGTAATATTTGACAACATTCCCGGCGAGTTGGCCTATACGTCTCCGTGGGACCTATGTATACATCAATAACGTAATATAACCTAACCTAACCCAACCTAACATCCCGGCGGTAATATTTGATCACATTCCTGGCTTGCTGGCCTCTACGTCTCCGCGGGACCTTTATATACATCTATAACGTGATATAACCTAACCTAACCCAACCTAACATCTCGGCGGTAATATTTGAAAACATTCCTGGCGAGTTGGCCTCTACGTCACCGTGGGACCTTTATAGACATCCATAACGTAATATAACCTAACCTAACCCAACCTAACATCTCGGCGGTAATATTTGAAAACATACCTGGCGAGTTGGCCTCTACATCTCCGTGGGACCTTTATATACATCTATAACGTAATATAACCTAACCTAACCCAACCTAACATCTCGGCGATAATATTTGAAAACATTCATGGCGAGTTGGCCTCTACGTCTCCGTGGTACATTTATATACATCAATAACGTAATATAACCTATCCTAACCCAAAATAACATCTCGGCGGTAATATTTGACCACATTCCTGGCTTGCTGGCATCTACGTCTCCGTGGGACCTTTATATATATCAATAACGTAATATAACCTAACCTAACCCAACCTATCATCTCGGCGGTAATATTTGACAACATTCCTGGCGAGTTGGCCTCTACGTCACCGTGGGACCTTTATAGACATCCGTAACGTAATATAACCTAACCTAACCCAAGCTAACATCTCGGCGGTAATATTTGACAACATTCCCGGCGAGTTGGCCTATACGTCTCCGTGGGACCTTTGTATACATCAATAACGTAATATAACCTAACCTAATCCAACCTAACATCTCGGCGGTAATATTTGACAACATTCCTGGCGAGTTGGCCTCTACGTCTCGGTTTGACCTTCATATACATCAATAACGTAATATAACCTAACCGAACCCAACCTATCATCTCGGCGGTATTATTTGACAACATTCCTGGCGAGTTGGCCTCTACGTCACCGTGGGACCTTTATAGACATCCATAACGTAATATAACCCAACCTAACCCAAGCTAACATCTCGGCGGTAATATTTGACAACATTCCCGGCGAGTTGGCCTATACGTCTCCGTGGGACCTATGTATACATCAATAACGTAATATAACCTAACCTAACCCAACCTAACATCCCGGCGGTAATATTTGATCACATTCCTGGCTTGCTGGCCTCTACGTCTCCGCGGGACCTTTATATACATCTATAACGTGATATAACCTAACCTAACCCAACCTAACATCTCGGCGGTAATATTTGAAAACATTCCTGGCGAGTTGGCCTCTACGTCACCGTGGGACCTTTATAGACATCCATAACGTAATATAACCTAACCTAACCCAACCTAACATCTCGGCGGTAATATTTGAAAACATACCTGGCGAGTTGGCCTCTACATCTCCGTGGGACCTTTATATACATCTATAACGTAATATAACCTAACCTAACCCAACCTAACATCTCGGCGATAATATTTGAAAACATTCATGGCGAGTTGGCCTCTACGTCTCCGTGGTACATTTATATACATCAATAACGTAATATAACCTATCCTAACCCAAAATAACATCTCGGCGGTAATATTTGACCACATTCCTGGCTTGCTGGCATCTACGTCTCCGTGGGACCTTTATATATATCAATAACGTAATATAACCTAACCTAACCCAACCTATCATCTCGGCGGTAATATTTGACAACATTCCTGGCGAGTTGGCCTCTACGTCACCGTGGGACCTTTATAGACATCCGTAACGTAATATAACCTAACCTAACCCAAGCTAACATCTCGGCGGTAATATTTGACAACATTCCCGGCGAGTTGGCCTATACGTCTCCGTGGGACCTTTGTATACATCAATAACGTAATATAACCTAACCTAATCCAACCTAACATCTCGGCGGTAATATTTGACAACATTCCTGGCGAGTTGGCCTCTACGTCTCGGTTTGACCTTCATATACATCAATAACGTAATATAACCTAACCGAACCCAACCTATCATCTCGGCGGTATTATTTGACAACATTCCTGGCGAGTTGGCCTCTACGTCACCGTGGGACCTTTATAGACATCCGTAACGTAATATAACCTAACCTAACCCAAGCTAACATCTCGGCGGTAATATTTGACAACATTCCCGGCGAGTTGGCCTATACGTCTCCGTGGGACCTTTGTATACATCAATAACGTAATATAACCTAACCTAACCCAACCTAACATCTCGGCGGTAATATTTGATCACATTCCTGGCTTGCTGGCCTCTACGTCTCCGCGGGACCTTTAAATACATGTATAACGTAATATAACCTAACCTAACCCAACCTAACACCTCGGCGGTAATATTTGACCACATTCCTGGCTTGCTGGCATCTACGTCTCCGTGGTACATTTATATACATCAATAACGTAATATAACCTAACCTAACATAACCTATCATCTCGGCGGTAATATTTGACAACATTCCTGGTGAGATGGCCTCCACGTCTCCGTGGGACCTTTATATACATCAATAACGTAATATAACCTAACCTAACCCAACCTAACATCTCGGCGGTAATATTTGATCACATTCCTGGCTTGCCGGCCTCTACGTCTCCGCGGGACCTTTATATACATCTATAACGTGATATAACCTAACCTAACCCAAAATAACATCTCGGCGGTAATATTTGACCACATTCCTGGCTTGTTGGCATCTACGTCTCCGTGGTACCTTTATATACATCAATTACGTAATATAACCTAACCTAACCCAAGCTAACATATCGGCGGTAATATTTGACAACATTCCCGGCGAGTTGGCCTATACGTCTCCGTGGGACCTTTATATACATCAATAACGTAATATAACCTAACCTAACCCAACCTAACATCTCGGCGGTAATATTTGATCACATTCCTGGCTTGCTGGCCTCTACGTCTCCGCGGGACCTTTAAATACATCTATAACGTAATATAACCTAACCTAACCCAACCTAACACCTCGGCGGTAATATTTTACCACATTCCTGGCTTGCTGGCATCTACGTCTCCGTGGGACCTTTATATACATCAATAACGTAATATAACCTAACCTAACCCAACCTAACATCTCGGCGGTAATATTTGACAACATTCCTGCCGAGTTGGCCTCTACGTCTCCGTGGGACCTTTATATACATCAATAACGTAATATAACCTAACCTAACCCAAAATAACATCTCGGCGGTATTATTTGACAACATTCCTGGCGAGTTGGCCTATACGTCTCCGTCGGACTTTTATATACAACAATAACATAGTATGAGCTACGCTAACCCAGTCTATCATCTCGGCGGTAATATTTGACCACATTCCTGGCTTGTTGGCCTCTGCGTCTCCGTGGGACCTTCATATACATCAATAACGAAATATAACCTAACCTAACACAACCTATCATCTCGGTGCTAATATTTGACAACATACCTGGCGAGTTGGCCTCTACGTCTCCGTGGGACCTTTATATACATCAATAACGTAATATAACCTAACCTAACCCAAAATAACATCTCGGCGGTAATATTTGACCACATTCCTGGCTTGTTGGCATCTACGTCTCCGTGGGACCTTTATATACATCAATTACGTAATATAACCTAACCTAACCCAACGTAACATCTCGGCGGTAATATTTGACAACATTCCTGGCGAGTTGGCCTCTACGTCTCGGTTTGACTTTCATATACATCAATAACGTAATATAACCTAACCGAACCCAACCTATCATCTCGGCGGTATTATTTGACAACATTCCTGGCGAGTTGGCCTATACGTCTCCGTCGGACTTTTATATACAACAATAACATAGTATGAGCTACGCTAACCCAGTCTATCATCTCGGCGGTAATATTTGACCACATTCCTGGCTTGTTGGCATCTGCGTCTCCGTGGGACCTTCATATACATCAATAACGAAATATAACCTAACCTAACACAACCTATCATCTCGGTGCTAATATTTGACAACATACCTGGCGAGTTGGCCTCTACGTCTCCGTGGGACCTTTATATACATCAATAACGTAATATAACCTAACCTAACCCAACCTAACATCTCGGCGGTAATATTTGAAAACATACCTGGCGAGTTGGCCTCTACGTCTCCGTGGGACCTTTATATACATCAATAACGTAATATAACCTAACCTAACCCAAAATAACATCTCGGCGGTATTATTTGACAACATTCCTGGCGAGTTGGCCTATACGTCTCCGTCGGACTTTTATATACAACAATAACATAGTATGAGCTAGGCTAACCCAGTCTATCATCTCGGCGGTAATATTTGACCACATTCCTGGCTTGTTGGCCTCTGCGTCTCCGTGGGACCTTCATATACATCAATAACGAAATATAACCTAACCTAACACAACCTATCATCTCGGTGCTAATATTTGACAACATACCTGGCGAGTTGGCCTCTACGTCTCCGTGGGACCTTTATATACATCAATAACGTAATATAACCTAACCTAACCCAACCTAACATCTCGGCGGTAATATTTGAAAACATACCTGGCGAGTTGGCCTCTACGTCTCCGTGGGACCTTTATATACATCTATAACGTAATATAACCTAACCTAACCCAACGTAACATCTCGGCGGTAATATTTGACAACATTCCTGGCGAGTTGGCCTATACGTCTCCGTCGGACTTTTATATACAACAATAACATAGTATGAGCTACGCTAACCCAGTCTATCATCTCGGCGGTAATATTTGACCACATTCCTGGCTTGTTGGCCTCTGCGTCTCCGTGGGACCTTCATATACATCAATAACGAAATATAACCTAACCTAACACAACCTATCATCTCGGTGCTAATATTTGACAACATACCTGGCGAGTTGGCCTCTACGTCTCCGTGGGACCTTTATATACATCAATAACGTAATATAACCTAACCTAACCCAAAATAACATCTCGGCGGTAATATTTGACCACATTCCTGGCTTGTTGGCATCTACGTCTCCGTGGGACCTTTATATACATCAATTACGTAATATAACCTAACCTAACCCAACGTAACATCTCGGCGGTAATATTTGACAACATTCCTGGCGAGTTGGCCTCTACGTCTCGGTTTGACTTTCATATACATCAATAACGTAATATAACCTAACCGAACCCAACCTATCATCTCGGCGGTATTATTTGACAACATTCCTGGCGAGTTGGCCTATACGTCTCCGTCGGACTTTTATATACAACAATAACATAGTATGAGCTACGCTAACCCAGTCTATCATCTCGTCGGTAATATTTGACCACATTCCTGGCTTGTTGGCCTCTGCGTCTCCGTGGGACCTTCATATACATCAATAACGAAATATAACCTAACCTAACACAACCTATCATCTCGGTGCTAATATTTGACAACATACCTGGCGAGTTGGCCTCTACGTCTCCGTGGGACCTTTATATACATCAATAACGTAATATAACCTAACCTAACCCAACCTAACATCTCGGCGGTAATATTTGAAAACATACCTGGCGAGTTGGCCTCTACGTCTCCGTGGGACCTTTATATACATCTATAACGTAATATAACCTAACCTAACCCAACCTAACATCTCGGCGATAATATTTGAAAACATTCATGGCGAGTTGGCCTCTACGTCTCCGTGGTACATTTATATACATCAATAACGTAATATAACCTATCCTAACCCAAAATAACATCTCGGCGGTAATATTTGACCACATTCCTGGCTTGCTGGCATCTACGTCTCCGTGGGACCTTTATATATATCAACAACGTAATATAACCTAACCTAACCCAACCTATCATCTCGGCGGTAATATTTGACAACATTCCTGGCGAGTTGGCCTCTACGTCACCGTGGGACCTTTATAGACATCCGTAACGTAATATAACCTAACCTAACCCAAGCTAACATCTCGGCGGTAATATTTGACAACATTCCCGGCGAGTTGGCCTATACGTCTCCGTGGGACCCTTGTATACATCAATAACGTAATATAACCTAACCTAATCCAACCTAACATCTCGGCGGTAATATTTGATCACATTCCTGGCTTGCTGGCCTCTACGTCTCCGCGGGACCTTTATATACATCTATAACGTGATATAACCTAACCTAACCCAACCTAACATCTCGGCGGTAATATTTGAAAACATTCCTGGCGAGTTGGACTCTACGTCACCGTGGGACCTTTATAGACATCCATAACGTAATATAACCCAACCTAACCCAAGCTAACATCTCGGCGGTAATATTTGACAACATTCCCGGCGAGTTGGCCTATACGTCTCCGTGGGACCTATGTATACATCAATAACGTAATATAACCTAACCTAACCCAACCTAACATCCCGGCGGTAATATTTGATCACATTCCTGGCTTGCTGGCCTCTACGTCTCCGCGGGACCTTTATATACATCTATAACGTGATATAACCTAACCTAACCCAACCTAACATCTCGGCGGTAATATTTGAAAACATTCCTGGCGAGTTGGCCTCTACGTCACCGTGGGACCTTTATAGACATCCATAACGTAATATAACCTAACCTAACCCAACCTAACATCTCGGCGGTAATATTTGAAAACATACCTGGCGAGTTGGCCTCTACATCTCCGTGGGACCTTTATATACATCTATAACGTAATATAACCTAACCTAACCCAACCTAACATCTCGGCGATAATATTTGAAAACATTCATGGCGAGTTGGCCTCTACGTCTCCGTGGTACATTTATATACATCAATAACGTAATATAACCTATCCTAACCCAAAATAACATCTCGGCGGTAATATTTGACCACATTCCTGGCTTGCTGGCATCTACGTCTCCGTGGGACCTTTATATATATCAATAACGTAATATAACCTAACCTAACCCAACCTATCATCTCGGCGGTAATATTTGACAACATTCCTGGCGAGTTGGCCTCTACGTCACCGTGGGACCTTTATAGACATCCGTAACGTAATATAACCTAACCTAACCCAAGCTAACATCTCGGCGGTAATATTTGACAACATTCCCGGCGAGTTGGCCTATACGTCTCCGTGGGACCTTTGTATACATCAATAACGTAATATAACCTAACCTAATCCAACCTAACATCTCGGCGGTAATATTTGACAACATTCCTGGCGAGTTGGCCTCTACGTCTCGGTTTGACCTTCATATACATCAATAACGTAATATAACCTAACCGAACCCAACCTATCATCTCGGCGGTATTATTTGACAACATTCCTGGCGAGTTGGTCTCTACGTCACCGTGGGACCTTTATAGACATCCGTAACGTAATATAACCTAACCTAACCCAAGCTAACATCTCGGCGGTAATATTTGACAACATTCCCGGCGAGTTGGCCTATACGTCTCCGTGGGACCTTTGTATACATCAATAACGTAATATAACCTAACCTAACACAACCTAACATCTCGGCGGTAATATTTGATCACATTCCTGGCTTGCTGGCCTCTACGTCTCCGCGGGACCTTTAAATACATGTATAACGTAATATAACCTAACCTAACCCAACCTAACACCTCGGCGGTAATATTTGACCACATTCCTGGCTTGCTGGCATCTACGTCTCCGTGGTACATTTATATACATCAATAACGTAATATAACCTAACCTAACATAACCTATCATCTCGGCGGTAATATTTGATCACATTCCTGGCTTGCCGGCCTCTACGTCTCCGCGGGACCTTTATATACATCTATAACGTGATATAACCTAACCTAACCCAAAATAACATCTCGGCGGTAATATTTGACCACATTCCTGGCTTGTTGGCATCTACGTCTCCGTGGTACCTTTATATACATCAATTACGTAATATAACCTAACCTAACCCAAGCTAACATATCGGCGGTAATATTTGACAACATTCCCGGCGAGTTGGCCTATACGTCTCCGTGGGACCTTTATATACATCAATAACGTAATATAACCTAACCTAACCCAACCTAACATCTCGGCGGTAATATTTGATCACATTCCTGGCTTGCTGGCCTCTACGTCTCCGCGGGACCTTTAAATACATCTATAACGTAATATAACCTAACCTAACCCAACCTAACACCTCGGCGGTAATATTTGACCACATTCCTGGCTTGCTGGCATCTACGTCTCCGTGGGACCTTTATATACATCAATAACGTAATATAACCTAACCTAACCCAACCTAACATCTCGGCGGTAATATTTGACAACATTCCTGCCGAGTTGGCCTCTACGTCTCCGTGGGACCTTTATATACATCAATAACGTAATATAACCTAACCTAACCCAAAATAACATCTCGGCGGTATTATTTGACAACATTCCTGGCGAGTTGGCCTATACGTCTCCGTCGGACTTTTATATACAACAATAACATAGTATGAGCTAGGCTAACCCAGTCTATCATCTCGGCGGTAATATTTGACCACATTCCTGGCTTGTTGGCCTCTGCGTCTCCGTGGGACCTTCATATACATCAATAACGAAATATAACCTAACCTAACACAACCTATCATCTCGGTGCTAATATTTGACAACATACCTGGCGAGTTGGCCTCTACGTCTCCGTGGGACCTTTATATACATCAATAACGTAATATAACCTAACCTAACCCAACCTAACATCTCGGCGGTAATATTTGAAAACATACCTGGCGAGTTGGCCTCTACGTCTCCGTGGGACCTTTATATACATCTATAACGTAATATAACCTAACCTAACCCAACCTAACATCTCGGCGATAATATTTGAAAACATTCATGGCGAGTTGGCCTCTACGTCTCCGTGGTACATTTATATACATCAATAACGTAATATAACCTATCCTAACCCAAAATAACATCTCGGCGGTAATATTTGACCACATTCCTGGCTTGCTGGCATCTACGTCTCCGTGGGACCTTTATATATATCAACAACGTAATATAACCTAACCTAACCCAACCTATCGTCTCGGCGGTAATATTTGACAACATTCCTGGCGAGTTGGCCTCTACGTCACCGTGGGACCTTTATAGACATCCGTAACGTAATATAACCTAACCTAACCCAAGCTAACATCTCGGCGGTAATATTTGACAACATTCCCGGCGAGTTGGCCTATACGTCTCCGTGGGACCTTTGTATACATCAATAACGTAATATAACCTAACCTAATCCAACCTAACATCTCGGCGGTAATATTTGATCACATTCCTGGCTTGCTGGCCTCTACGTCTCCGCGGGACCTTTATATACATCTATAACGTGATATAACCTAACCTAACCCAACCTAACATCTCGGCGGTAATATTTGAAAACATTCCTGGCGAGTTGGACTCTACGTCACCGTGGGACCTTTATAGACATCCATAACGTAATATAACCCAACCTAACCCAAGCTAACATCTCGGCGGTAATATTTGACAACATTCCCGGCGAGTTGGCCTATACGTCTCCGTGGGACCTATGTATACATCAATAACGTAATATAACCTAACCTAACCCAACCTAACATCCCGGCGGTAATATTTGATCACATTCCTGGCTTGCTGGCCTCTACGTCTCCGCGGGACCTTTATATACATCTATAACGTGATATAACCTAACCTAACCCAACCTAACATCTCGGCGGTAATATTTGAAAACATTCCTGGCGAGTTGGCCTCTACGTCACCGTGGGACCTTTATAGACATCCATAACGTAATATAACCTAACCTAACCCAACCTAACATCTCGGCGGTAATATTTGAAAACATACCTGGCGAGTTGGCCTCTACATCTCCGTGGGACCTTTATATACATCTATAACGTAATATAACCTAACCTAACCCAACCTAACATCTCGGCGATAATATTTGAAAACATTCCCGGCGAGTTGGCCTATACGTCTCCGTGGGACCTTTGTATACATCAATAACGTAATATAACCTAACCTAACCCAACCTAACATCTCGGCGGTAATATTTGAAAACATTCCTGGCGAGTTGGCCTCTACGTCACCGTGGGACCTTTATAGACATCCATAACGTAATATAACCTAACCTAACCCAACCTAACATCTCGGCGGTAATATTTGAAAACATACCTGGCGAGTTGGCCTCTACATCTCCGTGGGACCTTTATATACATCTATAACGTAATATAACCTAACCTAACCCAACCTAACATCTCGGCGATAATATTTGAAAACATTCATGGCGAGTTGGCCTCTACGTCTCCGTGGTACATTTATATACATCAATAACGTAATATAACCTATCCTAACCCAAAATAACATCTCGGCGGTAATATTTGACCACATTCCTGGCTTGCTGGCATCTACGTCTCCGTGGGACCTTTATATATATCAATAACGTAATATAACCTAACCTAACCCAACCTATCATCTCGGCGGTAATATTTGACAACATTCCTGGCGAGTTGGCCTCTACGTCACCGTGGGACCTTTATAGACATCCGTAACGTAATATAACCTAACCTAACCCAAGCTAACATCTCGGCGGTAATATTTGACAACATTCCCGGCGAGTTGGCCTATACGTCTCCGTGGGACCTTTGTATACATCAATAACGTAATATAACCTAACCTAACCCAACCTAACATCTCGGCGGTAATATTTGATCACATTCCTGGCTTGCTGGCCTCTACGTCTCCGCGGGACCTTTAAATACATGTATAACGTAATATAACCTAACCTAACCCAACCTAACACCTCGGCGGTAATATTTGACCACATTCCTGGCTTGCTGGCATCTACGTCTCCGTGGTACATTTATATACATCAATAACGTAATATAACCTAACCTAACATAACCTATCATCTCGGCGGTAATATTTGACAACATTCCTGGCGAGATGGCCTCCACGTCTCCGTGGGACCTTTATATACATCAATAACGTAATATAACCTAACCTAACCCAACCTAACATCTCGGCGGTAATATTTGATCACATTCCTGGCTTGCCGGCCTCTACGTCTCCGCGGGACCTTTATATACATCTATAACGTGATATAACCTAACCTAACCCAAAATAACATCTCGGCGGTAATATTTGACCACATTCCTGGCTTGTTGGCATCTACGTCTCCGTGGTACCTTTATATACATCAATTACGTAATATAACCTAACCTAACCCAAGCTAACATATCGGCGGTAATATTTGACAACATTCCCGGCGAGTTGGCCTATACGTCTCCGTGGGACCTTTATATACATCAATAACGTAATATAACCTAACCTAACCCAACCTAACACCTCGGCGGTAATATTTGACCACATTCCTGGCTTGCTGGCATCTACGTCTCCGTGGGACCTTTATATACATCAATAACGTAATATAACCTAACCTAACCCAACCTAACATCTCGGCGGTAATATTTGACAACATTCCTGCCGAGTTGGCCTCTACGTCTCCGTGGGACCTTTATATACATCAATAACGTAATATAACCTAACCTAACCCAAAATAACATCTCGGCGGTATTATTTGACAACATTCCTGGCGAGTTGGCCTATACGTCTCCGTCGGACTTTTATATACAACAATAACATAGTATGAGCTAGGCTAACCCAGTCTATCATCTCGGCGGTAATATTTGACCACATTCCTGGCTTGTTGGCCTCTGCGTCTCCGTGGGACCTTCATATACATCAATAACGAAATATAACCTAACCTAACACAACCTATCATCTCGGTGCTAATATTTGACAACATACCTGGCGAGTTGGCCTCTACGTCTCCGTGGGACCTTTATATACATCAATAACGTAATATAACCTAACCTAACCCAACCTAACATCTCGGCGGTAATATTTGAAAACATACCTGGCGAGTTGGCCTCTACGTCTCCGTGGGACCTTTATATACATCTATAACGTAATATAACCTAACCTAACCCAACCTAACATCTCGGCGATAATATTTGAAAACATTCATGGCGAGTTGGCCTCTACGTCTCCGTGGTACATTTATATACATCAATAACGTAATATAACCTATCCTAACCCAAAATAACATCTCGGCGGTAATATTTGACCACATTCCTGGCTTGCTGGCATCTACGTCTCCGTGGGACCTTTATATATATCAACAACGTAATATAACCTAACCTAACCCAACCTATCATCTCGGCGGTAATATTTGACAACATTCCTGGCGAGTTGGCCTCTACGTCTCCGCGGGACCTTTATATACATCTATAACGTGATATAACCTAACCTAACCCAACCTAACATCTCGGCGGTAATATTTGAAAACATTCCTGGCGAGTTGGACTCTGCGTCACCGTGGGACCTTTATAGACATCCATAACGTAATATAACCCAACCTAACCCAAGCTAACATCTCGGCGGTAATATTTGACAACATTCCCGGCGAGTTGGCCTATACGTCTCCGTGGGACCTATGTATACATCAATAACGTAATATAACCTAACCTAATCCAACCTAACATCTCGGCGGTAATATTTGAAAACATACCTGGCGAGTTGGCCTCTACATCTCCGTGGGACCTTTATATACATCTATAACGTAATATAACCTAACCTAACCCAACCTAACATCTCTGCGATAATATTTGAAAACATTCATGGCGAGTTGGCCTCTACGTCTCCGTGGTACATTTATATACATCAATAACGTAATATAACCTATCCTAACCCAAAATAACATCTCGGCGGTAATATTTGACCACATTCCTGGCTTGCTGGCATCTACGTCTCCGTGGGACCTTTATATATATCAATAACGTAATATAACCTAACCTAACCCAACCTATCATCTCGGCGGTAATATTTGACAACATTCCTGGCGAGTTGGCCTCTACGTCACCGTGGGACCTTTATAGACATCCGTAACGTAATATAACCTAACCTAACCCAAGCTAACATCTCGGCGGTAATATTTGACAACATTCCCGGCGAGTTGGCCTATACGTCTCCGTGGGACCTTTGTATACATCAATAACGTAATATAACCTAACCTAATCCAACCTAACATCTCGGCGGTAATATTTGACAACATTCCTGGCGAGTTGGCCTCTACGTCTCGGTTTGACCTTCATATACATCAATAACGTAATATAACCTAACCGAACCCAACCTATCATCTCGGCGGTATTATTTGACAACATTCCTGGCGAGTTGGCCTCTACGTCACCGTGGGACCTTTATAGACATCCGTAACGTAATATAACCTAACCTAACCCAAGCTAACATCTCGGCGGTAATATTTGACAACATTCCCGGCGAGTTGGCCTATACGTCTCCGTGGGACCTTTGTATACATCAATAACGTAATATAACCTAACCTAATCCAACCTAACATCTCGGCGGTAATATTTGATCACATTCCTGGCTTGCTGGCCTCTACGTCTCCGCGGGACCTTTATATACATCTATAACGTGATATAACCTAACCTAACCCAACCTAACATCTCGGCGGTAATATTTGAAAACATTCCTGGCGAGTTGGACTCTGCGTCACCGTGGGACCTTTATAGACATCCATAACGTAATATAACCCAACCTAACCCAAGCTAACATCTCGGCGGTAATATTTGACAACATTCCCGGCGAGTTGGCCTATACGTCTCCGTGGGACCTATGTATACATCAATAACGTAATATAACCTAACCTAACCCAACCTAACATCCCGGCGGTAATATTTGATCACATTCCTGGCTTGCTGGCCTCTACGTCTCCGCGGGACCTTTATATACATCTATAACGTGATATAACCTAACCTAACCCAACCTAACATCTCGGCGGTAATATTTGAAAACATTCCTGGCGAGTTGGCCTCTACGTCACCGTGGGACCTTTATAGACATCCATAACGTAATATAACCTAACCTAACCCAACCTAACATCTCGGCGGTAATATTTGAAAACATACCTGGCGAGTTGGCCTCTACATCTCCGTAGGACCTTTATATACATCTATAACGTAATATAACCTAACCTAACCCAACCTAACATCTCGGCGATAATATTTGAAAACATTCATGGCGAGTTGGCCTCTACGTCTCCGTGGTACATTTATATACATCAATAACGTAATATAACCTATCCTAACCCAAAATAACATCTCGGCGGTAATATTTGACCACATTCCTGGCTTGCTGGCATCTACGTCTCCGTGGGACCTTTATATATATCAATAACGTAATATAACCTAACCTAACCCAACCTATCATCTCGGCGGTAATATTTGACAACATTCCTGGCGAGTTGGCCTCTACGTCACCGTGGGACCTTTATAGACATCCGTAACGTAATATAACCTAACCTAACCCAAGCTAACATCTCGGCGGTAATATTTGACAACATTCCCGGCGAGTTGGCCTATACGTCTCCGTGGGACCTTTGTATACATCAATAACGTAATATAACCTAACCTAATCCAACCTAACATCTCGGCGGTAATATTTGACAACATTCCTGGCGAGTTGGCCTCTACGTCTCGGTTTGACCTTCATATACATCAATAACGTAATATAACCTAACCGAACCCAACCTATCATCTCGGCGGTATTATTTGACAACATTCCTGGCGAGTTGGCCTCTACGTCACCGTGGGACCTTTATAGACATCCGTAACGTAATATAACCTAACCTAACCCAAGCTAACATCTCGGCGGTAATATTTGACAACATTCCCGGCGAGATGGCCTATACGTCTCCGTGGGACCTTTGTATACATCAATAACGTAATATAACCTAACCTAACCCAACCTAACATCTCGGCGGTAATATTTGATCACATTCCTGGCTTGCTGGCCTCTACGTCTCCGCGGGACCTTTAAATACATGTATAACGTAATATAACCTAACCTAACCCAACCTAACACCTCGGCGGTAATATTTGACCACATTCCTGGCTTGCTGGCATCTACGTCTCCGTGGTACATTTATATACATCAATAACGTAATATAACCTAACCTAACATAACCTATCATCTCGGCGGTAATATTTGACAACATTCCTGGTGAGATGGCCTCCACGTCTCCGTGGGACCTTTATATACATCAATAACGTAATATAACCTAACCTAACCCAACCTAACATCTCGGCGGTAATATTTGATCACATTCCTGGCTTGCCGGCCTCTACGTCTCCGCGGGACCTTTATATACATCTATAACGTGATATAACCTAACCTAACCCAAAATAACATCTCGGCGGTAATATTTGACCACATTCCTGGCTTGTTGGCATCTACGTCTCCGTGGTACCTTTATATACATCAATTACGTAATATAACCTAACCTAACCCAAGCTAACATATCGGCGGTAATATTTGACAACATTCCCGGCGAGTTGGCCTATACGTCTCCGTGGGACCTTTATATACATCAATAACGTAATATAACCTAACCTAACCCAACCTAACATCTCGGCGGTAATATTTGATCACATTCCTGGCTTGCTGGCCTCTACGTCTCCGCGGGACCTTTAAATACATCTATAACGTAATATAACCTAACCTAACCCAACCTAACACCTCGGCGGTAATATTTGACCACATTCCTGGCTTGCTGGCATCTACGTCTCCGTGGGACCTTTATATACATCAATAACGTAATATAACCTAACCTAACTCAACCTAACATCTCGGCGGTAATATTTGACAACATTCCTGCCGAGTTGGCCTCTACGTCTCCGTGGGACCTTTATATACATCAATAACGTAATATAACCTAACCTAACCCAAAATAACATCTCGGCGGTATTATTTGACAACATTCCTGGCGAGTTGGCCTATACGTCTCCGTCGGACTTTTATATACAACAATAACATAGTATGAGCTAGGCTAACCCAGTCTATCATCTCGGCGGTAATATTTGACCACATTCCTGGCTTGTTGGCCTCTGCGTCTCCGTGGGACCTTCATATACATCAATAACGAAATATAACCTAACCTAACACAACCTATCATCTCGGTGCTAATATTTGACAACATACCTGGCGAGTTGGCCTCTACGTCTCCGTGGGACCTTTATATACATCAATAACGTAATATAACCTAACCTAACCCAACCTAACATCTCGGCGGTAATATTTGAAAACATACCTGGCGAGTTGGCCTCTACGTCTCCGTGGGACCTTTATATACATCTATAACGTAATATAACCTAACCTAACCCAAGCTAACATCTCGGCGATAATATTTGAAAACATTCATGGCGAGTTGGCCTCTACGTCTCCGTGGTACATTTATATACATCAATAACGTAATATAACCTATCCTAACCCAAAATAACATCTCGGCGGTAATATTTGACCACATTCCTGGCTTGCTGGCATCTACGTCTCCGTGGGACCTTTATATATATCAACAACGTAATATAACCTAACCTAACCCAACCTATCATCTCGGCGGTAATATTTGACAACATTCCTGGCGAGTTGGCCTCTACGTCACCGTGGGACCTTTATAGACATCCGTAACGTAATATAACCTAACCTAACCCAAGCTAACATCTCGGCGGTAATATTTGACAACATTCCCGGCGAGTTGGCCTATACGTCTCGGTGGGACCTTTGTATACATCAATAACGTAATATAACCTAACCTAATCCAACCTAACATCTCGGCGGTAATATTTGATCACATTCCTGGCTTGCTGGCCTCTACGTCTCCGCGGGACCTTTATATACATCTATAACGTGATATAACCTAACCTAACCCAACCTAACATCTCGGCGGTAATATTTGAAAACATTCCTGGCGAGTTGGACTCTACGTCACCGTGGGACCTTTATAGACATCCATAACGTAATATAACCTAACCTAACATAACCTATCATCTCGGCGGTAATATTTGACAACATTCCTGGTGAGATGGCCTCCACGTCTCCGTGGGACCTTTATATACATCAATAACGTAATATAACCTAACCTAACCCAACCTAACATCTCGGCGGTAATATTTGATCACATTCCTGGCTTGCCGGCCTCTACGTCTCCGCGGGACCTTTATATACATCTATAACGTGATATAACCTAACCTAACCCAAAATAACATCTCGGCGGTAATATTTGACCACATTCCTGGCTTGTTGGCATCTACGTCTCCGTGGTACCTTTATATACATCAATTACGTAATATAACCTAACCTAACCCAAGCTAACATATCGGCGGTAATATTTGACAACATTCCCGGCGAGTTGGCCTATACGTCTCCGTGGGACCTTTATATACATCAATAACGTAATATAACCTAACCTAACCCAACCTAACATCTCGGCGGTAATATTTGATCACATTCCTGGCTTGCTGGCCTCTACGTCTCCGCGGGACCTTTAAATACATCTATAACGTAATATAACCTAACCTAACCCAACCTAACACCTCGGCGGTAATATTTGACCACATTCCTGGCTTGCTGGCATCTACGTCTCCGTGGGACCTTTATATACATCAATAACGTAATATAACCTAACCTAACTCAACCTAACATCTCGGCGGTAATATTTGACAACATTCCTGCCGAGTTGGCCTCTACGTCTCCGTGGGACCTTTATATACATCAATAACGTAATATAACCTAACCTAACCCAAAATAACATCTCGGCGGTATTATTTGACAACATTCCTGGCGAGTTGGCCTATACGTCTCCGTCGGACTTTTATATACAACAATAACATAGTATGAGCTAGGCTAACCCAGTCTATCATCTCGGCGGTAATATTTGACCACATTCCTGGCTTGTTGGCCTCTGCGTCTCCGTGGGACCTTCATATACATCAATAACGAAATATAACCTAACCTAACACAACCTATCATCTCGGTGCTAATATTTGACAACATACCTGGCGAGTTGGCCTCTACGTCTCCGTGGGACCTTTATATACATCAATAACGTAATATAACCTAACCTAACCCAACCTAACATCTCGGCGGTAATATTTGAAAACATACCTGGCGAGTTGGCCTCTACGTCTCCGTGGGACCTTTATATACATCTATAACGTAATATAACCTAACCTAACCCAAGCTAACATCTCGGCGATAATATTTGAAAACATTCATGGCGAGTTGGCCTCTACGTCTCCGTGGTACATTTATATACATCAATAACGTAATATAACCTATCCTAACCCAAAATAACATCTCGGCGGTAATATTTGACCACATTCCTGGCTTGCTGGCATCTACGTCTCCGTGGGACCTTTATATATATCAACAACGTAATATAACCTAACCTAACCCAACCTATCATCTCGGCGGTAATATTTGACAACATTCCTGGCGAGTTGGCCTCTACGTCACCGTGGGACCTTTATAGACATCCGTAACGTAATATAACCTAACCTAACCCAAGCTAACATCTCGGCGGTAATATTTGACAACATTCCCGGCGAGTTGGCCTATACGTCTCGGTGGGACCTTTGTATACATCAATAACGTAATATAACCTAACCTAATCCAACCTAACATCTCGGCGGTAATATTTGATCACATTCCTGGCTTGCTGGCCTCTACGTCTCCGCGGGACCTTTATATACATCTATAACGTGATATAACCTAACCTAACCCAACCTAACATCTCGGCGGTAATATTTGAAAACATTCCTGGCGAGTTGGACTCTACGTCACCGTGGGACCTTTATAGACATCCATAACGTAATATAACCCAACCTAACCCAAGCTAACATCTCGGCGGTAATATTTGACAACATTCCCGGCGAGTTGGCCTATACGCCTCAGTGGGACCTATGTATACATCAATAACGTAATATAACCTAACCTAACCCAACCTAACATCCCGGCGGTAATATTTGATCACATTCCTGGCTTGCTGGCCTCTACGTCTCCGCGGGACCTTTATATACATCTATAACGTGATATAACCTAACCTAACCCAACCTATCATCTCGGCGGTAATATTTGATCACATTCCTGGCTTGCTGGCATCTACGTCTCCGCGGGACCTTTATATACATCTATAACGTTATATAACCTAACCTAACCCAACCTAAAATCTCGGCGGTAATATTTGAAAACATTCCTGGCGAGTTGGCCTCTACGTCACCGTGGGACCTTTATAGACATCCATAACGTAATATAACCTAACCTAACCCAAGCTAACATCTCGGCGGTAATATTTGACAACATTCCCGGCGAGTTGGCCTATACGTCTCTGTGGGACCTTTGTATACATCAATAACGTAATATAACCTAACCTAACTCAACCTAACATCCCGGCGGTAATATTTGATCACATTCCTGGCTTGCTGGCCTCTACGTCTCCGTGGGACCTTTAAATACATCTATAACGTAATATAACCTAACCTAACCCAACCTAACACCTCGGCGGTAATATTTGACCACATTCCTGGCTTGCTGGCATCTACGTCTCCGTGGGACCTTTATATACATCAATAACGTAATATAACCTAACCTAACCCAACCTAACATCTCGGCGGTAATATTTGACAACATTCCTGCCGAGTTGGCCTCTACGTCTCGGTTTGACCTTCATATACATCAATAACGTAATATAACCTAACCTAACCCAACCTATCATCTCGGCGGTAATATTTGACAACATTCCTGGCGAGTTGGCCTATACGTCTCCGTCGGACCTTTATATACAACAATAACATAGTATAAGCTAGGCTAACCCAGTCTATCATCTTGGCGGTAATATTTGACCACATTCCTGGCTTGTTGGCATCTACGTCTCCGTGGGACCTTTATATACATCAATAACGTAATATAACATAACCGAAACCAACCTAACATCTCGGCGGTAATATTTGAAAACATTCCTGGCGAGTTGGCCTCTACGTCTCCGCGGGACCTTTAGACACATCTATAACGTAATATAACCTAATCTAACCCAACCTAAAACCTCGGCGGTAATATTTGACCACATTCCTGGCTTGCTGGCATCTACGTCTCCGTGGGACCTTTATATACATCAATAACGTAATATAACCTAACCTAACCCAACCTAACATCTCGGCGGTAATATTTGACAACATTCCTGGCGAGTTGGCCTCTACGTCTCGGTTTGACCTTCATATACATCAATAACGTAATATAACCTAACCGAACCCAACCTATCATCTCGGCGGTATTATTTGACAACATTCCTGGCGAGTTGGCCTCTACGTCACCGTGGGACCTTTATAGACATCCGTAACGTAATATAACCTAACCTAACCCAAGCTAACATCTCGGCGGTAATATTTGACAACATTCCCGGCGAGTTGGCCTATACGTCTCCGTGGGACCTTTGTATACATCAATAACGTAATATAACCTAACATAACCCAACCTAACATCTCGGCGGTAATATTTGATCACATTCCTGGCTTGCTGGCCTCTACGTCTCCGCGGGACCTTTAAATACATCTATAACGTAATATAACCTAACCTAACCCAACCTAACACCTCGGCGGTAATATTTGACCACATTCCTGGCTTGCTGGCATCTACGTCTCCGTGGTACATTTATATACATCAATAACGTAATATAACCTAACCTAACATAACCTATCATCTCGGCGGTAATATTTGACAACATTCCTGGCGAGATGGCCTCCACGTCTCCGTGGGACCTTTATATACATCAATAACGTAATATAACCTAACCTAACCCAACCTAACATCTCGGCGGTAATATTTGATCACATTCCTGGCTTGCCGGCCTCTACGTCTCCGCGGGACCTTTATATACATCTATAACGTGATATAACCTAACCTAACCCAAAATAACATCTCGGCGGTAATATCTGACCACATTCCTGGCTTGTTGGCATCTACGTCTCCGTGGTACCTTTATATACATCAATTACGTAATATAACCTAACCTAACCCAAGCTAACATATCGGCGGTAATATTTGACAACATTCCCGGCGAGTTGGCCTATACGTCTCCGTGGGACCTTTATATACATCAATAACGTAATATAACCTAACCTAACCCAACCTAACATCTCGGCGGTAATATTTGATCACATTCCTGGCTTGCTGGCCTCTACGTCTCCGCGGGACCTTTAAATACATCTATAACGTAATATAACCTAACCTAACCCAACCTAACACCTCGGCGGTAATATTTGACCACATTCCTGGCTTGCTGGCATCTACGTCTCCGTGGGACCTTTATATACATCAATAACGTAATATAACCTAACCTAACCCAACCTAACATCTCGGCGGTAATATTTGACAACATTCCTGCCGAGTTGGCCTCTACGTCTCCGTGGGACCTTTATATACATCAATAACGTAATATAACCTAACCTAACCCAAAATAACATCTCGGCGGTATTATTTGACAACATTCCTGGCGAGTTGGCCTATACGTCTCCGTCGGACTTTTATATACAACAATAACATAGTATGAGCTAGGCTAACCCAGTCTATCATCTCGGCGGTAATATTTGACCACATTCCTGGCTTGTTGGCCTCTGCGTCTCCGTGGGACCTTCATATACATCAATAACGAAATATAACCTAACCTAACACAACCTATCATCTCGGTGCTAATATTTGACAACATACCTGGCGAGTTGGCCTCTACGTCTCCGTGGGACCTTTATATACATCAATAACGTAATATAACCTAACCTAACCCAACCTAACATCTCGGCGGTAATATTTGAAAACATACCTGGCGAGTTGGCCTCTACGTCTCCGTGGGACCTTTATATACATCTATAACGTAATATAACCTAACCTAACCCAACCTAACATCTCGGCGATAATATTTGAAAACATTCATGGCGAGTTGGCCTCTACGTCTCCGTGGTACACTTATATACATCAATAACGTAATATAACCTATCCTAAGCCAAAATAACATCTCGGCGGTAATATTTGACCACATTCCTGGCTTGCTGGCATCTACGTCTCCGTGGGACCTTTATATACATCAATAACGTAATATAACCTAACCTAACCCAACCTATCATCTCGGCGGTAATATTTGACAACATTCCTGGCGAGTTGGCCTCTACGTCACCGTGGGACCTTTATAGACATCCATAACGTAATATAACCTAACCTAACCCAACCTAACATCTCGGCGGTAATATTTGAAAACATACCTGGCGAGTTGGCCTCTACATCTCCGTGGGACCTTTATATACATCCATAACGTAATATAACCTAACCTAACCCAACGTAACATCTCGGCGGTAATATTTGACAACATTCCTGGCGAGTTGGCCTCTACGTCTCCGTGGTACATTTATATACATCAACAACGTAATATAACCTATCCTAACCCAAAATAACATCTCGGCAGTAATATTTGACCACATTCCTGGCTTGCTGGCATCTACGTCTCCGTGGGACCTTTATATATATCAATAACGTAATATAACCTAACCTAACCCAACCTATCATCTCGGCGGTAATATTTGACAACATTCCTGGCGAGTTGGCCTCTACGTCACCGTGGGACCTTTATAGACATCCGTAACGTAATATAACCTAACCTAACCCAAGCTAACATCTCGGCGGTAATATTTGACAACATTCCCGGCGAGTTGGCCTATACGTCTCCGTGGGACCTTTGTATACATCAATAACGTAATATAACCTAACCTAATCCAACCTAACATCTCGGCGGTAATATTTGATCACATTCCTGGCTTGCTGGCCTCTACGTCTCCGCGGGACCTTTATATACATCTATAACGTGATATAACCTAACCTAACCCAACCTAACACCTCGGCGGTAATATTTGACCACATTCCTGGCTTGCTGGCATCTACGTCTCCGTGGGACCTTTATATACATCAATAACGTAATATAACCTAACCTAACCCAACCTAACATCTCGGCGGTAATATTTGACAACATTCCTGCCGAGTTGGCCTCTACGTCTCGGTTTGACCTTCATATACATCAATAACGTAATATAACCTAACCTAACCCAACCTATCATCTCGGCGGTAATATTTGACAACATTCCTGGCGAGTTGGCCTATACGTCTCCGTCGGACCTTTATATACAACAATAACATAGTATAAGCTAGGCTAACCCAGTCTATCATCTCGGCGGTAATATTTGACCACATTCCTGGCTTGTTGGCATCTACGTCTCCGTGGGACCTTTATATACATCAATAACGTAATATAACCTAACCTAACCCAACCTATCATCTCGCCGGTAATATTTGACAACATTCCTGGCGAGTTGGCCTCTACGTCTCCGTGGGACCTTCATATACATCAATAACGAAATATAACCTAACCTAACCCAACCTAACATCTCGGCGGTATATTTGACCTCATTCCTGGCGAGTTGGCCTCTACGTCTCCGTGGGACCTTTATATACATCAATAACGTAATATAACCTAACCTAACCCAACCTAACATCTCGGCGGTAATATTTGACAACATTCCTGGCGAGTTGGCCTCTACGTCTCGGTTTGACCTTCATATACATCAATAACGAAATATAACCTAACCTAACCCAACCTAACATCTCGGCGGTAATATTTGAAAACATTCATGGCGAGTTGGCATCTACGTCTCCGTGGTACATTTATATACATCTATAACGTGATATAACCTGACCTAACCCAACCTAACATCACGGCGGTAATATTTGAAAACATTCCTGGCGAGTTGGCCTCTACGTCTCGGTTTGACCTTCATATACATCAATAACGTAATATAACCTAACCGAACCCAACCTATCATCTCGGCGGTAATATGTGACAACATTCCTGGCGAGTTGGACTCTACGTCTCGGTTTGACCTTCATATACATCAATAACGTAATATAACCTAACCGAAACCAACCTATCATCTCGGCGGTATTATTTGACAACATTCCTGGCGAGTTGGCCTATACGTCTCCGTCGGACTTTTATATACATCAATAACGTAATATAACCTAACCTAACCCAACCTAACACCTCGGCGGTAATATTTGAAAACATACCTGGCGAGTTGGCCTCTACGTCTCCGTGGGACCTTTATATACATCTATAACGTAATATAACCTAACCTAACCCAACCTAACATCTCGGCGATAATATTTGAAAACATTCATGGCGAGTTGGCCTCTACGTCTCCGTGGTACATTTATATACATCAATAACGTAATATAACCTATCCTAACCCAAAATAACATCTCGGCGGTAATATTTGACCACATTCCTGGCTTGCTGGCATCTACGTCTCCGTGGGACCTTTATATATATCAACAACGTAATATAACCTAACCTAACCCAACCTATCATCTCGGCGGTAATATTTGACAACATTCCTGGCGAGTTGGCCTCTACGTCACCGTGGGACCTTTATAGACATCCGTAACGTAATATAACCTAACCTAACCCAAGCTAACATCTCGGCGGTAATATTTGACAACATTCCCGGCGAGTTGGCCTATACGTCTCCGTGGGACCTTTGTATACATCAATAACGTAATATAACCTAACCTAATCCAACGTAACATCTCGGCGGTAATATTTGATCACATTCCTGGCTTGCTGGCCTCTACGTCTCCGCGGGACCTTTATATTCATCTATAACGTGATATAACCTAACCTAACCCAACCTAACATCTCGGCGGTAATATTTGAAAACATTCCTGGCGAGTTGGACTCTACGTAACCGTGGGACCTTTATAGACATCCATAACGTAATATAACCCAACCTAACCCAAGCTAACATCTCGGCGGTAATATTTGACAACATTCCCGGCGAGTTGGCCTATACGTCTCCGTGGGACCTATGTATACATCAATAACGTAATATAACCTAACCTAACCCAACCTAACATCCCGGCGGTAATATTTGATCACATTCCTGGCTTGCTGGCCTCTACGTCTCCGCGGGACCTTTATATACATCTATAACGTAATATAACCTAACCGAACCCAACCTATCATCTCGGCGGTATTATTTGACAACATTCCTGGCGAGTTGGCCTCTACGTCACCGTGGGACCTTTATAGACATCCGTAACGTAATATAACCTAACCTAACCCAAGCTAACATCTCGGCGGTAATATTTGACAACATTCCCGGCGAGTTGGCCTATACGTCTCCGTGGGACCTTTGTATACATCAATAACGTAATATAACCTAACATAACCCAACCTAACATCTCGGCGGTAATATTTGATCACATTCCTGGCTTGCTGGCCTCTACGTCTCCGCGGGACCTTTAAATACATCTATAACGTAATATAACCTAACCTAACCCAACCTAACACCTCGGCGGTAATATTTGACCACATTCCTGGCTTGCTGGCATCTACGTCTCCGTGGTACATTTATATACATCAATAACGTAATATAACCTAACCTAACATAACCTATCATCTCGGCGGTAATATTTGACAACATTCCTGGCGAGATGGCCTCCACGTCTCCGTGGGACCTTTATATACATCAATAACGTAATATAACCTAACCTAACCCAACCTAACATCTCGGCGGTAATATTTGATCACATTCCTGGCTTGCCGGCCTCTACGTCTCCGCGGGACCTTTATATACATCTATAACGTGATATAACCTAACCTAACCCAAAATAACATCTCGGCGGTAATATCTGACCACATTCCTGGCTTGTTGGCATCTACGTCTCCGTGGTACCTTTATATACATCAATTACGTAATATAACCTAACCTAACCCAAGCTAACATATCGGCGGTAATATTTGACAACATTCCCGGCGAGTTGGCCTATACGTCTCCGTGGGACCTTTATATACATCAATAACGTAATATAACCTAACCTAACCCAACCTAACATCTCGGCGGTAATATTTGATCACATTCCTGGCTTGCTGGCCTCTACGTCTCCGCGGGACCTTTAAATACATCTATAACGTAATATAACCTAACCTAACCCAACCTAACACCTCGGCGGTAATATTTGACCACATTCCTGGCTTGCTGGCATCTACGTCTCCGTGGGACCTTTATATACATCAATAACGTAATATAACCTAACCTAACCCAACCTAACATCTCGGCGGTAATATTTGACAACATTCCTGCCGAGTTGGCCTCTACGTCTCCGTGGGACCTTTATATACATCAATAACGTAATATAACCTAACCTAACCCAAAATAACATCTCGGCGGTATTATTTGACAACATTCCTGGCGAGTTGGCCTATACGTCTCCGTCGGACTTTTATATACAACAATAACATAGTATGAGCTAGGCTAACCCAGTCTATCATCTCGGCGGTAATATTTGACCACATTCCTGGCTTGTTGGCCTCTGCGTCTCCGTGGGACCTTCATATACATCAATAACGAAATATAACCTAACCTAACACAACCTATCATCTCGGTGCTAATATTTGACAACATACCTGGCGAGTTGGCCTCTACGTCTCCGTGGGACCTTTATATACATCAATAACGTAATATAACCTAACCTAACCCAACCTAACATCTCGGCGGTAATATTTGAAAACATACCTGGCGAGTTGGCCTCTACGTCTCCGTGGGACCTTTATATACATCTATAACGTAATATAACCTAACCTAACCCAACCTAACATCTCGGCGATAATATTTGAAAACATTCATGGCGAGTTGGCCTCTACGTCTCCGTGGTACATTTATATACATCAATAACGTAATATAACCTATCCTAAGCCAAAATAACATCTCGGCGGTAATATTTGACCACATTCCTGGCTTGCTGGCATCTACGTCTCCGTGGGACCTTTATATACATCAATAACGTAATATAACCTAACCTAACCCAACCTATCATCT
Source organism: Xylocopa violacea (assembly GCA_963969225.1). NCBI lineage: Eukaryota > Metazoa > Arthropoda > Insecta > Hymenoptera > Apidae > Xylocopa > Xylocopa violacea. The sequence continues at coordinate 2,183,734 of CAXAJV010000147.1, read as the reverse complement.
CGGCGGTAATATTTGACAACATTCCTGGCGAGTTGGCCTCTACGTCACCGTGGGACCTTTATAGACATCCATAACGTAATATAACCTAACCTAACCCAACCTAACATCTCGGCGGTAATATTTGAAAACATACCTGGCGAGTTGGCCTCTACATCTCCGTGGGACCTTTATATACATCCATAACGTAATATAACCTAACCTAACCCAACGTAACATCTCGGCGGTAATATTTGACAACATTCCTGGCGAGTTGGCCTCTACGTCTCCGTGGTACATTTATATACATCAACAACGTAATATAACCTATCCTAACCCAAAATAACATCTCGGCAGTAATATTTGACCACATTCCTGGCTTGCTGGCATCTACGTCTCCGTGGGACCTTTATATATATCAATAACGTAATATAACCTAACCTAACCCAACCTATCATCTCGGCGGTAATATTTGACAACATTCCTGGCGAGTTGGCCTCTACGTCACCGTGGGACCTTTATAGACATCCGTAACGTAATATAACCTAACCTAACCCAAGCTAACATCTCGGCGGTAATATTTGACAACATTCCCGGCGAGTTGGCCTATACGTCTCCGTGGGACCTTTGTATACATCAATAACGTAATATAACCTAACCTAATCCAACCTAACATCTCGGCGGTAATATTTGATCACATTCCTGGCTTGCTGGCCTCTACGTCTCCGCGGGACCTTTATATACATCTATAACGTGATATAACCTAACCTAACCCAACCTAACACCTCGGCGGTAATATTTGACCACATTCCTGGCTTGCTGGCATCTACGTCTCCGTGGGACCTTTATATACATCAATAACGTAATATAACCTAACCTAACCCAACCTAACATCTCGGCGGTAATATTTGACAACATTCCTGCCGAGTTGGCCTCTACGTCTCGGTTTGACCTTCATATACATCAATAACGTAATATAACCTAACCTAACCCAACCTATCATCTCGGCGGTAATATTTGACAACATTCCTGGCGAGTTGGCCTATACGTCTCCGTCGGACCTTTATATACAACAATAACATAGTATAAGCTAGGCTAACCCAGTCTATCATCTCGGCGGTAATATTTGACCACATTCCTGGCTTGTTGGCATCTACGTCTCCGTGGGACCTTTATATACATCAATAACGTAATATAACCTAACCTAACCCAACCTATCATCTCGCCGGTAATATTTGACAACATTCCTGGCGAGTTGGCCTCTACGTCTCCGTGGGACCTTCATATACATCAATAACGAAATATAACCTAACCTAACCCAACCTAACATCTCGGCGGTATATTTGACCTCATTCCTGGCGAGTTGGCCTCTACGTCTCCGTGGGACCTTTATATACATCAATAACGTAATATAACCTAACCTAACCCAACCTAACATCTCGGCGGTAATATTTGACAACATTCCTGGCGAGTTGGCCTCTACGTCTCGGTTTGACCTTCATATACATCAATAACGAAATATAACCTAACCTAACCCAACCTAACATCTCGGCGGTAATATTTGAAAACATTCATGGCGAGTTGGCATCTACGTCTCCGTGGTACATTTATATACATCTATAACGTGATATAACCTGACCTAACCCAACCTAACATCACGGCGGTAATATTTGAAAACATTCCTGGCGAGTTGGCCTCTACGTCTCGGTTTGACCTTCATATACATCAATAACGTAATATAACCTAACCGAACCCAACCTATCATCTCGGCGGTAATATGTGACAACATTCCTGGCGAGTTGGACTCTACGTCTCGGTTTGACCTTCATATACATCAATAACGTAATATAACCTAACCGAAACCAACCTATCATCTCGGCGGTATTATTTGACAACATTCCTGGCGAGTTGGCCTATACGTCTCCGTCGGACTTTTATATACATCAATAACGTAATATAACCTAACCTAACCCAACCTAACACCTCGGCGGTAATATTTGAAAACATACCTGGCGAGTTGGCCTCTACGTCTCCGTGGGACCTTTATATACATCTATAACGTAATATAACCTAACCTAACCCAACCTAACATCTCGGCGATAATATTTGAAAACATTCATGGCGAGTTGGCCTCTACGTCTCCGTGGTACATTTATATACATCAATAACGTAATATAACCTATCCTAACCCAAAATAACATCTCGGCGGTAATATTTGACCACATTCCTGGCTTGCTGGCATCTACGTCTCCGTGGGACCTTTATATATATCAACAACGTAATATAACCTAACCTAACCCAACCTATCATCTCGGCGGTAATATTTGACAACATTCCTGGCGAGTTGGCCTCTACGTCACCGTGGGACCTTTATAGACATCCGTAACGTAATATAACCTAACCTAACCCAAGCTAACATCTCGGCGGTAATATTTGACAACATTCCCGGCGAGTTGGCCTATACGTCTCCGTGGGACCTTTGTATACATCAATAACGTAATATAACCTAACCTAATCCAACGTAACATCTCGGCGGTAATATTTGATCACATTCCTGGCTTGCTGGCCTCTACGTCTCCGCGGGACCTTTATATTCATCTATAACGTGATATAACCTAACCTAACCCAACCTAACATCTCGGCGGTAATATTTGAAAACATTCCTGGCGAGTTGGACTCTACGTAACCGTGGGACCTTTATAGACATCCATAACGTAATATAACCCAACCTAACCCAAGCTAACATCTCGGCGGTAATATTTGACAACATTCCCGGCGAGTTGGCCTATACGTCTCCGTGGGACCTATGTATACATCAATAACGTAATATAACCTAACCTAACCCAACCTAACATCCCGGCGGTAATATTTGATCACATTCCTGGCTTGCTGGCCTCTACGTTTCCGCGGGACCTTTATATACATCTATAACGTGATATAACCTAACCTAACCCAACCTAACATCTCGGCGGTAATATTTGAAAACATTCATGGCGAGTTGGCCTCTACGTCACCGTGGGACCTTTATAGACATCCATAACGTAATATAACCTAACCTAACCCAACGTAACATCTCGGCGGTAATATTTGACAACATTCCTGGCGAGTTGGCCTCTACGTCTCCGTGGTACATTTATATACATCAACAACGTAATATAACCTATCCTAACCCAAAATAACATCTCGGCAGTAATATTTGACCACATTCCTGGCTTGTTGGCATCTACGTCTCCGCGGGACCTTTATATACATCTATAACGTAATATAACCTAACCTAACCCAAAATAACATCTCGGCGGTAATATCTGACCACATTCCTGGCTTGTTGGCATCTACGTCTCCGTGGTACCTTTATATACATCAATTACGTAATATAACCTAACCTAACCCAAGCTAACATATCGGCGGTAATATTTGACAACATTCCCGGCGAGTTGGCCTATACGTCTCCGTGGGACCTTTATATACATCAATAACGTAATATAACCTAACCTAACCCAACCTAACATCTCGGCGGTAATATTTGATCACATTCCTGGCTTGCTGGCCTCTACGTCTCCGCGGGACCTTTAAATACATCTATAACGTAATATAACCTAACCTAACCCAACCTAACACCTCGGCGGTAATATTTGACCACATTCCTGGCTTGCTGGCATCTACGTCTCCGTGGGACCTTTATATACATCAATAACGTAATATAACCTAACCTAACCCAACCTAACATCTCGGCGGTAATATTTGACAACATTCCTGCCGAGTTGGCCTCTACGTCTCCGTGGGACCTTTATATACATCAATAACGTAATATAACCTAACCTAACCCAAAATAACATCTCGGCGGTATTATTTGACAACATTCCTGGCGAGTTGGCCTATACGTCTCCGTCGGACTTTTATATACAACAATAACATAGTATGAGCTAGGCTAACCCAGTCTATCATCTCGGCGGTAATATTTGACCACATTCCTGGCTTGTTGGCCTCTGCGTCTCCGTGGGACCTTCATATACATCAATAACGAAATATAACCTAACCTAACACAACCTATCATCTCGGTGCTAATATTTGACAACATACCTGGCGAGTTGGCCTCTACGTCTCCGTGGGACCTTTATATACATCAATAACGTAATATAACCTAACCTAACCCAACCTAACATCTCGGCGGTAATATTTGAAAACATACCTGTCGAGTTGGCCTCTACGTCTCCGTGGGACCTTTATATACATCTATAACGTAATATAACCTAACCTAACCCAACCTAACATCTCGGCGATAATATTTGAAAACATTCATGGCGAGTTGGCCTCTACGTCTCCGTGGTACATTTATATACATCAATAACGTAATATAACCTATCCTAAGCCAAAATAACATCTCGGCGGTAATATTTGACCACATTCCTGGCTTGCTGGCATCTACGTCTCCGTGGGACCTTTATATACATCAATAACGTAATATAACCTAACCTAACCCAACCTATCATCTCGGCGGTAATATTTGACAACATTCCTGGCGAGTTGGCCTCTACGTCACCGTGGGACCTTTATAGACATCCGTAACGTAATATAACCTAACCTAACCCAAGCTAACATCTCGGCGGTAATATTTGACAACATTCCCGGCGAGTTGGCCTATACGTCTCCGTGGGACCTATGTATACATCAATAACGTAATATAACCTAACCTAACCCAACCTAACATCCCGGCGGTAATATTTGATCACATTCCTGGCTTGCTGGCCTCTACGTCTCCGCGGGACCTTTATATACATCTATAACGTGATATAACCTAACCTAACCCAACCTAACATCTCGGCGGTAATATTTGAAAACATTCCTGGCGAGTTGGCCTCTACGTCACCGTGGGACCTTTATAGACATCCATAACGTAATATAACCTAACCTAACCCAACCTAACATCTCGGCGGTAATATTTGAAAACATTCATGGCGAGCTGGCCTCTACGTCACCGTGGGACCTTTATAGACATCCATAACGTAATATAACCTAACCTAACCCAACGTAACATCTCGGCGGTAATATTTGACAACATTCCTGGCGAGTTGGCCTCTACGTCTCCGTGGTACATTTATATACATCAACAACGTAATATAACCTATCCTAACCCAAAATAACATCTCGGCAGTAATATTTGACCACATTCCTGGCTTGTTGGCATCTACGTCTCCGCGGGACCTTTATATACATCTATAACGTAATATAACCTAACCTAACCCAACCTAACATCACGGCGGTAATATTTGAAAACATTCATGGCGAGTTGGCCTCTACGTCTCCGTGGGACTTTTATATACAACAATAACATAGTATAAGCTAGGCTAACCCAGTCTATCATCTCGGCGGTAATATTTGACCACATTCCTGGCTTGTTGGCCTCTGCGTCTCCGTGGGACCTTCATATACATCAATAACGAAATATAACCTAACCTAACACAACCTATCATCTCGGTGCTAATATTTGACAACATACCTGGCGAGTTGGCCTCTACGTCTCCGTGGGACCTTTATATACATCAATAACGTAATATAACCTAACCTAACCCAAAATAACATCTCGGCGGTAATATTTGACCACATTCCTGGCTTGTTGGCATCTACTTCTCCGTGGGACCTTTATATACATCAATTACGTAATATAACCTAACCTAACCCAACGTAACATCTCGGCGGTAATATTTGACAACATTCCTGGCGAGTTGGCCTCTACGTCTCGGTTTGACCTTCATATACATCAATAACGTAATATAACCTAACCGAACCCAACCTATCATCTCGGCGGTATTATTTGACAACATTCCTGGCGAGTTGGCCTATACGTCTCCGTCGGACTTTTATATACAACAATAACATAGTATGAGCTAGGCTAACCCAGTCTATCATCTCGGCGGTAATATTTGACCACATTCCTGGCTTGTTGGCCTCTGCGTCTCCGTGGGACCTTCATATACATCAATAACGAAATATAACCTAACCTAACACAACCTATCATCTCGGTGCTAATATTTGACAACATACCTGGCGAGTTGGCCTCTACGTCTCCGTGGGACCTTTATATACATCAATAACTTAATATAACCTAACCTAACCCAACCTAACATCTCGGCGGTAATATTTGAAAACATACCTGGCGAGTTGGCCTCTACATCTCCGTGGGACCTTTATATACATCTATAACGTAATATAACCTAACCTAACCCAACCTAACATCTCGGCGATAATATTTGAAAACATTCATGGCGAGTTGGCCTCTACGTCTCCGTGGTACATTTATATACATCAATAACGTAATATAACCTATCCTAACCCAAAATAACATCTCGGCGGTAATATTTGACCACATTCCTGGCTTGCTGGCATCTACGTCTCCGTGGGACCTTTATATATATCAATAACGTAATATAACCTAACCTAACCCAACCTATCATCTCGGCGGTAATATTTGACAACATTCCTGGCGAGTTGGCCTCTACGTCACCGTGGGACCTTTATAGACATCCGTAACGTAATATAACCTAACCTAACCCAAGCTAACATCTCGGCGGTAATATTTGACAACATTCCCGGCGAGTTGGCCTATACGTCTCCGTGGGACCTTTGTATACATCAATAACGTAATATAACCTAACCTAATCCAACGTAACATCTCGGCGGTAATATTTGATCACATTCCTGGCTTGCTGGCCTCTACGTCTCCGCGGGACCTTTATATTCATCTATAACGTGATATAACCTAACCTAACCCAACCTAACATCTCGGCGGTAATATTTGAAAACATTCCTGGCGAGTTGGACTCTACGTAACCGTGGGACCTTTATAGACATCCATAACGTAATATAACCCAACCTAACCCAAGCTAACATCTCGGCGGTAATATTTGACAACATTCCCGGCGAGTTGGCCTATACGTCTCCGTGGGACCTATGTATACATCAATAACGTAATATAACCTAACCTAACCCAACCTAACATCCCGGCGGTAATATTTGATCACATTCCTGGCTTGCTGGCCTCTACGTCTCCGCGGGACCTTTATATACATCTATAACGTGATATAACCTAACCTAACCCAACCTAACATCTCGGCGGTAATATTTGAAAACATTCATGGCGAGTTGGCCTCTACGTCACCGTGGGACCTTTATAGACATCCATAACGTAATATAACCTAACCTAACCCAACGTAACATCTCGGCGGTAATATTTGACAACATTCCTGGCGAGTTGGCCTCTACGTCTCCGTGGTACATTTATATACATCAACAACGTAATATAACCTATCCTAACCCAAAATAACATCTCGGCAGTAATATTTGACCACATTCCTGGCTTGTTGGCATCTACGTCTCCGCGGGACCTTTATATACATCTATAACGTAATATAACCTAACCTAACCCAAAATAACATCTCGGCGGTAATATCTGACCACATTCCTGGCTTGTTGGCATCTACGTCTCCGTGGTACCTTTATATACATCAATTACGTAATATAACCTAACCTAACCCAAGCTAACATATCGGCGGTAATATTTGACAACATTCCCGGCGAGTTGGCCTATACGTCTCCGTGGGACCTTTATATACATCAATAACGTAATATAACCTAACCTAACCCAACCTAACATCTCGGCGGTAATATTTGATCACATTCCTGGCTTGCTGGCCTCTACGTCTCCGCGGGACCTTTAAATACATCTATAACGTAATATAACCTAACCTAACCCAACCTAACACCTCGGCGGTAATATTTGACCACATTCCTGGCTTGCTGGCATCTACGTCTCCGTGGGACCTTTATATACATCAATAACGTAATATAACCTAACCTAACCCAACCTAACATCTCGGCGGTAATATTTGACAACATTCCTGCCGAGTTGGCCTCTACGTCTCCGTGGGACCTTTATATACATCAATAACGTAATATAACCTAACCTAACCCAAAATAACATCTCGGCGGTATTATTTGACAACATTCCTGGCGAGTTGGCCTATACGTCTCCGTCGGACTTTTATATACAACAATAACATAGTATGAGCTAGGCTAACCCAGTCTATCATCTCGGCGGTAATATTTGACCACATTCCTGGCTTGTTGGCCTCTGCGTCTCCGTGGGACCTTCATATACATCAATAACGAAATATAACCTAACCTAACACAACCTATCATCTCGGTGCTAATATTTGACAACATACCTGGCGAGTTGGCCTCTACGTCTCCGTGGGACCTTTATATACATCAATAACGTAATATAACCTAACCTAACCCAACCTAACATCTCGGCGGTAATATTTGAAAACATACCTGTCGAGTTGGCCTCTACGTCTCCGTGGGACCTTTATATACATCTATAACGTAATATAACCTAACCTAACCCAACCTAACATCTCGGCGATAATATTTGAAAACATTCATGGCGAGTTGGCCTCTACGTCTCCGTGGTACATTTATATACATCAATAACGTAATATAACCTATCCTAAGCCAAAATAACATCTCGGCGGTAATATTTGACCACATTCCTGGCTTGCTGGCATCTACGTCTCCGTGGGACCTTTATATACATCAATAACGTAATATAACCTAACCTAACCCAACCTATCATCTCGGCGGTAATATTTGACAACATTCCTGGCGAGTTGGCCTCTACGTCACCGTGGGACCTTTATAGACATCCGTAACGTAATATAACCTAACCTAACCCAAGCTAACATCTCGGCGGTAATATTTGACAACATTCCCGGCGAGTTGGCCTATACGTCTCCGTGGGACCTATGTATACATCAATAACGTAATATAACCTAACCTAACCCAACCTAACATCCCGGCGGTAATATTTGATCACATTCCTGGCTTGCTGGCCTCTACGTCTCCGCGGGACCTTTATATACATCTATAACGTGATATAACCTAACCTAACCCAACCTAACATCTCGGCGGTAATATTTGAAAACATTCCTGGCGAGTTGGCCTCTACGTCACCGTGGGACCTTTATAGACATCCATAACGTAATATAACCTAACCTAACCCAACCTAACATCTCGGCGGTAATATTTGAAAACATTCATGGCGAGCTGGCCTCTACGTCACCGTGGGACCTTTATAGACATCCATAACGTAATATAACCTAACCTAACCCAACGTAACATCTCGGCGGTAATATTTGACAACATTCCTGGCGAGTTGGCCTCTACGTCTCCGTGGTACATTTATATACATCAACAACGTAATATAACCTATCCTAACCCAAAATAACATCTCGGCAGTAATATTTGACCACATTCCTGGCTTGTTGGCATCTACGTCTCCGCGGGACCTTTATATACATCTATAACGTAATATAACCTAACCTAACCCAACCTAACATCACGGCGGTAATATTTGAAAACATTCATGGCGAGTTGGCCTCTACGTCTCCGTGGGACTTTTATATACAACAATAACATAGTATAAGCTAGGCTAACCCAGTCTATCATCTCGGCGGTAATATTTGACCACATTCCTGGCTTGTTGGCCTCTGCGTCTCCGTGGGACCTTCATATACATCAATAACGAAATATAACCTAACCTAACACAACCTATCATCTCGGTGCTAATATTTGACAACATACCTGGCGAGTTGGCCTCTACGTCTCCGTGGGACCTTTATATACATCAATAACGTAATATAACCTAACCTAACCCAAAATAACATCTCGGCGGTAATATTTGACCACATTCCTGGCTTGTTGGCCTCTACGTCTCCGCGGGACCTTTAAATACATCTATAACGTAATATAACCTAACCTAACCCAACCTAACACCTCGGCGGTAATATTTGACCACATTCCTGGCTTGCTGGCATCTACGTCTCCGTGGGACCTTTATATACATCAATAACGTAATATAACCTAACCTAACCCAACCTAACATCTCGGCGGTAATATTTGACAACATTCCTGCCGAGTTGGCCTCTACGTCTCCGTGGGACCTTTATATACATCAATAACGTAATATAACCTAACCTAACCCAAAATAACATCTCGGCGGTATTATTTGACAACATTCCTGGCGAGTTGGCCTATACGTCTCCGTCGGACTTTTATATACAACAATAACATAGTATGAGCTAGGCTAACCCAGTCTATCATCTCGGCGGTAATATTTGACCACATTCCTGGCTTGTTGGCCTCTGCGTCTCCGTGGGACCTTCATATACATCAATAACGAAATATAACCTAACCTAACACAACCTATCATCTCGGTGCTAATATTTGACAACATACCTGGCGAGTTGGCCTCTACGTCTCCGTGGGACCTTTATATACATCAATAACGTAATATAACCTAACCTAACCCAACCTAACATCTCGGCGGTAATATTTGAAAACATACCTGTCGAGTTGGCCTCTACGTCTCCGTGGGACCTTTATATACATCTATAACGTAATATAACCTAACCTAACCCAACCTAACATCTCGGCGATAATATTTGAAAACATTCATGGCGAGTTGGCCTCTACGTCTCCGTGGTACATTTATATACATCAATAACGTAATATAACCTATCCTAAGCCAAAATAACATCTCGGCGGTAATATTTGACCACATTCCTGGCTTGCTGGCATCTACGTCTCCGTGGGACCTTTATATACATCAATAACGTAATATAACCTAACCTAACCCAACCTATCATCTCGGCGGTAATATTTGACAACATTCCTGGCGAGTTGGCCTCTACGTCACCGTGGGACCTTTATAGACATCCGTAACGTAATATAACCTAACCTAACCCAAGCTAACATCTCGGCGGTAATATTTGACAACATTCCCGGCGAGTTGGCCTATACGTCTCCGTGGGACCTATGTATACATCAATAACGTAATATAACCTAACCTAACCCAACCTAACATCCCGGCGGTAATATTTGATCACATTCCTGGCTTGCTGGCCTCTACGTCTCCGCGGGACCTTTATATACATCTATAACGTGATATAACCTAACCTAACCCAACCTAACATCTCGGCGGTAATATTTGAAAACATTCCTGGCGAGTTGGCCTCTACGTCACCGTGGGACCTTTATAGACATCCATAACGTAATATAACCTAACCTAACCCAACCTAACATCTCGGCGGTAATATTTGAAAACATTCATGGCGAGCTGGCCTCTACGTCACCGTGGGACCTTTATAGACATCCATAACGTAATATAACCTAACCTAACCCAACGTAACATCTCGGCGGTAATATTTGACAACATTCCTGGCGAGTTGGCCTCTACGTCTCCGTGGTACATTTATATACATCAACAACGTAATATAACCTATCCTAACCCAAAATAACATCTCGGCAGTAATATTTGACCACATTCCTGGCTTGTTGGCATCTACGTCTCCGCGGGACCTTTATATACATCTATAACGTAATATAACCTAACCTAACCCAACCTAACATCACGGCGGTAATATTTGAAAACATTCATGGCGAGTTGGCCTCTACGTCTCCGTGGGACTTTTATATACAACAATAACATAGTATAAGCTAGGCTAACCCAGTCTATCATCTCGGCGGTAATATTTGACCACATTCCTGGCTTGTTGGCCTCTGCGTCTCCGTGGGACCTTCATATACATCAATAACGAAATATAACCTAACCTAACACAACCTATCATCTCGGTGCTAATATTTGACAACATACCTGGCGAGTTGGCCTCTACGTCTCCGTGGGACCTTTATATACATCAATAACGTAATATAACCTAACCTAACCCAAAATAACATCTCGGCGGTAATATTTGACCACATTCCTGGCTTGTTGGCATCTACTTCTCCGTGGGACCTTTATATACATCAATTACGTAATATAACCTAACCTAACCCAACGTAACATCTCGGCGGTAATATTTGACAACATTCCTGGCGAGTTGGCCTCTACGTCTCGGTTTGACCTTCATATACATCAATAACGTAATATAACCTAACCGAACCCAACCTATCATCTCGGCGGTATTATTTGACAACATTCCTGGCGAGTTGGCCTATTCGTCTCCGTCGGACTTTTATATACAACAATAACATAGTATGAGCTAGGCTAACCCAGTCTATCATCTCGGCGGTAATATTTGACCACATTCCTGGCTTGTTGGCCTCTGCGTCTCCGTGGGACCTTCATATACATCAATAACGAAATATAACCTAACCTAACACAACCTATCATCTCGGTGCTAATATTTGACAACATACCTGGCGAGTTGGCCTCTACGTCTCCGTGGGACCTTTATATACATCAATAACTTAATATAACCTAACCTAACCCAACCTAACATCTCGGCGGTAATATTTGAAAACATACCTGGCGAGTTGGCCTCTACATCTCCGTGGGACCTTTATATACATCTATAACGTAATATAACCTAACCTAACCCAACCTAACATCTCGGCGATAATATTTGAAAACATTCATGGCGAGTTGGCCTCTACGTCTCCGTGGTACATTTATATACATCAATAACGTAATATAACCTATCCTAACCCAAAATAACATCTCGGCGGTAATATTTGACCACATTCCTGGCTTGCTGGCATCTACGTCTCCGTGGGACCTTTATATATATCAATAACGTAATATAACCTAACCTAACCCAACCTATCATCTCGGCGGTAATATTTGACAACATTCCTGGCGAGTTGGCCTCTACGTCACCGTGGGACCTTTATAGACATCCATAACGTAATATAACCTAACCTAACCCAAGCTAACATCTCGGCGGTAATATTTGACAACATTCCCGGCGAGTTGGCCTATACGTCTCCGTGGGACCTTTGTATACATCAATAACGTAATATAACCTAACCTAATCCAACCTAACATCTCGGCGGTAATATTTGATCACATTCCTGGCTTGCTGGCCTCTACGTCTCCGCGGGACCTTTATATACATCTATAACGTGATATAACTTAACCTAACCCAACCTAACACCTCGGCGGTAATATTTGACCACATTCCTGGCTTGCTGGCATCTACGTCTCCGTGGGACCTTTATATACATCAATAACGTAATATAACCTAACCTAACCCAACCTAACATCTCGGCGGTAATATTTGACAACATTCCTGCCGAGTTGGCCTCTACGTCTCGGTTTGACCTTCATATACATCAATAACGTAATATAACCTAACCTAACCCAACCTATCATCTCGGCGGTAATATTTGACAACATTCCTGGCGAGTTGGCCTATACGTCTCCGTCGGACCTTTATATACAACAATAACATAGTATAAGCTAGGCTAACCCAGTCTATCATCTCGGCGGTAATATTTGACCACATTCCTGGCTTGTTGGCATCTACGTCTCCGTGGGACCTTTATATACATCAATAACGTAATATAACCTAACCTAACCCAACCTATCATCTCGCCGGTAATATTTGACAACATTCCTGGCGAGTTGGCCTCTACGTCTCCGTGGGACCTTCATATACATCAATAACGAAATATAACCTAACCTAACCCAACCTAACATCTCGGCGGTATATTTGACCTCATTCCTGGCGAGTTGGCCTCTACGTCTCCGTGGGACCTTTATATACATCAATAACGTAATATAACCTAACCTAACCCAACCTAACATCTCGGCGGTAATATTTGACAACATTCCTGGCGAGTTGGCCTCTACGTCTCGGTTTGACCTTCATATACATCAATAACGAAATATAACCTAACCTAACCCAACCTAACATCTCGGCGGTAATATTTGAAAACATTCATGGCGAGTTGGCATCTACGTCTCCGTGGTACATTTATACACATCTATAACGTGATATAACCTGACCTAACCCAACCTAACATCACGGCGGTAATATTTGAAAACATTCCTGGCGAGTTGGCCTCTACGTCTCGGTTTGACCTTCATATACATCAATAACGTAATATAACCTAACCGAACCCAACCTATCATCTCGGCGGTAATATGTGACAACATTCCTGGCGAGTTGGACTCTACGTCTCGGTTTGACCTTCATATACATCAATAACGTAATATAACCTAACCGAACCCAACCTATCATCTCGGCGGTATTATTTGACAACATTCCTGGCGAGTTGGCCTATTCGTCTCCGTCGGACTTTTATATACAACAATAACATAGTATGAGCTAGGCTAACCCAGTCTATCATCTCGGCGGTAATATTTGACCACATTCCTGGCTTGTTGGCCTCTGCGTCTCCGTGGGACCTTCATATACATCAATAACGAAATATAACCTAACCTAACACAACCTATCATCTCGGTGCTAATATTTGACAACATACCTGGCGAGTTGGCCTCTACGTCTCCGTGGGACCTTTATATACATCAATAACTTAATATAACCTAACCTAACCCAACCTAACATCTCGGCGGTAATATTTGAAAACATACCTGGCGAGTTGGCCTCTACATCTCCGTGGGACCTTTATATACATCTATAACGTAATATAACCTAACCTAACCCAACCTAACATCTCGGCGATAATATTTGAAAACATTCATGGCGAGTTGGCCTCTACGTCTCCGTGGTACATTTATATACATCAATAACGTAATATAACCTATCCTAACCCAAAATAACATCTCGGCGGTAATATTTGACCACATTCCTGGCTTGCTGGCATCTACGTCTCCGTGGGACCTTTATATATATCAATAACGTAATATAACCTAACCTAACCCAACCTATCATCTCGGCGGTAATATTTGACAACATTCCTGGCGAGTTGGCCTCTACGTCACCGTGGGACCTTTATAGACATCCATAACGTAATATAACCTAACCTAACCCAAGCTAACATCTCGGCGGTAATATTTGACAACATTCCCGGCGAGTTGGCCTATACGTCTCCGTGGGACCTTTGTATACATCAATAACGTAATATAACCTAACCTAATCCAACCTAACATCTCGGCGGTAATATTTGATCACATTCCTGGCTTGCTGGCCTCTACGTCTCCGCGGGACCTTTATATACATCTATAACGTGATATAACCTAACCTAACCCAACCTAACACCTCGGCGGTAATATTTGACCACATTCCTGGCTTGCTGGCATCTACGTCTCCGTGGGACCTTTATATACATCAATAACGTAATATAACCTAACCTAACCCAACCTAACATCTCGGCGGTAATATTTGACAACATTCCTGCCGAGTTGGCCTCTACGTCTCGGTTTGACCTTCATATACATCAATAACGTAATATAACCTAACCTAACCCAACCTATCATCTCGGCGGTAATATTTGACAACATTCCTGGCGAGTTGGCCTATACGTCTCCGTCGGACCTTTATATACAACAATAACATAGTATAAGCTAGGCTAACCCAGTCTATCATCTCGGCGGTAATATTTGACCACATTCCTGGCTTGTTGGCATCTACGTCTCCGTGGGACCTTTATATACATCAATAACGTAATATAACCTAACCTAACCCAACCTATCATCTCGCCGGTAATATTTGACAACATTCCTGGCGAGTTGGCCTCTACGTCTCCGTGGGACCTTCATATACATCAA
This sequence comes from Xylocopa violacea, assembly GCA_963969225.1. NCBI lineage: Eukaryota > Metazoa > Arthropoda > Insecta > Hymenoptera > Apidae > Xylocopa > Xylocopa violacea. The sequence goes on along the minus strand of CAXAJV010000147.1, from coordinate 2,168,187 downwards.
TAACGAAATATAACCTAACCTAACCCAACCTAACATCTCGGCGGTATATTTGACCTCATTCCTGGCGAGTTGGCCTCTACGTCTCCGTGGGACCTTTATATACATCAATAACGTAATATAACCTAACCTAACCCAACCTAACATCTCGGCGGTAATATTTGACAACATTCCTGGCGAGTTGGCCTCTACGTCTCGGTTTGACCTTCATATACATCAATAACGAAATATAACCTAACCTAACCCAACCTAACATCTCGGCGGTAATATTTGAAAACATTCATGGCGAGTTGGCATCTACGTCTCCGTGGTACATTTATACACATCTATAACGTGATATAACCTGACCTAACCCAACCTAACATCACGGCGGTAATATTTGAAAACATTCCTGGCGAGTTGGCCTCTACGTCTCGGTTTGACCTTCATATACATCAATAACGTAATATAACCTAACCGAACCCAACCTATCATCTCGGCGGTAATATGTGACAACATTCCTGGCGAGTTGGACTCTACGTCTCGGTTTGACCTTCATATACATCAATAACGTAATATAACCTAACCGAACCCAACCTATCATCTCGGCGGTATTATTTGACAACATTCCTGGCGAGTTGGCCTATACGTCTCCGTCGGACTTTTATATACATCAATAACGTAATATAACCTAACCTAACCCAACCTAACACCTCGGCGGTAATATTTGAAAACATACCTGGCGAGTTGGCCTCTACGTCTCCGTGGGACCTTTATATACATCTATAACGTAATATAACCTAACCTAACCCAACCTAACATCTCGGCGATAATATTTGAAAACATTCATGGCGAGTTGGCCTCTACGTCTCCGTGGTACATTTATATACATCAATAACGTAATATAACCTATCCTAACCCAAAATAACATCTCGGCGGTAATATTTGACCACATTCCTGGCTTGCTGGCATCTACGTCTCCGTGGGACCTTTATATATATCAATAACGTAATATAACCTAACCTAACCCAACCTATCATCTCGGCGGTAATATTTGACAACATTCCTGGCGAGTTGGCCTCTACGTCACCGTGGGACCTTTATAGACATCCATAACGTAATATAACCTAACCTAACCCAAGCTAACATCTCGGCGGTAATATTTGACAACATTCCCGGCGAGTTGGCCTATACGTCTCCGTGGGACCTTTGTATACATCAATAACGTAATATAACCTAACCTAATCCAACCTAACATCTCGGCGGTAATATTTGATCACATTCCTGGCTTGCTGGCCTCTACGTCTCCGCGGGACCTTTATATACATCTATAACGTGATATAACCTAACCTAACCCAACCTAACACCTCGGCGGTAATATTTGACCACATTCCTGGCTTGCTGGCATCTACGTCTCCGTGGGACCTTTATATACATCAATAACGTAATATAACCTAACCTAACCCAACCTAACATCTCGGCGGTAATATTTGACAACATTCCTGCCGAGTTGGCCTCTACGTCTCGGTTTGACCTTCATATACATCAATAACGTAATATAACCTAACCTAACCCAACCTATCATCTCGGCGGTAATATTTGACAACATTCCTGGCGAGTTGGCCTATACGTCTCCGTCGGACCTTTATATACAACAATAACATAGTATAAGCTAGGCTAACCCAGTCTATCATCTCGGCGGTAATATTTGACCACATTCCTGGCTTGTTGGCATCTACGTCTCCGTGGGACCTTTATATACATCAATAACGTAATATAACCTAACCTAACCCAACCTATCATCTCGCCGGTAATATTTGACAACATTCCTGGCGAGTTGGCCTCTACGTCTCCGTGGGACCTTCATATACATCAATAACGAAATATAACCTAACCTAACCCAACCTAACATCTCGGCGGTATATTTGACCTCATTCCTGGCGAGTTGGCCTCTACGTCTCCGTGGGACCTTTATATACATCAATAACGTAATATAACCTAACCTAACCCAACCTAACATCTCGGCGGTAATATTTGACAACATTCCTGGCGAGTTGGCCTCTACGTCTCGGTTTGACCTTCATATACATCAATAACGAAATATAACCTAACCTAACCCAACCTAACATCTCGGCGGTAATATTTGAAAACATTCATGGCGAGTTGGCATCTACGTCTCCGTGGTACATTTATACACATCTATAACGTGATATAACCTGACCTAACCCAACCTAACATCACGGCGGTAATATTTGAAAACATTCCTGGCGAGTTGGCCTCTACGTCTCGGTTTGACCTTCATATACATCAATAACGTAATATAACCTAACCGAACCCAACCTATCATCTCGGCGGTAATATGTGACAACATTCCTGGCGAGTTGGACTCTACGTCTCGGTTTGACCTTCATATACATCAATAACGTAATATAACCTAACCGAACCCAACCTATCATCTCGGCGGTATTATTTGACAACATTCCTGGCGAGTTGGCCTATACGTCTCCGTCGGACTTTTATATACATCAATAACGTAATATAACCTAACCTAACCCAACCTAACACCTCGGCGGTAATATTTGAAAACATACCTGGCGAGTTGGCCTCTACGTCTCCGTGGGACCTTTATATACATCTATAACGTAATATAACCTAACCTAACCCAACCTAACATCTCGGCGATAATATTTGAAAACATTCATGGCGAGTTGGCCTCTACGTCTCCGTGGTACATTTATATACATCAATAACGTAATATAACCTATCCTAACCCAAAATAACATCTCGGCGGTAATATTTGACCACATTCCTGGCTTGCTGGCATCTACGTCTCCGTGGGACCTTTATATATATCAACAACGTAATATAACCTAACCTAACCCAACCTATCATCTCGGCGGTAATATTTGACAACATTCCTGGCGAGTTGGCCTCTACGTGACCGTGGGACCTTTATAGACATCCGTAACGTAATATAACCTAACCTAACCCAAGCTAACATCTCGGCGGTAATATTTGACAACATTCCCGGCGAGTTGGCCTATACGTCTCCGTGGGACCTTTGTATACATCAATAACGTAATATAACCTAACCTAATCCAACCTAACATCTCGGCGGTAATATTTGATCACATTCCTGGCTTGCTGGCCTCTACGTCTCCGCGGGACCTTTATATACATCTATAACGTGATATAACCTAACCTAACCCAACCTAACATCTCGGCGGTAATATTTGAAAACATTCCTGGCGAGTTGGACTCTACGTAACCGTGGGACCTTTATAGACATCCATAACGTAATATAACCCAACCTAACCCAAGCTAACATCTCGGCGGTAATATTTGACAACATTCCCGGCGAGTTGGCCTATACGTCTCCGTGGGACCTATGTATACATCAATAACGTAATATAACCTAACCTAACCCAACCTAACATCCCGGCGGTAATATTTGATCACATTCCTGGCTTGCTGGCCTCTACGTCTCCGCGGGACCTTTATATACATCTATAACGTGATATAACCTAACCTAACCCAACCTAACATCTCGGCGGTAATATTTGAAAACATTCCTGGCGAGTTGGCCTCTACGTCACCGTGGGACCTTTATAGACATCCATAACGTAATATAACCTAACCTAACCCAACCTAACATCTCGGCGGTAATATTTGAAAACATTCATGGCGAGTTGGCCTCTACGTCACCGTGGGACCTTTATAGACATCCATAACGTAATATAACCTAACCTAACCCAACGTAACATCTCGGCGGTAATATTTGACAACATTCCTGGCGAGTTGGCCTCTACGTCTCCGTGGTACATTTATATACATCAACAACGTAATATAACCTATCCTAACCCAAAATAACATCTCGGCAGTAATATTTGACCACATTCCTGGCTTGTTGGCATCTACGTCTCCGCGGGACCTTTATATACATCTATAACGTAATATAACCTAACCTAACCCAACCTAACATCTCGGCGGTAATATTTGAAAACATTCATGGCGAGTTGGCCTCTACGTCTCCGTGGGACTTTTATATACAACAATAACATAGTATAAGCTAGGCTAACCCAGTCTATCATCTCGGCGGTAATATTTGACCACATTCCTGGCTTGTTGGCCTCTGCGTCTCCGTGGGACCTTCATATACATCAATAACGAAATATAACCTAACCTAACACAACCTATCATCTCGGTGCTAATATTTGACAACATACCTGGCGAGTTGGCCTCTACGTCTCCGTGGGACCTTTATATACATCAATAACGTAATATAACCTAACCTAACCCAAAATAACATCTCGGCGGTAATATTTGACCACATTCCTGGCTTGTTGGCATCTACGTCTCCGTGGGACCTTTATATACATCAATTACGTAATATAACCTAACCTAACCCAACGTAACATCTCGGCGGTAATATTTGACAACATTCCTGGCGAGTTGGCCTCTACGTCTCGGTTTGACCTTCATATACATCAATAACGTAATATAACCTAACCGAACCCAACCTATCATCTCGGCGGTATTATTTGACAACATTCCTGGCGAGTTGGCCTATACGTCTCCGTCGGACTTTTATATACAACAATAACATAGTATGAGCTAGGCTAACCCAGTCTATCATCTCGGTGGTAATATTTGACCACATTCCTGGCTTGTTGGCCTCTGCGTCTCCGTGGGACCTTCATATACATCAATAACGAAATATAACCTAACCTAACACAACCTATCATCTCGGTGCTAATATTTGACAACATACCTGGCGAGTTGGCCTCTACGTCTCCGTGGGACCTTTATATACATCAATAACTTAATATAACCTAACCTAACCCAACCTAACATCTCGGCGGTAATATTTGAAAACATACCTGGCGAGTTGGCCTCTACATCTCCGTGGGACCTTTATATACATCTATAACGTAATATAACCTAACCTAACCCAACCTAACATCTCGGCGATAATATTTGAAAACATTCATGGCGAGTTGGCCTCTACGTCTCCGTGGTACATTTATATACATCAATAACGTAATATAACCTATCCTAACCCAAAATAACATCTCGGCGGTAATATTTGACCACATTCCTGGCTTGCTGGCATCTACGTCTCCGTGGGACCTTTATATATATCAATAACGTAATATAACCTAACCTAACCCAACCTATCATCTCGGCGGTAATATTTGACAACATTCCTGGCGAGTTGGCCTCTACGTCACCGTGGGACCTTTATAGACATCCGTAACGTAATATAACCTAACCTAACCCAAGCTAACATCTCGGCGGTAATATTTGACAACATTCCCGGCGAGTTGGCCTATACGTCTCCGTGGGACCTTTGTATACATCAATAACGTAATATAACCTAACCTAATCCAACCTAACATCTCGGCGGTAATATTTGATCACATTCCTGGCTTGCTGGCCTCTACGTCTCCGCGGGACCTTTATATACATCTATAACGTGATATAACCTAACCTAACCCAACCTAACATCTCGGCGGTAATATTTGAAAACATTCCTGGCGAGTTGGCCTCTACGTCACCGTGGGACCTTTATAGACATCCATAACGTAATATAACCTAACCTAACCCAAGCTAACATCTCGGCGGTAATATTTGACAACATTCCCGGCGAGTTGGCCTATACGTCTCCGTGGGACCTTTATATACATCAATAACGTAATATAACCTAACCTAACCCAACCTAACATCTCGGCGGTAATATTTGATCACATTCCTGGCTTGCTGGCCTCTACGTCTCCGCGGGACCTTTAAATACATCTATAACGTAATATAACCTAACCTAACCCAACCTAACACCTCGGCGGTAATATTTGACCACATTCCTGGCTTGCTGGCATCTACGTCTCCGTGGTACATTTATATACATCAATAACGTAATATAACCTATCCTAACCCAAAATAACATCTCGGCGGTAATATTTGACCACATTCCTGGCTTGTTGGCATCTACGTCTCCGTGGTACCTTTATATACATCAATTACGTAATATAACCTAACCTAACCCAACGTAACATCTCGGCGGTAATATTTGACAACATTCCTGGCGAGTTGGCCTCTACGTCTCGGTTTGACCTTCATATACATCAATAACGTAATATAACCTAACCGAACCCAACCTATCATCTCGGCGGTATTATTTGACAACATTCCTGGCGAGTTGGCCTATACGTCTCCGTCGGACTTTTATATACAACAATAACATAGTATAAGCTAGGCTAACCCAGTCTATCATCTCGGCGGTAATATTTGACCACATTCCTGGCTTGTTGGCCTCTGCGTCTCCGTGGGACCTTCATATACATCAATAACGAAATATAACCTAACCTAACACAACCTATCATCTCGGTGCTAATATTTGACAACATACCTGGCGAGTTGGCCTCTACGTCTCCGTGGGACCTTTATATACATCAATAACTTAATATAATCTAACCTAACCCAACCTAACATCTCGGCGGTAATATTTGAAAACATACCTGGCGAGTTGGCCTCTACGTCTCCGTGGGACCTTTATATACATCTATAACGTAATATAACCTAACCTAACCCAACCTAACATCTCGGCGGTAATATTTGAAAACATTCATGGCTAGTTGGCCTCTACGTCTCCGTGGTACATTTATATACATCAATAACGTAATATAACCTATCCTAACCCAAAATAACATCTCGGCGGTAATATTTGACCACATTCCTGGCTTGCTGGCATCTACGTCTCCGTGGGACCTTTATATATATCAATAACGTAATATAACCTAACCTAACCCAACCTATCATCTCGGCGGTAATATTTGATCACATTCCTGGCTTGCTGGCATCTACGTCTCCGCGGGACCTTTATATACATCTATAAGGTGACATAACCTAACCTAACCCAACCTAACATCTCGGCGGTAATATTTGAAAACATTCCTGGCGAGTTGGCCTCTACGTCACCGTGGGACCTTTATAGACATCCATAACGTAATATAACCTAACCTAACCCAAGCTAACATCTCGGCGGTAATATTTGACAACATTCCCGGCGAGTTGGCCTATACGTCTCCGTGGGACCTTTGTATACATCAATAACGTAATATAACCTAACCTAACCCAACCTAACGTCCCGGCGGTAATATTTGATCACATTCCTGGCTTGCTGGCCTCTACGTCTCCGCGGGACCTTTAAATACATCTATAACGTAATATAACCTAACCTAACCCAACCTAACACCTCGGCGGTAATATTTGACCACATTCCTGGCTTGCTGGCATCTACGTCTCCGTGGGACCTTTATATACATCAATAACGTAATATAACCTAACCTAACCCAACCTAACATCTCGGCGGTAATATTTGAAAACATACCTGGCGAGTTGGCCTCTACATCTCCGTGGGACCTTTATATACATCTATAACGTAATATAACCTAACCTAACCCAACCTAACATCTCGGCGATAATATTTGAAAACATTCATGGCGAGTTGGCCTCTACGTCTCCGTGGTACATTTATATACATCAATAACGTAATATAACCTATCCTAACCCAAAATAACATCTCGGCGGTAATATTTGACAACATTCCTGGCTTGCTGGCATCTACGTCTCCGTGGGACCTTTATATATATCAATAACGTAATATAACCTAACCTAACCCAACCTATCATCTCGGCGGTAATATTTGACCACATTCCTGGCTTGCTGGCATCTACGTCTCCGTGGGACCTTTATATACATCAATAACGTAATATAACCTAACCTAACCCAACCTATCATCTCGGCGGTAATATTTGACAACATTCCTGGCGAGTTGGCCTCTACGTCACCGTGGGACCTTTATAGACATCCGTAACGTAATATAACCTAACCTAACCCAAGCTAACATCTCGGCGGTAATATTTGACAACATTCCCGGCGAGTTGGCCTATACGTCTCCGTGGGACCTTTGTATACATCAATAACGTAATATAACCTAACCTAATCCAACCTAACATCTCGGCGGTAATATTTGATCACATTCCTGGCTTGCTGGCCTCTACGTCTCCGCGGGACCTTTATATACATCTATAACGTGATATAACCTAACCTAACCCAACCTAACATCTCGGCGGTAATATTTGAAAACATTCCTGGCGAGTTGGACTCTACGTCACCGTGGGACCTTTATAGACATCCATAACGTAATATAACCCAACCTAACCCAAGCTAACATCTCGGCGGTAATATTTGACAACATTCCCGGCGAGTTGGCCTATACGTCTCCGTGGGACCTATGTATACATCAATAACGTAATATAACCTAACCTAACCCAACCTAACATCCCGGCGGTAATATTTGATCACATTCCTGGCTTGCTGGCCTCTACGTCTCCGCGGGACCTTTATATACATCTATAACGTGATATAACCTAACCTAACCCAACCTAACATCTCGGCGGTAATATTTGAAAACATTCCTGGCGAGTTGGCCTCTACGTCACCGTGGGACCTTTATAGACATCCATAACGTAATATAACCTAACCTAACCCAACCTAACATCTCGGCGGTAATATTTGAAAACATTCATGGCGAGCTGGCCTCTACGTCACCGTGGGACCTTTATAGACATCCATAACGTAATATAACCTAACCTAACCCAACGTAACATCTCGGCGGTAATATTTGACAACATTCCTGGCGAGTTGGCCTCTACGTCTCCGTGGTACATTTATATACATCAACAACGTAATATAACCTATCCTAACCCAAAATAACATCTCGGCAGTAATATTTGACCACATTCCTGGCTTGTTGGCATCTACGTCTCCGCGGGACCTTTATATACATCTATAACGTAATATAACCTAACCTAACCCAACCTAACATCACGGCGGTAATATTTGAAAACATTCATGGCGAGTTGGCCTCTACGTCTCGGTTTGACCTTCATATACATCAATAACGTAATATAACCTAACCGAACCCAACCTATCATCTCGGCGGTATTATTTGACAACATTCCTGGCGAGTTGGCCTATACGTCTCCGTCGGACTTTTATATACAACAATAACGTAATATAACCTAACCTAACCCAACCTAACATCTCGGCGATAATATTTGAAAACATTCATGGCGAGTTGGCCTCTACGTATCCGTGGTACATTTATATACATCAATAACGTAATATAACCTATCCTAACCCAAAATAACATCTCGGCGGTAATATTTGACCACATTCCTGGCTTGCTGGCATCTACGTCTCCGTGGGACCTTTATATATATCAATAACGTAATATAACCTAACCTAACCCAACCTATCATCTCGGCGGTAATATTTGACAACATTCCTGGCGAGTTGGCCTCTACGTCACCGTGGGACCTTTATAGACATCCGTAACGTAATATAACCTAACCTAACCCAAGCTAACATCTCGGCGGTAATATTTGACAACATTCCCGGCGAGTTGGCCTATACGTCTCCGTGGGACCTTTGTATACATCAATAACGTAATATAACCTAACCTAATCCAACCTAACATCTCGGCGGTAATATTTGATCACATTCCTGGCTTGCTGGCCTCTACGTCTCCGCGGGACCTTTATATACATCTATAACGTGATATAACCTAACCTAACCCAACCTAACATCTCGGCGGTAATATTTGAAAACATTCCTGGCGAGTTGGCCTCTACGTCACCGTGGGACCTTTATAGACATCCATAACGTAATATAACCTAACCTAACCCAAGCTAACATCTCGGCGGTAATATTTGACAACATTCCCGGCGAGTTGGCCTATACGTCTCCGTGGGACCTTTATATACATCAATAACGTAATATAACCTAACCTAACCCAACCTAACATCTCGGCGGTAATATTTGATCACATTCCTGGCTTGCTGGCCTCTACGTCTCCGCGGGACCTTTAAATACATCTATAACGTAATATAACCTAACCTAACCCAACCTAACACCTCGGCGGTAATATTTGACCACATTCCTGGCTTGCTGGCATCTACGTCTCCGTGGTACATTTATATACATCAATAACGTAATATAACCTATCCTAACCCAAAATAACATCTCGGCGGTAATATTTGACCACATTCCTGGCTTGTTGGCATCTACGTCTCCGTGGTACCTTTATATACATCAATTACGTAATATAACCTAACCTAACCCAACGTAACATCTCGGCGGTAATATTTGACAACATTCCTGGCGAGTTGGCCTCTACGTCTCGGTTTGACCTTCATATACATCAATAACGTAATATAACCTAACCGAACCCAACCTATCATCTCGGCGGTATTATTTGACAACATTCCTGGCGAGTTGGCCTATACGTCTCCGTCGGACTTTTATATACAACAATAACATAGTATAAGCTAGGCTAACCCAGTCTATCATCTCGGCGGTAATATTTGACCACATTCCTGGCTTGTTGGCCTCTGCGTCTCCGTGGGACCTTCATATACATCAATAACGAAATATAACCTAACCTAACACAACCTATCATCTCGGTGCTAATATTTGACAACATACCTGGCGAGTTGGCCTCTACGTCTCCGTGGGACCTTTATATACATCAATAACTTAATATAATCTAACCTAACCCAACCTAACATCTCGGCGGTAATATTTGAAAACATACCTGGCGAGTTGGCCTCTACGTCTCCGTGGGACCTTTATATACATCTATAACGTAATATAACCTAACCTAACCCAACCTAACATCTCGGCGGTAATATTTGAAAACATTCATGGCTAGTTGGCCTCTACGTCTCCGTGGTACATTTATATACATCAATAACGTAATATAACCTATCCTAACCCAAAATAACATCTCGGCGGTAATATTTGACCACATTCCTGGCTTGCTGGCATCTACGTCTCCGTGGGACCTTTATATATATCAATAACGTAATATAACCTAACCTAACCCAACCTATCATCTCGGCGGTAATATTTGATCACATTCCTGGCTTGCTGGCATCTACGTCTCCGCGGGACCTTTATATACATCTATAAGGTGACATAACCTAACCTAACCCAACCTAACATCTCGGCGGTAATATTTGAAAACATTCCTGGCGAGTTGGCCTCTACGTCACCGTGGGACCTTTATAGACATCCATAACGTAATATAACCTAACCTAACCCAAGCTAACATCTCGGCGGTAATATTTGACAACATTCCCGGCGAGTTGGCCTATACGTCTCCGTGGGACCTTTGTATACATCAATAACGTAATATAACCTAACCTAACCCAACCTAACGTCCCGGCGGTAATATTTGATCACATTCCTGGCTTGCTGGCCTCTACGTCTCCGCGGGACCTTTAAATACATCTATAACGTAATATAACCTAACCTAACCCAACCTAACACTTCGGCGGTAATATTTGACCACATTCCTGGCTTGCTGGCATCTACGTCTCCGTGGGACCTTTATATACATCAATAACGTAATATAACCTAACCTAACCCAACCTAACATCTCGGCGGTAATATTTGAAAACATACCTGGCGAGTTGGCCTCTACATCTCCGTGGGACCTTTATATACATCTATAACGTAATATAACCTAACCTAACCCAACCTAACATCTCGGCGATAATATTTGAAAACATTCATGGCGAGTTGGCCTCTACGTCTCCGTGGTACATTTATATACATCAATAACGTAATATAACCTATCCTAACCCAAAATAACATCTCGGCGGTAATATTTGACAACATTCCTGGCTTGCTGGCATCTACGTCTCCGTGGGACCTTTATATATATCAATAACGTAATATAACCTAACCTAACCCAACCTATCATCTCGGCGGTAATATTTGACAACATTCCTGGCTTGTTGTCATCTACGTCTCCGTGGTACCTTTATATACATCAATTACGTAATATAACCTAACCTAACCCAACGTAACATCTCGGCGGTAATATTTGACAACATTCCTGGCGAGTTGGCCTCTACGTCTCGGTTTGACCTTCATATACATCAATAACGTAATATAACCTAACCGAACCCAACCTATCATCTCGGCGGTATTATTTGACAACATTCCTGGCGAGTTGGCCTATACGTCTCCGTCGGACTTTTATATACAACAATAACATAGTATAAGCTAGGCTAACCCAGTCTATCATCTCGGCGGTAATATTTGACCACATTCCTGGCTTGTTGGCCTCTGCGTCTCCGTGGGACCTTCATATACATCAATAACGAAATATAACCTAACCTAACACAACCTATCATCTCGGTGCTAATATTTGACAACATACCTGGCGAGTTGGCCTCTACGTCTCCGTGGGACCTTTATATACATCAATAACTTAATATAATCTAACCTAACCCAACCTAACATCTCGGCGGTAATATTTGAAAACATACCTGGCGAGTTGGCCTCTACGTCTCCGTGGGACCTTTATATACATCTATAACGTAATATAACCTAACCTAACCCAACCTAACATCTCGGCGGTAATATTTGAAAACATTCATGGCTAGTTGGCCTCTACGTCTCCGTGGTACATTTATATACATCAATAACGTAATATAACCTATCCTAACCCAAAATAACATCTCGGCGGTAATATTTGACCACATTCCTGGCTTGCTGGCATCTACGTCTCCGTGGGACCTTTATATATATCAATAACGTAATATAACCTAACCTAATCCAACCTATCATCTCGGCGGTAATATTTGATCACATTCCTGGCTTGCTGGCATCTACGTCTCCGCGGGACCTTTATATACATCTATAAGGTGATATAACCTAACCTAACCCAACCTAACATCTCGGCGGTAATATTTGACCACATTCCTGGCTTGTTGGCCTCTGCGTCTCCGTGGGACCTTCATATACATCAATAACGAAATATAACCTAACCTAACACAACCTATCATCTCGGTGCTAATATTTGACAACATACCTGGCGATTTGGCCTCTACGTCTCCGTGGGACCTTTATATACATCAATAACTTAATATAATCTAACCTAACCCAACCTAACGTCTCGGCGGTAATATTTGAAAACATACCTGGCGAGTTGGCCTCTACGTCTCCGTGGGACCTTTATATACATCTATAACGTAATATAACCTAACCTAACCCAACCTAACATCTCGGCGGTAATATTTGAAAACATTCATGGCTAGTTGGCCTCTACGTCTCCGTGGTACATTTATATACATCAATAACGTAATATAACCTATCCTAACCCAAAATAACATCTCGGCGGTAATATTTGACAACATTCCTGGCTTGCTGGCATCTACGTCTCCGTGGGACCTTTATATATATCAATAACGTAATATAACCTAACCTAACCCAACCTATCATCTCGGCGGTAATATTTGATCACATTCCTGGCTTGCTGGCATCTACGTCTCCGCGGGACCTTTATATACATCTATAAGGTGATATAACCTAACCTAACCCAACCTAACATCTCGGCGGTAATATTTGAAAACATTCCTGGCGAGTTGGCCTCTACGTCACCGTGGGACCTTTATAGACATCCATAACGTAATATAACCTAACCTAACCCAAGCTAACATCTCGGCGGTAATATTTGACAACATTCCCGGCGAGTTGGCCTATACGTCTCCGTGGGACCTTTGTATACATCAATAACGTAATATAACCTAACCTAACCCAACCTAACGTCCCGGCGGTAATATTTGATCACATTCCTGGCTTGCTGGCCTCTACGTCTCCGCGGGACCTTTAAATACATCTATAACGTAATATAACCTAACCTAACCCAACCTAACACCTCGGCGGTAATATTTGACCACATTCCTGGCTTGCTGGCATCTACGTCTCCGTGGGACCTTTATATACATCAATAACGTAATATAACCTAACCTAACCCAACCTAACATCTCGGCGGTAATATTTGACAACATTCCTGCCGAGTTGGCCTCTACGTCTCGGTTTGACCTTCATATACATCAATAACGTAATATAACCTAACCTAACCCAACCTATCATCTCGGCGGTAATATTTGACAACATTCCTGGCGAGTTGGCCTATACGTCTCCGTCGGACCTTTATATACAACAATAACATAGTATAAGCTAGGCTAACCCAGTCTATCATCTCGGCGGTAATATTTGACCACATTCCTGGCTTGTTGGCATCTACGTCTCCGTGGGACCTTTATATACATCAATAACGTAATATAACATAACCGAAACCAACCTAACATCTCGGCGGTAATATTTGAAAACATTCCTGGCGAGTTGGCCTCTACGTGTCCGCGGGACCTTTAGACACATCTATAACGTAATATAACCTAATCTAACCCAACCTAAAACCTCGGCGGTAATATTTGACCACATTCCTGGCTTGCTGGCATCTACGTCTCCGTGGGACCTTTATATACATCTATAACGTAATATAACCTAATCTAACCCAACCTAAAACCTCGGCGGTAATATTTGACCACATTCCTGGCTTGCTGGCATCTACGTCTCCGTGGGACCTTTATATACATCAATAACGTAATATAACCTAACCTAACCCAACCTAACTTCTCGGCGGTAATATTTGACAACATTCCTGGCGAGTTGGCCTCTACGTCTCGGTTTGACCTTCATATACATCAATAACGTAATATAACCTAACCGAACCCAACCTATCATCTCGGCGGTATTATTTGACAACATTCCTGGCGAGTTGGCCTCTACGTCACCGTGGGACCTTTATAGACATCCGTAACGTAATATAACCTAACCTAACCCAAGCTAACATCTCGGCGGTAATATTTGACAACATTCCCGGCGAGTTGGCCTATACGTCTCCGTGGGACCTTTGTATACATCAATAACGTAATATAACCTAACCTAACCCAACCTAACATCTCGGCGGTAATATTTGAAAACATTCATGGCTAGTTGGCCTCTACGTCTCCGTGGTACATTTATATACATCAATAACGTAATATAACCTATCCTAACCCAAAATAACATCTCGGCGGTAATATTTGACCACATTCCTGGCTTGCTGGCATCTACGTCTCCGTGGGACCTTTATATATATCAATAACGTAATATAACCTAACCTAACCCAACCTAACATCCCGGCGGTAATATTTGATCACATTCCTGGCTTGCTGGCCTCTACGTCCCCGCTGGACCTTTATATACATCTATAACGTGATATAACCTAACCTAACCCAACCTAACATCTCGGCGGTAATATTTGAAAACATTCCTGGCGAGTTGGCATCTACGTCTCCGCGGGACCTTTATATACATCTATAACGTAATATAACCTAACCTAACCCAACCTAACATCTCGGCGGTAATATTTGAAAACATTCATGGCGAGTTGGCTTCTACGTCTCCGTGGGACCTTTATATACATCAATAACGTAATATAACCTATCCTAACCCAAAATAACATCTCGGCGGTAATATTTGGCCACATTCCTGGCTTGTTGGCATCTACGTCTCCGTGGGACCTTTATATACATCAATTACGTAATATAACCTAACCTAACCCAACGTAACATCTCGGCGGTAATATTTGAAAACATTCCTGGCGAGTTGGCCTCTACGTCTCCGCGGGACCTTTAAACACATCTATAACCTAATATAACCTAATCTAACCCAACCTAACACCTCGGCGGTAATATTTGACCACATTCCTGGCTTGCTGGCATCTACGTCTCCGTGGGACCTTTATATACATCAATAACGTAATATAACCTAACCTAACCCAACCTAACATCTCGGCGGTAATATTTGACAACATTCCTGGCGAGTTGGCCTCTACGTCTCGGTTTGACCTTCATATACATCAACAACGTAATATAACCTAACCGAACCCAACCTATCATCTCGGCGGTATTATTTGACAACATTCCTGGCGAGTTGGCCTCTACGTCACCGTGGGACCTTTATAGACATCCGTAACGTAATATAACCTAACCTAACCCAAGCTAACATCTCGGCGGTAATATTTGACAACATTCCCGGCGAGTTGGCCTATACGTCTCCGTGGGACCTTTGTATACATCAATAACGTAATATAACCTAACCTAATCCAACCTAACATCTCGGCGGTAATATTTGATCACATTCCTGGCTTGCTGGCCTCTACGTCTCCGCGGGACCTTTATATACATCTATAAGGTGATATAACCTAACCTAACCCAACCTAACATCTCGGCGGTAATATTTGACCACATTCCTGGCTTGTTGGCCTCTGCGTCTCCGTGGGACCTTCATATACATCAATAACGAAATATAACCTAACCTAACACAACCTATCATCTCGGTGCTAATATTTGACAACATACCTGGCGAGTTGGCCTCTACGTCTCCGTGGGACCTTTATATACATCAATAACTTAATATAATCTAACCTAACCCAACCTAACATCTCGGCGGTAATATTTGAAAACATACCTGGCGAGTTGGCCTCTACGTCTCCGTGGGACCTTTATATACATCTATAACGTAATATAACCTAACCTAACCCAACCTAACATCTCGGCGGTAATATTTGAAAACATTCATGGCTAGTTGGCCTCTACGTCTCCGTGGTACATTTATATACATCAATAACGTAATATAACCTATCCTAACCCAAAATAACATCTCGGCGGTAATATTTGACCACATTCCTGGCTTGCTGGCATCTACGTCTCCGTGGGACCTTTATATATATCAATAACGTAATATAACCTAACCTAACCCAACCTATCATCTCGGCGGTAATATTTGATCACATTCCTGGCTTGCTGGCATCTACGTCTCCGCGGGACCTTTATATACATCTATAAGGTGATATAACCTAACCTAACCCAACCTAACATCTCGGCGGTAATATTTGAAAACATTCCTGGCGAGTTGGCCTCTACGTCACCGTGGGACATTTATAGACATCCATAACGTAATATAACCTAACCTAACCCAAGCTAACATCTCGGCGGTAATATTTGACAACATTCCCGGCGAGTTGGCCTATACGTCTCCGTGGGACCTTTGTATACATCAATAACGTAATATAACCTAACCTAACCCAACCTAACGTCCCGGCGGTAATATTTGATCACATTCCTGGCTTGCTGGCCTCTACGTCTCCGCGGGACCTTTAAATACATCTATAACGTAATATAACCTAACCTAACCCAACCTAACACCTCGGCGGTAATATTTGACCACATTCCTGGCTTGCTGGCATCTACGTCTCCGTGGGACCTTTATATACATCAATAACGTAATATAACCTAACCTAACCCAACCTAACATCTCGGCGGTAATATTTGACAACATTCCTGCCGAGTTGGCCTCTACGTCTCGGTTTGACCTTCATATACATCAATAACGTAATATAACCTAACCTAACCCAACCTATCATCTCGGCGGTAATATTTGACAACATTCCTGGCGAGTTGGCCTATACGTCTTCGTCGGACCTTTATATACAACAATAACATAGTATAAGCTAGGCTAACCCAGTCTATCATCTCGGCGGTAATATTTGACCACATTCCTGGCTTGTTGGCATCTACGTCTCCGTGGGACCTTTATATACATCAATAACGTAATATAACATAACCGAAACCAACCTAACATCTCGGCGGTAATATTTGAAAACATTCCTGGCGAGTTGGCCTCTACGTGTCCGCGGGACCTTTAGACACATCTATAACGTAATATAACCTAATCTAACCCAACCTAAAACCTCGGCGGTAATATTTGACCACATTCCTGGCTTGCTGGCATCTACGTCTCCGTGGGACCTTTATATACATCAATAACGTAATATAACCTAACCTAACCCAACCTAACTTCTCGGCGGTAATATTTGACAACATTCCTGGCGAGTTGGCCTCTACGTCTCGGTTTGACCTTCATATACATCAATAACGTAATATAACCTAACCGAACCCAACCTATCATCTCGGCGGTATTATTTGACAACATTCCTGGCGAGTTGGCCTCTACGTCACCGTGGGACCTTTATAGACATCCGTAACGTAATATAACCTAACCTAACCCAAGCTAACATCTCGGCGGTAATATTTGACAACATTCCCGGCGAGTTGGCCTATACGTCTCCGTGGGACCTTTGTATACATCAATAACGTAATATAACCTAACCTAACCCAACCTAACATCTCGGCGGTAATATTTGAAAACATTCATGGCTAGTTGGCCTCTACGTCTCCGTGGTACATTTATATACATCAATAACGTAATATAACCTATCCTAACCCAAAATAACATCTCGGCGGTAATATTTGACCACATTCCTGGCTTGCTGGCATCTACGTCTCCGTGGGACCTTTATATATATCAATAACGTAATATAACCTAACCTAACCCAACCTAACATCCCGGCGGTAATATTTGATCACATTCCTGGCTTGCTGGCCTCTACGTCCCCGCTGGACCTTTATATACATCTATAACGTGATATAACCTAACCTAACCCAACCTAACATCTCGGCGGTAATATTTGAAAACATTCCTGGCGAGTTGGCATCTACGTCTCCGCGGGACCTTTATATACATCTATAACGTAATATAACCTAACCTAACCCAACCTAACATCTCGGCGGTAATATTTGAAAACATTCATGGCGAGTTGGCTTCTACGTCTCCGTGGGACCTTTATATACATCAATAACGTAATATAACCTATCCTAACCCAAAATAACATCTCGGCGGTAATATTTGGCCACATTCCTGGCTTGTTGGCATCTACGTCTCCGTGGGACCTTTATATACATCAATTACGTAATATAACCTAACCTAACCCAACGTAACATCTCGGCGGTAATATTTGAAAACATTCCTGGCGAGTTGGCCTCTACGTCTCCGCGGGACCTTTAAACACATCTATAACCTAATATAACCTAATCTAACCCAACCTAACACCTCGGCGGTAATATTTGACCACATTCCTGGCTTGCTGGCATCTACGTCTCCGTGGGACCTTTATATACATCAATAACGTAATATAACCTAACCTAACCCAACCTAACATCTCGGCGGTAATATTTGACAACATTCCTGGCGAGTTGGCCTCTACGTCTCGGTTTGACCTTCATATACATCAACAACGTAATATAACCTAACCGAACCCAACCTATCATCTCGGCGGTATTATTTGACAACATTCCTGGCGAGTTGGCCTCTACGTCACCGTGGGACCTTTATAGACATCCGTAACGTAATATAACCTAACCTAACCCAAGCTAACATCTCGGCGGTAATATTTGACAACATTCCCGGCGAGTTGGCCTATACGTCTCCGTGGGACCTTTGTATACATCAATAACGTAATATAACCTAACCTAATCCAACCTAACATCTCGGCGGTAATATTTGATCACATTCCTGGCTTGCTGGCCTCTACGTCTCCGCGGGACCTTTATATACATCTATAACGTGGTATAACCTAACCTAACCCAACCTAACATCTCGGCGGTAATATTTGAAAACATTTCTGGCGAGTTGGCCTCTACGTCACCGTGGGACCTTTATAGACATCCATAACGTAATATAACCTAACCTAACCCAAGCTAACATCTCGGCGGTAATATTTGACAACATTCCCGGCGAGTTGGCCTATACGTCTCCGTGGGACCTTTGTATATATCAATAACGTAATATAACCTAACCTAACCCAACCTAACATCCCGGCGGTAATATTTGATCACATTCCTGGCTTGCTGGCCTCTACGTCCCCGCTGGACCTTTATATACATCTATAACGTGATATAACCTAACCTAACCCAACCTAACATCTCGGCGGTAATATTTGAAAACATTCCTGGCGAGTTGGCATCTACGTCTCCGCGGTACCTTTATACACATCTATAACGTAATATAACCTAACCTAACCCAACCTAACATCTCGGCGGTAATATTTGAAAACATTCATGGCGAGTTGGCTTCTACGTCTCCGTGGGACCTTTATATACATCAATAACGTAATATAACCTATCCTAACCCAAAATAACATCTCGGCGGTAATATTTGGCCACATTCCTGGCTTGTTGGCATCTACGTCTCCGTGGGACCTTTATATACATCAATTACGTAATATAACCTAACCTAACCCAACGTAACATCCCGGCGGTAATATTTGACAACATTCCTGGCGAGTTGGCCTCTACGTCTCGGTTTGTCCTTCATATACATCAATAACGTAATATAACATAACCGAAACCAACCTAACATCTCGGCGGTAATATTTGAAAACATTCCTGGCGAGTTGGCTTCTACGTCTCCGTGGGACCTTTATATACATCAATAACGTAATATAACCTATCCTAACCCAAAATAACATCTCGGCGGTAATATTTGGCCACATTCCTGGCTTGTTGGCATCTACGTCTCCGTGGGACCTTTATATACATCAATTACGTAATATAACCTAACCTAACCCAACGTAACATCTCGGCGGTAATATTTGACAACATTCCTGGCGAGTTGGCCTCTACGTCTCGGTTTGTCCTTCATATACATCAATAACGTAATATAACATAACCGAAACCAACCTAACATCTCGGCGGTAATATTTGAAAACATTCCTGGCGAGTTGGCCTCTACGTCTCCGCGGGACCTTTAAACACATCTATAACGTAATATAACCTAATCTAACCCAACCTAACACCTCGGCGGTAATATTTGACCACATTCCTGGCTTGCTGGCATCTACGTCTCCGTGGGACCTTTATATACATCAATAACGTAATATAACCTAACCTAACCCAACCTAACATCTCGGCGGTAATATTTGACAACATTCCTGGCGAGTTGGCCTCTACGTCTCGGTTTGACCTTCATATACATCAATAACGTAATATAACCTAACCGAACCCAACCTATCATCTCGGCGGTATTATTTGACAACATTCCTGGCGAGTTGGCCTCTACGTCACCGTGGGACCTTTATAGACATCCGTAACGTCATATAACCTAACCTAACCCAAGCTAACATCTCGGCGGTAATATTTGACAACATTCCCGGCGAGTTGGCCTATACGTCTCCGTGGGACCTTTGTATACATCAATAACGTAATATAACCTAACCTAATCCAACCTAACATCTCGGCGGTAATATTTGATCACATTCCTGGATTGCTGGCCTCTACGTCTCCGCGGGACCTTTATATACATCTATAACGTGATATAACCTAACCTAACCCAACCTAACATCTCGGCGGTAATATTTGAAAACATTCCTGGCGAGTTGGCCTCTACGTCACCGTGGGACCTTTATAGACATCCATAACGTAATATAACCTAACCTAACCCAAGCTAACATCTCGGCGGTAATATTTGACAACATTCCCGGCGAGTTGGCCTATACGTCTCCGTGGGACCTTTGTATACATCAATAACGTAATATAACCTAACCTAACCCAACCTAACGTCCCGGCGGTAATATTTGATCACATTCCTGGCTTGCTGGCCTCTACGTCTCCGCGGGACCTTTAAATACATCTATAACGTAATATAACCTAACCTAACCCAACCTAACACCTCGGCGGTAATATTTGACCACATTCCTGGCTTGCTGGCATCTACGTCTCCGTGGGACCTTTATATACATCAATAACGTAATATAACCTAACCTAACCCAACCTAACATCTCGGCGGTAATATTTGACAACATTCCTGCCGAGTTGGCCTCTACGTCTCGGTTTGACCTTCATATACATCAATAACGTAATATAACCTAACCTAACCCAACCTATCATCTCGGCGGTAATATTTGACAACATTCCTGGCGAGTTGGCCTATACGTCTCCGTCGGACCTTTATATACAACAATAACATAGTATAAGCTAGGCTAACCCAGTCTATCATCTCGGCGGTAATATTTGACCACATTCCTGGCTTGTTGGCATCTACGTCTCCGTGGGACCTTTATATACATCAATAACGTAATATAACATAACCGAAACCAACCTAACATCTCGGCGGTAATATTTGAAAACATTCATGGCTAGTTGGCCTCTACGTCTCCGTGGTACATTTATATACATCAATAACGTAATATAACCTATCCTAACCCAAAATAACATCTCGGCGGTAATATTTGACCACATTCCTGGCTTGCTGGCATCTACGTCTCCGTGGGACCTTTATATATATCAATAACGTAATATAACCTAACCTAACCCAACCTAACATCCCGGCGGTAATATTTGATCACATTCCTGGCTTGCTGGCCTCTACGTCCCCGCTGGACCTTTATATACATCTATAACGTGATATAACCTAACCTAACCCAACCTAACATCTCGGCGGTAATATTTGAAAACATTCCTGGCGAGTTGGCATCTACGTCTCCGCGGGACCTTTATATACATCTATAACGTAATATAACCTAACCTAACCCAACCTAACATCTCGGCGGTAATATTTGAAAACATTCATGGCGAGTTGGCTTCTACGTCACCGTGGGACCTTTATAGACATCCGTAACGTCATATAACCTAACCTAACCCAAGCTAACATCTCGGCGGTAATATTTGACAACATTCCCGGCGAGTTGGCCTATACGTCTCCGTGGGACCTTTGTATACATCAATAACGTAATATAACCTAACCTAATCCAACCTAACATCTCGGCGGTAATATTTGATCACATTCCTGGATTGCTGGCCTCTACGTCTCCGCGGGACCTTTATATACATCTATAACGTGATATAACCTAACCTAACCCAACCTAACATCTCGGCGGTAATATTTGAAAACATTCCTGGCGAGTTGGCCTCTACGTCACCGTGGGACCTTTATAGACATCCATAACGTAATATAACCTAACCTAACCCAAGCTAACATCTCGGCGGTAATATTTGACAACATTCCCGGCGAGTTGGCCTATACGTCTCCGTGGGACCTTTGTATACATCAATAACGTAATATAACCTAACCTAACCCAACCTAACGTCCCGGCGGTAATATTTGATCACATTCCTGGCTTGCTGGCCTCTACGTCTCCGCGGGACCTTTAAATACATCTATAACGTAATATAACCTAACCTAACCCAACCTAACACCTCGGCGGTAATATTTGACCACATTCCTGGCTTGCTGGCATCTACGTCTCCGTGGGACCTTTATATACATCAATAACGTAATATAACCTAACCTAACCCAACCTAACATCTCGGCGGTAATATTTGACAACATTCCTGCCGAGTTGGCCTCTACGTCTCGGTTTGACCTGCATATACATCAATAACGTAATATAACCTAACCTAACCCAACCTATCATCTCGGCGGTAATATTTGACAACATTCCTGGCGAGTTGGCCTATACGTCTCCGTCGGACCTTTATATACAACAATAACATAGTATAAGCTAGGCTAACCCAGTCTATCATCTCGGCGGTAATATTTGACCACATTCCTGGCTTGTTGGCATCTACGTCTCCGTGGGACCTTTATATACATCAATAACGTAATATAACATAACCGAAACCAACCTAACATCTCGGCGGTAATATTTGAAAACATTCATGGCTAGTTGGCCTCTACGTCTCCGTGGTACATTTATATACATCAATAACGTAATATAACCTATCCTAACCCAAAATAACATCTCGGCGGTAATATTTGACCACATTCCTGGCTTGCTGGCATCTACGTCTCCGTGGGACCTTTATATATATCAATAACGTAATATAACCTAACCTAACCCAACCTAACATCCCGGCGGTAATATTTGATCACATTCCTGGCTTGCTGGCCTCTACGTCCCCGCTGGACCTTTATATACATCTATAACGTGATATAACCTAACCTAACCCAACCTAACATCTCGGCGGTAATATTTGAAAACATTCCTGGCGAGTTGGCATCTACGTCTCCGCGGGACCTTTATATACATCTATAACGTAATATAACCTAACCTAACCCAACCTAACATCTCGGCGGTAATATTTGAAAACATTCATGGCGAGTTGGCTTCTACGTCTCCGTGGGACCTTTATATACATCAATAACGTAATATAACCTATCCTAACCCAAAATAACATCTCGGCGGTAATATTTGGCCACATTCCTGGCTTGTTGGCATCTACGTCTCCGTGGGACCTTTATATACATCAATTACGTAATATAACCTAACCTAACCCAACGTAACATCTCGGCGGTAATATTTGAAAACATTCCTGGCGAGTTGGCCTCTACGTCTCCGCGGGACCTTTAAACACATCTATAACCTAATATAACCTAATCTAACCCAACCTAACACCTCGGCGGTAATATTTGACCACATTCCTGGCTTGCTGGCATCTACGTCTCCGTGGGACCTTTATATACATCAATAACGTAATATAACCTAACCTAACCCAACCTAACATCTCGGCGGTAATATTTGACAACATTCCTGGCGAGTTGGCCTCTACGTCTCGGTTTGACCTTCATATACATCAACAACGTAATATAACCTAACCGAACCCAACCTATCATCTCGGCGGTATTATTTGACAACATTCCTGGCGAGTTGGCCTCTACGTCACCGTGGGACCTTTATAGACATCCGTAACGTAATATAACCTAACCTAACCCAAGCTAACATCTCGGCGGTAATATTTGACAACATTCCCGGCGAGTTGGCCTATACGTCTCCGTGGGACCTTTGTATACATCAATAACGTAATATAACCTAACCTAATCCAACCTAACATCTCGGCGGTAATATTTGATCACATTCCTGGCTTGCTGGCCTCTACGTCTCCGCGGGACCTTTATATACATCTATAAGGTGATATAACCTAACCTAACCCAACCTAACATCTCGGCGGTAATATTTGACCACATTCCTGGCTTGTTGGCCTCTGCGTCTCCGTGGGACCTTCATATACATCAATAACGAAATATAACCTAACCTAACACAACCTATCATCTCGGTGCTAATATTTGACAACATACCTGGCGAGTTGGCCTCTACGTCTCCGCGGGACCTTTAAACACATCTATAACCTAATATAACCTAATCTAACCCAACCTAACACCTCGGCGGTAATATTTGACCACATTCCTGGCTTGCTGGCATCTACGTCTCCGTGGGACCTTTATATACATCAATAACGTAATATAACCTAACCTAACCCAACCTAACATCTCGGCGGTAATATTTGACAACATTCCTGGCGAGTTGGCCTCTACGTCTCGGTTTGACCTTCATATACATCAACAACGTAATATAACCTAACCGAACCCAACCTATCATCTCGGCGGTATTATTTGACAACATTCCTGGCGAGTTGGCCTCTACGTCACCGTGGGACCTTTATAGACATCCGTAACGTAATATAACCTAACCTAACCCAAGCTAACATCTCGGCGGTAATATTTGACAACATTCCCGGCGAGTTGGCCTATACGTCTCCGTGGGACCTTTGTATACATCAATAACGTAATATAACCTAACCTAATCCAACCTAACATCTCGGCGGTAATATTTGATCACATTCCTGGCTTGCTGGCCTCTACGTCTCCGCGGGACCTTTATATACATCTATAAGGTGATATAACCTAACCTAACCCAACCTAACATCTCGGCGGTAATATTTGACCACATTCCTGGCTTGTTGGCCTCTGCGTCTCCGTGGGACCTTCATATACATCAATAACGAAATATAACCTAACCTAACACAACCTATCATCTCGGTGCTAATATTTGACAACATACCTGGCGAGTTGGCCTCTACGTCTCCGTGGGACCTTTATATACATCAATAACTTAATATAATCTAACCTAACCCAACCTAACATCTCGGCGGTAATATTTGAAAACATACCTGGCGAGTTGGCCTCTACGTCTCCGTGGGACCTTTATATACATCTATAACGTAATATAACCTAACCTAACCCAACCTAACATCTCGGCGGTAATATTTGAAAACATTCATGGCTAGTTGGCCTCTACGTCTCCGTGGTACATTTATATACATCAATAACGTAATATAACCTATCCTAACCCAAAATAACATCTCGGCGGTAATATTTGACCACATTCCTGGCTTGCTGGCATCTACGTCTCCGTGGGACCTTTATATATATCAATAACGTAATATAACCTAACCTAACCCAACCTATCATCTCGGCGGTAATATTTGATCACATTCCTGGCTTGCTGGCATCTACGTCTCCGCGGGACCTTTATATACATCTATAAGGTGATATAACCTAACCTAACCCAACCTAACATCTCGGCGGTAATATTTGAAAACATTCCTGGCGAGTTGGCCTCTACGTCACCGTGGGACATTTATAGACATCCATAACGTAATATAACCTAACCTAACACAAGCTAACATCTCGGCGGTAATATTTGACAACATTCCCGGCGAGTTGGCCTATACGTCTCCGTGGGACCTTTGTATACATCAATAACGTAATATAACCTAACCTAACCCAACCTAACGTCCCGGCGGTAATATTTGATCACATTCCTGGCTTGCTGGCCTCTACGTCTCCGCGGGACCTTTAAATACATCTATAACGTAATATAACCTAACCTAACCCAACCTAACACCTCGGCGGTAATATTTGACCACATTCCTGGCTTGCTGGCATCTACGTCTCCGTGGGACCTTTATATACATCAATAACGTAATATAACCTAACCTAACCCAACCTAACATCTCGGCGGTAATATTTGACAACATTCCTGCCGAGTTGGCCTCTACGTCTCGGTTTGACCTTCATATACATCAATAACGTAATATAACCTAACCTAACCCAACCTATCATCTCGGCGGTAATATTTGACAACATTCCTGGCGAGTTGGCCTATACGTCTCCGTCGGACCTTTATATACAACAATAACATAGTATAAGCTAGGCTAACCCAGTCTATCATCTCGGCGGTAATATTTGACCACATTCCTGGCTTGTTGGCATCTACGTCTCCGTGGGACCTTTATATACATCAATAACGTAATATAACATAACCGAAACCAACCTAACATCTCGGCGGTAATATTTGAAAACATTCCTGGCGAGTTGGCCTCTACGTGTCCGCGGGACCTTTAGACACATCTATAACGTAATATAACCTAATCTAACCCAACCTAAAACCTCGGCGGTAATATTTGACCACATTCCTGGCTTGCTGGCATCTACGTCTCCGTGGGACCTTTATATACATCAATAACGTAATATAACCTAACCTAACCCAACCTAACTTCTCGGCGGTAATATTTGACAACATTCCTGGCGAGTTGGCCTCTACGTCTCGGTTTGACCTTCATATACATCAATAACGTAATATAACCTAACCGAACCCAACCTATCATCTCGGCGGTATTATTTGACAACATTCCTGGCGAGTTGGCCTCTACGTCACCGTGGGACCTTTATAGACATCCGTAACGTAATATAACCTAACCTAACCCAAGCTAACATCTCGGCGGTAATATTTGACAACATTCCCGGCGAGTTGGCCTATACGTCTCCGTGGGACCTTTGTATACATCAATAACGTAATATAACCTAACCTAACCCAACCTAACATCTCGGCGGTAATATTTGAAAACATTCATGGCTAGTTGGCCTCTACGTCTCCGTGGTACATTTATATACATCAATAACGTAATATAACCTATCCTAACCCAAAATAACATCTCGGCGGTAATATTTGACCACATTCCTGGCTTGCTGGCATCTACGTCTCCGTGGGACCTTTATATATATCAATAACGTAATATAACCTAACCTAACCCAACCTAACATCCCGGCGGTAATATTTGATCACATTCCTGGCTTGCTGGCCTCTACGTCCCCGCTGGACCTTTATATACATCTATAACGTGATATAACCTAACCTAACCCAACCTAACATCTCGGCGGTAATATTTGAAAACATTCCTGGCGAGTTGGCATCTACGTCTCCGCGGGACCTTTATATACATCTATAACGTAATATAACCTAACCTAACCCAACCTAACATCTCGGCGGTAATATTTGAAAACATTCATGGCGAGTTGGCTTCTACGTCTCCGTGGGACCTTTATATACATCAATAACGTAATATAACCTATCCTAACCCAAAATAACATCTCGGCGGTAATATTTGGCCACATTCCTGGCTTGTTGGCATCTACGTCTCCGTGGGACCTTTATATACATCAATTACGTAATATAACCTAACCTAACCCAACGTAACATCTCGGCGGTAATATTTGAAAACATTCCTGGCGAGTTGGCCTCTACGTCTCCGCGGGACCTTTAAACACATCTATAACCTAATATAACCTAATCTAACCCAACCTAACACCTCGGCGGTAATATTTGACCACATTCCTGGCTTGCTGGCATCTACGTCTCCGTGGGACCTTTATATACATCAATAACGTAATATAACCTAACCTAACCCAACCTAACATCTCGGCGGTAATATTTGACAACATTCCTGGCGAGTTGGCCTCTACGTCTCGGTTTGACCTTCATATACATCAACAACGTAATATAACCTAACCGAACCCAACCTATCATCTCGGCGGTATTATTTGACAACATTCCTGGCGAGTTGGCCTCTACGTCACCGTGGGACCTTTATAGACATCCGTAACGTAATATAACCTAACCTAACCCAAGCTAACATCTCGGCGGTAATATTTGACAACATTCCCGGCGAGTTGGCCTATACGTCTCCGTGGGACCTTTGTATACATCAATAACGTAATATAACCTAACCTAATCCAACCTAACATCTCGGCGGTAATATTTGATCACATTCCTGGCTTGCTGGCCTCTACGTCCCCGCTGGACCTTTATATACATCTATAACGTGATATAACCTAACCTAACCCAACCTAACATCTCGGCGGTAATATTTGAAAACATTCATGGCGAGTTGGCTTCTACGTCTCCGTGGGACCTTTATATACATCAATAACGTAATATAACCTATCCTAACCCAAAATAACATCTCGGCGGTAATATTTGGCCACATTCCTGGCTTGTTGGCATCTACGTCTCCGTGGGACCTTTATATACATCAATTACGTAATATAACCTAACCTAACCCAACGTAACATCCCGGCGGTAATATTTGACAACATTCCTGGCGAGTTGGCCTCTACGTCTCGGTTTGTCCTTCATATACATCAATAACGTAATATAACATAACCGAAACCAACCTAACATCTCGGCGGTAATATTTGAAAACATTCCTGGCGAGTTGGCTTCTACGTCTCCGTAGGACCTTTATATACATCAATAACGTAATATAACCTATCCTAACCCAAAATAACATCTCGGCGGTAATATTTGGCCACATTCCTGGCTTGTTGGCATCTACGTCTCCGTGGGACCTTTATATACATCAATTACGTAATATAACCTAACCTAACCCAACGTAACATCTCGGCGGTAATATTTGACAACATTCCTGGCGAGTTGGCCTCTACGTCTCGGTTTGTCCTTCATATACATCAATAACGTAATATAACATAACCGAAACCAACCTAACATCTCGGCGGTAATATTTGAAAACATTCCTGGCGAGTTGGCCTCTACGTCTCCGCGGGACCTTTAAACACATCTATAACGTAATATAACCTAATCTAACCCAACCTAACACCTCGGCGGTAATATTTGACCACATTCCTGGCTTGCTGGCATCTACGTCTCCGTGGGACCTTTATATACATCAATAACGTAATATAACCTAACCTAACCCAACCTAACATCTCGGCGGTAATATTTGACAACATTCCTGGCGAGTTGGCCTCTACGTCTCGGTTTGACCTTCATATACATCAATAACGTAATATAACCTAACCGAACCCAACCTATCATCTCGGCGGTATTATTTGACAACATTCCTGGCGAGTTGGCCTCTACGTCACCGTGGGACCTTTATAGACATCCGTAACGTCATATAACCTAACCTAACCCAAGCTAACATCTCGGCGGTAATATTTGACAACATTCCCGGCGAGTTGGCCTATACGTCTCCGTGGGACCTTTGTATACATCAATAACGTAATATAACCTAACCTAATCCAACCTAACATCTCGGCGGTAATATTTGATCACATTCCTGGCTTGCTGGCCTCTACGTCTCCGCGGGACCTTTATATACATCTATAACGTGATATAACCTAACCTAACCCAACCTAACATCTCGGCGGTAATATTTGAAAACATTCCTGGCGAGTTGGCCTCTACGTCACCGTGGGACCTTTATAGACATCCATAACGTAATATAACCTAACCTAACCCAAGCTAACATCTCGGCGGTAATATTTGACAACATTCCCGGCGAGTTGGCCTATACGTCTCCGTGGGACCTTTGTATATATCAATAACGTAATATAACCTAACCTAACCCAACCTAACATCCCGGCGGTAATATTTGATCACATTCCTGGCTTGCTGGCCTCTACGTCCCCGCTGGACCTTTATATACATCTATAACGTGATATAACCTAACCTAACCCAACCTAACATCTCGGCGGTAATATTTGAAAACATTCCTGGCGAGTTGGCATCTACGTCTCCGCGGTACCTTTATATACATCTATAACGTAATATAACCTAACCTAACCCAACCTAACATCTCGGCGGTAATATTTGAAAACATTCATGGCGAGTTGGCTTCTACGTCTCCGTGGGACCTTTATATACATCAATAACGTAATATAACCTATCCTAACCCAAAATAACATCTCGGCGGTAATATTTGGCCACATTCCTGGCTTGTTGGCATCTACGTCTCCGTGGGACCTTTATATACATCAATTACGTAATATAACCTAACCTAACCCAACGTAACATCTCGGCGGTAATATTTGACAACATTCCTGGCGAGTTGGCCTCTACGTCTCGGTTTGTCCTTCATATACATCAATAACGTAATATAACATAACCGAAACCAACCTAACATCTCGGCGGTAATATTTGAAAACATTCCTGGCGAGTTGGCCTCTACGTCTCCGCGAGACCTTTAAACACATCTATAACGTAATATAACCTAATCTAACCCAACCTAACACCTCGGCGGTAATATTTGACCACATTCCTGGCTTGCTGGCATCTACGTCTCCGTGGGACCTTTATATACATCAATAACGTAATATAACCTAACCTAACCCAACCTAACATCTCGGCGGTAATATTTGACAACATTCCTGGCGAGTTGGCCTCTACGTCTCGGTTTGACCTTCATATACATCAATAACGTAATATAACCTAACCGAACCCAACCTATCATCTCGGCGGTATTATTTGACAACATTCCTGGCGAGTTGGCCTATACGTCTCCGTCGGACTTTTATATACAACAATAACATAGTATAAGCTAGGCTAACCCAGTCTATCATCTCGGCGGTATTATTTGACAACATTCCTGGCGAGTTGGCCTATACGTCTCCGTCGGACTTTTATATACAACAATAACATAGTATAAGCTAGGCTAACCCAGTCTATCATCTCGGCGGTAATATTTGACCACATTCCTGGCTTGTTGGCCTCTGCGTCTCCGTGGGACCTTCATATACATCAATAACGAAATATAACCTAACCTAACACAACCTATCATCACGGTGCTAATATTTGACAACATACCTGGCGAGTTGGCCTCTACGTCTCCGTGGGACCTTTATATACATCAATAACGTAATATAACC
The DNA here is from genome assembly GCA_963969225.1 of Xylocopa violacea. Classification (NCBI taxonomy): domain Eukaryota; kingdom Metazoa; phylum Arthropoda; class Insecta; order Hymenoptera; family Apidae; genus Xylocopa; species Xylocopa violacea. The sequence continues at coordinate 2,136,564 of CAXAJV010000147.1, read as the reverse complement.
TAACCTAACCCAACCTAACATCTCGGCGGTAATATTTGATCACATTCCTGGCTTGCTGGCCTCTACGTCTCCGCGGGACATTTATATAAATCTATAACGTGATATAACCTAACCTAACCCAACCTAACATCTCGGCGGTAATATTTGAAAACATTCCTGGCGAGTTGGCCTCTACGTCACCGTGGGACCTTTATAGACATCCATAACGTAATATAACCTAACCTAACCCAAGCTAACATCTCGGCGGTAATATTTGACAACATTCCCGGCGAGTTGGCCTATACGTCTCCGTGGGACCTTTGTATACATCAATAACGTAATATAACCTAACCTAACCCAACCTAACATCCCGGCGGTAATATTTGATCACATTCCTGGCTTGCTGGCCTCTACGTCCCCGCTGGACCTTTATATACATCTATAACGTGATATAACCTAACCTAACCCAACCTAACATCTCGGCGGTAATATTTGAAAACATTCCTGGCGAGTTGGCATCTACGTCTCCGCGGTACCTTTATATACATCTATAACGTAATATAACCTAACCTAACCCAACCTAACATCTCGGCGGTAATATTTGAAAACATTCATGGCGAGTTGGCTTCTACGTCTCCGTGGGACCTTTATATACATCAATAACGTAATATAACCTATCCTAACCCAAAATAACATCTCGGCGGTAATATTTGGCCACATTCCTGGCTTGTTGGCATCTACGTCTCCGTGGGACCTTTATATACATCAATTACGTAATATAACCTAACCTAACCCAACGTAACATTTCGGCGGTAATATTTGACAACATTCCTGGCGAGTTGGCCTCTACGTCTCGGTTTGTCCTTCATATACATCAATAACGTAATATAACATAACCGAAACCAACCTAACATCTCGGCGGTAATATTTGAAAACATTCCTGGCGAGTTGGCCTCTACGTCTCCGCGGGACCTTTAAACACATCTATAACGTAATATAACCTAATCTAACCCAACCTAACACCTCGGCGGTAATATTTGACGACATTCCTGGCTTGCTGGCATCTACGTCTCCGTGGGACCTTTATATACATCAATAACGTAATATAACCTAACCTAACCCAACCTAACATCTCGGCGGTAATATTTGACAACATTCCTGGCGAGTTGGCCTCTACGTCTCGGTTTGACCTTCATATACATCAATAACGAAATATAACCTAACCGAACCCAACCTATCATCTCGGCGGTATTATTTGACAACATTCCTGGCGAGTTGGCCTATACGTCTCCGTCGGACTTTTATATACAACAATAACATAGTATAAGCTAGGCTAACCCAGTCTATCATCTCGGCGGTATTATTTGACAACATTCCTGGCGAGTTGGCCTATACGTCTCCGTCGGACTTTTATATACAACAATAACATAGTATAAGCTAGGCTAACCCAGTCTATCATCTCGGCGGTAATATTTGACCACATTCCTGGCTTGTTGGCCTCTGCGTCTCCGTGGGACCTTCATATACATCAATAACGAAATATAACCTAACCTAACACAACCTATTATCACGGTGCTAATATTTGACAACATACCTGGCGAGTTGGCCTCTACGTCTCCGTGGGACCTTTATATACATCAATAACGTAATATAACCTAACCTAACCCAACCTAACATCTCGGCGGTAATATTTGATCACATTCCTGGCTTGCTGGCCTCTACGTCTCCGCGGGACATTTATATACATCTATAACGTGATATAACCTAACCTAACCCAACCTAACATCTCGGCGGTAATATTTGAAAACATTCCTGGCGAGTTGGCCTCTACGTCACCGTGGGACCTTTATAGACATCCATAACGTAATATAACCTAACCTAACCCAAGCTAACATATCGGCGGTAATATTTGACAACATTCCCGGCGAGTTGGCCTATACGTCTCCGTGGGACCTTTATATGCATCAATAACGTAATATAACCTAACGTAACCCAACCTAACATCTCGGCGGTAATATTTGATCACATTCCTGGCTTGCTGGCCTCTACGTCTCCGTCGGACCTTTATATACAACAATAACATAGTATAAGCTAGGCTAAACCAGTCTATCATCTCGGCGGTAATATTTGACCACATTCCTGGCTTGTTGGCCTCTGCGTCTCCGTGGGACCTTCATATACATCAATAACGAAATATAACCTAACCTAACACAACCTATCATCTCGGTGCTAATATTTGACAACATACCTGGCGAGTTGGCCTCTACGTCTCCGTGGGACCTTTATATACATCAATAACTTAATATAACCTAACCTAACCCAACCTAACATCTCGGCGGTAATATTTGAAAACATACCTGGCGAGTTGGCCTCTACGTCTCCGTGGGACCTTTATATACATCTATAACGTAATATAACCTAACCTAACCCAACCTAACATCTCGGCGGTAATATTTGAAAACATTCATGGCTAGTTGGCCTCTACGTCTCCGTGGTACATTTATATACATCAATAACGTAATATAACCTATCCTAACCCAAAATAACATCTCGGCGGTAATATTTGACCACATTCCTGGCTTGCTGGCATCTACGTCTCCGTGGGACCTTTATATATATCAATAACGTAATATAACCTAACCTAACCCAACCTATCATCTCGGCGGTAATATTTGATCACATTCCTGGCTTGCTGGCCTCTACGTCTCCGCGGGACCTTTATATACATCTATAACGTGATATAACCTAACCTAACCCAACCTAACATCTCGGCGGTAATATTTGAAAACATTCCTGGCGAGTTGGCCTCTACGTCACCGTGGGACCTTTATAGACATCCATAACGTAATATAACCTAACCTAACCCAAGCTAACATCTCGGCGGTAATATTTGACAACATTCCCGGCGAGTTGGCCTATACGTCTCCGTGGGACCTTTGTATACATCAATAACGTAATATAACCTAACCTAACCCAACCTAACATCCCGGCGGTAATATTTGATCACATTCCTGGCTTGCTGGCCTCTACGTCCCCGCTGGACCTTTATATACATCTATAACGTGATATAACCTAACCTAACCCAACCTAACATCTCGGCGGTAATATTTGAAAACATTCCTGGCGAGTTGGCATCTACGTCTCCGCGGTACCTTTATATACATCTATAACGTAATATAACCTAACCTAACCCAACCTAACATCTCGGCGGTAATATTTGAAAACATTCATGGCGAGTTGGCTTCTACGTCTCCGTGGGACCTTTATATACATCAATAACGTAATATAACCTATCCTAACCCAAAATAACATCTCGGCGGTAATATTTGGCCACATTCCTGGCTTGTTGGCATCTACGTCTCCGTGGGACCTTTATATACATCAATTACGTAATATAACCTAACCTAACCCAACGTAACATTTCGGCGGTAATATTTGACAACATTCCTGGCGAGTTGGCCTCTACGTCTCGGTTTGTCCTTCATATACATCAATAACGTAATATAACATAACCGAAACCAACCTAACATCTCGGCGGTAATTTTTGAAAACATTCCTGGCGAGTTGGCCTCTACGTCTCCGCGGGACCTTTAAACACATCTATAACGTAATATAACCTAATCTAACCCAACCTAACACCTCGGCGGTAATATTTGACGACATTCCTGGCTTGCTGGCATCTACGTCTCCGTGGGACCTTTATATACATCAATAACGTAATATAACCTAACCTAACCCAACCTAACATCTCGGCGGTAATATTTGACAACATTCCTGGCGAGTTGGCCTCCACGTCTCGGTTTGACCTTCATATACATCAATAACGAAATATAACCTAACCGAACCCAACCTATCATCTCGGCGGTATTATTTGACAACATTCCTGGCGAGTTGGCCTATACGTCTCCGTCGGACTTTTATATACAACAATAACATAGTATAAGCTAGGCTAACCCAGTCTATCATCTCGGCGGTATTATTTGACAACATTCCTGGCGAGTTGGCCTATACGTCTCCGTCGGACTTTTATATACAACAATAACATAGTATAAGCTAGGCTAACCCAGTCTATCATCTCGGCGGTAATATTTGACCACATTCCTGGCTTGTTGGCCTCTGCGTCTCCGTGGGACCTTCATATACATCAATAACGAAATATAACCTAACCTAACACAACCTATTATCACGGTGCTAATATTTGACAACATACCTGGCGAGTTGGCCTCTACGTCTCCGTGGGACCTTTATATACATCAATAACGTAATATAACCTAACCTAACCCAACCTAACATCTCGGCGGTAATATTTGATCACATTCCTGGCTTGCTGGCCTCTACGTCTCCGCGGGACATTTATATACATCTATAACGTGATATAACCTAACCTAACCCAACCTAACATCTCGGCGGTAATATTTGAAAACATTCCTGGCGAGTTGGCCTCTACGTCACCGTGGGACCTTTATAGACATCCATAACGTAATATAACCTAACCTAACCCAAGCTAACATATCGGCGGTAATATTTGACAACATTCCCGGCGAGTTGGCCTATACGTCTCCGTGGGACCTTTATATGCATCAATAACGTAATATAACCTAACGTAACCCAACCTAACATCTCGGCGGTAATATTTGATCACATTCCTGGCTTGCTGGCCTCTACGTCTCCGTCGGACCTTTATATACAACAATAACATAGTATAAGCTAGGCTAAACCAGTCTATCATCTCGGCGGTAATATTTGACCACATTCCTGGCTTGTTGGCCTCTGCGTCTCCGTGGGACCTTCATATACATCAATAACGAAATATAACCTAACCTAACACAACCTATCATCTCGGTGCTAATATTTGACAACATACCTGGCGAGTTGGCCTCTACGTCTCCGTGGGACCTTTATATACATCAATAACTTAATATAACCTAACCTAACCCAACCTAACATCTCGGCGGTAATATTTGAAAACATACCTGGCGAGTTGGCCTCTACGTCTCCGTGGGACCTTTATATACATCTATAACGTAATATAACCTAACCTAACCCAACCTAACATCTCGGCGGTAATATTTGAAAACATTCATGGCTAGTTGGCCTCTACGTCTCCGTGGTACATTTATATACATCAATAACGTAATATAACCTATCCTAACCCAAAATAACATCTCGGCGGTAATATTTGACCACATTCCTGGCTTGCTGGCATCTACGTCTCCGTGGGACCTTTATATATATCAATAACGTAATATAACCTAACCTAACCCAACCTATCATCTCGGCGGTAATATTTGATCACATTCCTGGCTTGCTGGCCTCTACGTCTCCGCGGGACCTTTATATACATCTATAACGTGATATAACCTAACCTAACCCAACCTAACATCTCGGCGGTAATATTTGAAAACATTCCTGGCGAGTTGGCCTCTACGTCACCGTGGGACCTTTATAGACATCCATAACGTAATATAACCTAACCTAACCCAAGCTAACATCTCGGCGGTAATATTTGACAACATTCCCGGCGAGTTGGCCTATACGTCTCCGTGGGACCTTTGTATACATCAATAACGTAATATAACCTAACCTAACCCAACCTAACATCCCGGCGGTAATATTTGATCACATTCCTGGCTTGCTGGCCTCTACGTCCCCGCTGGACCTTTATATACATCTATAACGTGATATAACCTAACCTAACCCAACCTAACATCTCGGCGGTAATACTTGAAAACATTCCTGGCGAGTTGGCATCTACGTCTCCGCGGGACCTTTATATACATCTATAACGTAATATAACCTAACCTAACCCAACCTAACATCTCGGCGGTAATATTTGAAAACATTCATGGCGAGTTGGCTTCTACGTCTCCGTGGGACCTTTATATACATCAAGAACGTAATATAACCTATCCTAACCCAAAATAACATCTCGGCGGTAATATTTGGCCACATTCCTGGCTTGTTGGCATCTACGTCTCCGTGGGACCTTTATATACATCAATAACGTAATATAACCTAACCTAACCCAACCTAACTTCTCGGCGGTAATATTTGACAACATTCCTGGCGAGTTGGCCTCTACGTCTCGGTTTGACCTTCATATACATCAATAACGTAATATAACCTAACCGAACCCAACCTATCATCTCGGCGGTATTATTTGACAACATTCCTGGCGAGTTGGCCTCTACGTCACCGTGGGACCTTTATAGACATCCGTAACGTAATATAACCTAACCTAACCCAAGCTAACATCTCGGCGGTAATATTTGACAACATTCCCGGCGAGTTGGCCTATACGTCTCCGTGGGACCTTTGTATACATCAATAACGTAATATAACCTAACCTAATCCAACCTAACATCTCGGCGGTAATATTTGATCACATTCCTGGCTTGCTGGCCTCTACGTCTCCGCGGGACCTTTATATACATCTATAACGTGATATAACCTAACCTAACCCAACCTAACATCTCGGCGGTAATATTTGAAAACATTCCTGGCGAGTTGGCCTTTACGTCACCGTGGGACCTTTATAGACATCCATAACGTAATATAACCTAACCTAACCCAACCTAACATCTCGGCGGTAATATTTGATCACATTCCTGGCTTGCTGGCCTCTACGTCTCCGCGGGACCTTTAAATACATCTACAACGTAATATAACCTAACCTAACCCAACCTAACACCTCGGCGTTAATATTTGACCACATTCCTGGCTTGCTGGCATCTACGTCTCCGTGGTACATTTATATACATCAATAACGTAATATAACCTATCCTAACCCAAAATAACATCTCGGCGGTAATATTTGACCACATTCCTGGCTTGTTGGCATCTACGTCTCCGTGGTACCTTTATATACATCAATTACGTAATATAACCTAACCTAACCCAACGTAACATCTCGGCGGTAATATTTGACAACATTCCTGGCGAGTTGGCCTCTACGTCTCCGTGGGACCTTCATATACATCAATAACGTAATATAACCTAACCGAACCCAACCTATCATCTCGGCGGTAATATTTGAAAACATTCATGGCTAGTTGGCCTCTACGTCTCCGTGGTACATTTATATACATCAATAACGTAATATAACCTATCCTAACCCAAAATAACATCTCGGCGGTAATATTTGACCACATTCCTGGCTTGCTGGCATCTACGTCTCCGTGGGACCTTTATATATATCAATAACGTAATATAACCTAACCTAACCCAACCTATCATCTCGGCGGTAATATTTGATCACATTCCTGGTTTGCTGGCCTCTACGTCTCCGTGGGACCTTTATATACATCTATAACGTGATATAACCTAACCTAACCCAACCTAACATCTCGGCGGTAATATTTGAAAACATTCCTGGCGAGTTGGCCTCTACGTCACCGTGGGACCTTTATAGACATCCATAACGTAATATAACCCAACCTAACCCAAGCTAACATCTCGGCGGTAATATTTGACAACATTCCCGGCGAGTTGGCCTATACGTCTCCGTGGGACCTTTGTATACATCAATAACGTAATATAACCTAACCTAACCCAACCTAACATCCCGGCGGTAATATTTGATCACATTCCTGGCTTGCTGGCCTCTACGTCTCCGCTGGACCTTTATATACATCTATAACGTGATATAACCTAACCTAACCCAACCTAACATCTCGGCGGTAATATTTGAAAACATTCCTGGCGAGTTGGCATCTACGTCTCCGCGGGACCTTTATATACATCAATAACGTAATATAACCTAACCTAACCCAACCTATCATCTCGGCGGTAATATTTGACAACATTCCTGTCGAGTTGTCCTATACGTCTCCGTGGGACCTTTATATACATCAATAACGTAATATAACCTAACCTAACCCAACCTAACATCTCGGCGGTAATATTTGAAAACATTCCTGGCGAGTTGGCATCTACGTCTCCGCGGGACCTTTATATACATCTATAACGTAATATAACCTAACCTAACCCAACCTAACATCTCGGCGGTAATATTTGAAAACATTCATGGCGAGTTGGCTTCTACGTCTCCGTGGGACCTTTATATACATCAATAACGTAATATAACCTATCCTAACCCAAAATAACATCTCGGCGGTAATATTTGGCCACATTCCTGGCTTGCTGGCCTCTACGTCTCCGTGGGACCTTTATATACATCAATTACGTAATATAACCTAACCTAACCCAACCTAACATCTCGGCGGTAATATTTGAAAACATTCATGGCTAGTTGGCCTCTACGTCTCCGTGGTACATTTATATACATCAATAACGTAATATAACCTATCCTAACCCAAAATAACATCTCGGCGGTAATATTTGACCACATTCCTGGCTTGCTGGCATCTACGTCTCCGTGGGACCTTTATATATATCAATAACGTAATATAACCTAACCTAACCCAACCTATCATCTCGGCGGTAATATTTGATCACATTCCTGGTTTGCTGGCCTCTACGTCTCCGCGGGACCTTTATATACATCTATAACGTGATATAACCTAACCTAACCCAACCTAACATCTCGGCGGTAATATTTGAAAACATTCCTGGCGAGTTGGCCTCTACGTCACCGTGGGACCTTTATAGACATCCATAACGTAATATATCCTAACCTAACCCAAGCTAACATCTCGGCGGTAATATTTGACAACATTCCCGGCGAGTTGGCCTATACGTCTCCGTGGGACCTTTGTATACATCAATAACGTAATATAACCTAACCTAACCCAACCTAACATCCCGGCGGTAATATTTGATCACATTCCTGGCTTGCTGGCCTCTACGTCTCCGCTGGACCTTTATATACATCTATACCGTGATATAACCTAACCTAACCCAACCTAACATCTCGGCGGTAATATTTGAAAACATTCCTGGCGAGTTGGCATCTACGTCTCCGCGGGACCTTTATATACATCTATAACGTAATATAACCTAACCTAACCCAACCTAACATCTCGGCGGTAATATTTGAAAACATTCATGGCGAGTTGGCTTCTACGTCTCCGTGGGACCTTTATATACATCAATAACGTAATATAACCTATCCTAACCCAAAATAACATCTCGGCGGTAATATTTGGCCACATTCCTGGCTTGTTGGCCTCTACGTCTCCGTGGGACCTTTATATACATCAATTACGTAATATAACCTAACCTAACCCAACCTAACATCTCGGCGGTAATATTTGACAACATTCCTGGCGAGTTGGCCTCTACGTCTCGGTTTGACCTTCATATACATCAGTAACGTAATATAACATAACCGAAACCAACCTATCATCTCGGCGGTAATATTTGACAACATTCCTGTCGAGTTGTCCTATACGTCTCCGTGGGACCTTTATATACATCAATAACGTAATATAACCTAACCTAACCCAATCTAACATCTCGGCGGTAGTATTTGATCACATTCCTGGCTTGTTGGCATCTACGTCTCCGTGGTACCTTTATATACATCAATTACGTAATATAACCTAACCTAACCCAACGTAACATCTCGGCGGTAATATTTGACAACATTCCTGGCGAGTTGGCCTCTACGTCTCGGTTTGACCTTCATATACATCAATAACGTAATATAACCTATCCTAACCCAAAATAACATCTCGGCGGTAATATTTGACCACATTCCTGGCTTGCTGGCATCTACGTCTCCGTGGGACCTTTATATATATCAATAACGTAATATAACCTAACCTAACCCAACCTATCATCTCGGCGGTAATATTTGATCACATTCCTGGTTTGCTGGCCTCTACGTCTCCGCGGGACCTTTATATACATCTATAACGTGATATAACCTAACCTAACCCAACCTAACATCTCGGCGGTAATATTTGAAAACATTCCTGGCGAGTTGGCCTCTACGTCACCGTGGGACCTTTATAGACATCCATAACGTAATATATCCTAACCTAACCCAAGCTAACATCTCGGCGGTAATATTTGACAACATTCCCGGCGAGTTGGCCTATACGTCTCCGTGGGACCTTTGTATACATCAATAACGTAATATAACCTAACCTAACCCAACCTAACATCCCGGCGGTAATATTTGATCACATTCCTGGCTTGCTGGCCTCTACGTCTCCGCTGGACCTTTATATACATCTATAACGTGATATAACCTAACCTAACCCAACCTAACATCTCGGCGGTAATATTTGAAAACATTCCTGGCGAGTTGGCATCTACGTCTCCGCGGGACCTTTATATACATCTATAACGTAATATAACCTAACCTAACCCAACCTAACATCTCGGCGGTAATATTTGAAAACATTCATGGCGAGTTGGCTTCTACGTCTCCGTGGGACCTTTATATACATCAATAACGTAATATAACCTATCCTAACCCAAAATAACATCTCGGCGGTAATATTTGGCCACATTCCTGGCTTGTTGGCCTCTACGTCTCCGTGGGACCTTTATATACATCAATTACGTAATATAACCTAACCTAACCCAACCTAACATCTCGGCGGTAATATTTGACAACATTCCTGGCGAGTTGGCCTCTACGTCTCGGTTTGACCTTCATATACATCAGTAACGTAATATAACATAACCGAAACCAACCTATCATCTCGGCGGTAATATTTGACAACATTCCTGTCGAGTTGTCCTATACGTCTCCGTGGGACCTTTATATACATCAATAACGTAATATAACCTAACCTAACCCAATCTAACATCTCGGCGGTAGTATTTGATCACATTCCTGGCTTGTTGGCATCTACGTCTCCGTGGTACCTTTATATACATCAATTACGTAATATAACCTAACCTAACCCAACGTAACATCTCGGCGGTAATATTTGACAACATTCCTGGCGAGTTGGCCTCTACGTCTCGGTTTGTCCTTCATATACATCAATAACGTAATATAACCTAACCTAACCCAACCTAACATCTCGGCGGTAATATTTGAAAACATTCCTGGCGAGTTGGCCTCTACGTCACCGTGGGACCTTTATAGACATCCATAACGTAATATAACATAACCTAACCCAAGCTAACATATCGGCGGTAATATTTGACAACATTCCCGGCGAGTTGGCCTATACGTCTCCGTGGGACCTTTATATACATCAATAACGTAATATAACCTAACGTAACCCAACCTAACATCTCGGCGGTAATATTTGATCACATTCCTGGCTTGCTGGCCTCTACTTCTCCGCGGGACCTTTAAATACATCTATAACGTAATATAACCTAACCTAACCCAACCTAACACCTCGGCGGTAATATTTGACCACATTCCTGGCTTGCTGGCATCTACGTCTCCGTGGGACCTTTATTTACATCAATAACGTAATATAACCTAACTTAACCCAACCTAACATCTCGGCGGTAATATTTGACAACATTCCTGGCGAGTTGGCCTCTACGTATCGGTTTGACCTTCATATACATCAATAACGTAATATAACCTAACCTGAACCAACCTATCATCTCGGCGGTAATATTTGACAACATTCCTGGCGAGTTGGCCTATACGTCTCCGTCGGACCTTTATATACAACAATAACATAGTATAAGCTAGGCTAAACCAGTCTATCATCTCGGCGGTAATATTTGACCACATTCCTGGCTTGTTGGCATCCACGTCTCCGTGGGACCTTTATATACATCAATAACGTAATATAACCTAACCTAACCCAACCTATCATCTCGGCGGTAATATTTGACAACATTCCTGTCGAGTTGTCCTATACGTCTCCGTGGGACCTTTATATACATCAATAACGTAATATAACCTAACCTAACCCAATCTAACATCTCGGCGGTAGTATTTGATCACATTCCTGGCTTGTTGGCATCTACGTCTCCGTGGTACCTTTATATACATCAATTACGTAATATAACCTAACCTAACCCAACGTAACATCTCGGCGGTAATATTTGACAACATTCCTGGCGAGTTGGCCTCTACGTCTCGGTTTGACCTTCATATACATCAATAACGTAATATAACCTAACCGAACCCAACCTATCATCTCGGCGGTATTATTTGACAACATTCCTGGCGAGTTGGCCTATACGTCTCCGTCGGACTTTTATATACAACAATAACATAGTATAAGCTAGGCTAACCCAGTCTATCATCTCGGCGGTAATATTTGACCACATTCCTGGCTTGTTGGCCTCTGCGTCTCCGTGGGACCTTCATATACATCAATAACGAAATATAACCTAACCTAACACAACCTATCATCTCGGTGCTAATATTTGACAACATACCTGGCGAGTTGGCCTCTACGTCTCCGTGGGACCTTTATATACATCAATAACTTAATATAACCTAACCTAACCCAACCTAACATCTCGGCGGTAATATTTGAAAACATACCTGGCGAGTTGGCCTCTACGTCTCCGTGGGACCTTTATATACATCTATAACGTAATATAACCTAACCTAACCCAACCTAACATCTCGGCGGTAATATTTGACAACATTCCCGGCGAGTTGGCCTATACGTCTCCGTGGGACCTTTGTATACATCAATAACGTAATATAACCTAACCTAACCCAACCTAACATCCCGGCGGTAATATTTGATCACATTCCTGGCTTGCTGGCCTCTACGTCTCCGCTGGACCTTTATATACATCTATAACGTGATATAACCTAACCTAACCCAACCTAACATCTCGGCGGTAATATTTGAAAACATTCCTGGCGAGTTGGCATCTACGTCTCCGCGGGACCTTTATATACATCTATAACGTAATATAACCTAACCTAACCCAACCTAACATCTCGGCGGTAATATTTGAAAACATTCATGGCGAGTTGGCTTCTACGTCTCCGTGGGACCTTTATATACATCAATAACGTAATATAACCTATCCTAACCCAAAATAACATCTCGGCGGTAATATTTGGCCACATTCCTGGCTTGTTGGCCTCTACGTCTCCGTGGGACCTTTATATACATCAATTACGTAATATAACCTAACCTAACCCAACCTAACATCTCGGCGGTAATATTTGACAACATTCCTGGCGAGTTGGCCTCTACGTCTCGGTTTGACCTTCATATACATCAGTAACGTAATATAACATAACCGAAACCAACCTATCATCTCGGCGGTAATATTTGACAACATTCCTGTCGAGTTGTCCTATACGTCTCCGTGGGACCTTTATATACATCAATAACGTAATGTAACCTAACCTAACCCAATCTAACATCTCGGCGGTAGTATTTGATCACATTCCTGGCTTGTTGGCATCTACTTCTCCGTGGTACCTTTATATACATCAATTACGTAATATAACCTAACCTAACCCAACGTAACATCTCGGCGGTAATATTTGACAACATTCCTGGCGAGTTGGCCTCTACGTCTCGGGTTGACCTTCATATACATCAATAACGTAATATAACCTATCCTAACCCAAAATAACATCTCGGCGGTAATATTTGACCACATTCCTGGCTTGCTGGCATCTACGTCTCCGTGGGACCTTTATATATATCAATAACGTAATATAACCTAACCTAACCCAACCTATCATCTCGGCGGTAATATTTGATCAAATTCCTGGTTTGCTGGCCTCTACGTCTCCGCGGGACCTTTATATACATCTATAACGTGATATAACCTAACCTAACCCAACCTAACATCTCGGCGGTAATATTTGAAAACATTCCTGGCGAGTTGGCCTCTACGTCACCGTGGGACCTTTATAGACATCCATAACGTAATATATCCTAACCTAACCCAAGCTAACATCTCGGCGGTAATATTTGACAACATTCCCGGCGAGTTGGCCTATACGTCTCCGTGGGACCTTTGTATACATCAATAACGTAATATAACCTAACCTAACCCAACCTAACATCCCGGCGGTAATATTTGATCACATTCCTGGCTTGCTGGCCTCTACGTCTCCGCTGGACCTTTATATACATCTATAACGTGATATAACCTAACCTAACCCAACCTAACATCTCGGCGGTAATATTTGAAAACATTCCTGGCGAGTTGGCATCTACGTCTCCGCGGGACCTTTATATACATCTATAACGTAATATAACCTAACCTAACCCAACCTAACATCTCGGCGGTAATATTTGAAAACATTCATGGCGAGTTGGCTTCTACGTCTCCGTGGGACCTTTATATACATCAATAACGTAATATAACCTATCCTAACCCAAAATAACATCTCGGCGGTAATATTTGGCCACATTCCTGGCTTGTTGGCCTCTACGTCTCCGTGGGACCTTTATATACATCAATTACGTAATATAACCTAACCTAACCCAACCTAACATCTCGGCGGTAATATTTGACAACATTCCTGGCGAGTTGGCCTCTACGTCTCGGTTTGACCTTCATATACATCAGTAACGTAATATAACATAACCGAAACCAACCTATCATCTCGGCGGTAATATTTGACAACATTCCTGTCGAGTTGTCCTATACGTCTCCGTGGGACCTTTATATACATCAATAACGTAATATAACCTAACCTAACCCAATCTAACATCTCGGCGGTAGTATTTGATCACATTCCTGGCTTGTTGGCATCTACGTCTCCGTGGTACCTTTATATACATCAATTACGTAATATAACCTAACCTAACCCAACGTAACATCTCGGCGGTAATATTTGACAACATTCCTGGCGAGTTGGCCTCTACGTATCGGTTTGACCTTCATATACATCAATAACGTAATATAACCTAACCTGAACCAACCTATCATCTCGGCGGTAATATTTGACAACATTCCTGGCGAGTTGGCCTATACGTCTCCGTCGGACCTTTATATACAACAATAACATAGTATAAGCTAGGCTAAACCAGTCTATCATCTCGGCGGTAATATTTGACCACATTCCTGGCTTGTTGGCATCCACGTCTCCGTGGGACCTTTATATACATCAATAACGTAATATAACCTAACCTAACCCAACCTATCATCTCGGCGGTAATATTTGAAAACATTCCTGTCGAGTTGTCCTATACGTCTCCGTGGGACCTTTATATACATCAATAACGTAATATAACCTAACCTAACCCAACCTATCATCTCGGCGGTATTATTTGACAACATTCCTGGCGAGTTGGCCTATACGTCTCCGTCGGACTTTTATATACAACAATAACATAGTATAAGCTAGGCTAACCCAGTCTATCATCTCGGCGGTAATATTTGACAACATTCCTGTCGAGTTGTCCTATACGTCTCCGTGGGACCTTTATATACATCAATAACGTAATGTAACCTAACCTAACCCAATCTAACATCTCGGCGGTAGTATTTGATCACATTCCTGGCTTGTTGGCATCTACGTCTCCGTGGTACCTTTATATACATCAATTACGTAATATAACCTAACCTAACCCAACGTAACATCTCGGCGGTAATATTTGACAACATTCCTGGCGAGTTGGCCTCTACGTCTCGGTTTGACCTTCATATACATCAATAACGTAATATAACCTATCCTAACCCAAAATAACATCTCGGCGGTAATATTTGACCACATTCCTGGCTTGCTGGCATCTACGTCTCCGTGGGACCTTTATATATATCAATAACGTAATATAACCTAACCTAACCCAACCTATCATCTCGGCGGTAATATTTGATCACATTCCTGGTTTGCTGGCCTCTACGTCTCCGCGGGACCTTTATATACATCTATAACGTGATATAACCTAACCTAACCCAACCTAACATCTCGGCGGTAATATTTGAAAACATTCCTGGCGAGTTGGCCTCTACGTCACCGTGGGACCTTTATAGACATCCATAACGTAATATATCCTAACCTAACCCAAGCTAACATCTCGGCGGTAATATTTGACAACATTCCCGGCGAGTTGGCCTATACGTCTCCGTGGGACCTTTGTATACATCAATAACGTAATATAACCTAACCTAACCCAACCTAACATCCCGGCGGTAATATTTGATCACATTCCTGGCTTGCTGGCCTCTACGTCTCCGCTGGACCTTTATATACATCTATAACGTGATATAACCTAACCTAACCCAACCTAACATCTCGGCGGTAATATTTGAAAACATTCCTGGCGAGTTGGCATCTACGTCTCCGCGGGACCTTTATATACATCTATAACGTAATATAACCTAACCTAACCCAACCTAACATCTCGGCGGTAATATTTGAAAACATTCATGGCGAGTTGGCTTCTACGTCTCCGTGGGACCTTTATATACATCAATAACGTAATATAACCTATCCTAACCCAAAATAACATCTCGGCGGTAGTATTTGATCACATTCCTGGCTTGTTGGCATCTACGTCTCCGTGGTACCTTTATATACATCAATTACGTAATATAACCTAACCTAACCCAACGTAACATCTCGGCGGTAATATTTGACAACATTCCTGGCGAGTTGGCCTCTACGTCTCGGTTTGACCTTCATATACATCAATAACGTAATATAACCTAACCGAACCCAACCTATCATCTCGGCGGTATTATTTGACAACATTCCTGGCGAGTTGGCCTATACGTCTCCGTCGGACTTTTATACACAACAATAACATAGTATAAGCTAGGCTAACCCAGTCTATCATCTCGGCGGTAATATTTGACCACATTCCTGGCTTGTTGGCCTCTGCGTCTCCGTGGGACCTTCATATACATCAATAACGAAATATAACCTAACCTAACCCAACCTAACATCTCGGCGGTAATATTTGAAAACATTCCTGGCGAGTTGGCATCTACGTCTCCGCGGGACCTTTATATACATCTATTACGTAATATAACCTAACCTAACCCAACCTAACATCTCGGCGGTAATATTTGAAAACATTCATGGCGAGTTGGCTTCTACGTCTCCGTGGGACCTTTATATACATCAATAACGTAATATAACCTATCCTAACCCAAAATAACATCTCGGCGGTAATATTTGGCCACATTCCTGGCTTGTTGGCCTCTACGTCTCCGTGGGACCTTCATATACATCAATTACGTAATATAACCTAACCTAACCCAACCTAACATCTCGGCGGTAATATTTGACAACATTCCTGGCGAGTTGGCCTCTACGTCTCGGTTTGACCTTCATATACATCAGTAACGTAATATAACATAACCGAAACCAACCTATCATCTCGGCGGTAATATTTGACAACATTCCTGTCGAGTTGTCCTATACGTCTCCGTGGGACCTTTATATACATCAATAACGTAATGTAACCTAACCTAACCCAATCTAACATCTCGGCGGTAGTATTTGATCACATTCCTGGCTTGTTGGCATCTACGTCTCCGTGGTACCTTTATATACATCAATTACGTAATATAACCTAACCTAACCCAACGTAACATCTCGGCGGTAATATTTGACAACATTCCTGGCGAGTTGGCCTCTACGTCTCGGTTTGACCTTCATATACATCAATAACGTAATATAACCTATCCTAACCCAAAATAACATCTCGGCGGTAATATTTGACCACATTCCTGGCTTGCTGGCATCTACGTCTCCGTGGGACCTTTATATATATCAATAACGTAATATAACCTAACCTAACCCAACCTATCATCTCGGCGGTAATATTTGATCACATTCCTGGTTTGCTGGCCTCTACGTCTCCGCGGGACCTTTATATACATCTATAACGTGATATAACCTAACCTAACCCAACCTAACATCTCGGCGGTAATATTTGAAAACATTCCTGGCGAGTTGGCCTCTACGTCACCGTGGGACCTTTATAGACATCCATAACGTAATATATCCTAACCTAACCCAAGCTAACATCTCGGCGGTAATATTTGACAACATTCCCGGCGAGTTGGCCTATACGTCTCCGTGGGACCTTTGTATACATCAATAACGTAATATAACCTAACCTAACCCAACCTAACATCCCGGCGGTAATATTTGATCACATTCCTGGCTTGCTGGCCTCTACGTCTCCGCTGGACCTTTATATACATCTATAACGTGATATAACCTAACCTAACCCAACCTAACATCTCGGCGGTAATATTTGAAAACATTCCTGGCGAGTTGGCATCTACGTCTCCGCGGGACCTTTATATACATCTATAACGTAATATAACCTAACCTAACCCAACCTAACATCTCGGCGGTAATATTTGAAAACATTCATGGCGAGTTGGCTTCTACGTCTCCGTGGGACCTTTATATACATCAATAACGTAATATAACCTATCCTAACCCAAAATAACATCTCGGCGGTAATATTTGGCCACATTCCTGGCTTGTTGGCCTCTACGTCTCCGTGGGACCTTTATATACATCAATTACGTAATATAACCTAACCTAACCCAACCTAACATCTCGGCGGTAATATTTGACAACATTCCTGTCGAGTTGTCCTATACGTCTCCGTGGGACCTTTATATACATCAATAACGTAATATAACCTAACCTAACCCAATCTAACATCTCGGCGGTAGTATTTGATCACATTCCTGGCTTGTTGGCATCTACGTCTCCGTGGTACCTTTATATACATCAATTACGTAATATAACCTAACCTAACCCAACGTAACATCTCGGCGGTAATATTTGACCACATTCCTGGCTTGTTGGCCTCTGCGTCTCCGTGGGACCTTCATATACATCAATAACGAAATATAACCTAACCTAACACAACCTATCATCTCGGTGCTAATATTTGACAACATACCTGGCGAGTTGGCCTCTACGTCTCCGTGGGACCTTTATATACATCTATAACGTAATATAACCTAACCTAACCCAACCTAACATCTCGGCGGTAATATTTGAAAACATTCATGGCTAGTTGGCCTCTACGTCTCCGTGGTACATTTATATACATCAATAACGTAATATAACCTATCCTAACCCAAAATAACATCTCGGCGGTAATATTTGACCACATTCCTGGCTTGCTGGCATCTACGTCTCCGTGGGACCTTTATATATATCAATAACGTAATATAACCTAACCTAACCCAACCTATCATCTCGGCGGTAATATTTGATCACATTCCTGGTTTGCTGGCCTCTACGTCTCCACGGGACCTTTATATACATCTATAACGTGATATAACCTAACCTAACCCAACCTAACATCTCGGCGGTAATATTTGAAAACATTCCTGGCGAGTTGGCCTCTACGTCACCGTGGGACCTTTATAGACATCCATAACGTAATATAACCTAACCTAACCCAAGCTAACATCTCGGCGGTAATATTTGACAACATTCCCGGCGAGTTGGCCTATACGTCTCCGTGGGACCTTTGTATACATCAATAACGTAATATAACCTAACCTAACCCAACCTAACATCCCGGCGGTAATATTTGATCACATTCCTGGCTTGCTGGCCTCTACGTCCCCGCTGGACCTTTATATACATCTATAACGTGATATAACCTAACCTAACCCAACCTAACATCTCGGCGGTAATATTTGAAATCATTCCTGGCGAGTTGGCATCTACGTCTCCGCGGGACCTTTATATACATCTATAACGTAATATAACCTAACCTAACCCAACCTAACATCTCGGCGGTAATATTTGAAAACATTCATGGCGAGTTGGCTTCTACGTCTCCGTGGGACCTTTATATACATCAATAACGTAATATAACCTATCCTAACCCAAAGTAACATCTCGGCGGTAATATTTGGCCACATTCCTGGCTTGTTGGCATCTACGTCTCCGTGGGACCTTTATATACATCAATTACGTAATATAACCTAACCTAACCCAACGTAACATCTCGGCGGTAATATTTGACAACATTCCTGGCGAGTTGGCCTCTACGTCTCGGTTTGTCCTTCATATACATCAATAACGTAATATAACATAACCGAAACCAACCTAACATCTCGGCGGTAATATTTGAAAACCTTCCTGGCGAGTTGGCCTCTACGTCTCCGCGGGACCTTTAAACACATCTATAACGTAATATAACCTAATCTAACCCAACCTAACTCCTCGGCGGTAATATTTGACCACATTCCTGGCTTGCTGGCATCTACGTCTCCGTGGGACCTTTATATACATCAATAACGTAATATAACCTAACCTAACCCAACCTAACATCTCGGCGGTAATATTTGAAAACATTCATGGCTAGTTGGCCTCTACGTCTCCGTGGTACATTTATATACATCAATAACGTAATATAACCTATCCTAACCCAAAATAACATCTCGGCGGTAATATTTGACCACATTCCTGGCTTGCTGGCATCTACGTCTCCGTGGGACCTTTATATATATCAATAACGTAATATAACCTAACCTAACCCAACCTATCATCTCGGCGGTAATATTTGATCACATTCCTGGTTTGCTGGCCTCTACGTCTCCGCGGGACCTTTATATACATCTATAACGTGATATAACCTAACCTAACCCAACCTAACATCTCGGCGGTAATATTTGAAAACATTCCTGGCGAGTTGGCCTCTACGTCACCGTGGGACCTTTATAGACATCCATAACGTAATATAACCTAACCTAACCCAAGCTAACATCTCGGCGGTAATATTTGACAACATTCCCGGCGAGTTGGCCTATACGTCTCCGTGGGACCTTTGTATACATCAATAACGTAATATAACCTAACCTAACCCAACCTAACATCCCGGCGGTAATATTTGATCACATTCCTGGCTTGCTGGCCTCTACGTCCCCGCTGGACCTTTATATACATCTATAACGTGATATAACCTAACCTAACCCAACCTAACATCTCGGCGGTAATATTTGAAAACATTCCTGGCGAGTTGGCATCTACGTCTCCGCGGGACCTTTATATACATCTATAACGTAATATAACCTAACCTAACCCAACCTAACATCTCGGCGGTAATATTTGAAAACATTCATGGCGAGTTGGCTTCTACGTCTCCGTGGGACCTTTATATACATCAATAACGTAATATAACCTATCCTAACCCAAAGTAACATCTCGGCGGTAATATTTGGCCACATTCCTGGCTTGTTGGCATCTACGTCTCCGTGGGACCTTTATATACATCAATTACGTAATATAACCTAACCTAACCCAACGTAACATCTCGGCGGTAATATTTGACAACATTCCTGGCGAGTTGGCCTCTACGTCTCGGTTTGTCCTTCATATACATCAATAACGTAATGTAACATAACCGAAACCAACCTAACATCTCGGCGGTAATATTTGAAAACCTTCCTGGCGAGTTGGCCTCTACGTCTCCGCGGGACCTTTAAACACATCTATAACGTAATATAACCTAATCTAACCCAACCTAACTCCTCGGCGGTAATATTTGACCACATTCCTGGCTTGCTGGCATCTACGTCTCCGTGGGACCTTTATATACATCAATAACCTAATATAACCTAACCTAACCCAACCTAACATCTCGGCGGTAATATTTGACAACATTCCTGGCGAGTTGGCCTCTACGTCTCGGTTTGACCTTCATATACATCAATAACGTAATATAACCTAACCGAACCCAACCTATCATCTCGGCGGTATTATTTGACAACATTCCTGGCGAGTTGGCCTATACGTCTCCGTCGGACTTTTATATACAACAATAACATAGTATAAGCTAGGCTAACCCAGTCTATCATCTCGGCGGTAATATTTGACCACATTCCTGGCTTGCTGGCCTCTACGTCTCCGCGGGACATTTATATACATCTATAACGTGCTATAACCTAACCTAACCCAACCTAACATCTCGGCGGTAATATTTGACAACATTCCTGGCGAGTTGGCCTCTACGTCACCGTGGGACCTTTATAGACATCCGTAACGTAATATAACCTAACCTAACCCAAGCTAACATCTCGGCGGTAATATTTGACAACATTCCCGGCGAGTTGGCCTATACGTCTCCGTGGGACCTTTGTATACATCAATAACGTAATATAACCTAACATAACCCAACCTAACATCTCGGCGGTAATATTTGATCACATTCCTGGCTTGCTGGCCTCTACGTCTCCGCGGGACCTTTAAATACATCTATAACGTAATATAACCTAACCTAACCCAACCTAACACCTCGGCGGTAATATTTGACCACATTCCTGGCTTGCTGGCATCTACGTCTCCGTGGTACATTTATATACATCAATAACGTAATATAACCTAACCTAACATAACCTATCATCTCGGCGGTAATATTTGACAACATTCCTGGCGAGATGGCCTCCACGTCTCCGTGGGACCTTTATATACATCAATAACGTAATATAACCTAACCTAACCCAACCTAACATCTCGGCGGTAATATTTGATCACATTCCTGGCTTGCCGGCCTCTACGTCTCCGCGGGACCTTTATATACATCTATAACGTGATATAACCTAACCTAACCCAAAATAACATCTCGGCGGTAATATCTGACCACATTCCTGGCTTGTTGGCATCTACGTCTCCGTGGTACCTTTATATACATCAATTACGTAATATAACCTAACCTAACCCAAGCTAACATATCGGCGGTAATATTTGACAACATTCCCGGCGAGTTGGCCTATACGTCTCCGTGGGACCTTTATATACATCAATAACGTAATATAACCTAACCTAACCCAACCTAACATCTCGGCGGTAATATTTGATCACATTCCTGGCTTGCTGGCCTCTACGTCTCCGCGGGACCTTTAAATACATCTATAACGTAATATAACCTAACCTAACCCAACCTAACACCTCGGCGGTAATATTTGACCACATTCCTGGCTTGCTGGCATCTACGTCTCCGTGGGACCTTTATATACATCAATAACGTAATATAACCTAACCTAACCCAACCTAACATCTCGGCGGTAATATTTGACAACATTCCTGCCGAGTTGGCCTCTACGTCTCCGTGGGACCTTTATATACATCAATAACGTAATATAACCTAACCTAACCCAAAATAACATCTCGGCGGTATTATTTGACAACATTCCTGGCGAGTTGGCCTATACGTCTCCGTCGGACTTTTATATACAACAATAACATAGTATGAGCTAGGCTAACCCAGTCTATCATCTCGGCGGTAATATTTGACCACATTCCTGGCTTGTTGGCCTCTGCGTCTCCGTGGGACCTTCATATACATCAATAACGAAATATAACCTAACCTAACACAACCTATCATCTCGGTGCTAATATTTGACAACATACCTGGCGAGTTGGCCTCTACGTCTCCGTGGGACCTTTATATACATCAATAACGTAATATAACCTAACCTAACCCAACCTAACATCTCGGCGGTAATATTTGAAAACATACCTGGCGAGTTGGCCTCTACGTCTCCGTGGGACCTTTATATACATCTATAACGTAATATAACCTAACCTAACCCAACCTAACATCTCGGCGATAATATTTGAAAACATTCATGGCGAGTTGGCCTCTACGTCTCCGTGGTACATTTATATACATCAATAACGTAATATAACCTATCCTAAGCCAAAATAACATCTCGGCGGTAATATTTGACCACATTCCTGGCTTGCTGGCATCTACGTCTCCGTGGGACCTTTATATACATCAATAACGTAATATAACCTAACCTAACCCAACCTATCATCTCGGCGGTAATATTTGACAACATTCCTGGCGAGTTGGCCTCTACGTCACCGTGGGACCTTTATAGACATCCATAACGTAATATAACCTAACCTAACCCAACCTAACATCTCGGCGGTAATATTTGAAAACATACCTGGCGAGTTGGCCTCTACATCTCCGTGGGACCTTTATATACATCCATAACGTAATATAACCTAACCTAACCCAACGTAACATCTCGGCGGTAATATTTGACAACATTCCTGGCGAGTTGGCCTCTACGTCTCCGTGGTACATTTATATACATCAACAACGTAATATAACCTATCCTAACCCAAAATAACATCTCGGCAGTAATATTTGACCACATTCCTGGCTTGCTGGCATCTACGTCTCCGTGGGACCTTTATATATATCAATAACGTAATATAACCTAACCTAACCCAACCTATCATCTCGGCGGTAATATTTGACAACATTCCTGGCGAGTTGGCCTCTACGTCACCGTGGGACCTTTATAGACATCCGTAACGTAATATAACCTAACCTAACCCAAGCTAACATCTCGGCGGTAATATTTGACAACATTCCCGGCGAGTTGGCCTATACGTCTCCGTGGGACCTTTGTATACATCAATAACGTAATATAACCTAACCTAATCCAACCTAACATCTCGGCGGTAATATTTGATCACATTCCTGGCTTGCTGGCCTCTACGTCTCCGCGGGACCTTTATATACATCTATAACGTGATATAACCTAACCTAACCCAACCTAACACCTCGGCGGTAATATTTGACCACATTCCTGGCTTGCTGGCATCTACGTCTCCGTGGGACCTTTATATACATCAATAACGTAATATAACCTAACCTAACCCAACCTAACATCTCGGCGGTAATATTTGACAACATTCCTGCCGAGTTGGCCTCTACGTCTCGGTTTGACCTTCATATACATCAATAACGTAATATAACCTAACCTAACCCAACCTATCATCTCGGCGGTAATATTTGACAACATTCCTGGCGAGTTGGCCTATACGTCTCCGTCGGACCTTTATATACAACAATAACATAGTATAAGCTAGGCTAACCCAGTCTATCATCTCGGCGGTAATATTTGACCACATTCCTGGCTTGTTGGCATCTACGTCTCCGTGGGACCTTTATATACATCAATAACGTAATATAACCTAACCTAACCCAACCTATCATCTCGCCGGTAATATTTGACAACATTCCTGGCGAGTTGGCCTCTACGTCTCCGTGGGACCTTCATATACATCAATAACGAAATATAACCTAACCTAACCCAACCTAACATCTCGGCGGTATATTTGACCTCATTCCTGGCGAGTTGGCCTCTACGTCTCCGTGGGACCTTTATATACATCAATAACGTAATATAACCTAACCTAACCCAACCTAACATCTCGGCGGTAATATTTGACAACATTCCTGGCGAGTTGGCCTCTACGTCTCGGTTTGACCTTCATATACATCAATAACGAAATATAACCTAACCTAACCCAACCTAACATCTCGGCGGTAATATTTGAAAACATTCATGGCGAGTTGGCATCTACGTCTCCGTGGTACATTTATATACATCTATAACGTGATATAACCTGACCTAACCCAACCTAACATCACGGCGGTAATATTTGAAAACATTCCTGGCGAGTTGGCCTCTACGTCTCGGTTTGACCTTCATATACATCAATAACGTAATATAACCTAACCGAACCCAACCTATCATCTCGGCGGTAATATGTGACAACATTCCTGGCGAGTTGGACTCTACGTCTCGGTTTGACCTTCATATACATCAATAACGTAATATAACCTAACCGAAACCAACCTATCATCTCGGCGGTATTATTTGACAACATTCCTGGCGAGTTGGCCTATACGTCTCCGTCGGACTTTTATATACATCAATAACGTAATATAACCTAACCTAACCCAACCTAACACCTCGGCGGTAATATTTGAAAACATACCTGGCGAGTTGGCCTCTACGTCTCCGTGGGACCTTTATATACATCTATAACGTAATATAACCTAACCTAACCCAACCTAACATCTCGGCGATAATATTTGAAAACATTCATGGCGAGTTGGCCTCTACGTCTCCGTGGTACATTTATATACATCAATAACGTAATATAACCTATCCTAACCCAAAATAACATCTCGGCGGTAATATTTGACCACATTCCTGGCTTGCTGGCATCTACGTCTCCGTGGGACCTTTATATATATCAACAACGTAATATAACCTAACCTAACCCAACCTATCATCTCGGCGGTAATATTTGACAACATTCCTGGCGAGTTGGCCTCTACGTCACCGTGGGACCTTTATAGACATCCGTAACGTAATATAACCTAACCTAACCCAAGCTAACATCTCGGCGGTAATATTTGACAACATTCCCGGCGAGTTGGCCTATACGTCTCCGTGGGACCTTTGTATACATCAATAACGTAATATAACCTAACCTAATCCAACGTAACATCTCGGCGGTAATATTTGATCACATTCCTGGCTTGCTGGCCTCTACGTCTCCGCGGGACCTTTATATTCATCTATAACGTGATATAACCTAACCTAACCCAACCTAACATCTCGGCGGTAATATTTGAAAACATTCCTGGCGAGTTGGACTCTACGTAACCGTGGGACCTTTATAGACATCCATAACGTAATATAACCCAACCTAACCCAAGCTAACATCTCGGCGGTAATATTTGACAACATTCCCGGCGAGTTGGCCTATACGTCTCCGTGGGACCTATGTATACATCAATAACGTAATATAACCTAACCTAACCCAACCTAACATCCCGGCGGTAATATTTGATCACATTCCTGGCTTGCTGGCCTCTACGTTTCCGCGGGACCTTTATATACATCTATAACGTGATATAACCTAACCTAACCCAACCTAACATCTCGGCGGTAATATTTGAAAACATTCATGGCGAGTTGGCCTCTACGTCACCGTGGGACCTTTATAGACATCCATAACGTAATATAACCTAACCTAACCCAACGTAACATCTCGGCGGTAATATTTGACAACATTCCTGGCGAGTTGGCCTCTACGTCTCCGTGGTACATTTATATACATCAACAACGTAATATAACCTATCCTAACCCAAAATAACATCTCGGCAGTAATATTTGACCACATTCCTGGCTTGTTGGCATCTACGTCTCCGCGGGACCTTTATATACATCTATAACGTAATATAACCTAACCTAACCCAAAATAACATCTCGGCGGTAATATCTGACCACATTCCTGGCTTGTTGGCATCTACGTCTCCGTGGTACCTTTATATACATCAATTACGTAATATAACCTAACCTAACCCAAGCTAACATATCGGCGGTAATATTTGACAACATTCCCGGCGAGTTGGCCTATACGTCTCCGTGGGACCTTTATATACATCAATAACGTAATATAACCTAACCTAACCCAACCTAACATCTCGGCGGTAATATTTGATCACATTCCTGGCTTGCTGGCCTCTACGTCTCCGCGGGACCTTTAAATACATCTATAACGTAATATAACCTAACCTAACCCAACCTAACACCTCGGCGGTAATATTTGACCACATTCCTGGCTTGCTGGCATCTACGTCTCCGTGGGACCTTTATATACATCAATAACGTAATATAACCTAACCTAACCCAACCTAACATCTCGGCGGTAATATTTGACAACATTCCTGCCGAGTTGGCCTCTACGTCTCCGTGGGACCTTTATATACATCAATAACGTAATATAACCTAACCTAACCCAAAATAACATCTCGGCGGTATTATTTGACAACATTCCTGGCGAGTTGGCCTATACGTCTCCGTCGGACTTTTATATACAACAATAACATAGTATGAGCTAGGCTAACCCAGTCTATCATCTCGGCGGTAATATTTGACCACATTCCTGGCTTGTTGGCCTCTGCGTCTCCGTGGGACCTTCATATACATCAATAACGAAATATAACCTAACCTAACACAACCTATCATCTCGGTGCTAATATTTGACAACATACCTGGCGAGTTGGCCTCTACGTCTCCGTGGGACCTTTATATACATCAATAACGTAATATAACCTAACCTAACCCAACCTAACATCTCGGCGGTAATATTTGAAAACATACCTGTCGAGTTGGCCTCTACGTCTCCGTGGGACCTTTATATACATCTATAACGTAATATAACCTAACCTAACCCAACCTAACATCTCGGCGATAATATTTGAAAACATTCATGGCGAGTTGGCCTCTACGTCTCCGTGGTACATTTATATACATCAATAACGTAATATAACCTATCCTAAGCCAAAATAACATCTCGGCGGTAATATTTGACCACATTCCTGGCTTGCTGGCATCTACGTCTCCGTGGGACCTTTATATACATCAATAACGTAATATAACCTAACCTAACCCAACCTATCATCTCGGCGGTAATATTTGACAACATTCCTGGCGAGTTGGCCTCTACGTCACCGTGGGACCTTTATAGACATCCGTAACGTAATATAACCTAACCTAACCCAAGCTAACATCTCGGCGGTAATATTTGACAACATTCCCGGCGAGTTGGCCTATACGTCTCCGTGGGACCTATGTATACATCAATAACGTAATATAACCTAACCTAACCCAACCTAACATCCCGGCGGTAATATTTGATCACATTCCTGGCTTGCTGGCCTCTACGTCTCCGCGGGACCTTTATATACATCTATAACGTGATATAACCTAACCTAACCCAACCTAACATCTCGGCGGTAATATTTGAAAACATTCCTGGCGAGTTGGCCTCTACGTCACCGTGGGACCTTTATAGACATCCATAACGTAATATAACCTAACCTAACCCAACCTAACATCTCGGCGGTAATATTTGAAAACATTCATGGCGAGCTGGCCTCTACGTCACCGTGGGACCTTTATAGACATCCATAACGTAATATAACCTAACCTAACCCAACGTAACATCTCGGCGGTAATATTTGACAACATTCCTGGCGAGTTGGCCTCTACGTCTCCGTGGTACATTTATATACATCAACAACGTAATATAACCTATCCTAACCCAAAATAACATCTCGGCAGTAATATTTGACCACATTCCTGGCTTGTTGGCATCTACGTCTCCGCGGGACCTTTATATACATCTATAACGTAATATAACCTAACCTAACCCAACCTAACATCACGGCGGTAATATTTGAAAACATTCATGGCGAGTTGGCCTCTACGTCTCCGTGGGACTTTTATATACAACAATAACATAGTATAAGCTAGGCTAACCCAGTCTATCATCTCGGCGGTAATATTTGACCACATTCCTGGCTTGTTGGCCTCTGCGTCTCCGTGGGACCTTCATATACATCAATAACGAAATATAACCTAACCTAACACAACCTATCATCTCGGTGCTAATATTTGACAACATACCTGGCGAGTTGGCCTCTACGTCTCCGTGGGACCTTTATATACATCAATAACGTAATATAACCTAACCTAACCCAAAATAACATCTCGGCGGTAATATTTGACCACATTCCTGGCTTGTTGGCATCTACTTCTCCGTGGGACCTTTATATACATCAATTACGTAATATAACCTAACCTAACCCAACGTAACATCTCGGCGGTAATATTTGACAACATTCCTGGCGAGTTGGCCTCTACGTCTCGGTTTGACCTTCATATACATCAATAACGTAATATAACCTAACCGAACCCAACCTATCATCTCGGCGGTATTATTTGACAACATTCCTGGCGAGTTGGCCTATACGTCTCCGTCGGACTTTTATATACAACAATAACATAGTATGAGCTAGGCTAACCCAGTCTATCATCTCGGCGGTAATATTTGACCACATTCCTGGCTTGTTGGCCTCTGCGTCTCCGTGGGACCTTCATATACATCAATAACGAAATATAACCTAACCTAACACAACCTATCATCTCGGTGCTAATATTTGACAACATACCTGGCGAGTTGGCCTCTACGTCTCCGTGGGACCTTTATATACATCAATAACTTAATATAACCTAACCTAACCCAACCTAACATCTCGGCGGTAATATTTGAAAACATACCTGGCGAGTTGGCCTCTACATCTCCGTGGGACCTTTATATACATCTATAACGTAATATAACCTAACCTAACCCAACCTAACATCTCGGCGATAATATTTGAAAACATTCATGGCGAGTTGGCCTCTACGTCTCCGTGGTACATTTATATACATCAATAACGTAATATAACCTATCCTAACCCAAAATAACATCTCGGCGGTAATATTTGACCACATTCCTGGCTTGCTGGCATCTACGTCTCCGTGGGACCTTTATATATATCAATAACGTAATATAACCTAACCTAACCCAACCTATCATCTCGGCGGTAATATTTGACAACATTCCTGGCGAGTTGGCCTCTACGTCACCGTGGGACCTTTATAGACATCCGTAACGTAATATAACCTAACCTAACCCAAGCTAACATCTCGGCGGTAATATTTGACAACATTCCCGGCGAGTTGGCCTATACGTCTCCGTGGGACCTTTGTATACATCAATAACGTAATATAACCTAACCTAATCCAACGTAACATCTCGGCGGTAATATTTGATCACATTCCTGGCTTGCTGGCCTCTACGTCTCCGCGGGACCTTTATATTCATCTATAACGTGATATAACCTAACCTAACCCAACCTAACATCTCGGCGGTAATATTTGAAAACATTCCTGGCGAGTTGGACTCTACGTAACCGTGGGACCTTTATAGACATCCATAACGTAATATAACCCAACCTAACCCAAGCTAACATCTCGGCGGTAATATTTGACAACATTCCCGGCGAGTTGGCCTATACGTCTCCGTGGGACCTATGTATACATCAATAACGTAATATAACCTAACCTAACCCAACCTAACATCCCGGCGGTAATATTTGATCACATTCCTGGCTTGCTGGCCTCTACGTCTCCGCGGGACCTTTATATACATCTATAACGTGATATAACCTAACCTAACCCAACCTAACATCTCGGCGGTAATATTTGAAAACATTCATGGCGAGTTGGCCTCTACGTCACCGTGGGACCTTTATAGACATCCATAACGTAATATAACCTAACCTAACCCAACGTAACATCTCGGCGGTAATATTTGACAACATTCCTGGCGAGTTGGCCTCTACGTCTCCGTGGTACATTTATATACATCAACAACGTAATATAACCTATCCTAACCCAAAATAACATCTCGGCAGTAATATTTGACCACATTCCTGGCTTGTTGGCATCTACGTCTCCGCGGGACCTTTATATACATCTATAACGTAATATAACCTAACCTAACCCAAAATAACATCTCGGCGGTAATATCTGACCACATTCCTGGCTTGTTGGCATCTACGTCTCCGTGGTACCTTTATATACATCAATTACGTAATATAACCTAACCTAACCCAAGCTAACATATCGGCGGTAATATTTGACAACATTCCCGGCGAGTTGGCCTATACGTCTCCGTGGGACCTTTATATACATCAATAACGTAATATAACCTAACCTAACCCAACCTAACATCTCGGCGGTAATATTTGATCACATTCCTGGCTTGCTGGCCTCTACGTCTCCGCGGGACCTTTAAATACATCTATAACGTAATATAACCTAACCTAACCCAACCTAACACCTCGGCGGTAATATTTGACCACATTCCTGGCTTGCTGGCATCTACGTCTCCGTGGGACCTTTATATACATCAATAACGTAATATAACCTAACCTAACCCAACCTAACATCTCGGCGGTAATATTTGACAACATTCCTGCCGAGTTGGCCTCTACGTCTCCGTGGGACCTTTATATACATCAATAACGTAATATAACCTAACCTAACCCAAAATAACATCTCGGCGGTATTATTTGACAACATTCCTGGCGAGTTGGCCTATACGTCTCCGTCGGACTTTTATATACAACAATAACATAGTATGAGCTAGGCTAACCCAGTCTATCATCTCGGCGGTAATATTTGACCACATTCCTGGCTTGTTGGCCTCTGCGTCTCCGTGGGACCTTCATATACATCAATAACGAAATATAACCTAACCTAACACAACCTATCATCTCGGTGCTAATATTTGACAACATACCTGGCGAGTTGGCCTCTACGTCTCCGTGGGACCTTTATATACATCAATAACGTAATATAACCTAACCTAACCCAACCTAACATCTCGGCGGTAATATTTGAAAACATACCTGTCGAGTTGGCCTCTACGTCTCCGTGGGACCTTTATATACATCTATAACGTAATATAACCTAACCTAACCCAACCTAACATCTCGGCGATAATATTTGAAAACATTCATGGCGAGTTGGCCTCTACGTCTCCGTGGTACATTTATATACATCAATAACGTAATATAACCTATCCTAAGCCAAAATAACATCTCGGCGGTAATATTTGACCACATTCCTGGCTTGCTGGCATCTACGTCTCCGTGGGACCTTTATATACATCAATAACGTAATATAACCTAACCTAACCCAACCTATCATCTCGGCGGTAATATTTGACAACATTCCTGGCGAGTTGGCCTCTACGTCACCGTGGGACCTTTATAGACATCCGTAACGTAATATAACCTAACCTAACCCAAGCTAACATCTCGGCGGTAATATTTGACAACATTCCCGGCGAGTTGGCCTATACGTCTCCGTGGGACCTATGTATACATCAATAACGTAATATAACCTAACCTAACCCAACCTAACATCCCGGCGGTAATATTTGATCACATTCCTGGCTTGCTGGCCTCTACGTCTCCGCGGGACCTTTATATACATCTATAACGTGATATAACCTAACCTAACCCAACCTAACATCTCGGCGGTAATATTTGAAAACATTCCTGGCGAGTTGGCCTCTACGTCACCGTGGGACCTTTATAGACATCCATAACGTAATATAACCTAACCTAACCCAACCTAACATCTCGGCGGTAATATTTGAAAACATTCATGGCGAGCTGGCCTCTACGTCACCGTGGGACCTTTATAGACATCCATAACGTAATATAACCTAACCTAACCCAACGTAACATCTCGGCGGTAATATTTGACAACATTCCTGGCGAGTTGGCCTCTACGTCTCCGTGGTACATTTATATACATCAACAACGTAATATAACCTATCCTAACCCAAAATAACATCTCGGCAGTAATATTTGACCACATTCCTGGCTTGTTGGCATCTACGTCTCCGCGGGACCTTTATATACATCTATAACGTAATATAACCTAACCTAACCCAACCTAACATCACGGCGGTAATATTTGAAAACATTCATGGCGAGTTGGCCTCTACGTCTCCGTGGGACTTTTATATACAACAATAACATAGTATAAGCTAGGCTAACCCAGTCTATCATCTCGGCGGTAATATTTGACCACATTCCTGGCTTGTTGGCCTCTGCGTCTCCGTGGGACCTTCATATACATCAATAACGAAATATAACCTAACCTAACACAACCTATCATCTCGGTGCTAATATTTGACAACATACCTGGCGAGTTGGCCTCTACGTCTCCGTGGGACCTTTATATACATCAATAACGTAATATAACCTAACCTAACCCAAAATAACATCTCGGCGGTAATATTTGACCACATTCCTGGCTTGTTGGCCTCTACGTCTCCGCGGGACCTTTAAATACATCTATAACGTAATATAACCTAACCTAACCCAACCTAACACCTCGGCGGTAATATTTGACCACATTCCTGGCTTGCTGGCATCTACGTCTCCGTGGGACCTTTATATACATCAATAACGTAATATAACCTAACCTAACCCAACCTAACATCTCGGCGGTAATATTTGACAACATTCCTGCCGAGTTGGCCTCTACGTCTCCGTGGGACCTTTATATACATCAATAACGTAATATAACCTAACCTAACCCAAAATAACATCTCGGCGGTATTATTTGACAACATTCCTGGCGAGTTGGCCTATACGTCTCCGTCGGACTTTTATATACAACAATAACATAGTATGAGCTAGGCTAACCCAGTCTATCATCTCGGCGGTAATATTTGACCACATTCCTGGCTTGTTGGCCTCTGCGTCTCCGTGGGACCTTCATATACATCAATAACGAAATATAACCTAACCTAACACAACCTATCATCTCGGTGCTAATATTTGACAACATACCTGGCGAGTTGGCCTCTACGTCTCCGTGGGACCTTTATATACATCAATAACGTAATATAACCTAACCTAACCCAACCTAACATCTCGGCGGTAATATTTGAAAACATACCTGTCGAGTTGGCCTCTACGTCTCCGTGGGACCTTTATATACATCTATAACGTAATATAACCTAACCTAACCCAACCTAACATCTCGGCGATAATATTTGAAAACATTCATGGCGAGTTGGCCTCTACGTCTCCGTGGTACATTTATATACATCAATAACGTAATATAACCTATCCTAAGCCAAAATAACATCTCGGCGGTAATATTTGACCACATTCCTGGCTTGCTGGCATCTACGTCTCCGTGGGACCTTTATATACATCAATAACGTAATATAACCTAACCTAACCCAACCTATCATCTCGGCGGTAATATTTGACAACATTCCTGGCGAGTTGGCCTCTACGTCACCGTGGGACCTTTATAGACATCCGTAACGTAATATAACCTAACCTAACCCAAGCTAACATCTCGGCGGTAATATTTGACAACATTCCCGGCGAGTTGGCCTATACGTCTCCGTGGGACCTATGTATACATCAATAACGTAATATAACCTAACCTAACCCAACCTAACATCCCGGCGGTAATATTTGATCACATTCCTGGCTTGCTGGCCTCTACGTCTCCGCGGGACCTTTATATACATCTATAACGTGATATAACCTAACCTAACCCAACCTAACATCTCGGCGGTAATATTTGAAAACATTCCTGGCGAGTTGGCCTCTACGTCACCGTGGGACCTTTATAGACATCCATAACGTAATATAACCTAACCTAACCCAACCTAACATCTCGGCGGTAATATTTGAAAACATTCATGGCGAGCTGGCCTCTACGTCACCGTGGGACCTTTATAGACATCCATAACGTAATATAACCTAACCTAACCCAACGTAACATCTCGGCGGTAATATTTGACAACATTCCTGGCGAGTTGGCCTCTACGTCTCCGTGGTACATTTATATACATCAACAACGTAATATAACCTATCCTAACCCAAAATAACATCTCGGCAGTAATATTTGACCACATTCCTGGCTTGTTGGCATCTACGTCTCCGCGGGACCTTTATATACATCTATAACGTAATATAACCTAACCTAACCCAACCTAACATCACGGCGGTAATATTTGAAAACATTCATGGCGAGTTGGCCTCTACGTCTCCGTGGGACTTTTATATACAACAATAACATAGTATAAGCTAGGCTAACCCAGTCTATCATCTCGGCGGTAATATTTGACCACATTCCTGGCTTGTTGGCCTCTGCGTCTCCGTGGGACCTTCATATACATCAATAACGAAATATAACCTAACCTAACACAACCTATCATCTCGGTGCTAATATTTGACAACATACCTGGCGAGTTGGCCTCTACGTCTCCGTGGGACCTTTATATACATCAATAACGTAATATAACCTAACCTAACCCAAAATAACATCTCGGCGGTAATATTTGACCACATTCCTGGCTTGTTGGCATCTACTTCTCCGTGGGACCTTTATATACATCAATTACGTAATATAACCTAACCTAACCCAACGTAACATCTCGGCGGTAATATTTGACAACATTCCTGGCGAGTTGGCCTCTACGTCTCGGTTTGACCTTCATATACATCAATAACGTAATATAACCTAACCGAACCCAACCTATCATCTCGGCGGTATTATTTGACAACATTCCTGGCGAGTTGGCCTATTCGTCTCCGTCGGACTTTTATATACAACAATAACATAGTATGAGCTAGGCTAACCCAGTCTATCATCTCGGCGGTAATATTTGACCACATTCCTGGCTTGTTGGCCTCTGCGTCTCCGTGGGACCTTCATATACATCAATAACGAAATATAACCTAACCTAACACAACCTATCATCTCGGTGCTAATATTTGACAACATACCTGGCGAGTTGGCCTCTACGTCTCCGTGGGACCTTTATATACATCAATAACTTAATATAACCTAACCTAACCCAACCTAACATCTCGGCGGTAATATTTGAAAACATACCTGGCGAGTTGGCCTCTACATCTCCGTGGGACCTTTATATACATCTATAACGTAATATAACCTAACCTAACCCAACCTAACATCTCGGCGATAATATTTGAAAACATTCATGGCGAGTTGGCCTCTACGTCTCCGTGGTACATTTATATACATCAATAACGTAATATAACCTATCCTAACCCAAAATAACATCTCGGCGGTAATATTTGACCACATTCCTGGCTTGCTGGCATCTACGTCTCCGTGGGACCTTTATATATATCAATAACGTAATATAACCTAACCTAACCCAACCTATCATCTCGGCGGTAATATTTGACAACATTCCTGGCGAGTTGGCCTCTACGTCACCGTGGGACCTTTATAGACATCCATAACGTAATATAACCTAACCTAACCCAAGCTAACATCTCGGCGGTAATATTTGACAACATTCCCGGCGAGTTGGCCTATACGTCTCCGTGGGACCTTTGTATACATCAATAACGTAATATAACCTAACCTAATCCAACCTAACATCTCGGCGGTAATATTTGATCACATTCCTGGCTTGCTGGCCTCTACGTCTCCGCGGGACCTTTATATACATCTATAACGTGATATAACTTAACCTAACCCAACCTAACACCTCGGCGGTAATATTTGACCACATTCCTGGCTTGCTGGCATCTACGTCTCCGTGGGACCTTTATATACATCAATAACGTAATATAACCTAACCTAACCCAACCTAACATCTCGGCGGTAATATTTGACAACATTCCTGCCGAGTTGGCCTCTACGTCTCGGTTTGACCTTCATATACATCAATAACGTAATATAACCTAACCTAACCCAACCTATCATCTCGGCGGTAATATTTGACAACATTCCTGGCGAGTTGGCCTATACGTCTCCGTCGGACCTTTATATACAACAATAACATAGTATAAGCTAGGCTAACCCAGTCTATCATCTCGGCGGTAATATTTGACCACATTCCTGGCTTGTTGGCATCTACGTCTCCGTGGGACCTTTATATACATCAATAACGTAATATAACCTAACCTAACCCAACCTATCATCTCGCCGGTAATATTTGACAACATTCCTGGCGAGTTGGCCTCTACGTCTCCGTGGGACCTTCATATACATCAATAACGAAATATAACCTAACCTAACCCAACCTAACATCTCGGCGGTATATTTGACCTCATTCCTGGCGAGTTGGCCTCTACGTCTCCGTGGGACCTTTATATACATCAATAACGTAATATAACCTAACCTAACCCAACCTAACATCTCGGCGGTAATATTTGACAACATTCCTGGCGAGTTGGCCTCTACGTCTCGGTTTGACCTTCATATACATCAATAACGAAATATAACCTAACCTAACCCAACCTAACATCTCGGCGGTAATATTTGAAAACATTCATGGCGAGTTGGCATCTACGTCTCCGTGGTACATTTATACACATCTATAACGTGATATAACCTGACCTAACCCAACCTAACATCACGGCGGTAATATTTGAAAACATTCCTGGCGAGTTGGCCTCTACGTCTCGGTTTGACCTTCATATACATCAATAACGTAATATAACCTAACCGAACCCAACCTATCATCTCGGCGGTAATATGTGACAACATTCCTGGCGAGTTGGACTCTACGTCTCGGTTTGACCTTCATATACATCAATAACGTAATATAACCTAACCGAACCCAACCTATCATCTCGGCGGTATTATTTGACAACATTCCTGGCGAGTTGGCCTATTCGTCTCCGTCGGACTTTTATATACAACAATAACATAGTATGAGCTAGGCTAACCCAGTCTATCATCTCGGCGGTAATATTTGACCACATTCCTGGCTTGTTGGCCTCTGCGTCTCCGTGGGACCTTCATATACATCAATAACGAAATATAACCTAACCTAACACAACCTATCATCTCGGTGCTAATATTTGACAACATACCTGGCGAGTTGGCCTCTACGTCTCCGTGGGACCTTTATATACATCAATAACTTAATATAACCTAACCTAACCCAACCTAACATCTCGGCGGTAATATTTGAAAACATACCTGGCGAGTTGGCCTCTACATCTCCGTGGGACCTTTATATACATCTATAACGTAATATAACCTAACCTAACCCAACCTAACATCTCGGCGATAATATTTGAAAACATTCATGGCGAGTTGGCCTCTACGTCTCCGTGGTACATTTATATACATCAATAACGTAATATAACCTATCCTAACCCAAAATAACATCTCGGCGGTAATATTTGACCACATTCCTGGCTTGCTGGCATCTACGTCTCCGTGGGACCTTTATATATATCAATAACGTAATATAACCTAACCTAACCCAACCTATCATCTCGGCGGTAATATTTGACAACATTCCTGGCGAGTTGGCCTCTACGTCACCGTGGGACCTTTATAGACATCCATAACGTAATATAACCTAACCTAACCCAAGCTAACATCTCGGCGGTAATATTTGACAACATTCCCGGCGAGTTGGCCTATACGTCTCCGTGGGACCTTTGTATACATCAATAACGTAATATAACCTAACCTAATCCAACCTAACATCTCGGCGGTAATATTTGATCACATTCCTGGCTTGCTGGCCTCTACGTCTCCGCGGGACCTTTATATACATCTATAACGTGATATAACCTAACCTAACCCAACCTAACACCTCGGCGGTAATATTTGACCACATTCCTGGCTTGCTGGCATCTACGTCTCCGTGGGACCTTTATATACATCAATAACGTAATATAACCTAACCTAACCCAACCTAACATCTCGGCGGTAATATTTGACAACATTCCTGCCGAGTTGGCCTCTACGTCTCGGTTTGACCTTCATATACATCAATAACGTAATATAACCTAACCTAACCCAACCTATCATCTCGGCGGTAATATTTGACAACATTCCTGGCGAGTTGGCCTATACGTCTCCGTCGGACCTTTATATACAACAATAACATAGTATAAGCTAGGCTAACCCAGTCTATCATCTCGGCGGTAATATTTGACCACATTCCTGGCTTGTTGGCATCTACGTCTCCGTGGGACCTTTATATACATCAATAACGTAATATAACCTAACCTAACCCAACCTATCATCTCGCCGGTAATATTTGACAACATTCCTGGCGAGTTGGCCTCTACGTCTCCGTGGGACCTTCATATACATCAATAACGAAATATAACCTAACCTAACCCAACCTAACATCTCGGCGGTATATTTGACCTCATTCCTGGCGAGTTGGCCTCTACGTCTCCGTGGGACCTTTATATACATCAATAACGTAATATAACCTAACCTAACCCAACCTAACATCTCGGCGGTAATATTTGACAACATTCCTGGCGAGTTGGCCTCTACGTCTCGGTTTGACCTTCATATACATCAATAACGAAATATAACCTAACCTAACCCAACCTAACATCTCGGCGGTAATATTTGAAAACATTCATGGCGAGTTGGCATCTACGTCTCCGTGGTACATTTATACACATCTATAACGTGATATAACCTGACCTAACCCAACCTAACATCACGGCGGTAATATTTGAAAACATTCCTGGCGAGTTGGCCTCTACGTCTCGGTTTGACCTTCATATACATCAATAACGTAATATAACCTAACCGAACCCAACCTATCATCTCGGCGGTAATATGTGACAACATTCCTGGCGAGTTGGACTCTACGTCTCGGTTTGACCTTCATATACATCAATAACGTAATATAACCTAACCGAACCCAACCTATCATCTCGGCGGTATTATTTGACAACATTCCTGGCGAGTTGGCCTATACGTCTCCGTCGGACTTTTATATACATCAATAACGTAATATAACCTAACCTAACCCAACCTAACACCTCGGCGGTAATATTTGAAAACATACCTGGCGAGTTGGCCTCTACGTCTCCGTGGGACCTTTATATACATCTATAACGTAATATAACCTAACCTAACCCAACCTAACATCTCGGCGATAATATTTGAAAACATTCATGGCGAGTTGGCCTCTACGTCTCCGTGGTACATTTATATACATCAATAACGTAATATAACCTATCCTAACCCAAAATAACATCTCGGCGGTAATATTTGACCACATTCCTGGCTTGCTGGCATCTACGTCTCCGTGGGACCTTTATATATATCAATAACGTAATATAACCTAACCTAACCCAACCTATCATCTCGGCGGTAATATTTGACAACATTCCTGGCGAGTTGGCCTCTACGTCACCGTGGGACCTTTATAGACATCCATAACGTAATATAACCTAACCTAACCCAAGCTAACATCTCGGCGGTAATATTTGACAACATTCCCGGCGAGTTGGCCTATACGTCTCCGTGGGACCTTTGTATACATCAATAACGTAATATAACCTAACCTAATCCAACCTAACATCTCGGCGGTAATATTTGATCACATTCCTGGCTTGCTGGCCTCTACGTCTCCGCGGGACCTTTATATACATCTATAACGTGATATAACCTAACCTAACCCAACCTAACACCTCGGCGGTAATATTTGACCACATTCCTGGCTTGCTGGCATCTACGTCTCCGTGGGACCTTTATATACATCAATAACGTAATATAACCTAACCTAACCCAACCTAACATCTCGGCGGTAATATTTGACAACATTCCTGCCGAGTTGGCCTCTACGTCTCGGTTTGACCTTCATATACATCAATAACGTAATATAACCTAACCTAACCCAACCTATCATCTCGGCGGTAATATTTGACAACATTCCTGGCGAGTTGGCCTATACGTCTCCGTCGGACCTTTATATACAACAATAACATAGTATAAGCTAGGCTAACCCAGTCTATCATCTCGGCGGTAATATTTGACCACATTCCTGGCTTGTTGGCATCTACGTCTCCGTGGGACCTTTATATACATCAATAACGTAATATAACCTAACCTAACCCAACCTATCATCTCGCCGGTAATATTTGACAACATTCCTGGCGAGTTGGCCTCTACGTCTCCGTGGGACCTTCATATACATCAATAACGAAATATAACCTAACCTAACCCAACCTAACATCTCGGCGGTATATTTGACCTCATTCCTGGCGAGTTGGCCTCTACGTCTCCGTGGGACCTTTATATACATCAATAACGTAATATAACCTAACCTAACCCAACCTAACATCTCGGCGGTAATATTTGACAACATTCCTGGCGAGTTGGCCTCTACGTCTCGGTTTGACCTTCATATACATCAATAACGAAATATAACCTAACCTAACCCAACCTAACATCTCGGCGGTAATATTTGAAAACATTCATGGCGAGTTGGCATCTACGTCTCCGTGGTACATTTATACACATCTATAACGTGATATAACCTGACCTAACCCAACCTAACATCACGGCGGTAATATTTGAAAACATTCCTGGCGAGTTGGCCTCTACGTCTCGGTTTGACCTTCATATACATCAATAACGTAATATAACCTAACCGAACCCAACCTATCATCTCGGCGGTAATATGTGACAACATTCCTGGCGAGTTGGACTCTACGTCTCGGTTTGACCTTCATATACATCAATAACGTAATATAACCTAACCGAACCCAACCTATCATCTCGGCGGTATTATTTGACAACATTCCTGGCGAGTTGGCCTATACGTCTCCGTCGGACTTTTATATACATCAATAACGTAATATAACCTAACCTAACCCAACCTAACACCTCGGCGGTAATATTTGAAAACATACCTGGCGAGTTGGCCTCTACGTCTCCGTGGGACCTTTATATACATCTATAACGTAATATAACCTAACCTAACCCAACCTAACATCTCGGCGATAATATTTGAAAACATTCATGGCGAGTTGGCCTCTACGTCTCCGTGGTACATTTATATACATCAATAACGTAATATAACCTATCCTAACCCAAAATAACATCTCGGCGGTAATATTTGACCACATTCCTGGCTTGCTGGCATCTACGTCTCCGTGGGACCTTTATATATATCAACAACGTAATATAACCTAACCTAACCCAACCTATCATCTCGGCGGTAATATTTGACAACATTCCTGGCGAGTTGGCCTCTACGTGACCGTGGGACCTTTATAGACATCCGTAACGTAATATAACCTAACCTAACCCAAGCTAACATCTCGGCGGTAATATTTGACAACATTCCCGGCGAGTTGGCCTATACGTCTCCGTGGGACCTTTGTATACATCAATAACGTAATATAACCTAACCTAATCCAACCTAACATCTCGGCGGTAATATTTGATCACATTCCTGGCTTGCTGGCCTCTACGTCTCCGCGGGACCTTTATATACATCTATAACGTGATATAACCTAACCTAACCCAACCTAACATCTCGGCGGTAATATTTGAAAACATTCCTGGCGAGTTGGACTCTACGTAACCGTGGGACCTTTATAGACATCCATAACGTAATATAACCCAACCTAACCCAAGCTAACATCTCGGCGGTAATATTTGACAACATTCCCGGCGAGTTGGCCTATACGTCTCCGTGGGACCTATGTATACATCAATAACGTAATATAACCTAACCTAACCCAACCTAACATCCCGGCGGTAATATTTGATCACATTCCTGGCTTGCTGGCCTCTACGTCTCCGCGGGACCTTTATATACATCTATAACGTGATATAACCTAACCTAACCCAACCTAACATCTCGGCGGTAATATTTGAAAACATTCCTGGCGAGTTGGCCTCTACGTCACCGTGGGACCTTTATAGACATCCATAACGTAATATAACCTAACCTAACCCAACCTAACATCTCGGCGGTAATATTTGAAAACATTCATGGCGAGTTGGCCTCTACGTCACCGTGGGACCTTTATAGACATCCATAACGTAATATAACCTAACCTAACCCAACGTAACATCTCGGCGGTAATATTTGACAACATTCCTGGCGAGTTGGCCTCTACGTCTCCGTGGTACATTTATATACATCAACAACGTAATATAACCTATCCTAACCCAAAATAACATCTCGGCAGTAATATTTGACCACATTCCTGGCTTGTTGGCATCTACGTCTCCGCGGGACCTTTATATACATCTATAACGTAATATAACCTAACCTAACCCAACCTAACATCTCGGCGGTAATATTTGAAAACATTCATGGCGAGTTGGCCTCTACGTCTCCGTGGGACTTTTATATACAACAATAACATAGTATAAGCTAGGCTAACCCAGTCTATCATCTCGGCGGTAATATTTGACCACATTCCTGGCTTGTTGGCCTCTGCGTCTCCGTGGGACCTTCATATACATCAATAACGAAATATAACCTAACCTAACACAACCTATCATCTCGGTGCTAATATTTGACAACATACCTGGCGAGTTGGCCTCTACGTCTCCGTGGGACCTTTATATACATCAATAACGTAATATAACCTAACCTAACCCAAAATAACATCTCGGCGGTAATATTTGACCACATTCCTGGCTTGTTGGCATCTACGTCTCCGTGGGACCTTTATATACATCAATTACGTAATATAACCTAACCTAACCCAACGTAACATCTCGGCGGTAATATTTGACAACATTCCTGGCGAGTTGGCCTCTACGTCTCGGTTTGACCTTCATATACATCAATAACGTAATATAACCT
Organism: Xylocopa violacea; assembly: GCA_963969225.1. Lineage (NCBI taxonomy): Eukaryota > Metazoa > Arthropoda > Insecta > Hymenoptera > Apidae > Xylocopa > Xylocopa violacea. Next base: position 2,092,967 of record CAXAJV010000147.1, on the reverse strand, counting down.
AACCGAACCCAACCTATCATCTCGGCGGTATTATTTGACAACATTCCTGGCGAGTTGGCCTATACGTCTCCGTCGGACTTTTATATACAACAATAACATAGTATGAGCTAGGCTAACCCAGTCTATCATCTCGGTGGTAATATTTGACCACATTCCTGGCTTGTTGGCCTCTGCGTCTCCGTGGGACCTTCATATACATCAATAACGAAATATAACCTAACCTAACACAACCTATCATCTCGGTGCTAATATTTGACAACATACCTGGCGAGTTGGCCTCTACGTCTCCGTGGGACCTTTATATACATCAATAACTTAATATAACCTAACCTAACCCAACCTAACATCTCGGCGGTAATATTTGAAAACATACCTGGCGAGTTGGCCTCTACATCTCCGTGGGACCTTTATATACATCTATAACGTAATATAACCTAACCTAACCCAACCTAACATCTCGGCGATAATATTTGAAAACATTCATGGCGAGTTGGCCTCTACGTCTCCGTGGTACATTTATATACATCAATAACGTAATATAACCTATCCTAACCCAAAATAACATCTCGGCGGTAATATTTGACCACATTCCTGGCTTGCTGGCATCTACGTCTCCGTGGGACCTTTATATATATCAATAACGTAATATAACCTAACCTAACCCAACCTATCATCTCGGCGGTAATATTTGACAACATTCCTGGCGAGTTGGCCTCTACGTCACCGTGGGACCTTTATAGACATCCGTAACGTAATATAACCTAACCTAACCCAAGCTAACATCTCGGCGGTAATATTTGACAACATTCCCGGCGAGTTGGCCTATACGTCTCCGTGGGACCTTTGTATACATCAATAACGTAATATAACCTAACCTAATCCAACCTAACATCTCGGCGGTAATATTTGATCACATTCCTGGCTTGCTGGCCTCTACGTCTCCGCGGGACCTTTATATACATCTATAACGTGATATAACCTAACCTAACCCAACCTAACATCTCGGCGGTAATATTTGAAAACATTCCTGGCGAGTTGGCCTCTACGTCACCGTGGGACCTTTATAGACATCCATAACGTAATATAACCTAACCTAACCCAAGCTAACATCTCGGCGGTAATATTTGACAACATTCCCGGCGAGTTGGCCTATACGTCTCCGTGGGACCTTTATATACATCAATAACGTAATATAACCTAACCTAACCCAACCTAACATCTCGGCGGTAATATTTGATCACATTCCTGGCTTGCTGGCCTCTACGTCTCCGCGGGACCTTTAAATACATCTATAACGTAATATAACCTAACCTAACCCAACCTAACACCTCGGCGGTAATATTTGACCACATTCCTGGCTTGCTGGCATCTACGTCTCCGTGGTACATTTATATACATCAATAACGTAATATAACCTATCCTAACCCAAAATAACATCTCGGCGGTAATATTTGACCACATTCCTGGCTTGTTGGCATCTACGTCTCCGTGGTACCTTTATATACATCAATTACGTAATATAACCTAACCTAACCCAACGTAACATCTCGGCGGTAATATTTGACAACATTCCTGGCGAGTTGGCCTCTACGTCTCGGTTTGACCTTCATATACATCAATAACGTAATATAACCTAACCGAACCCAACCTATCATCTCGGCGGTATTATTTGACAACATTCCTGGCGAGTTGGCCTATACGTCTCCGTCGGACTTTTATATACAACAATAACATAGTATAAGCTAGGCTAACCCAGTCTATCATCTCGGCGGTAATATTTGACCACATTCCTGGCTTGTTGGCCTCTGCGTCTCCGTGGGACCTTCATATACATCAATAACGAAATATAACCTAACCTAACACAACCTATCATCTCGGTGCTAATATTTGACAACATACCTGGCGAGTTGGCCTCTACGTCTCCGTGGGACCTTTATATACATCAATAACTTAATATAATCTAACCTAACCCAACCTAACATCTCGGCGGTAATATTTGAAAACATACCTGGCGAGTTGGCCTCTACGTCTCCGTGGGACCTTTATATACATCTATAACGTAATATAACCTAACCTAACCCAACCTAACATCTCGGCGGTAATATTTGAAAACATTCATGGCTAGTTGGCCTCTACGTCTCCGTGGTACATTTATATACATCAATAACGTAATATAACCTATCCTAACCCAAAATAACATCTCGGCGGTAATATTTGACCACATTCCTGGCTTGCTGGCATCTACGTCTCCGTGGGACCTTTATATATATCAATAACGTAATATAACCTAACCTAACCCAACCTATCATCTCGGCGGTAATATTTGATCACATTCCTGGCTTGCTGGCATCTACGTCTCCGCGGGACCTTTATATACATCTATAAGGTGACATAACCTAACCTAACCCAACCTAACATCTCGGCGGTAATATTTGAAAACATTCCTGGCGAGTTGGCCTCTACGTCACCGTGGGACCTTTATAGACATCCATAACGTAATATAACCTAACCTAACCCAAGCTAACATCTCGGCGGTAATATTTGACAACATTCCCGGCGAGTTGGCCTATACGTCTCCGTGGGACCTTTGTATACATCAATAACGTAATATAACCTAACCTAACCCAACCTAACGTCCCGGCGGTAATATTTGATCACATTCCTGGCTTGCTGGCCTCTACGTCTCCGCGGGACCTTTAAATACATCTATAACGTAATATAACCTAACCTAACCCAACCTAACACCTCGGCGGTAATATTTGACCACATTCCTGGCTTGCTGGCATCTACGTCTCCGTGGGACCTTTATATACATCAATAACGTAATATAACCTAACCTAACCCAACCTAACATCTCGGCGGTAATATTTGAAAACATACCTGGCGAGTTGGCCTCTACATCTCCGTGGGACCTTTATATACATCTATAACGTAATATAACCTAACCTAACCCAACCTAACATCTCGGCGATAATATTTGAAAACATTCATGGCGAGTTGGCCTCTACGTCTCCGTGGTACATTTATATACATCAATAACGTAATATAACCTATCCTAACCCAAAATAACATCTCGGCGGTAATATTTGACAACATTCCTGGCTTGCTGGCATCTACGTCTCCGTGGGACCTTTATATATATCAATAACGTAATATAACCTAACCTAACCCAACCTATCATCTCGGCGGTAATATTTGACCACATTCCTGGCTTGCTGGCATCTACGTCTCCGTGGGACCTTTATATACATCAATAACGTAATATAACCTAACCTAACCCAACCTATCATCTCGGCGGTAATATTTGACAACATTCCTGGCGAGTTGGCCTCTACGTCACCGTGGGACCTTTATAGACATCCGTAACGTAATATAACCTAACCTAACCCAAGCTAACATCTCGGCGGTAATATTTGACAACATTCCCGGCGAGTTGGCCTATACGTCTCCGTGGGACCTTTGTATACATCAATAACGTAATATAACCTAACCTAATCCAACCTAACATCTCGGCGGTAATATTTGATCACATTCCTGGCTTGCTGGCCTCTACGTCTCCGCGGGACCTTTATATACATCTATAACGTGATATAACCTAACCTAACCCAACCTAACATCTCGGCGGTAATATTTGAAAACATTCCTGGCGAGTTGGACTCTACGTCACCGTGGGACCTTTATAGACATCCATAACGTAATATAACCCAACCTAACCCAAGCTAACATCTCGGCGGTAATATTTGACAACATTCCCGGCGAGTTGGCCTATACGTCTCCGTGGGACCTATGTATACATCAATAACGTAATATAACCTAACCTAACCCAACCTAACATCCCGGCGGTAATATTTGATCACATTCCTGGCTTGCTGGCCTCTACGTCTCCGCGGGACCTTTATATACATCTATAACGTGATATAACCTAACCTAACCCAACCTAACATCTCGGCGGTAATATTTGAAAACATTCCTGGCGAGTTGGCCTCTACGTCACCGTGGGACCTTTATAGACATCCATAACGTAATATAACCTAACCTAACCCAACCTAACATCTCGGCGGTAATATTTGAAAACATTCATGGCGAGCTGGCCTCTACGTCACCGTGGGACCTTTATAGACATCCATAACGTAATATAACCTAACCTAACCCAACGTAACATCTCGGCGGTAATATTTGACAACATTCCTGGCGAGTTGGCCTCTACGTCTCCGTGGTACATTTATATACATCAACAACGTAATATAACCTATCCTAACCCAAAATAACATCTCGGCAGTAATATTTGACCACATTCCTGGCTTGTTGGCATCTACGTCTCCGCGGGACCTTTATATACATCTATAACGTAATATAACCTAACCTAACCCAACCTAACATCACGGCGGTAATATTTGAAAACATTCATGGCGAGTTGGCCTCTACGTCTCGGTTTGACCTTCATATACATCAATAACGTAATATAACCTAACCGAACCCAACCTATCATCTCGGCGGTATTATTTGACAACATTCCTGGCGAGTTGGCCTATACGTCTCCGTCGGACTTTTATATACAACAATAACGTAATATAACCTAACCTAACCCAACCTAACATCTCGGCGATAATATTTGAAAACATTCATGGCGAGTTGGCCTCTACGTATCCGTGGTACATTTATATACATCAATAACGTAATATAACCTATCCTAACCCAAAATAACATCTCGGCGGTAATATTTGACCACATTCCTGGCTTGCTGGCATCTACGTCTCCGTGGGACCTTTATATATATCAATAACGTAATATAACCTAACCTAACCCAACCTATCATCTCGGCGGTAATATTTGACAACATTCCTGGCGAGTTGGCCTCTACGTCACCGTGGGACCTTTATAGACATCCGTAACGTAATATAACCTAACCTAACCCAAGCTAACATCTCGGCGGTAATATTTGACAACATTCCCGGCGAGTTGGCCTATACGTCTCCGTGGGACCTTTGTATACATCAATAACGTAATATAACCTAACCTAATCCAACCTAACATCTCGGCGGTAATATTTGATCACATTCCTGGCTTGCTGGCCTCTACGTCTCCGCGGGACCTTTATATACATCTATAACGTGATATAACCTAACCTAACCCAACCTAACATCTCGGCGGTAATATTTGAAAACATTCCTGGCGAGTTGGCCTCTACGTCACCGTGGGACCTTTATAGACATCCATAACGTAATATAACCTAACCTAACCCAAGCTAACATCTCGGCGGTAATATTTGACAACATTCCCGGCGAGTTGGCCTATACGTCTCCGTGGGACCTTTATATACATCAATAACGTAATATAACCTAACCTAACCCAACCTAACATCTCGGCGGTAATATTTGATCACATTCCTGGCTTGCTGGCCTCTACGTCTCCGCGGGACCTTTAAATACATCTATAACGTAATATAACCTAACCTAACCCAACCTAACACCTCGGCGGTAATATTTGACCACATTCCTGGCTTGCTGGCATCTACGTCTCCGTGGTACATTTATATACATCAATAACGTAATATAACCTATCCTAACCCAAAATAACATCTCGGCGGTAATATTTGACCACATTCCTGGCTTGTTGGCATCTACGTCTCCGTGGTACCTTTATATACATCAATTACGTAATATAACCTAACCTAACCCAACGTAACATCTCGGCGGTAATATTTGACAACATTCCTGGCGAGTTGGCCTCTACGTCTCGGTTTGACCTTCATATACATCAATAACGTAATATAACCTAACCGAACCCAACCTATCATCTCGGCGGTATTATTTGACAACATTCCTGGCGAGTTGGCCTATACGTCTCCGTCGGACTTTTATATACAACAATAACATAGTATAAGCTAGGCTAACCCAGTCTATCATCTCGGCGGTAATATTTGACCACATTCCTGGCTTGTTGGCCTCTGCGTCTCCGTGGGACCTTCATATACATCAATAACGAAATATAACCTAACCTAACACAACCTATCATCTCGGTGCTAATATTTGACAACATACCTGGCGAGTTGGCCTCTACGTCTCCGTGGGACCTTTATATACATCAATAACTTAATATAATCTAACCTAACCCAACCTAACATCTCGGCGGTAATATTTGAAAACATACCTGGCGAGTTGGCCTCTACGTCTCCGTGGGACCTTTATATACATCTATAACGTAATATAACCTAACCTAACCCAACCTAACATCTCGGCGGTAATATTTGAAAACATTCATGGCTAGTTGGCCTCTACGTCTCCGTGGTACATTTATATACATCAATAACGTAATATAACCTATCCTAACCCAAAATAACATCTCGGCGGTAATATTTGACCACATTCCTGGCTTGCTGGCATCTACGTCTCCGTGGGACCTTTATATATATCAATAACGTAATATAACCTAACCTAACCCAACCTATCATCTCGGCGGTAATATTTGATCACATTCCTGGCTTGCTGGCATCTACGTCTCCGCGGGACCTTTATATACATCTATAAGGTGACATAACCTAACCTAACCCAACCTAACATCTCGGCGGTAATATTTGAAAACATTCCTGGCGAGTTGGCCTCTACGTCACCGTGGGACCTTTATAGACATCCATAACGTAATATAACCTAACCTAACCCAAGCTAACATCTCGGCGGTAATATTTGACAACATTCCCGGCGAGTTGGCCTATACGTCTCCGTGGGACCTTTGTATACATCAATAACGTAATATAACCTAACCTAACCCAACCTAACGTCCCGGCGGTAATATTTGATCACATTCCTGGCTTGCTGGCCTCTACGTCTCCGCGGGACCTTTAAATACATCTATAACGTAATATAACCTAACCTAACCCAACCTAACACTTCGGCGGTAATATTTGACCACATTCCTGGCTTGCTGGCATCTACGTCTCCGTGGGACCTTTATATACATCAATAACGTAATATAACCTAACCTAACCCAACCTAACATCTCGGCGGTAATATTTGAAAACATACCTGGCGAGTTGGCCTCTACATCTCCGTGGGACCTTTATATACATCTATAACGTAATATAACCTAACCTAACCCAACCTAACATCTCGGCGATAATATTTGAAAACATTCATGGCGAGTTGGCCTCTACGTCTCCGTGGTACATTTATATACATCAATAACGTAATATAACCTATCCTAACCCAAAATAACATCTCGGCGGTAATATTTGACAACATTCCTGGCTTGCTGGCATCTACGTCTCCGTGGGACCTTTATATATATCAATAACGTAATATAACCTAACCTAACCCAACCTATCATCTCGGCGGTAATATTTGACAACATTCCTGGCTTGTTGTCATCTACGTCTCCGTGGTACCTTTATATACATCAATTACGTAATATAACCTAACCTAACCCAACGTAACATCTCGGCGGTAATATTTGACAACATTCCTGGCGAGTTGGCCTCTACGTCTCGGTTTGACCTTCATATACATCAATAACGTAATATAACCTAACCGAACCCAACCTATCATCTCGGCGGTATTATTTGACAACATTCCTGGCGAGTTGGCCTATACGTCTCCGTCGGACTTTTATATACAACAATAACATAGTATAAGCTAGGCTAACCCAGTCTATCATCTCGGCGGTAATATTTGACCACATTCCTGGCTTGTTGGCCTCTGCGTCTCCGTGGGACCTTCATATACATCAATAACGAAATATAACCTAACCTAACACAACCTATCATCTCGGTGCTAATATTTGACAACATACCTGGCGAGTTGGCCTCTACGTCTCCGTGGGACCTTTATATACATCAATAACTTAATATAATCTAACCTAACCCAACCTAACATCTCGGCGGTAATATTTGAAAACATACCTGGCGAGTTGGCCTCTACGTCTCCGTGGGACCTTTATATACATCTATAACGTAATATAACCTAACCTAACCCAACCTAACATCTCGGCGGTAATATTTGAAAACATTCATGGCTAGTTGGCCTCTACGTCTCCGTGGTACATTTATATACATCAATAACGTAATATAACCTATCCTAACCCAAAATAACATCTCGGCGGTAATATTTGACCACATTCCTGGCTTGCTGGCATCTACGTCTCCGTGGGACCTTTATATATATCAATAACGTAATATAACCTAACCTAATCCAACCTATCATCTCGGCGGTAATATTTGATCACATTCCTGGCTTGCTGGCATCTACGTCTCCGCGGGACCTTTATATACATCTATAAGGTGATATAACCTAACCTAACCCAACCTAACATCTCGGCGGTAATATTTGACCACATTCCTGGCTTGTTGGCCTCTGCGTCTCCGTGGGACCTTCATATACATCAATAACGAAATATAACCTAACCTAACACAACCTATCATCTCGGTGCTAATATTTGACAACATACCTGGCGATTTGGCCTCTACGTCTCCGTGGGACCTTTATATACATCAATAACTTAATATAATCTAACCTAACCCAACCTAACGTCTCGGCGGTAATATTTGAAAACATACCTGGCGAGTTGGCCTCTACGTCTCCGTGGGACCTTTATATACATCTATAACGTAATATAACCTAACCTAACCCAACCTAACATCTCGGCGGTAATATTTGAAAACATTCATGGCTAGTTGGCCTCTACGTCTCCGTGGTACATTTATATACATCAATAACGTAATATAACCTATCCTAACCCAAAATAACATCTCGGCGGTAATATTTGACAACATTCCTGGCTTGCTGGCATCTACGTCTCCGTGGGACCTTTATATATATCAATAACGTAATATAACCTAACCTAACCCAACCTATCATCTCGGCGGTAATATTTGATCACATTCCTGGCTTGCTGGCATCTACGTCTCCGCGGGACCTTTATATACATCTATAAGGTGATATAACCTAACCTAACCCAACCTAACATCTCGGCGGTAATATTTGAAAACATTCCTGGCGAGTTGGCCTCTACGTCACCGTGGGACCTTTATAGACATCCATAACGTAATATAACCTAACCTAACCCAAGCTAACATCTCGGCGGTAATATTTGACAACATTCCCGGCGAGTTGGCCTATACGTCTCCGTGGGACCTTTGTATACATCAATAACGTAATATAACCTAACCTAACCCAACCTAACGTCCCGGCGGTAATATTTGATCACATTCCTGGCTTGCTGGCCTCTACGTCTCCGCGGGACCTTTAAATACATCTATAACGTAATATAACCTAACCTAACCCAACCTAACACCTCGGCGGTAATATTTGACCACATTCCTGGCTTGCTGGCATCTACGTCTCCGTGGGACCTTTATATACATCAATAACGTAATATAACCTAACCTAACCCAACCTAACATCTCGGCGGTAATATTTGACAACATTCCTGCCGAGTTGGCCTCTACGTCTCGGTTTGACCTTCATATACATCAATAACGTAATATAACCTAACCTAACCCAACCTATCATCTCGGCGGTAATATTTGACAACATTCCTGGCGAGTTGGCCTATACGTCTCCGTCGGACCTTTATATACAACAATAACATAGTATAAGCTAGGCTAACCCAGTCTATCATCTCGGCGGTAATATTTGACCACATTCCTGGCTTGTTGGCATCTACGTCTCCGTGGGACCTTTATATACATCAATAACGTAATATAACATAACCGAAACCAACCTAACATCTCGGCGGTAATATTTGAAAACATTCCTGGCGAGTTGGCCTCTACGTGTCCGCGGGACCTTTAGACACATCTATAACGTAATATAACCTAATCTAACCCAACCTAAAACCTCGGCGGTAATATTTGACCACATTCCTGGCTTGCTGGCATCTACGTCTCCGTGGGACCTTTATATACATCTATAACGTAATATAACCTAATCTAACCCAACCTAAAACCTCGGCGGTAATATTTGACCACATTCCTGGCTTGCTGGCATCTACGTCTCCGTGGGACCTTTATATACATCAATAACGTAATATAACCTAACCTAACCCAACCTAACTTCTCGGCGGTAATATTTGACAACATTCCTGGCGAGTTGGCCTCTACGTCTCGGTTTGACCTTCATATACATCAATAACGTAATATAACCTAACCGAACCCAACCTATCATCTCGGCGGTATTATTTGACAACATTCCTGGCGAGTTGGCCTCTACGTCACCGTGGGACCTTTATAGACATCCGTAACGTAATATAACCTAACCTAACCCAAGCTAACATCTCGGCGGTAATATTTGACAACATTCCCGGCGAGTTGGCCTATACGTCTCCGTGGGACCTTTGTATACATCAATAACGTAATATAACCTAACCTAACCCAACCTAACATCTCGGCGGTAATATTTGAAAACATTCATGGCTAGTTGGCCTCTACGTCTCCGTGGTACATTTATATACATCAATAACGTAATATAACCTATCCTAACCCAAAATAACATCTCGGCGGTAATATTTGACCACATTCCTGGCTTGCTGGCATCTACGTCTCCGTGGGACCTTTATATATATCAATAACGTAATATAACCTAACCTAACCCAACCTAACATCCCGGCGGTAATATTTGATCACATTCCTGGCTTGCTGGCCTCTACGTCCCCGCTGGACCTTTATATACATCTATAACGTGATATAACCTAACCTAACCCAACCTAACATCTCGGCGGTAATATTTGAAAACATTCCTGGCGAGTTGGCATCTACGTCTCCGCGGGACCTTTATATACATCTATAACGTAATATAACCTAACCTAACCCAACCTAACATCTCGGCGGTAATATTTGAAAACATTCATGGCGAGTTGGCTTCTACGTCTCCGTGGGACCTTTATATACATCAATAACGTAATATAACCTATCCTAACCCAAAATAACATCTCGGCGGTAATATTTGGCCACATTCCTGGCTTGTTGGCATCTACGTCTCCGTGGGACCTTTATATACATCAATTACGTAATATAACCTAACCTAACCCAACGTAACATCTCGGCGGTAATATTTGAAAACATTCCTGGCGAGTTGGCCTCTACGTCTCCGCGGGACCTTTAAACACATCTATAACCTAATATAACCTAATCTAACCCAACCTAACACCTCGGCGGTAATATTTGACCACATTCCTGGCTTGCTGGCATCTACGTCTCCGTGGGACCTTTATATACATCAATAACGTAATATAACCTAACCTAACCCAACCTAACATCTCGGCGGTAATATTTGACAACATTCCTGGCGAGTTGGCCTCTACGTCTCGGTTTGACCTTCATATACATCAACAACGTAATATAACCTAACCGAACCCAACCTATCATCTCGGCGGTATTATTTGACAACATTCCTGGCGAGTTGGCCTCTACGTCACCGTGGGACCTTTATAGACATCCGTAACGTAATATAACCTAACCTAACCCAAGCTAACATCTCGGCGGTAATATTTGACAACATTCCCGGCGAGTTGGCCTATACGTCTCCGTGGGACCTTTGTATACATCAATAACGTAATATAACCTAACCTAATCCAACCTAACATCTCGGCGGTAATATTTGATCACATTCCTGGCTTGCTGGCCTCTACGTCTCCGCGGGACCTTTATATACATCTATAAGGTGATATAACCTAACCTAACCCAACCTAACATCTCGGCGGTAATATTTGACCACATTCCTGGCTTGTTGGCCTCTGCGTCTCCGTGGGACCTTCATATACATCAATAACGAAATATAACCTAACCTAACACAACCTATCATCTCGGTGCTAATATTTGACAACATACCTGGCGAGTTGGCCTCTACGTCTCCGTGGGACCTTTATATACATCAATAACTTAATATAATCTAACCTAACCCAACCTAACATCTCGGCGGTAATATTTGAAAACATACCTGGCGAGTTGGCCTCTACGTCTCCGTGGGACCTTTATATACATCTATAACGTAATATAACCTAACCTAACCCAACCTAACATCTCGGCGGTAATATTTGAAAACATTCATGGCTAGTTGGCCTCTACGTCTCCGTGGTACATTTATATACATCAATAACGTAATATAACCTATCCTAACCCAAAATAACATCTCGGCGGTAATATTTGACCACATTCCTGGCTTGCTGGCATCTACGTCTCCGTGGGACCTTTATATATATCAATAACGTAATATAACCTAACCTAACCCAACCTATCATCTCGGCGGTAATATTTGATCACATTCCTGGCTTGCTGGCATCTACGTCTCCGCGGGACCTTTATATACATCTATAAGGTGATATAACCTAACCTAACCCAACCTAACATCTCGGCGGTAATATTTGAAAACATTCCTGGCGAGTTGGCCTCTACGTCACCGTGGGACATTTATAGACATCCATAACGTAATATAACCTAACCTAACCCAAGCTAACATCTCGGCGGTAATATTTGACAACATTCCCGGCGAGTTGGCCTATACGTCTCCGTGGGACCTTTGTATACATCAATAACGTAATATAACCTAACCTAACCCAACCTAACGTCCCGGCGGTAATATTTGATCACATTCCTGGCTTGCTGGCCTCTACGTCTCCGCGGGACCTTTAAATACATCTATAACGTAATATAACCTAACCTAACCCAACCTAACACCTCGGCGGTAATATTTGACCACATTCCTGGCTTGCTGGCATCTACGTCTCCGTGGGACCTTTATATACATCAATAACGTAATATAACCTAACCTAACCCAACCTAACATCTCGGCGGTAATATTTGACAACATTCCTGCCGAGTTGGCCTCTACGTCTCGGTTTGACCTTCATATACATCAATAACGTAATATAACCTAACCTAACCCAACCTATCATCTCGGCGGTAATATTTGACAACATTCCTGGCGAGTTGGCCTATACGTCTTCGTCGGACCTTTATATACAACAATAACATAGTATAAGCTAGGCTAACCCAGTCTATCATCTCGGCGGTAATATTTGACCACATTCCTGGCTTGTTGGCATCTACGTCTCCGTGGGACCTTTATATACATCAATAACGTAATATAACATAACCGAAACCAACCTAACATCTCGGCGGTAATATTTGAAAACATTCCTGGCGAGTTGGCCTCTACGTGTCCGCGGGACCTTTAGACACATCTATAACGTAATATAACCTAATCTAACCCAACCTAAAACCTCGGCGGTAATATTTGACCACATTCCTGGCTTGCTGGCATCTACGTCTCCGTGGGACCTTTATATACATCAATAACGTAATATAACCTAACCTAACCCAACCTAACTTCTCGGCGGTAATATTTGACAACATTCCTGGCGAGTTGGCCTCTACGTCTCGGTTTGACCTTCATATACATCAATAACGTAATATAACCTAACCGAACCCAACCTATCATCTCGGCGGTATTATTTGACAACATTCCTGGCGAGTTGGCCTCTACGTCACCGTGGGACCTTTATAGACATCCGTAACGTAATATAACCTAACCTAACCCAAGCTAACATCTCGGCGGTAATATTTGACAACATTCCCGGCGAGTTGGCCTATACGTCTCCGTGGGACCTTTGTATACATCAATAACGTAATATAACCTAACCTAACCCAACCTAACATCTCGGCGGTAATATTTGAAAACATTCATGGCTAGTTGGCCTCTACGTCTCCGTGGTACATTTATATACATCAATAACGTAATATAACCTATCCTAACCCAAAATAACATCTCGGCGGTAATATTTGACCACATTCCTGGCTTGCTGGCATCTACGTCTCCGTGGGACCTTTATATATATCAATAACGTAATATAACCTAACCTAACCCAACCTAACATCCCGGCGGTAATATTTGATCACATTCCTGGCTTGCTGGCCTCTACGTCCCCGCTGGACCTTTATATACATCTATAACGTGATATAACCTAACCTAACCCAACCTAACATCTCGGCGGTAATATTTGAAAACATTCCTGGCGAGTTGGCATCTACGTCTCCGCGGGACCTTTATATACATCTATAACGTAATATAACCTAACCTAACCCAACCTAACATCTCGGCGGTAATATTTGAAAACATTCATGGCGAGTTGGCTTCTACGTCTCCGTGGGACCTTTATATACATCAATAACGTAATATAACCTATCCTAACCCAAAATAACATCTCGGCGGTAATATTTGGCCACATTCCTGGCTTGTTGGCATCTACGTCTCCGTGGGACCTTTATATACATCAATTACGTAATATAACCTAACCTAACCCAACGTAACATCTCGGCGGTAATATTTGAAAACATTCCTGGCGAGTTGGCCTCTACGTCTCCGCGGGACCTTTAAACACATCTATAACCTAATATAACCTAATCTAACCCAACCTAACACCTCGGCGGTAATATTTGACCACATTCCTGGCTTGCTGGCATCTACGTCTCCGTGGGACCTTTATATACATCAATAACGTAATATAACCTAACCTAACCCAACCTAACATCTCGGCGGTAATATTTGACAACATTCCTGGCGAGTTGGCCTCTACGTCTCGGTTTGACCTTCATATACATCAACAACGTAATATAACCTAACCGAACCCAACCTATCATCTCGGCGGTATTATTTGACAACATTCCTGGCGAGTTGGCCTCTACGTCACCGTGGGACCTTTATAGACATCCGTAACGTAATATAACCTAACCTAACCCAAGCTAACATCTCGGCGGTAATATTTGACAACATTCCCGGCGAGTTGGCCTATACGTCTCCGTGGGACCTTTGTATACATCAATAACGTAATATAACCTAACCTAATCCAACCTAACATCTCGGCGGTAATATTTGATCACATTCCTGGCTTGCTGGCCTCTACGTCTCCGCGGGACCTTTATATACATCTATAACGTGGTATAACCTAACCTAACCCAACCTAACATCTCGGCGGTAATATTTGAAAACATTTCTGGCGAGTTGGCCTCTACGTCACCGTGGGACCTTTATAGACATCCATAACGTAATATAACCTAACCTAACCCAAGCTAACATCTCGGCGGTAATATTTGACAACATTCCCGGCGAGTTGGCCTATACGTCTCCGTGGGACCTTTGTATATATCAATAACGTAATATAACCTAACCTAACCCAACCTAACATCCCGGCGGTAATATTTGATCACATTCCTGGCTTGCTGGCCTCTACGTCCCCGCTGGACCTTTATATACATCTATAACGTGATATAACCTAACCTAACCCAACCTAACATCTCGGCGGTAATATTTGAAAACATTCCTGGCGAGTTGGCATCTACGTCTCCGCGGTACCTTTATACACATCTATAACGTAATATAACCTAACCTAACCCAACCTAACATCTCGGCGGTAATATTTGAAAACATTCATGGCGAGTTGGCTTCTACGTCTCCGTGGGACCTTTATATACATCAATAACGTAATATAACCTATCCTAACCCAAAATAACATCTCGGCGGTAATATTTGGCCACATTCCTGGCTTGTTGGCATCTACGTCTCCGTGGGACCTTTATATACATCAATTACGTAATATAACCTAACCTAACCCAACGTAACATCCCGGCGGTAATATTTGACAACATTCCTGGCGAGTTGGCCTCTACGTCTCGGTTTGTCCTTCATATACATCAATAACGTAATATAACATAACCGAAACCAACCTAACATCTCGGCGGTAATATTTGAAAACATTCCTGGCGAGTTGGCTTCTACGTCTCCGTGGGACCTTTATATACATCAATAACGTAATATAACCTATCCTAACCCAAAATAACATCTCGGCGGTAATATTTGGCCACATTCCTGGCTTGTTGGCATCTACGTCTCCGTGGGACCTTTATATACATCAATTACGTAATATAACCTAACCTAACCCAACGTAACATCTCGGCGGTAATATTTGACAACATTCCTGGCGAGTTGGCCTCTACGTCTCGGTTTGTCCTTCATATACATCAATAACGTAATATAACATAACCGAAACCAACCTAACATCTCGGCGGTAATATTTGAAAACATTCCTGGCGAGTTGGCCTCTACGTCTCCGCGGGACCTTTAAACACATCTATAACGTAATATAACCTAATCTAACCCAACCTAACACCTCGGCGGTAATATTTGACCACATTCCTGGCTTGCTGGCATCTACGTCTCCGTGGGACCTTTATATACATCAATAACGTAATATAACCTAACCTAACCCAACCTAACATCTCGGCGGTAATATTTGACAACATTCCTGGCGAGTTGGCCTCTACGTCTCGGTTTGACCTTCATATACATCAATAACGTAATATAACCTAACCGAACCCAACCTATCATCTCGGCGGTATTATTTGACAACATTCCTGGCGAGTTGGCCTCTACGTCACCGTGGGACCTTTATAGACATCCGTAACGTCATATAACCTAACCTAACCCAAGCTAACATCTCGGCGGTAATATTTGACAACATTCCCGGCGAGTTGGCCTATACGTCTCCGTGGGACCTTTGTATACATCAATAACGTAATATAACCTAACCTAATCCAACCTAACATCTCGGCGGTAATATTTGATCACATTCCTGGATTGCTGGCCTCTACGTCTCCGCGGGACCTTTATATACATCTATAACGTGATATAACCTAACCTAACCCAACCTAACATCTCGGCGGTAATATTTGAAAACATTCCTGGCGAGTTGGCCTCTACGTCACCGTGGGACCTTTATAGACATCCATAACGTAATATAACCTAACCTAACCCAAGCTAACATCTCGGCGGTAATATTTGACAACATTCCCGGCGAGTTGGCCTATACGTCTCCGTGGGACCTTTGTATACATCAATAACGTAATATAACCTAACCTAACCCAACCTAACGTCCCGGCGGTAATATTTGATCACATTCCTGGCTTGCTGGCCTCTACGTCTCCGCGGGACCTTTAAATACATCTATAACGTAATATAACCTAACCTAACCCAACCTAACACCTCGGCGGTAATATTTGACCACATTCCTGGCTTGCTGGCATCTACGTCTCCGTGGGACCTTTATATACATCAATAACGTAATATAACCTAACCTAACCCAACCTAACATCTCGGCGGTAATATTTGACAACATTCCTGCCGAGTTGGCCTCTACGTCTCGGTTTGACCTTCATATACATCAATAACGTAATATAACCTAACCTAACCCAACCTATCATCTCGGCGGTAATATTTGACAACATTCCTGGCGAGTTGGCCTATACGTCTCCGTCGGACCTTTATATACAACAATAACATAGTATAAGCTAGGCTAACCCAGTCTATCATCTCGGCGGTAATATTTGACCACATTCCTGGCTTGTTGGCATCTACGTCTCCGTGGGACCTTTATATACATCAATAACGTAATATAACATAACCGAAACCAACCTAACATCTCGGCGGTAATATTTGAAAACATTCATGGCTAGTTGGCCTCTACGTCTCCGTGGTACATTTATATACATCAATAACGTAATATAACCTA
Organism: Xylocopa violacea; assembly: GCA_963969225.1. Taxonomy (NCBI): domain Eukaryota; kingdom Metazoa; phylum Arthropoda; class Insecta; order Hymenoptera; family Apidae; genus Xylocopa; species Xylocopa violacea. Next base: position 2,075,417 of record CAXAJV010000147.1, on the reverse strand, counting down.
TCCTAACCCAAAATAACATCTCGGCGGTAATATTTGACCACATTCCTGGCTTGCTGGCATCTACGTCTCCGTGGGACCTTTATATATATCAATAACGTAATATAACCTAACCTAACCCAACCTAACATCCCGGCGGTAATATTTGATCACATTCCTGGCTTGCTGGCCTCTACGTCCCCGCTGGACCTTTATATACATCTATAACGTGATATAACCTAACCTAACCCAACCTAACATCTCGGCGGTAATATTTGAAAACATTCCTGGCGAGTTGGCATCTACGTCTCCGCGGGACCTTTATATACATCTATAACGTAATATAACCTAACCTAACCCAACCTAACATCTCGGCGGTAATATTTGAAAACATTCATGGCGAGTTGGCTTCTACGTCACCGTGGGACCTTTATAGACATCCGTAACGTCATATAACCTAACCTAACCCAAGCTAACATCTCGGCGGTAATATTTGACAACATTCCCGGCGAGTTGGCCTATACGTCTCCGTGGGACCTTTGTATACATCAATAACGTAATATAACCTAACCTAATCCAACCTAACATCTCGGCGGTAATATTTGATCACATTCCTGGATTGCTGGCCTCTACGTCTCCGCGGGACCTTTATATACATCTATAACGTGATATAACCTAACCTAACCCAACCTAACATCTCGGCGGTAATATTTGAAAACATTCCTGGCGAGTTGGCCTCTACGTCACCGTGGGACCTTTATAGACATCCATAACGTAATATAACCTAACCTAACCCAAGCTAACATCTCGGCGGTAATATTTGACAACATTCCCGGCGAGTTGGCCTATACGTCTCCGTGGGACCTTTGTATACATCAATAACGTAATATAACCTAACCTAACCCAACCTAACGTCCCGGCGGTAATATTTGATCACATTCCTGGCTTGCTGGCCTCTACGTCTCCGCGGGACCTTTAAATACATCTATAACGTAATATAACCTAACCTAACCCAACCTAACACCTCGGCGGTAATATTTGACCACATTCCTGGCTTGCTGGCATCTACGTCTCCGTGGGACCTTTATATACATCAATAACGTAATATAACCTAACCTAACCCAACCTAACATCTCGGCGGTAATATTTGACAACATTCCTGCCGAGTTGGCCTCTACGTCTCGGTTTGACCTGCATATACATCAATAACGTAATATAACCTAACCTAACCCAACCTATCATCTCGGCGGTAATATTTGACAACATTCCTGGCGAGTTGGCCTATACGTCTCCGTCGGACCTTTATATACAACAATAACATAGTATAAGCTAGGCTAACCCAGTCTATCATCTCGGCGGTAATATTTGACCACATTCCTGGCTTGTTGGCATCTACGTCTCCGTGGGACCTTTATATACATCAATAACGTAATATAACATAACCGAAACCAACCTAACATCTCGGCGGTAATATTTGAAAACATTCATGGCTAGTTGGCCTCTACGTCTCCGTGGTACATTTATATACATCAATAACGTAATATAACCTATCCTAACCCAAAATAACATCTCGGCGGTAATATTTGACCACATTCCTGGCTTGCTGGCATCTACGTCTCCGTGGGACCTTTATATATATCAATAACGTAATATAACCTAACCTAACCCAACCTAACATCCCGGCGGTAATATTTGATCACATTCCTGGCTTGCTGGCCTCTACGTCCCCGCTGGACCTTTATATACATCTATAACGTGATATAACCTAACCTAACCCAACCTAACATCTCGGCGGTAATATTTGAAAACATTCCTGGCGAGTTGGCATCTACGTCTCCGCGGGACCTTTATATACATCTATAACGTAATATAACCTAACCTAACCCAACCTAACATCTCGGCGGTAATATTTGAAAACATTCATGGCGAGTTGGCTTCTACGTCTCCGTGGGACCTTTATATACATCAATAACGTAATATAACCTATCCTAACCCAAAATAACATCTCGGCGGTAATATTTGGCCACATTCCTGGCTTGTTGGCATCTACGTCTCCGTGGGACCTTTATATACATCAATTACGTAATATAACCTAACCTAACCCAACGTAACATCTCGGCGGTAATATTTGAAAACATTCCTGGCGAGTTGGCCTCTACGTCTCCGCGGGACCTTTAAACACATCTATAACCTAATATAACCTAATCTAACCCAACCTAACACCTCGGCGGTAATATTTGACCACATTCCTGGCTTGCTGGCATCTACGTCTCCGTGGGACCTTTATATACATCAATAACGTAATATAACCTAACCTAACCCAACCTAACATCTCGGCGGTAATATTTGACAACATTCCTGGCGAGTTGGCCTCTACGTCTCGGTTTGACCTTCATATACATCAACAACGTAATATAACCTAACCGAACCCAACCTATCATCTCGGCGGTATTATTTGACAACATTCCTGGCGAGTTGGCCTCTACGTCACCGTGGGACCTTTATAGACATCCGTAACGTAATATAACCTAACCTAACCCAAGCTAACATCTCGGCGGTAATATTTGACAACATTCCCGGCGAGTTGGCCTATACGTCTCCGTGGGACCTTTGTATACATCAATAACGTAATATAACCTAACCTAATCCAACCTAACATCTCGGCGGTAATATTTGATCACATTCCTGGCTTGCTGGCCTCTACGTCTCCGCGGGACCTTTATATACATCTATAAGGTGATATAACCTAACCTAACCCAACCTAACATCTCGGCGGTAATATTTGACCACATTCCTGGCTTGTTGGCCTCTGCGTCTCCGTGGGACCTTCATATACATCAATAACGAAATATAACCTAACCTAACACAACCTATCATCTCGGTGCTAATATTTGACAACATACCTGGCGAGTTGGCCTCTACGTCTCCGCGGGACCTTTAAACACATCTATAACCTAATATAACCTAATCTAACCCAACCTAACACCTCGGCGGTAATATTTGACCACATTCCTGGCTTGCTGGCATCTACGTCTCCGTGGGACCTTTATATACATCAATAACGTAATATAACCTAACCTAACCCAACCTAACATCTCGGCGGTAATATTTGACAACATTCCTGGCGAGTTGGCCTCTACGTCTCGGTTTGACCTTCATATACATCAACAACGTAATATAACCTAACCGAACCCAACCTATCATCTCGGCGGTATTATTTGACAACATTCCTGGCGAGTTGGCCTCTACGTCACCGTGGGACCTTTATAGACATCCGTAACGTAATATAACCTAACCTAACCCAAGCTAACATCTCGGCGGTAATATTTGACAACATTCCCGGCGAGTTGGCCTATACGTCTCCGTGGGACCTTTGTATACATCAATAACGTAATATAACCTAACCTAATCCAACCTAACATCTCGGCGGTAATATTTGATCACATTCCTGGCTTGCTGGCCTCTACGTCTCCGCGGGACCTTTATATACATCTATAAGGTGATATAACCTAACCTAACCCAACCTAACATCTCGGCGGTAATATTTGACCACATTCCTGGCTTGTTGGCCTCTGCGTCTCCGTGGGACCTTCATATACATCAATAACGAAATATAACCTAACCTAACACAACCTATCATCTCGGTGCTAATATTTGACAACATACCTGGCGAGTTGGCCTCTACGTCTCCGTGGGACCTTTATATACATCAATAACTTAATATAATCTAACCTAACCCAACCTAACATCTCGGCGGTAATATTTGAAAACATACCTGGCGAGTTGGCCTCTACGTCTCCGTGGGACCTTTATATACATCTATAACGTAATATAACCTAACCTAACCCAACCTAACATCTCGGCGGTAATATTTGAAAACATTCATGGCTAGTTGGCCTCTACGTCTCCGTGGTACATTTATATACATCAATAACGTAATATAACCTATCCTAACCCAAAATAACATCTCGGCGGTAATATTTGACCACATTCCTGGCTTGCTGGCATCTACGTCTCCGTGGGACCTTTATATATATCAATAACGTAATATAACCTAACCTAACCCAACCTATCATCTCGGCGGTAATATTTGATCACATTCCTGGCTTGCTGGCATCTACGTCTCCGCGGGACCTTTATATACATCTATAAGGTGATATAACCTAACCTAACCCAACCTAACATCTCGGCGGTAATATTTGAAAACATTCCTGGCGAGTTGGCCTCTACGTCACCGTGGGACATTTATAGACATCCATAACGTAATATAACCTAACCTAACACAAGCTAACATCTCGGCGGTAATATTTGACAACATTCCCGGCGAGTTGGCCTATACGTCTCCGTGGGACCTTTGTATACATCAATAACGTAATATAACCTAACCTAACCCAACCTAACGTCCCGGCGGTAATATTTGATCACATTCCTGGCTTGCTGGCCTCTACGTCTCCGCGGGACCTTTAAATACATCTATAACGTAATATAACCTAACCTAACCCAACCTAACACCTCGGCGGTAATATTTGACCACATTCCTGGCTTGCTGGCATCTACGTCTCCGTGGGACCTTTATATACATCAATAACGTAATATAACCTAACCTAACCCAACCTAACATCTCGGCGGTAATATTTGACAACATTCCTGCCGAGTTGGCCTCTACGTCTCGGTTTGACCTTCATATACATCAATAACGTAATATAACCTAACCTAACCCAACCTATCATCTCGGCGGTAATATTTGACAACATTCCTGGCGAGTTGGCCTATACGTCTCCGTCGGACCTTTATATACAACAATAACATAGTATAAGCTAGGCTAACCCAGTCTATCATCTCGGCGGTAATATTTGACCACATTCCTGGCTTGTTGGCATCTACGTCTCCGTGGGACCTTTATATACATCAATAACGTAATATAACATAACCGAAACCAACCTAACATCTCGGCGGTAATATTTGAAAACATTCCTGGCGAGTTGGCCTCTACGTGTCCGCGGGACCTTTAGACACATCTATAACGTAATATAACCTAATCTAACCCAACCTAAAACCTCGGCGGTAATATTTGACCACATTCCTGGCTTGCTGGCATCTACGTCTCCGTGGGACCTTTATATACATCAATAACGTAATATAACCTAACCTAACCCAACCTAACTTCTCGGCGGTAATATTTGACAACATTCCTGGCGAGTTGGCCTCTACGTCTCGGTTTGACCTTCATATACATCAATAACGTAATATAACCTAACCGAACCCAACCTATCATCTCGGCGGTATTATTTGACAACATTCCTGGCGAGTTGGCCTCTACGTCACCGTGGGACCTTTATAGACATCCGTAACGTAATATAACCTAACCTAACCCAAGCTAACATCTCGGCGGTAATATTTGACAACATTCCCGGCGAGTTGGCCTATACGTCTCCGTGGGACCTTTGTATACATCAATAACGTAATATAACCTAACCTAACCCAACCTAACATCTCGGCGGTAATATTTGAAAACATTCATGGCTAGTTGGCCTCTACGTCTCCGTGGTACATTTATATACATCAATAACGTAATATAACCTATCCTAACCCAAAATAACATCTCGGCGGTAATATTTGACCACATTCCTGGCTTGCTGGCATCTACGTCTCCGTGGGACCTTTATATATATCAATAACGTAATATAACCTAACCTAACCCAACCTAACATCCCGGCGGTAATATTTGATCACATTCCTGGCTTGCTGGCCTCTACGTCCCCGCTGGACCTTTATATACATCTATAACGTGATATAACCTAACCTAACCCAACCTAACATCTCGGCGGTAATATTTGAAAACATTCCTGGCGAGTTGGCATCTACGTCTCCGCGGGACCTTTATATACATCTATAACGTAATATAACCTAACCTAACCCAACCTAACATCTCGGCGGTAATATTTGAAAACATTCATGGCGAGTTGGCTTCTACGTCTCCGTGGGACCTTTATATACATCAATAACGTAATATAACCTATCCTAACCCAAAATAACATCTCGGCGGTAATATTTGGCCACATTCCTGGCTTGTTGGCATCTACGTCTCCGTGGGACCTTTATATACATCAATTACGTAATATAACCTAACCTAACCCAACGTAACATCTCGGCGGTAATATTTGAAAACATTCCTGGCGAGTTGGCCTCTACGTCTCCGCGGGACCTTTAAACACATCTATAACCTAATATAACCTAATCTAACCCAACCTAACACCTCGGCGGTAATATTTGACCACATTCCTGGCTTGCTGGCATCTACGTCTCCGTGGGACCTTTATATACATCAATAACGTAATATAACCTAACCTAACCCAACCTAACATCTCGGCGGTAATATTTGACAACATTCCTGGCGAGTTGGCCTCTACGTCTCGGTTTGACCTTCATATACATCAACAACGTAATATAACCTAACCGAACCCAACCTATCATCTCGGCGGTATTATTTGACAACATTCCTGGCGAGTTGGCCTCTACGTCACCGTGGGACCTTTATAGACATCCGTAACGTAATATAACCTAACCTAACCCAAGCTAACATCTCGGCGGTAATATTTGACAACATTCCCGGCGAGTTGGCCTATACGTCTCCGTGGGACCTTTGTATACATCAATAACGTAATATAACCTAACCTAATCCAACCTAACATCTCGGCGGTAATATTTGATCACATTCCTGGCTTGCTGGCCTCTACGTCCCCGCTGGACCTTTATATACATCTATAACGTGATATAACCTAACCTAACCCAACCTAACATCTCGGCGGTAATATTTGAAAACATTCATGGCGAGTTGGCTTCTACGTCTCCGTGGGACCTTTATATACATCAATAACGTAATATAACCTATCCTAACCCAAAATAACATCTCGGCGGTAATATTTGGCCACATTCCTGGCTTGTTGGCATCTACGTCTCCGTGGGACCTTTATATACATCAATTACGTAATATAACCTAACCTAACCCAACGTAACATCCCGGCGGTAATATTTGACAACATTCCTGGCGAGTTGGCCTCTACGTCTCGGTTTGTCCTTCATATACATCAATAACGTAATATAACATAACCGAAACCAACCTAACATCTCGGCGGTAATATTTGAAAACATTCCTGGCGAGTTGGCTTCTACGTCTCCGTAGGACCTTTATATACATCAATAACGTAATATAACCTATCCTAACCCAAAATAACATCTCGGCGGTAATATTTGGCCACATTCCTGGCTTGTTGGCATCTACGTCTCCGTGGGACCTTTATATACATCAATTACGTAATATAACCTAACCTAACCCAACGTAACATCTCGGCGGTAATATTTGACAACATTCCTGGCGAGTTGGCCTCTACGTCTCGGTTTGTCCTTCATATACATCAATAACGTAATATAACATAACCGAAACCAACCTAACATCTCGGCGGTAATATTTGAAAACATTCCTGGCGAGTTGGCCTCTACGTCTCCGCGGGACCTTTAAACACATCTATAACGTAATATAACCTAATCTAACCCAACCTAACACCTCGGCGGTAATATTTGACCACATTCCTGGCTTGCTGGCATCTACGTCTCCGTGGGACCTTTATATACATCAATAACGTAATATAACCTAACCTAACCCAACCTAACATCTCGGCGGTAATATTTGACAACATTCCTGGCGAGTTGGCCTCTACGTCTCGGTTTGACCTTCATATACATCAATAACGTAATATAACCTAACCGAACCCAACCTATCATCTCGGCGGTATTATTTGACAACATTCCTGGCGAGTTGGCCTCTACGTCACCGTGGGACCTTTATAGACATCCGTAACGTCATATAACCTAACCTAACCCAAGCTAACATCTCGGCGGTAATATTTGACAACATTCCCGGCGAGTTGGCCTATACGTCTCCGTGGGACCTTTGTATACATCAATAACGTAATATAACCTAACCTAATCCAACCTAACATCTCGGCGGTAATATTTGATCACATTCCTGGCTTGCTGGCCTCTACGTCTCCGCGGGACCTTTATATACATCTATAACGTGATATAACCTAACCTAACCCAACCTAACATCTCGGCGGTAATATTTGAAAACATTCCTGGCGAGTTGGCCTCTACGTCACCGTGGGACCTTTATAGACATCCATAACGTAATATAACCTAACCTAACCCAAGCTAACATCTCGGCGGTAATATTTGACAACATTCCCGGCGAGTTGGCCTATACGTCTCCGTGGGACCTTTGTATATATCAATAACGTAATATAACCTAACCTAACCCAACCTAACATCCCGGCGGTAATATTTGATCACATTCCTGGCTTGCTGGCCTCTACGTCCCCGCTGGACCTTTATATACATCTATAACGTGATATAACCTAACCTAACCCAACCTAACATCTCGGCGGTAATATTTGAAAACATTCCTGGCGAGTTGGCATCTACGTCTCCGCGGTACCTTTATATACATCTATAACGTAATATAACCTAACCTAACCCAACCTAACATCTCGGCGGTAATATTTGAAAACATTCATGGCGAGTTGGCTTCTACGTCTCCGTGGGACCTTTATATACATCAATAACGTAATATAACCTATCCTAACCCAAAATAACATCTCGGCGGTAATATTTGGCCACATTCCTGGCTTGTTGGCATCTACGTCTCCGTGGGACCTTTATATACATCAATTACGTAATATAACCTAACCTAACCCAACGTAACATCTCGGCGGTAATATTTGACAACATTCCTGGCGAGTTGGCCTCTACGTCTCGGTTTGTCCTTCATATACATCAATAACGTAATATAACATAACCGAAACCAACCTAACATCTCGGCGGTAATATTTGAAAACATTCCTGGCGAGTTGGCCTCTACGTCTCCGCGAGACCTTTAAACACATCTATAACGTAATATAACCTAATCTAACCCAACCTAACACCTCGGCGGTAATATTTGACCACATTCCTGGCTTGCTGGCATCTACGTCTCCGTGGGACCTTTATATACATCAATAACGTAATATAACCTAACCTAACCCAACCTAACATCTCGGCGGTAATATTTGACAACATTCCTGGCGAGTTGGCCTCTACGTCTCGGTTTGACCTTCATATACATCAATAACGTAATATAACCTAACCGAACCCAACCTATCATCTCGGCGGTATTATTTGACAACATTCCTGGCGAGTTGGCCTATACGTCTCCGTCGGACTTTTATATACAACAATAACATAGTATAAGCTAGGCTAACCCAGTCTATCATCTCGGCGGTATTATTTGACAACATTCCTGGCGAGTTGGCCTATACGTCTCCGTCGGACTTTTATATACAACAATAACATAGTATAAGCTAGGCTAACCCAGTCTATCATCTCGGCGGTAATATTTGACCACATTCCTGGCTTGTTGGCCTCTGCGTCTCCGTGGGACCTTCATATACATCAATAACGAAATATAACCTAACCTAACACAACCTATCATCACGGTGCTAATATTTGACAACATACCTGGCGAGTTGGCCTCTACGTCTCCGTGGGACCTTTATATACATCAATAACGTAATATAACCTAACCTAACCCAACCTAACATCTCGGCGGTAATATTTGATCACATTCCTGGCTTGCTGGCCTCTACGTCTCCGCGGGACATTTATATAAATCTATAACGTGATATAACCTAACCTAACCCAACCTAACATCTCGGCGGTAATATTTGAAAACATTCCTGGCGAGTTGGCCTCTACGTCACCGTGGGACCTTTATAGACATCCATAACGTAATATAACCTAACCTAACCCAAGCTAACATCTCGGCGGTAATATTTGACAACATTCCCGGCGAGTTGGCCTATACGTCTCCGTGGGACCTTTGTATACATCAATAACGTAATATAACCTAACCTAACCCAACCTAACATCCCGGCGGTAATATTTGATCACATTCCTGGCTTGCTGGCCTCTACGTCCCCGCTGGACCTTTATATACATCTATAACGTGATATAACCTAACCTAACCCAACCTAACATCTCGGCGGTAATATTTGAAAACATTCCTGGCGAGTTGGCATCTACGTCTCCGCGGTACCTTTATATACATCTATAACGTAATATAACCTAACCTAACCCAACCTAACATCTCGGCGGTAATATTTGAAAACATTCATGGCGAGTTGGCTTCTACGTCTCCGTGGGACCTTTATATACATCAATAACGTAATATAACCTATCCTAACCCAAAATAACATCTCGGCGGTAATATTTGGCCACATTCCTGGCTTGTTGGCATCTACGTCTCCGTGGGACCTTTATATACATCAATTACGTAATATAACCTAACCTAACCCAACGTAACATTTCGGCGGTAATATTTGACAACATTCCTGGCGAGTTGGCCTCTACGTCTCGGTTTGTCCTTCATATACATCAATAACGTAATATAACATAACCGAAACCAACCTAACATCTCGGCGGTAATATTTGAAAACATTCCTGGCGAGTTGGCCTCTACGTCTCCGCGGGACCTTTAAACACATCTATAACGTAATATAACCTAATCTAACCCAACCTAACACCTCGGCGGTAATATTTGACGACATTCCTGGCTTGCTGGCATCTACGTCTCCGTGGGACCTTTATATACATCAATAACGTAATATAACCTAACCTAACCCAACCTAACATCTCGGCGGTAATATTTGACAACATTCCTGGCGAGTTGGCCTCTACGTCTCGGTTTGACCTTCATATACATCAATAACGAAATATAACCTAACCGAACCCAACCTATCATCTCGGCGGTATTATTTGACAACATTCCTGGCGAGTTGGCCTATACGTCTCCGTCGGACTTTTATATACAACAATAACATAGTATAAGCTAGGCTAACCCAGTCTATCATCTCGGCGGTATTATTTGACAACATTCCTGGCGAGTTGGCCTATACGTCTCCGTCGGACTTTTATATACAACAATAACATAGTATAAGCTAGGCTAACCCAGTCTATCATCTCGGCGGTAATATTTGACCACATTCCTGGCTTGTTGGCCTCTGCGTCTCCGTGGGACCTTCATATACATCAATAACGAAATATAACCTAACCTAACACAACCTATTATCACGGTGCTAATATTTGACAACATACCTGGCGAGTTGGCCTCTACGTCTCCGTGGGACCTTTATATACATCAATAACGTAATATAACCTAACCTAACCCAACCTAACATCTCGGCGGTAATATTTGATCACATTCCTGGCTTGCTGGCCTCTACGTCTCCGCGGGACATTTATATACATCTATAACGTGATATAACCTAACCTAACCCAACCTAACATCTCGGCGGTAATATTTGAAAACATTCCTGGCGAGTTGGCCTCTACGTCACCGTGGGACCTTTATAGACATCCATAACGTAATATAACCTAACCTAACCCAAGCTAACATATCGGCGGTAATATTTGACAACATTCCCGGCGAGTTGGCCTATACGTCTCCGTGGGACCTTTATATGCATCAATAACGTAATATAACCTAACGTAACCCAACCTAACATCTCGGCGGTAATATTTGATCACATTCCTGGCTTGCTGGCCTCTACGTCTCCGTCGGACCTTTATATACAACAATAACATAGTATAAGCTAGGCTAAACCAGTCTATCATCTCGGCGGTAATATTTGACCACATTCCTGGCTTGTTGGCCTCTGCGTCTCCGTGGGACCTTCATATACATCAATAACGAAATATAACCTAACCTAACACAACCTATCATCTCGGTGCTAATATTTGACAACATACCTGGCGAGTTGGCCTCTACGTCTCCGTGGGACCTTTATATACATCAATAACTTAATATAACCTAACCTAACCCAACCTAACATCTCGGCGGTAATATTTGAAAACATACCTGGCGAGTTGGCCTCTACGTCTCCGTGGGACCTTTATATACATCTATAACGTAATATAACCTAACCTAACCCAACCTAACATCTCGGCGGTAATATTTGAAAACATTCATGGCTAGTTGGCCTCTACGTCTCCGTGGTACATTTATATACATCAATAACGTAATATAACCTATCCTAACCCAAAATAACATCTCGGCGGTAATATTTGACCACATTCCTGGCTTGCTGGCATCTACGTCTCCGTGGGACCTTTATATATATCAATAACGTAATATAACCTAACCTAACCCAACCTATCATCTCGGCGGTAATATTTGATCACATTCCTGGCTTGCTGGCCTCTACGTCTCCGCGGGACCTTTATATACATCTATAACGTGATATAACCTAACCTAACCCAACCTAACATCTCGGCGGTAATATTTGAAAACATTCCTGGCGAGTTGGCCTCTACGTCACCGTGGGACCTTTATAGACATCCATAACGTAATATAACCTAACCTAACCCAAGCTAACATCTCGGCGGTAATATTTGACAACATTCCCGGCGAGTTGGCCTATACGTCTCCGTGGGACCTTTGTATACATCAATAACGTAATATAACCTAACCTAACCCAACCTAACATCCCGGCGGTAATATTTGATCACATTCCTGGCTTGCTGGCCTCTACGTCCCCGCTGGACCTTTATATACATCTATAACGTGATATAACCTAACCTAACCCAACCTAACATCTCGGCGGTAATATTTGAAAACATTCCTGGCGAGTTGGCATCTACGTCTCCGCGGTACCTTTATATACATCTATAACGTAATATAACCTAACCTAACCCAACCTAACATCTCGGCGGTAATATTTGAAAACATTCATGGCGAGTTGGCTTCTACGTCTCCGTGGGACCTTTATATACATCAATAACGTAATATAACCTATCCTAACCCAAAATAACATCTCGGCGGTAATATTTGGCCACATTCCTGGCTTGTTGGCATCTACGTCTCCGTGGGACCTTTATATACATCAATTACGTAATATAACCTAACCTAACCCAACGTAACATTTCGGCGGTAATATTTGACAACATTCCTGGCGAGTTGGCCTCTACGTCTCGGTTTGTCCTTCATATACATCAATAACGTAATATAACATAACCGAAACCAACCTAACATCTCGGCGGTAATTTTTGAAAACATTCCTGGCGAGTTGGCCTCTACGTCTCCGCGGGACCTTTAAACACATCTATAACGTAATATAACCTAATCTAACCCAACCTAACACCTCGGCGGTAATATTTGACGACATTCCTGGCTTGCTGGCATCTACGTCTCCGTGGGACCTTTATATACATCAATAACGTAATATAACCTAACCTAACCCAACCTAACATCTCGGCGGTAATATTTGACAACATTCCTGGCGAGTTGGCCTCCACGTCTCGGTTTGACCTTCATATACATCAATAACGAAATATAACCTAACCGAACCCAACCTATCATCTCGGCGGTATTATTTGACAACATTCCTGGCGAGTTGGCCTATACGTCTCCGTCGGACTTTTATATACAACAATAACATAGTATAAGCTAGGCTAACCCAGTCTATCATCTCGGCGGTATTATTTGACAACATTCCTGGCGAGTTGGCCTATACGTCTCCGTCGGACTTTTATATACAACAATAACATAGTATAAGCTAGGCTAACCCAGTCTATCATCTCGGCGGTAATATTTGACCACATTCCTGGCTTGTTGGCCTCTGCGTCTCCGTGGGACCTTCATATACATCAATAACGAAATATAACCTAACCTAACACAACCTATTATCACGGTGCTAATATTTGACAACATACCTGGCGAGTTGGCCTCTACGTCTCCGTGGGACCTTTATATACATCAATAACGTAATATAACCTAACCTAACCCAACCTAACATCTCGGCGGTAATATTTGATCACATTCCTGGCTTGCTGGCCTCTACGTCTCCGCGGGACATTTATATACATCTATAACGTGATATAACCTAACCTAACCCAACCTAACATCTCGGCGGTAATATTTGAAAACATTCCTGGCGAGTTGGCCTCTACGTCACCGTGGGACCTTTATAGACATCCATAACGTAATATAACCTAACCTAACCCAAGCTAACATATCGGCGGTAATATTTGACAACATTCCCGGCGAGTTGGCCTATACGTCTCCGTGGGACCTTTATATGCATCAATAACGTAATATAACCTAACGTAACCCAACCTAACATCTCGGCGGTAATATTTGATCACATTCCTGGCTTGCTGGCCTCTACGTCTCCGTCGGACCTTTATATACAACAATAACATAGTATAAGCTAGGCTAAACCAGTCTATCATCTCGGCGGTAATATTTGACCACATTCCTGGCTTGTTGGCCTCTGCGTCTCCGTGGGACCTTCATATACATCAATAACGAAATATAACCTAACCTAACACAACCTATCATCTCGGTGCTAATATTTGACAACATACCTGGCGAGTTGGCCTCTACGTCTCCGTGGGACCTTTATATACATCAATAACTTAATATAACCTAACCTAACCCAACCTAACATCTCGGCGGTAATATTTGAAAACATACCTGGCGAGTTGGCCTCTACGTCTCCGTGGGACCTTTATATACATCTATAACGTAATATAACCTAACCTAACCCAACCTAACATCTCGGCGGTAATATTTGAAAACATTCATGGCTAGTTGGCCTCTACGTCTCCGTGGTACATTTATATACATCAATAACGTAATATAACCTATCCTAACCCAAAATAACATCTCGGCGGTAATATTTGACCACATTCCTGGCTTGCTGGCATCTACGTCTCCGTGGGACCTTTATATATATCAATAACGTAATATAACCTAACCTAACCCAACCTATCATCTCGGCGGTAATATTTGATCACATTCCTGGCTTGCTGGCCTCTACGTCTCCGCGGGACCTTTATATACATCTATAACGTGATATAACCTAACCTAACCCAACCTAACATCTCGGCGGTAATATTTGAAAACATTCCTGGCGAGTTGGCCTCTACGTCACCGTGGGACCTTTATAGACATCC
The DNA here is from genome assembly GCA_963969225.1 of Xylocopa violacea. Lineage (NCBI taxonomy): Eukaryota > Metazoa > Arthropoda > Insecta > Hymenoptera > Apidae > Xylocopa > Xylocopa violacea. Next base: position 2,060,393 of record CAXAJV010000147.1, on the reverse strand, counting down.
ATAACGTAATATAACCTAACCTAACCCAAGCTAACATCTCGGCGGTAATATTTGACAACATTCCCGGCGAGTTGGCCTATACGTCTCCGTGGGACCTTTGTATACATCAATAACGTAATATAACCTAACCTAACCCAACCTAACATCCCGGCGGTAATATTTGATCACATTCCTGGCTTGCTGGCCTCTACGTCCCCGCTGGACCTTTATATACATCTATAACGTGATATAACCTAACCTAACCCAACCTAACATCTCGGCGGTAATACTTGAAAACATTCCTGGCGAGTTGGCATCTACGTCTCCGCGGGACCTTTATATACATCTATAACGTAATATAACCTAACCTAACCCAACCTAACATCTCGGCGGTAATATTTGAAAACATTCATGGCGAGTTGGCTTCTACGTCTCCGTGGGACCTTTATATACATCAAGAACGTAATATAACCTATCCTAACCCAAAATAACATCTCGGCGGTAATATTTGGCCACATTCCTGGCTTGTTGGCATCTACGTCTCCGTGGGACCTTTATATACATCAATAACGTAATATAACCTAACCTAACCCAACCTAACTTCTCGGCGGTAATATTTGACAACATTCCTGGCGAGTTGGCCTCTACGTCTCGGTTTGACCTTCATATACATCAATAACGTAATATAACCTAACCGAACCCAACCTATCATCTCGGCGGTATTATTTGACAACATTCCTGGCGAGTTGGCCTCTACGTCACCGTGGGACCTTTATAGACATCCGTAACGTAATATAACCTAACCTAACCCAAGCTAACATCTCGGCGGTAATATTTGACAACATTCCCGGCGAGTTGGCCTATACGTCTCCGTGGGACCTTTGTATACATCAATAACGTAATATAACCTAACCTAATCCAACCTAACATCTCGGCGGTAATATTTGATCACATTCCTGGCTTGCTGGCCTCTACGTCTCCGCGGGACCTTTATATACATCTATAACGTGATATAACCTAACCTAACCCAACCTAACATCTCGGCGGTAATATTTGAAAACATTCCTGGCGAGTTGGCCTTTACGTCACCGTGGGACCTTTATAGACATCCATAACGTAATATAACCTAACCTAACCCAACCTAACATCTCGGCGGTAATATTTGATCACATTCCTGGCTTGCTGGCCTCTACGTCTCCGCGGGACCTTTAAATACATCTACAACGTAATATAACCTAACCTAACCCAACCTAACACCTCGGCGTTAATATTTGACCACATTCCTGGCTTGCTGGCATCTACGTCTCCGTGGTACATTTATATACATCAATAACGTAATATAACCTATCCTAACCCAAAATAACATCTCGGCGGTAATATTTGACCACATTCCTGGCTTGTTGGCATCTACGTCTCCGTGGTACCTTTATATACATCAATTACGTAATATAACCTAACCTAACCCAACGTAACATCTCGGCGGTAATATTTGACAACATTCCTGGCGAGTTGGCCTCTACGTCTCCGTGGGACCTTCATATACATCAATAACGTAATATAACCTAACCGAACCCAACCTATCATCTCGGCGGTAATATTTGAAAACATTCATGGCTAGTTGGCCTCTACGTCTCCGTGGTACATTTATATACATCAATAACGTAATATAACCTATCCTAACCCAAAATAACATCTCGGCGGTAATATTTGACCACATTCCTGGCTTGCTGGCATCTACGTCTCCGTGGGACCTTTATATATATCAATAACGTAATATAACCTAACCTAACCCAACCTATCATCTCGGCGGTAATATTTGATCACATTCCTGGTTTGCTGGCCTCTACGTCTCCGTGGGACCTTTATATACATCTATAACGTGATATAACCTAACCTAACCCAACCTAACATCTCGGCGGTAATATTTGAAAACATTCCTGGCGAGTTGGCCTCTACGTCACCGTGGGACCTTTATAGACATCCATAACGTAATATAACCCAACCTAACCCAAGCTAACATCTCGGCGGTAATATTTGACAACATTCCCGGCGAGTTGGCCTATACGTCTCCGTGGGACCTTTGTATACATCAATAACGTAATATAACCTAACCTAACCCAACCTAACATCCCGGCGGTAATATTTGATCACATTCCTGGCTTGCTGGCCTCTACGTCTCCGCTGGACCTTTATATACATCTATAACGTGATATAACCTAACCTAACCCAACCTAACATCTCGGCGGTAATATTTGAAAACATTCCTGGCGAGTTGGCATCTACGTCTCCGCGGGACCTTTATATACATCAATAACGTAATATAACCTAACCTAACCCAACCTATCATCTCGGCGGTAATATTTGACAACATTCCTGTCGAGTTGTCCTATACGTCTCCGTGGGACCTTTATATACATCAATAACGTAATATAACCTAACCTAACCCAACCTAACATCTCGGCGGTAATATTTGAAAACATTCCTGGCGAGTTGGCATCTACGTCTCCGCGGGACCTTTATATACATCTATAACGTAATATAACCTAACCTAACCCAACCTAACATCTCGGCGGTAATATTTGAAAACATTCATGGCGAGTTGGCTTCTACGTCTCCGTGGGACCTTTATATACATCAATAACGTAATATAACCTATCCTAACCCAAAATAACATCTCGGCGGTAATATTTGGCCACATTCCTGGCTTGCTGGCCTCTACGTCTCCGTGGGACCTTTATATACATCAATTACGTAATATAACCTAACCTAACCCAACCTAACATCTCGGCGGTAATATTTGAAAACATTCATGGCTAGTTGGCCTCTACGTCTCCGTGGTACATTTATATACATCAATAACGTAATATAACCTATCCTAACCCAAAATAACATCTCGGCGGTAATATTTGACCACATTCCTGGCTTGCTGGCATCTACGTCTCCGTGGGACCTTTATATATATCAATAACGTAATATAACCTAACCTAACCCAACCTATCATCTCGGCGGTAATATTTGATCACATTCCTGGTTTGCTGGCCTCTACGTCTCCGCGGGACCTTTATATACATCTATAACGTGATATAACCTAACCTAACCCAACCTAACATCTCGGCGGTAATATTTGAAAACATTCCTGGCGAGTTGGCCTCTACGTCACCGTGGGACCTTTATAGACATCCATAACGTAATATATCCTAACCTAACCCAAGCTAACATCTCGGCGGTAATATTTGACAACATTCCCGGCGAGTTGGCCTATACGTCTCCGTGGGACCTTTGTATACATCAATAACGTAATATAACCTAACCTAACCCAACCTAACATCCCGGCGGTAATATTTGATCACATTCCTGGCTTGCTGGCCTCTACGTCTCCGCTGGACCTTTATATACATCTATACCGTGATATAACCTAACCTAACCCAACCTAACATCTCGGCGGTAATATTTGAAAACATTCCTGGCGAGTTGGCATCTACGTCTCCGCGGGACCTTTATATACATCTATAACGTAATATAACCTAACCTAACCCAACCTAACATCTCGGCGGTAATATTTGAAAACATTCATGGCGAGTTGGCTTCTACGTCTCCGTGGGACCTTTATATACATCAATAACGTAATATAACCTATCCTAACCCAAAATAACATCTCGGCGGTAATATTTGGCCACATTCCTGGCTTGTTGGCCTCTACGTCTCCGTGGGACCTTTATATACATCAATTACGTAATATAACCTAACCTAACCCAACCTAACATCTCGGCGGTAATATTTGACAACATTCCTGGCGAGTTGGCCTCTACGTCTCGGTTTGACCTTCATATACATCAGTAACGTAATATAACATAACCGAAACCAACCTATCATCTCGGCGGTAATATTTGACAACATTCCTGTCGAGTTGTCCTATACGTCTCCGTGGGACCTTTATATACATCAATAACGTAATATAACCTAACCTAACCCAATCTAACATCTCGGCGGTAGTATTTGATCACATTCCTGGCTTGTTGGCATCTACGTCTCCGTGGTACCTTTATATACATCAATTACGTAATATAACCTAACCTAACCCAACGTAACATCTCGGCGGTAATATTTGACAACATTCCTGGCGAGTTGGCCTCTACGTCTCGGTTTGACCTTCATATACATCAATAACGTAATATAACCTATCCTAACCCAAAATAACATCTCGGCGGTAATATTTGACCACATTCCTGGCTTGCTGGCATCTACGTCTCCGTGGGACCTTTATATATATCAATAACGTAATATAACCTAACCTAACCCAACCTATCATCTCGGCGGTAATATTTGATCACATTCCTGGTTTGCTGGCCTCTACGTCTCCGCGGGACCTTTATATACATCTATAACGTGATATAACCTAACCTAACCCAACCTAACATCTCGGCGGTAATATTTGAAAACATTCCTGGCGAGCTGGCCTCTACGTCACCGTGGGACCTTTATAGACATCCATAACGTAATATATCCTAACCTAACCCAAGCTAACATCTCGGCGGTAATATTTGACAACATTCCCGGCGAGTTGGCCTATACGTCTCCGTGGGACCTTTGTATACATCAATAACGTAATATAACCTAACCTAACCCAACCTAACATCCCGGCGGTAATATTTGATCACATTCCTGGCTTGCTGGCCTCTACGTCTCCGCTGGACCTTTATATACATCTATAACGTGATATAACCTAACCTAACCCAACCTAACATCTCGGCGGTAATATTTGAAAACATTCCTGGCGAGTTGGCATCTACGTCTCCGCGGGACCTTTATATACATCTATAACGTAATATAACCTAACCTAACCCAACCTAACATCTCGGCGGTAATATTTGAAAACATTCATGGCGAGTTGGCTTCTACGTCTCCGTGGGACCTTTATATACATCAATAACGTAATATAACCTATCCTAACCCAAAATAACATCTCGGCGGTAATATTTGGCCACATTCCTGGCTTGTTGGCCTCTACGTCTCCGTGGGACCTTTATATACATCAATTACGTAATATAACCTAACCTAACCCAACCTAACATCTCGGCGGTAATATTTGACAACATTCCTGGCGAGTTGGCCTCTACGTCTCGGTTTGACCTTCATATACATCAGTAACGTAATATAACATAACCGAAACCAACCTATCATCTCGGCGGTAATATTTGACAACATTCCTGTCGAGTTGTCCTATACGTCTCCGTGGGACCTTTATATACATCAATAACGTAATATAACCTAACCTAACCCAATCTAACATCTCGGCGGTAGTATTTGATCACATTCCTGGCTTGTTGGCATCTACGTCTCCGTGGTACCTTTATATACATCAATTACGTAATATAACCTAACCTAACCCAACGTAACATCTCGGCGGTAATATTTGACAACATTCCTGGCGAGTTGGCCTCTACGTCTCGGTTTGTCCTTCATATACATCAATAACGTAATATAACCTAACCTAACCCAACCTAACATCTCGGCGGTAATATTTGAAAACATTCCTGGCGAGTTGGCCTCTACGTCACCGTGGGACCTTTATAGACATCCATAACGTAATATAACATAACCTAACCCAAGCTAACATATCGGCGGTAATATTTGACAACATTCCCGGCGAGTTGGCCTATACGTCTCCGTGGGACCTTTATATACATCAATAACGTAATATAACCTAACGTAACCCAACCTAACATCTCGGCGGTAATATTTGATCACATTCCTGGCTTGCTGGCCTCTACTTCTCCGCGGGACCTTTAAATACATCTATAACGTAATATAACCTAACCTAACCCAACCTAACACCTCGGCGGTAATATTTGACCACATTCCTGGCTTGCTGGCATCTACGTCTCCGTGGGACCTTTATTTACATCAATAACGTAATATAACCTAACTTAACCCAACCTAACATCTCGGCGGTAATATTTGACAACATTCCTGGCGAGTTGGCCTCTACGTATCGGTTTGACCTTCATATACATCAATAACGTAATATAACCTAACCTGAACCAACCTATCATCTCGGCGGTAATATTTGACAACATTCCTGGCGAGTTGGCCTATACGTCTCCGTCGGACCTTTATATACAACAATAACATAGTATAAGCTAGGCTAAACCAGTCTATCATCTCGGCGGTAATATTTGACCACATTCCTGGCTTGTTGGCATCCACGTCTCCGTGGGACCTTTATATACATCAATAACGTAATATAACCTAACCTAACCCAACCTATCATCTCGGCGGTAATATTTGACAACATTCCTGTCGAGTTGTCCTATACGTCTCCGTGGGACCTTTATATACATCAATAACGTAATATAACCTAACCTAACCCAATCTAACATCTCGGCGGTAGTATTTGATCACATTCCTGGCTTGTTGGCATCTACGTCTCCGTGGTACCTTTATATACATCAATTACGTAATATAACCTAACCTAACCCAACGTAACATCTCGGCGGTAATATTTGACAACATTCCTGGCGAGTTGGCCTCTACGTCTCGGTTTGACCTTCATATACATCAATAACGTAATATAACCTAACCGAACCCAACCTATCATCTCGGCGGTATTATTTGACAACATTCCTGGCGAGTTGGCCTATACGTCTCCGTCGGACTTTTATATACAACAATAACATAGTATAAGCTAGGCTAACCCAGTCTATCATCTCGGCGGTAATATTTGACCACATTCCTGGCTTGTTGGCCTCTGCGTCTCCGTGGGACCTTCATATACATCAATAACGAAATATAACCTAACCTAACACAACCTATCATCTCGGTGCTAATATTTGACAACATACCTGGCGAGTTGGCCTCTACGTCTCCGTGGGACCTTTATATACATCAATAACTTAATATAACCTAACCTAACCCAACCTAACATCTCGGCGGTAATATTTGAAAACATACCTGGCGAGTTGGCCTCTACGTCTCCGTGGGACCTTTATATACATCTATAACGTAATATAACCTAACCTAACCCAACCTAACATCTCGGCGGTAATATTTGACAACATTCCCGGCGAGTTGGCCTATACGTCTCCGTGGGACCTTTGTATACATCAATAACGTAATATAACCTAACCTAACCCAACCTAACATCCCGGCGGTAATATTTGATCACATTCCTGGCTTGCTGGCCTCTACGTCTCCGCTGGACCTTTATATACATCTATAACGTGATATAACCTAACCTAACCCAACCTAACATCTCGGCGGTAATATTTGAAAACATTCCTGGCGAGTTGGCATCTACGTCTCCGCGGGACCTTTATATACATCTATAACGTAATATAACCTAACCTAACCCAACCTAACATCTCGGCGGTAATATTTGAAAACATTCATGGCGAGTTGGCTTCTACGTCTCCGTGGGACCTTTATATACATCAATAACGTAATATAACCTATCCTAACCCAAAATAACATCTCGGCGGTAATATTTGGCCACATTCCTGGCTTGTTGGCCTCTACGTCTCCGTGGGACCTTTATATACATCAATTACGTAATATAACCTAACCTAACCCAACCTAACATCTCGGCGGTAATATTTGACAACATTCCTGGCGAGTTGGCCTCTACGTCTCGGTTTGACCTTCATATACATCAGTAACGTAATATAACATAACCGAAACCAACCTATCATCTCGGCGGTAATATTTGACAACATTCCTGTCGAGTTGTCCTATACGTCTCCGTGGGACCTTTATATACATCAATAACGTAATGTAACCTAACCTAACCCAATCTAACATCTCGGCGGTAGTATTTGATCACATTCCTGGCTTGTTGGCATCTACTTCTCCGTGGTACCTTTATATACATCAATTACGTAATATAACCTAACCTAACCCAACGTAACATCTCGGCGGTAATATTTGACAACATTCCTGGCGAGTTGGCCTCTACGTCTCGGGTTGACCTTCATATACATCAATAACGTAATATAACCTATCCTAACCCAAAATAACATCTCGGCGGTAATATTTGACCACATTCCTGGCTTGCTGGCATCTACGTCTCCGTGGGACCTTTATATATATCAATAACGTAATATAACCTAACCTAACCCAACCTATCATCTCGGCGGTAATATTTGATCAAATTCCTGGTTTGCTGGCCTCTACGTCTCCGCGGGACCTTTATATACATCTATAACGTGATATAACCTAACCTAACCCAACCTAACATCTCGGCGGTAATATTTGAAAACATTCCTGGCGAGTTGGCCTCTACGTCACCGTGGGACCTTTATAGACATCCATAACGTAATATATCCTAACCTAACCCAAGCTAACATCTCGGCGGTAATATTTGACAACATTCCCGGCGAGTTGGCCTATACGTCTCCGTGGGACCTTTGTATACATCAATAACGTAATATAACCTAACCTAACCCAACCTAACATCCCGGCGGTAATATTTGATCACATTCCTGGCTTGCTGGCCTCTACGTCTCCGCTGGACCTTTATATACATCTATAACGTGATATAACCTAACCTAACCCAACCTAACATCTCGGCGGTAATATTTGAAAACATTCCTGGCGAGTTGGCATCTACGTCTCCGCGGGACCTTTATATACATCTATAACGTAATATAACCTAACCTAACCCAACCTAACATCTCGGCGGTAATATTTGAAAACATTCATGGCGAGTTGGCTTCTACGTCTCCGTGGGACCTTTATATACATCAATAACGTAATATAACCTATCCTAACCCAAAATAACATCTCGGCGGTAATATTTGGCCACATTCCTGGCTTGTTGGCCTCTACGTCTCCGTGGGACCTTTATATACATCAATTACGTAATATAACCTAACCTAACCCAACCTAACATCTCGGCGGTAATATTTGACAACATTCCTGGCGAGTTGGCCTCTACGTCTCGGTTTGACCTTCATATACATCAGTAACGTAATATAACATAACCGAAACCAACCTATCATCTCGGCGGTAATATTTGACAACATTCCTGTCGAGTTGTCCTATACGTCTCCGTGGGACCTTTATATACATCAATAACGTAATATAACCTAACCTAACCCAATCTAACATCTCGGCGGTAGTATTTGATCACATTCCTGGCTTGTTGGCATCTACGTCTCCGTGGTACCTTTATATACATCAATTACGTAATATAACCTAACCTAACCCAACGTAACATCTCGGCGGTAATATTTGACAACATTCCTGGCGAGTTGGCCTCTACGTATCGGTTTGACCTTCATATACATCAATAACGTAATATAACCTAACCTGAACCAACCTATCATCTCGGCGGTAATATTTGACAACATTCCTGGCGAGTTGGCCTATACGTCTCCGTCGGACCTTTATATACAACAATAACATAGTATAAGCTAGGCTAAACCAGTCTATCATCTCGGCGGTAATATTTGACCACATTCCTGGCTTGTTGGCATCCACGTCTCCGTGGGACCTTTATATACATCAATAACGTAATATAACCTAACCTAACCCAACCTATCATCTCGGCGGTAATATTTGAAAACATTCCTGTCGAGTTGTCCTATACGTCTCCGTGGGACCTTTATATACATCAATAACGTAATATAACCTAACCTAACCCAACCTATCATCTCGGCGGTATTATTTGACAACATTCCTGGCGAGTTGGCCTATACGTCTCCGTCGGACTTTTATATACAACAATAACATAGTATAAGCTAGGCTAACCCAGTCTATCATCTCGGCGGTAATATTTGACAACATTCCTGTCGAGTTGTCCTATACGTCTCCGTGGGACCTTTATATACATCAATAACGTAATGTAACCTAACCTAACCCAATCTAACATCTCGGCGGTAGTATTTGATCACATTCCTGGCTTGTTGGCATCTACGTCTCCGTGGTACCTTTATATACATCAATTACGTAATATAACCTAACCTAACCCAACGTAACATCTCGGCGGTAATATTTGACAACATTCCTGGCGAGTTGGCCTCTACGTCTCGGTTTGACCTTCATATACATCAATAACGTAATATAACCTATCCTAACCCAAAATAACATCTCGGCGGTAATATTTGACCACATTCCTGGCTTGCTGGCATCTACGTCTCCGTGGGACCTTTATATATATCAATAACGTAATATAACCTAACCTAACCCAACCTATCATCTCGGCGGTAATATTTGATCACATTCCTGGTTTGCTGGCCTCTACGTCTCCGCGGGACCTTTATATACATCTATAACGTGATATAACCTAACCTAACCCAACCTAACATCTCGGCGGTAATATTTGAAAACATTCCTGGCGAGTTGGCCTCTACGTCACCGTGGGACCTTTATAGACATCCATAACGTAATATATCCTAACCTAACCCAAGCTAACATCTCGGCGGTAATATTTGACAACATTCCCGGCGAGTTGGCCTATACGTCTCCGTGGGACCTTTGTATACATCAATAACGTAATATAACCTAACCTAACCCAACCTAACATCCCGGCGGTAATATTTGATCACATTCCTGGCTTGCTGGCCTCTACGTCTCCGCTGGACCTTTATATACATCTATAACGTGATATAACCTAACCTAACCCAACCTAACATCTCGGCGGTAATATTTGAAAACATTCCTGGCGAGTTGGCATCTACGTCTCCGCGGGACCTTTATATACATCTATAACGTAATATAACCTAACCTAACCCAACCTAACATCTCGGCGGTAATATTTGAAAACATTCATGGCGAGTTGGCTTCTACGTCTCCGTGGGACCTTTATATACATCAATAACGTAATATAACCTATCCTAACCCAAAATAACATCTCGGCGGTAGTATTTGATCACATTCCTGGCTTGTTGGCATCTACGTCTCCGTGGTACCTTTATATACATCAATTACGTAATATAACCTAACCTAACCCAACGTAACATCTCGGCGGTAATATTTGACAACATTCCTGGCGAGTTGGCCTCTACGTCTCGGTTTGACCTTCATATACATCAATAACGTAATATAACCTAACCGAACCCAACCTATCATCTCGGCGGTATTATTTGACAACATTCCTGGCGAGTTGGCCTATACGTCTCCGTCGGACTTTTATACACAACAATAACATAGTATAAGCTAGGCTAACCCAGTCTATCATCTCGGCGGTAATATTTGACCACATTCCTGGCTTGTTGGCCTCTGCGTCTCCGTGGGACCTTCATATACATCAATAACGAAATATAACCTAACCTAACCCAACCTAACATCTCGGCGGTAATATTTGAAAACATTCCTGGCGAGTTGGCATCTACGTCTCCGCGGGACCTTTATATACATCTATAACGTAATATAACCTAACCTAACCCAACCTAACATCTCGGCGGTAATATTTGAAAACATTCATGGCGAGTTGGCTTCTACGTCTCCGTGGGACCTTTATATACATCAATAACGTAATATAACCTATCCTAACCCAAAATAACATCTCGGCGGTAATATTTGGCCACATTCCTGGCTTGTTGGCCTCTACGTCTCCGTGGGACCTTCATATACATCAATTACGTAATATAACCTAACCTAACCCAACCTAACATCTCGGCGGTAATATTTGACAACATTCCTGGCGAGTTGGCCTCTACGTCTCGGTTTGACCTTCATATACATCAGTAACGTAATATAACATAACCGAAACCAACCTATCATCTCGGCGGTAATATTTGACAACATTCCTGTCGAGTTGTCCTATACGTCTCCGTGGGACCTTTATATACATCAATAACGTAATGTAACCTAACCTAACCCAATCTAACATCTCGGCGGTAGTATTTGATCACATTCCTGGCTTGTTGGCATCTACGTCTCCGTGGTACCTTTATATACATCAATTACGTAATATAACCTAACCTAACCCAACGTAACATCTCGGCGGTAATATTTGACAACATTCCTGGCGAGTTGGCCTCTACGTCTCGGTTTGACCTTCATATACATCAATAACGTAATATAACCTATCCTAACCCAAAATAACATCTCGGCGGTAATATTTGACCACATTCCTGGCTTGCTGGCATCTACGTCTCCGTGGGACCTTTATATATATCAATAACGTAATATAACCTAACCTAACCCAACCTATCATCTCGGCGGTAATATTTGATCACATTCCTGGTTTGCTGGCCTCTACGTCTCCGCGGGACCTTTATATACATCTATAACGTGATATAACCTAACCTAACCCAACCTAACATCTCGGCGGTAATATTTGAAAACATTCCTGGCGAGTTGGCCTCTACGTCACCGTGGGACCTTTATAGACATCCATAACGTAATATATCCTAACCTAACCCAAGCTAACATCTCGGCGGTAATATTTGACAACATTCCCGGCGAGTTGGCCTATACGTCTCCGTGGGACCTTTGTATACATCAATAACGTAATATAACCTAACCTAACCCAACCTAACATCCCGGCGGTAATATTTGATCACATTCCTGGCTTGCTGGCCTCTACGTCTCCGCTGGACCTTTATATACATCTATAACGTGATATAACCTAACCTAACCCAACCTAACATCTCGGCGGTAATATTTGAAAACATTCCTGGCGAGTTGGCATCTACGTCTCCGCGGGACCTTTATATACATCTATAACGTAATATAACCTAACCTAACCCAACCTAACATCTCGGCGGTAATATTTGAAAACATTCATGGCGAGTTGGCTTCTACGTCTCCGTGGGACCTTTATATACATCAATAACGTAATATAACCTATCCTAACCCAAAATAACATCTCGGCGGTAATATTTGGCCACATTCCTGGCTTGTTGGCCTCTACGTCTCCGTGGGACCTTTATATACATCAATTACGTAATATAACCTAACCTAACCCAACCTAACATCTCGGCGGTAATATTTGACAACATTCCTGTCGAGTTGTCCTATACGTCTCCGTGGGACCTTTATATACATCAATAACGTAATATAACCTAACCTAACCCAATCTAACATCTCGGCGGTAGTATTTGATCACATTCCTGGCTTGTTGGCATCTACGTCTCCGTGGTACCTTTATATACATCAATTACGTAATATAACCTAACCTAACCCAACGTAACATCTCGGCGGTAATATTTGACCACATTCCTGGCTTGTTGGCCTCTGCGTCTCCGTGGGACCTTCATATACATCAATAACGAAATATAACCTAACCTAACACAACCTATCATCTCGGTGCTAATATTTGACAACATACCTGGCGAGTTGGCCTCTACGTCTCCGTGGGACCTTTATATACATCTATAACGTAATATAACCTAACCTAACCCAACCTAACATCTCGGCGGTAATATTTGAAAACATTCATGGCTAGTTGGCCTCTACGTCTCCGTGGTACATTTATATACATCAATAACGTAATATAACCTATCCTAACCCAAAATAACATCTCGGCGGTAATATTTGACCACATTCCTGGCTTGCTGGCATCTACGTCTCCGTGGGACCTTTATATATATCAATAACGTAATATAACCTAACCTAACCCAACCTATCATCTCGGCGGTAATATTTGATCACATTCCTGGTTTGCTGGCCTCTACGTCTCCACGGGACCTTTATATACATCTATAACGTGATATAACCTAACCTAACCCAACCTAACATCTCGGCGGTAATATTTGAAAACATTCCTGGCGAGTTGGCCTCTACGTCACCGTGGGACCTTTATAGACATCCATAACGTAATATAACCTAACCTAACCCAAGCTAACATCTCGGCGGTAATATTTGACAACATTCCCGGCGAGTTGGCCTATACGTCTCCGTGGGACCTTTGTATACATCAATAACGTAATATAACCTAACCTAACCCAACCTAACATCCCGGCGGTAATATTTGATCACATTCCTGGCTTGCTGGCCTCTACGTCCCCGCTGGACCTTTATATACATCTATAACGTGATATAACCTAACCTAACCCAACCTAACATCTCGGCGGTAATATTTGAAATCATTCCTGGCGAGTTGGCATCTACGTCTCCGCGGGACCTTTATATACATCTATAACGTAATATAACCTAACCTAACCCAACCTAACATCTCGGCGGTAATATTTGAAAACATTCATGGCGAGTTGGCTTCTACGTCTCCGTGGGACCTTTATATACATCAATAACGTAATATAACCTATCCTAACCCAAAGTAACATCTCGGCGGTAATATTTGGCCACATTCCTGGCTTGTTGGCATCTACGTCTCCGTGGGACCTTTATATACATCAATTACGTAATATAACCTAACCTAACCCAACGTAACATCTCGGCGGTAATATTTGACAACATTCCTGGCGAGTTGGCCTCTACGTCTCGGTTTGTCCTTCATATACATCAATAACGTAATATAACATAACCGAAACCAACCTAACATCTCGGCGGTAATATTTGAAAACCTTCCTGGCGAGTTGGCCTCTACGTCTCCGCGGGACCTTTAAACACATCTATAACGTAATATAACCTAATCTAACCCAACCTAACTCCTCGGCGGTAATATTTGACCACATTCCTGGCTTGCTGGCATCTACGTCTCCGTGGGACCTTTATATACATCAATAACGTAATATAACCTAACCTAACCCAACCTAACATCTCGGCGGTAATATTTGAAAACATTCATGGCTAGTTGGCCTCTACGTCTCCGTGGTACATTTATATACATCAATAACGTAATATAACCTATCCTAACCCAAAATAACATCTCGGCGGTAATATTTGACCACATTCCTGGCTTGCTGGCATCTACGTCTCCGTGGGACCTTTATATATATCAATAACGTAATATAACCTAACCTAACCCAACCTATCATCTCGGCGGTAATATTTGATCACATTCCTGGTTTGCTGGCCTCTACGTCTCCGCGGGACCTTTATATACATCTATAACGTGATATAACCTAACCTAACCCAACCTAACATCTCGGCGGTAATATTTGAAAACATTCCTGGCGAGTTGGCCTCTACGTCACCGTGGGACCTTTATAGACATCCATAACGTAATATAACCTAACCTAACCCAAGCTAACATCTCGGCGGTAATATTTGACAACATTCCCGGCGAGTTGGCCTATACGTCTCCGTGGGACCTTTGTATACATCAATAACGTAATATAACCTAACCTAACCCAACCTAACATCCCGGCGGTAATATTTGATCACATTCCTGGCTTGCTGGCCTCTACGTCCCCGCTGGACCTTTATATACATCTATAACGTGATATAACCTAACCTAACCCAACCTAACATCTCGGCGGTAATATTTGAAAACATTCCTGGCGAGTTGGCATCTACGTCTCCGCGGGACCTTTATATACATCTATAACGTAATATAACCTAACCTAACCCAACCTAACATCTCGGCGGTAATATTTGAAAACATTCATGGCGAGTTGGCTTCTACGTCTCCGTGGGACCTTTATATACATCAATAACGTAATATAACCTATCCTAACCCAAAGTAACATCTCGGCGGTAATATTTGGCCACATTCCTGGCTTGTTGGCATCTACGTCTCCGTGGGACCTTTATATACATCAATTACGTAATATAACCTAACCTAACCCAACGTAACATCTCGGCGGTAATATTTGACAACATTCCTGGCGAGTTGGCCTCTACGTCTCGGTTTGTCCTTCATATACATCAATAACGTAATATAACATAACCGAAACCAACCTAACATCTCGGCGGTAATATTTGAAAACCTTCCTGGCGAGTTGGCCTCTACGTCTCCGCGGGACCTTTAAACACATCTATAACGTAATATAACCTAATCTAACCCAACCTAACTCCTCGGCGGTAATATTTGACCACATTCCTGGCTTGCTGGCATCTACGTCTCCGTGGGACCTTTATATACATCAATAACCTAATATAACCTAACCTAACCCAACCTAACATCTCGGCGGTAATATTTGACAACATTCCTGGCGAGTTGGCCTCTACGTCTCGGTTTGACCTTCATATACATCAATAACGTAATATAACCTAACCGAACCCAACCTATCATCTCGGCGGTATTATTTGACAACATTCCTGGCGAGTTGGCCTATACGTCTCCGTCGGACTTTTATATACAACAATAACATAGTATAAGCTAGGCTAACCCAGTCTATCATCTCGGCGGTAATATTTGACCACATTCCTGGCTTGCTGGCCTCTACGTCTCCGCGGGACATTTATATACATCTATAACGTGCTATAACCTAACCTAACCCAACCTAACATCTCGGCGGTAATATTTGAAAACATTCCTGGCGAGTTGGCCTCTACGTCACCGTGGGACCTTTATAGACATCCATAACGTAATATAACCTAACCTAACCCAAGCTAACATATCGGCGGTAATATTTGACAACATTCCCGGCGAGTTGGCCTATACGTCTCCGTGGGACCTTTATATACATCAATAACGTAATATAACCTAACGTAACCCAACCTAACATCTCGGCGGTAATATTTGATCACATTCCTGGCTTGCTGGCCTCTACTTCTCCGCGGGACCTTTAAATACATCTATAACGTAATATAACCTAACCTAACCCAACCTAACACCTCGGCGGTAATATTTGACCACATTCCTGGCTTGCTGGCATCTACGTCTCCGTGGGACCTTTATATACATCAATAACGTAATATAACCTAACCTAACCCAACAAAACATCTCGGCGGTAATATTTGACAACATTCCTGGCGAGTTGGCCTCTACGTATCGGTTTGACCTTCATATACATCAATAACGTAATATAACCTAACCTGAACCAACCCATCATCTCGGCGGTAATATTTGACAACATTCCTGGCGAGTTGGCCTATACGTCTCCGTCGGACCTTTATATACAACAATAACATAGTATAAGCTAGGCTAAACCAGTCTATCATCTCGGCGGTAATATTTGACCACATTCCTGGCTTGTTGGCATCTACGTCTCCTTGGGACCTTTATATACATCAATAACGTAATATAACCTAACCTAACCCAACCTATCATCTCGGCGGTAATATTTGACAACATTCCTGGCGAGTTGGCCTCTACGTCTCCGTTGGGCCTTGATATACATCAATAACGAAATATAAACTAACCTAACCCAACCTAACATCTCGGCGGTATACTTGACCTCATTCCTGGCGAGTTGGCCTCTACGTCTCCGTGGGACCTTTATATACACCAATAACGTAATATAACCTAACCTAACCCAACCTTACATCTCGGCGGTAATATTTGATCACATTCCTGGCTTGTTGGCCTCTACGTCTCCGTGGGACCTTTATATACATCAATTACGTAATATAACCTAACCTAACCCAACCTAACACCTCGGCGGTAATATTTGACAACATTCCTGGCGAGTTGGCCTCTACGTCTCGGTTTGACCTTCATATACATCAGTAACGTAATATAACATAACCGAAACCAACCTATCATCTCGGCGGTAATATTTGACAACATTCCTGGCGAGTTGGCCTATACGTCTCCGTGGGACCTTTATATATATCAATAACGTAATATAACCTATCCTAACCCAACCTAACATCTCGGCGGTATACTTGACCTCATTCCTGGCGAGTTGGCCTCTACGTCTCCGTGGGACCTTTATATACATCAATAACGTAATATATCCTAACCTAACCCAACCTTACATCTCGGCGGTAATATTTGATCACATTCCTGGCTTGTTGGCCTCTACATCTCCGTGGGACCTTTATATACATCAATAACGTAATATAACCTATCCTAACCCAAAGTAACATCTCGGCGGTAATATTTGGCCACATTCCTGGCCTGTTGGCATCTACGTCTCCGTGGGACCTTTATATACATCAATTACGTAATATAACCTAACCTAACCCAACGTAACATCTCGGCGGTAATATTTGACAACATTCCTGGCGAGTTGGCCTCTACGTCTCGGTTTGTCCTTCATATACATCAATAACGTAATATAACATAACCGAAACCAACCTAACATCTCGGCGGTAATATTTGAAAACCTTCCTGGCGAGTTGGCCTCTACGTCTCCGCGGGACCTTTAAACACATCTATAACGTAATATAACCTAATCTAACCCAACCTAACTCCTCGGCGGTAATATTTGACCACATTCCTGGCTTGCTGGCATCTACGTCTCCGTGGGACCTTTATATACATCAATAACGTAATATAACCTAACCTAACCCAACCTAACATCTCGGCGGTAATATTTGAAAACATTCATGGCTAGTTGGCCTCTACGTCTCCGTGGTACATTTATATACATCAATAACGTAATATAACCTATCCTAACCCAAAATAACATCTCGGCGGTAATATTTGACCACATTCCTGGCTTGCTGGCATCTACGTCTCCGTGGGACCTTTATATATATCAATAACGTAATATAACCTAACCTAACCCAACCTATCATCTCGGCGGTAATATTTGATCACATTCCTGGTTTGCTGGCCTCTACGTCTCCGCGGGACCTTTATATACATCTATAACGTGATATAACCTAACCTAACCCAACCTAACATCTCGGCGGTAATATTTGAAAACATTCCTGGCGAGTTGGCCTCTACGTCACCGTGGGACCTTTATAGACATCCATAACGTAATATAACCTAACCTAACCCAAGCTAACATCTCGGCGGTAATATTTGACAACATTCCCGGCGAGTTGGCCTATACGTCTCCGTGGGACCTTTGTATACATCAATAACGTAATATAACCTAACCTAACCCAAGCTAACATCCCGGCGGTAATATTTGATCACATTCCTGGCTTGCTGGCCTCTACGTCCCCGCTGGACCTTTATATACATCTATAACGTGATATAACCTAACCTAACCCAACCTAACATCTCGGCGGTAATATTTGAAAACATTCCTGGCGAGTTGGCATCTACGTCTCCGCGGGACCTTTATATACATCTATAACGTAATATAACCTAACCTAACCCAACCTAACATCTCGGCGGTAATATTTGAAAACATTCATGGCGAGTTGGCTTCTACGTCTCCGTGGGACCTTTATATACATCAATAACGTAATATAACCTATCCTAACCCAAAGTAACATCTCGGCGGTAATATTTGGCCACATTCCTGGCTTGTTGGCATCTACGTCTCCGTGGGACCTTTATATACATCAATTACGTAATATAACCTAACCTAACCCAACGTAACATCTCGGCGGTAATATTTGACAACATTCCTGGCGAGTTGGCCTCTACGTCTCGGTTTGTCCTTCATATACATCAATAACGTAATATAACATAACCGAAACCAACCTAACATCTCGGCGGTAATATTTGAAAACCTTCCTGGCGAGTTGGCCTCTACGTCTCCGCGGGACCTTTAAACACATCTATAACGTAATATAACCTAATCTAACCCAACCTAACTCCTCGGCGGTAATATTTGACCACATTCCTGGCTTGCTGGCATCTACGTCTCCGTGGGACCTTTATATACATCAATAACCTAATATAACCTAACCTAACCCAACCTAACATCTCGGCGGTAATATTTGAAAACATTCCTGGCGAGTTGGCCTCTACGTCACCGTGGGACCTTTATAGACATCCATAACGTAATATAACCTAACCTAACCCAAGCTAACATATCGGCGGTAATATTTGACAACATTCCCGGCGAGTTGGCCTATACGTCTCCGTGGGACCTTTATATACATCAATAACGTAATATAACCTAACGTAACCCAACCTAACATCTCGGCGGTAATATTTGATCACATTCCTGGCTTGCTGGCCTCTACTTCTCCGCGGGACCTTTAAATACATCTATAACGTAATATAACCTAACCTAACCCAACCTAACACCTCGGCGGTAATATTTGACCACATTCCTGGCTTGCTGGCATCTACGTCTCCGTGGGACCTTTATATACATCAATAACGTAATATAACCTAACCTAACCCAACAAAACATCTCGGCGGTAATATTTGACAACATTCCTGGCGAGTTGGCCTCTACGTATCGGTTTGACCTTCATATACATCAATAACGTAATATAACCTAACCTGAACCAACCCATCATCTCGGCGGTAATATTTGACAACATTCCTGGCGAGTTGGCCTATACGTCTCCGTCGGACCTTTATATACAACAATAACATAGTATAAGCTAGGCTAAACCAGTCTATCATCTCGGCGGTAATATTTGACCACATTCCTGGCTTGTTGGCATCTACGTCTCCTTGGGACCTTTATATACATCAATAACGTAATATAACCTAACCTAACCCAACCTATCATCTCGGCGGTAATATTTGACAACATTCCTGGCGAGTTGGCCTCTACGTCTCCGTTGGGCCTTGATATACATCAATAACGAAATATAAACTAACCTAACCCAACCTAACATCTCGGCGGTATACTTGACCTCATTCCTGGCGAGTTGGCCTCTACGTCTCCGTGGGACCTTTATATACACCAATAACGTAATATAACCTAACCTAACCCAACCTTACATCTCGGCGGTAATATTTGATCACATTCCTGGCTTGTTGGCCTCTACGTCTCCGTGGGACCTTTATATACATCAATTACGTAATATAACCTAACCTAACCCAACCTAACACCTCGGCGGTAATATTTGACAACATTCCTGGCGAGTTGGCCTCTACGTCTCGGTTTGACCTTCATATACATCAGTAACGTAATATAACATAACCGAAACCAACCTATCATCTCGGCGGTAATATTTGACAACATTCCTGGCGAGTTGGCCTATACGTCTCCGTGGGACCTTTATATATATCAATAACGTAATATAACCTATCCTAACCCAACCTAACATCTCGGCGGTATACTTGACCTCATTCCTGGCGAGTTGGCCTCTACGTCTCCGTGAGACCTTTATATACATCAATAACGTAATATATCCTAACCTAACCCAACCTTACATCTCGGCGGTAATATTTGATCACATTCCTGGCTTGTTGGCCTCTACATCTCCGTGGGACCTTTATATTCATCAATTACGTAATATAACCTAACCTAACCCAACCTAACATCTCGGCGGTAATATTTGACAACATTCCTGGCGAGTTGGCCTCTACGTCTCGGTTTGACCTTCATATACATCAGTAACGTAATATAACATAACCGAAACCAACCTATCATCTCGGCGGTAATATTTGACAACATTCCTGTCGAGTTGTCCTATACGTCTCCGTGGGACCTTTATATACATCAATAACGTAATATAACCTAACCTAACCCAATCTAACATCTCGGCGGTAGTATTTGATCACATTCCTGGCTTGCTGGCCTCTACGTCTCCGCGGGATCTTTAAATACATCTATAACGTAATATAACCTAACCTAACCCTACCTAACATCTCGGCGGTAATATTTGAAAACATTCCTGGCGAGTTGGCCTCTACGTCTCCGTGGGACCTTTATATACATCTATAACGTTATATAACCTAACCTAACCCAACCTAACATCTCGGCGGTAATATTTGAAAACATTCATGGCGAGTTGGCCTCTACGTCTCCGTGGTACATTTATATACATCAATAACGTAATATAACCTATCCTAACCCAAAATAACATCTCGGCGGTAATATTTGACCACATTCCTGGCTTGCTGGCATCTACGTCTCCGTGGGACCTTTATATATATCAATAACGTAATATAACCTAACCTAACCCAACCTATCATCTCGGCGGTAATATTTGACCACATTCCTGGCTTGTTGTCATCTACGTCTCCGTGGGACCTTTATAAACATCAATAACGTAATATAACCTAACCTAACCCAACCTAACATATCGGCGGTAATATTTGACATCATACCTGGCGAGTTGGCCTCTACGTCTCCGTTTGACCTTCATAAACATCAATAACGTAATATAACGTAACCTAACCCAACCTATCACCTCGGCGGTAATATTTGACAACGTTCCTGTCGAGTTGGCCTCTACGTCTCCGTGGGAACTTCATATACATCAATAACGAAATATAACCTAACCTAACCCAACCTATCATCTCGGCGGTAATATTTGACATCATTCCTGGCGAGTTGGCCTCTACGTCTCAGTGGGACCTTTATATACATCAATAACGTGATGTAACCTAACCTAACCCAACCTAACACCTCGGAGGTAATATTTGACAACATTCCTGGCGAGTTCGCTTCTCCGTCTCCGTGGGACCTTTATATACATCAATAACGTAATATAACCTAACCTAACCCAACCTAACATCTCGGGGTAATATTTGACAACATACCTGGCGAATTGGCCTCTACGTCTAAGTGGAACCTTCATATACATCAATAACGAAATATAACCTAACCTAACCCAACCTATCATCTCGGCGGTAATATTTGACATCATTCCTGGCGAGTTGGCCTCTACGTCTCCGTGGGATCTTCATATACATCAATAACGTAATATAACCTAACCTATCCCAACCTAACATCTCGGCGGTAATATTTGACACCATACCTGGCGAGTTGGCCTCTACGTCTCCGTGGGACCTTTATATACATCAATAACGTAATATAACCTAACCTAACCCAACAAAACATCTCGGCGGTAATATTTGACAACATTCCTGGCGAGTTGGCCTCTACGTATCGGTTTGACCTTCATATACATCAATAACGTAATATAACCTAACCTGAACCAACCCATCATCTCGGCGGTAATATTTGACAACATTCCTGGCGAGTTGGCCTATACGTCTCCGTCGGACCTTTATATACAACAATAACATAGTATAAGCTAGGCTAAACCAGTCTATCATCTCGGCGGTAATATTTGACCACATTCCTGGCTTGTTGGCATCTACGTCTCCTTGGGACCTTTATATACATCAATAACGTAATATAACCTAACCTAACCCAACCTATCATCTCGGCGGTAATATTTGACAACATTCCTGGCGAGTTGGCCTCTACGTCTCCGTTGGGCCTTGATATACATCAATAACGAAATATAAACTAACCTAACCCAACCTAACATCTCGGCGGTATACTTGACCTCATTCCTGGCGAGTTGGCCTCTACGTCTCCGTGGGACCTTTATATACACCAATAACGTAATATAACCTAACCTAACCCAACCTTACATCTCGGCGGTAATATTTGATCACATTCCTGGCTTGTTGGCCTCTACGTCTCCGTGGGACCTTTATATACATCAATTACGTAATATAACCTAACCTAACCCAACCTAACACCTCGGCGGTAATATTTGACAACATTCCTGGCGAGTTGGCCTCTACGTCTCGGTTTGACCTTCATATACATCAGTAACGTAATATAACATAACCGAAACCAACCTATCATCTCGGCGGTAATATTTGACAACATTCCTGGCGAGTTGGCCTATACGTCTCCGTGGGACCTTTATATATATCAATAACGTAATATAACCTATCCTAACCCAACCTAACATCTCGGCGGTATACTTGACCTCATTCCTGGCGAGTTGGCCTCTACGTCTCCGTGGGACCTTTATATACATCAATAACGTAATATATCCTAACCTAACCCAACCTTACATCTCGGCGGTAATATTTGATCACATTCCTGGCTTGTTGGCCTCTACGTCTCCGTGGGACCTTTATATTCATCAATTACGTAATATAACCTAACCTAACCCAACCTAACATCTCGGCGGTAATATTTGACAACATTCCTGGCGAGTTGGCCTCTACGTCTCGGTTTGACCTTCATATACATCAGTAACGTAATATAACATAACCGAAACCAACCTATCATCTCGGCGGTAATATTTGACAACATTCCTGTCGAGTTGTCCTATACGTCTCCGTGGGACCTTTATATACATCAATAACGTAATATAACCTAACCTAACCCAATCTAACATCTCGGCGGTAGTATTTGATCACATTCCTGGCTTGCTGGCCTCTACGTCTCCGCGGGACCTTTAAATACATCTATAACGTAATATAACCTAACCTAACCCTACCTAACATCTCGGCGGTAATATTTGAAAACATTCCTGGCGAGTTGGCCTCTACGTCTCCGTGGGACCTTTATATACATCTATAACGTTATATAACCTAACCTAACCCAACCTAACATCTCGGCGGTAATATTTGAAAACATTCATGGCGAGTTGGCCTCTACGTCTCCGTGGTACATTTATATACATCAATAACGTAATATAACCTATCCTAACCCAAAATAACATCTCGGCGGTAATATTTGACCACATTCCTGGCTTGCTGGCATCTACGTCTCCGTGGGACCTTTATATATATCAATAACGTAATATAACCTAACCTAACCCAACCTATCATCTCGGCGGTAATATTTGACCACATTCCTGGCTTGTTGTCATCTACGTCTCCGTGGGACCTTTATAAACATCAATAACGTAATATAACCTAACCTAACCCAACCTAACATATCGGCGGTAATATTTGACATCATACCTGGCGAGTTGGCCTCTACGTCTCCGTTTGACCTTCATAAACATCAATAACGTAATATAACGTAACCTAACCCAACCTATCACCTCGGCGGTAATATTTGACAACGTTCCTGTCGAGTTGGCCTCTACGTCTCCGTGGGAACTTCATATACATCAATAACGAAATATAACCTAACCTAACCCAACCTATCATCTCGGCGGTAATATTTGACATCATTCCTGGCGAGTAGGCCTCTACGTCTCAGTGGGACCTTTATATACATCAATAACGTGATGTAACCTAACCTAACCCAACCTAACACCTCGGAGGTAATATTTGACAACATTCCTGGCGAGTTCGCTTCTCCGTCTCCGTGGGACCTTTATATACATCAATAACGTAATATAACCTAACCTAACCCAACCTAACATCTCGGGGTAATATTTGACAACATACCTGGCGAATTGGCCTCTACGTCTAAGTGGAACCTTCATATACATCAATAACGAAATATAACCTAACCTAACCCAACCTATCATCTCGGCGGTAATATTTGACATCATTCCTGGCGAGTTGGCCTCTACGTCTCCGTGGGATCTTCATATACATCAATAACGTAATATAACCTAACCTATCCCAACCTAACATCTCGGCGGTAATATTTCACAACATTCCTGGCGAGTTGGCTTCTACGCCTCCGTGGGACCTTTATATACATCAATAACGTAATATAACCTAACCTAACCCAACAAAACATCTCGGCGGTAATATTTGACAACATTCCTGGCGAGTTGGCCTCTACGTATCGGTTTGACCTTCATATACATCAATAACGTGATATAACCTAACCTAACCCAACCTAACATCTCGGCGGTAATATTTGAAAACATTCCTGGCGAGTTGGCCTCTACGTCACCGTGGGACCTTTATAGACATCCATAACGTAATATAACCTAACCTAACCCAAGCTAACATATCGGCGGTAATATTTGACAACATTCCCGGCGAGTTGGCCTATACGTCTCCGTGGGACCTTTATATACATCAATAACGTAATATAACCTAACGTAACCCAACCTAACATCTCGGCGGTAATATTTGATCACATTCCTGGCTTGCTGGCCTCTACTTCTCCGCGGGACCTTTAAATACATCTATAACGTAATATAACCTAACCTAACCCAACCTAACACCTCGGCGGTAATATTTGACCACATTCCTGGCTTGCTGGCATCTACGTCTCCGTGGGACCTTTATATACATCAATAACGTAATATAACCTAACCTAACCCAACAAAACATCTCGGCGGTAATATTTGACAACATTCCTGGCGAGTTGGCCTCTACGTATCGGTTTGACCTTCATATACATCAATAACGTAATATAACCTAACCTGAACCAACCCATCATCTCGGCGGTAATATTTGACAACATTCCTGGCGAGTTGGCCTATACGTCTCCGTCGGACCTTTATATACAACAATAACATAGTATAAGCTAGGCTAAACCAGTCTATCATCTCGGCGGTAATATTTGACCACATTCCTGGCTTGTTGGCATCTACGTCTCCTTGGGACCTTTATATACATCAATAACGTAATATAACCTAACCTAACCCAACCTATCATCTCGGCGGTAATATTTGACAACATTCCTGGCGAGTTGGCCTCTACGTCTCCGTTGGGCCTTGATATACATCAATAACGAAATATAAACTAACCTAACCCAACCTAACATCTCGGCGGTATACTTGACCTCATTCCTGGCGAGTTGGCCTCTACGTCTCCGTGGGACCTTTATATACACCAATAACGTAATATAACCTAACCTAACCCAACCTTACATCTCGGCGGTAATATTTGATCACATTCCTGGCTTGTTGGCCTCTACGTCTCCGTGGGACCTTTATATACATCAATTACGTAATATAACCTAACCTAACCCAACCTAACACCTCGGCGGTAATATTTGACAACATTCCTGGCGAGTTGGCCTCTACGTCTCGGTTTGACCTTCATATACATCAGTAACGTAATATAACATAACCGAAACCAACCTATCATCTCGGCGGTAATATTTGACAACATTCCTGGCGAGTTGGCCTCTACGTCTCGGTTTGACCTTCATATACATCAGTAACGTAATATAACATAACCGAAACCAACCTATCATCTCGGCGGTAATATTTGACAACATTCCTGGCGAGTTGGCCTATACGTCTCCGTGGGACCTTTATATATATCAATAACGTAATATAACCTATCCTAACCCAACCTAACATCTCGGCGGTAATATTTGACCTCATTCCTGGCGAGTTGGCCTCTACGTCTCCGTGGGACCTTTATATACATCAATAACGTAATATATCCTAACCTAACCCAACCTTACATCTCGGCGGTAATATTTGATCACATTCCTGGCTTGTTGGCCTCTACGTCTCCGTGGGACCTTTATATTCATCAATTACGTAATATAACCTAACCTAACCCAACCTAACATCTCGGCGGTAATATTTGACAACATTCCTGGCGAGTTGGCCTCTACGTCTCGGTTTGACCTTCATATACATCAGTAACGTAATATAACATAACCGAAACCAACCTATCATCTCGGCGGTAATATTTGACAACATTCCTGTCGAGTTGTCCTATACGTCTCCGTGGGACCTTTATATACATCAATAACGTAATATAACCTAACCTAACCCAATCTAACATCTCGGCGGTAGTATTTGATCACATTCCTGGCTTGCTGGCCTCTACGTCTCCGCGGGACCTTTAAATACATCTATAACGTAATATAACCTAACCTAACCCTACCTAACATCTCGGCGGTAATATTTGAAAACATTCCTGGCGAGTTGGCCTCTACGTCTCCGTGGGACCTTTATATACATCTATAACGTTATATAACCTAACCTAACCCAACCTAACATCTCGGCGGTAATATTTGAAAACATTCATGGCGAGTTGGCCTCTACGTCTCCGTGGTACATTTATATACATCAATAACGTAATATAACCTATCCTAACCCAAAATAACATCTCGGCGGTAATATTTGACCACATTCCTGGCTTGCTGGCATCTACGTCTCCGTGGGACCTTTATATATATCAATAACGTAATATAACCTAACCTAACCCAACCTATCATCTCGGCGGTAATATTTGACCACATTCCTGGCTTGTTGTCATCTACGTCTCCGTGGGACCTTTATAAACATCAATAACGTAATATAACCTAACCTAACCCAACCTAACATATCGGCGGTAATATTTGACATCATACCTGGCGAGTTGGCCTCTACGTCTCCGTTTGACCTTCATAAACATCAATAACGTAATATAACGTAACCTAACCCAACCTATCACCTCGGCGGTAATATTTGACAACGTTCCTGTCGAGTTGGCCTCTACGTCTCCGTGGGAACTTCATATACATCAATAACGAAATATAACCTAACCTAACCCAACCTATCATCTCGGCGGTAATATTTGACATCATTCCTGGCGAGTTGGCCTCTACGTCTCAGTGGGACCTTTATATACATCAATAACGTGATGTAACCTAACCTAACCCAACCTAACACCTCGGAGGTAATATTTGACAACATTCCTGGCGAGTTCGCTTCTCCGTCTCCGTGGGACCTTTATATACATAAATAACGTAATATAACCTAACCTAACCCAACCTAACATCTCGGGGTAATATTTGACAACATACCTGGCGAATTGGCCTCTACGTCTAAGTGGAACCTTCATATACATCAATAACGAAATATAACCTAACCTAACCCAACCTATCATCTCGGCGGTAATATTTGACATCATTCCTGGCGAGTTGGCCTCTACGTCTCCGTGGGATCTTCATATACATCAATAACGTAATATAACCTAACCTATCCCAACCTAACATCTCGGCGGTAATATTTCACAACATTCCTGGCGAGTTGGCTTCTACGCCTCCGTGGGACCTTTATATACATCAATAACGTAATATAATCTAACCTAACCCAACCTAACATCTCGGCGGTAATATTTGATCACATTCCTGGCTTGCTGGCCTCTACGTCTCCGCGGGACATTTATATACATCTATAACGTGATATAACCTAACCTAACCCAACCTAACATCTCGGCGGTAATATTTGAAAACATTCCTGGCGAGTTGGCCTCTACGTCACCGTGGGACCTTTATAGACATCCATAACGTAATATAACCTAACCTAACCCAAGCTAACATATCGGCGGTAATATTTGACAACATTCCCGGCGAGTTGGCCTATACGTCTCCGTGGGACCTTTATATACATCAATAACGTAATATAACCTAACGTAACCCAACCTAACATCTCGGCGGTAATATTTGATCACATTCCTGGCTTGCTGGCCTCTACTTCTCCGCGGGACCTTTAAATACATCTATAACGTAATATAACCTAACCTAACCCAACCTAACACCTCGGCGGTAATATTTGACCACATTCCTGGCTTGCTGGCATCTACGTCTCCGTGGGACCTTTATATACATCAATAACGTAATATAACCTAACCTAACCCAACAAAACATCTCGGCGGTAATATTTGACAACATTCCTGGCGAGTTGGCCTCTACGTATCGGTTTGACCTTCATATACATCAATAACGTAATATAACCTAACCTGAACCAACCCATCATCTCGGCGGTAATATTTGACAACATTCCTGGCGAGTTGGCCTATACGTCTCCGTCGGACCTTTATATACAACAATAACATAGTATAAGCTAGGCTAAACCAGTCTATCATCTCGGCGGTAATATTTGACCACATTCCTGGCTTGTTGGCATCTACGTCTCCTTGGGACCTTTATATACATCAATAACGTAATATAACCTAACCTAACCCAACCTATCATCTCGGCGGTAATATTTGACAACATTCCTGGCGAGTTGGCCTCTACGTCTCCGTTGGGCCTTGATATACATCAATAACGAAATATAAACTAACCTAACCCAACCTAACATCTCGGCGGTATACTTGACCTCATTCCTGGCGAGTTGGCCTCTACGTCTCCGTGGGACCTTTATATACACCAATAACGTAATATAACCTAACCTAACCCAACCTTACATCTCGGCGGTAATATTTGATCACATTCCTGGCTTGTTGGCCTCTACGTCTCCGTGGGACCTTTATATACATCAATTACGTAATATAACCTAACCTAACCCAACCTAACACCTCGGCGGTAATATTTGACAACATTCCTGGCGAGTTGGCCTCTACGTCTCGGTTTGACCTTCATATACATCAGTAACGTAATATAACATAACCGAAACCAACCTATCATCTCGGCGGTAATATTTGACAACATTCCTGGCGAGTTGGCCTATACGTCTCCGTGGGACCTTTATATATATCAATAACGTAATATAACCTATCCTAACCCAACCTAACATCTCGGCGGTATACTTGACCTCATTCCTGGCGAGTTGGCCTCTACGTCTCCGTGGGACCTTTATATACATCAATAACGTAATATATCCTAACCTAACCCAACCTTACATCTCGGCGGTAATATTTGATCACATTCCTGGCTTGTTGGCCTCTACGTCTCCGTGGGACCTTTATATTCATCAATTACGTAATATAACCTAACCTAACCCAACCTAACATCTCGGCGGTAATATTTGACAACATTCCTGGCGAGTTGGCCTCTACGTCTCGGTTTGACCTTCATATACATCAGTAACGTAATATAACATAACCGAAACCAACCTATCATCTCGGCGGTAATATTTGACAACATTCCTGTCGAGTTGTCCTATACGTCTCCGTGGGACCTTTATATACATCAATAACGTAATATAACCTAACCTAACCCAATCTAACATCTCGGCGGTAGTATTTGATCACATTCCTGGCTTGCTGGCCTCTACGTCTCCGCGGGACCTTTAAATACATCTATAACGTAATATAACCTAACCTAACCCTACCTAACATCTCGGCGGTAATATTTGAAAACATTCCTGGCGAGTTGGCCTCTACGTCTCCGTGGGACCTTTATATACATCTATAACGTTATATAACCTAACCTAACCCAACCTAACATCTCGGCGGTAATATTTGAAAACATTCATGGCGAGTTGGCCTCTACGTCTCCGTGGTACATTTATATACATCAATAACGTAATATAACCTATCCTAACCCAAAATAACATCTCGGCGGTAATATTTGACCACATTCCTGGCTTGCTGGCATCTACGTCTCCGTGGGACCTTTATATATATCAATAACGTAATATAACCTAACCTAACCCAACCTATCATCTCGGCGGTAATATTTGACCACATTCCTGGCTTGTTGTCATCTACGTCTCCGTGGGACCTTTATAAACATCAATAACGTAATATAACCTAACCTAACCCAACCTAACATATCGGCGGTAATATTTGACATCATACCTGGCGAGTTGGCCTCTACGTCTCCGTTTGACCTTCATAAACATCAATAACGTAATATAACGTAACCTAACCCAACCTATCACCTCGGCGGTAATATTTGACAACGTTCCTGTCGAGTTGGCCTCTACGTCTCCGTGGGAACTTCATATACATCAATAACGAAATATAACCTAACCTAACCCAACCTATCATCTCGGCGGTAATATTTGACATCATTCCTGGCGAGTTGGCCTCTACGTCTCAGTGGGACCTTTATATACATCAATAACGTGATGTAACCTAACCTAACCCAACCTAACACCTCGGAGGTAATATTTGACAACATTCCTGGCGAGTTCGCTTCTCCGTCTCCGTGGGACCTTTATATACATCAATAACGTAATATAACCTAACCTAACCCAACCTAACATCTCGGGGTAATATTTGACAACATACCTGGCGAATTGGCCTCTACGTCTAAGTGGAACCTTCATATACATCAATAACGAAATATAACCTAACCTAACCCAACCTATCATCTCGGCGGTAATATTTGACATCATTCCTGGCGAGTTGGCCTCTACGTCTCCGTGGGATCTTCATATACATCAATAACGTAATATAACCTAACCTATCCCAACCTAACATCTCGGCGGTAATATTTCACAACATTCCTGGCGAGTTGGCTTCTACGCCTCCGTGGGACCTTTATATACATCAATAACGTAATATAATCTAACCTAACCCAACCTAACATCTCGGCGGTAATATTTGATCACATTCCTGGCTTGCTGGCCTCTACGTCTCCGCGGGACATTTATATACATCTATAACGTGATATAACCTAACCTAACCCAACCTAACATCTCGGCGGTAATATTTGAAAACATTCCTGGCGAGTTGGCCTCTACGTCACCGTGGGACCTTTATAGACATCCATAACGTAATATAACCTAACCTAACCCAAGCTAACATATCGGCGGTAATATTTGACAACATTCCCGGCGAGTTGGCCTATACGTCTCCGTGGGACCTTTATATACATCAATAACGTAATATAACCTAACGTAACCCAACCTAACATCTCGGCGGTAATATTTGATCACATTCCTGGCTTGCTGGCCTCTACTTCTCCGCGGGACCTTTAAATACATCTATAACGTAATATAACCTAACCTAACCCAACCTAACACCTCGGCGGTAATATTTGACCACATTCCTGGCTTGCTGGCATCTACGTCTCCGTGGGACCTTTATATACATCAATAACGTAATATAACCTAACCTAACCCAACAAAACATCTCGGCGGTAATATTTGACAACATTCCTGGCGAGTTGGCCTCTACGTATCGGTTTGACCTTCATATACATCAATAACGTAATATAACCTAACCTGAACCAACCCATCATCTCGGCGGTAATATTTGACAACATTCCTGGCGAGTTGGCCTATACGTCTCCGTCGGACCTTTATATACAACAATAACATAGTATAAGCTAGGCTAAACCAGTCTATCATCTCGGCGGTAATATTTGACCACATTCCTGGCTTGTTGGCATCTACGTCTCCTTGGGACCTTTATATACATCAATAACGTAATATAACCTAACCTAACCCAACCTATCATCTCGGCGGTAATATTTGACAACATTCCTGGCGAGTTGGCCTCTACGTCTCCGTTGGGCCTTGATATACATCAATAACGAAATATAAACTAACCTAACCCAACCTAACATCTCGGCGGTATACTTGACCTCATTCCTGGCGAGTTGGCCTCTACGTCTCCGTGGGACCTTTATATACACCAATAACGTAATATAACCTAACCTAACCCAACCTTACATCTCGGCGGTAATATTTGATCACATTCCTGGCTTGTTGGCCTCTACGTCTCCGTGGGACCTTTATATACATCAATTACGTAATATAACCTAACCTAACCCAACCTAACACCTCGGCGGTAATATTTGACAACATT
This sequence comes from Xylocopa violacea, assembly GCA_963969225.1. Classification (NCBI taxonomy): domain Eukaryota; kingdom Metazoa; phylum Arthropoda; class Insecta; order Hymenoptera; family Apidae; genus Xylocopa; species Xylocopa violacea. The sequence goes on along the minus strand of CAXAJV010000147.1, from coordinate 2,027,536 downwards.
CCTGGCGAGTTGGCCTCTACGTCTCGGTTTGACCTTCATATACATCAGTAACGTAATATAACATAACCGAAACCAACCTATCATCTCGGCGGTAATATTTGACAACATTCCTGGCGAGTTGGCCTATACGTCTCCGTGGGACCTTTATATATATCAATAATGTAATATAACCTATCCTAACCCAACCTAACATCTCGGCGGTATACTTGACCTCATTCCTGGCGAGTTGGCCTCTACGTCTCCGTGGGACCTTTATATACATCAATAACGTAATATATCCTAACCTAACCCAACCTTACATCTCGGCGGTAATATTTGATCACATTCCTGGCTTGTTGGCCTCTACGTCTCCGTGGGACCTTTATATTCATCAATTACGTAATATAACCTAACCTAACCCAACCTAACATCTCGGCGGTAATATTTGACAACATTCCTGGCGAGTTGGCCTCTACGTCTCGGTTTGACCTTCATATACATCAGTAACGTAATATAACATAACCGAAACCAACCTATCATCTCGGCGGTAATATTTGACAACATTCCTGTCGAGTTGTCCTATACGTCTCCGTGGGACCTTTATATACATCAATAACGTAATATAACCTAACCTAACCCAATCTAACATCTCGGCGGTAGTATTTGATCACATTCCTGGCTTGCTGGCCTCTACGTCTCCGCGGGACCTTTAAATACATCTATAACGTAATATAACCTAACCTAACCCTACCTAACATCTCGGCGGTAATATTTGAAAACATTCCTGGCGAGTTGGCCTCTACGTCTCCGTGGGACCTTTATATACATCTATAACGTTATATAACCTAACCTAACCCAACCTAACATCTCGGCGGTAATATTTGAAAACATTCATGGCGAGTTGGCCTCTACGTCTCCGTGGTACATTTATATACATCAATAACGTAATATAACCTATCCTAACCCAAAATAACATCTCGGCGGTAATATTTGACCACATTCCTGGCTTGCTGGCATCTACGTCTCCGTGGGACCTTTATATATATCAATAACGTAATATAACCTAACCTAACCCAACCTATCATCTCGGCGGTAATATTTGACCACATTCCTGGCTTGTTGTCATCTACGTCTCCGTGGGACCTTTATAAACATCAATAACGTAATATAACCTAACCTAACCCAACCTAACATATCGGCGGTAATATTTGACATCATACCTGGCGAGTTGGCCTCTACGTCTCCGTTTGACCTTCATAAACATCAATAACGTAATATAACGTAACCTAACCCAACCTATCACCTCGGCGGTAATATTTGACAACGTTCCTGTCGAGTTGGCCTCTACGTCTCCGTGGGAACTTCATATACATCAATAACGAAATATAACCTAACCTAACCCAACCTATCATCTCGGCGGTAATATTTGACATCATTCCTGGCGAGTTGGCCTCTACGTCTCAGTGGGACCTTTATATACATCAATAACGTGATGTAACCTAACCTAACCCAACCTAACACCTCGGAGGTAATATTTGACAACATTCCTGGCGAGTTCGCTTCTCCGTCTCCGTGGGACCTTTATATACATCAATAACGTAATATAACCTAACCTAACCCAACCTAACATCTCGGGGTAATATTTGACAACATACCTGGCGAATTGGCCTCTACGTCTAAGTGGAACCTTCATATACATCAATAACGAAATATAACCTAACCTAACCCAACCTATCATCTCGGCGGTAATATTTGACATCATTCCTGGCGAGTTGGCCTCTACGTCTCCGTGGGATCTTCATATACATCAATAACGTAATATAACCTAACCTATCCCAACCTAACATCTCGGCGGTAATATTTCACAACATTCCTGGCGAGTTGGCTTCTACGCCTCCGTGGGACCTTTATATACATCAATAACGTAATATAATCTAACCTAACCCAACCTAACATCTCGGCGGTAATATTTGATCACATTCCTGGCTTGCTGGCCTCTACGTCTCCGCGGGACATTTATATACATCTATAACGTGATATAACCTAACCTAACCCAACCTAACATCTCGGCGGTAATATTTGAAAACATTCCTGGCGAGTTGGCCTCTACGTCACCGTGGGACCTTTATAGACATCCATAACGTAATATAACCTAACCTAACCCAAGCTAACATATCGGCGGTAATATTTGACAACATTCCCGGCGAGTTGGCCTATACGTCTCCGTGGGACCTTTATATACATCAATAACGTAATATAACCTAACGTAACCCAACCTAACATCTCGGCGGTAATATTTGATCACATTCCTGGCTTGCTGGCCTCTACTTCTCCGCGGGACCTTTAAATACATCTATAACGTAATATAACCTAACCTAACCCAACCTAACACCTCGGCGGTAATATTTGACCACATTCCTGGCTTGCTGGCATCTACGTCTCCGTGGGACCTTTATATACATCAATAACGTAATATAACCTAACCTAACCCAACAAAACATCTCGGCGGTAATATTTGACAACATTCCTGGCGAGTTGGCCTCTACGTATCGGTTTGACCTTCATATACATCAATAACGTAATATAACCTAACCTGAACCAACCCATCATCTCGGCGGTAATATTTGACAACATTCCTGGCGAGTTGGCCTATACGTCTCCGTCGGACCTTTATATACAACAATAACATAGTATAAGCTAGGCTAAACCAGTCTATCATCTCGGCGGTAATATTTGACCACATTCCTGGCTTGTTGGCATCTACGTCTCCTTGGGACCTTTATATACATCAATAACGTAATATAACCTAACCTAACCCAACCTATCATCTCGGCGGTAATATTTGACAACATTCCTGGCGAGTTGGCCTCTACGTCTCCGTTGGGCCTTGATATACATCAATAACGAAATATAAACTAACCTAACCCAACCTAACATCTCGGCGGTATACTTGACCTCATTCCTGGCGAGTTGGCCTCTACGTCTCCGTGGGACCTTTATATACACCAATAACGTAATATAACCTAACCTAACCCAACCTTACATCTCGGCGGTAATATTTGATCACATTCCTGGCTTGTTGGCCTCTACGTCTCCGTGGGACCTTTATATACATCAATTACGTAATATAACCTAACCTAACCCAACCTAACACCTCGGCGGTAATATTTGACAACATTCCTGGCGAGTTGGCCTCTACGTCTCGGTTTGACCTTCATATACATCAGTAACGTAATATAACATAACCGAAACCAACCTATCATCTCGGCGGTAATATTTGACAACATTCCTGGCGAGTTGGCCTATACGTCTCCGTGGGACCTTTATATATATCAATAACGTAATATAACCTATCCTAACCCAACCTAACATCTCGGCGGTATACTTGACCTCATTCCTGGCGAGTTGGCCTCTACGTCTCCGTGGGACCTTTATATACATCAATAACGTAATATATCCTAACCTAACCCAACCTTACATCTCGGCGGTAATATTTGATCACATTCCTGGCTTGTTGGCCTCTACGTCTCCGTGGGACCTTTATATTCATCAATTACGTAATATAACCTAACCTAACCCAACCTAACATCTCGGCGGTAATATTTGACAACATTCCTGGCGAGTTGGCCTCTACGTCTCGGTTTGACCTTCATATACATCAGTAACGTAATATAACATAACCGAAACCAACCTATCATCTCGGCGGTAATATTTGACAACATTCCTGTCGAGTTGTCCTATACGTCTCCGTGGGACCTTTATATACATCAATAACGTAATATAACCTAACCTAACCCAATCTAACATCTCGGCGGTAGTATTTGATCACATTCCTGGCTTGCTGGCCTCTACGTCTCCGCGGGACCTTTAAATACATCTATAACGTAATATAACCTAACCTAACCCTACCTAACATCTCGGCGGTAATATTTGAAAACATTCCTGGCGAGTTGGCCTCTACGTCTCCGTGGGACCTTTATATACATCTATAACGTTATATAACCTAACCTAACCCAACCTAACTTCTCGGCGGTAATATTTGAAAACATTCATGGCGAGTTGGCCTCTACGTCTCCGTGGTACATTTATATACATCAATAACGTAATATAACCTATCCTAACCCAAAATAACATCTCGGCGGTAATATTTGACCACATTCCTGGCTTGCTGGCATCTACGTCTCCGTGGGACCTTTATATATATCAATAACGTAATATAACCTAACCTAACCGAACCTATCATCTCGGCGGTAATATTTGACCACATTCCTGGCTTGTTGTCATCTACGTCTCCGTGGGACCTTTATAAACATCAATAACGTAATATAACCTAACCTAACCCAACCTAACATATCGGCGGTAATATTTGACATCATACCTGGCGAGTTGGCCTCTACGTCTCCGTTTGACCTTCATAAACATCAATAACGTAATATAACGTAACCTAACCCAACCTATCACCTCGGCGGTAATATTTGACAACGTTCCTGTCGAGTTGGCCTCTACGTCTCCGTGGGAACTTCATATACATCAATAACGAAATATAACCTAACCTAACCCAACCTATCATCTCGGCGGTAATATTTGACATCATTCCTGGCGAGTTGGCCTCTACGTCTCAGTGGGACCTTTATATACATCAATAACGTGATGTAACCTAACCTAACCCAACCTAACACCTCGGAGGTAATATTTGACAACATTCCTGGCGAGTTCGCTTCTCCGTCTCCGTGGGACCTTTATATACATCAATAACGTAATATAACCTAACCTAACCCAACCTAACATCTCGGGGTAATATTTGACAACATACCTGGCGAATTGGCCTCTACGTCTAAGTGGAACCTTCATATACATCAATAACGAAATATAACCTAACCTAACCCAACCTATCATCTCGGCGGTAATATTTGACATCATTCCTGGCGAGTTGGCCTCTACGTCTCCGTGGGATCTTCATATACATCAATAACGTAATATAACCTAACCTATCCCAACCTAACATCTCGGCGGTAATATTTCACAACATTCCTGGCGAGTTGGCTTCTACGCCTCCGTGGGACCTTTATATACATCAATAACGTAATATAATCTAACCTAACCCAACCTAACATCTCGGCGGTAATATTTGACAACATACCTGGCGAGTTGGCCTCTACGTCTCCGTGGAACCTTCATATACATCAATAACGAAATATAACCTAACCTAACCCAACCTATCATCTCGGCGGTAATATTTGACATCATTCCTGGCGAGTTGGCCTCTATGTCTCCGTGGGACCTTCATATACATCAATAACGTAATATAACCTAACCTAACCCAATCTAACATCTCGGCGGTAATATTTGACAACATTCCTGGCGAGTTGGCTTCTCCGTCTCCGTGGGACATTTTATATACATCAATAACGTAATATAACCTAACCTAACCCAACCTATCATCTCGGCGGTAATATTTGACAACATTCCTGGCGAGTTGGTCTCTACGTCTCCGTGGGACCTTTATATACATCAATAACGTAATATAACCTAACCTAACCCAACCTATCATCTCGGCGGTAATATTTGACAACATTCCTGGCGAGTTGGCCTTTACGTCTCCGTAGGGCCTTTATATACATCAATAACGTAATATAACCTAACCTAACCCAACCTATCACCTCGGCGGTAATATTTGACAACATTCCTGTCGAGTTGGCCTCTACGTCTCCGTTTGACCTTCATAAACATTAATAACGTAATATAACGTAACCTAACGCGACCTATCACCTCGGCGGTAATATTTGACAACATTCCTGGCGAGTTGGCCTCTACGTCTCCGTGGGACCTTTATATACATCAATAACGTAATAAAACCTAACTTAACCCAACCTAACATCTCGGCGGTAATATTTGACAACGTTCCTGGCTAGTAGGCTTCTCCGTCTCCGTGGGATCTTTTTATACATCAATAACGTAATATAACCTAACCTAACCCAACCTATCATCTCGGCGGTAATATTTGACAACATTCCTGGCGAGTTGGTCTCTACGTCTCCGTGGGACCTTTATATACATCAATAACGTAATATAACCTAACTTAACCCAACCTAACATCTCGGCGGTAATATTTGAAAACATTCCTGGCGAGTTGGCTTCTCCGTCTCCGTGGGATCTTTTTATACATCAATAACGTAATATAACCTAACCTAACCCAACCTAACATCTCGGCGGTAATATTTGAAAACATTCATGGCGAGTTGGCATCTACGTCTCCGTGGTACATTTATATACATCAATAACGTAATATAACCTATCCTAACCCAAAATAACATCTCGGCGGTAATATTTGACCACATTCCTGGCTTGTTGTCATCTACGTCTCCGTGGGACCTTTATAAACATCAATAACGTAATATAACCTAACCTAACCCAACCTAACATATCGGCGGTAATATTTGACATCATACCTGGCGAGTTGGCCTCTACGTCTCCGTTTGACCTTCATAAACATCAATAACGTAATATAACGTAACCTAACCCAACCTATCACCTCGGCGGTAATATTTGACAACATTCCTGTCGAGTTGGCCTCTACGTCTCCGTTTGACCTTCATAAACATTAATAACGTAATATAACGTAACCTAACGCGACCTATCACCTCGGCGGTAATATTTGACAACATTCCTGGCGAGTTGGCCTCTACGTCTCCGTGGGACCTTTATATACATCAATAACGTAATAAAACCTAACTTAACCCAACCTCACATCTCGGCGGTAATATTTGACAACGTTCCTGGCTAGTAGGCTTCTCCGTCTCCGTGGGATCTTTTTATACATCAATAACGTAATATAACCTAACCTAACCCAACCTATCATCTCAGCGGTAATATTTGACAACATTCCTGGCGAGTTGGTCTCTACGTCTCCGTGGGACCTTTATATACATCAATAACGTAATATAACCTAACTTAACCCAACCTAACATCTCGGCGGTAATATTTGAAAACATTCCTGGCGAGTTGGCTTCTCCGTCTCCGTGGGATCTTTTTATACATCAATAACGTAATATAACCTAACCTAACCCAACCTAACATCTCGGGGTAATATTTGACAACGTACCTGGCGAATTGGCCTCTACGTCTAAGTGGAACCTTCATATACATCAATAACGAAATATAACCTAACCTAACCCAACCTATCATCTCGGCGGTAATATTTGACATCATTCCTGGCGAGTTGGCCTCTATGTCTCCGTGGGACCTTCATATACATCAATAACGTAATAAAACCTAACTTAACCCAACCTAACATCTCGGCGGTAATATTTGACAACGTTCGTGGCTAGTAGGCTTCTCCGTCTCCGTGGGATCTTTTTATACATCAATAACGTAATAAAACCTAACTTAACCCAACCTCACATCTCGGCGGTAATATTTGACAACGTTCCTGGCTAGTAGGCTTCTCCGTCTCCGTGGGACATTTTATATACATCAATAACGTAATATAACCTAACCTAACCCAACCTATCATCTCGGCGGTAATATTTGACAACATTCCTGGCGAGTTGGTCTCTACGTCTCCGTGGGACCTTTATATACATCAATAACGTAATATAACCTAACCTAACCCAACCTATCATCTCGGCGGTAATATTTGACAACATTCCTGGCGAGTTGGCCTTTACGTCTCCGTAGGGCCTTTATATACATCAATAACGTAATATAACCTAACCTAACCCAACCTAACATCTCGGCGGTAATATTTGAAAACATTCATGGCGAGTTGGCATCTACGTCTCCGTGGTACATTTATATACATCAATAACGTAATATAACCTATCCTAACCCAAAATAACATCTCGGCGGTAATATTTGGCCACATTCCTGGCTTGTTGGCATCTACGTCTCCGTGGGACCTTTATATACATCAATTACGTAATATAACCTAACCTAACCCAACGTAACATCTCGGCGGTAATATTTGACAACATTGCTGGCGAGTTGGCCTCTACGTCTCGGTTTGTCCTTCATATACATCAATAACGTAATATAACATAACCGAAACCAACCTAACATCTCGGCGGTTATATTTGAAAACATTCCTGGCGAGTTGGCCTCTACGTCTCCGCGGGACCTTTAAACACATCTATAACGTAATATAACCTAATCTAACCCAACCTAACACCTCGGCGGTAATATTTGACCACATTCCTGGCTTGCTGGCATCTACGTCTCCGTGGGACCTTTATATACATCAATAACGTAATATAACCTAACCTAACCCAACCTAACATCTCGGCGGTAATATTTGACAACATTCCTGGCGAGTTGGCCTCTACGTCTCGGTTTGACCTTCATATACATCAATAACGTAATATAACCTAACCGAACCCAACCTATCATCTCGGGGGTATTATTTGACAACATTCCTGGCGAGTTGGCCTATACGTCTCCGTCGGACTTTTATATACAACAATAACATAGTATAAGCTAGGCTAACCCAGTCTATCATCTCGGCGGTATTATTTGACAACATTCCTGGCGAGTTGGCCTATACGTCTCCGTCGGACTTTTATATACAACAATAACATAGTATAAGCTAGGCTAACCCAGTCTATCATCTCGGCGGTAATATTTGACCACATTCCTGGCTTGTTGGCCTCTGCGTCTCCGTGGGACCTTCATATACATCAATAACGAAATATAACCTAACCTAACACAACCTATCATCACGGTGCTAATATTTGACAACATACCTGGCGAGTTGGCCTCTACGTCTCCGTGGGACCTTTATATACATCAATAACGTAATATAACCTAACCTAACCCAACCTAACATCTCGGCGGTAATATTTGATCACATTCCTGGCTTGCTGGCCTCTACGTCTCCGCGGGACATTTATATAAATCTATAACGTGATATAACCTAACCTAACCCAACCTAACATCTCGGCGGTAATATTTGAAAACATTCCTGGCGAGTTGGCCTCTACGTCACCGTGTGACCTTTATAGACATCCATAACGTAATATAACCTAACCTAACCCAAGCTAACATCTCGGCGGTAATATTTGACAACATTCCCGGCGAGTTGGCCTATACGTCTCCGTGGGACCTTTGTATACATCAATAACGTAATATAACCTAACCTAACCCAACCTAACATCCCGGCGGTAATATTTGATCACATTCCTGGCTTGCTGGCCTCTACGTCCCCGCTGGACCTTTATATACATCTATAACGTGATATAACCTAACCTAACCCAACCTAACATCTCGGCGGTAATATTTGAAAACATTCCTGGCGAGTTGGCTTCTACGTATCCGTGGGACCTTTATATACATCAATAACGTAATATAACCTATCCTAACCCAAAATAACATCTCGGCGGTAATATTTGGCCACATTCCTGGCTTGTTGGCATCTACGTCTCCGTGGGACCTTTATATACATCAATTACGTAATATAACCTAACCTAACCCAACGTAACATCTCGGCGGTAATATTTGACAACATTCCTGGCGAGTTGGCCTCTACGTCTCGGTTTGTCCTTCATATACATCAATAACGTAATATAACATAACCGAAACCAACCTAACATCTCGGCGGTAATATTTGAAAACATTCCTGGCGAGTTGGCCTCTACGTCTCCGCGGGACCTTTAAACACATCTATAACGTAATATAACCTAATCTAACCCAACCTAACACCTCGGCGGTAATATTTGACGACATTCCTGGCTTGCTGGCATCTACGTCTCCGTGGGACCTTTATATACATCAATAACGTAATATAACCTAACCTAACCCAACCTAACATCTCGGCGGTAATATTTGACAACATTCCTGGCGAGTTGGCCTCTACGTCTCGGTTTGACCTTCATATACATCAATAACGAAATATAACCTAACCGAACCCAACCTATCATCTCGGCGGTATTATTTGACAACATTCCTGGCGAGTTGGCCTATACGTCTCCGTCGGACTTTTATATACAACAATAACATAGTATAAGCTAGGCTAACCCAGTCTATCATCTCGGCGGTATTATTTGACAACATTCCTGGCGAGTTGGCCTATACGTCTCCGTCGGACTTTTATATACAACAATAACATAGTATAAGCTAGGCTAACCCAGTCTATCATCTCGGCGGTAATATTTGACCACATTCCTGGCTTGTTGGCCTCTGCGTCTCCGTGGGACCTTCATATACATCAATAACGAAATATAACCTAACCTAACACAACCTGTCATCACGGTGCTAATATTTGACAACATACCTGGCGAGTTGGCCTCTACGTCACCGTGGGACCTTTATATACATCAATAACGTAATATAACCTAACCTAACCCAACCTAACATCTCGGCGGTAATATTTGATCACATTCCTGGCTTGCTGGCCTCTACGTCTCCGCGGGACATTTATATACATCTATAACGTGATATAACCTAACCTAACCCAACCTAACATCTCGGCGGTAATATTTGAAAACATTCCTGGCGAGTTGGCCTCTACGTCACCGTGGGACCTTTATAGACATCCATAACGTAATATAACCTAACCTAACCCAAGCTAACATCTCGGCGGTAATATTTGACAACATTCCCGGCGAGTTGGCCTATACGTCTCCGTGGGACCTTTGTATACATCAATAACGTAATATAACCTAACCTAACCCAACCTAACATCCCGGCGGTAATATTTGATCACATTCCTGGCTTGCTGGCCTCTACGTCCCCGCTGGACCTTTATATACATCTATAACGTGATATAACCTAACCTAACCCAACCTAACATCTCGGCGGTAATATTTGAAAACATTCCTGGCGAGTTGGCATCTACGTCTCCGCGGTACCTTTATATACATCTATAACGTAATATAACCTAACCTAACCCAACCTAACATCTCGGCGGTAATATTTGAAAACATTCATGGCGAGTTGGCTTCTACGTCTCCGTGGGACCTTTATATACATCAATAACGTAATATAACCTATCCTAACCCAAAATAACATCTCGGCGGTAATATTTGGCCACATTCCTGGCTTGTTGGCATCTACGTCTCCGTGGGACCTTTATATACATCAATTACGTAATATAACCTAACCTAACCCAACGTAACATCTCGGCGGTAATATTTGACAACATTCCTGATGAGTTGGCCTCTACGTCTCGGTTTGTCCTTCATATACATCAATAACGTAATATAACATAACCGAAACCAACCTAACATCTCGGCGGTAATATTTGAAAACATTCCTGGCGAGTTGGCCTCTACGTCTCCGCGGGACCTTTAAACACATCTATAACGTAATATAACCTAATCTAACCCAACCTAACACCTCGGCGGTAATATTTGACGACATTCCTGGCTTGCTGGCATCTACGTCTCCGTGGGACCTTTATATACATCAATAACGTAATATAACCTAACCTAACCCAACCTAACATCTCGGCGGTAATATTTGACAACATTCCTGGCGAGTTGGCCTCTACGTCTCGGTTTGACCTTCATATACATCAATAACGAAATATAACCTAACCGAACCCAACCTATCATCTCGGCGGTATTATTTGACAACATTCCTGGCGAGTTGGCCTATACGTCTCCGTCGGACTTTTATATACAACAATAACATAGTATAAGCTAGGCTAACCCAGTCTATCATCTCGGCGGTATTATTTGACAACATTCCTGGCGAGTTGGCCTATACGTCTCCGTCGGACTTTTATATACAACAATAACATAGTATAAGCTAGGCTAACCCAGTCTATCATCTCGGCGGTAATATTTGACCACATTCCTGGCTTGTTGGCCTCTGCGTCTCCGTGGGACCTTCATATACATCAATAACGAAATATAACCTAACCTAACACAACCTGTCATCACGGTGCTAATATTTGACAACATACCTGGCGAGTTGGCCTCTACGTCTCCGTGGGACCTTTATATACATCAATAACGTAATATAACCTAACCTAACCCAACCTAACATCTCGGCGGTAATATTTGATCACATTCCTGGCTTGCTGGCCTCTACGTCTCCGCGGGACATTTATATACATCTATAACGTGATATAACCTAACCTAACCCAACCTAACATCTCGGCGGTAATATTTGATCACATTCCTGGCTTGCTGGCCTCTACGTCTCCGTCGGACCTTTATATACAACAATAACATAGTATAAGCTAGGCTAAACCAGTCTATCATCTCGGCGGTAATATTTGACCACATTCCTGGCTTGTTGGCCTCTGCGTCTCCGTGGGACCTTCATATACATCAATAACGAAATATAACCTAACCTAACACAACCTATCATCTCGGTGCTAATATTTGACAACATACCTGGCGAGTTGGCCTCTACGTCTCCGTGGGACCTTTATATACATCAATAACTTAATATAACCTAACCTAACCCAACCTAACATCTCGGCGGTAATATTTGAAAACATACCTGGCGAGTTGGCCTCTACGTCTCCGTGGGACCTTTATATACATCTATAACGTAATATAACCTAACCTAACCCAACCTAACATCTCGGCGGTAATATTTGAAAACATTCATGGCTAGTTGGCCTCTACGTCTCCGTGGTTCATTTATATACATCAATAACGTAATATAACCTATCCTAACCCAAAATAACATCTCGGCGGTAATATTTGACCACATTCCTGGCTTGCTGGCATCTACGTCTCCGTGGGACCTTTATATATATCAATAACGTAATATAACCTAACCTAACCCAACCTATCATCTCGGCGGTAATATTTGATCACATTCCTGGCTTGCTGGCCTCTACGTCTCCGCGGGACCTTTATATACATCTATAACGTGATATAACCTAACCTAACCCAACCTAACATCTCGGCGGTAATATTTGAAAACATTCCTGGCGAGTTGGCCTCTACGTCACCGTGGGACCTTTATAGACATCCATAACGTAATATAACCTAACCTAACCCAAGCTAACATCTCGGCGTTAATATTTGACAACATTCCCGGCGAGTTGGCCTATACGTCTCCGTGGGACCTTTGTATACATCAATAACGTAATATAACCTAACCTAACCCAACCTAACATCCCGGCGGTAATATTTGATCACATTCCTGGCTTGCTGGCCTCTACGTCCCCGCTGGACCTTTATATACATCTATAACGTGATATAACCTAACCTAACCCAACCTAACATCTCGGCGGTAATATTTGAAAACATTCCTGGCGAGTTGGCATCTACGTCTCCGCGGGACCTTTATATACATCTATAACGTAATATAACCTAACCTAACCCAACCTAACATCTCGGCGGTAATATTTGAAAACATTCATGGCGTGTTGGCTTCTACGTCTCCGTGGGACCTTTATATACATCAATAACGTAATATAACCTATCCTAACCCAAAATAACATCTCGGCGGTAATATTTGGCCACATTCCTGGCTTGTTGGCATCTACGTCTCCGTGGGACCTTTATATACATCAATTACGTAATATAACCTAACCTAACCCAACGTAACATCTCGGCGGTAATATTTGACAACATTCCTGGCGAGTTGGCCTCTACGTCTCGGTTTGTCCTTCATATACATCAATAACGTAATATAACATAACCGAAACCAACCTAACATCTCGGCGGTAATATTTGAAAACATTCCTGGCGAGTTGGGCTCTACGTCTCCGCGGGACCTTTAAACACATCTATAACGTAATATAACCTAATCTAACCCAACCTAACACCTCGGCGGTAATATTTGACCACATTCCTGGCTTGCTGGCATCTACGTCTCCGTGGGACCTTTATATACATCAATAACGTAATATAACCTAACCTAACCCAACCTAACATCTCGGCGGTAATATTTGACAACATTCCTGGCGAGTTGGCCTCTACGTGTCGGTTTGACCTTCATATACATCAATAACGTAATATAACCTAACCGAACCCAACCTATCATCTCGGCGGTATTATTTGACAACATTCCTGGCGAGTTGGCCTCTACGTCACCGTGGGACCTTTATAGACATCCGTAACGTAATATAACCTAACCTAACCCAAGCTAACATCTCGGCGGTAATATTTGACAACATTCCCGGCGAGTTGGCCTATACGTCTCCGTGGGACCTTTGTATACATCAATAACGTAATATAACCTAACCTAATCCAACCTAACATCTCGGCGGTAATATTTGATCACATTCCTGGCTTGCTGGCCTCTACGTCTCCGCGGGACCTTTATATACATCTATAACGTGATATAACCTAACCTAACCCAACCTAACATCTCGGCGGTAATATTTGAAAACATTCCTGGCGAGTTGGCCTCTACGTCACCGTGGGACCTTTATAGACATCCATAACGTAATATAACCTAACCTAACCCAACCTAACATCTCGGCGGTAATATTTGATCACATTCCTGGCTTGCTGGCCTCTACGTCTCCGCGGGACCTTTAAATACATCTATAACGTAATATAACCTAACCTAACCCAACCTAACACCTCGGCGGTAATATTTGACCACATTCCTGGCTTGCTGGCATCTACGTCTCCGTGGTACATTTATATACATCAATAACGTAATATAACCTATCCTAACCCAAAGTAACATCTCGGCGGTAATATTTGACCACATTCCTGGCTTGCTGGCATCTACGTCTCCGTGGTACATTTATATACATCAATAACGTAATATAACCTATCCTGACCCAAAATAACATCTCGGCGGTAATATTTGACCACATTCCTGGCTTGTTGGCATCTACGTCTCCGTGGTACCTTTATATACATCAATTACGTAATATAACCTAACCGAACCCAACCTATCATCTCGGCGGTATTATTTGACAACATTCCTGGCGAGTTTGCCTATACGTCTCCGTCGGACTTTTATATACAACAATAACATAGTATAAGCTAGGCTAACCCAGTCTATCATCTCGGCGGTAATATTTGACCACATTCCTGGCTTGTTGGCCTCTGCGTCTCCGTGGGACCTTCATATACATCAATAACGAAATATAACCTAACCTAACACAACCTATCATCTCGGTGCTAATATTTGACAACATACCTGGCGAGTTGGCCTCTACGTCTCCGTGGGACCTTTATATACATCAATAACTTAATATAACCTAACCTAACCCAACCTAACATCTCGGCGGTAATATTTGAAAATATACCTGGCGAGTTGGCCTCTACGTCTCCGTGGGACCTTTATATACATCTATAACGTAATATAACCTAACCTAACCCAACCTAACATCTCGGCGGTAATATTTGAAAACATTCATGGCTAGTTGGCCTCTACGTCTCCGTGGTACATTTATATACATCAATAACGTAATATAACCTATCCTAACCCAAAATAACATCTCGGCGGTAATATTTGACCACATTCCTGGCTTGCTGGCATCTACGTCTCCGTGGGACCTTTATATATATCAATAACGTAATATAACCTAACCTAACCCAACCTAACATCCCGGCGGTAATATTTGATCACATTCCTGGCTTGCTGGCCTCTACGTCCCCGCTGGACCTTTATATACATCTATAACGTGATATAACCTAACCTAACCCAACCTAACATCTCGGCGGTAATACTTGAAAACATTCCTGGCGAGTTGGCATCTACGTCTCCGCGGGACCTTTATATACATCTATAACGTAATATAACCTAACCTAACCCAACCTAACATCTCGGCGGTAATATTTGAAAACATTCATGGCGAGTTGGCTTCTACGTCTCCGTGGGACCTTTATATACATCAATAACGTAATATAACCTATCCTAACCCAAAATAACATCTCGGCGGTAATATTTGGCCACATTCCTGGCTTGTTGGCATCTACGTCTCCGTGGGACCTTTATATACATCAATTACGTAATATAACCTAACCTAACCCAACGTAACATCTCGGCGGTAATATTTGACAACATTCCTGGCGAGTTGGCCTCTACGTCTCGGTTTGTCCTTCATATACATCAATAACGTAATATAACATAACCGAAACCAACCTAACATCTCGGCGGTAATATTTGAAAACATTCCTGGCGAGTTGGCCTCTACGTCTCCGCGGGACCTTTAAACACATCTATAACGTAATATAACCTAATCTAACCCAACCTAACACCTCGGCGGTAATATTTGACCACATTCCTGGCTTGCTGGCATCTACGTCTCCGTGGGACCTTTATATACATCAATAACGTAATATAACCTAACCTAACCCAACCTAACATCTCGGCGGTAATATTTGACAACATTCCTGGCGAGTTGGCCTCTACGTGTCGGTTTGACCTTCATATACATCAATAACGTAATATAACCTAACCGAACCCAACCTATCATCTCGGCGGTATTATTTGACAACATTCCTGGCGAGTTGGCCTCTACGTCACCGTGGGACCTTTGTATACATCAATAACGTAATATAACCTAACCTAATCCAACCTAACATCTCGGCGGTAATATTTGATCACATTCCTGGCTTGCTGGCCTCTACGTCTCCGCGGGACCTTTATATACATCTATAACGTGATATAACCTAACCTAACCCAACCTAACATCTCGGCGGTAATATTTGAAAACATTCCTGGCGAGTTGGCCTCTACGTCACCGTGGGACCTTTATAGACATCCATAACGTAATATAACCTAACCTAACCCAACCTAACATCTCGGCGGTAATATTTGATCACATTCCTGGCTTGCTGGCCTCTACGTCTCCGCGGGACCTTTAAATACATCTATAACGTAATATAACCTAACCTAACCCAACCTAACACCTCGGCGGTAATATTTGACCACATTCCTGGCTTGCTGGCATCTACGTCTCCGTGGTACATTTATATACATCAATAACGTAATATAACCTATCCTAACCCAAAGTAACATCTCGGCGGTAATATTTGACCACATTCCTGGCTTGCTGGCATCTACGTCTCCGTGGTACATTTATATACATCAATAACGTAATATAACCTATCCTGACCCAAAATAACATCTCGGCGGTAATATTTGACCACATTCCTGGCTTGTTGGCATCTACGTCTCCGTGGTACCTTTATATACATCAATTACGTAATATAACCTAACCGAACCCAACCTATCATCTCGGCGGTATTATTTGACAACATTCCTGGCGAGTTGGCCTATACGTCTCCGTCGGACTTTTATATACAACAATAACATAGTATAAGCTAGGCTAACCCAGTCTATCATCTCGGCGGTAATATTTGACCACATTCCTGGCTTGTTGGCCTCTGCGTCTCCGTGGGACCTTCATATACATCAATAACGAAATATAACCTAACCTAACACAACCTATCATCTCGGTGCTAATATTTGACAACATACCTGGCGAGTTGGCCTCTACGTCTCCGTGGGACCTTTATATACATCAATAACTTAATATAACCTAACCTAACCCAACCTAACATCTCGGCGGTAATATTTGAAAATATACCTGGCGATTTGGCCTCTACGTCTCCGTGGGACCTTTATATACATCTATAACGTAATATAACCTAACCTAACCCAACCTAACATCTCGGCGGTAATATTTGAAAACATTCATGGCTAGTTGGCCTCTACGTCTCCGTGGTACATTTATATACATCAATAACGTAATATAACCTATCCTAACCCAAAGTAACATCTCGGCGGTAATATTTGACCACATTCCTGGCTTGCTGGCATCTACGTCTCCGTGGGACCTTTATATATATCAATAACGTAATATAACCTAACCTAACCCAACCTAACATCCCGGCGGTAATATTTGATCACATTCCTGGCTTGCTGGCCTCTACGTCCCCGCTGGACCTTTATATACATCTATAACGTGATATAACCTAACCTAACCCAACCTAACATCTCGGCGGTAATACTTGAAAACATTCCTGGCGAGTTGGCATCTACGTCTCCGCGGGACCTTTATATACATCTATAACGTAATATAACCTAACCTAACCCAACCTAACATCTCGGCGGTAATATTTGAAAACATTCATGGCGAGTTGGCTTCTACGTCTCCGTGGGACCTTTATATACATCAATAACGTAATATAACCTATCCTAACCCAAAATAACATCTCGGCGGTAATATTTGGCCACATTCCTGGCTTGTTGGCATCTACGTCTCCGTGGGACCTTTATATACATCAATTACGTAATATAACCTAACCTAACCCAACGTAACATCTCGGCGGTAATATATGACAACATTCCTGGCGAGTTGGCCTCTACGTCTCGGTTTGTCCTTCATATACATCAATAACGTAATATAACATAACCGAAACCAACCTAACATCTCGGCGGTAATATTTGAAAACATTCCTGGCGAGTTGGCCTCTACGTCTCCGCGGGACCTTTAAACACATCTATAACGTAATATAACCTAATCTAACCCAACCTAACACCTCGGCGGTAATATTTGACCACATTCCTGGCTTGCTGGCATCTACGTCTCCGTGGGACCTTTATATACATCAATAACGTAATATAACCTAACCTAACCCAACCTAACTTCTCGGCGGTAATATTTGACAACATTCCTGGCGAGTTGGCCTCTACGTCTCGGTTTGACCTTCATATACATCAATAACGTAATATAACCTAACCGAACCCAACCTATCATCTCGGCGGTATTATTTGACAACATTCCTGGCGAGTTGGCCTCTACGTCACCGTGGGACCTTTATAGACATCCGTAACGTAATATAACCTAACCTAACCCAAGCTAACATTTCGACGGTAATATTTGACAACATTCCCGGCGAGTTGGCCTATACGTCTCCGTGGGACCTTTGTATACATCAATAACGTAATATAACCTAACCTAATCCAACCTAACATCTCGGCGGTAATATTTGATCACATTCCTGGCTTGCTGGCCTCTACGTCTCCGCGGGACCTTTATATACATGTATAACGTGATATAACCTAACCTAACCCAACCTAACATCTCGGCGGTAATATTTGAAAACATTCCTGGCGAGTTGGCCTCTACGTCACCGTGGGACCTTTATAGACATCCATAACGTAATATAACCTAACCTAACCCAACCTAACATCTCGGCGGTAATATTTGATCACATTCCTGGCTTGCTGGCCTCTACGTCTCCGCGGGACCTTTAAATACATCTATAACGTAATATAACCTAACCTAACCCAACCTAACACCTCGGCGGTAATATTTGACCACATTCCTGGCTTGCTGGCATCTACGTCTCCGTGGTACATTTATATACATCAATAACGTAATATAACCTATTCTAACCCAAAATAACATCTCGGCGGTAATATTTGACCACATTCCTGGCTTGTTGGCATCTACGTCTCCGTGGTACCTTTATATACATCAATTACGTAATATAACCTAACCTAACCCAACGTAACATCTCGGCGGTAATATTTGACAACATTCCTGGCGAGTTGGCCTCTACGTCTCCGTGGGACCTTCATATACATCAATAACGTAATATAACCTAACCGAACCCAACCTATCATCTCGGCGGTAATATTTGAAAACATTCATGGCTAGTTGGCCTCTACGTCTCCGTGGTACATTTATATACATCAATAACGTAATATAACCTATCCTAACCCAAAATAACATCTCGGCGGTAATATTTGACCACATTCCTGGCTTGCTGGCATCTACGTCTCCGTGGGACCTTTATATATATCAATAACGTAATATAACCTAACCTAACCCAACCTATCATCTCGGCGGTAATATTTGATCACATTCCTGGTTTGCTAGCCTCTACGTCTCCGCGGGACCTTTATATACATCTATAACGTGATATAACCTAACCTAACCCAACCTAACATCTCGGCGGTAATATTTGAAAACATTCCTGGCGAGTTGGCCTCTACGTCACCGTGGGACCTTTATAGACATCCATAACGTAATATAACCTAACCTAACCCAAGCTAACATCTCGGCGGTAATATTTGACAACATTCCCGGCGAGTTGGCCTATACGTCTCCGTGGGACCTTTGTATACATCAATAACGTAATATAACCTAACCTAACCCAACCTAACATCCCGGCGGTAAGATTTGATCACATTCCTGGCTTGCTGGCCTCTACGTCTCCGCTGGACCTTTATATACATCTATAACGTGATATAACCTAACCTAACCCAACCTAACATCTCGGCGGTAATATTTGAAAACATTCATGGCGAGTTGGCTTCTACGTCTCCGTGGGACCTTTATATACATCAATAACGTAATATAACCTATCCTAACCCAAAATAACATCTCGGCGGTAATATTTGGCCACATTCCTGGCTTGTTGGCCTCTACGTCTCCGTGGGACCTTTATATACATCAATTACGTAATATAACCTAACCTAACCCAACCTAACATCTCGGCGGTAATATTTGACAACATTCCTGGCGAGTTGGCCTCTACGTCTCGGTTTGACCTTCATATACATCAGTAACGTAATATAACATAACCGAAACCAACCTATCATCTCGGCGGTAATATTTGACAACATTCCTGTCGAGTTGTCCTATACGTCTCCGTGGGACCTTTATATACATCAATAACGTAATATAACCTAACCTAACCCAATCTAACATCTCGGCGGTAGTATTTGATCACATTCCTGGCTTGTTGGCATCTACGTCTCCGTGGTACCTTTATATACATCAATTACGTAATATAACCTAACCTAACCCAACGTAACATCTCGGCGGTAATATTTGACAACATTCCTGGCGAGTTGGCCTCTACGTCTCGGTTTGTCCTTCATATACATCAATAACGTAATATAACCTAACCTAACCCAACCTAACATCTCGGCGGTAATATTTGATCACATTCCTGGCTTGCTGGCCTCTACGTCTCCGCGGGACATTTATATACATCTATAACGTGATATAACCTAACCTAACCCAACCTAACATCTCGGCGGTAATATTTGAAAACATTCCTGGCGAGTTGGCCTCTACGTCACCGTGGGACCTTTATAGACATCCATAACGTAATATAACATAACCTAACCCAAGCTAACATATCGGCGGTAATATTTGACAACATTCCCGGCGAGTTGTCCTATACGTCTCCGTGGGACCTTTATATACATCAATAACGTAATATAACCTAACGTAACCCAACCTAACATCTCGGCGGTAATATTTGATCACATTCCTGGCTTGCTGGCCTCTACTTCTCCGCGGGACCTTTAAATACATCTATAACGTAATATAACCTAACCTAACCCAACCTAACACCTCGGCGGTAATATTTGACCACAGTCCTGGCTTGCTGGCATCTACGTCTCCGTGGGACCTTTATTTACATCAATAACGTAATATAACCTAACCTAACCCAACCTAACATCTCGGCGGTAATATTTGACAACATTCCTGGCGAGTTGGCCTCTACGTATCGGTTTGACCTTCATATACATCAATAACGTAATATAACCTAACCTGAACCAACCTATCATCTCGGCGGTAATATTTGACAACATTCCTGGCGAGTTGGCCTATACGTCTCCGTCGGACCTTTATATACAACAATAACATAGTATAAGCTAGGCTAAACCAGTCTATCATCTCGGCGGTAATATTTGACCACATTCCTGGCTTGTTGGCATCTACGTCTCCGTGGGACCTTTATATACATCAATAACGTAATATAACCTAACCTAACCCAACCTATCATCTCGGCGGTAATATTTGACAACATTCCTGTCGAGTTGTCCTATACGTCTCCGTGGGACCTTTATATACATCAATAACGTAATATAACCTAACCTAACCCAATCTAACATCTCGGCGGTAGTATTTGATCACATTCCTGGCTTGTTGGCATCTACGTCTCCGTGGTACCTTTATATACATCAATTACGTAATATAACCTAACCTAACCCAACGTAACATCTCGGCGGTAATATTTGACAACATTCCTGGCGAGTTGGCCTCTACGTCTCGGTTTGACATTCATATACATCAATAACGTAATATAACCTAACCGAACCCAACCTATCATCTCGGCGGTATTATTTGACAACATTCCTGGCGAGTTGGCATATACGTCTCCGTCGGACTTTTATATACAACAATAACATAGTATAAGCTAGGCTAACCCAGTCTATCATCTCGGCGGTAATATTTGACCACATTCCTGGCTTGTTGGCCTCTGCGTCTCCGTGGGACCTTCATATACATCAATAACGAAATATAACCTAACCTAACACAACCTATCATCTCGGTGCTAATATTTGACAACATACCTGGCGAGTTGGCCTCTACGTCTCCGTGGGACCTTTATATACATCAATAACTTAATATAACCTAACCTAACCCAACCTAACATCTCGGCGGTAATATTTGAAAACATACCTGGCGAGTTGGCCTCTACGTCTCCGTGGGACCTTTATATACATCTATAACGTAATATAACCTAACCTAACCCAACCTAACATCTCGGCGGTAATATTTGAAAACATTCATGGCTAGTTGGCCTCTACGTCTCCGTGGTACATTTATATACATCAATAACGTAATATAACCTATCCTAACCCAAAATAACATCTCGGCGGTAATATTTGACCACATTCCTGGCTTGCTGGCATCTACGTCTCCGTGTGACCTTTATATATATCAATAACGTAATATAACCTAACCTAACCCAACCTATCATCTCGGCGGTAATATTTGATCACATTCCTGGTTTGCTGGCCTCTACGTCTCCGCGGGACCTTTATATACATCTATAACGTGATATAACCTAACCTAACCCAACCTAACATCTCGGCGGTAATATTTGAAAACATTCCTGGCGAGTTGGCCTCTACGTCACCGTGGGACCTTTATAGACATCCATAACGTAATATAACCTAACCTAACCCAAGCTAACATCTCGGCGGTAATATTTGACAACATTCCCGGCGAGTTGGCCTATACGTCTCCGTGGGACCTTTGTATACATCAATAACGTAATATAACCTAACCTAACCCAACCTAACATCCCGGCGGTAATATTTGATCACATTCCTGGCTTGCTGGCCTCTACGTCCCCGCTGGACCTTTATATACATCTATAACGTGATATAACCTAACCTAACCCAACCTAACATCTCGGCGGTAATATTTGAAAACATTCCTGGCGAGTTGGCATCTACGTCTCCGCGGGACCTTTATATACATCTATAACGTAATATAACCTAACCTAACCCAACCTAACATCTCGGCGGTAATATTTGAAAACATTCATGGCGAGTTGGCTTCTACGTCTCCGTGGGACCTTTATATACATCAATAACGTAATATAACCTATCCTAACCCAAAGTAACATCTCGGCGGTAATATTTGGCCACATTCCTGGCTTGTTGGCATCTACGTCTCCGTGGGACCTTTATATACATCAATTACGTAATATAACCTAACCTAACCCAACGTAACATCTCGGCGGTAATATTTGACAACATTCCTGGCGAGTTGGCCTCTACGTCTCGGTTTGTCCTTCATATACATCAATAACGTAATATAACATAACCGAAACCAACCTAACATCTCGGCGGTAATATTTGAAAACCTTCCTGGCGAGTTGGCCTCTACGTCTCCGCGGGACCTTTAAACACATCTATAACGTAATATAACCTAATCTAACCCAACCTAACTCCTCGGCGGTAATATTTGACCACATTCCTGGCTTGCTGGCATCTACGACTCCGTGGGACCTTTATATACATCAATAACGTAATATAACCTAACCTAACCCAACCTAACATCTCGGCGGTAATATTTGACAACATTCCTGGCGAGTTGGCCTCTACATCTCGGTTTGACCTTCATATACATCAATAACGTAATATAACCTAACCGAACCCAACCTATCATCTCGGCGGTAATATTTGACAACATTCCTGGCGAGTTGGCCTTTACGTCTCCGTAGGGCCTTTATATACATCAATAACGTAATATAACCTAACCTAACCCAACCTATCACCTCGGCGGTAATATTTGACAACATTCCTGTCGAGTTGGCCTCTACGTCTCCGTTTGACCTTCATAAACATTAATAACGTAATATAACGTAACCTAACGCAACCTATCACCTCGGCGGTAATATTTGACAACATTCCTGGCGAGTTGGCTTCTCCGTCTCCGTGGGATCTTTTTATACATCAATAACGTAATATAACCTAACCTAACCCAACCTAACATCTCGGGGTAATATTTGACAACATACCTGGCGAATTGGCCTCTACGTCTAAGTGGAACCTTCATATACATCAATAACGAAATATAACCTAACCTAACCCAACCTATCATCTCGGCGGTAATATTTGACATCATTCCTGGCGAGTTGGCCTCTATGTCTCCGTGGGACCTTCATATACATCAATAACGTAATATAACCTAACCTAACCCAATCTAACATCTCGGCGGTAATATTTGACAACATTCCGGGCGAGTTGGCTTCTCCGTCTCCGTGGGACATTTTATATACATCAATAACGTAATATAACCTAACCTAACCCAACCTATCATCTCGGCGGTAATATTTGACAACATTCCTGGCGAGTTGGTCTCTACGTCTCCGTGGGACCTTTATATACATCAATAACGTAATATAACCTAACCTAACCCAACCTATCATCTCGGCGGTAATATTTGACAACATTCCTGGCGAGTTGGCCTTTACGTCTCCGTAGGGCCTTTATATACATCAATAACGTAATATAACCTAACCTAACCCAACCTAACATATCGGCGGTAATATTTGACATCATACCTGGCGAGTTGGCCTCTACGTCTCCGTTTGACCTTCATAAACATCAATAACGTAATATAACGTAACCTAACCCAATCTAACATCTCGGCGGTAATATTTGACAACATTCCTGGCGAGTTGGCTTCTCCGTCTCCGTGGGACATTTTATATACATCAATAACGTAATATAACCTAACCTAACCCAACCTATCATCTCGGCGGTAATATTTCACAACATTCCTGGCGTGTTGGTCTCTACGTCTCCGTGGGACCTTTATATACATCAATAACGTAATATAACCTAACCTAACCCAACCTAACATCTCGGCGGTAATATTTGACAACATACCTGGCGAGTTGGCCTCTACGTCTCCGCGGGACCTTTATATACATCTATAACGTGATGTAACCTAACCTAACCCAACCTAACATCTCGGCGGTAATATTTGACAACATTCCTGGCGAGTTGGCTTCTCCGTCTCCGTGGGACCTTTATATACATCAATAACGTAATATAACCTAACCTAACCCAACCTAACATCTCGGGGTAATATTTGACAACATTCATGGCGAGTTGGCATCTACGTCTCCGTGGTACATTTATATACATCAATAACGTAATATAACCTATCCTAACCCAAAATAACATCTCGGCGGTAATATTTGACCACATTCCTGGCTTGTTGTCATCTACGTCTCCGTGGGACCTTTATAAACATCAATAACGTAATATAACCTAACCTAACCCAACCTAACATATCGGCGGTAATATTTGACATCATACCTGGCGAGTTGGCCTCTACGTCTCCGTTTGACCTTCATAAACATCAATAACGTAATATAACGTAACCTAACCCAACCTATCACCTCGGCGGTAATATTTGACAACATTCCTGTCGAGTTGGCCTCTACGTCTCCGATTGACCTTCATAAACATTAATAACGTAATATAACGTAACCTAACGCGACCTATCACCTCGGCGGTAATATTTGACAACATTCCTGGCGAGTTGGCCTCTACGTCTCCGTGGGACCTTTATATACATCAATAACGTAATAAAACCTAACTTAACCCAACCTCACATCTCGGCGGTAATATTTGACAACGTTCCTGGCTAGTAGGCTTCTCCGTCTCCGTGGTATCTTTTTATACATCAATAACGTAATATAACCTAACCTAACCCAACCTATCATCTCAGCGGTAATATTTGACAACATTCCTGGCGAGTTGGGCTCTACGTCTCCGTGGGACCTTTATATACATCAATAACGTAATATAACCTAACTTAACCCAACCTAACATCTCGGCGGTAATATTTGAAAACATTCCTGGCGAGTTGGCTTCTCCGTCTCCGTGGGATCTTTTTATACATCAATAACGTAATATAACCTAACCTAACCCAACCTAACATCTCGGGGTAATATTTGACAACATACCTGGCGAATTGGCCTCTACGTCTAAGTGGAACCTTCATATACATCAATAACGAAATATAACCTAACCTAACCCAACCTATCATCTCGGCGGTAATATTTGACAACATTCCTGGCGAGTTGGCTTCTCCGTCTCCGTGGGACATTTTATATACATCAATAACGTAATATAACCTAACCTAACCCAACCTATCATCTCGGCGGTAATATTTGACAACATTCCTGGCGAGTTGGTCTCTACGTCTCCGTGGGACCTTTATATACATCAATAACGTAATATAACCTAACCTAACCCAACCTATCATCTCGGCGGTAATATTTGACAACATTCCTGGCGAGTTGGCCTTTACGTCTCCGTAGGGCCTTTGTATACATCAATAACGTAATATAACCTAACCTAACCCAACCTAACATATCGGCGGTAATATTTGACATCATACCTGGCGAGTTGGCCTCTACGTCTCCGTTTGACCTTCATAAACATCAATAACGTAATATAACGTAACCTAACCCAATCTAACATCTCGGCGGTAATATTTGACAACATTCCTGGCGAGTTGGCTTCTCCGTCTCCGTGGGACATTTTATATACATCAATAACGTAATATAACCTAACCTAACCCAACCTATCATCTCGGCGGTAATATTTCACAACATTCCTGGCGAGTTGGTCTCCACGTCTCCGTGGGACCTTTATATACATCAATAACGTAATATAACCTAACCTAACCCAACCTAACATCTCGGCGGTAATATTTGACAACATACCTGGCGAGTTGGCCTCTACGTCTCCGCGGGACCTTTATATACATCTATAACGTGATGTAACCTAACCTAACCCAACCTAACATCTCGGCGGTAATATTTGACAACATTCCTGGCGAGTTGGCTTCTCCGTCTCCGTGGGACCTTTATATACATCAATAACGTAATATAACCTAACCTAACCCAACCTAACATCTCGGGGTAATATTTGACAACATACCTGGCGAATTGGCCTCTACGTCTAAGTGGAACCTTCATATACATCAATAACGAAATATAACCTAACCTAACCCAACCTATCATCTCGGCGGTAATATTTGACATCATTCCTGGCGAGTTGGCCTCTATGTCTCCGTGGGACCTTCATATACATCAATAACGTAATATAACCTAACCTAACCCAACCTAACATCTCGGCGGTAATATTTGAAAACATTCATGGCGAGTTGGCATCTACGTCTCCGTGGTACATTTATATACATCAATAACGTAATATAACCTATCCTAACCCAAAATAACATCTCGGCGGTAATATTTGACCACATTCCTGGCTTGTTGTCATCTACGTCTCCGTGGGACCTTTATAAACATCAATAACGTAATATAACCTAACCTAACCCAACCTAACATATCGGCGGTAATATTTGACATCATACCTGGCGAGTTGGCCTCTACGTCTCCGTTTGACCTTCATAAACATCAATAACGTAATATAACGTAACCTAACCCAATCTAACATCTCGGCGGTAATATTTGACAACATTCCTGGCGAGTTGGCTTCTCCGTCTCCGTGGGACATTTTATATACATCAATAACGTAATATAACCTAACCTAACCCAACCTATCATCTCGGCGGTAATATTTCACAACATTCCTGGCGAGTTTGTCTCTACGTCTCCGTGGGACCTTTATATACATCAATAACGTAATATAACCTAACCTAACCCAACCTAACATCTCGGCGGTAATATTTGACAACATACCTGGCGAGTTGGCCTCTACGTCTCCGCGGGACCTTTATATACATCTATAACGTGATGTAACCTAACCTAACCCAACCTAACATCTCGGCGGTAATATTTGACAACATTCCTGGCGAGTTGGCTTCTCCGTCTCCGTGGGACCTTTATATACATCAATAACGTAATATAACCTAACCTAACCCAACCTAACATCTCGGGGTAATATTTGACAACATACCTGGCGAATTGGCCTCTACGTCTAAGTGGAACCTTCATATACATCAATAACGAAATATAACCTAACCTAACCCAACCTATCATCTCGGCGGTAATATTTGACATCATTCCTGGCGAGTTGGCCTCTACGTCTCCGTGGGAACTTCATATACATCAATAACGAAATATAACCTAACCTAACCCAACCTATCATCTCGGCGGTAATATTTCACAACATTCCTGGCGAGTTGGCTTCTACGCCTCCGTGGGACCTTTATATACATCAATAACGTAATATAATCTAACCTAACCCAACCTAACATCTCGGCGGTAATATTTGACAACATACCTGGCGAGTTGGCCTCTACGTCTCCGTGGAACCTTCATATACATCAATAACGTAATATAACCTAACCTAACCCAACCTAACATCTCGGCGGTAATATTTGACAACATTCCTGGCGAGTTGGCCTTTACGTCTCCGTAGGGCATTTATATACATCAATAACGTAATATAACCTAACCTAACCCAACCTATCACCTCGGCGGTAATATTTGACAACATTCCTGTCGAGTTGGCCTCTACGTCTCCGTTTGACCTTCATAAACATTAATAACGTAATATAACGTAACCTAACGCAACCTATCACCTCGGCGGTAATATTTGACAACATTCCTGGCGAGTTGGCCTCTACGTCTCCGTGGGACCTTTATATACATCAATAACGTAATAAAACCTAACTTAACCCAACCTAACATCTCGGCGGTAATATTTGACAACGTTCCTGGCTAGTAGGCTTCTCCGTCTCCGTGGGATCTTTTTATACATCAATAACGTAATATAACATATCCTAACCCAACCTAACATCTCGGCGGTAATATTGGACAACATACCTGGCGAGTTGGCCTCTACGTCTCCGTGGGACCTTCATATACATCAATAACGAAATATAACCTAACTTAACCCAACCTAAAATCTCGGCGGTAATATTTGAAAACATTCCTGGCGAGTTGGCTTCTCCGTCTCCGTGGGATCTTTTTATACATCAATAACGTAATATAACCTAACCTAACCCAACCTAACATCTCGGCGGTAATATTTGAAAACATTCATGGCGAGTTGCCATCTACGTCTCCGTGATACATTTATATACATCAATAACGTAATATAACCTTTCCTGACCCAAAATAACATCTCGGCGGTAATATTTGACAACATTCCTGGCGAGTTGGCTTCTCCGTCTCCGTGGGACCTTTATATACATCAATAACGTAATATAACCTAACCTAACCCAACCTAACATCTCGGGGTAATATTTGACAACATACCTGGCGAATTGGCCTCTACGTCTAAGTGGAACCTTCATATACATCAATAACGAAATATAACCTAACCTAACCCAACCTATCATCTCGGCGGTAATATTTGACATCATTCCTGGCGAGTTGGCCTCTATGTCTCCGTGGGACCTTCATATACATCAATAACGTAATATAACGTAACCTAACGCAACCTATCACCTCGGCGGTAATATTTGACAACATTCCTGGCGAGTTGGCCTCTACGTCTCCGTGGGACCTTTATATACATCAATAACGTAATAAAACCTAACTTACCCCAACCTAACATCTCGGCGGTAATATTTGACAACGTTCCTGGCTAGTAGGCTTCTCCGTCTCCGTGGGATCTTTTTATACATCAATAACGTAATATAACCTAACCTAACCCAACCTATCATCTCGGCGGTAATATTTGACAACATTCCTGGCGAGTTGGTCTCTACGTCTCCGTGGGACCTTTATATACATCAATAACGTAATATAACCTAACTTAACCCAACCTAACATCTCGGCGGTAATATTTGAAAACATTCCTGGCGAGTTGGCTTCTCCGTCTCCGTGGGATCTTTTTATACATCAATAACGTAATATAACCTAACCTAACCCAACCTAACATCTCGGCGGTAATATTTGAAAACATTCATGGCGAGTTGGCATCTACGTCTCCGTGGTACATTTATATACATCAATAACGTAATATAACCTATCCTAACCCAAAATAACATCTCGGCGGTAATATTTGACCACATTTCTGGCTTGTTGTCATCTACGTCTCCGTGGGACCTTTATAAACATCAATAACGTAATATAACCTAACCTAACCCAACCTAACATATCGGCGGTAATATTTGACATCATACCTGGCGAGTTGGCCTCTACGTCTCCGTTTGACCTTCATAAACATCAATAACGTAATATAACGTAACCTAACCCAACCTATCACCTCGGCGGTAATATTTGACAACATTCCTGTCGAGTTGGCCTCTACGTCTCCGTGGGAACTTCATATACATCAATAACGAAATATAACCTAACCTAACCCAACCTATCATCTCGGCGGTAATATTTGACATCATTCCTGGCCAGTTGGCCTCTACGTCTCAGTGGGACCTTTATATACATCAATAACGTAATATAACCTATCCTAACCCAAAATAACTTCTCGGCGGTAATATTTGACAACATACCTGGCGAGTTGGCCTCTACGTCTCCGTGGAACCTTCATATACATCAATAACGAAATATAACCTAACCTAACCCAACCTATCATCTCGGCGGTAATATTTGACATCATTCCTGGCGAGTTGGCCTCTATGTCTCCGTGGGACCTTCATATACATCAATAACGTAATATAACGTAACCTAACCCAATCTAACATCTCGGCGGTAATATTTGACAACATTCCTGGCGAGTTGGCTTCTCCGTCTCCTTGGGACATTTTATATACATCAATAACGTAATATAACCTAACCTAACCCAACCTATCATCTCGGCGGTAATATTTCACAACATTCCTGGCGAGTTGGTCTCTACGTCTCCGTGGGACCTTTATATACATCAATAACGTAATATAACCTAACCTAACCCAACCAATCATCTCGGCGGTAATATTTGACAACATTCCTGGCGAGTTGGCCTTTACGTCTCCGTAGGGCCTTTATATACATCAATAACGTAATATAACCTAACCTAACCCAACCTATCACCTCGGCGGTAATATTTGACAACATTCCTGTCGAGTTGGCCTCTACGTCTCCGTTTGACCTTCATAAACATTAATAACGTAATATAACGTAACCTAACGCAACCTATCACCTCGGCGGTAATATTTGACAACATTCCTGGCGAGTTGGCCTCTACGTCTCCGTGGGACCTTTATATACATCAATAACGTAATAAAACCTAACTTACCCCAACCTAACATCTCGGCGGTAATATTTGACAACGTTCCTGGCTAGTAGGCTTCTGCGTCTCCGTGGGATCTTTTTATACATCAATAACGTAATATAACCTAACCTAACCCAACCTATCATCTCGGCGGTAATATTTGACAACATTCCTGGCGAGTTGGTCTCTACGTCTCCGTGGGACCTTTATATACATCAATAACGTAATATAACCTAACTTAACCCAACCTAACATCTCGGCGGTAATATTTGAAAACATTCCTGGCGAGTTGGCTTCTCCGTCTCCGTGGGATCTTTTTATACATCAATAACGTAATATAACCTAACCTAACCCAACCTAACATCTCGGCGGTAATATTTGAAAACATTCATGGCGAGTTGGCATCTACGTCTCCGTGGTACATTTATATACATCAATAACGTAATATAACCTATCCTAACCCAAAATAACATCTCGGCGGTAATATTTGACCACATTTCTGGCTTGTTGTCATCTACGTCTCCGTGGGACCTTTATAAACATCAATAACGTAATATAACCTAACCTAACCCAACCTAAGATATCGGCGGTAATATTTGACATCATACCTGGCGAGTTGGCCTCTACGTCTCCGTTTGACCTTCATAAACATCAATAACGTAATATAACGTAACCTAACCCAACCTATCACCTCGGCGGTAATATTTGACAACATTCCTGTCGAGTTGGCCTCTACGTCTCCGTTTGACCTTCATAAACATTAATAACGTAATATAACGTAACCTAACGCAACCTATCACCTCGGCGGTAATATTTGACAACATTCCTGGCGAGTTGGCCTCTACGTCTCCGTGGGACCTTTATATACATCAATAACGTAATAAAACCTAACTTACCCCAACCTAACATCTCGGCGGTAATATTTGACAACGTTCCTGGCTAGTAGGCTTCTCCGTCTCCGTGGGATCTTTTTATACATCAATAACGTAATATAACCTAACCTAACCCAACCTATCATCTCGGCGGTAATATTTGACAACATTCCTGGCGAGTTGGTCTCTACGTCTCCGTGGGACCTTTATATACATCAATAACGTAATATAACCTAACTTAACCCAACCTAACATCTCGGCGGTAATATTTGAAAACATTCCTGGCGAGTTGGCTTCTCCGTCTCCGTGGGATCTTTTTATACATCAATAACGTAATATAACCTAACCTAACCCAACCTAACATCTCGGCGGTAATATTTGAAAACATTCATGGCGAGTTGGCATCTACGTCTCCGTGGTACATTTATATACATCAATAACGTAATATAACCTATCCTAACCCAAAATAACATCTCGGCGGTAATATTTGACCACATTTCTGGCTTGTTGTCATCTACGTCTCCGTGGGACCTTTATAAACATCAATAACGTAATATAACCTAACCTAACCCAACCTAACATATCGGCGGTAATATTTGACATCATACCTGGCGAGTTGGCCTCTACGTCTCCGTTTGACCTTCATAAACATCAATAACGTAATATAACGTAACCTAACCCAACCTATCACCTCGGCGGTAATATTTGACAACATTCCTGTCGAGTTGGCCTCTACGTCTCCGTGGGAACTTCATATACATCAATAACGAAATATAACCTAACCTAACCCAACCTATCATCTCGGCGGTAATATTTGACATCATTCCTGGCCAGTTGGCCTCTACGTCTCAGTGGGACCTTTATATACATCAATAACGTAATATAACCTATCCTAACCCAAAATAACTTCTCGGCGGTAATATTTGACAACATACCTGGCGAGTTGGCCTCTACGTCTCCGTGGAACCTTCATATACATCAATAACGAAATATAACCTAACCTAACCCAACCTATCATCTCGGCGGTAATATTTGACATCATTCCTGGCGAGTTG
Source organism: Xylocopa violacea (assembly GCA_963969225.1). NCBI lineage: Eukaryota > Metazoa > Arthropoda > Insecta > Hymenoptera > Apidae > Xylocopa > Xylocopa violacea. Next base: position 1,994,283 of record CAXAJV010000147.1, on the reverse strand, counting down.
GCCTCTATGTCTCCGTGGGACCTTCATATACATCAATAACGTAATATAACGTAACCTAACCCAATCTAACATCTCGGCGGTAATATTTGACAACATTCCTGGCGAGTTGGCTTCTCCGTCTCCTTGGGACATTTTATATACATCAATAACGTAATATAACCTAACCTAACCCAACCTATCATCTCGGCGGTAATATTTCACAACATTCCTGGCGAGTTGGTCTCTACGTCTCCGTGGGACCTTTATATACATCAATAACGTAATATAACCTAACCTAACCCAACCAATCATCTCGGCGGTAATATTTGACAACATTCCTGGCGAGTTGGCCTTTACGTCTCCGTAGGGCCTTTATATACATCAATAACGTAATATAACGTAACCTAACGCAACCTATCACCTCGGCGGTAATATTTGACAACATTCCTGGCGAGTTGGCCTCTACGTCTCCGTGGGACCTTTATATACATCAATAACGTAATAAAACCTAACTTACCCCAACCTAACATCTCGGCGGTAATATTTGACAACGTTCCTGGCTAGTAGGCTTCTCCGTCTCCGTGGGATCTTTTTATACATCAATAACGTAATATAACCTAACCTAACCCAACCTATCATCTCGGCGGTAATATTTGACAACATTCCTGGCGAGTTGGTCTCTACGTCTCCGTGGGACCTTTATATACATCAATAACGTAATATAACCTAACTTAACCCAACCTAACATCTCGGCGGTAATATTTGAAAACATTCCTGGCGAGTTGGCTTCTCCGTCTCCGTGGGATCTTTTTATACATCAATAACGTAATATAACCTAACCTAACCCAACCTAACATCTCGGCGGTAATATTTGAAAACATTCATGGCGAGTTGGCATCTACGTCTCCGTGGTACATTTATATACATCAATAACGTAATATAACCTATCCTAACCCAAAATAACATCTCGGCGGTAATATTTGACCACATTTCTGGCTTGTTGTCATCTACGTCTCCGTGGGACCTTTATAAACATCAATAACGTAATATAACCTAACCTAACCCAACCTAACATATCGGCGGTAATATTTGACATCATACCTGGCGAGTTGGCCTCTACGTCTCCGTTTGACCTTCATAAACATCAATAACGTAATATAACGTAACCTAACCCAACCTATCACCTCGGCGGTAATATTTGACAACATTCCTGTCGAGTTGGCCTCTACGTCTCCGTGGGAACTTCATATACATCAATAACGAAATATAACCTAACCTAACCCAACCTATCATCTCGGCGGTAATATTTGACATCATTCCTGGCCAGTTGGCCTCTACGTCTCAGTGGGACCTTTATATACATCAATAACGTAATATAACCTATCCTAACCCAAAATAACTTCTCGGCGGTAATATTTGACCACATTCCTGGCTTGTTGGCATCTACGTCTCCGTGGGACCTTTATAAACATCAATAACGTAATATAACCTAACCTAACCCAACCTATCATCTCGGCGGTAATATTTGACAACATTCCTGGCGAGTTGGTCTCTACGTCTCCGTGGGACCTTCATATACATCAATAACGAAATATAACATAACCTAACCCAACCTATGATCACGGCGGTAATATTTGATCAGATTTCTGGCTTGTTGGCCTCTACGTCTCCGTGGGACCTTCATATACATCAATAACGAAATATAACCTAACCTAACCCAACCTAACATCTCGGCGGTAATATTTGAAAACATTCCTGGCGAGTTGGCCTCTACGTCACCGTGGGACCTTTATAGACATCTATAACGTAATATAACCTAACCTAACCCAACCTAACATCTCGGCGGTAATATTTGAAAACATTCATGGCGAGTTGGCATCTACGTCTCCGTGGTACTTTTATATACATCAATAACGTGGTATAACCTATCCTAACCCAAAATAACATCTCGGCGGTAATATTTGACAACATTCCTGGCGAGTTGGCTTCTCCGTCTCCGTGGGACCTTTATATACATCAATAACGTAATATAACCTAACCTAACCCAACCTAACATCTCGGGGTAATATTTGACAACATACCTGGCGAATTGGCCTCTACGTCTAAGTGGAACCTTCATATACATCAATAACGAAATATAACCTAACCTAACCCAACCTATCATCTCGGCGGTAATATTTGACATCATTCCTGGCGAGTTGGCCTCTACGTCTCCGTGGGATCTTCATATACATCAATAACGTAATATAACCTAACCTATCCCAACCTAACATCTCGGCGGTAATATTTCACAACATTCCTGGCGAGTTGGCTTCTACACCTCCGTGGGACCTTTATATACATCAATAACATAATATAATCTAACCTAACCCAACCAATCATCTCGGCGGTAATATTTGACAACATTCCTGGCGAGTTGGCCTTTACGTCTCCGTTTGACCTTCATAAACATTAATAACGTAATATAACGTAACCTAACCCAACCTAACATCTCGGCGGTAATATTTGACAACGTTCCTGGCTAGTAGGCTTCTCCGTCTCCGTGGGATCTTTTTATACATCAATAACGTAATATAACCTAACCTAACCCAACCTATCATCTCGGCGGTAATATCTGACATCATTCCTGGCGAGTTGGCCTCTATGTCTCCGTGGGACCTTCATATACATCAATAACGTAATATAACCTAACCTAACCCAATCTAACATCTCGGCGGTAATAATTGACAACATTCCTGGCGAGTTGGCTTCTCCGTCGCCGTGGGACCTTTATATACATCAATAACGTAATATAATCTAACCTAACCCAACCTAACATCAAGGCGGTAATATTTGACAACATACCTGGCGATTTGGCCTCTACGTCTCCGTGGAACCTTCATATACATCAATAACGAAATATAACCTAACATAACCCAACCTATCATCTCGGCGGTAATATTTGACATCATTCCTGGCGAGTTGGCCTCTACGTCTCCGTGGGACCTTTATATACATCAATAACGTAATATAACCTAACCTAACCCAACCTATTATCTCTGCGGTAATATTTGACAACATACCTGGCGAGTTGGCCTCTACGTCTCCGTGGAATCTTCATATACATCAATAACAAAATATAACCTAACCTAACACAACCTATCATCTCGGCGGTAATATTTGACAACATTCCTGGCGAGTTGGCCTCTACGTCTCAGTGGGAACTTTATATACATCAATAACGTAATATAACCTAATCTAACCCAACCTAACATCTCGGCGGTAATATTTGACAACATTCCTGGCGAGTTGGCATCTACGTCTCCGTGGTACATTTATATACATCAATAACGTAATATAACCTATCCTAACCCAAAATAACATCTCGGCGGTAATATTTGACCACATTTCTGGCTTGTTGTCATCTACGGCTCCGTGGGCCCTTTATAAACATCAATAACGTAATATAACCTAACCTAACCCAACCTAACATATCGGCGGTAATATTTGACATCATACCTGGCGAGTTGGCCTCTACGTCTCCGTTTGACCTTCATAAACATCAATAACGTAATATAACGTAACCTAACCCAACCTATCACCTCGGCGGTAATATTTGACAACATTCCTGTCGAGTTGGCCTCTACGTCTCCGTGGGAACTTCATATACATCAATAACGAAATATAACCTAACCTAACCCAACCTATCATCTCGGCGGTAATATTTGACATCATTCCTGGCGAGTTGGCCTCTACGTCTCAGTGGGACCTTTATATACATCAATAACGTAATATAACCTAATCTAACCCAACCTAACATCTCGGCGGTAATATTTGACATCATACCTGGCGAGTTGGCCTCTACGTCTCCGTTTGACCTTCATAAACATCAATAACGTAATATAACGTAACCTAACCCAACCTATCACCTCGGCGGTAATATCTGACATCATTCCTGGCGAGTTGGCCTCTATGTCTCCGTGGGACCTTCATATACATCAATAACGTAATATAACCTAACCTAACCCAATCTAACATCTCGGCGGTAATAATTGACAACATTCCTGGCGAGTTGGCTTCTCCGTCGCCGTGGGACCTTTATATACATCAATAACGTAATATAATCTAACCTAACCCAACCTAACATCTCGGCGGTAATATTTGACAACATACCTGGCGATTTGGCCTCTACGTCTCCGTGGAACCTTCATATACATCAATAACGAAATATAACCTAACATAACCCAACCTATCATCTCGGCGGTAATATTTGACATCATTCCTGGCGAGTTGGCCTCTACGTCTCCGTGGGACCTTTATATACATCAATAACGTAATATAACCTAACCTAACCCAACCTAACATCTCTGCGGTAATATTTGACAACATACCTGGCGAGTTGGCCTCTACGTCTCCGTGGAATCTTCATATACATCAATAACAAAATATAACCTAACCTAACACAACCTATCATCTCGGCGGTAATATTTGACAACATTCCTGGCGAGTTGGCCTCTACGTCTCAGTGGGAACTTTATATACATCAATAACGTAATATAACCTAATCTAACCCAACCTAACATCTCGGCGGTAATATTTGACAACATTCCTGGCGAGTTGGCCTCTACGTCTCCGTGGGACCTTTATATACATCAATAACGTAATAAAACCTAACTGAACCCAACCTAACATCTCGGCGGTAATATTTGAAGACATTCCTGGCGAGTTCGCCTCTACGTCACCGTGGGACCTTCATAGACATCTATAACGTAATATAACCTAACCTAACCCAACCTAACATCTCGGCGGTAATATTTGAAAACATTCATGGCGAGTTGGCATCTACGTCTCCGTGGTACTTTTATATACATCAATAACGTAATATAACCTATCCTAACCCAAAATAACATCTCGGCGGTAACATTTGAGCACATTCCTGGCTTGTTGGCATCTACGTCTGTGTGGGACCTTTATAAACATCAATAACGTAATATAACCTAACCTAACCCAACCTAACATATCGGCGGTAATATTTGACATCATTCCTGGCGAGTTGGCCTCTATGTCTCCGTGGGACCTTCATATACATCAATAACGTAATATAACGTAACCTAACCCAATCTAACATCTCGGCGGTAATATTTGACAACATTCCTGGCGAGTTGGCTTCTCCGTCTCCTTGGGACATTTTATATACATCAATAACGTAATATAACCTAACCTAACCCAACCTATCATCTCGGCGGTAATATTTCACAACATTCCTGGCGAGTTGGTCTCTACGTCTCCGTGGGACCTTTATATACATCAATAACGTAATATAACCTAACCTAACCCAACCAATCATCTCGGCGGTAATATTTGACAACATTCCTGGCGAGTTGGGTTCTCCGTCGCCGTGGGACCTTTATATACATCAATAACGTAATATAATCTAACCTAACCCAACCTAACATCTCGGCGGTAATATTTGACAACATACCTGGCGATTTGGCCTCTACGTCTCCGTGGAACCTTCATATACATCAATAACGAAATATAACCTAACATAACCCAACCTATCATCTCGGCGGTAATATTTGACATCATTCCTGGCGAGTTGGCCTCTACGTCTCCGTGGGACCTTTATATACATCAATAACGTAATATAACCTAACCTAACCCAACCTAACATCTCTGCGGTAATATTTGACAACATACCTGGCGAGTTGGCCTCTACGTCTCCGTGGAATCTTCATATACATCAATAACAAAATATAACCTAACCTAACACAACCTATCATCTCGGCGGTAATATTTGACAACATTCCTGGCGAGTTGGCCTCTACGTCTCAGTGGGAACTTTATATACATCAATAACGTAATATAACCTAATCTAACCCAACCTAACATCTCGGCGGTAATATTTGACAACATTCCTGGCGAGTTGGCCTCTACGTCTCCGTGGGACCTTTATATACATCAATAACGTAATAAAACCTAACTGAACCCAACCTAACATCTCGGCGGTAATATTTTACAACATACCTGGCGAGTTGGCCTCTACGTCTCCGCTGGACCTTTATATACATCTATAACGTGATATAACCTAACCTAACCCAACCTATTATCTCTGCGGTAATATTTGACAACATACCTGGCGAGTTGGCCTCTACGTCTCCGTGGAATCTTCATATACATCAATAACAAAATATAACCTAACCTAACACAACCTATCATCTCGGCGGTAATATTTGACAACATTCCTGGCGAGTTGGCCTCTACGTCTCAGTGGGAACTTTATATACATCAATAACGTAATATAACCTAATCTAACCCAACCTAACATCTCGGCGGTAATATTTGACAACATTCCTGGCGAGTTGGCATCTACGTCTCCGTGGTACATTTATATACATCAATAACGTAATATAACCTATCCTAACCCAAAATAACATCTCGGCGGTAATATTTGACCACATTTCTGGCTTGTTGTCATCTACGGCTCCGTGGGCCCTTTATAAACATCAATAACGTAATATAACCTAACCTAACCCAACCTAACATATCGGCGGTAATATTTGACATCATACCTGGCGAGTTGGCCTCTACGTCTCCGTTTGACCTTCATAAACATCAATAACGTAATATAACGTAACCTAACCCAACCTATCACCTCGGCGGTAATATTTGACAACATTCCTGTCGAGTTGGCCTCTACGTCTCCGTGGGAACTTCATATACATCAATAACGAAATATAACCTAACCTAACCCAACCTATCATCTCGGCGGTAATATTTGACATCATTCCTGGCGAGTTGGCCTCTACGTCTCAGTGGGACCTTTATATACATCAATAACGTAATATAACCTAATCTAACCCAACCTAACATCTCGGCGGTAATATTTGACATCATACCTGGCGAGTTGGCCTCTACGTCTCCGTTTGACCTTCATAAACATCAATAACGTAATATAACGTAACCTAACCCAACCTATCACCTCGGCGGTAATATCTGACATCATTCCTGGCGAGTTGGCCTCTATGTCTCCGTGGGACCTTCATATACATCAATAACGTAATATAACCTAACCTAACCCAATCTAACATCTCGGCGGTAATAATTGACAACATTCCTGGCGAGTTGGCTTCTCCGTCGCCGTGGGACCTTTATATACATCAATAACGTAATATAATCTAACCTAACCCAACCTAACATCTCGGCGGTAATATTTGACAACATACCTGGCGATTTGGCCTCTACGTCTCCGTGGAACCTTCATATACATCAATAACGAAATATAACCTAACATAACCCAACCTATCATCTCGGCGGTAATATTTGACATCATTCCTGGCGAGTTGGCCTCTACGTCTCCGTGGGACCTTTATATACATCAATAACGTAATATAACCTAACCTAACCCAACCTAACATCTCTGCGGTAATATTTGACAACATACCTGGCGAGTTGGCCTCTACGTCTCCGTGGAATCTTCATATACATCAATAACAAAATATAACCTAACCTAACACAACCTATCATCTCGGCGGTAATATTTGACAACATTCCTGGCGAGTTGGCCTCTACGTCTCAGTGGGAACTTTATATACATCAATAACGTAATATAACCTAATCTAACCCAACCTAACATCTCGGCGGTAATATTTGACAACATTCCTGGCGAGTTGGCCTCTACGTCTCCGTGGGACCTTTATATACATCAATAACGTAATAAAACCTAACTGAACCCAACCTAACATCTCGGCGGTAATATTTGAAAACATTCCTGGCGAGTTCGCCTCTACGTCACCGTGGGACCTTCATAGACATCTATAACGTAATATAACCTAACCTAACCCAACCTAACATCTCGGCGGTAATATTTGAAAACATTCATGGCGAGTTGGCATCTACGTCTCCGTGGTACTTTTATATACATCAATAACGTAATATAACCTATCCTAACCCAAAATAACATCTCGGCGGTAACATTTGAGCACATTCCTGGCTTGTTGGCATCTACGTCTGTGTGGGACCTTTATAAACATCAATAACGTAATATAACCTAACCTAACCCAACCTAACATATCGGCGGTAATATTTGACATCATTCCTGGCGAGTTGGCCTCTATGTCTCCGTGGGACCTTCATATACATCAATAACGTAATATAACGTAACCTAACCCAATCTAACATCTCGGCGGTAATATTTGACAACATTCCTGGCGAGTTGGCTTCTCCGTCTCCTTGGGACATTTTATATACATCAATAACGTAATATAACCTAACCTAACCCAACCTATCATCTCGGCGGTAATATTTCACAACATTCCTGGCGAGTTGGTCTCTACGTCTCCGTGGGACCTTTATATACATCAATAACGTAATATAACCTAACCTAACCCAACCAATCATCTCGGCGGTAATATTTGACAACATTCCTGGCGAGTTGGGTTCTCCGTCGCCGTGGGACCTTTATATACATCAATAACGTAATATAATCTAACCTAACCCAACCTAACATCTCGGCGGTAATATTTGACAACATACCTGGCGATTTGGCCTCTACGTCTCCGTGGAACCTTCATATACATCAATAACGAAATATAACCTAACATAACCCAACCTATCATCTCGGCGGTAATATTTGACATCATTCCTGGCGAGTTGGCCTCTACGTCTCCGTGGGACCTTTATATACATCAATAACGTAATATAACCTAACCTAACCCAACCTAACATCTCTGCGGTAATATTTGACAACATACCTGGCGAGTTGGCCTCTACGTCTCCGTGGAATCTTCATATACATCAATAACAAAATATAACCTAACCTAACACAACCTATCATCTCGGCGGTAATATTTGACAACATTCCTGGCGAGTTGGCCTCTACGTCTCCGCTGGACCTTTATATACATCTATAACGTGATATAACCTAACCTAACCCAACCTAACATCTCGGCGGTAATATTTGAAAACATTCCTGGCGAGTTGGTATCTACGTCTCCGTGGGACCTTTATATACATCAATAACGTAATATAACCTAACTTAACCCAATCTAACATCTCGGCGGTAATATTTGACAACATTCCTGGCGAGTTGGCCTCGACGTCTCCGTGGGATCTTTTTATACATCAATAACGTAATATAACCTAACCTAACCCAACCTATCATCTCGGCGGTAATATTTGACAACATTCCTGGCGAGTTGGTCTCTACGTCTCCGTGGGACCTTTATATACATCAATAACGTAATATAACCTAACTTAACCCAACCTAACATCTCGGCGGTAATATTTGAAAACATTCCTGGCGAGTTGGCTTCTCTGTCTCCGTGGGATCTTTTTATACATCAATAACGTAATATAACCTAACCTAACCCAACCTAACATCTCGGCGGTAATATTTGAAAACATTCATGGCGAGTAGGCATCTACGTCTCCGTGGTACATTTATATACATCAATAACGTAATATAACCTATCCTAACCCAAAATAACATCTCGGCGGTAATATTTGACCACATTTCTGGCTTGTTGTCATCTACGGCTCCGTGGGACCTTTATAAACATCAATAACGTAATATAACCTAACCTAACCCAACCTAACATATCGGCGGTAATATTTGACATCATACCTGGCGAGTTGGCCTCTACGTCTCCGTTTGACCTTCATAAACATCAATAACGTAATATAACGTAACCTAACCCAACCTATCACCTCGGCGGTAATATTTGACAACATTCCTGTCGAGTTGGCCTCTACGTCTCCGTGGGAACTTCATATACATCAATAACGAAATATAACCTAACCTAACCCAACCTATCATCTCGGCGGTAATATTTGACATCATTCCTGGCGAGTTGGCCTCTACGTCTCAGTGGGACCTTTATATACATCAATAACGTAATATAACCTAATCTAACCCAACCTAACATCTCGGCGGTAATATTTGACATCATACCTGGCGACTTGGCCTCTACGTCTCCGTTTGACCTTCATAAACATCAATAACGTAATATAACGTAACCTAACCCAACCTATCACCTCGGCGGTAATATTTGAGAACATTCCTGGCGAGTTGGCCTCTACGTCTCCGTGGGACCTTTATATACATCAATAACGTAATATAACCTAACCTAACCCAACCTAACATCTCGGCGGTAATATTTGACAACATACCTGGCGAGTTGGCCTCTACGTCTCCGCGGGACCTTTATATACATCTATAACGTGATGTATCCTAACCTAACCCAACCTAACATCTCGGCGGTAATATTTGAAAACATTCCTGGCGAGTTCGCCTCTACGTCTCCGTGGGACCTTTATATACATCAATAACGTAATATAACCTAACCTAACCCAACCAATCATCTCGGCGGTAATATTTGACAACATTCCTGGCGAGTTGGCTTCTCCGTCGCCGTGGGACCTTTATATACATCAATAACGTAATATAATCTAACCTAACCCAACCTAACATCTCGGCGGTAATATTTGACAACATACCTGGCGATTTGGCCTCTACGTCTCCGTGGAACCTTCATATACATCAATAACGAAATATAACCTCACATAACCCAACCTATCATCTCGGCGGTAATATTTGACATCATTCCTGGCGAGTTGGCCTCTACGTCTCCGTGGGACCTTTATATACATCAATAACGTAATATAACCTAACCTAACCCAACCTAACATCTCTGCGGTAATATTTGACAACATACCTGGCGAGTTGGCCTCTACGTCTCCGTGGAATCTTCATATACATCAATAACAAAATATAACCTAACCTAACACAACCTATCATCTCGGCGGTAATATTTGACAACATTCCTGGCGAGTTGGCCTCTACGTCTCAGTGGGAACTTTATATACATCAATAACGTAATATAACCTAATCTAACCCAACCTAACATCTCGGCGGTAATATTTGACAACATTCCTGGCGAGTTGGCCTCTACGTCTCCGTGGGACCTTTATATACATCAATAACGTAATAAAACCTAACTGAACCCAACCTAACATCTCGGCGGTAATATTTTACAACATACCTGGCGAGTTGGCCTCTACGTCTCCGCTGGACCTTTATATACATCTATAACGTGATATAACCTAACCTAACCCAACCTAACATCTCGGCGGTAATATTTGAAAACATTCCTGGCGAGTTGGTATCTACGTCTCCGTGGGACCTTTATATACATCAATAACGTAATATAACCTAACTTAACCCAATCTAACATCTCGGCGGTAATATTTGACAACATTCCTGGCGAGTTGGCCTCGACGTCTCCGTGGGATCTTTTTATACATCAATAACGTAACATAACCTAACCTAACCCAACCTATCATCTCGGCGGTAATATTTGACAACATTCCTGGCGAGTTGGTCTCTACGTCTACGTGGGACCTTTATATACATCAATAACGTAATATAACCTAACTTAACCCAACCTAACATCTCGGCGGTAATATTTGAAAACATTCCTGGCGAGTTGGCTTCTCCGTCTCCGTGGGATCTTTTTATACATCAATAACGTAATATAACCTAACCTAACCCAACCTAACATCTCGGCGGTAATATTTGAAAACATTCATGGCGAGTAGGCATCTACGTCTCCGTGGTACATTTATATACATCAATAACGTAATATAACCTATCCTAACCCAAAATAACATCTCGGCGGTAATATTTGACCACATTTCTGGCTTGTTGTCATCTACGGCTCCGTGGGACCTTTATAAACATCAATAACGTAATATAACCTAACCTAACCCAACCTAACATATCGGCGGTAATATTTGACATCATACCTGGCGAGTTGGCCTCTACGTCTCCGTTTGACCTTCATAAACATCAATAACGTAATATAACGTAACCTAACCCAACCTATCACCTCGGCGGTAATATTTGACAACATTCCTGTCGAGTTGGCCTCTACGTCTCCGTGGGAACTTCATATACATCAATAACGAAATATAACCTAACCTAACCCAACCTATCATCTCGGCGGTAATATTTGACATCATTCCTGGCGAGTTGGCCTCTACGTCTCAGTGGGACCTTTATATACATCAATAACGTAATATAACCTAATCTAACCCAACCTAACATCTCGGCGGTAATATTTGACATCATACCTGGCGAGTTGGCCTCTACGTCTCCGTTTGACCTTCATAAACATCAATAACGTAATATAACGTAACCTAACCCAACCTATCACCTCGGCGGTAATATTTGAGAACATTCCTGGCGAGTTGGCCTCTACGTCTCCGTGGGACCTTTATATACATCAATAACGTAATATAACCTAACCTAACCCAACCTAACATCTCGGCGGTAATATTTGACAACATACCTGGCGAGTTGGCCTCTACGTCTCCGCGGGACCTTTATATACATCTATAACGTGATGTAACCTAACCTAACCCAACCTAACATCTCGGCGGTAATATTTGAAAACATTCCTGGCGAGTTGGCCTCTACGTCACCGTGGGACCTTTATAGACATCTATAACGTAATATAACCTAACCTAACCCAACCTAACATCTCGGCGGTAATATTTGAAAACATTCATGGCGAGTTGGCATCTACGTCTCCGTGGTACTTTTATATACATCAATAACGTGGTATAACCTATCCTAACCCAAAATAACATCTCGGCGGTAATATTTGAGCACATTCCTGGCTTGTTGGCATCTACGTCTGTGTGGGACCTTTATAAACATCAATAACGTAATATAACCTAACCTAACCCAACCTAACATCTCGGCGGTAATATTTGACAACATACCTGGCGAGTTGGCCTCTACGTCTCCGTGGAACCTTCATATACACCAATAACGAAATATAACCTAACCTAACCCAACCTATCATCTCGGCGGTAATATCTGACATCATTCCTAGCGAGTTGGCCTCTATGTCTCCGTGGGACCTTCATATACATCAATAACGTAATATAACCTAACCTAACCCAATCTAACATCTCGGCGGTAATAATTGACAACATTCCTGGCGAGTTGGCTTCTCCGTCGCCGTGGGACCTTTATATACATCAATAACGTAATATAATCTAACCTAACCCAACCTAACATCTCGGCGGTAATATTTGACAACATACCTGGCGATTTGGCCTCTACGTCTCCGTGGAACCTTCATATACATCAGTAACGATATATAACCTAACATAACCCAACCTATCATCTCGGGGGTAATATTTGACATCATTCCTGGCGAGTTGGACTCTACGTCTCCGTGGGACCTTTATATACATCAATAACGTAATATAACCTAACCTAACCCAACCTAACATCTCTGCGGTAATATTTGACAACATACCTGGCGAGTTGGCCTCTACGTCTCCGTGGAATCTTCATATACATCAATAACAAAATATAACCTAACCTAACACAACCTATCATCTCGGCGGTAATATTTGACAACATTCCTGGCGAGTTGGCCTCTACGTCTCAGTGGGAACTTTATATACATCAATAACGTAATATAACCTAATCTAACCCAACCTAACATCTCGGCGGTAATATTTGACAACATTCCTGGCGAGTTGGCCTCTACGTCTCCGTGGGACCTTTATATACATCAATAACGTAATATAATCTAACCTAACCCAACCTAACATCTCGGCGGTAATATTTGACAACATACCTGGCGAGTTGGCCTCTACGTCTCCGTGGAACCTTCATATACATCAATAACGAAATATAACCTAACCTAACCCAACCTATCATCTCGGCGGTAATATTTGACATCATTCCTGGCGAGTTGGCCTCTACGTCTCCGTGGGATCTTCATATACATCAATAACGTAATATAACCTAACCTATCCCAACCTAACATCTCGGCGGTAATATTTCACAACATTCCTGGCGAGTTGGCTTCTACGCCTCCGTGGGACCTTTATATACATCAATAACGTAATATAACCTAACCTAACCCAACCTATCATCTCGGCGGTAATATTTGACATCATTCCTGGCGAGTTGGCCTCTACGTCTCCGTGGGACCTTTATATACATCAATAACGTAATATAACCTAACCTAACCCAACCTATCATCTCGGCGGTAATATTTGACAACATTCCTGGCGAGTTGGCCTTTACGTCTCCGTAGGGCCTTTATATACATCAATAACGTAATATAACCTAACCTAACCCAACCTATCACCTCGGCGGTAATGTTTGACAACATTCCTGTCGAGTTGGCCTCTACGTCTACGTTTGACCTTCATAAACATTAATAACGTAATATAACGTAACCTAACGCAACCTATCACCTCGGCGGTAATATTTGACAACATTCCTGGCGAGTTGGCCTCTACGTCTCCGTGGGACCTTTATATACATCAATAACGTAATAAAACCTAACTTAACCCAACCTAACATCTCGGCGGTAATATTTGACAACGCTCCTGGCTAGTAGGCTTCTCCGTCTCCGTGGGATCTTTTTATACATCAATAACGTAATATAACCTAACCTAACCCAACCTATCATCTCGGCGGTAATATTTGACAACATTCCTGGCGAGTTGGTCTCTACGTCTCCGTGGGACCTTTATATACATCAATAACGTAATATAACCTAACTTAACCCAACCTAACATCTCGGCGGTAATATTTGAAAACATTCCTGGCGAGTTGGCTTCTCCGTCTCCGTGGGATCTTTTTATACATCAATAACGTAATATAACCTAACCTAACCCAACCTAACATCTCGGCGGTAATATTTGAAAACATTCATGGCGAGTTGGCCTCTACGTCTCCGTGGGACCTTTATATACATCAATAACGTAATAAAACCTAACTGAACCCAACCTAACATCTCGGCGGTAATATTTGAAAACATTCCTGGCGAGTTCGCCTCTACGTCACCGTGGGACCTTCATAGACATCTATAACGTAATATAACCTAACCTAACCCAACCTAACATCTCGGCGGTAATATTTGAGAACATTCATGGCGAGTTGGCATCTACGTCTCCGTGGTACTTTTATATACATCAATAACGTAATATAACCTATCCTAACCCAAAATAACATCTCGGCGGTAACATTTGAGCACATTCCTGGCTTGTTGGCATCTACGTCTGTGTGGGACCTTTATAAACATCAATAACGTAATATAACCTAACCTAACCCAACCTAACATATCGGCGGTAATATTTGACATCATTCCTGGCGAGTTGGCCTCTACGTCTCAGTGGGAACTTTATATACATCAATAACGTAATATAACCTAATCTAACCCAACCTAACATCTCGGCGGTAATATTTGACAACATTCCTGGCGAGTTGGCCTCTACGTCACCGTGGGACCTTTATAGACATCTATAACGTAATATAACCTAACCTAACCCAACCTAACATCTCGGCGGTAATATTTGAAAACATTCATGGCGAGTTGGCATCTACGTCTCCGTGGTACCTTTATATACATCAATAACGTGGTATAACCTATCCTAACCCAAAATAACATCTCGGCGGTAATATTTGAGCACATTCCTGGCTTGTTGGCATCTACGTCTGTGTGGGACCTTTATAAACATCAATAACGTAATATAACCTAACCTAACCCAACCTAACATCTCGGCGGTAATATTTGACAACATACCTGGCGAGTTGGCCTCTACGTCTCCGTGGGACCTTTATATACATCAATAACGTAATAAAACCTAACTTAACCCAACCTAACATCTCGGCGGTAATATTTGACAACGTTCCTGGCTAGTAGGCTTCTCCGTCTCCGTGGGATCTTTTTATACATCAATAACGTAATATAACCTAACCTAACCCAACCTAACATCTCTGCGGTAATATTTGACAACATACCTGGCGAGTTGGCCTCTACGTCTCCGTGGAATCTTCATATACATCAATAACAAAATATAACCTAACCTAACACAACCTATCATCTCGGCGGTAATATTTGACAACATTCCTGGCGAGTTGGCCTCTACGTCTCAGTGGGAACTTTATATACATCAATAACGTAATATAACCTAATCTAACCCAACCTAACATCTCGGCGGTAATATTTGACAACATTCCTGGCGAGTTGGCCTCTACGTCTCCGTGGGACCTTTATATACATCAATAACGTAATATAATCTAACCTAACCCAACCTAACATCTCGGCGGTAATATTTGACAACATACCTGGCGAGTTGGCCTCTACGTCTCCGTGGAACCTTCATATACATCAATAACGAAATATAACCTAACCTAACCCAACCTATCATCTCGGCGGTAATATTTGACATCATTCCTGGCGAGTTGGCCTCTACGTCTCCGTGGGATCTTCATATACATCAATAACGTAATATAACCTAACCTATCCCAACCTAACATCTCGGCGGTAATATTTCACAACATTCCTGGCGAGTTGGCTTCTACGCCTCCGTGGGACCTTTATATACATCAATAACGTAATATAACCTAACCTAACCCAACCTATCATCTCGGCGGTAATATTTGACATCATTCCTGGCGAGTTGGCCTCTATGTCTCCGTGGGACCTTCATATACATCAATAACGTAATATAACCTAACCTAACCCAATCTAACATCTCGGCGGTAATATTTGACAACATTCCTGGCGAGTTGGCTTCTCCGTCTCCGTGGGACATTTTATATACATCAATAACGTAATATAACCTAACCTAACCCAACCTATCATCTCGGCGGTAATATTTGACAACATTCCTGGCGAGTTGGTCTCTACGTTTCCGTGGGACCTTTATATACATCAATAACGTAATATAACCTAACCTAACCCAACCTATCATCTCGGCGGTAATATTTGACAACATTCCTGGCGAGTTGGCCTTTACGTCTCCGTAGGGCCTTTATATACATCAATAACGTAATATAACCTAACCTAACCCAACCTATCACCTCGGCGGTAATGTTTGACAACATTCCTGTCGAGTTGGCCTCTACGTCTACGTTTGACCTTCATAAACATTAATAACGTAATATAACGTAACCTAACGCAACCTATCACCTCGGCGGTAATATTTGACAACATTCCTGGCGAGTTGGCCTCTACGTCTCCGTGGGACCTTTATATACATCAATAACGTAATAAAACCTAACTTAACCCAACCTAACATCTCGGCGGTAATATTTGACAACGCTCCTGGCTAGTAGGCTTCTCCGTCTCCGTGGGATATTTTTATACATCAATAACGTAATATAACCTAACCTAACCCAACCTATCATCTCGGCGGTAATATTTGACAACATTCCTGGCGAGTTGGTCTCTACGTCTCCGTGGGACCTTTATATACATCAATAACGTAATATAACCTAACTTAACCCAACCTAACATCTCGGCGGTAATATTTGAAAACATTCCTGGCGAGTTGGCTTCTCCGTCTCCGTGGGATCTTTTTATACATCAATAACGTAATATAACCTAACCTAACCCAACCTAACATCTCGGCGGTAATATTTGAAAACATTCATGGCGAGTTGGCCTCTACGTCTCCGTGGGACCTTTATATACATCAATAACGTAATAAAACCTAACTGAACCCAACCTAACATCTCGGCGGTAATATTTGAAAACATTCCTGGCGAGTTCGCCTCTACGTCACCGTGGGACCTTCATAGACATCTATAACGTAATATAACCTAACCTAACCCAACCTAACATCTCGGCGGTAATATTTGAAAACATTCATGGCGAGTTGGCATCTACGTCTCCGTGGTACTTTTATATACATCAATAACGTAATATAACCTATCCTAACCCAAAATAACATCTCGGCGGTAACATTTGAGCACATTCCTGGCTTGTTGGCATCTACGTCTGTGTGGGACCTTTATAAACATCAATAACGTAATATAACCTAACCTAACCCAACCTAACATATCGGCGGTAATATTTGACATCATTCCTGGCGAGTTGGCCTCTACGTCTCAGTGGGAACTTTATATACATCAATAACGTAATATAACCTAATCTAACCCAACCTAACATCTCGGCGGTAATATTTGACAACATTCCTGGCGAGTTGGCCTCTACGTCTCCGTGGGACCTTTATATACATCAATAACGTAATAAAACCTAACTGAACCCAACCTAACATCTCGGCGGTAATATTTGACATCATACCTGGCGAGTTGGCCTCTACGTCTCCGTTTGACCTTCATAAACATCAATAACGTAATATAACGTAACCTAACCCAACCTATCACCTCGGCGGTAATATTTGAGAACATTCCTGGCGAGTTGGCCTCTACGTCTCCGTGGGACCTTTATATACATCAATAACGTAATATAACCTAACCTAACCCAACCTAACATCTCGGCGGTAATATTTGACAACATACCTGGCGAGTTGGCCTCTACGTCTCCGCGGGACCTTTATATACATCTATAACGTGATGTAACCTAACCTAACCCAACCTAACATCTCGGCGGTAATATTTGAAAACATTCCTGGCGAGTTGGCCTCTACGTCACCGTGGGACCTTTATAGACATCTATAACGTAATATAACCTAACCTAACCCAACCTAACATCTCGGCGGTAATATTTGAAAACATTCATGGCGAGTTGGCATCTACGTCTCCGTGGTACCTTTATATACATCAATAACGTGGTATAACCTATCCTAACCCAAAATAACATCTCGGCGGTAATATTTGAGCACATTCCTGGCTTGTTGGCATCTACGTCTGTGTGGGACCTTTATAAACATCAATAACGTAATATAACCTAACCTAACCCAACCTAACATCTCGGCGGTAATATTTGACAACATACCTGGCGAGTTGGCCTCTACGTCTCCGTGGAACCTTCATATACACCAATAACGAAATATAACCTAACCTAACCCAACCTATCATCTCGGCGGTAATATCTGACATCATTCCTGGCGAGTTGGCCTCTATGTCTCCGTGGGACCTTCATATACATCAATAACGTAATATAACCTAACCTAACCCAATCTAACATCTCGGCGGTAATAATTGACAACATTCCTGGCGAGTTGGCTTCTCCGTCGCCGTGGGACCTTTATATACATCAATAACGTAATATAATCTAACCTAACCCAACCTAACATCTCGGCGGTAATATTTGACAACATACCTGGCGATTTGGCCTCTACGTCTCCGTGGAACCTTCATATACATCAATAACGAAATATAACCTAACATAACCCAACCTATCATCTCGGCGGTAATATTTGACATCATTCCTGGCGAGTTGGCCTCTACGTCTCCGTGGGACCTTTATATACATCAATAACGTAATATAACCTAACCTAACCCAACCTAACATCTCTGCGGTAATATTTGACAACATACCTGGCGAGTTGGCCTCTACGTCTCCGTGGAATCTTCATATACATCAATAACAAAATATAACCTAACCTAACACAACCTATCATCTCGGCGGTAATATTTGACAACATTCCTGGCGAGTTGGCCTCTACGTCTCAGTGGGAACTTTATATACATCAATAACGTAATATAACCTAATCTAACCCAACCTAACATCTCGGCGGTAATATTTGACAACATTCCTGGCGAGTTGGCCTCTACGTCTCCGTGGGACCTTTATATACATCAATAACGTAATAAAACCTAACTGAACCCAACCTAACATCTCGGCGGTAATATTTTACAACATACCTGGCGAGTTGGCCTCTACGTCTCCGCTGGACCTTTATATACATCTATAACGTGATATAACCTAACCTAACCCAACCTAACATCTCGGCGGTAATATTTGAAAACATTCCTGGCGAGTTGGTATCTACGTCTCCGTGGGACCTTTATATACATCAATAACGTAATATAACCTAACTTAACCCAATCTAACATCTCGGCGGTAATATTTGACAACATTCCTGGCGAGTTGGCCTCGACGTCTCCGTGGGATCTTTTTATACATCAATAACGTAACATAACCTAACCTAACCCAACCTATCATCTCGGCGGTAATATTTGACAACATTCCTGGCGAGTTGGTCTCTACGTCTACGTGGGACCTTTATATACATCAATAACGTAATATAACCTAACTTAACCCAACCTAACATCTCGGCGGTAATATTTGAAAACATTCCTGGCGAGTTGGCTTCTCCGTCTCCGTGGGATCTTTTTATACATCAATAACGTAATATAACCTAACCTAACCCAACCTAACATCTCGGCGGTAATATTTGAAAACATTCATGGCGAGTAGGCATCTACGTCTCCGTGGTACATTTATATACATCAATAACGTAATATAACCTATCCTAACCCAAAATAACATCTCGGCGGTAATATTTGACCACATTTCTGGCTTGTTGTCATCTACGGCTCCGTGGGACCTTTATAAACATCAATAACGTAATATAACCTAACCTAACCCAACCTAACATATCGGCGGTAATATTTGACATCATACCTGGCGAGTTGGCCTCTACGTCTCCGTTTGACCTTCATAAACATCAATAACGTAATATAACGTAACCTAACCCAACCTATCACCTCGGCGGTAATATTTGACAACATTCCTGTCGAGTTGGCCTCTACGTCTCCGTGGGAACTTCATATACATCAATAACGAAATATAACCTAACCTAACCCAACCTATCATCTCGGCGGTAATATTTGACATCATTCCTGGCGAGTTGGCCTCTACGTCTCAGTGGGACCTTTATATACATCAATAACGTAATATAACCTAATCTAACCCAACCTAACATCTCGGCGGTAATATTTGACATCATACCTGGCGAGTTGGCCTCTACGTCTCCGTTTGACCTTCATAAACATCAATAACGTAATATAACGTAACCTAACCCAACCTATCACCTCGGCGGTAATATTTGAGAACATTCCTGGCGAGTTGGCCTCTACGTCTCCGTGGGACCTTTATATACATCAATAACGTAATATAACCTAACCTAACCCAACCTAACATCTCGGCGGTAATATTTGACAACATACCTGGCGAGTTGGCCTCTACGTCTCCGCGGGACCTTTATATACATCTATAACGTGATGTAACCTAACCTAACCCAACCTAACATCTCGGCGGTAATATTTGAAAACATTCCTGGCGAGTTGGCCTCTACGTCACCGTGGGACCTTTATAGACATCTATAACGTAATATAACCTAACCTAACCCAACCTAACATCTCGGCGGTAATATTTGAAAACATTCATGGCGAGTTGGCATCTACGTCTCCGTGGTACTTTTATAAACATCAATAACGTAATATAACCTAACCTAACCCAACCTAACATCTCGGCGGTAATATTTGACAACATACCTGGCGAGTTGGCCTCTACGTCTCCGTGGAACCTTCATATACACCAATAACGAAATATAACCTAACCTAACCCAACCTATCATCTCGGCGGTAATATCTGACATCATTCCTAGCGAGTTGGCCTCTATGTCTCCGTGGGACCTTCATATACATCAATAACGTAATATAACCTAACCTAACCCAATCTAACATCTCGGCGGTAATAATTGACAACATTCCTGGCGAGTTGGCTTCTCCGTCGCCGTGGGACCTTTATATACATCAATAACGTAATATAATCTAACCTAACCCAACCTAACATCTCGGCGGTAATATTTGACAACATACCTGGCGATTTGGCCTCTACGTCTCCGTGGAACCTTCATATACATCAGTAACGATATATAACCTAACATAACCCAACCTATCATCTCGGGGGTAATATTTGACATCATTCCTGGCGAGTTGGACTCTACGTCTCCGTGTGACCTTTATATACATCAATAACGTAATATAACCTAACCTAACCCAACCTAACATCTCTGCGGTAATATTTGACAACATACCTGGCGAGTTGGCCTCTACGTCTCCGTGGAATCTTCATATACATCAATAACAAAATATAACCTAACCTAACACAACCTATCATCTCGGCGGTAATATTTGACAACATTCCTGGCGAGTTGGCCTCTACGTCTCAGTGGGAACTTTATATACATCAATAACGTAATATAACCTAATCTAACCCAACCTAACATCTCGGCGGTAATATTTGACAACATTCCTGGCGAGTTGGCCTCTACGTCTCCGTGGGACCTTTATATACATCAATAACGTAATATAATCTAACCTAACCCAACCTAACATCTCGGCGGTAATATTTCACAACATACCTGGCGAGTTGGCCTCTACGTCTCCGTGGAACCTTCATATACATCAATAACGAAATATAACCTAACCTAACCCAACCTATCATCTCGGCGGTAATATTTGACATCATTCCTGGCGAGTTGGCCTCTACGTCTCCGTGGGATCTTCATATACATCAATAACGTAATATAACCTAACCTATCCCAACCTAACATCTCGGCGGTAATATTTCACAACATTCCTGGCGAGTTGGCTTCTACGCCTCCGTGGGACCTTTATATACATCAATAACGTAATATAACCTAACCTAACCCAACCTATCATCTCGGCGGTAATATTTGACATCATTCCTGGCGAGTTGGCCTCTATGTCTCCGTGGGACCTTCATATACATCAATAACGTAATATAACCTAACCTAACCCAATCTAACATCTCGGCGGTAATATTTGACAACATTCCTGGCGAGTTGGCTTCTCCGTCTCCGTGGGACATTTTATATACATCAATAACGTAATATAACCTAACCTAACCCAACCTATCATCTCGGCGGTAATATTTGACAACATTCCTGGCGAGTTGGTCTCTACGTCTCCGTGGGACCTTTATATACATCAATAACGTAATATAACCTAACCTAACCCAACCTATCATCTCGGCGGTAATATTTGACAACATTCCTGGCGAGTTGGCCTTTACGTCTCCGTAGGGCCTTTATATACATCAATAACGTAATATAACCTAACCTAACCCAACCTATCACCTCGGCGGTAATGTTTGACAACATTCCTGTCGAGTTGGCCTCTACGTCTACGTTTGACCTTCATAAACATTAATAACGTAATATAACGTAACCTAACGCAACCTATCACCTCGGCGGTAATATTTGACAACATTCCTGGCGAGTTGGCCTCTACGTCTCCGTGGGACCTTTATATACATCAATAACGTAATAAAACCTAACTTAACCCAACCTAACATCTCGGCGGTAATATTTGACAACGCTCCTGGCTAGTAGGCTTCTCCGTCTCCGTGGGATCTTTTTATACATCAATAACGTAATATAACCTAACCTAACCCAACCTATCATCTCGGCGGTAATATTTGACAACATTCCTGGCGAGTTGGTCTCTACGTCTCCGTGGGACCTTTATATACATCAATAACGTAATATAACCTAACTTAACCCAACCTAACATCTCGGCGGTAATATTTGAAAACATTCCTGGCGAGTTGGCTTCTCCGTCTCCGTGGGATCTTTTTATACATCAATAACGTAATATAACCTAACCTAACCCAACCTAACATCTCGGCGGTAATATTTGAAAACATTCATGGCGAGTTGGCCTCTACGTCTCCGTGGGACCTTTATATACATCAATAACGTAATAAAACCTAACTGAACCCAACCTAACATCTCGGCGGTAATATTTGAAAACATTCCTGGCGAGTTCGCCTCTACGTCACCGTGGGACCTTCATAGACATCTATAACGTAATATAACCTAACCTAACCCAACCTAACATCTCGGCGGTAATATTTGAAAACATTCATGGCGAGTTGGCATCTACGTCTCCGTGGGACCTTTATATACATCAATAACGTAATATAACCTAACTTAACCCAATCTAACATCTCGGCGGTAATATTTGACAACATTCCTGGCGAGTTGGCCTCGACGTCTCCGTGGGATCTTTTTATACATCAATAACGTAACATAACCTAACCTAACCCAACCTATCATCTCGGCGGTAATATTTGACAACATTCCTGGCGAGTTGGTCTCTACGTCTACGTGGGACCTTTATATACATCAATAACGTAATATAACCTAACTTAACCCAACCTAACATCTCGGCGGTAATATTTGAAAACATTCCTGGCGAGTTGGCTTCTCCGTCTCCGTGGGATCTTTTTATACATCAATAACGTAATATAACCTAACCTAACCCAACCTAACATCTCGGCGGTAATATTTGAAAACATTCATGGCGAGTAGGCATCTACGTCTCCGTGGTACATTTATATACATCAATAACGTAATATAACCTATCCTAACCCAAAATAACATCTCGGCGGTAATATTTGACCACATTTCTGGCTTGTTGTCATCTACGGCTCCGTGGGACCTTTATAAACATCAATAACGTAATATAACCTAACCTAACCCAACCTAACATATCGGCGGTAATATTTGACATCATACCTGGCGAGTTGGCCTCTACGTCTCCGTTTGACCTTCATAAACATCAATAACGTAATATAACGTAACCTAACCCAACCTATCACCTCGGCGGTAATATTTGACAACATTCCTGTCGAGTTGGCCTCTACGTCTCCGTGGGAACTTCATATACATCAATAACGAAATATAACCTAACCTAACCCAACCTATCATCTCGGCGGTAATATTTGACATCATTCCTGGCGAGTTGGCCTCTACGTCTCAGTGGGACCTTTATATACATCAATAACGTAATATAACCTAATCTAACCCAACCTAACATCTCGGCGGTAATATTTGACATCATACCTGGCGAGTTGGCCTCTACGTCTCCGTTTGACCTTCATAAACATCAATAACGTAATATAACGTAACCTAACCCAACCTATCACCTCGGCGGTAATATTTGAGAACATTCCTGGCGAGTTGGCCTCTACGTCTCCGTGGGACCTTTATATACATCAATAACGTAATATAACCTAACCTAACCCAACCTAACATCTCGGCGGTAATATTTGACAACATACCTGGCGAGTTGGCCTCTACGTCTCCGCGGGACCTTTATATACATCTATAACGTGATGTAACCTAACCTAACCCAACCTAACATCTCGGCGGTAATATTTGAAAACATTCCTGGCGAGTTGGCCTCTACGTCACCGTGGGACCTTTATAGACATCTATAACGTAATATAACCTAACCTAACCCAACCTAACATCTCGGCGGTAATATTTGAAAACATTCATGGCGAGTTGGCATCTACGTCTCCGTGGTACTTTTATATACATCAATAACGTGGTATAACCTATCCTAACCCAAAATAACATCTCGGCGGTAATATTTGAGCACATTCCTGGCTTGTTGGCATCTACGTCTGTGTGGGACCTTTATAAACATCAATAACGTAATATAACCTAACCTAACCCAACCTATCATCTCGGCGGTAATATCTGACATCATTCCTAGCGAGTTGGCCTCTATGTCTCCGTGGGACCTTCATATACATCAATAACGTAATATAACCTAACCTAACCCAATCTAACATCTCGGCGGTAATAATTGACAACATTCCTGGCGAGTTGGCTTCTCCGTCGCCGTGGGACCTTTATATACATCAATAACGTAATATAATCTAACCTAACCCAATCTAACATCTCGGCGGTAATAATTGACAACATTCCTGGCGAGTTGGCTTCTCCGTCGCCGTGGGACCTTTATATACATCAATAACGTAATATAATCTAACCTAACCCAACCTAACATCTCGGCGGTAATATTTGACAACATACCTGGCGATTTGGCCTCTACGTCTCCGTGGAACCTTCATATACATCAGTAACGATATATAACCTAACATAACCCAACCTATCATCTCGGGGGTAATATTTGACATCATTCCTGGCGAGTTGGACTCTACGTCTCCGTGGGACCTTTATATACATCAATAACGTAATATAACCTAACCTAACCCAACCTAACATCTCTGCGGTAATATTTGACAACATACCTGGCGAGTTGGCCTCTACGTCTCCGTGGAATCTTCATATACATCAATAACAAAATATAACCTAACCTAACACAACCTATCATCTCGGCGGTAATATTTGACAACATTCCTGGCGAGTTGGCCTCTACGTCTCAGTGGGAACTTTATATACATCAATAACGTAATATAACCTAATCTAACCCAACCTAACATCTCGGCGGTAATATTTGACAACATTCCTGGCGAGTTGGCCTCTACGTCTCCGTGGGACCTTTATATACATCAATAACGTAATATAATCTAACCTAACCCAACCTAACATCTCGGCGGTAATATTTGACAACATACCTGGCGAGTTGGCCTCTACGTCTCCGTGGAACCTTCATATACATCAATAACGAAATATAACCTAACCTAACCCAACCTATCATCTCGGCGGTAATATTTGACATCATTCCTGGCGAGTTGGCCTCTACGTCTCCGTGGGATCTTCATATACATCAATAACGTAATATAACCTAACCTATCCCAACCTAACATCTCGGCGGTAATATTTCACAACATTCCTGGCGAGTTGGCTTCTACGCCTCCGTGGGACCTTTATATACATCAATAACGTAATATAACCTAACCTAACCCAACCTATCATCTCGGCGGTAATATTTGACATCATTCCTGGCGAGTTGGCCTCTACGTCTCCGTGGGACCTTTATATACATCAATAACGTAATATAACCTAACCTAACCCAACCTATCATCTCGGCGGTAATATTTGACAACATTCCTGGCGAGTTGGCCTTTACGTCTCCGTAGGGCCTTTATATACATCAATAACGTAATATAACCTAACCTAACCCAACCTATCACCTCGGCGGTAATGTTTGACAACATTCCTGTCGAGTTGGCCTCTACGTCTACGTTTGACCTTCATAAACATTAATAACGTAATATAACGTAACCTAACGCAACCTATCACCTCGGCGGTAATATTTGACAACATTCCTGGCGAGTTGGCCTCTACGTCTCCGTGGGACCTTTATATACATCAATAACGTAATAAAACCTAACTTAACCCAACCTAACATCTCGGCGGTAATATTTGACAACGCTCCTGGCTAGTAGGCTTCTCCGTCTCCGTGGGATCTTTTTATACATCAATAACGTAATATAACCTAACCTAACCCAACCTATCATCTCGGCGGTAATATTTGACAACATTCCTGGCGAGTTGGTCTCTACGTCTCCGTGGGACCTTTATATACATCAATAACGTAATATAACCTAACTTAACCCAACCTAACATCTCGGCGGTAATATTTGAAAACATTCCTGGCGAGTTGGCTTCTCCGTCTCCGTGGGATCTTTTTATACATCAATAACGTAATATAACCTAACCTAACCCAACCTAACATCTCGGCGGTAATATTTGAAAACATTCATGGCGAGTTGGCCTCTACGTCTCCGTGGGACCTTTATATACATCAATAACGTAATAAAACCTAACTGAACCCAACCTAACATCTCGGCGGTAATATTTGAAAACATTCCTGGCGAGTTCGCCTCTACGTCACCGTGGGACCTTCATAGACATCTATAACGTAATATAACCTAACCTAACCCAACCTAACATCTCGGCGGTAATATTTGAAAACATTCATGGCGAGTTGGCATCTACGTCTCCGTGGTACTTTTATATACATCAATAACGTAATATAACCTATCCTAACCCAAAATAACATCTCGGCGGTAACATTTGAGCACATTCCTGGCTTGTTGGCATCTACGTCTGTGTGGGACCTTTATAAACATCAATAACGTAATATAACCTAACCTAACCCAACCTAACATATCGGCGGTAATATTTGACATCATTCCTGGCGAGTTGGCCTCTACGTCTCAGTGGGAACTTTATATACATCAATAACGTAATATAACCTAATCTAACCCAACCTAACATCTCGGCGGTAATATTTGACAACATTCCTGGCGAGTTGGCCTCTACGTCACCGTGGGACCTTTATAGACATCTATAACGTAATATAACCTAACCTAACCCAACCTAACATCTCGGCGGTAATATTTGAAAACATTCATGGCGAGTTGGCATCTACGTCTCCGTGGTACCTTTATATACATCAATAACGTGGTATAACCTATCCTAACCCAAAATAACATCTCGGCGGTAATATTTGAGCACATTCCTGGCTTGTTGGCATCTACGTCTGTGTGGGACCTTTATAAACATCAATAACGTAATATAACCTAACCTAACCCAACCTAACATCTCGGCGGTAATATTTGACAACATTCCTGGCGAGTTGGCCTCTACGTCTCAGTGGGAACTTTATATACATCAATAACGTAATATAACCTAATCTAACCCAACCTAACATCTCGGCGGTAATATTTGACAACATTCCTGGCGAGTTGGCCTCTACGTCTCCGTGGGACCTTTATATACATCAATAACGTAATATAATCTAACCTAACCCAACCTAACATCTCGGCGGTAATATTTGACAACATACCTGGCGAGTTGGCCTCTACGTCTCCGTGGAACCTTCATATACATCAATAACGAAATATAACCTAACCTAACCCAACCTATCATCTCGGCGGTAATATTTGACATCATTCCTGGCGAGTTGGCCTCTACGTCTCCGTGGGATCTTCATATACATCAATAACGTAATATAACCTAACCTATCCCAACCTAACATCTCGGCGGTAATATTTCACAACATTCCTGGCGAGTTGGCTTCTACGCCTCCGTGGGACCTTTATATACATCAATAACGTAATATAACCTAACCTAACCCAACCTATCATCTCGGCGGTAATATTTGACATCATTCCTGGCGAGTTGGCCTCTATGTCTCCGTGGGACCTTCATATACATCAATAACGTAATATAACCTAACCTAACCCAATCTAACATCTCGGCGGTAATATTTGACAACATTCCTGGCGAGTTGGCTTCTCCGTCTCCGTGGGACATTTTATATACATCAATAACGTAATATAACCTAACCTAACCCAACCTATCATCTCGGCGGTAATATTTGACAACATTCCTGGCGAGTTGGTCTCTACGTTTCCGTGG
This sequence comes from Xylocopa violacea, assembly GCA_963969225.1. Classification (NCBI taxonomy): domain Eukaryota; kingdom Metazoa; phylum Arthropoda; class Insecta; order Hymenoptera; family Apidae; genus Xylocopa; species Xylocopa violacea. The sequence continues at coordinate 1,965,375 of CAXAJV010000147.1, read as the reverse complement.
GACCTTTATATACATCAATAACGTAATATAACCTAACCTAACCCAACCTATCATCTCGGCGGTAATATTTGACAACATTCCTGGCGAGTTGGCCTTTACGTCTCCGTAGGGCCTTTATATACATCAATAACGTAATATAACCTAACCTAACCCAACCTATCACCTCGGCGGTAATGTTTGACAACATTCCTGTCGAGTTGGCCTCTACGTCTACGTTTGACCTTCATAAACATTAATAACGTAATATAACGTAACCTAACGCAACCTATCACCTCGGCGGTAATATTTGACAACATTCCTGGCGAGTTGGCCTCTACGTCTCCGTGGGACCTTTATATACATCAATAACGTAATAAAACCTAACTTAACCCAACCTAACATCTCGGCGGTAATATTTGACAACGCTCCTGGCTAGTAGGCTTCTCCGTCTCCGTGGGATCTTTTTATACATCAATAACGTAATATAACCTAACCTAACCCAACCTATCATCTCGGCGGTAATATTTGACAACATTCCTGGCGAGTTGGTCTCTACGTCTCCGTGGGACCTTTATATACATCAATAACGTAATATAACCTAACTTAACCCAACCTAACATCTCGGCGGTAATATTTGAAAACATTCCTGGCGAGTTGGCTTCTCCGTCTCCGTGGGATCTTTTTATACATCAATAACGTAATATAACCTAACCTAACCCAACCTAACATCTCGGCGGTAATATTTGAAAACATTCATGGCGAGTTGGCCTCTACGTCTCCGTGGGACCTTTATATACATCAATAACGTAATAAAACCTAACTGAACCCAACCTAACATCTCGGCGGTAATATTTGAAAACATTCCTGGCGAGTTCGCCTCTACGTCACCGTGGGACCTTCATAGACATCTATAACGTAATATAACCTAACCTAACCCAACCTAACATCTCGGCGGTAATATTTGACAACATTCATGGCGAGTTGGTCTCTACGTCTACGTGGGACCTTTATATACATCAATAACGTAATATAACCTAATCTAACCCAACCTAACATCTCGGCGGTAATATTTGACAACATTCCTGGCGAGTTGGCCTCTACGTCTCCGTGGGACCTTTATATACATCAATAACGTAATAAAACCTAACTGAACCCAACCTAACATCTCGGCGGTAATATTTGACATCATACCTGGCGAGTTGGCCTCTACGTCTCCGTTTGACCTTCATAAACATCAATAACGTAATATAACGTAACCTAACCCAACCTATCACCTCGGCGGTAATATTTGAGAACATTCCTGGCGAGTTGGCCTCTACGTCTCCGTGGGACCTTTATATACATCAATAACGTAATATAACCTAACCTAACCCAACCTAACATCTCGGCGGTAATATTTGACAACATACCTGGCGAGTTGGCCTCTACGTCTCCGCGGGACCTTTATATACATCTATAACGTGATGTAACCTAACCTAACCCAACCTAACATCTCGGCGGTAATATTTGAAAACATTCCTGGCGAGTTGGCCTCTACGTCACCGTGGGACCTTTATAGACATCTATAACGTAATATAACCTAACCTAACCCAACCTAACATCTCGGCGGTAATATTTGAAAACATTCATGGCGAGTTGGCATCTACGTCTCCGTGGTACCTTTATATACATCAATAACGTGGTATAACCTATCCTAACCCAAAATAACATCTCGGCGGTAATATTTGAGCACATTCCTGGCTTGTTGGCATCTACGTCTGTGTGGGACCTTTATAAACATCAATAACGTAATATAACCTAACCTAACCCAACCTAACATCTCGGCGGTAATATTTGACAACATACCTGGCGAGTTGGCCTCTACGTCTCCGTGGAACCTTCATATACACCAATAACGAAATATAACCTAACCTAACCCAACCTATCATCTCGGCGGTAATATCTGACATCATTCCTGGCGAGTTGGCCTCTATGTCTCCGTGGGACCTTCATATACATCAATAACGTAATATAACCTAACCTAACCCAATCTAACATCTCGGCGGTAATAATTGACAACATTCCTGGCGAGTTGGCTTCTCCGTCGCCGTGGGACCTTTATATACATCAATAACGTAATATAATCTAACCTAACCCAACCTAACATCTCGGCGGTAATATTTGACAACATACCTGGCGATTTGGCCTCTACGTCTCCGTGGAACCTTCATATACATCAATAACGAAATATAACCTAACATAACCCAACCTATCATCTCGGCGGTAATATTTGACATCATTCCTGGCGAGTTGGCCTCTACGTCTCCGTGGGACCTTTATATACATCAATAACGTAATATAACCTAACCTAACCCAACCTAACATCTCTGCGGTAATATTTGACAACATACCTGGCGAGTTGGCCTCTACGTCTCCGTGGAATCTTCATATACATCAATAACAAAATATAACCTAACCTAACACAACCTATCATCTCGGCGGTAATATTTGACAACATTCCTGGCGAGTTGGCCTCTACGTCTCAGTGGGAACTTTATATACATCAATAACGTAATATAACCTAATCTAACCCAACCTAACATCTCGGCGGTAATATTTGACAACATTCCTGGCGAGTTGGCCTCTACGTCTCCGTGGGACCTTTATATACATCAATAACGTAATAAAACCTAACTGAACCCAACCTAACATCTCGGCGGTAATATTTTACAACATACCTGGCGAGTTGGCCTCTACGTCTCCGCTGGACCTTTATATACATCTATAACGTGATATAACCTAACCTAACCCAACCTAACATCTCGGCGGTAATATTTGAAAACATTCCTGGCGAGTTGGCATCTACGTCTCCGTGGGACCTTTATATACATCAATAACGTAATATAACCTAACTTAACCCAATCTAACATCTCGGCGGTAATATTTGACAACATTCCTGGCGAGTTGGCCTCGACGTCTCCGTGGGATCTTTTTATACATCAATAACGTAACATAACCTAACCTAACCCAACCTATCATCTCGGCGGTAATATTTGACAACATTCCTGGCGAGTTGGTCTCTACGTCTACGTGGGACCTTTATATACATCAATAACGTAATATAACCTAACTTAACCCAACCTAACATCTCGGCGGTAATATTTGAAAACATTCCTGGCGAGTTGGCTTCTCCGTCTCCGTGGGATCTTTTTATACATCAATAACGTAATATAACCTAACCTAACCCAACCTAACATCTCGGCGGTAATATTTGAAAACATTCATGGCGAGTAGGCATCTACGTCTCCGTGGTACATTTATATACATCAATAACGTAATATAACCTATCCTAACCCAAAATAACATCTCGGCGGTAATATTTGACCACATTTCTGGCTTGTTGTCATCTACGGCTCCGTGGGACCTTTATAAACATCAATAACGTAATATAACCTAACCTAACCCAACCTAACATATCGGCGGTAATATTTGACATCATACCTGGCGAGTTGGCCTCTACGTCTCCGTTTGACCTTCATAAACATCAATAACGTAATATAACGTAACCTAACCCAACCTATCACCTCGGCGGTAATATTTGACAACATTCCTGTCGAGTTGGCCTCTACGTCTCCGTGGGAACTTCATATACATCAATAACGAAATATAACCTAACCTAACCCAACCTATCATCTCGGCGGTAATATTTGACATCATTCCTGGCGAGTTGGCCTCTACGTCTCAGTGGGACCTTTATATACATCAATAACGTAATATAACCTAATCTAACCCAACCTAACATCTCGGCGGTAATATTTGACATCATACCTGGCGAGTTGGCCTCTACGTCTCCGTTTGACCTTCATAAACATCAATAACGTAATATAACGTAACCTAACCCAACCTATCACCTCGGCGGTAATATTTGAGAACATTCCTGGCGAGTTGGCCTCTACGTCTCCGTGGGACCTTTATATACATCAATAACGTAATATAACCTAACCTAACCCAACCTAACATCTCGGCGGTAATATTTGACAACATACCTGGCGAGTTGGCCTCTACGTCTCCGCGGGACCTTTATATACATCTATAACGTGATGTAACCTAACCTAACCCAACCTAACATCTCGGCGGTAATATTTGAAAACATTCCTGGCGAGTTGGCCTCTACGTCACCGTGGGACCTTTATAGACATCTATAACGTAATATAACCTAACCTAACCCAACCTAACATCTCGGCGGTAATATTTGAAAACATTCATGGCGAGTTGGCATCTACGTCTCCGTGGTACTTTTATAAACATCAATAACGTAATATAACCTAACCTAACCCAACTTAACATCTCGGCGGTAATATTTGACAACATACCTGGCGAGTTGGCCTCTACGTCTCCGTGGAACCTTCATATACACCAATAACGAAATATAACCTAACCTAACCCAACCTATCATCTCGGCGGTAATATCTGACATCATTCCTAGCGAGTTGGCCTCTATGTCTCCGTGGGACCTTCATATACATCAATAACGTAATATAACCTAACCTAACCCAATCTAACATCTCGGCGGTAATAATTGACAACATTCCTGGCGAGTTGGCTTCTCCGTCGCCGTGGGACCTTTATATACATCAATAACGTAATATAATCTAACCTAACCCAACCTAACATCTCGGCGGTAATATTTGACAACATACCTGGCGATTTGGCCTCTACGTCTCCGTGGAACCTTCATATACATCAGTAACGATATATAACCTAACATAACCCAACCTATCATCTCGGGGGTAATATTTGACATCATTCCTGGCGAGTTGGACTCTACGTCTCCGTGGGACCTTTATATACATCAATAACGTAATATAACCTAACCTAACCCAACCTAACATCTCTGCGGTAATATTTGACAACATACCTGGCGAGTTGGCCTCTACGTCTCCGTGGAATCTTCATATACATCAATAACAAAATATAACCTAACCTAACACAACCTATCATCTCGGCGGTAATATTTGACAACATTCCTGGCGAGTTGGCCTCTACGTCTCAGTGGGAACTTTATATACATCAATAACGTAATATAACCTAATCTAACCCAACCTAACATCTCGGCGGTAATATTTGACAACATTCCTGGCGAGTTGGCCTCTACGTCTCCGTGGGACCTTTATATACATCAATAACGTAATATAATCTAACCTAACCCAACCTAACATCTCGGCGGTAATATTTGACAACATACCTGGCGAGTTGGCCTCTACGTCTCCGTGGAACCTTCATATACATCAATAACGAAATATAACCTAACCTAACCCAACCTATCATCTCGGCGGTAATATTTGACATCATTCCTGGCGAGTTGGCCTCTACGTCTCCGTGGGATCTTCATATACATCAATAACGTAATATAACCTAACCTATCCCAACCTAACATCTCGGCGGTAATATTTCACAACATTCCTGGCGAGTTGGCTTCTACGCCTCCGTGGGACCTTTATATACATCAATAACGTAATATAACCTAACCTAACCCAACCTATCATCTCGGCGGTAATATTTGACATCATTCCTGGCGAGTTGGCCTCTATGTCTCCGTGGGACCTTCATATACATCAATAACGTAATATAACCTAACCTAACCCAATCTAACATCTCGGCGGTAATATTTGACAACATTCCTGGCGAGTTGGCTTCTCCGTCTCCGTGGGACATTTTATATACATCAATAACGTAATATAACCTAACCTAACCCAACCTATCATCTCGGCGGTAATATTTGACAACATTCCTGGCGAGTTGGTCTCTACGTCTCCGTGGGACCTTTATATACATCAATAACGTAATATAACCTAACCTAACCCAACCTATCATCTCGGCGGTAATATTTGACAACATTCCTGGCGAGTTGGCCTTTACGTCTCCGTAGGGCCTTTATATACATCAATAACGTAATATAACCTAACCTAACCCAACCTATCACCTCGGCGGTAATGTTTGACAACATTCCTGTCGAGTTGGCCTCTACGTCTACGTTTGACCTTCATAAACATTAATAACGTAATATAACGTAACCTAACGCAACCTATCACCTCGGCGGTAATATTTGACAACATTCCTGGCGAGTTGGCCTCTACGTCTCCGTGGGACCTTTATATACATCAATAACGTAATAAAACCTAACTTAACCCAACCTAACATCTCGGCGGTAATATTTGACAACGCTCCTGGCTAGTAGGCTTCTCCGTCTCCGTGGGATCTTTTTATACATCAATAACGTAATATAACCTAACCTAACCCAACCTATCATCTCGGCGGTAATATTTGACAACATTCCTGGCGAGTTGGTCTCTACGTCTCCGTGGGACCTTTATATACATCAATAACGTAATATAACCTAACTTAACCCAACCTAACATCTCGGCGGTAATATTTGAAAACATTCCTGGCGAGTTGGCTTCTCCGTCTCCGTGGGATCTTTTTATACATCAATAACGTAATATAACCTAACCTAACCCAACCTAACATCTCGGCGGTAATATTTGAAAACATTCATGGCGAGTTGGCCTCTACGTCTCCGTGGGACCTTTATATACATCAATAACGTAATAAAACCTAACTGAACCCAACCTAACATCTCGGCGGTAATATTTGAAAACATTCCTGGCGAGTTCGCCTCTACGTCACCGTGGGACCTTCATAGACATCTATAACGTAATATAACCTAACCTAACCCAACCTAACATCTCGGCGGTAATATTTGAAAACATTCATGGCGAGTTGGCATCTACGTCTCCGTGGTACTTTTATATACATCAATAACGTAATATAACCTATCCTAACCCAAAATAACATCTCGGCGGTAACATTTGAGCACATTCCTGGCTTGTTGGCATCTACGTCTGTGTGGGACCTTTATAAACATCAATAACGTAATATAACCTAACCTAACCCAACCTAACATATCGGCGGTAATATTTGACATCATTCCTGGCGAGTTGGCCTCTACGTCTCAGTGGGAACTTTATATACATCAATAACGTAATATAACCTAATCTAACCCAACCTAACATCTCGGCGGTAATATTTGACAACATTCCTGGCGAGTTGGCCTCTACGTCTCCGTGGGACCTTTATATACATCAATAACGTAATAAAACCTAACTGAACCCAACCTAACATCTCGGCGGTAATATTTGAAAACATTCCTGGCGAGTTCGCCTCTACGTCACCGTGGGACCTTCATAGACATCTATAACGTAATATAACCTAACCTAACCCAACCTAACATCTCGGCGGTAATATTTGAAAACATTCATGGCGAGTTGGCATCTACGTCTCCGTGGTACTTTTATATACATCAATAACGTAATATAACCTATCCTAACCCAAAATAACATCTCGGCGGTAACATTTGAGCACATTCCTGGCTTGTTGGCATCTACGTCTGTGTGGGACCTTTATAAACATCAATATCGTAATATAACCTAACCTAACCCAACCTAACATATCGGCGGTAATATTTGACATCATTCCTGGCGAGTTGGCCTCTATGTCTCCGTGGGACCTTCATATACATCAATAACGTAATATAACGTAACCTAACCCAATCTAACATCTCGGCGGTAATATTTGACAACATTCCTGGCGAGTTGGCTTCTCCGTCTCCTTGGGACATTTTATATACATCAATAACGTAATATAACCTAACCTAACCCAACCTATCATCTCGGCGGTAATATTTCACAACATTCCTGGCGAGTTGGTCTCTACGTCTCCGTGGGACCTTTATATACATCAATAACGTAATATAACCTAACCTAACCCAACCAATCATCTCGGCGGTAATATTTGACAACATTCCTGGCGAGTTGGGTTCTCCGTCGCCGTGGGACCTTTATATACATCAATAACGTAATATAATCTAACCTAACCCAACCTAACATCTCGGCGGTAATATTTGACAACATACCTGGCGATTTGGCCTCTACGTCTCCGTGGAACCTTCATATACATCAATAACGAAATATAACCTAACATAACCCAACCTATCATCTCGGCGGTAATATTTGACATCATTCCTGGCGAGTTGGCCTCTACGTCTCCGTGGGACCTTTATATACATCAATAACGTAATATAACCTAACCTAACCCAACCTAACATCTCTGCGGTAATATTTGACAACATACCTGGCGAGTTGGCCTCTACGTCTCCGTGGAATCTTCATATACATCAATAACAAAATATAACCTAACCTAACACAACCTATCATCTCGGCGGTAATATTTGACAACATTCCTGGCGAGTTGGCCTCTACGTCTCAGTGGGAACTTTATATACATCAATAACGTAATATAACCTAATCTAACCCAACCTAACATCTCGGCGGTAATATTTGAAAACATTCCTGGCGAGTTGGTATCTACGTCTCCGTGGGACCTTTATATACATCAATAACGTAATATAACCTAACTTAACCCAATCTAACATCTCGGCGGTAATATTTGACAACATTCCTGGCGAGTTGGCCTCGACGTCTCCGTGGGATCTTTTTATACATCAATAACGTAACATAACCTAACCTAACCCAACCTATCATCTCGGCGGTAATATTTGACAACATTCCTGGCGAGTTGGTCTCTACGTCTACGTGGGACCTTTATATACATCAATAACGTAATATAACCTAACTTAACCCAACCTAACATCTCGGCGGTAATATTTGAAAACATTCCTGGCGAGTTGGCTTCTCCGTCTCCGTGGGATCTTTTTATACATCAATAACGTAATATAACCTAACCTAACCCAACCTAACATCTCGGCGGTAATATTTGAAAACATTCATGGCGAGTAGGCATCTACGTCTCCGTGGTACATTTATATACATCAATAACGTAATATAACCTATCCTAACCCAAAATAACATCTCGGCGGTAATATTTGACCACATTTCTGGCTTGTTGTCATCTACGGCTCCGTGGGACCTTTATAAACATCAATAACGTAATATAACCTAACCTAACCCAACCTAACATATCGGCGGTAATATTTGACATCATACCTGGCGAGTTGGCCTCTACGTCTCCGTTTGACCTTCATAAACATCAATAACGTAATATAACGTAACCTAACCCAACCTATCACCTCGGCGGTAATATTTGACAACATTCCTGTCGAGTTGGCCTCTACGTCTCCGTGGGAACTTCATATACATCAATAACGAAATATAACCTAACCTAACCCAACCTATCATCTCGGCGGTAATATTTGACATCATTCCTGGCGAGTTGGCCTCTACGTCTCAGTGGGACCTTTATATACATCAATAACGTAATATAACCTAATCTAACCCAACCTAACATCTCGGCGGTAATATTTGACATCATACCTGGCGAGTTGGCCTCTACGTCTCCGTTTGACCTTCATAAACATCAATAACGTAATATAACGTAACCTAACCCAACCTATCACCTCGGCGGTAATATTTGAGAACATTCCTGGCGAGTTGGCCTCTACGTCTCCGTGGGACCTTTATATACATCAATAACGTAATATAACCTAACCTAACCCAACCTAACATCTCGGCGGTAATATTTGACAACATAGCTGGCGAGTTGGCCTCTACGTCTCCGCGGGACCTTTATATACATCTATAACGTGATGTAACCTAACCTAACCCAACCTAACATCTCGGCGGTAATATTTGAAAACATTCCTGGCGAGTTGGCCTCTACGTCACCGTGGGACCTTTATAGACATCTATAACGTAATATAACCTAACCTAACCCAACCTAACATCTCGGCGGTAATATTTGAAAACATTCATGGCGAGTTGGCATCTACGTCTCCGTGGTACTTTTATATACATCAATAACGTGGTATAACCTATCCTAACCCAAAATAACATCTCGGCGGTAATATTTGAGCACATTCCTGGCTTGTTGGCATCTACGTCTGTGTGGGACCTTTATAAACATCAATAACGTAATATAACCTAACCTAACCCAACCTAACATCTCGGCGGTAATATTTGACAACATACCTGGCGAGTTGGCCTCTACGTCTCCGTGGAACCTTCATATACACCAATAACGAAATATAACCTAACCTAACCCAACCTATCATCTCGGCGGTAATATCTGACATCATTCCTGGCGAGTTGGCCTCTATGTCTCCGTGGGACCTTCATATACATCAATAACGTAATAGAACCTAACCTAACCCAATCTAACATCTCGGCGGTAATAATTGACAACATTCCTGGCGAGTTGGCTTCTCCGTCGCCGTGGGACCTTTATATACATCAATAACGTAATATAATCTAACCTAACCCAACCTAACATCTCGGCGGTAATATTTGACAACATACCTGGCGATTTGGCCTCTACGTCTCCGTGGAACCTTCATATACATCAGTAACGATATATAACCTAACATAACCCAACCTATCATCTCGGCGGTAATATTTGACATCATTCCTGGCGAGTTGGACTCTACGTCTCCGTGGGACCTTTATATACATCAATAACGTAATATAACCTAACCTAACCCAACCTAACATCTCTGCGGTAATATTTGACAACATACCTGGCGAGTTGGCCTCTACGTCTCCGTGGAATCTTCATATACATCAATAACAAAATATAACCTAACCTAACACAACCTATCATCTCGGCGGTAATATTTGACAACATTCCTGGCGAGTTGGCCTCTACGTCTCAGTGGGAACTTTATATACATCAATAACGTAATATAACCTAATCTAACCCAACCTAACATCTCGGCGGTAATATTTGACAACATTCCTGGCGAGTTGGCCTCTACGTCTCCGTGGGACCTTTATATACATCAATAACGTAATATAATCTAACCTAACCCAACCTAACATCTCGGCGGTAATATTTGACAACATACCTGGCGAGTTGGCCTCTACGTCTCCGTGGGACCTTTATATACATCAATAACGTAATATAATCTAACCTAACCCAACCTAACATCTCGGCGGTAATATTTGACAACATACCTGGCGAGTTGGCCTCTACGTCTCCGTGGAACCTCCATATACATCAATAACGAAATATAACCTAACCTAACCCAACCTATCATCTCGGCGGTAATATTTGACATCATTCCTGGCGAGTTGGCCTCTACGTCTCCGTGGGATCTTCATATACATCAATAACGTAATATAACCTAACCTATCCCAACCTAACATCTCGGCGGTAATATTTCACAACATTCCTGGCGAGTTGGCTTCTACGCCTCCGTGGGACCTTTATATACATCAATAACGTAATATAACCTAACCTAACCCAACCTATCATCTCGGCGGTAATATTTGACATCATTCCTGGCGAGTTGGCCTCTATGTCTCCGTGGGACCTTCATATACATCAATAACGTAATATAACCTAACCTAACCCAATCTAACATCTCGGCGGTAATATTTGACAACATTCCTGGCGAGTTGGCTTCTCCGTCTCCGTGGGACATTTTATATACATCAATAACGTAATATAACCTAACCTAACCCAACCTATCATCTCGGCGGTAATATTTGACAACATTCCTGGCGAGTTGGTCTCTACGTCTCCGTGGGACCTTTATATACATCAATAACGTAATATAACCTAACCTAACCCAACCTATCATCTCGGCGGTAATATTTGACAACATTCCTGGCGAGTTGGTCTCTACGTCTCCGTGGGACCTTTATATACATCAATAACGTAATATAACCTAACTTAACCCAACCTAACATCTCGGCGGTAATATTTGAAAACATTCCTGGCGAGTTGGCTTCTCCGTCTCCGTGGGATCTTTTTATACATCAATAACGTAATATAACCTAACCTAACCCAACCTAACATCTCGGCGGTAATATTTGAAAACATTCATGGCGAGTTGGCCTCTACGTCTCCGTGGGACCTTTATATACATCAATAACGTAATAAAACCTAACTGAACCCAACCTAACATCTCGGCGGTAATATTTGAAAACATTCCTGGCGAGTTCGCCTCTACGTCACCGTGGGACCTTCATAGACATCTATAACGTAATATAACCTAACCTAACCCAACCTAACATCTCGGCGGTAATATTTGAAAACATTCATGGCGAGTTGGCATCTACGTCTCCGTGGTACTTTTATATACATCAATAACGTAATATAACCTATCCTAACCCAAAATAACATCTCGGCGGTAACATTTGAGCACATTCCTGGCTTGTTGGCATCTACGTCTGTGTGGGACCTTTATAAACATCAATAACGTAATATAACCTAACCTAACCCAACCTAACATATCGGCGGTAATATTTGACGTCATTCCTGGCGAGTTGGCCTCTATGTCTCCGTGGGACCTTCATATACATCAATAACGTAATATAACGTAACCTAACCCAATCTAACATCTCGGCGGTAATATTTGACAACATTCCTGGCGAGTTGGCTTCTCCGTCTCCTTGGGACATTTTATATACATCAATAACGTAATATAACCTAACCTAACCCAACCTATCATCTCGGCGGTAATATTTCACAACATTCCTGGCGAGTTGGTCTCTACGTCTCCGTGGGACCTTTATATACATCAATAACGTAATATAACCTAACCTAACCCAACCAATCATCTCGGCGGTAATATTTGACAACATTCCTGGCGAGTTGGGTTCTCCGTCGCCGTGGGACCTTTATATACATCAATAACGTAATATAATCTAACCTAACCCAACCTAACATCTCGGCGGTAATATTTGACAACATACCTGGCGATTTGGCCTCTACGTCTCCGTGGAACCTTCATATACATCAATAACGAAATATAACCTAACATAACCCAACCTATCATCTCGGCGGTAATATTTGACATCATTCCTGGCGAGTTGGCCTCTACGTCTCCGTGGGACCTTTATATACATCAATAACGTAATATAACCTAACCTAACCCAACCTAACATCTCTGCGGTAATATTTGACAACATACCTGGCGAGTTGGCCTCTACGTCTCCGTGGAATCTTCATATACATCAATAACAAAATATAACCTAACCTAACACAACCTATCATCTCGGCGGTAATATTTGACAACATTCCTGGCGAGTTGGCCTCTACGTCTCAGTGGGAACTTTATATACATCAATAACGTAATATAACCTAATCTAACCCAACCTAACATCTCGGCGGTAATATTTGACAACATTCCTGGCGAGTTGGCCTCTACGTCTCCGTGGGACCTTTATATACATCAATAACGTAATAAAACCTAACTGAACCCAACCTAACATCTCGGCGGTAATATTTGAAAACATTCCTGGCGAGTTCGCCTCTACGTCACCGTGGGACCTTCATAGACATCTATAACGTAATATAACCTAACCTAACCCAACCTAACATCTCGGCGGTAATATTTGAAAACATTCATGGCGAGTTGGCATCTACGTCTCCGTGGTACTTTTATATACATCAATAACGTAATATAACCTATCCTAACCCAAAATAACATCTCGGCGGTAACATTTGAGCACATTCCTGGCTTGTTGGCATCTACGTCTGTGTGGGACCTTTATAAACATCAATATCGTAATATAACCTAACCTAACCCAACCTAACATATCGGCGGTAATATTTGACATCATTCCTGGCGAGTTGGCCTCTATGTCTCCGTGGGACCTTCATATACATCAATAACGTAATATAACGTAACCTAACCCAATCTAACATCTCGGCGGTAATATTTGACAACATTCCTGGCGAGTTGGCTTCTCCGTCTCCTTGGGACATTTTATATACATCAATAACGTAATATAACCTAACCTAACCCAACCTATCATCTCGGCGGTAATATTTCACAACATTCCTGGCGAGTTGGTCTCTACGTCTCCGTGGGACCTTTATATACATCAATAACGTAATATAACCTAACCTAACCCAACCAATCATCTCGGCGGTAATATTTGACAACATTCCTGGCGAGTTGGGTTCTCCGTCGCCGTGGGACCTTTATATACATCAATAACGTAATATAATCTAACCTAACCCAACCTAACATCTCGGCGGTAATATTTGACAACATACCTGGCGATTTGGCCTCTACGTCTCCGTGGAACCTTCATATACATCAATAACGAAATATAACCTAACATAACCCAACCTATCATCTCGGCGGTAATATTTGACATCATTCCTGGCGAGTTGGCCTCTACGTCTCCGTGGGACCTTTATATACATCAATAACGTAATATAACCTAACCTAACCCAACCTAACATCTCTGCGGTAATATTTGACAACATACCTGGCGAGTTGGCCTCTACGTCTCCGTGGAATCTTCATATACATCAATAACAAAATATAACCTAACCTAACACAACCTATCATCTCGGCGGTAATATTTGACAACATTCCTGGCGAGTTGGCCTCTACGTCTCAGTGGGAACTTTATATACATCAATAACGTAATATAACCTAATCTAACCCAACCTAACATCTCGGCGGTAATATTTGACAACATTCCTGGCGAGTTGGCCTCTACGTCTCCGTGGGACCTTTATATACATCAATAACGTAATAAAACCTAACTGAACCCAACCTAACATCTCGGCGGTAATATTTTACAACATACCTGGCGAGTTGGCCTCTACGTCTCCGCTGGACCTTTATATACATCTATAACGTGATATAACCTAACCTAACCCAACCTAACATCTCGGCGGTAATATTTGAAAACATTCCTGGCGAGTTGGTATCTACGTCTCCGTGGGACCTTTATATACATCAATAACGTAATATAACCTAACTTAACCCAATCTAACATCTCGGCGGTAATATATGACAACATTCCTGGCGAGTTGGCCTCGACGTCTCCGTGGGATCTTTTTATACATCAATAACGTAATATAACCTAACCTAACCCAACCTATCATCTCGGCGGTAATATTTGACAACATTCCTGGCGAGTTGGTCTCTACGTCTCCGTGGGACCTTTATATACATCAATAACGTAATATAACCTAACTTAACCCAACCTAACATCTCGGCGGTAATATTTGAAAACATTCCTGGCGATTTGGCTTCTCCGTCTCCGTGGGATCTTTTTATACATCAATAACGTAATATAACCTAACCTAACCCAACCTAACATCTCGGCGGTAATATTTGAAAACATTCATGGCGAGTAGGCATCTACGTCTCCGTGGTACATTTATATACATCAATAACGTAATATAACCTATCCTAACCCAAAATAACATCTCGGCGGTAATATTTGACCACATTTCTGGCTTGTTGTCATCTACGGCTCCGTGGAACCTTTATAAACATCAATAACGTAATATAACCTAACCTAACCCAACCTAACATATCGGCGGTAATATTTGACATCATACCTGGCGAGTTGGCCTCTACGTCTCCGTTTGACCTTCATAAACATCAATAACGTAATATAACGTAACCTAACCCAACCTATCACCTCGGCGGTAATATTTGACAACATTCCTGTCGAGTTGGCCTCTACGTCTCCGTGGGAACTTCATATACATCAATAACGAAATATAACCTAACCTAACCCAACCTATCATCTCGGCGGTAATATTTGACATCATTCCTGGCGAGTTGGCCTCTACGTCTCAGTGGGACCTTTATATACATCAATAACGTAATATAACCTAATCTAACCCAACCTAACATCTCGGCGGTAATATTTGACATCATACCTGGCGACTTGGCCTCTACGTCTCCGTTTGACCTTCATAAACATCAATAACGTAATATAACGTAACCTAACCCAACCTATCACCTCGGCGGTAATATTTGAGAACATTCCTGGCGAGTTGGCCTCTACGTCTCCGTGGGACCTTTATATACATCAATAACGTAATATAACCTAACCTAACCCAACCTAACATCTCGGCGGTAATATTTGACAACATACCTGGCGAGTTGGCCTCTCCGTCTCCGCGGGACCTTTATATACATCTATAACGTGATGTAACCTAACCTAACCCAACCTAACATCTCGGCGGTAATATTTGAAAACATTCCTGGCGAGTTCGCCTCTACGTCTCCGTGGGACCTTTATATACATCAATAACGTAATATAACCTAACCTAACCCAACCAATCATCTCGGCGGTAATATTTGACAACATTCCTGGCGAGTTGGCTTCTCCGTCGCCGTGGGACCTTTATATACATCAATAACGTAATATAATCTAACCTAACCCAACCTAACATCTCGGCGGTAATATTTGACAACATACCTGGCGATTTGGCCTCTACGTCTCCGTGGAACCTTCATATACATCAATAACGAAATATAACCTAACATAACCCAACCTATCATCTCGGCGGTAATATTTGACATCATTCCTGGCGAGTTGGCCTCTACGTCTCCGTGGGACCTTTATATACATCAATAACGTAATATAACCTAACCTAACCCAACCTAACATCTCTGCGGTAATATTTGACAACATACCTGGCGAGTTGGCCTCTACGTCTCCGTGGAATCTTCATATACATCAATAACAAAATATAACCTAACCTAACACAACCTATCATCTCGGCGGTAATATTTGACAACATTCCTGGCGAGTTGGCCTCTACGTCTCAGTGGGAACTTTATATACATCAATAACGTAATATAACCTAATCTAACCCAACCTAACATCTCGGCGGTAATATTTGACAACATTCCTGGCGAGTTGGCCTCTACGTCTCCGTGGGACCTTTATATACATCAATAACGTAATAAAACCTAACTGAACCCAACCTAACATCTCGGCGGTAATATTTTACAACATACCTGGCGAGTTGGCCTCTACGTCTCCGCTGGACCTTTATATACATCTATAACGTGATATAACCTAACCTAACCCAACCTAACATCTCGGCGGTAATATTTGAAAACATTCCTGGCGAGTTGGTATCTACGTCTCCGTGGGACCTTTATATACATCAATAACGTAATATAACCTAACTTAACCCAATCTAACATCTCGGCGGTAATATTTGACAACATTCCTGGCGAGTTGGCCTCGACGTCTCCGTGGGATCTTTTTATACATCAATAACGTAACATAACCTAACCTAACCCAACCTATCATCTCGGCGGTAATATTTGACAACATTCCTGGCGAGTTGGTCTCTACGTCTACGTGGGACCTTTATATACATCAATAACGTAATATAACCTAACTTAACCCAACCTAACATCTCGGCGGTAATATTTGAAAACATTCCTGGCGAGTTGGCTTCTCCGTCTCCGTGGGATCTTTTTATACATCAATAACGTAATATAACCTAACCTAACCCAACCTAACATCTCGGCGGTAATATTTGAAAACATTCATGGCGAGTAGGCATCTACGTCTCCGTGGTACATTTATATACATCAATAACGTAATATAACCTATCCTAACCCAAAATAACATCTCGGCGGTAATATTTGACCACATTTCTGGCTTGTTGTCATCTACGGCTCCGTGGGACCTTTATAAACATCAATAACGTAATATAACCTAACCTAACCCAACCTAACATATCGGCGGTAATATTTGACATCATACCTGGCGAGTTGGCCTCTACGTCTCCGTTTGACCTTCATAAACATCAATAACGTAATATAACGTAACCTAACCCAACCTATCACCTCGGCGGTAATATTTGACAACATTCCTGTCGAGTTGGCCTCTACGTCTCCGTGGGAACTTCATATACATCAATAACGAAATATAACCTAACCTAACCCAACCTATCATCTCGGCGGTAATATTTGACATCATTCCTGGCGAGTTGGCCTCTACGTCTCAGTGGGACCTTTATATACATCAATAACGTAATATAACCTAATCTAACCCAACCTAACATCTCGGCGGTAATATTTGACATCATACCTGGCGAGTTGGCCTCTACGTCTCCGTTTGACCTTCATAAACATCAATAACGTAATATAACGTAACCTAACCCAACCTATCACCTCGGCGGTAATATTTGAGAACATTCCTGGCGAGTTGGCCTCTACGTCTCCGTGGGACCTTTATATACATCAATAACGTAATATAACCTAACCTAACCCAACCTAACATCTCGGCGGTAATATTTGACAACATACCTGGCGAGTTGGCCTCTACGTCTCCGCGGGACCTTTATATACATCTATAACGTGATGTAACCTAACCTAACCCAACCTAACATCTCGGCGGTAATATTTGAAAACATTCCTGGCGAGTTGGCCTCTACGTCACCGTGGGACCTTTATAGACATCTATAACGTAATATAACCTAACCTAACCCAACCTAACATCTCGGCGGTAATATTTGAAAACATTCATGGCGAGTTGGCATCTACGTCTCCGTGGTACTTTTATATACATCAATAACGTGGTATAACCTATCCTAACCCAAAATAACATCTCGGCGGTAATATTTGAGCACATTCCTGGCTTGTTGGCATCTACGTCTGTGTGGGACCTTTATAAACATCAATAACGTAATATAACCTAACCTAACCCAACCTAACATCTCGGCGGTAATATTTGACAACATACCTGGCGAGTTGGCCTCTACGTCTCCGTGGAACCTTCATATACACCAATAACGAAATATAACCTAACCTAACCCAACCTATCATCTCGGCGGTAATATCTGACATCATTCCTGGCGAGTTGGCCTCTATGTCTCCGTGGGACCTTCATATACATCAATAACGTAATATAACCTAACCTAACCCAATCTAACATCTCGGCGGTAATAATTGACAACATTCCTGGCGAGTTGGCTTCTCCGTCGCCGTGGGACCTTTATATACATCAATAACGTAATATAATCTAACCTAACCCAACCTAACATCTCGGCGGTAATATTTGACAACATACCTGGCGATTTGGCCTCTACGTCTCCGTGGAACCTTCATATACATCAGTAACGATATATAACCTAACATAACCCAACCTATCATCTCGGCGGTAATATTTGACATCATTCCTGGCGAGTTGGACTCTACGTCTCCGTGGGACCTTTATATACATCAATAACGTAATATAACCTAACCTAACCCAACCTAACATCTCTGCGGTAATATTTGACAACATACCTGGCGAGTTGGCCTCTACGTCTCCGTGGAATCTTCATATACATCAATAACAAAATATAACCTAACCTAACACAACCTATCATCTCGGCGGTAATATTTGACAACATTCCTGGCGAGTTGGCCTCTACGTCTCAGTGGGAACTTTATATACATCAATAACGTAATATAACCTAATCTAACCCAACCTAACATCTCGGCGGTAATATTTGACAACATTCCTGGCGAGTTGGCCTCTACGTCTCCGTGGGACCTTTATATACATCAATAACGTAATATAATCTAACCTAACCCAACCTAACATCTCGGCGGTAATATTTGACAACATACCTGGCGAGTTGGCCTCTACGTCTCCGTGGAACCTCCATATACATCAATAACGAAATATAACCTAACCTAACCCAACCTATCATCTCGGCGGTAATATTTGACATCATTCCTGGCGAGTTGGCCTCTACGTCTCCGTGGGATCTTCATATACATCAATAACGTAATATAACCTAACCTATCCCAACCTAACATCTCGGCGGTAATATTTCACAACATTCCTGGCGAGTTGGCTTCTACGCCTCCGTGGGACCTTTATATACATCAATAACGTAATATAACCTAACCTAACCCAACCTATCATCTCGGCGGTAATATTTGACATCATTCCTGGCGAGTTGGCCTCTATGTCTCCGTGGGACCTTCATATACATCAATAACGTAATATAACCTAACCTAACCCAATCTAACATCTCGGCGGTAATATTTGACAACATTCCTGGCGAGTTGGCTTCTCCGTCTCCGTGGGACATTTTATATACATCAATAACGTAATATAACCTAACCTAACCCAACCTATCATCTCGGCGGTAATATTTGACAACATTCCTGGCGAGTTGGTCTCTACGTCTCCGTGGGACCTTTATATACATCAATAACGTAATATAACCTAACCTAACCCAACCTATCATCTCGGCGGTAATATTTGACAACATTCCTGGCGAGTTGGCCTTTACGTCTCCGTAGGGCCTTTATATACATCAATAACGTAATATAACCTAACCTAACCCAACCTATCACCTCGGCGGTAATGTTTGACAACATTCCTGTCGAGTTGGCCTCTACGTCTACGTTTGACCTTCATAAACATTAATAACGTAATATAACCTAACCTAACCCAACCTATCATCTCGGCGGTAATATTTGACAACATTCCTGGCGAGTTGGTCTCTACGTCTCCGTGGGACCTTTATATACATCAATAACGTAATATAACCTAACTTAACCCAACCTAACATCTCGGCGGTAATATTTGAAAACATTCCTGGCGAGTTGGCTTCTCCGTCTCCGTGGGATCTTTTTATACATCAATAACGTAATATAACCTAACCTAACCCAACCTAACATCTCGGCGGTAATATTTGAAAACATTCATGGCGAGTTGGCATCTACGTCTCCGTGGTACATTTATATACATCAATAACGTAATATAACCTATCCTAACCCAAAATAACATCTCGGCGGTAATATTTGACCACATTCCTGCCTTGTTGTCATCTACGTCTCCGTGGGACCTTTATAAACATCAATAACGTAATATAACCTAACCTAACCCAACCTAACATATCGGCGGTAATATTTGACATCATACCTGGCGAGTTGGCCTCTACGTCTCCGTTTGACCTTCATAAACATCAATAACGTAATATAACGTAACCTAACCCAACCTATCACCTCGGCGGTAATATTTGACAACATTCCTGTCGAGTTGGCCTCTACGTCTCCGTGGGAACTTCATATACATCAATAACGAAATATAACCTAACCTAACCCAACCTATCATCTCGGCGGTAATATTTGACATCATTCCTGGCGAGTTGGCCTCTACGTCTCAGTGGGACCTTTATATACATCAATAACGTAATATAACCTAATCTAACCCAACCTAACATCTCGGCGGTAACATTTGACATCATACCTGGCGAGTTGGCCTCTACGTCTCCGTTTGACCTTCATAAACATCAATAACGTAATATAACGTAACCTAACCCAACCTATCACCTCGGCGGTAATATTTGAGAACATTCCTGGCGAGTTGGCCTCTACGTCTCCGTGGGACCTTTATATACATCAATAACGTAATATAACCTAACCTAACCCAACCTAACATCTCGGCGGTAATATTTGACAACATACCTGGCGAGTTGGCCTCTACGTCTCCGCGGGACCTTTATATACATCTATAACGTGATGTAACCTAACCTAACCCAACCTAACATCTCGGCGGTAATATTTGAAAACATTCCTGGCGAGTTGGCCTCTACGTCACCGTGGGACCTTTATAGACATCTATAACGTAATATAACCTAACCTAACCCAACCTAACATCTCGGCGGTAATATTTGAAAACATTCATGGCGAGTTGGCATCTACGTCTCCGTGGTACTTTTATATACATCAATAACGTGGTATAACCTATCCTAACCCAAAATAACATCTCGGCGGTAATATTTGAGCACATTCCTGGCTTGTTGGCATCTACGTCTGTGTGGGACCTTTATAAACATCAATAACGTAATATAACCTAACCTAACCCAACCTAACATCTCGGCGGTAATATTTGACAACATACCTGGCGAGTTGGCCTCTACGTCTCCGTGGAACCTTCATATACACCAATAACGAAATATAACCTAACCTAACCCAACCTATCATCTCGGCGGTAATATCTGACATCATTCCTGGCGAGTTGGCCTCTATGTCTCCGTGGGACCTTCATATACATCAATAACGTAATATAACCTAACCTAACCCAATCTAACATCTCGGCGGTAATAATTGACAACATTCCTGGCGAGTTGGCTTCTCCGTCGCCGTGGGACCTTTATATACATCAATAACGTAATATAATCTAATTAACCCAACCTAACATCTCGGCGGTAATATTTGACAACATACCTGGCGATTTGGCCTCTACGTCTCCGTGGAACCTTCATATACATCAGTAACGAAATATAACCTAACATAACCCAACCTATCATCTCGGCGGTAATATTTGACATCATTCCTGGCGAGTTGGCCTCTACGTCTCCGTGGGACCTTTATATACATCAATAACGTAATAAAACCTAACTGAACCCAACCTAACATCTCGGCGGTAATATTTGAAAACATTCCTGGCGAGTTCGCCTCTACGTCACCGTGGGACCTTCATAGACATCTATAACGTAATATAACCTAACCTAACCCAATCTAACATCTCGGCGGTAATATTTGACATCATTCCTGGCGAGTTGGCCTCTACGTCTCCGTGGGACCTTCATATACATCAATAACGTAATATAACCTAACCTAACCCAACCTAACATCTCGGCGGTAATATTTGACAACATACCTGGCGAGTTGGCCTCTACGTCTCCGCGGGACCTTTATATACATCTATAACGTGATGTAACCTAACCTAACCCAACCTAACATCTCGGCGGTAATATTTGACAACATTCCTGGCGAGTTGGCTTGTCCGTCTCCGTGGGACCTTTATATACATCAATAACGTAATATAATCTAACCTAACCCAACCTAACATCTCGGCGGTAATTTTTGACAACATACCTGGCGAGTTGGCCTCTACGTCTCCGTGGAACCTTCATATACATCAATAACGAAATATAACCTAACCTAACCCAACCTATCATCTCGGCGGTAATATTTGACATCATTCCTGGCGAGTTGGCCTCTACGTCTCCGTGGGATCTTCATATACATCAATAACGTAATATAACCTAACCTATCCCAACCTAACATCTCGGCGGTAATATTTCACAACATTCCTGGCGAGTTGGCTTCTACGCCTCCGTGGGACCTTTATATACATCAATAACGAAATAAAACCTAACCTAACCCAACCTATCATCTCGGCGGTAATATTTGACATCATTCCTGGAGAGTTGGCCTCTATGTCTCCGTGGGACCTTCATATACATCAATAACGTAATATAACCTAACCTAACCCAATCTAACATCTCGGCGGTAATATTTGACAACATTCCTGGCGAGTTGGCTTCTCCGTCTCCGTGGGACATTTTATATACATCAATAACGTAATATAACCTAACCTAACCCAACCTATCATCTCGGCGGTAATATTTGACAACATTCCTGGCGAGTTGGCCTTTACGTCTCCGTAGGGCCTTTATATACATCAATAACGTAATATAACCTAACCTAACCCAACCTATCACCTCGGCGGTAATATTTGACAACATTCCTGTCGAGTTGGCCTCTACGTCTACGTTTGACCTTCATAAACATTAATAACGTAATATAACGTAACCTAACGCAACCTATCACCTCGGCGGTAATATTTGACAACATTCCTGGCGAGTTGGCCTCTACGTCTCCGTGGGACCTTTATATACATCAATAACGTAATAAAACCTAACTTAACCCAACCTAACATCTCGGCGGTAATATTTGACAACGCTCCTGGCTAGTAGGCTTCTCCGTCTCCGTGGGATCTTTTTATACATCAATAACGTAATATAACCTAACCTAACCCAATCTATCATCTCGGCGGTAATATTTGACAACATTCCTGGCGAGTTGGTCTCTACGTCTCCGTGGGACCTTTATATACATCAATAACGTAATATAACCTAACTTAACCCAACCTAACATCTCGGCGGTAATATTTGAAAACATTCCTGGCGAGTTGGCTTCTCCGTCTCCGTGGGATCTTTTTATACATCAATAACGTAATATAACCTAACCTAACCCAACCTAACATCTCGGCGGTAATATTTGAAAACATTCATGGCGAGTTGGCATCTACGTCTCCGTGGTACATTTATATACATCAATAACGTAATATAACCTATCCTAACCCAAAATAACATCTCGGCGGTAATATTTGACCACATTCCTGCCTTGTTGTCATCTACGTCTCCGTGGGACCTTTATAAACATCAATAACGTAATATAACCTAACCTAACCCAACCTAACATATCGGCGGTAATATTTGACATCATACCTGGCGAGTTGGCCTCTACGTCTCCGTTTGACCTTCATAAACATCAATAACGTAATATAACGTAACCTAACCCAACCTATCACCTCGGCGGTAATATTTGACAACATTCCTGTCGAGTTGGCCTCTACGTCTCCGTGGGAACTTCATATACATCAATAACGAAATATAACCTAACCTAACCCAACCTATCATCTCGGCGGTAATATTTGACATCATTCCTGGCGAGTTGGCCTCTACGTCTCAGTGGGACCTTTATATACATCAATAACGTAATATAACCTAATCTAACCCATCCTAACATCTCGGCGGTAATATTTGACATCATACCTGGCGAGTTGGCCTCTACGTCTCCGTTTGACCTTCATAAACATCAATAACGTAATATAACGTAACCTAACCCAACCTATCACCTCGGCGGTAATATTTGACAACATTCCTGGCGAGTTGGCCTCTACGTCTCCGTGGGACCTTTATATACATCAATAACGTAATATAACCTAACCTAACCCAACCTAACATCTCGGCGGTAATATTTGACAACATACCTGGCGAGTTGGCCTCTACGTCTCCGCCGGACCTTTATATACATCTATAACGTGATGTAACCTAACCTAACCCAACCTAACATCTCGTCGGTAATATTTGAAAACATTCCTGGCGAGTTGGCCTCTACGTCACCGTGGGACCTTTATAGACATCCATAACGTAATATAACCTAACCTAACCCAACCTAACATCTCGGCGGTAATATTTGAAAACATTCCTGGCGAGTTGGCCTCTACGTCACCGTGCGACCTTTATAGACATCTATAACGTAATATAACCTAACCTAACCCAACCTAACATCTCGGCGGTAATATTTGAAAACATTCATGGCGAGTTGGCATCTACGTCTCCGTGGTACTTTTATATACATCAATAACGTGGTATAACCTATCCTAACCCAAAATAACATCTCGGCGGTAATATTTGAGCACATTCCTGGCTTGTTGGCATCTACGTCTGTGTGGGACCTTTATAAACATCAATAACGTAATATAACCTAACCTAACCCAACCTAACATCTCGGCGGTAATATTTGACAACATACCTGGCGAGTTGGCCTCTACGTCTCCGTGGAACCTTCATATACACCAATAACGAAATATAACCTAACCTAACCCAACCTATCATCTCGGCGGTAATATCTGACATCATTCCTGGCGAGTTGGCCTCTATGTCTCCGTGGGACCTTCATATACATCAATAACGTAATATAACCTAACCTAACCCAATCTAACATCTCGGCGGTAATATTTGACAACATTCCTGGCGAGTTGGCTTCTCCGTCGCCGTGGGACTTTATATACATCAATAACGTAATATAATCTAACCTAACCCAACCTAACATCTCGGCGGTAATATTTGACAACATACCTGGCGATTTGGCCTCTACGTCTCCGTGGAACCTTCATATACATCAATAACGAAATATAACCTAACCTAACCCAACCTAACATCTCGACGGTAATATTTGAAAACATTCATGGCGAGTTGGCATCTACGTCTCCGTGGGACCTTCATATACATCAATAACGTAATATAACCTAACCTAACCCAATCTAACATCTCGGCGGTAATATTTGACAACATTCCTGGCGAGTTGGCTTCTCCGTCGCCGTGGGACCTTTATATACATCAATAACGTAATATAATCTAACCTAACCCAACCTAACATCTCGGCGGTAATATTTGACAACATACCTGGCGATTTGGCCTCTACGTCTCCGTGGAACCTTCATATACATCAATAACGAAATATAACCTAACATAACCCAACCTATCATCTCGGCGGTAATATTTGACATCATTCCTGGCGAGTTGGCCTCTACGTCTCCGTGGGACCTTTATATACATCAATAACGTAATATAACCTAACCTAACCCAACCTAACATCTCTGCGGTAATATTTGACAACATACCTGGCGAATTGGCCTCTACGTCTCCGTGGAATCTTCATATACATCAATAACAAAATATAACCTAACCTAACACAACCTATCATCTCGGCGGTAATATTTGACAACATTCCTGGCGAGTTGGCCTCTACGTCTCAGTGGGAACTTTATATACATCAATAACGTAATACAACCTAATCTAACCCAACCTAACATCTCGGCGGTAATATTTGACAACATTCCTGGCGAGTTGGCTTCTCCGTCGCCGTGGGACCTTTATATACATCAATAACGTAATATAATCTAACCTAACCCAACCTAACATCTCGGCGGTAATATTTGACAACATACCTGGCGAGTTGGCTTCTCCGTCTCCGTGGGACAATTTATATACATCAATAACGTAATATA
Organism: Xylocopa violacea; assembly: GCA_963969225.1. Lineage (NCBI taxonomy): Eukaryota > Metazoa > Arthropoda > Insecta > Hymenoptera > Apidae > Xylocopa > Xylocopa violacea. Next base: position 1,938,961 of record CAXAJV010000147.1, on the reverse strand, counting down.
ACCTAACCTAACCCAACCTATCATCTCGGCGGTAAAATTTGAGCACATTCCTGGCTTGTTGGCATCTACCTCTGTGTGGGACCTTTATAAACATCAATAACGTAATATAACCTAACCTAACCCAACCTAACATCTCGGCGGTAATATTTGACAACATACCTGGCGAGTTGGCCTCTACGTCTCCGTGGGACCTTCATATACATCAATAACGAAATATAACCTAACTTAACCCAACCTAACATCTCGGCGGTAATATGTGAAAACATTCCTGGCGAGTTGGCTTCTCCGTCTCCGTGGGATCTTTTTATACATCAATAACGTAATATAACCTAACCTAACCCAACCTAACATCTCGGCGGTAATATTTGAAATCATTCATGGCGAGTTGGCATCTACGTCTCCGTGGTACATTTATATACATCAATAACGTAATATAACCTATCCTAACCCAAAATAACATCTCGGCGGTAATATTTGACCACATTCCTGGCTTGTTGTCATCTACGTCTCCGTGGGACCTTTATAAACATCAATAACGTTATATAACCTAACCTAACCCAACCTAACATATCGGCGGTAATATTTGACATCATACCTGGCGAGTTGGCCTCTACGTCTCCGTTTGATCTTCATAAACATCAATAACGTAATATGACGTAACCTAACCCAACCTATCACCTCGGCGGTAATATTTGACAACATTCCTGTCGAGTTGGCCTCTACGTCTCCGTGGGACCTTCATATACAACAATAACGAAATATAACCTAACCTAACCCAACCTATCATCTCGGCGGTAATATTTGACATCATTCCTGGCGAGTTGGCCTCTACGTCTCCGTGGGACCTTCATATACATCAATAACGTAATATAACCTAACCTAACCCAATCTAACATCTCGGCGGTAATATTTGACAACATACCTGGCGAGTCGGCCTCTACGTCTCCGTGGAACCTTCATATACATCAATAACGAAATATAACCTAACCTAACCCAACCTAACATCTCGGCGGTAATATTTGACAACATTCCTGGCGAGTTGGCCTCTACGTCTCAGTGGGACCTTTATATACATCAATAACGTAATATAACCTAATCTAACCCAACCTAACATCTCGGCGGTAATATTTGACATCTTACCTGGCGAGTTGGCCTCTACGTCTCCGTTTGACGTTCATAAACACCAATAACGTAATATAACGTAACCTAACCCAACCTATCACCTCGGGGGTAATATTTGACAACATTCCTGTCGAGTTGGCCTCTACGTCTCCGTGGGAACTTCATATACATCAATAACGAAATATAACCTAACCTAACCCAACCTATCATCTCGGCGGTAATATTTGACATCATTCCTGGCGAGTTGGCCTCTACGTCTCAGTGGGACCTTTATATACATCAATAACGTAATATAACCTAATCTAACCCAACCTAACATCTCGGCGGTAATATTTGACATCATACCTGGCGAGTTGGCCTCTACGTCTCCGTTTGACCTTCATAAACATCAATAACGTAATATAACGTAACTTAACCCAATCTGACATCTCGGCGGTAATATTTGACAACATTCCTGGCGAGTTGGCCTCTACGTCTCCGTGGAACCTTCATATACACCAATAACGAAATATAACCTAACCTAACCCAACCTATCATCTCGGCGGTAATATCTGACATCATTCCTGGCGAGTTGGCATCTATGTCTCCGTGGGACCTTCATATACATCAATAACGTAATATAACCTAACCTAACCCAATCTAACATCTCGGCGGTAATATTTGACATCATTCCTGGCGAGTTGGCCTCTACGTCTCCGTGGGACCTTCATATACATCAATAACGTAATATAAGCTAACCTAACCCAATCTAACATCTCGGCGGTAATATTTGACAACATACCTGGCGAGTCGGCCTCTACGTCTCCGTGGGACCTTTATATACATCAATAACGTAATATAATCTAACCTAACCCAACCTAACATCTCGGCGGTAATATTTGACAACATACCTGGCGATTTGGCCTCTACGTCTCCGTGGAACCTTCATATACATCAATAACGAAATATAACCTAACATAACCCAACCTATCATCTCGGCGGTAATATTTGACATCATTCCTGGCGAGTTGGCCTCTACGTCTCCGTGGGACCTTTATATACATCAATAACGTAATATAACCTAACCTAACCCAACCTAACATCTCTGCGGTAATATTTGACAACATACCTGGCGAATTGGCCTCTACGTCTCCGTGGAATCTTCATATACATCAATAACAAAATATAACCTAACCTAACACAACCTATCATCTCGGCGGTAATATTTGACAACATTCCTGGCGAGTTGGCCTCTACGTCTCAGTGGGAACTTTATATACATCAATAACGTAATATAACCTAATCTAACCCAACCTAACATCTCGGCGGTAATATTTGACAACATTCCTGGCGAGTTGGCTTCTCCGTCGCCGTGGGACCTTTATATACATCAATAACGTAATATAATCTAACCTAACCCAACCTAACATCTCGGCGGTAATATTTGACAACATACCTGGCGAGTTGGCTTCTCCGTCTCCGTGGGACAATTTATATACATCAATAACGTAATATAACCTAACCTAACCCAACCTATCATCTCGGCGGTAAAATTTGAGCACATTCCTGGCTTGTTGGCATCTACCTCTGTGTGGGACCTTTATAAACATCAATAACGTAATATAACCTAACCTAACCCAACCTCACATCTCGGCGGTAATATTTGACAACATACCTGGCGAGTTGGCCTCTACGTCTCCGTGGGACCTTCATATACATCAATAACGAAATATAACCTAACTTAACCCAACCTAACATCTCGGCGGTAATATGTGAAAACATTCCTGGCGAGTTGGCTTCTCCGTCTCCGTGGGATCTTTTTATACATCAATAACGTAATATAACCTAACCTAACCCAACCTAACATCTCGGCGGTAATATTTGAAATCATTCATGGCGAGTTGGCATCTACGTCTCCGTGGTACATTTATATACATCAATAACGTAATATAACCTATCCTAACCCAAAATAACATCTCGGCGGTAATATTTGACCACATTCCTGGCTTGTTGTCATCTACGTCTCCGTGGGACCTTTATAAACATCAATAACGTTATATAACCTAACCTAACCCAACCTAACATATCGGCGGTAATATTTGACATCATACCTGGCGAGTTGGCCTCTACGTCTCCGTTTGATCTTCATAAACATCAATAACGTAATATGACGTAACCTAACCCAACCTATCACCTCGGCGGTAATATTTGACAACATTCCTGTCGAGTTGGCCTCTACGTCTCCGTGGGACCTTCATATACAACAATAACGAAATATAACCTAACCTAACCCAACCTATCATCTCGGCGGTAATATTTGACATCATTCCTGGCGAGTTGGCCTCTACGTCTCCGTGGGACCTTCATATACATCAATAACGTAATATAACCTAACCTAACCCAAGCTAACATCTCGGCGGTAATATTTGACAACATACCTGGCGAGTCGGCCTCTACGTCTCCGTGGAACCTTCATATACATCAATAACGAAATATAACCTAACCTAACCCAACCTAACATCTCGGCGGTAATATTTGACAACATTCCTGGCGAGTTGGCCTCTACGTCTCAGTGGGACCTTTATATACATCAATAACGTAATATAACCTAATCTAACCCAACCTAACATCTCGGCGGTAATATTTGACATCTTACCTGGCGAGTTGGCCTCTACGTCTCCGTTTGACGTTCATAAACACCAATAACGTAATATAACGTAACCTAACCCAACCTATCACCTCGGGGGTAATATTTGACAACATTCCTGTCGAGTTGGCCTCTACGTCTCCGTGGGAACTTCATATACATCAATAACGAAATATAACCTAACCTAACCCAACCTATCATCTCGGCGGTAATATTTGACATCATTCCTGGCGAGTTGGCCTCTACGTCTCAGTGGGACCTTTATATACATCAATAACGTAATATAACCTAATCTAACCCAACCTAACATCTCGGCGGTAATATTTGACATCATACCTGGCGAGTTGGCCTCTACGTCTCCGTTTGACCTTCATAAACATCAATAACGTAATATAACGTAACTTAACCCAATCTGACATCTCGGCGGTAATATTTGACAACATTCCTGGCGAGTTGGCCTCTACGTCTCCGTGGAACCTTCATATACACCAATAACGAAATATAACCTAACCTAACCCAACCTATCATCTCGGCGGTAATATCTGACATCATTCCTGGCGAGTTGGCATCTATGTCTCCGTGGGACCTTCATATACATCAATAACGTAATATAACCTAACCTAACCCAATCTAACATCTCGGCGGTAATATTTGACATCATTCCTGGCGAGTTGGCCTCTACGTCTCCGTGGGACCTTCATATACATCAATAACGTAATATAAGCTAACCTAACCCAATCTAACATCTCGGCGGTAATATTTGACAACATACCTGGCGAGTCGGCCTCTACGTCTCCGTGGAACCTTCATATACATCAATAACGAAATATAACCGAACCTATCCCAACCTATCATCTCGGCGGTAATATTTGACAACATTCAAGGCGAGTTGGCCTCTACGTCTCCGTGGGACCTTCATATACATCAATAACGAAATATAACCTAACCTAACCCAACCTAACATCTCGGCGGTAATATTTGACAATATTCCTGGCGAGTTGGCCTCTATGTCTCAGTGGGACCTTCATATACATCAATAACGAAATATAACCTAACCTAACCCAACCTAACATCTCGGCGGTAATATCTGACATCATTCCTGGCGAGTTGGCCTCTATGTCTCCGTGGGACCTTCATATACATCAATAACGAAATATAACCTAACCTAACCCAACCTATCATCTCGGCGGTAATATTTGACAACATTCCTGGCGAGTTGGCCTCTACGTCGCAGTGGGACCTTTATATACGTCAATAACGTAATATAACCTAACCTAACCCAATCTAACATCTCGGCGGTAATATTTGACAACATTCCTGGCGAGTTGGCTTCTCCGTCTCCGTTTGACGTTCATAAACATCAATAACGTAATATAACGTAACCTAACCCAACCTATCACCTCGGCGGTAATATTTGACAACATTCCTGGCGAGTTGGCCTCTACGTCTCCGTGGGACCTTTATATACATAAATAACGTAATATAACCTAACCTAACCCAACCTATCATCTCGGCGGTAATATTTGAAAACATTCATGGCGAGTTGGCATCTACGTCTCCGTGGTACTTTTATATACATCAATAACGTGGTATAACCTATCCTAACCCAAAATAACATCTCGGCGGTAATATTTGAGCACATTCCAGGCTTGTTGGCATCTACGTCTGTGTGGGACCTTTATAAACATCAATAACGTAATATAACCTAACCTAACCCAACCTAACATCTCGGCGGTAATATTTGACAACATACCTGGCGAGTTGGCCTCTACGTCTCCGTGGAACCTTCATATACACCAATAACGAAATATAACCTAACCTAACCCAACCTATCATCTCGGCGGTAATATCTGACATCATTCCTGGCGAGTTGGCCTCTATGTCTCCGTGGGACCTTCATATACATCAATAACGTAATATAACCTAACCTAACCCAATCTAACATCTCGGCGGTAATATTTGACAACATTCCTGGCGAGTTGGCTTCTCCGTCGCCGTGGGACCTTTATATACATCAATAACGTAATATAATCTAACCTAACCCAACCTAACATCTCGGCGGTAATATTTGACAACATACCTGGCGATTTGGCCTCTACGTCTCCGTGGAACCTTCATATACATCAATAACGAAATACAACCTAACCTAACCCAACCTAACATCTCGGCGGTAATATTTGAAAACATTCATCGCGAGTTGGCATCTACGTCTCCGTGGTACTTTTATATACATCAATAACGTAATATAACCTATCCTAACCCAAAATAACATCTCGGCGGTAATATTTGAGCACATTGCTGGCTTGTTGGCATCTACGTCTGTGTGGGACCTTTATAAACATCAATAACGTAATATGACCTAACCTAACCCAACCTAACATCTCGGCGGTAATATTTGACAACATACCTGGCGAGTTGGCCTCTACGTCTCCGTGGAACCTTCATATACACCAATAACGAAATATAACCTAACCTAACCCAACCTATCATCTCGGCGGTAATATCTGACATCATTCCTGGCGAGTTGGCCTCTATGTCTCCGTGGGACCTTCATATACATCAATAACGTAATATAACCTAACCTAACCCAATCTAACATCTCGGCGGTAATATTTGACAACATTCCTGGCGAGTTGGCTTCTCCGTCGCCGTGGGACCTTTATATACATCAATAACGTAATATAATCTAACCTAACCCAACCTAACATCTCGGCGGTAATATTTGACAACATACCTGGCGATTTGGCCTCTACGTCTCCGTGGAACCTTCATATACATCAATAACGAAATATAACCTAACATAACCCAACCTATCATCTCGGCGGTAATATTTGACATCATTCCTGGCGAGTTGGCCTCTACGTCTCCGTGGGACCTTTATATACATCAATAACGTAATATAACCTAACCTAACCCAACCTAACATCTCTGCGGTAATATTTGACAACATACCTGGCGAGTTGGCCTCTACGTCTCCGTTTGACCTTCATAAACATCAATAACGTAATATAACGTAACCTAACCCAACCTATCACCTCGGCGGTAATATTTGACAACATTCCTGTCGAGTTGGCCTCTACGTCTCCGTGGGACCTTCATATACAACAATAACGAAATATAACCTAACCTAACCCAACCTATCATCTCGGCGGTAATATTTGACATCATTCCTGGCGAGTTGGCCTCTACGTCTCCGTGGAACCTTCATATACACCAATAACGAAATATAACCTAACCTAACCCAACCTATCATCTCGGCGGTAATATCTGACATCATTCCTGGCGAGTTGGCCTCTATGTCTCCGTGGGACCTTCATATACATCAATAACGTAATATAACCTAACCTAACCCAATCTAACATCTCGGCGGTAATATTTGACAACATTCCTGGCGAGTTGGCTTCTCCGTCGCCGTGGGACCTTTATATACATCAATAACGTAATATAATCTAACCTAACCCAACCTAACATCTCGGCGGTAATATTTGACAACATACCTGGCGATTTGGCCTCTACGTCTCCGTGGAACCTTCATATACATCAATAACGTAATATAATCTAACCTAACCCAACCTAACATCTCGGCGGTAATATTTGACAACATACCTGGCGATTTGGCCTCTACGTCTCCGTGGAACCTTCATATACATCAATAACGAAATATAACCTAACATAACCCAACCTATCATCTCGGCGGTAATATTTGACATCATTCCTGGCGAGTTGGCCTCTACGTCTCCGTGGGACCTTTATATACATCAATAACGTAATATAACCTAACCTAACCCAACCTAACATCTCTGCGGTAATATTTGACAACATACCTGGCGAGTCGGCCTCTACGTCTCCGTGGAACCTTCATATACATCAATAACGAAATATAACCTAACCTAACCCAACCTAACATCTCGGCGGTAATATTTGAAAACATTCATGGCGAGTTGGCATCTACGTCTCCGTGGGACCTTCATATACATCAATAACGTAATATAACCTAACCTAACCCAATCTAACATCTCGGCGGTAATATTTGACAACATTCCTGGCGAGTTGGCTTCTCCGTCGCCGTGGGACCTTTATATACATCAATAACGTAATATAATCTAACCTAACCCAACCTAACATCTCGGCGGTAATATTTGACAACATACCTGGCGATTTGGCCTCTACGTCTCCGTGGAACCTTCATATACATCAATAACGAAATATAACCTAACATAACCCAACCTATCATCTCGGCGGTAATATTTGACATCATTCCTGGCGAGTTGGCCTCTACGTCTCCGTGGGACCTTTATATACATCAATAACGTAATATAACCTAACCTAACCCAACCTAACATCTCTGCGGTAATATTTGACAACATACCTGGCGAGTTGGCCTCTACGTCTCCGTGGAATCTTCATATACATCAATAACAAAATATAACCTAACCTAACACAACCTATCATCTCGGCGGTAATATTTGACAACATTCCTGGCGAGTTGGCCTCTACGTCTCAGTGGGAACTTTATATACATCAATAACGTAATATAACCTAATCTAATCCAACCTAACATCTCGGCGGTAATATTTGACAACATTCCTGGCGAGTTGGCTTCTCCGTCGCCGTGGGACCTTTATATACATCAATAACGTAATATAATCTAACCTAACCCAACCTAACATCTCGGCGGTAATATTTGACAACATACCTGGCAAGTTGGCTTCTCCGTCTCCGTGGGACAATTTATATACATCAATAACGTAATATAACCTAACCTAACCCAACCTATCATCTCGGCGGTAAAATTTGAGCACATTCCTGGCTTGTTGGCATCTACCTCTGTGTGGGACCTTTATAAACATCAATAACGTAATATAACCTAACCTAACCCAACCTAACATCTCGGCGGTAATATTTGACAACATACCTGGCGAGTTGGCCTCTACGTCTCCGTGGGACCTTCATATACATCAATAACGAAATATAACCTAACTTAACCCAACCTAACATCTCGGCGGTAATATGTGAAAACATTCCTGGCGAGTTGGCTTCTCCGTCTCCGTGGGATCTTTTTATACATCAATAACGTAATATAACCTAACCTAACCCAACCTAACATCTCGGCGGTAATATTTGACATCATACCTGGCAAGTTGGCCTCTACGTCTCCGTTTGATCTTCATAAACATCAATAACGTAATATGACGTAACCTAACCCAACCTATCACCTCGGCGGTAATATTTGACAACATTCCTGTCGAGTTGGCCTCTACGTCTCCGTGGGACCTTCATATACAACAATAACGAAATATAACCTAACCTAACCCAACCTATCATCTCGGCGGTAATATTTGACATCATTCCTGGCGAGTTGGCCTCTACGTCTCCGTGGGACCTTCATATACATCAATAACGTAATATAACCTAACCTAACCCAATCTAACATCTCGGCGGTAATATTTGACAACATACCTGGCGAGTCGGCCTCTACGTCTCCGTGGAACCTTCATATACATCAATAACGAAATATAACCTAACCTATCCCAACCTATCATCTCGGCGGTAATATTTGACAACATTCAAGGCGAGTTGGCCTCTACGTCTCCGTGGGACCTTCATATACATCAATAACGAAATATAACCTAACCTAACCCAACCTAACATCTCGGCGGTAATATTTGACAACATTCCTGGCGAGTTGGCCTCTACGTCTCAGTGGGACCTTTATATACATCAATAACGTAATATAACCTAATCTAACCCAACCTAACATCTCGGCGGTAATATTTGACATCTTACCTGGCGAGTTGGCCTCTACGTCTCCGTTTGACGTTCATAAACACCAATAACGTAATATAACGTAACCTAACCCAACCTATCACCTCGGGGGTAATATTTGACAACATTCCTGTCGAGTTGGCCTCTACGTCTCCGTGGGAACTTCATATACATCAATAACGAAATATAACCTAACCTAACCCAACCTATCATCTCGGCGGTAATATTTGACATCATTCCTGGCGAGTTGGCCTCTACGTCTCAGTGGGACCTTTATATACATCAATAACGTAATATAACCTAATCTAACCCAACCTAACATCTCGGCGGTAATATTTGACATCATACCTGGCGAGTTGGCCTCTACGTCTCCGTTTGACCTTCATAAACATCAATAACGTAATATAACGTAACTTAACCCAATCTGACATCTCGGCGGTAATATTTGACAACATTCCTGGCGAGTTGGCCTCTACGTCTCCGTGGAACCTTCATATACACCAATAACGAAATATAACCTAACCTAACCCAACCTATCATCTCGGCGGTAATATCTGACATCATTCCTGGCGAGTTGGCATCTATGTCTCCGTGGGACCTTCATATACATCAATAACGTAATATAACCTAACCTAACCCAATCTAACATCTCGGCGGTAATATTTGACATCATTCCTGGCGAGTTGGCCTCTACGTCTCCGTGGGACCTTCATATACATCAATAACGTAATATAAGCTAACCTAACCCAATCTAACATCTCGGCGGTAATATTTGACAACATACCTGGCGAGTCGGCCTCTACGTCTCCGTGGAACCTTCATATACATCAATAACGAAATATAACCGAACCTATCCCAACCTATCATCTCGGCGGTAATATTTGACAACATTCAAGGCGAGTTGGCCTCTACGTCTCCGTGGGACCTTCATATACATCAATAACGAAATATAACCTAACCTAACCCAACCTAACATCTCGGCGGTAATATTTGACAATATTCCTGGCGAGTTGGCCTCTATGTCTCAGTGGGACCTTCATATACATCAATAACGAAATATAACCTAACCTAACCCAACCTAACATCTCGGCGGTAATATCTGACATCATTCCTGGCGAGTTGGCCTCTATGTCTCCGTGGGACCTTCATATACATCAATAACGAAATATAACCTAACCTAACCCAACCTATCATCTCGGCGGTAATATTTGACAACATTCCTGGCGAGTTGGCCTCTACGTCGCAGTGGGACCTTTATATACGTCAATAACGTAATATAACCTAACCTAACCCAATCTAACATCTCGGCGGTAATATTTGACAACATTCCTGGCGAGTTGGCTTCTCCGTCTCCGTTTGACGTTCATAAACATCAATAACGTAATATAACGTAACCTAACCCAACCTATCACCTCGGCGGTAATATTTGACAACATTCCTGGCGAGTTGGCCTCTACGTCTCCGTGGGACCTTTATATACATAAATAACGTAATATAACCTAACCTAACCCAACCTATCATCTCGGCGGTAATATTTGAAAACATTCATGGCGAGTTGGCATCTACGTCTCCGTGGTACTTTTATATACATCAATAACGTGGTATAACCTATCCTAACCCAAAATAACATCTCGGCGGTAATATTTGAGCACATTCCAGGCTTGTTGGCATCTACGTCTGTGTGGGACCTTTATAAACATCAATAACGTAATATAACCTAACCTAACCCAACCTAACATCTCGGCGGTAATATTTGACAACATACCTGGCGAGTTGGCCTCTACGTCTCCGTGGAACCTTCATATACACCAATAACGAAATATAACCTAACCTAACCCAACCTATCATCTCGGCGGTAATATCTGACATCATTCCTGGCGAGTTGGCCTCTATGTCTCCGTGGGACCTTCATATACATCAATAACGTAATATAACCTAACCTAACCCAATCTAACATCTCGGCGGTAATATTTGACAACATTCCTGGCGAGTTGGCTTCTCCGTCGCCGTGGGACCTTTATATACATCAATAACGTAATATAATCTAACCTAACCCAACCTAACATCTCGGCGGTAATATTTGACAACATACCTGGCGATTTGGCCTCTACGTCTCCGTGGAACCTTCATATACATCAATAACGAAATACAACCTAACCTAACCCAACCTAACATCTCGGCGGTAATATTTGAAAACATTCATCGCGAGTTGGCATCTACGTCTCCGTGGTACTTTTATATACATCAATAACGTAATATAACCTATCCTAACCCAAAATAACATCTCGGCGGTAATATTTGAGCACATTGCTGGCTTGTTGGCATCTACGTCTGTGTGGGACCTTTATAAACATCAATAACGTAATATGACCTAACCTAACCCAACCTAACATCTCGGCGGTAATATTTGACAACATACCTGGCGAGTTGGCCTCTACGTCTCCGTGGAACCTTCATATACACCAATAACGAAATATAACCTAACCTAACCCAACCTATCATCTCGGCGGTAATATCTGACATCATTCCTGGCGAGTTGGCCTCTATGTCTCCGTGGGACCTTCATATACATCAATAACGTAATATAACCTAACCTAACCCAATCTAACATCTCGGCGGTAATATTTGACAACATTCCTGGCGAGTTGGCTTCTCCGTCGCCGTGGGACCTTTATATACATCAATAACGTAATATAATCTAACCTAACCCAACCTAACATCTCGGCGGTAATATTTGACAACATACCTGGCGATTTGGCCTCTACGTCTCCGTGGAACCTTCATATACATCAATAACGAAATATAACCTAACATAACCCAACCTATCATCTCGGCGGTAATATTTGACATCATTCCTGGCGAGTTGGCCTCTACGTCTCCGTGGGACCTTTATATACATCAATAACGTAATATAACCTAACCTAACCCAACCTAACATCTCTGCGGTAATATTTGACAACATACCTGGCGAGTTGGCCTCTACGTCTCCGTTTGACCTTCATAAACATCAATAACGTAATATAACGTAACCTAACCCAACCTATCACCTCGGCGGTAATATTTGACAACATTCCTGTCGAGTTGGCCTCTACGTCTCCGTGGGACCTTCATATACAACAATAACGAAATATAACCTAACCTAACCCAACCTATCATCTCGGCGGTAATATTTGACATCATTCCTGGCGAGTTGGCCTCTACGTCTCCGTGGGACCTTCATATACATCAATAACGTAATATAACCTAACCTAACCCAATCTAACATCTCGGCGGTAATATTTGACAACATACCTGGCGAGTCGGCCTCTACGTCTCCGTGGAACCTTCATATACATCAATAACGAAATATAACCTAACCTAACCCAACCTAACATCTCGGCGGTAATATTTGAAAACATTCATGGCGAGTTGGCATCTACGTCTCCGTGGGACCTTCATATACATCAATAACGTAATATAACCTAACCTAACCCAATCTAACATCTCGGCGGTAATATTTGACAACATTCCTGGCGAGTTGGCTTCTCCGTCGCCGTGGGACCTTTATATACATCAATAACGTAATATAATCTAACCTAACCCAACCTAACATCTCGGCGGTAATATTTGACAACATACCTGGCGATTTGGCCTCTACGTCTCCGTGGAACCTTCATATACATCAATAACGAAATATAACCTAACATAACCCAACCTATCATCTCGGCGGTAATATTTGACATCATTCCTGGCGAGTTGGCCTCTACGTCTCCGTGGGACCTTTATATACATCAATAACGTAATATAACCTAACCTAACCCAACCTAACATCTCTGCGGTAATATTTGACAACATACCTGGCGAGTTGGCCTCTACGTCTCCGTGGAATCTTCATATACATCAATAACAAAATATAACCTAACCTAACACAACCTATCATCTCGGCGGTAATATTTGACAACATTCCTGGCGAGTTGGCCTCTACGTCTCAGTGGGAACTTTATATACATCAATAACGTAATATAACCTAATCTAACCCAACCTAACATCTCGGCGGTAATATTTGACAACATTCCTGGCCAGTTGGCTTCTCCGTCGCCGTGGGACCTTTATATACATCAATAACGTAATATAATCTAACCTAACCCAACCTAACATCTCGGCGGTAATATTTGACAACATACCTGGCGAGTTGGCTTCTCCGTCTCCGTGGGACAATTTATATACATCAATAACGTAATATAACCTAACCTAACCCAACCTATCATCTCGGCGGTAAAATTTGAGCACATTCCTGGCTTGTTGGCATCTACCTCTGTGTGGGACCTTTATAAACATCAATAACGTAATATAACCTAACCTAACCCAACCTAACATCTCGGCGGTAATATTTGACAACATACCTGGCGAGTTGGCCTCTACGTCTCCGTGGGACCTTCATATACATCAATAACGAAATATAACCTAACTTAACCCAACCTAACATCTCGGCGGTAATATGTGAAAACATTCCTGGCGAGTTGGCTTCTCCGTCTCCGTGGGATCTTTTTATACATCAATAACGTAATATAACCTAACCTAACCCAACCTAACATCTCGGCGGTAATATTTGAAATCATTCATGGCGAGTTGGCATCTACGTCTCCGTGGTACATTTATATACATCAATAACGTAATATAACCTATCCTAACCCAAAATAACATCTCGGCGGTAATATTTGACCACATTCCTGGCTTGTTGTCATCTACGTCTCCGTGGGACCTTTATAAACATCAATAACGTAATATAACCTAACCTAACCCAACCTAACATATCGGCGGTAATATTTGACATCATACCTGGCGAGTTGGCCTCTACGTCTCCGTTTGACCTTCATAAACATCAATAACGTAATATAACGTAACCTAACCCAACCTATCACCTCGGCGGTAATATTTGACAACATTCCTGTCGAGTTGGCCTCTACGTCTCCGTGGGACCTTCATATACAACAATAACGAAATATAACCTAACCTAACCCAACCTATCATCTCGGCGGTAATATTTGACATCATTCCTGGCGAGTTGGCCTCTACGTCTCCGTGGGACCTTCATATACATCAATAACGTAATATAACCTAACCTAACCCAATCTAACATCTCGGCGGTAATATTTGACAACATACCTGGCGAGTCGGCCTCTACGTCTCCGTGGAACCTTCATATACATCAATAACGAAATATAACCTAACCTATCCCAACCTATCATCTCGGCGGTAATATTTGACAACATTCAAGGCGAGTTGGCCTCTACGTCTCCGTAGGACCTTCATATACATCAATAACGAAATATAACCTAACCTAACCCAACCTAACATCTCGGCGGTAATATTTGACAACATTCCTGGCGAGTTGGCCTCTACGTCTCAGTGGGACCTTTATATACATCAATAACGTAATATAACCTAATCTAACCCAACCTAACATCTCGGCGGTAATATTTGACATCTTACCTGGCGAGTTGGCCTCTACGTCTCCGTTTGACGTTCATAAACACCAATAACGTAATATAACGTAACCTAACCCAACCTATCACCTCGGCGGTAATATTTGACAACATTCCTGGCGAGTTGGCCTCTACGTTTCCGTGGGACCTTTATATACATAAATAACGTAATAAAACCTAACTTAACCCAATCTGACATCTCGGCGGTAATATTTGACAACATTCCTGGCGAGTTGGCCTCTACGTCTCCGTGGAACCTTCATATACACCAATAACGAAATATAACCTAACCTAACCCAACCTATCATCTCGGCGGTAATATCTGACATCATTCCTGGCGAGTTGGCATCTATGTCTCCGTGGGACCTTCATATACATCAATAACGTAATATAACCTAACCTAACCCAATCTAACATCTCGGCGGTAATATTTGACATCATTCCTGGCGAGTTGGCCTCTACGTCTCCGTGGGACCTTCATATACATCAATAACGTAATATAAGCTAACCTAACCCAATCTAACATCTCGGCGGTAATATTTGACAACATACCTGGCGAGTCGGCCTCTACGTCTCCGTGGAACCTTCATATACATCAATAACGAAATATAACCGAACCTATCCCAACCTATCATCTCGGCGGTAATATTTGACAACATTCAAGGCGAGTTGGCCTCTACGTCTCCGTGGGACCTTCATATACATCAATAACGAAATATAACCTAACCTAACCCAACCTAACATCTCGGCGGTAATATTTGACAATATTCCTGGCGAGTTGGCCTCTATGTCTCAGTGGGACCTTCATATACATCAATAACGAAATATAACCTAACCTAACCCAACCTAACATCTCGGCGGTAATATTTGACAACATTCCTGGCGAGTTGGCCTCTACGTCTCCGTGGAACCTTCATATACACCAATAACGAAATATAACCTAACCTAACCCAACCTATCATCTCGGCGGTAATATCTGACATCATTCCTGGCGAGTTGGCCTCTATGTCTCCGTGGGACCTTCATATACATCAATAACGTAATATAACCTAACCTAACCCAATCTAACATCTCGGCGGTAATATTTGACAACATTCCTGGCGAGTTGGCTTCTCCGTCGCCGTGGGACCTTTATACACATCAATAACGTAATATAATCTAACCTAACCCAACCTAACATCTCGGCGGTAATATTTGACAACATACCTGGCGATTTGGCCTCTACGTCTCCGTGGAACCTTCATATACATCAATAACGAAATACAACCTAACCTAACCCAACCTAACATCTCGGCGGTAATATTTGAAAACATTCATCGCGAGTTGGCATCTACGTCTCCGTGGTACTTTTATATACATCAATAACGTAATATAACCTATCCTAACCCAAAATAACATCTCGGCGGTAATATTTGAGCACATTGCTGGCTTGTTGGCATCTACGTCTGTGTGGGACCTTTATAAACATCAATAACGTAATATGACCTAACCTAACCCAACCTAACATCTCGGCGGTAATATTTGACAACATACCTGGCGAGTTGGCCTCTACGTCTCCGTGGAACCTTCATATACACCAATAACGAAATATAACCTAACCTAACCCAACCTATCATCTCGGCGGTAATATCTGACATCATTCCTGGCGAGTTGGCCTCTATGTCTCCGTGGGACCTTCATATACATCAATAACGTAATATAACCTAACCTAACCCAATCTAACATCTCGGCGGTAATATTTGACAACATTCCTGGCGAGTTGGCTTCTCCGTCGCCGTGGGACCTTTATATACATCAATAACGTAATATAATCTAACCTAACCCAACCTAACATCTCGGCGGTAATATTTGACAACATACCTGGCGATTTGGCCTCTACGTCTCCGTGGAACCTTCATATACATCAATAACGAAATATAACCTAACATAACCCAACCTATCATCTCGGCGGTAATATTTGACATCATTCCTGGCGAGTTGGCCTCTACGTCTCCGTGGGACCTTTATATACATCAATAACGTAATATAACCTAACCTAACCCAACCTAACATCTCTGCGGTAATATTTGACAACATACCTGGCGAGTTGGCCTCTACGTCTCCGTTTGACCTTCATAAACATCAATAACGTAATATAACGTAACCTAACCCAACCTATCACCTCGGCGGTAATATTTGACAACATTCCTGTCGAGTTGGCCTCTACGTCTCCGTGGGACCTTCATATACAACAATAACGAAATATAACCTAACCTAACCCAACCTATCATCTCGGCGGTAATATTTGACATCATTCCTGGCGAGTTGGCCCCTACGTCTCCGTGGGACCTTCATATACATCAATAACGTAATATAACCTAACCTAACCCAATCTAACATCTCGGCGGTAATATTTGACAACATACCTGGAGAGTCGGCCTCTACGTCTCCGTGGAACCTTCATATACATCAATAACGAAATATAACCTAACCTATCCCAACCTATCATCTCGGCGGTAATATTTGACAACATTCAAGGCGAGTTGGCCTCTACGTCTCCGTGGGACCTTCATATACATCAATAACGAAATATAACCTAACCTAACCCAACCTAACATCTCGGCGGTAATATTTGACAACATTCCTGGCGAGTTGGCCTCTACGTCTCAGTGGGACCTTTATATACATCAATAACGTAATATAACCTAATCTAACCCAACCTAACATCTCGGCGGTAATATTTGACATCTTACCTGGCGAGTTGGCCTCTACGTCTCCGTTTGACGTTCATAAACATCAATAACGTAATATAACGTAACCTAACCCAACCTATCACCTCGGCGGTAATATTTGACAACATTCCTGGCGAGTTGGCCTCTACGTCTCCGTGGAACCTTCATATAAACCAATAACGAAATATAACCTAACCTAACCCAACCTATCATCTCGGCGGTAATATCTGACATCATTCCTGGCGAGTTGGCCTCTATGTCTCCGTGGGACCTTCATATACATCAATAACGTAATATAACCTAACCTAACCCAATCTAACATCTCGGCGGTAATATTTGACAACATTCCTGGCGAGTTGGCCTCTACGTCTCCGTGGAACCTTCATACACACCAATAACGAAATATAACCTAACCTAATCCAACCTATCATCTCGGCGGTAATATCTGACATCATTCCTGGCGAGTTGGCCTCTATGTCTCCGTGGGACCTTCATATACATCAATAACGTAATATAACCTAACCTAACCCAATCTAACATCTCGGCGGTAATATTTGACAACATTCCTGGCGAGTTGGCTTCTCCGTCGCCGTGGGACCTTTATATACATCAATAACGTAATATAATCTAACCTAACCCAACCTAACATCTCGGCGGTAATATTTGACAACATACCTGGCGATTTGGCCTCTACGTCTCCGTGGAACCTTCATATACATCAATAACGAAATATAACCTAACATAACCCAACCTATCATCTCGGCGGTAATATTTGACATCATTCCTGGCGAGTTGGCCTCTACGTCTCCGTGGGACCTTTATATACATAAATAACGTAATAAAACCTAACTTAACCCAATCTGACATCTCGGCGGTAATATTTGACAACATTCCTGGCGAGTTGGCCTCTACGTCTCCGTGGAACCTTCATATACACCAATAACGAAATATAACCTAACCTAACCCAACCTATCATCTCGGCGGTAATATCTGACATCATTCCTGGCGAGTTGGCCTCTATGTCTCCGTGGGACCTTCATATACATCAATAACGAAATATAACCTAACCTAACCCAACCTATCATCTCGGCGGTAATATTTGACAACATTCCTGGCGAGTTGGCCTCTACGTCGCAGTGGGACCTTTATATACGTCAATAACGTA
Organism: Xylocopa violacea; assembly: GCA_963969225.1. Taxonomy (NCBI): domain Eukaryota; kingdom Metazoa; phylum Arthropoda; class Insecta; order Hymenoptera; family Apidae; genus Xylocopa; species Xylocopa violacea. The sequence continues at coordinate 1,920,106 of CAXAJV010000147.1, read as the reverse complement.
ATATAACCTAACCTAACCCAACCTATCATCTCGGCGGTAATATCTGACATCATTCCTGGCGAGTTGGCCTCTATGTCTCCGTGGGACCTTCATATACATCAATAACGTAATATAACCTAACCTAACCCAATCTAACATCTCGGCGGTAATATTTGACAACATTCCTGGCGAGTTGGCTTCTCCGTCGCCGTGGGACCTTTATATACATCAATAACGTAATATAATCTAACCTAACCCAACCTAACATCTCGGCGGTAATATTTGACAACATACCTGGCGATTTGGCCTCTACGTCTCCGTGGAACCTTCATATACATCAATAACGAAATATAACCTAACATAACCCAACCTATCATCTCGGCGGTAATATTTGACATCATTCCTGGCGAGTTGGCCTCTACGTCTCCGTGGGACCTTTATATACATAAATAACGTAATAAAACCTAACTTAACCCAATCTGACATCTCGGCGGTAATATTTGACAACATTCCTGGCGAGTTGGCCTCTACGTCTCCGTGGAACCTTCATATACACCAATAACGAAATATAACCTAACCTAACCCAACCTATCATCTCGGCGGTAATATCTGACATCATTCCTGGCGAGTTGGCCTCTATGTCTCCGTGGGACCTTCATATACATCAATAACGAAATATAACCTAACCTAACCCAACCTATCATCTCGGCGGTAATATTTGACAACATTCCTGGCGAGTTGGCCTCTACGTCGCAGTGGGACCTTTATATACGTCAATAACGTAATATAACCTAACCTAACCCAATCTAACATCTCGGCGGTAATATTTGACAACATTCCTGGCGAGTTGGCTTCTCCGTCTCCGTGGGACATTTTATATACATCAATAACGTAATATAACCTAACCTAACCCAACCTATCATCTCGGCGGTAATATTTGACAACATTCCTGGCGAGTTGGTCTCTACGTCTCCGTGGGACCTTCATATACATCAATAACGAAATATAACCTAACCTAACCCAACCTATCATCTCGGCGGTAATATTTGACAACATTCATGGCGAGTTGGCATTTACGTCTCCGTAGGACCTTTATATACATCAATAACGTAATATAACCTAACGTAATCCAACCTATCACCTCGGCGGTAATATTTGACAACATTCCTGTCGAGTTGGCCTCTACGTCTCCGTTTGACCTTCATAAACATTAATAACGCAATATAACGTAACCTAACCCAACCTATCACCTCGGCGGTAATATTTGACAACATTCCTGGCGAGTTGGCCTCTACGTCTCCGTGGGACCTTTATATACATCAATAACGTAATAAAACCTAACTTAACCCAACCTAACATCTCGGCGGTAATATTTGACAACGTTCCGGGCTAGTAGGCTTCTCCGTCTCCGTGGGATCTTTTTATACATCAATAACGTAATATAACCTATCCTAACCCAACCTAACATCTCTGCGGTAATATTTGACAACATACCTGGCGAGTTGGCCTCTACGTCTCCGTTTGACCTTCATAAACATCAATAACGTAATATAACGTAACCTAACCCAACCTATCACCTCGGCGGTAATATTTGACAACATTCCTGTCGAGTTGGCCTCTACGTCTCCGTGGGACCTTCATATACAACAATAACGAAATATAACCTAACCTAACCCAACCTATCATCTCGGCGGTAATATTTGACATCATTCCTGGCGAGTTGGCCTCTACGTCTCCGTGGGACCTTCATATACATCAATAACGTAATATAACCTAACCTAACCCAACCTATCATCTCGGCGGTAATATTTGACAACATTCCTGGCGAGTTGGTCTCTACGTCTCCGTGGGACCTTCATATACATCGTTTAACGAAATATAACCTAACCTAACCCAACCTATCATCGCGGCGGTAATATTTGACAACATTCATGGCGAGTTGGCCTCTACGTCTCCGTAGGACCTTTATATACATCAATAACGTAATATAACCTAACCTAACCCAACCTAACATCTCGGCGGTAATATTTGACAACATACCTGGCGAGTTGGCCTCTACGTCTCCGTGGAACTTTCATATACACCAATAACGAAATATAACCTAACCTAACCCAACCTATCATCTCGGCGGTAATATCTGACATCATTCCTGGCGAGTTGGCCTCTATGTCTCCGTGGGACCTTCATATACATCAATAACGAAATATAACCTAACCTAACCCAACCTATCATCTCGGCGGTAATATTTGACAACATTCCTGGCGAGTTGGCCTCTACGTCGCAGTGGGACCTTTATATACGTCAATAACGTAATATAACCTAACCTAACCCAATCTAACATCTCGGCGGTAATATTTGACAACATTCCTGGCGAGTTGGCTTCTCCGTCTCCGTTTGACGTTCATAAACATCAATAACGTAATATAACGTAACCTAACCCAACCTATCACCTCGGCGGTAATATTTGACAACATTCCTGGCGAGTTGGCCTCTACGTCTCCGTGGGACCTTTATATACATAAATAACGTAATATAACCTAACCTAACCCAACCTATCATCTCGGCGGTAATATTTGAAAACATTCATGGCGAGTTGGCATCTACGTCTCCGTGGTACTTTTATATACATCAATAACGTGGTATAACCTATCCTAACCCAAAATAACATCTCGGCGGTAATATTTGAGCACATTCCTGGCTTGTTGGCATCTACGTCTGTGTGGGACCTTTATAAACATCAATAACGTAATATAACCTAACCTAACCCAACCTAACATCTCGGCGGTAATATTTGACAACATACCTGGCGAGTTGGCCTCTACGTCTCCGTGGAACCTTCATATACACCAATAACGAAATATAACCTAACCTAACCCAACCTATCATCTCGGCGGTAATATCTGACATCATTCCTGGCGAGTTGGCCTCTATGTCTCCGTGGGACCTTCATATACATCAATAACGTAATATAACCTAACCTAACCCAATCTAACATCTCGGCGGTAATATTTGACAACATTCCTGGCGAGTTGGCTTCTCCGTCGCCGTGGGACCTTTATATACATCAATAACGTAATATAATCTAACCTAACCCAACCTAACATCTCGGCGGTAATATTTGACAACATACCTGGCGATTTGGCCTCTACGTCTCCGTGGAACCTTCATATACATCAATAACGAAATACAACCTAACCTAACCCAACCTAACATCTCGGCGGTAATATTTGAAAACATTCATCGCGAGTTGGCATCTACGTCTCCGTGGTACTTTTATATACATCAATAACGTAATATAACCTATCCTAACCCAAAATAACATCTCGGCGGTAATATTTGAGCACATTGCTGGCTTGTTGGCATCTACGTCTGTGTGGGACCTTTATAAACATCAATAACGTAATATGACCTAACCTAACCCAACCTAACATCTCGGCGGTAATATTTGACAACATACCTGGCGAGTTGGCCTCTACGTCTCCGTGGAACCTTCATATACACCAATAACGAAATATAACCTAACCTAACCCAACCTATCATCTCGGCGGTAATATCTGACATCATTCCTGGCGAGTTGGCCTCTATGTCTCCGTGGGACCTTCATATACATCAATAACGTAATATAACCTAACCTAACCCAATCTAACATCTCGGCGGTAATATTTGACAACATTCCTGGCGAGTTGGCTTCTCCGTCGCCGTGGGACCTTTATATACATCAATAACGAAATATAATCTAACCTAACCCAACCTAACATCTCGGCGGTAATATTTGACAACATACCTGGCGATTTGGCCTCTACGTCTCCGTGGAACCTTCATATACATCAATAACGAAATATAACCTAACATAACCCAACCTATCATCTCGGCGGTAATATTTGACATCATTCCTGGCGAGTTGGCCTCTACGTCTCCGTGGGACCTTTATATACATCAATAACGTAATATAACCTAACCTAACCCAACCTAACATCTCTGCGGTAATATTTGACAACATACCTGGCGAGTTGGCCTCTACGTCTCCGTTTGACCTTCATAAACATCAATAACGTAATATAACGTAACCTAACCCAACCTATCACCTCGGCGGTAATATTTGACAACATTCCTGTCGAGTTGGCCTCTACGTCTCCGTGGGACCTTCATATACAACAATAACGAAATATAACCTAACCTAACCCAACCTATCATCTCGGCGGTAATATTTGACATCATTCCTGGCGAGTTGGCCCCTACGTCTCCGTGGGACCTTCATATACATCAATAACGTAATATAACCTAACCTAACCCAATCTAACATCTCGGCGGTAATATTTGACAACATACCTGGAGAGTCGGCCTCTACGTCTCCGTGGAACCTTCATATACATCAATAACGAAATATAACCTAACCTATCCCAACCTATCATCTCGGCGGTAATATTTGACAACATTCAAGGCGAGTTGGCCTCTACGTCTCCGTTTGACGTTCATAAACATCAATAACGTAATATAACGTAACCTAACCCAACCTATCACCTCGGCGGTAATATTTGACAACATTCCTGGCGAGTTGGCCTCTACGTCTCCGTGGAACCTTCATATAAACCAATAACGAAATATAACCTAACCTAACCCAACCTATCATCTCGGCGGTAATATCTGACATCATTCCTGGCGAGTTGGCCTCTATGTCTCCGTGGGACCTTCATATACATCAATAACGTAATATAACCTAACCTAACCCAATCTAACATCTCGGCGGTAATATTTGACAACATTCCTGGCGAGTTGGCCTCTACGTCTCCGTGGAACCTTCATACACACCAATAACGAAATATAACCTAACCTAACCCAACCTATCATCTCGGCGGTAATATCTGACATCATTCCTGGCGAGTTGGCCTCTATGTCTCCGTGGGACCTTCATATACATCAATAACGTAATATAACCTAACCTAACCCAATCTAACATCTCGGCGGTAATATTTGACAACATTCCTGGCGAGTTGGCTTCTCCGTCGCCGTGGGACCTTTATATACATCAATAACGTAATATAATCTAACCTAACCCAACCTAACATCTCGGCGGTAATATTTGACAACATACCTGGCGATTTGGCCTCTACGTCTCCGTGGAACCTTCATATACATCAATAACGAAATATAACCTAACATAACCCAACCTATCATCTCGGCGGTAATATTTGACATCATTCCTGGCGAGTTGGCCTCTACGTCTCCGTGGGACCTTTATATACATAAATAACGTAATAAAACCTAACTTAACCCAATCTGACATCTCGGCGGTAATATTTGACAACATTCCTGGCGAGTTGGCCTCTACGTCTCCGTGGAACCTTCATATACACCAATAACGAAATATAACCTAACCTAACCCAACCTATCATCTCGGCGGTAATATCTGACATCATTCCTGGCGAGTTGGCCTCTATGTCTCCGTGGGACCTTCATATACATCAATAACGAAATATAACCTAACCTAACCCAACCTATCATCTCGGCGGTAATATTTGACAACATTCCTGGCGAGTTGGCCTCTACGTCGCAGTGGGACCTTTATATACGTCAATAACGTAATATAACCTAACCTAACCCAACCTATCATCTCGGCGGTAATATCTGACATCATTCCTGGCGAGTTGGCCTCTATGTCTCCGTGGGACCTTCATATACATCAATAACGTAATATAACCTAACCTAACCCAATCTAACATCTCGGCGGTAATATTTGACAACATTCCTGGCGAGTTGGCTTCTCCGTCGCCGTGGGACCTTTATATACATCAATAACGTAATATAATCTAACCTAACCCAACCTAACATCTCGGCGGTAATATTTGACAACATACCTGGCGATTTGGCCTCTACGTCTCCGTGGAACCTTCATATACATCAATAACGAAATATAACCTAACATAACCCAACCTATCATCTCGGCGGTAATATTTGACATCATTCCTGGCGAGTTGGCCTCTACGTCTCCGTGGGACCTTTATATACATAAATAACGTAATAAAACCTAACTTAACCCAATCTGACATCTCGGCGGTAATATTTGACAACATTCCTGGCGAGTTGGCCTCTACGTCTCCGTGGAACCTTCATATACACCAATAACGAAATATAACCTAACCTAACCCAACCTATCATCTCGGCGGTAATATCTGACATCATTCCTGGCGAGTTGGCCTCTATGTCTCCGTGGGACCTTCATATACATCAATAACGAAATATAACCTAACCTAACCCAACCTATCATCTCGGCGGTAATATTTGACAACATTCCTGGCGAGTTGGCCTCTACGTCGCAGTGGGACCTTTATATACGTCAATAACGTAATATAACCTAACCTAACCCAATCTAACATCTCGGCGGTAATATTTGACAACATTCCTGGCGAGTTGGCTTCTCCGTCTCCGTGGGACATTTTATATACATCAATAACGTAATATAACCTAACCTAACCCAACCTATCATCTCGGCGGTAATATTTGACAACATTCCTGGCGAGTTGGTCTCTACGTCTCCGTGGGACCTTCATATACATCAATAACGAAATATAACCTAACCTAACCCAACCTATCATCTCGGCGGTAATATTTGACAACATTCATGGCGAGTTGGCATTTACGTCTCCGTAGGACCTTTATATACATCAATAACGTAATATAACCTAACGTAATCCAACCTATCACCTCGGCGGTAATATTTGACAACATTCCTGTCGAGTTGGCCTCTACGTCTCCGTTTGACCTTCATAAACATTAATAACGCAATATAACGTAACCTAACCCAACCTATCACCTCGGCGGTAATATTTGACAACATTCCTGGCGAGTTGGCCTCTACGTCTCCGTGGGACCTTTATATACATCAATAACGTAATAAAACCTAACTTAACCCAACCTAACATCTCGGCGGTAATATTTGACATCATTCCTGGCGAGTTGGCCTCTACGTCTCCGTGGGACCTTCATATACATCAATAACGTAATATAACCTAACCTAACCCAATCTAACATCTCGGCGGTAATATTTGACAACATTCCTGGCGAGTTGGCCTCTACGTCTCCGTGGGACCTTCATATACATCAATAACGAAATATAACCTAACCTAACCCAACCTAACATCTCGGCGGTAATATTTGACAACATTCCTGGCGAGTTGGCCTCTACGTCTCAGTGGGACCTTTATATACATCAATAACGTAATATAACCTAATCTAACCCAACCTAACATCTCGGCGGTAATATTTGACATCTTACCTGGCGAATTGGCCTCTACGTCTCCGTTTGACGTTCATAAACATCAATAACGTAATATAACGTAACCTAACCCAACCTATCACCTCGGCGGTAATATTTGACAACATTCCTGGCGAGTTGGCCTCTACGTCTCCGTGGAACCTTCATATAAACCAATAACGAAATATAACCTAACCTAACCCAACCTATCATCTCGGCGGTAATATCTGACATCATTCCTGGCGAGTTGGCCTCTACGTCTCCGTGGGACCTTCATATACATCAATAACGAAATATAGCCTAACCTAACCCAACCTATCATCTCGGCGGTAATATTTGACATCATTCCTGGCGAGTTGGCCTCTACGTCTCCGTGGGACCTTCATATACATCAATAACGTAATATAACCTAACCTAACCCAATCTAACATCTCGGCGGTAATATTTGACAACATACCTGGCGAGTCGGCCTCTACGTCTCCGTGGAACCTTCATATACATCAATAACGAAATATAACCTAACCTATCCCAACCTATCATCTCGGCGGTAATATTTGACAACATTCAAGGCGAGTTGGCCTCTACGTCTCCGTAGGACCTTCATATACATCAATAACGAAATATAACCTAACCTAACCCAACCTAACATCTCGGCGGTAATATTTGACAACATTCCTGGCGAGTTGGCCTCTACGTCTCAGTGGGACCTTTATATACATCAATAACGTAATATAACCTAATCTAACCCAACCTAACATCTCGGCGGTAATATTTGACATCTTACCTGGCGAGTTGGCCTCTACGTCTCCGTTTGACCTTCATAAACATCAATAACGTAATATAACGTAACCTAACCCAACCTATCACCTCGGCGGTAATATTTGACAACATTCCTGGCGAGTTGGCCTCTACGTCTCCGTGGGACCTTTAGATACATAAATAACGTAATAAAACCTAACTTAACCCAATCTGACATCTCGGCGGTAATATTTGACAACATTCCTGGCGAGTTGGCCTCTACGTCTCCGTGGAACCTTCATATAAACCAATAACGAAATATAACCTAACCTAACCCAACCTATCATCTCGGCGGTAATATCTGACATCATTCCTGGCGAGTTGGCCTCTATGTCTCCGTGGGACCTTCATATACATCAATAACGTAATATAACCTAACCTAACCCAATCTAACATCTCGGCGGTAATATTTGACAACATTCCTGGCGAGTTGGCTTCTCCGTCTCCGTGGGACATTTTATATACATCAATAACGTAATATAACCTAACCTAACCCAACCTATCATCTCGGCGGTAATATTTGACAACATTCCTGGCGAGTTGGTCTCTACGTCTCCGTGGGACCTTCATATACATCGTTTAACGAAATATAACCTAACCTAACCCAACCTATCATCGCGGCGGTAATATTTGACAACATTCATGGCGAGTTGGCCTCTACGTCTCCGTAGGACCTTTATATACATCAATAACGTAATATAACCTAACCTAACCCAACCTAACATCTCGGCGGTAATATTTGACAACATACCTGGCGAGTTGGCCTCTACGTCTCCGTGGAACTTTCATATACACCAATAACGAAATATAACCTAACCTAACCCAACCTATCATCTCGGCGGTAATATCTGACATCATTCCTGGCGAGTTGGCCTCTATGTCTCCGTGGGACCTTCATATACATCAATAACGAAATATAACCTAACCTAACCCAACCTATCATCTCGGCGGTAATATTTGACAACATTCCTGGCGAGTTGGCCTCTACGTCGCAGTGGGACCTTTATATACGTCAATAACGTAATATAACCTAACCTAACCCAATCTAACATCTCGGCGGTAATATTTGACAACATTCCTGGCGAGTTGGCTTCTCCGTCTCCGTTTGACGTTCATAAACATCAATAACGTAATATAACGTAACCTAACCCAACCTATCACCTCGGCGGTAATATTTGACAACATTCCTGGCGAGTTGGCCTCTACGTCTCCGTGGGACCTTTATATACATAAATAACGTAATATAACCTAACCTAACCCAACCTATCATCTCGGCGGTAATATTTGAAAACATTCATGGCGAGTTGGCATCTACGTCTCCGTGGTACTTTTATATACATCAATAACGTGGTATAACCTATCCTAACCCAAAATAACATCTCGGCGGTAATATTTGAGCACATTCCTGGCTTGTTGGCATCTACGTCTGTGTGGGACCTTTATAAACATCAATAACGTAATATAACCTAACCTAACCCAACCTAACATCTCGGCGGTAATATTTGACAACATACCTGGCGAGTTGGCCTCTACGTCTCCGTGGAACCTTCATATACACCAATAACGAAATATAACCTAACCTAACCCAACCTATCATCTCGGCGGTAATATTTGACAACATTCCAGTCGAGTTGGCCTCTACGTCTCCGTGGGACCTTCATATACAACAATAACGTAATATAACCTAACCTAACCCAATCTAACATCTCGGCGGTAATATTTGACAACATTCCTGGCGAGTTGGCTTCTCCGTCTCCGTGGGACATTTTATATACATCAATAACGTAATATAACCTAACCTAACCCAACCTATCATCTCGGCGGTAATATTTGACAACATTCCTGGCGAGTTGGTCTCTACGTCTCCGTGGGACCTTCATATACATCAATAACGAAATATAACCTAACCTAACCCAACCTATCATCTCGGCGGTAATATTTGACAACATTCATGGCGAGTTGGCATTTACGTCTCCGTAGGACCTTTATATACATCAATAACGTAATATAACCTAACGTAATCCAACCTATCACCTCGGCGGTAATATTTGACAACATTCCTGTCGAGTTGGCCTCTACGTCTCCGTTTGACCTTCATAAACATTAATAACGCAATATAACGTAACCTAACCCAACCTATCACCTCGGCGGTAATATTTGACAACATTCCTGGCGAGTTGGCCTCTACGTCTCCGTGGGACCTTTATATACATCAATAACGTAATAAAACCTAACTTAACCCAACCTAACATCTCGGCGGTAATATTTGACATCATTCCTGGCGAGTTGGCCTCTACGTCTCCGTGGGACCTTCATATACATCAATAACGTAATATAACCTAACCTAACCCAATCTAACATCTCGGCGGTAATATTTGACAACATTCCTGGCGAGTTGGCCTCTACGTCTCCGTGGGACCTTCATATACATCAATAACGAAATATAACCTAACCTAACCCAACCTAACATCTCGGCGGTAATATTTGACAACATTCCTGGCGAGTTGGCCTCTACGTCTCAGTGGGACCTTTATATACATCAATAACGTAATATAACCTAATCTAACCCAACCTAACATCTCGGCGGTAATATTTGACATCTTACCTGGCGAATTGGCCTCTACGTCTCCGTTTGACGTTCATAAACATCAATAACGTAATATAACGTAACCTAACCCAACCTATCACCTCGGCGGTAATATTTGACAACATTCCTGGCGAGTTGGCCTCTACGTCTCCGTGGAACCTTCATATAAACCAATAACGAAATATAACCTAACCTAACCCAACCTATCATCTCGGCGGTAATATCTGACATCATTCCTGGCGAGTTGGCCTCTACGTCTCCGTGGGACCTTCATATACATCAATAACGAAATATAGCCTAACCTAACCCAACCTATCATCTCGGCGGTAATATTTGACATCATTCCTGGCGAGTTGGCCTCTACGTCTCCGTGGGACCTTCATATACATCAATAACGTAATATAACCTAACCTAACCCAATCTAACATCTCGGCGGTAATATTTGACAACATACCTGGCGAGTCGGCCTCTACGTCTCCGTGGAACCTTCATATACATCAATAACGAAATATAACCTAACCTATCCCAACCTATCATCTCGGCGGTAATATTTGACAACATTCAAGGCGAGTTGGCCTCTACGTCTCCGTAGGACCTTCATATACATCAATAACGAAATATAACCTAACCTAACCCAACCTAACATCTCGGCGGTAATATTTGACAACATTCCTGGCGAGTTGGCCTCTACGTCTCAGTGGGACCTTTATATACATCAATAACGTAATATAACCTAATCTAACCCAACCTAACATCTCGGCGGTAATATTTGACATCTTACCTGGCGAGTTGGCCTCTACGTCTCCGTTTGACCTTCATAAACATCAATAACGTAATATAACGTAACCTAACCCAACCTATCACCTCGGCGGTAATATTTGACAACATTCCTGGCGAGTTGGCCTCTACGTCTCCGTGGGACCTTTAGATACATAAATAACGTAATAAAACCTAACTTAACCCAATCTGACATCTCGGCGGTAATATTTGACAACATTCCTGGCGAGTTGGCCTCTACGTCTCCGTGGAACCTTCATATAAACCAATAACGAAATATAACCTAACCTAACCCAACCTATCATCTCGGCGGTAATATCTGACATCATTCCTGGCGAGTTGGCCTCTATGTCTCCGTGGGACCTTCATATACATCAATAACGTAATATAACCTAACCTAACCCAATCTAACATCTCGGCGGTAATATTTGACAACATTCCTGGCGAGTTGGCTTCTCCGTCTCCGTGGGACATTTTATATACATCAATAACGTAATATAACCTAACCTAACCCAACCTATCATCTCGGCGGTAATATTTGACAACATTCCTGGCGAGTTGGTCTCTACGTCTCCGTGGGACCTTCATATACATCGTTTAACGAAATATAACCTAACCTAACCCAACCTATCATCGCGGCGGTAATATTTGACAACATTCATGGCGAGTTGGCCTCTACGTCTCCGTAGGACCTTTATATACATCAATAACGTAATATAACCTAACCTAACCCAACCTAACATCTCGGCGGTAATATTTGACAACATACCTGGCGAGTTGGCCTCTACGTCTCCGTGGAACTTTCATATACACCAATAACGAAATATAACCTAACCTAACCCAACCTATCATCTCGGCGGTAATATCTGACATCATTCCTGGCGAGTTGGCCTCTATGTCTCCGTGGGACCTTCATATACATCAATAACGAAATATAACCTAACCTAACCCAACCTATCATCTCGGCGGTAATATTTGACAACATTCCTGGCGAGTTGGCCTCTACGTCGCAGTGGGACCTTTATATACGTCAATAACGTAATATAACCTAACCTAACCCAATCTAACATCTCGGCGGTAATATTTGACAACATTCCTGGCGAGTTGGCTTCTCCGTCTCCGTTTGACGTTCATAAACATCAATAACGTAATATAACGTAACCTAACCCAACCTATCACCTCGGCGGTAATATTTGACAACATTCCTGGCGAGTTGGCCTCTACGTCTCCGTGGGACCTTTATATACATAAATAACGTAATATAACCTAACCTAACCCAACCTATCATCTCGGCGGTAATATTTGAAAACATTCATGGCGAGTTGGCATCTACGTCTCCGTGGTACTTTTATATACATCAATAACGTGGTATAACCTATCCTAACCCAAAATAACATCTCGGCGGTAATATTTGAGCACATTCCTGGCTTGTTGGCATCTACGTCTGTGTGGGACCTTTATAATCATCAATAACGTAATATAACCTAACCTAACCCAACCTAACATCTCGGCGGTAATATTTGACAACATACCTGGCGAGTTGGCCTCTACGTCTCCGTGGAACCTTCATATACACCAATAACGAAATATAACCTAACCTAACCCAACCTATCATCTCGGCGGTAATATTTGACAACATTCCAGTCGAGTTGGCCTCTACGTCTCCGTGGGACCTTCATATACAACAATAACGTAATATAACCTAACCTAACCCAACCTATCATCTCGGCGGTAATATTTGACATCATTCCTGGCGAGTTGGCCTCTACGTCTCCGTGGGACCTTCATATACATCAATAACGTAATATAACCTAACCTAACCCAATCTAACATCTCGGCGGTAATATTTGACAACATTCCTGGCGAGTTGGCCTCTACGTCTCCGTGGGACCTTCATATACATCAATAACGAAATATAACCTAACCTAACCCAACCTAACATCTCGGCGGTAATATTTGACAACATTCCTGGCGAGTTGGCCTCTACGTCTCAGTGGGACCTTTATATACATCAATAACGTAATATAACCTAATCTAACCCAACCTAACATCTCGGCGGTAATATTTGACATCTTACCTGGCGAATTGGCCTCTACGTCTCCGTTTGACGTTCATAAACATCAATAACGTAATATAACGTAACCTAACCCAACCTATCACCTCGGCGGTAATATTTGACAACATTCCTGGCGAGTTGGCCTCTACGTCTCCGTGGAACCTTCATATAAACCAATAACGAAATATAACCTAACCTAACCCAACCTATCATCTCGGCGGTAATATCTGACATCATTCCTGGCGAGTTGGCCTCTACGTCTCCGTGGGACCTTCATATACATCAATAACGAAATATAGCCTAACCTAACCCAACCTATCATCTCGGCGGTAATATTTGACATCATTCCTGGCGAGTTGGCCTCTACGTCTCCGTGGGACCTTCATATACATCAATAACGTAATATAACCTAACCTAACCCAATCTAACATCTCGGCGGTAATATTTGACAACATACCTGGCGAGTCGGCCTCTACGTCTCCGTGGAACCTTCATATACATCAATAACGAAATATAACCTAACCTATCCCAACCTATCATCTCGGCGGTAATATTTGACAACATTCAAGGCGAGTTGGCCTCTACGTCTCCGTAGGACCTTCATATACATCAATAACGAAATATAACCTAACCTAACCCAACCTAACATCTCGGCGGTAATATTTGACAACATTCCTGGCGAGTTGGCCTCTACGTCTCAGTGGGACCTTTATATACATCAATAACGTAATATAACCTAATCTAACCCAACCTAACATCTCGGCGGTAATATTTGACATCTTACCTGGCGAGTTGGCCTCTACGTCTCCGTTTGACCTTCATAAACATCAATAACGTAATATAACGTAACCTAACCCAACCTATCACCTCGGCGGTAATATTTGACAACATTCCTGGCGAGTTGGCCTCTACGTCTCCGTGGAACCTTCATATAAACCAATAACGAAATATAACCTAACCTAACCCAACCTATCATCTCGGCGGTAATATCTGACATCATTCCTGGCGAGTTGGCCTCTACGTCTCCGTGGGACCTTCATATACATCAATAACGAAATATAGCCTAACCTAACCCAACCTATCATCTCGGCGGTAATATTTGACATCATTCCTGGCGAGTTGGCCTCTACGTCTCCGTGGGACCTTCATATACATCAATAACGTAATATAACCTAACCTAACCCAATCTAACATCTCGGCGGTAATATTTGACAACATACCTGGCGAGTCGGCGTCTACGTCTCCGTGGAACCTTCATATACATCAATAACGAAATATAACCTAACCTATCCCAACCTATCATCTCGGCGGTAATATTTGACAACATTCAAGGCGAGTTGGCCTCTACGTCTCCGTAGGACCTTCATATACATCAATAACGAAATATAACCTAACCTAACCCAACCTAACATCTCGGCGGTAATATTTGACAACATTCCTGGCGAGTTGGCCTCTACGTCTCAGTGGGACCTTTATATACATCAATAACGTAATATAACCTAATCTAACCCAACCTAACATCTCGGCGGTAATATTTGACATCTTACCTGGCGAGTTGGCCTCTACGTCTCCGTTTGACCTTCATAAACATCAATAACGTAATATAACGTAACCTAACCCAACCTATCACCTCGGCGGTAATATTTGACAACATTCCTGGCGAGTTGGCCTCTACGTCTCCGTGGGACCTTTATATACATAAATAACGTAATAAAACCTAACTTAACCCAATCTGACATCTCGGCGGTAATATTTGACAACATTCCTGGCGAGTTGGCCTCTACGTCTCCGTGGAACCTTCATATAAACCAATAACGAAATATAACCTAACCTAACCCAACCTATCATCTCGGCGGTAATATCTGACATCATTCCTGGCGAGTTGGCCTCTATGTCTCCGTGGGACCTTCATATACATCAATAACGTAATATAACCTAACCTAACCCAATCTAACATCTCGGCGGTAATATTTGACAACATTCCTGGCGAGTTGGCTTCTCCGTCTCCGTGGGACATTTTATATACATCAATAACGTAATATAACCTAACCTAACCCAACCTATCATCTCGGCGGTAATATTTGACAACATTCCTGGCGAGTTGGTCTCTACGTCTCCGTGGGACCTTCATATACATCGTTTAACGAAATATAACCTAACCTAACCCAACCTATCATCGCGGCGGTAATATTTGACAACATTCATGGCGAGTTGGCCTCTACGTCTCCGTAGGACCTTTATATACATCAATAACGTAATATAACCTAACCTAACCCAACCTAACATCTCGGCGGTAATATTTGACAACATACCTGGCGAGTTGGCCTCTACGTCTCCGTGGAACTTTCATATACACCAATAACGAAATATAACCTAACCTAACCCAACCTATCATCTCGGCGGTAATATCTGACATCATTCCTGGCGAGTTGGCCTCTATGTCTCCGTGGGACCTTCATATACATCAATAACGAAATATAACCTAACCTAACCCAACCTATCATCTCGGCGGTAATATTTGACAACATTCCTGGCGAGTTGGCCTCTACGTCGCAGTGGGACCTTTATATACGTCAATAACGTAATATAACCTAACCTAACCCAATCTAACATCTCGGCGGTAATATTTGACAACATTCCTGGCGAGTTGGCTTCTCCGTCTCCGTTTGACGTTCATAAACATCAATAACGTAATATAACGTAACCTAACCCAACCTATCACCTCGGCGGTAATATTTGACAACATTCCTGGCGAGTTGGCCTCTACGTCTCCGTGGGACCTTTATATACATAAATAACGTAATATAACCTAACCTAACCCAACCTATCATCTCGGCGGTAATATTTGAAAACATTCATGGCGAGTTGGCATCTACGTCTCCGTGGTACTTTTATATACATCAATAACGTGGTATAACCTATCCTAACCCAAAATAACATCTCGGCGGTAATATTTGAGCACATTCCTGGCTTGTTGGCATCTACGTCTGTGTGGGACCTTTATAAACATCAATAACGTAATATAACCTAACCTAACCCAACCTAACATCTCGGCGGTAATATTTGACAACATACCTGGCGAGTTGGCCTCTACGTCTCCGTGGAACCTTCATATACACCAATAACGAAATATAACCTAACCTAACCCAACCTATCATCTCGGCGGTAATATTTGACAACATTCCAGTCGAGTTGGCCTCTACGTCTCCGTGGGACCTTCATATACAACAATAACGTAATATAACCTAACCTAACCCAACCTATCATCTCGGCGGTAATATTTGACATCATTCCTGGCGAGTTGGCCTCTACGTCTCCGTGGGACCTTCATATACATCAATAACGTAATATAACCTAACCTAACCCAATCTAACATCTCGGCGGTAATATTTGACAACATTCCTGGCGAGTTGGCCTCTACGTCTCCGTGGGACCTTCATATACATCAATAACGAAATATAACCTAACCTAACCCAACCTAACATCTCGGCGGTAATATTTGACAACATTCCTGGCGAGTTGGCCTCTACGTCTCAGTGGGACCTTTATATACATCAATAACGTAATATAACCTAATCTAACCCAACCTAACATCTCGGCGGTAATATTTGACATCTTACCTGGCGAATTGGCCTCTACGTCTCCGTTTGACGTTCATAAACATCAATAACGTAATATAACGTAACCTAACCCAACCTATCACCTCGGCGGTAATATTTGACAACATTCCTGGCGAGTTGGCCTCTACGTCTCCGTGGAACCTTCATATAAACCAATAACGAAATATAACCTAACCTAACCCAACCTATCATCTCGGCGGTAATATCTGACATCATTCCTGGCGAGTTGGCCTCTACGTCTCCGTGGGACCTTCATATACATCAATAACGAAATATAGCCTAACCTAACCCAACCTATCATCTCGGCGGTAATATTTGACATCATTCCTGGCGAGTTGGCCTCTACGTCTCCGTGGGACCTTCATATACATCAATAACGTAATATAACCTAACCTAACCCAATCTAACATCTCGGCGGTAATATTTGACAACATACCTGGCGAGTCGGCCTCTACGTCTCCGTGGAACCTTCATATACATCAATAACGAAATATAACCTAACCTATCCCAACCTATCATCTCGGCGGTAATATTTGACAACATTCAAGGCGAGTTGGCCTCTACGTCTCCGTAGGACCTTCATATACATCAATAACGAAATATAACCTAACCTAACCCAACCTAACATCTCGGCGGTAATATTTGACAACATTCCTGGCGAGTTGGCCTCTACGTCTCAGTGGGACCTTTATATACATCAATAACGTAATATAACCTAATCTAACCCAACCTAACATCTCGGCGGTAATATTTGACATCTTACCTGGCGAGTTGGCCTCTACGTCTCCGTTTGACCTTCATAAACATCAATAACGTAATATAACGTAACCTAACCCAACCTATCACCTCGGCGGTAATATTTGACAACATTCCTGGCGAGTTGGCCTCTACGTCTCCGTGGGACCTTTATATACATAAATAACGTAATAAAACCTAACTTAACCCAATCTGACATCTCGGCGGTAATATTTGACAACATTCCTGGCGAGTTGGCCTCTACGTCTCCGTGGAACCTTCATATAAACCAATAACGAAATATAACCTAACCTAACCCAACCTATCATCTCGGCGGTAATATCTGACATCATTCCTGGCGAGTTGGCCTCTATGTCTCCGTGGGACCTTCATATACATCAATAACGTAATATAACCTAACCTAACCCAATCTAACATCTCGGCGGTAATATTTGACAACATTCCTGGCGAGTTGGCTTCTCCGTCTCCGTGGGACATTTTATATACATCAATAACGTAATATAACCTAACCTAACCCAACCTATCATCTCGGCGGTAATATTTGACAACATTCCTGGCGAGTTGGTCTCTACGTCTCCGTGGGACCTTCATATACATCGTTTAACGAAATATAACCTAACCTAACCCAACCTATCATCGCGGCGGTAATATTTGACAACATTCATGGCGAGTTGGCCTCTACGTCTCCGTAGGACCTTTATATACATCAATAACGTAATATAACCTAACCTAACCCAACCTAACATCTCGGCGGTAATATTTGACAACATACCTGGCGAGTTGGCCTCTACGTCTCCGTGGAACTTTCATATACACCAATAACGAAATATAACCTAACCTAACCCAACCTATCATCTCGGCGGTAATATCTGACATCATTCCTGGCGAGTTGGCCTCTATGTCTCCGTGGGACCTTCATATACATCAATAACGAAATATAACCTAACCTAACCCAACCTATCATCTCGGCGGTAATATTTGACAACATTCCTGGCGAGTTGGCCTCTACGTCGCAGTGGGACCTTTATATACGTCAATAACGTAATATAACCTAACCTAACCCAATCTAACATCTCGGCGGTAATATTTGACAACATTCCTGGCGAGTTGGCTTCTCCGTCTCCGTTTGACGTTCATAAACATCAATAACGTAATATAACGTAACCTAACCCAACCTATCACCTCGGCGGTAATATTTGACAACATTCCTGGCGAGTTGGCCTCTACTTCTCCGTGGGACCTTTATATACATAAATAACGTAATATAACCTAACCTAACCCAACCTATCATCTCGGCGGTAATATTTGAAAACATTCATGGCGAGTTGGCATCTACGTCTCCGTGGTACTTTTATATACATCAATAACGTGGTATAACCTATCCTAACCCAAAATAACATCTCGGCGGTAATATTTGAGCACATTCCTGGCTTGTTGGCATCTACGTCTGTGTGGGACCTTTATAAACATCAATAACGTAATATAACCTAACCTAACCCAACCTAACATCTCGGCGGTAATATTTGACAACATACCTGGCGAGTTGGCCTCTACGTCTCCGTGGAACCTTCATATACACCAATAACGAAATATAACCTAACCTAACCCAACCTATCATCTCGGCGGTAATATCTGACATCATTCCTGGCGAGTTGGCCTCTATGTCTCCGTGGGACCTTCATATACATCAATAACGTAATATAACCTAACCTAACCCAATCTAACATCTCGGCGGTAATATTTGACAACATTCCTGGCGAGTTGGCTTCTCCGTCGCCGTGGGACCTTTATATACATCAATAACGTAATATAATCTAACCTAACCCAACCTAACATCTCGGCGGTAATATTTGACAACATACCTGGCGATTTGGCCTCTACGTCTCCGTGGAACCTTCATATACATCAATAACGAAATACAACCTAACCTAACCCAACCTAACATCTCGGCGGTAATATTTGAAAACATTCATCGCGAGTTGGCATCTACGTCTCCGTGGTACTTTTATATACATCAATAACGTAATATAACCTATCCTAACCCAAAATAACATCTCGGCGGTAATATTTGAGCACATTGCTGGCTTGTTGGCATCTACGTCTGTGTGGGACCTTTATAAACATCAATAACGTAATATGACCTAACCTAACCCAACCTAACATCTCGGCGGTAATATTTGACAACATACCTGGCGAGTTGGCCTCTACGTCTCCGTGGAACCTTCATATACACCAATAACGAAATATAACCTAACCTAACCCAACCTATCATCTCGGCGGTAATATCTGACATCATTCCTGGCGAGTTGGCCTCTATGTCTCCGTGGGACCTTCATATACATCAATAACGTAATATAACCTAACCTAACCCAATCTAACATCTCGGCGATAATATTTGACAACATTCCTGGCGAGTTGGCTTCTCCGTCGCCGTGGGACCTTTATATACATCAATAACGTAATATAATCTAACCTAACCCAACCTAACATCTCGGCGGTAATATTTGACATCATTCCTGGCGAGTTGGCCCCTACGTCTCCGTGGGACCTTCATATACATCAATAACGTAATATAACCTAACCTAACCCAATCTAACATCTCGGCGGTAATATTTGACAACATACCTGGAGAGTCGGCCTCTACGTCTCCGTGGAACCTTCATATACATCAATAACGAAATATAACCTAACCTATCCCAACCTATCATCTCGGCGGTAATATTTGACAACATTCAAGGCGAGTTGGCCTCTACGTCTCCGTGGGACCTTCATATACATCAATAACGAAATATAACCTAACCTAACCCAACCTAACATCTCGGCGGTAATATTTGACAACATTCCTGGCGAGTTGGCCTCTACGTCTCAGTGG
Organism: Xylocopa violacea; assembly: GCA_963969225.1. Classification (NCBI taxonomy): domain Eukaryota; kingdom Metazoa; phylum Arthropoda; class Insecta; order Hymenoptera; family Apidae; genus Xylocopa; species Xylocopa violacea. The sequence goes on along the minus strand of CAXAJV010000147.1, from coordinate 1,899,409 downwards.
GACCTTTATATACATCAATAACGTAATATAACCTAATCTAACCCAACCTAACATCTCGGCGGTAATATTTGACATCTTACCTGGCGAGTTGGCCTCTACGTCTCCGTTTGACGTTCATAAACATCAATAACGTAATATAACGTAACCTAACCCAACCTATCACCTCGGCGGTAATATTTGACAACATTCCTGGCGAGTTGGCCTCTACGTCTCCGTGGAACCTTCATATAAACCAATAACGAAATATAACCTAACCTAACCCAACCTATCATCTCGGCGGTAATATCTGACATCATTCCTGGCGAGTTGGCCTCTATGTCTCCGTGGGACCTTCATATACATCAATAACGTAATATAACCTAACCTAACCCAATCTAACATCTCGGCGGTAATATTTGACAACATTCCTGGCGAGTTGGCCTCTACGTCGCAGTGGGACCTTTATATACGTCAATAACGTAATATAACCTAACCTAACCCAACCTATCATCTCGGCGGTAATATCTGACATCATTCCTGGCGAGTTGGCCTCTATGTCTCCGTGGGACCTTCATATACATCAATAACGTAATATAACCTAACCTAACCCAATCTAACATCTCGGCGGTAATATTTGACAACATTCCTGGCGAGTTGGCTTCTCCGTCGCCGTGGGACCTTTATATACATCAATAACGTAATATAATCTAACCTAACCCAACCTAACATCTCGGCGGTAATATTTGACAACATACCTGGCGATTTGGCCTCTACGTCTCCGTGGAACCTTCATATACATCAATAACGAAATATAACCTAACATAACCCAACCTATCATCTCGGCGGTAATATTTGACATCATTCCTGGCGAGTTGGCCTCTACGTCTCCGTGGGACCTTTATATACATAAATAACGTAATAAAACCTAACTTAACCCAATCTGACACAGCGGCGGTAATATTTGACAACATTCCTGGCGAGTTGGCCTCTACGTCTCCGTGGAACCTTCATATACACCAATAACGAAATATAACCTAACCTAACCCAACCTAACATCTCTGCGGTAATATTTGACAACATACCTGGCGAGTTGGCCTCTACGTCTCCGTTTGACCTTCATAAACATCAATAACGTAATATAACGTAACCTAACCCAACCTATCACCTCGGCGGTAATATTTGACAACATTCCTGTCGAGTTGGCCTCTACGTCTCCGTGGGACCTTCATATACAACAATAACGAAATATAACCTAACCTAACCCAACCTATCATCTCGGCGGTAATATTTGACATCATTCCTGGCGAGTTGGCCTCTACGTCTCCGTGGGACCTTCATATACATCAATAACGTAATATAACCTAACCTAACCCAATCTAACATCTCGGCGGTAATATTTGACAACATTCCTGGCGAGTTGGCCTCTACGTCTCCGTGGGACCTTCATATACATCAATAACGAAATATAACCTAACCTAACCCAACCTAACATCTCGGCGGTAATATTTGACAACATTCCTGGCGAGTTGGCCTCTACGTCTCAGTGGGACCTTTATATACATCAATAACGTAATATAACCTAATCTAACCCAACCTAACATCTCGGCGGTAATATTTGACATCTTACCTGGCGAATTGGCCTCTACGTCTCCGTTTGACGTTCATAAACATCAATAACGTAATATAACGTAACCTAACCCAACCTATCACCTCGGCGGTAATATTTGACAACATTCCTGGCGAGTTGGCCTCTACGTCTCCGTGGAACCTTCATATAAACCAATAACGAAATATAACCTAACCTAACCCAACCTATCATCTCGGCGGTAATATCTGACATCATTCCTGGCGAGTTGGCCTCTACGTCTCCGTGGGACCTTCATATACATCAATAACGAAATATAGCCTAACCTAACCCAACCTATCATCTCGGCGGTAATATTTGACATCATTCCTGGCGAGTTGGCCTCTACGTCTCCGTGGGACCTTCATATACATCAATAACGTAATATAACCTAACCTAACCCAATCTAACATCTCGGCGGTAATATTTGACAACATACCTGGCGAGTCGGCCTCTACGTCTCCGTGGAACCTTCATATACATCAATAACGAAATATAACCTAACCTATCCCAACCTATCATCTCGGCGGTAATATTTGACAACATTCAAGGCGAGTTGGCCTCTACGTCTCCGTAGGACCTTCATATACATCAATAACGAAATATAACCTAACATAACCCAACCTATCATCTCGGCGGTAATATTTGACATCATTCCTGGCGAGTTGGCCTCTACGTCTCCGTGGGACCTTTATATACATAAATAACGTAATAAAACCTAACTTAACCCAATCTGACATCTCGGCGGTAATATTTGACAACATTCCTGGCGAGTTGGCCTCTACGTCTCAGTGGGACCTTTATATACATCAATAACGTAATATAACCTAATCTAACCCAACCTAACATCTCGGCGGTAATATTTGACATCTTACCTGGCGAGTTGGCCTCTACGTCTCCGTTTGACGTTCATAAACACCAATAACGTAATATAACGTAACCTAACCCAACCTATCACCTCGGCGGTAATATTTGACAACATTCCTGGCGAGTTGGCCTCTACGTCTCCGTGGGACCTTCATATACATCAATAACGAAATATAACCTAACCTAACCCAACCTAACATCTCGGCGGTAATATTTGACAACATTCCTGGCGAGTTGGCCTCTACGTCTCAGTGGGACCTTTATATACATCAATAACGTAATATAACCTAATCTAACCCAACCTAACATCTCGGCGGTAATATTTGACATCTTACCTGGCGAGTTGGCCTCTACGTCTCCGTTTGACGTTCATAAACATCAATAACGTAATATAACGTAACCTAACCCAACCTATCACCTCGGCGGTAATATTTGACAACATTCCTGGCGAGTTGGCCTCTACGTCTCCGTGGAACCTTCATATAAACCAATAACGAAATATAACCTAACCTAACCCAACCTATCATCTCGGCGGTAATATCTGACATCATTCCTGGCGAGTTGGCCTCTATGTCTCCGTGGGACCTTCATATACATCAATAACGTAATATAACCTAACCTAACCCAATCTAACATCTCGGCGGTAATATTTGACAACATTCCTGGCGAGTTGGCCTCTACGTCTCCGTGGAACCTTCATACACACCAATAACGAAATATAACCTAACCTAACCCAACCTATCATCTCGGCGGTAATATCTGACATCATTCCTGGCGAGTTGGCCTCTATGTCTCCGTGGGACCTTCATATACATCAATAACGTAATATAACCTAACCTAACCCAATCTAACATCTCGGCGGTAATATTTGACAACATTCCTGGCGAGTTGGCTTCTCCGTCGCCGTGGGACCTTTATATACATCAATAACGTAATATAATCTAACCTAACCCAACCTAACATCTCGGCGGTAATATTTGACAACATACCTGGCGATTTGGCCTCTACGTCTCCGTGGAACCTTCATATACATCAATAACGAAATATAACCTAACATAACCCAACCTATCATCTCGGCGGTAATATTTGACATCATTCCTGGCGAGTTGGCCTCTACGTCTCCGTGGGACCTTTATATACATAAATAACGTAATAAAACCTAACTTAACCCAATCTGACATCTCGGCGGTAATATTTGACAACATTCCTGGCGAGTTGGCCTCTACGTCTCCGTGGAACCTTCATATACACCAATAACGAAATATAACCTAACCTAACCCAACCTATCATCTCGGCGGTAATATCTGACATCATTCCTGGCGAGTTGGCCTCTATGTCTCCGTGGGACCTTCATATACATCAATAACGAAATATAACCTAACCTAACCCAACCTATCATCTCGGCGGTAATATTTGACAACATTCCTGGCGAGTTGGCCTCTACGTCGCAGTGGGACCTTTATATACGTCAATAACGTAATATAACCTAACCTAACCCAACCTATCATCTCGGCGGTAATATCTGACATCATTCCTGGCGAGTTGGCCTCTATGTCTCCGTGGGACCTTCATATACATCAATAACGTAATATAACCTAACCTAACCCAATCTAACATCTCGGCGGTAATATTTGACAACATTCCTGGCGAGTTGGCTTCTCCGTCGCCGTGGGACCTTTATATACATCAATAACGTAATATAATCTAACCTAACCCAACCTAACATCTCGGCGGTAATATTTGACAACATACCTGGCGATTTGGCCTCTACGTCTCCGTGGAACCTTCATATACATCAATAACGAAATATAACCTAACATAACCCAACCTATCATCTCGGCGGTAATATTTGACATCATTCCTGGCGAGTTGGCCTCTACGTCTACGTGGGACCTTTATATACATAAATAACGTAATAAAACCTAACTTAACCCAATCTGACATCTCGGCGGTAATATTTGACAACATTCCTGGCGAGTTGGCCTCTACGTGTCCGTGGAACCTTCATATACACCAATAACGAAATATAACCTAACCTAACCCAACCTATCATCTCGGCGGTAATATCTGACATCATTCCTGGCGAGTTGGCCTCTATGTCTCCGTGGGACCTTCATATACATCAATAACGAAATATAACCTAACCTAACCCAACCTATCATCTCGGCGGTAATATTTGACAACATTCCTGGCGAGTTGGCCTCTACGTCGCAGTGGGACCTTTATATACGTCAATAACGTAATATAACCTAACCTAACCCAATCTAACATCTCGGCGGTAATATTTGACAACATTCCTGGCGAGTTGGCTTCTCCGTCTCCGTGGGACATTTTATATACATCAATAACGTAATATAACCTAACCTAACCCAACCTATCATCTCGGCGGTAATATTTGACAACATTCCTGGCGAGTTGGTCTCTACGTCTCCGTGGGACCTTCATATACATCAATAACGAAATATAACCTAACCTAACCCAACCTATCATCTCGGCGGTAATATTTGACAACATTCATGGCGAGTTGGCATTTACGTCTCCGTAGGACCTTTATATACATCAATAACGTAATATAACCTAACGTAATCCAACCTATCACCTCGGCGGTAATATTTGACAACATTCCTGTCGAGTTGGCCTCTACGTCTCCGTTTGACCTTCATAAACATTAATAACGCAATATAACGTAACCTAACCCAACCTATCACCTCGGCGGTAATATTTGACAACATTCCTGGCGAGTTGGCCTCTACGTCTCCGTGGGACCTTTATATACATCAATAACGTAATAAAACCTAACTTAACCCAACCTAACATCTCGGCGGTAATATTTGACAACGTTCCGGGCTAGTAGGCTTCTCCGTCTCCGTGGGATCTTTTTATACATCAATAACGTAATATAACCTATCCTAACCCAACCTAACATCTCTGCGGTAATATTTGACAACATACCTGGCGAGTTGGCCTCTACGTCTCCGTTTGACCTTCATAAACATCAATAACGTAATATAACGTAACCTAACCCAACCTATCACCTCGGCGGTAATATTTGACAACATTCCTGTCGAGTTGGCCTCTACGTCTCCGTGGGACCTTCATATACAACAATAACGAAATATAACCTAACCTAACCCAACCTATCATCTCGGCGGTAATATTTGACATCATTCCTGGCGAGTTGGCCTCTACGTCTCCGTGGGACCTTCATATACATCAATAACGTAATATAACCTAACCTAACCCAATCTAACATCTCGGCGGTAATATTTGACAACATTCCTGGCGAGTTGGCCTCTACGTCTCCGTGGGACCTTCATATACATCAATAACGAAATATAACCTAACCTAACCCAACCTATCATCTCGGCGGTAATATTTGACAACATTCCTGGCGAGTTGGCCTCTACGTCTCAGTGGGACCTTTATATACATCAATAACGTAATATAACCTAATCTAACCCAACCTAACATCTCGGCGGTAATATTTGACATCTTACCTGGCGAATTGGCCTCTACGTCTCCGTTTGACGTTCATAAACATCAATAACGTAATATAACGTAACCTAACCCAACCTATCACCTCGGCGGTAATATTTGACAACATTCCTGGCGAGTTGGCCTCTACGTCTCCGTGGAACCTTCATATAAACCAATAACGAAATATAACCTAACCTAACCCAACCTATCATCTCGGCGGTAATATTTGACATCATTCCTGGCGAGTTGGCCTCTACGTCTCCGTGGGACCTTCATATACATCAATAACGTAATATAACCTAACCTAACCCAATCTAACATCTCGGCGGTAATATTTGACAACATACCTGGCGAGTCGGCCTCTACGTCTCCGTGGAACCTTCATATACATCAATAACGAAATATAACCTAACCTATCCCAACCTATCATCTCGGCGGTAATATTTGACAACATTCAAGGCGAGTTGGCCTCTACGTCTCCGTAGGACCTTCATATACATCAATAACGAAATATAACCTAACCTAACCCAACCTAACATCTCGGCGGTAATATTTGACAACATTCCTGGCGAGTTGGCCTCTACGTCTCAGTGGGACCTTTATATACATCAATAACGTAATATAACCTAATCTAACCCAACCTAACATCTCGGCGGTAATATTTGACATCTTACCTGGCGAGTTGGCCTCTACGTCTCCGTTTGACGTTCATAAACACCAATAACGTAATATAACGTAACCTAACCCAACCTATCACCTCGGCGGTAATATTTGACAACATTCCTGGCGAGTTGGCCTCTACGTCTCCGTGGGACCTTTATATACATAAATAACGTAATAAAACCTAACTTAACCCAATCTGACATCTCGGCGGTAATATTTGACAACATTCCTGGCGAGTTGGCCTCTACGTCTCCGTGGAACCTTCATATACACCAATAACGAAATATAACCTAACCTAACCCAACCTATCATCTCGGCGGTAATATCTGACATCATTCCTTGCGAGTTGGCATCTATGTCTCCGTGGGACCTTCATATACATCAATAACGTAATATAACCTAACCTAACCCAATCTAACATCTCGGCGGTAATATTTGACATCATTCCTGGCGAGTTGGCCTCTACGTCTCCGTGGGACCTTCATATACATCAATAACGTAATATAAGCTAACCTAACCCAATCTAACATCTCGGCGGTAATATTTGACAACATACCTGGCGAGTCGGCCTCTACGTCTCCGTGGAACCTTCATATACATCAATAACGAAATATAACCGAACCTATCCCAACCTATCATCTCGGCGGTAATATTTGACAATATTCCTGGCGAGTTGGCCTCTATGTCTCAGTGGGACCTTCATATACATCAATAACGAAATATAACCTAACCTAACCCAACCTAACATCTCGGCGGTAATATTTGACAACATTCCTGGCGAGTTGGCCTCTACGTCTCAGTGGGACCTTTATATACATCAATAACGTAATATAACCTAATCTAACCCAACCTAACATCTCGGCGGTAATATTTGACATCTTACCTGGCGAGTTGGCCTCTACGTCTCCGTTTGACCTTCATAAACATCAATAACGTAATATAACGTAACCTAACCCAACCTATCACCTCGGCGGTAATATTTGACAACATTCCTGGCGAGTTGGCCTCTACGTCTCCGTGGGACCTTTATATACATAAATAACGTAATAAAACCTAACTTAACCCAATCTGACATTCCGGCGGTAATATTTGACAACATTCCTGGCGAGTTGGCCTCTACGTCTCCGTGGAACCTTCATATAAACCAATAACGAAATATAACCTAACCTAACCCAACCTATCATCTCGGCGGTAATATCTGACATCATTCCTGGCGAGTTGGCCTCTATGTCTCCGTGGGACCTTCATATACATCAATAACGTAATATAACCTAACCTAACCCAATATAACATCTCGGCGGTAATATTTGACAACATTCCTGGCGAGTTGGCTTCTCCGTCTCCGTGGAACATTTTATATACATCAATAACGTAATATAACCTAACCTAACCCAACCTATCATCTCGGCGGTAATATTTGACAACATTCCTGGCGAGTTGGTCTCTACGTCTCCGTGGGACCTTCATATACATCGTTTAACGAAATATAACCTAACCTAACCCAACCTATCATCGCGGCGGTAATATTTGACAACATTCATGGCGAGTTGGCCTCTACGTCTCCGTAGGACCTTTATATACATCAATAACGTAATATAACCTAACCTAACCCAACCTAACATCTCGGCGGTAATATTTGACAACATACCTGGCGAGTTGGCCTCTACGTCTCCGTGGAACTTTCATATACACCAATAACGAAATATAACCTAACCTAACCCAACCTATCATCTCGGCGGTAATATCTGACATCATTCCTGGCGAGTTGGCCTCTATGTCTCCGTGGGACCTTCATATACATCAATAACGAAATATAACCTAACCTAACCCAACCTATCATCTCGGCGGTAATATTTGACAACATTCCTGGCGAGTTGGCCTCTACGTCGCAGTGGGACCTTTATATACGTCAATAACGTAATATAACCTAACCTAACCCAATCTAACATCTCGGCGGTAATATTTGACAACATTCCTGGCGAGTTGGCTTCTCCGTCTCCGTTTGACGTTCATAAACATCAATAACGTAATATAACGTAACCTAACCCAACCTATCACCTCGGCGGTAATATTTGACAACATTCCTGGCGAGTTGGCCTCTACGTCTCCGTGGGACCTTTATATACATAAATAACGTAATATAACCTAACCTAACCCAACCTATCATCTCGGCGGTAATATTTGAAAACATTCATGGCGAGTTGGCATCTACGTCTCCGTGGTACTTTTATATACATCAATAACGTGGTATAACCTATCCTAACCCAAAATAACATCTCGGCGGTAATATTTGAGCACATTCCTGGCTTGTTGGCATCTACGTCTGTGTGGGACCTTTATAAACATCAATAACGTAATATAACCTAACCTAACCCAACCTAACATCTCGGCGGTAATATTTGACAACATACCTGGCGAGTTGGCCTCTACGTCTCCGTGGAACCTTCATATACACCAATAACGAAATATAACCTAACCTAACCCAACCTATCATCTCGGCGGTAATATCTGACATCATTCCTGGCGAGTTGGCCTCTATGTCTCCGTGGGACCTTCATATACATCAATAACGTAATATAACCTAACCTAACCCAATCTAACATCTCGGCGGTAATATTTGACAACATTCCTGGCGAGTTGGCTTCTCCGTCGCCGTGGGACCTTTATATACATCAATAACGTAATATAATCTAACCTAACCCAACCTAACATCTCGGCGGTAATATTTGACAACATACCTGGCGATTTGGCCTCTACGTCTCCGTGGAACCTTCATATACATCAATAACGAAATACAACCTAACCTAACCCAACCTAACATCTCGGCGGTAATATTTGAAAACATTCATCGCGAGTTGGCATCTACGTCTCCGTGGTACTTTTATATACATCAATAACGTAATATAACCTATCCTAACCCAAAATAACATCTCGGCGGTAATATTTGAGCACATTGCTGGCTTGTTGGCATCTACGTCTGTGTGGGACCTTTATAAACATCAATAACGTAATATGACCTAACCTAACCCAACCTAACATCTCGGCGGTAATATTTGACAACATACCTGGCGAGTTGGCCTCTACGTCTCCGTGGAACCTTCATATACACCAATAACGAAATATAACCTAACCTAACCCAACCTATCATCTCGGCGGTAATATCTGACATCATTCCTGGCGAGTTGGCCTCTATGTCTCCGTGGGACCTTCATATACATCAATAACGTAATATAACCTAACCTAACCCAATCTAACATCTCGGCGGTAATATTTGACAACATTCCTGGCGAGTTGGCTTCTCCGTCGCCGTGGGACCTTTATATACATCAATAACGTAATATAATCTAACCTAACCCAACCTAACATCTCGGCGGTAATATTTGACAACATACCTGGCGATTTGGCCTCTACGTCTCCGTGGAACCTTCATATACATCAATAACGAAATATAACCTAACATAACCCAACCTATCATCTCGGCGGTAATATTTGACATCATTCCTGGCGAGTTGGCCTCTACGTCTCCGTGGGACCTTTATATACATCAATAACGTAATATAACCTAACCTAACCCAACCTAACATCTCTGCGGTAATATTTGACAACATACCTGGCGAGTTGGCCTCTACGTCTCCGTTTGACCTTCATAAACATCAATAACGTAATATAACGTAACCTAACCCAACCTATCACCTCGGCGGAAATATTTGACAACATTCCTGTCGAGTTGGCCTCTACGTCTCCGTGGGACCTTCATATACAACAATAACGAAATATAACCTAACCTAACCCAACCTATCATCTCGGCGGTAATATTTGACATCATTCCTGGCGAGTTGGCCCCTACGTCTCCGTGGGACCTTCATATACATCAATAACGTAATATAACCTAACCTAACCCAATCTAACATCTCGGCGGTAATATTTGACAACATACCTGGAGAGTCGGCCTCTACGTCTCCGTGGAACCTTCATATACATCAATAACGAAATATAACCTAACCTATCCCAACCTATCATCTCGGCGGTAATATTTGACAACATTCAAGGCGAGTTGGCCTCTACGTCTCCGTGGGACCTTCATATACATCAATAACGAAATATAACCTAACCTAACCCAACCTAACATCTCGGCGGTAATATTTGACAACATTCCTGGCGAGTTGGCCTCTACGTCTCAGTGGGACCTTTATATACATCAATAACGTAATATAACCTAATCTAACCCAACCTAACATCTCGGCGGTAATATTTGACAACATACCTGGCGATTTGGCCTCTACGTCTCCGTGGAACCTTCATATACATCAATAACGAAATACAACCTAACCTAACCCAACCTAACATCTCGGCGGTAATATTTGAAAACATTCATCGCGAGTTGGCATCTACGTCTCCGTGGTACTTTTATATACATCAATAACGTAATATAACCTATCCTAACCCAAAATAACATCTCGGCGGTAATATTTGAGCACATTGCTGGCTTGTTGGCATCTACGTCTGTGTGGGACCTTTATAAACATCAATAACGTAATATGACCTAACCTAACCCAACCTAACATCTCGGCGGTAATATTTGACAACATACCTGGCGAGTTGGCCTCTACGTCTCCGTGGAACCTTCATATACACCAATAACGAAATATAACCTAACCTAACCCAACCTATCATCTCGGCGGTAATATCTGACATCATTCCTGGCGAGTTGGCCTCTATGTCTCCGTGGGACCTTCATATACATCAATAACGTAATATAACCTAACCTAACCCAATCTAACATCTCGGCGGTAATATTTGACAACATTCCTGGCGAGTTGGCTTCTCCGTCGCCGTGGGACCTTTATATACATCAATAACGTAATATAATCTAACCTAACCCAACCTAACATCTCGGCGGTAATATTTGACAACATACCTGGCGATTTGGCCTCTACGTCTCCGTGGAACCTTCGTATACATCAATAACGAAATATAACCTAACATAACCCAACCTATCATCTCGGCGGTAATATTTGACATCATTCCTGGCGAGTTGGCCTCTACGTCTCCGTGGGACCTTTATATACATAAATAACGTAATAAAACCTAACTTAACCCAATCTGACATCTCGGCGGTAATATTTGACAACATTCCTGGCGAGTTGGCCTCTACGTCTCCGTGGAACCTTCATATACACCAATAACGAAATATAACCTAACCTAACCCAACCTATCATCTCGGCGGTAATATCTGACATCATTCCTGGCGAGTTGGCCTCTATGTCTCCGTGGGACCTTCATATACATCAATAACGAAATATAACCTAACCTAACCCAACCTATCATCTCGGCGGTAATATTTGACAACATTCCTGGCGAGTTGGCCTCTACGTCGCAGTGGGACCTTTATATACGTCAATAACGTAATATAACCTAACCTAACCCAATCTAACATCTCGGCGTTAATATTTGACAACATTCCTGGCGAGTTGGCTTCTCCGTCTCCGTGGGACATTTTATATACATCAATAACGTAATATAACCTAACCTAACCCAACCTATCATCTCGGCGGTAATATTTGACAACATTCCTGGCGAGTTGGTCTCTACGTCTCCGTGGGACCTTCATATAAATCAATAACGAAATATAACATAACCTAACCCAACCTATCATCTCGGCGGTAATATTTGACAACATTCATGGCGAGTTGGCATTTACGTCTCCGTAGGACCTTTATATACATCAATAACGTAATATAACCTAACGTAACCCAACCTATCACCTCGGCGGTAATATTTGACAACATTCCTGTCGAGTTGGCCTCTACGTCTCCGTTTGACCTTCATAAACATTCATAACGCAATATAACGTAACCTAACCCAACCTATCACCTCGGCGGTAATATTTGACAACATTCCTGGCGAGTTGGCCTCTACGTCTCCGTGGGACCTTTATATACATCAATAACGTAATAAAACCTAACTTAACCCAACCTAACATCTCGGCGGTAATATTTGACAACGTTCCTGGCTAGTAGGCTTCTCCGTCTCCGTGGGATCTTTTTATACATCAATAACGTAATATAACTTATCCTAACCCAACCTAACATCTCGGCGGTAATATTTGACAACATACCTGGCGAGTTGGCCTCTACGTCTCCGTGGGACCTTCATATACATCAATAACGAAATATAACCTAACTTAACCCAACCTAACATCTCGGCGGTAATATTTGAAAACATTCCTGGCGATTTGGCTTCTCCGTCTCCGTGGGATCTTTTTATACATCAATAACGTAATATAACCTAACCTAACCCAACCTAACATCTCGGCGATAATATTTCATCACATTCCTGGCTTGTTGGCCTCTACGTCTCCGCGGGACCTTTATATACATCTATAACGTGATATAACCTAACCTAACCCAACCTAACATCCCGTCGGTAATATTTGAAAACATTCCTGGCGAGTTGTCCTCTACGTCCCAGTGGGACCTTCATATACATCAATAACGAAATATAACCTAACCTAACCCAACCTAACATCTCGGCGGTAATATTTGAAAACATTCCTGGCGAGTTGGCTTCTCCGTCTCCGTGGGACCTTTATATACATCAATAACGTAATATAACCTAACCTAACCCAACCTAACATCTCGGCGGTAATATTTGACAACATACCTGGCGAGTTGGCTTCTACGTCTCCGCGGGACATTTATATACATCAATAACGTAATTTAACCTAAACTAACCCAACCTATCATCTCGGCGGTAATATTTGACAACATTCCTGGCGAGTTGGCCCCTACGTCTCCGTGGGACCTTCATATACATCAATAACGTAATATAACCTAACCTAACCCAATCTAACATCTCGGCGGTAATATTTGACAACATACCTGGAGAGTCGGCCTCTACGTCTCCGTGGAACCTTCATATACATCAATAACGAAATATAACCTAACCTATCCCAACCTATCATCTCGGCGGTAATATTTGACAACATTCAAGGCGAGTTGGCCTCTACGTCTCCGTGGGACCTTCATATACATCAATAACGAAATATAACCTAACCTAACCCAACCTAACATCTCGGCGGTAATATTTGACAACATTCCTGGCGAGTTGGCCTCTACGCCTCAGTGGGACCTTTATATACATCAATAACGTAATATAACCTAATCTAACCCAACCTAACATCTCGGCGGTAATATTTGACATCTTACCTGGCGAGTTGGCCTCTACGTCTCCGTTTGACGTTCATAAACATCAATAACGTAATATAACGTAACCTAACCCAACCTATCACCTCGGCGGTAATATTTGACAACATTCCTGGCGAGTTGGCCTCTACGTCTCCGTGGAACCTTCATATAAACCAATAACGAAATATAACCTAACCTAACCCAACCTATCATCTCGGCGGTAATATCTGACATCATTCCTGGCGAGTTGGCCTCTATGTCTCCGTGGGACCTTCATATACATCAATAACGTAATATAACCTAACCTAACCCAATCTAACATCTCGGCGGTAATATTTGACAACATTCCTGGCGAGTTGGCCTCTACGTCTCCGTGGAACCTTCATACACACCAATAACGAAATATAACCTAACCTAACCCAACCTATCATCTCGGCGGTAATATCTGACATCATTCCTGGCGAGTTGGCCTCTATGTCTCCGTGGGACCTTCATATACATCAATAACGTAATATAACCTAACCTAACCCAATCTAACATCTCGGCGGTAATATTTGACAACATTCCTGGCGAGTTGGCTTCTCCGTCGCCGTGGGACCTTTATATACATCAATAACGTAATATAATCTAACCTAACCCAACCTAACATCTCGGCGGTAATATTTGACAACATACCTGGCGATTTGGCCTCTACGTCTCCGTGGAACCTTCATATACATCAATAACGAAATATAACCTAACATAACCCAACCTATCATCTCGGCGGTAATATTTGACATCATTCCTGGCGAGTTGGCCTCTACGTCTCCGTGGGACCTTTATATACATAAATAACGTAATAAAACCTAACTTAACCCAATCTGACATCTCGGCGGTAATATTTGACAACATTCCTGGCGAGTTGGCCTCTACGTCTCCGTGGAACCTTCATATACACCAATAACGAAATATAACCTAACCTAACCCAACCTATCATCTCGGCGGTAATATCTGACATCATTCCTGGCGAGTTGGCCTCTATGTCTCCGTGGGACCTTCATATACATCAATAACGAAATATAACCTAACCTAACCCAACCTATCATCTCGGCGGTAATATTTGACAACATTCCTGGCGAGTTGGCCTCTACGTCGCAGTGGGACCTTTATATACGTCAATAACGTAATATAACCTAACCTAACCCAACCTATCATCTCGGCGGTAATATCTGACATCATTCCTGGCGAGTTGGCCTCTATGTCTCCGTGGGACCTTCATATACATCAATAACGTAATATAACCTAACCTAACCCAATCTAACATCTCGGCGGTAATATTTGACAACATTCCTGGCGAGTTGGCTTCTCCGTCGCCGTGGGACCTTTATATACATCAATAACGTAATATAATCTAACCTAACCCAACCTAACATCTCGGCGGTAATATTTGACAACATACCTGGCGATTTGGCCTCTACGTCTCCGTGGAACCTTCATATACATCAATAACGAAATATAACCTAACATAACCCAACCTATCATCTCGGCGGTAATATTTGACATCATTCCTGGCGAGTTGGCCTCTACGTCTCCGTGGGACCTTTATATACATAAATAACGTAATAAAACCTAACTTAACCCAATCTGACATCTCGGCGGTAATATTTGACAACATTCCTGGCGAGTTGGCCTCTACGTCTCCGTGGAACCTTCATATACACCAATAACGAAATATAACCTAACCTAACCCAACCTATCATCTCGGCGGTAATATCTGACATCATTCCTGGCGAGTTGGCCTCTATGTCTCCGTGGGACCTTCATATACATCAATAACGAAATATAACCTAACCTAACCCAACCTATCATCTCGGCGGTAATATTTGACAACATTCCTGGCGAGTTGGCCTCTACGTCGCAGTGGGACCTTTATATACGTCAATAACGTAATATAACCTAACCTAACCCAATCTAACATCTCGGCGGTAATATTTGACAACATTCCTGGCGAGTTGGCTTCTCCGTCTCCGTGGGACATTTTATATACATCAATAACGTAATATAACCTAACCTAACCCAACCTATCATCTCGGCGGTAATATTTGACAACATTCCTGGCGAGTTGGTCTCTACGTCTCCGTGGGACCTTCATATACATCAATAACGAAATATAACCTAACCTAGCCCAACCTATCATCTCGGCGGTAATATTTGACAACATTCATGGCGAGTTGGCATTTACGTCTCCGTAGGACCTTTATATACATCAATAACGTAATATAACCTAACGTAATCCAACCTATCACCTCGGCGGTAATATTTGACAACATTCCTGTCGAGTTGGCCTCTACGTCTCCGTTTGACCTTCATAAACATTAATAACGCAATATAACGTAACCTAACCCAACCTATCACCTCGGCGGTAATATTTGACAACATTCCTGGCGAGTTGGCCTCTACGTCTCCGTGGGACCTTTATATACATCAATAACGTAATAAAACCTAACTTAACCCAACCTAAAATCTCGGCGGTAATATTTGACAACGTTCCGGGCTAGTAGGCTTCTCCGTCTCCGTGGGATCTTTTTATACATCAATAACGTAATATAACCTATCCTAACCCAACCTAACATCTCTGCGGTAATATTTGACAACATACCTGGCGAGTTGGCCTCTACGTCTCCGTTTGACCTTCATAAACATCAATAACGTAATATAACGTAACCTAACCCAACCTATCACCTCGGCGGTAATATTTGACAACATTCCTGTCGAGTTGGCCTCTACGTCTCCGTGGGACCTTCATATACAACAATAACGAAATATAACCTAACCTAACCCAACCTATCATCTCGGCGGTAATATTTGACATCATTCCTGGCGAGTTGGCCTCTACGTCTCCGTGGGACCTTCATATACATCAATAACGTAATATAACCTAACCTAACCCAATCTAACATCTCGGCGGTAATATTTGACAACATTCCTGGCGAGTTGGCCTCTACGTCTCCGTGGGACCTTCATATACATCAATAACGAAATATAACCTAACCTAACCCAACCTAACATCTCGGCGGTAATATTTGACAACATTCCTGGCGAGTTGGCCTCTACGTCTCAGTGGGACCTTTATATACATCAATAACGTAATATAACCTAATCTAACCCAACCTAACATCTCGGCGGTAATATTTGACATCTTACCTGGCGAATTGGCCTCTACGTCTCCGTTTGACGTTCATAAACATCAATAACGTAATATAACGTAACCTAACCCAACCTATCACCTCGGCGGTAATATTTGACAACATTCCTGGCGAGTTGGCCTCTACGTCTCCGTGGAACCTTCATATAAACCAATAACGAAATATAACCTAACCTAACCCAACCTATCATCTCGGCGGTAATATCTGACATCATTCCTGGCGAGTTGGCCTCTATGTCTCCGTGGGACCTTCATATACATCAATAACGTAATATAACCTAACCTAACCCAATCTAACATCTCGGCGGTAATATTTGACAACATTCCTGGCGAGTTGGCTTCTCCGTCTCCGTGGGACATTTTATATACATCAATAACGTAATATAACCTAACCTAACCCAACCTATCATCTCGGCGGTAATATTTGACAACATTCCTGGCGAGTTGGTCTCTACGTCTCCGTGGGACCTTCATATACATCGTTTAACGAAATATAACCTAACCTAACCCAACCTATCATCGCGGCGGTAATATTTGACAACATTCATGGCGAGTTGGCCTCTACGTCGCCGTAGGACCTTTATATACATCAATAACGTAATATAACCTAACCTAACCCAACCTAACATCTCGGCGGTAATATTTGACAACATACCTGGCGAGTTGGCCTCTACGTCTCCGTGGAACCTTCATATACACCAATAACGAAATATAACCTAACCTAACCCAACCTATCATCTCGGCGGTAATATCTGACATCATTCCTGGCGAGTTGGCCTCTATGTCTCCGTGGGACCTTCATATACATCAATAACGAAATATAACCTAACCTAACCCAACCTATCATCTCGGCGGTAATATTTGACAACATTCCTGGCGAGTTGGCCTCTACGTCGCAGTGGGACCTTTATATACGTCAATAACGTAATATAACCTAACCTAACCCAATCTAACATCTCGGCGTTAATATTTGACAACATTCCTGGCGAGTTGGCTTCTCCGTCTCCGTGGGACATTTTATATACATCAATAACGTAATATAACCTAACCTAACCCAACCTATCATCTCGGCGGTAATATTTGACAACATTCCTGGCGAGTTGGTCTCTACGTCTCCGTGGGACCTTCATATAAATCAATAACGAAATATAACATAACCTAACCCAACCTATCATCTCGGCGGTAATATTTGACAACATTCATGGCGAGTTGGCATTTACGTCTCCGTAGGACCTTTATATACATCAATAACGTAATATAACCTAACGTAACCCAACCTATCACCTCGGCGGTAATATTTGACAACATTCCTGTCGAGTTGGCCTCTACGTCTCCGTTTGACCTTCATAAACATTCATAACGCAATATAACGTAACCTAACCCAACCTATCACCTCGGCGGTAATATTTGACAACATTCCTGGCGAGTTGGCCTCTACGTCTCCGTGGGACCTTTATATACATCAATAACATAATAAAACCTAACTTAACCCAACCTAACATCTCGGCGGTAATATTTGACAACGTTCCTGGCTAGTAGGCTTCTCCGTCTCCGTGGGATCTTTTTATACATCAATAACGTAATATAACTTATCCTAACCCAACCTAACATCTCGGCGGTAATATTTGACAACATACCTGGCGAGTTGGCCTCTACGTCTCCGTGGGACCTTCATATACATCAATAACGAAATATAACCTAACTTAACCCAACCTAACATCTCGGCGGTAATATTTGAAAACATTCCTGGCGATTTGGCTTCTCCGTCTCCGTGGGCTCTTTTTATACATCAATAACGTAATATAACCTAACCTAACCCAACCTAACATCTCGGCGATAATATTTCATCACATTCCTGGCTTGTTGGCCTCTACGTCTCCGCGGGACCTTTATATACATCTATAACGTGATATAACCTAACCTAACCCAACCTAACATCCCGTCGGTAATATTTGAAAACATTCCTGGCGAGTTGTCCTCTACGTCCCAGTGGGACCTTCATATACATCAATAACGAAATATAACCTAACCTAACCCAACCTAACATCTCGGCGGTAATATTTGAAAACATTCCTGGCGAGTTGGCTTCTCCGTCTCCGTGGGACCTTTATATACATCAATAACGTAATATAACCTAACCTAACCCAACCTAACATCTCGGCGGTAATATTTGACAACATACCTGGCGAGTTGGCTTCTACGTCTCCGCGGGACATTTATATACATCAATAACGTAATTTAACCTAAACTAACCCAACCTATCATCTCGGCGGTAATATTTGACAACATTCCTGGCGAGTTGGCTTCTCCGTCTCCGTGGGACCTTTATATACATCAATAACGTGATATAACTTATCCTAACCCAACCTAACATCTCGGCGGTAATATTTGACAACATACCTGGCGAGTTGGCCTCTACGTCTCCGTGGGACCTTCATATACATCAATAACGAAATATAACCTAACTTAACCCAACCTAACATCTCGGCGGTAATATTTGAAAACATTCCTGGCGATTTGGCTTCTCCGTCTCCGTGGGATCTTTTTATACATCAATAACGTAATATAACCTAACCTAACCCAACCTAACATCTCGGCGATAATATTTCATCACATTCCTGGCTTGTTGGCCTCTACGTCTCCGCGGGACCTTTATATACATCTATAACGTGATATAACCTAACCTAACCCAACCTAACATCCCGTCGGTAATATTTGAAAACATTCCTGGCGAGTTGTCCTCTACGTCCCAGTGGGACCTTCATATACATCAATAACGAAATATAACCTAACCTAACCCAACCTAACATCTCGGCGGTAATATTTGAAAACATTCCTGGCGAGTTGGCTTCTCCGTCTCCGTGGGACCTTTATATACATCAATAACGTAATATAACCTAACCTAACCCAACCTAACATCTCGGCGGTAATATTTGACAACATACCTGGCGAGTTGGCTTCTACGTCTCCGCGGGACATTTATATACATCAATAACGTAATTTAACCTAAACTAACCCAACCTATCATCTCGGCGGTAATATTTGACAACATTCCTGGCGAGTTGGCTTCTCCGCCTCCGTGGGACCTTTATATACATCAATAACGTGATATAACCTAACCTAACCCAACCTAACATCTCGTCGGTAATATTTGAAAACATTCCTGGCGAGTTGGACTCTACGTAACCGTGGGACCTTTATAGACATCCATAACGTGATATAACCTAACCTAACCAAACCTATCATCTCGGCGGTAATATTTCACAACATTCCTGGCGAGTTGGACTCTACGTCTCCGTGGGACCTTCATATACATCAATAACGAAATATAGCCTAACCTAACCCAACCTATCATCTCGGCGGTAATATTTGACAACATTCCTGGCGAGTTGGCCTCTACGTCTCAGTGGGACCTTTATATACATCAATAACGTAATATAACCTAATCTAACCCAACCTAACATCTCGGCGATAATATTTGACAACATTCCTGGCGAGTTGGATTCTCCGTCTCCGTGGGACCTTTATATACATAAATAACGTAATAAAACCTAACTTAACCCAATCTGACATCTCGGCGGTAATATTTGACAACATTCCTGGCGAGTTGGCCTCTACGTCTCCGTGGAACCTTCATATACACCAATAACGAAATATAACCTAACCTAACCCAACCTATCATCTCGGCGGTAATATCTGACATCATTCCTGGCGAGTTGGCCTCTATTTCTCCGTGGGACCTTCATATACATCAATAACGAAATATAACCTAACCTAACCCAACCTATCATCTCGGCGGTAATATTTGACAACATTCCTGGCGAGTTGGCCTCTACGTCGCAGTGGGACCTTTATATACGTCAATAACGTAATATAACCTAACCTAACCCAATCTAACATCTCGGCGGTAATATTTGACAACATTCCTGGCGAGTTGGCTTCTCCGTCTCCGTGGGACATTTTATATACATCAATAACGTAATATAACCTAACCTAACCCAACCTATCATCTCGGCGGTAATATTTGACAACATTCCTGGCGAGTTGGTCTCTACGTCTCCGTGGGACCTTCATATACATCAATAACGAAATATAACCTAACCTAACCCAACCTATCATCTCGGCGGTAATATTTGACAACATTCATGGCGAGTTGGCATTTACGTCTCCGTAGGACCTTTATATACATCAATAACGTAATATAACCTAACGTAATCCAACCTATCACCTCGGCGGTAATATTTGACAACATTCCTGTCGAGTTGGCCTCTACGTCTCCGTTTGACCTTCATAAACATTAATAACGCAATATAACGTAACCTAACCCAACCTATCACCTCGGCGGTAGTATTTGACAACATTCCTGGCGAGTTGGCCTCTACGTCTCCGTGGGACCTTTATATACATCAATAACGTAATAAAACCTAACTTAACCCAACCTAACATCTCGGCGGTAATATTTGACAACGTTCCGGGCTAGTAGGCTTCTCCGTCTCCGTGGGATCTTTTTATACATCAATAACGTAATATAACCTATCCTAACCCAACCTAACATCTCGGCGGTAATATTTGACAACATACCTGGCGAGGTGGCCTCTACGTCTCCGTGGGACCTTCATATACATCAATAACGAAATATAACCTAACTTAACCCAACCTAACATCTCGGCGGTAATATTTGAAAACATTCCTGGCGAGTTGGCTTCTCCGTCTCCGTGGGATCTTTTTATACATCAATAACGTAATATAACCTAACCTAACCCAACCTAACATCTCGGCGATAATATTTCATCACATTCCTGGCTTGTTGGCCTCTACGTCTCCGCGGGACTTTTATATACATCAATAACGAAATATAACCTAACACAACCCAACCTATCATCTCGGCGGTAATATTTGACATCATTCCTGGCGAGTTGGCCTCTGCGTCTCAGTGGGACCTTCATATACATCTATAACATGATATAACCTAACCTAACCCAACCTAACATCCCGTCGGTAATATTTGAAAACATTCCTGGCGAGTTGGCCTCTACGTCCCAGTGGGACCTTCATATACATCAATAACGAAATATAACCTAACCTAACCCAACCTAACATCTCGGCGGTAATATTTGAAAACATTCCTGGCGAGTTGGCTTCGACGTCTCCGTGGGACCTTTATATACATCAATAACGTAATATAACCTAACCTAACCCAACCTAACATCTCGGCGGTTATATTTGACAACATACCTGGCGAGTTGGCTTCTACGTCTCCGCGGGACATTTATATACATCAATAACGTAATATAACCTAAACTAACCCAACCTATCACCTCGGCGGTAATATTTGACAACATTCCTGTCGAGTTGGCCTCTACGTCTCCGTGGGACCTTTATATACATCAATAACGTAATATAACCTAACCTAACCCAACCTATCATCTCGGCGGTAATATTTGACAACATTCCTGGCGAGTTGGCCTCTATGTCACCGTGGGATCTTCATATACATCAATAACGTAATATAGCCTAACCTATTCCAACCTAACATCTCGCCGGTAATATTTGACATCATACCTGGCGAGTTGGCCTCTACGTCTCCGTTTGACCTTCATAAACATCAATAACGTAATATAACCTAACCTAACCAAACCTATCATCTCGGCGGTAATATTTCACAACATTCCTGGCGAGTTGGACTCTACGTCTCCGTGGGACCTTCATATACATCAATAACGAAATATAGCCTAACCTAACCCAACCTATCATCTCGGCGGTAATATTTGACAACATTCCTGGCGAGTTGGCCTCTACGTCTCAGTGGGACCTTTATATACATCAATAACGTAATATAACCTAATCTAACCCAACCTAACATCTCGGCGATAATATTTGACAACATTCCTGGCGAATTGGCTTCTCCGTCTCCGTGGGACCTTTATATACATCAATAACGTGATATAACCTAACCTATCCCAACCTAACATCTCGTCGGTAATATTTGAAAACATTCCTGGCGAGTTGGACTCTACGTCTCCGCGGGACATTTATATACATCAATAACGTAATATAACCTAAACTAACCCAACCTATCATCTCGGCGGTAATATTTGAAAACATTCCTGGCGAGTTGGCTTCTCCGTCTCCGTGGGATCTTTTTATACATCAATAACGTAATATAACCTAACCTAACCCAACCTAACATCTCGGCGATAATATTTCATCACATTCCTGGCTTGTTGGCCTCTACGTCTCCGCGGGACCTTTATATACATCTATAACGTAATATAACCTAACCTAACCCAACCTAACATCCCGTCGGTAATATTTGAAAACATTCCTGGCGAGTTGGCCTCTACGTCTCAGTGGGACCTTCATATACATCTATAACGTGATATAACCTAACCTAACCCAACCTAACATCCCGTCGGTAATATTTGAAAACATTCCTGGCGAGTTGGCCTCTACGTCTCAGTGGGACCTTCATATACATCAATAACGAAATATAACCTAACCTAACCCAACCTAACATCTCGGCGGTAATATTTGAAAACATTCCTGGCGAGTTGGCTTCTCCGTCTCCGTGGGACCTTTATATACATCAATAACGTAATATAACCTAACCTAACCCAACCTAACATCTCGGCGGTAATATTTGACAACATACCTGGCGAGTTGGCTTCTACGTCTCCGCGGGACATTTATATACATCAATAACGTAATTTAACCTAAACTAACCCAACCTATCATCTCGGCGGTAATATTTGACAACATTCCTGGCGAGTTGGCTTCTCCGCCTCCGTGGGACCTTTATATACATCAATAACGTGATATAACCTAACCTAACCCAACCTAACATCTCGTCGGTAATATTTGAAAACATTCCTGGCGAGTTGGACTCTACGTAACCGTGGGACCTTTATAGACATCCATAACGTGATATAACCTAACCTAACCAAACCTATCATCTCGGCGGTAATATTTCACAACATTCCTGGCGAGTTGGACTCTACGTCTCCGTGGGACCTTCATATACATCAATAACGAAATATAGCCTAACCTAACCCAACCTATCATCTCGGCGGTAATATTTGACAACATTCCTGGCGAGTTGGCCTCTACGTCTCAGTGGGACCTTTATATACATCAATAACGTAATATAACCTAATCTAACCCAACCTAACATCTCGGCGATAATATTTGACAACATTCCTGGCGAGTTGGATTCTCCGTCTCCGTGGGACCTTTATATACATAAATAACGTAATAAAACCTAACTTAACCCAATCTGACATCTCGGCGGTAATATTTGACAACATTCCTGGCGAGTTGGCCTCTACGTCTCCGTGGAACCTTCATATACACCAATAACGAAATATAACCTAACCTAACCCAACCTATCATCTCGGCGGTAATATCTGACATCATTCCTGGCGAGTTGGCCTCTATTTCTCCGTGGGACCTTCATATACATCAATAACGAAATATAACCTAACCTAACCCAACCTATCATCTCGGCGGTAATATTTGACAACATTCCTGGCGAGTTGGCCTCTACGTCGCAGTGGGACCTTTATATACGTCAATAACGTAATATAACCTAACCTAACCCAATCTAACATCTCGGCGGTAATATTTGACAACATTCCTGGCGAGTTGGCTTCTCCGTCTCCGTGGGACATTTTATATACATCAATAACGTAATATAACCTAACCTAACCCAACCTATCATCTCGGCGGTAATATTTGACAACATTCCTGGCGAGTTGGTCTCTACGTCTCCGTGGGACCTTCATATACATCAATAACGAAATATAACCTAACCTAACCCAACCTATCATCTCGGCGGTAATATTTGACAACATTCATGGCGAGTTGGCATTTACGTCTCCGTAGGACCTTTATATACATCAATAACGTAATATAACCTAACGTAATCCAACCTATCACCTCGGCGGTAATATTTGACAACATTCCTGTCGAGTTGGCCTCTACGTCTCCGTTTGACCTTCATAAACATTAATAACGCAATATAACGTAACCTAACCCAACCTATCACCTCGGCGGTAGTATTTGACAACATTCCTGGCGAGTTGGCCTCTACGTCTCCGTGGGACCTTTATATACATCAATAACGTAATAAAACCTAACTTAACCCAACCTAACATCTCGGCGGTAATATTTGACAACGTTCCGGGCTAGTAGGCTTCTCCGTCTCCGTGGGATCTTTTTATACATCAATAACGTAATATAACCTATCCTAACCCAACCTAACATCTCGGCGGTAATATTTGACAACATACCTGGCGAGGTGGCCTCTACGTCTCCGTGGGACCTTCATATACATCAATAACGAAATATAACCTAACTTAACCCAACCTAACATCTCGGCGGTAATATTTGAAAACATTCCTGGCGAGTTGGCTTCTCCGTCTCCGTGGGATCTTTTTATACATCAATAACGTAATATAACCTAACCTAACCCAACCTAACATCTCGGCGATAATATTTCATCACATTCCTGGCTTGTTGGCCTCTACGTCTCCGCGGGACTTTTATATACATCAATAACGAAATATAACCTAACACAACCCAACCTATCATCTCGGCGGTAATATTTGACATCATTCCTGGCGAGTTGGCCTCTGCGTCTCAGTGGGACCTTCATATACATCTATAACGTGATATAACCTAACCTAACCCAACCTAACATCCCGTCGGTAATATTTGAAAACATTCCTGGCGAGTTGGCCTCTACGTCCCAGTGGGACCTTCATATACATCAATAACGAAATATAACCTAACCTAACCCAACCTAACATCTCGGCGGTAATATTTGAAAACATTCCTGGCGAGTTGGCTTCGACGTCTCCGTGGGACCTTTATATACATCAATAACGTAATATAACCTAACCTAACCCAACCTAACATCTCGGCGGTTATATTTGACAACATACCTGGCGAGTTGGCTTCTACGTCTCCGCGGGACATTTATATACATCAATAACGTAATATAACCTAAACTAACCCAACCTATCACCTCGGCGGTAATATTTGACAACATTCCTGTCGAGTTGGCCTCTACGTCTCCGTGGGACCTTTATATACATCAATAACGTAATATAACCTAACCTAACCCAACCTATCATCTCGGCGGTAATATTTGACAACATTCCTGGCGAGTTGGCCTCTATGTCACCGTGGGATCTTCATATACATCAATAACGTAATATAGCCTAACCTATTCCAACCTAACATCTCGCCGGTAATATTTGACATCATACCTGGCGAGTTGGCCTCTACGTCTCCGTTTGACCTTCATAAACATCAATAACGTAATATAACCTAACCTAACCAAACCTATCATCTCGGCGGTAATATTTCACAACATTCCTGGCGAGTTGGACTCTACGTCTCCGTGGGACCTTCATATACATCAATAACGAAATATAGCCTAACCTAACCCAACCTATCATCTCGGCGGTAATATTTGACAACATTCCTGGCGAGTTGGCCTCTACGTCTCAGTGGGACCTTTATATACATCAATAACGTAATATAACCTAATCTAACCCAACCTAACATCTCGGCGATAATATTTGACAACATTCCTGGCGAATTGGCTTCTCCGTCTCCGTGGGACCTTTATATACATCAATAACGTGATATAACCTAACCTATCCCAACCTAACATCTCGTCGGTAATATTTGAAAACATTCCTGGCGAGTTGGACTCTACGTCTCCGCGGGACATTTATATACATCAATAACGTAATATAACCTAAACTAACCCAACCTATCATCTCGGCGGTAATATTTGAAAACATTCCTGGCGAGTTGGCTTCTCCGTCTCCGTGGGATCTTTTTATACATCAATAACGTAATATAACCTAACCTAAGCCAACCTAACATCTCGGCGATAATATTTCATCACATTCCTGGCTTGTTGGCCTCTACGTCTCCGCGGGACCTTTATATACATCTATAACGTAATATAACCTAACCTAACCCAACCTAACATCCCGTCGGTAATATTTGAAAACATTCCTGGCGAGTTGGCCTCTACGTCTCAGTGGGACCTTCATATACATCTATAACGTGATATAACCTAACCTAACCCAACCTAACATCCCGTCGGTAATATTTGAAAACATTCCTGGCGAGTTGGCCTCTACGTCTCAGTGGGACCTTCATATACATCAATAACGAAATATAACCTAACCTAACCCAACCTAACATCTCGGCGGTAATATTTGAAAACATTCCTGGCGAGTTGGCTTCTCCGTCTCCGTGGGACCTTTATATACATCAATAACGTAATATAACCTAACCTAACCCAACCTAACATCTCGGCGGTAATATTTGACAACATACCTGGCGAGTTGGCTTCTACTTCTCCGCGGGACATTTATATACATCAATAACGTAATATAACCTAAACTAACCCAACCTATCATCTCGGCGGTAATATTTGACAACATTCCTGGCGAGTTGGCTTCTCCGTCTCCGTGGGACATTTTATATACATCAATAACGTAATATAACCTAACCTAACCCAACCTATCATCTCGGCGGTAATATTTGACAACATTCATGGCGAGTTGGCATTTACGTCTCCGTAGGACCTTTATATACATCAATAACGTAATATAACCTAACGTAACCCAACCTATCACCTCGGCGGTAATATTTGACAACATTCCTGTCGAGTTGGCCTCTACGTCTCCGTTTGACCTTCATATACATCAATAACGAAATATAACCTAACCTAACCCAACCTATGATCACGGCGGTAATATTTGATCAGATTTCTGGCTTGTTGGCCTCTACGTCTCCGTGGGACCTTCATATACATCAATAACGAAATATAACCTAACCTAACCCAACCTAACATCTCGGCGGTAATATTTGAAAACATTCCTGGCGAGTTGGCTTCTCCGTCTCCGTGGGATCTTTTTATACACCAATAACGTAATATAACCTAACCTAACCCAACCTAACATCTCGGCGGTAATATTTGATCACATTCCTGGCTTGTTGGCCTCTACGTCTCCGCGGGACCTTTATATACATCTATAACGTGATATAACCTAACCTAACCCAACCTAACATCCCGTCGGTAATATTTGAAAACATTCCTGGCGAGTTGTCCTCTACGTCCCAGTGGGACCTTCATATACATCAATAACGAAATATAACCTAACCTAACCCAACCTAACATCTCGGCGGTAATATTTGAAAACATTCCTGGCGAGTTGGCTTCTCCGTCTCCGTGGGACCTTTATATACATCAATAACGTAATATAACCTAACCTAACCCAACCTAACATCTCGGCGGTAATATTTGACAACATACCTGGCGAGTTGGCTTCTACGTCTCCGCGGGACATTTATATACATCAATAACGTAATTTAACCTAAACTAACCCAACCTATCATCTCAGCGGTAATATTTGACAACATTCCTGGCGAGTTGGCTTCTCCGTCTCCGTGGGACCTTTATATACATCAATAACGTGATATAACTTATCCTAACCCAACCTAACATCTCGGCGGTAATATTTGACAACATACCTGGCGAGTTGGCCTCTACGTCTCCGTGGGACCTTCATATACATCAATAACGAAATATAACCTAACTTAACCCAACCTAACATCTCGGCGGTAATATTTGAAAACATTCCTGGCGATTTGGCTTCTCCGTCTCCGTGGGATCTTTTTATACATCAATAACGTAATATAACCTAACCTAACCCAACCTAACATCTCGGCGATAATATTTCATCACATTCCTGGCTTGTTGGCCTCTACGTCTCCGCGGGACCTTTATATACATCTATAACGTGATATAACCTAACCTAACCCAACCTAACATCCCGTCGGTAATATTTGAAAACATTCCTGGCGAGTTGTCCTCTACGTCCCAGTGGGACCTTCATATACATCAATAACGAAATATAACCTAACCTAACCCAACCTAACATCTCGGCGGTAATATTTGAAAACATTCCTGGCGAGTTGGCTTCTCCGTCTCCGTGGGACCTTTATATACATCAATAACGTAATATAACCTAACCTAACCCAACCTAACATCTCGGCGGTAATATTTGACAACATACCTGGCGAGTTGGCTTCTACGTCTCCGCGGGACATTTATATACATCAATAACGTAATTTAACCTAAACTAACCCAACCTATCATCTCGGCGGTAATATTTGACAACATTCCTGGCGAGTTGGCTTCTCCGCCTCCGTGGGACCTTTATATACATCAATAACGTGATATAACCTAACCTAACCCAACCTAACATCTCGTCGGTAATATTTGAAAACATTCCTGGCGAGTTGGACTCTACGTAACCGTGGGACCTTTATAGACATCCATAACGTGATATAACCTAACCTAACCAAACCTATCATCTCGGCGGTAATATTTCACAACATTCCTGGCGAGTTGGACTCTACGTCTCCGTGGGACCTTCATATACATCAATAACGAAATATAGCCTAACCTAACCCAACCTATCATCTCGGCGGTAATATTTGACAACATTCCTGGCGAGTTGGCCTCTACGTCTCAGTGGGACCTTTATATACATCAATAACGTAATATAACCTAATCTAACCCAACCTAACATCTCGGCGATAATATTTGACAACATTCCTGGCGAGTTGGATTCTCCGTCTCCGTGGGACCTTTATATACATAAATAACGTAATAAAACCTAACTTAACCCAATCTGACATCTCGGCGGTAATATTTGACAACATTCCTGGCGAGTTGGCCTCTACGTCTCCGTGGAACCTTCATATACACCAATAACGAAATATAACCTAACCTAACCCAACCTATCATCTCGGCGGTAATATCTGACATCATTCCTGGCGAGTTGGCCTCTATTTCTCCGTGGGACCTTCATATACATCAATAACGAAATATAACCTAACCTAACCCAACCTATCATCTCGGCGGTAATATTTGACAACATTCCTGGCGAGTTGGCCTCTACGTCGCAGTGGGACCTTTATATACGTCAATAACGTAATATAACCTAACCTAACCCAATCTAACATCTCGGCGGTAATATTCGACAACATTCCTGGCGAGTTGGCTTCTCCGTCTCCGTGGGACATTTTATATACATCAATAACGTAATATAACCTAACCTAACCCAACCTATCATCTCGGCGGTAATATTTGACAACATTCCTGGCGAGTTGGTCTCTACGTCTCCGTGGGACCTTCATATACATCAATAACGAAATATAACCTAACCTAACCCAACCTATCATCTCGGCGGTAATATTTGACAACATTCATGGCGAGTTGGCATTTACGTCTCCGTAGGACCTTTATATACATCAATAACGTAATATAACCTAACGTAATCCAACCTATCACCTCGGCGGTAATATTTGACAACATTCCTGTCGAGTTGGCCTCTACGTCTCCGTTTGACCTTCATAAACATTAATAACGCAATATAACGTAACCTAACCCAACCTATCACCTCGGCGGTAGTATTTGACAACATTCCTGGCGAGTTGGCCTCTACGTCTCCGTGGGACCTTTATATACATCAATAACGTAATAAAACCTAACTTAACCCAACCTAACATCTCGGCGGTAATATTTGACAACGTTCCGGGCTAGTAGGCTTCTCCGTCTCCGTGGGATCTTTTTATACATCAATAACGTAATATAACCTATCCTAACCCAACCTAACATCTCGGCGGTAATATTTGACAACATACCTGGCGAGGTGGCCTCTACGTCTCCGTGGGACCTTCATATACATCAATAACGAAATATAACCTAACTTAACCCAACCTAACATCTCGGCGGTAATATTTGAAAACATTCCTGGCGAGTTGGCTTCTCCGTCTCCGTGGGATCTTTTTATACATCAATAACGTAATATAACCTAACCTAACCCAACCTAACATCTCGGCGATAATATTTCATCACATTCCTGGCTTGTTGGCCTCTACGTCTCCGCGGGACTTTTATATACATCAATAACGAAATATAACCTAACACAACCCAACCTATCATCTCGGCGGTAATATTTGACATCATTCCTGGCGAGTTGGCCTCTGCGTCTCAGTGGGACCTTCATATACATCTATAACGTGATATAACCTAACCTAACCCAACCTAACATCCCGTCGGTAATATTTGAAAACATTCCTGGCGAGTTGGCCTCTACGTCCCAGTGGGACCTTCATATACATCAATAACGAAATATAACCTAACCTAACCCAACCTAACATCTCGGCGGTAATATTTGAAAACATTCCTGGCGAGTTGGCTTCGACGTCTCCGTGGGACCTTTATATACATCAATAACGTAATATAACCTAACCTATCCCAACCTAACATCTCGTCGGTAATATTTGAAAACATTCCTGGCGAGTTGGACTCTACGTCTCCGCGGGACATTTATATACATCAATAACGTAATATAACCTAAACTAACCCAACCTATCATCTCGGCGGTAATATTTGAAAACATTCCTGGCGAGTTGGCTTCTCCGTCTCCGTGGGATCTTTTTATACATCAATAACGTAATATAACCTAACCTAAGCCAACCTAACATCTCGGCGATAATATTTCATCACATTCCTGGCTTGTTGGCCTCTACGTCTCCGCGGGACCTTTATATACATCTATAACGTAATATAACCTAACCTAACCCAACCTAACATCCCGTCGGTAATATTTGAAAACATTCCTGGCGAGTTGGCCTCTACGTCTCAGTGGGACCTTCATATACATCTATAACGTGATATAACCTAACCTAACCCAACCTAACATCCCGTCGGTAATATTTGAAAACATTCCTGGCGAGTTGGCCTCTACGTCTCAGTGGGACCTTCATATACATCAATAACGAAATATAACCTAACCTAACCCAACCTAACATCTCGGCGGTAATATTTGAAAACATTCCTGGCGAGTTGGCTTCTCCGTCTCCGTGGGACCTTTATATACATCAATAACGTAATATAACCTAACCTAACCCAACCTAACATCTCGGCGGTAATATTTGACAACATACCTGGCGAGTTGGCTTCTACTTCTCCGCGGGACATTTATATACATCAATAACGTAATATAACCTAAACTAACCCAACCTATCATCTCGGCGGTAATATTTGACAACATTCCTGGCGAGTTGGCTTCTCCGTCTCCGTGGGACATTTTATATACATCAATAACGTAATATAACCTAACCTAACCCAACCTATCATCTCGGCGGTAATATTTGACAACATTCATGGCGAGTTGGCATTTACGTCTCCGTAGGACCTTTATATACATCAATAACGTAATATAACCTAACGTAACCCAACCTATCACCTCGGCGGTAATATTTGACAACATTCCTGTCGAGTTGGCCTCTACGTCTCCGTTTGACCTTCATATACATCAATAACGAAATATAACCTAACCTAACCCAACCTATGATCACGGCGGTAATATTTGATCAGATTTCTGGCTTGTTGGCCTCTACGTCTCCGTGGGACCTTCATATACATCAATAACGAAATATAACCTAACCTAACCCAACCTAACATCTCGGCGGTAATATTTGAAAACATTCCTGGCGAGTTGGCTTCTCCGTCTCCGTGGGATCTTTTTATACACCAATAACGTAATATAACCTAACCTAACCCAACCTAACATCTCGGCGGTAATATTTGATCACATTCCTGGCTTGTTGGCCTCTACGTCTCCGCGGGACCTTTATATACATCTATAACGTGATATAACCTAACCTAACCCAACCTAACATCCCGTCGGTAATATTTGAAAACATTCCTGGCGAGTTGTCCTCTACGTCCCAGTGGGACCTTCATATACATCAATAACGAAATATAACCTAACCTAACCCAACCTAACATCTCGGCGGTAATATTTGAAAACATTCCTGGCGAGTTGGCTTCTCCGTCTCCGTGGGACCTTTATATACATCAATAACGTAATATAACCTAACCTAACCCAACCTAACATCTCGGCGGTAATATTTGACAACATACCTGGCGAGTTGGCTTCTACGTCTCCGCGGGACATTTATATACATCAATAACGTAATTTAACCTAAACTAACCCAACCTATCATCTCAGCGGTAATATTTGACAACATTCCTGGCGAGTTGGCTTCTCCGTCTCCGTGGGACCTTTATATACATCAATAACGTGATATAACTTATCCTAACCCAACCTAACATCTCGGCGGTAATATTTGACAACATACCTGGCGAGTTGGCCTCTACGTCTCCGTGGGACCTTCATATACATCAATAACGAAATATAACCTAACTTAACCCAACCTAACATCTCGGCGGTAATATTTGAAAACATTCCTGGCGATTTGGCTTCTCCGTCTCCGTGGGATCTTTTTATACATCAATAACGTAATATAACCTAACCTAACCCAACCTAACATCTCGGCGATAATATTTCATCACATTCCTGGCTTGTTGGCCTCTACGTCTCCGCGGGACCTTTATATACATCTATAACGTGATATAACCTAACCTAACCCAACCTAACATCCCGTCGGTAATATTTGAAAACATTCCTGGCGAGTTGTCCTCTACGTCCCAGTGGGACCTTCATATACATCAATAACGAAATATAACCTAACCTAACCCAACCTAACATCTCGGCGGTAATATTTGAAAACATTCCTGGCGAGTTGGCTTCTCCGTCTCCGTGGGACCTTTATATACATCAATAACGTAATATAACCTAACCTAACCCAACCTAACATCTCGGCGGTAATATTTGACAACATACCTGGCGAGTTGGCTTCTACGTCTCCGCGGGACATTTATATACATCAATAACGTAATTTAACCTAAACTAACCCAACCTATCATCTCGGCGGTAATATTTGACAACATTCCTGGCGAGTTGGCTTCTCCGCCTCCGTGGGACCTTTATATACATCAATAACGTGATATAACCTAACCTAACCCAACCTAACATCTCGTCGGTAATATTTGAAAACATTCCTGGCGAGTTGGACTCTACGTAACCGTGGGACCTTTATAGACATCCATAACGTGATATAACCTAACCTAACCAAACCTATCATCTCGGCGGTAATATTTCACAACATTCCTGGCGAGTTGGACTCTACGTCTCCGTGGGACCTTCATATACATCAATAACGAAATATAGCCTAACCTAACCCAACCTATCATCTCGGCGGTAATATTTGACAACATTCCTGGCGAGTTGGCCTCTACGTCTCAGTGGGACCTTTATATACATCAATAACGTAATATAACCTAATCTAACCCAACCTAACATCTCGGCGATAATATTTGACAACATTCCTGGCGAGTTGGATTCTCCGTCTCCGTGGGACCTTTATATACATAAATAACGTAATAAAACCTAACTTAACCCAATCTGACATCTCGGCGGTAATATTTGACAACATTCCTGGCGAGTTGGCCTCTACGTCTCCGTGGAACCTTCATATACACCAATAACGAAATATAACCTAACCTAACCCAACCTATCATCTCGGCGGTAATATCTGACATCATTCCTGGCGAGTTGGCCTCTATTTCTCCGTGGGACCTTCATATACATCAATAACGAAATATAACCTAACCTAACCCAACCTATCATCTCGGCGGTAATATTTGACAACATTCCTGGCGAGTTGGCCTCTACGTCGCAGTGGGACCTTTATATACGTCAATAACGTAATATAACCTAACCTAACCCAATCTAACATCTCGGCGGTAATATTCGACAACATTCCTGGCGAGTTGGCTTCTCCGTCTCCGTGGGACATTTTATATACATCAATAACGTAATATAACCTAACCTAACCCAACCTATCATCTCGGCGGTAATATTTGACAACATTCCTGGCGAGTTGGTCTCTACGTCTCCGTGGGACCTTCATATACATCAATAACGAAATATAACCTAACCTAACCCAACCTATCATCTCGGCGGTAATATTTGACAACATTCATGGCGAGTTGGCATTTACGTCTCCGTAGGACCTTTATATACATCAATAACGTAATATAACCTAACGTAATCCAACCTATCACCTCGGCGGTAATATTTGACAACATTCCTGTCGAGTTGGCCTCTACGTCTCCGTTTGACCTTCATAAACATTAATAACGCAATATAACGTAACCTAACCCAACCTATCACCTCGGCGGTAGTATTTGACAACATTCCTGGCGAGTTGGCCTCTACGTCTCCGTGGGACCTTTATATACATCAATAACGTAATAAAACCTAACTTAACCCAACCTAACATCTCGGCGGTAATATTTGACAACGTTCCGGGCTAGTAGGCTTCTCCGTCTCCGTGGGATCTTTTTATACATCAATAACGTAATATAACCTATCCTAACCCAACCTAACATCTCGGCGGTAATATTTGACAACATACCTGGCGAGGTGGCCTCTACGTCTCCGTGGGACCTTCATATACATCAATAACGAAATATAACCTAACTTAACCCAACCTAACATCTCGGCGGTAATATTTGAAAACATTCCTGGCGAGTTGGCTTCTCCGTCTCCGTGGGATCTTTTTATACATCAATAACGTAATATAACCTAACCTAACCCAACCTAACATCTCGGCGATAATATTTCATCACATTCCTGGCTTGTTGGCCTCTACGTCTCCGCGGGACTTTTATATACATCAATAACGAAATATAACCTAACACAACCCAACCTATCATCTCGGCGGTAATATTTGACATCATTCCTGGCGAGTTGGCCTCTGCGTCTCAGTGGGACCTTCATATACATCTATAACGTGATATAACCTAACCTAACCCAACCTAACATCCCGTCGGTAATATTTGAAAACATTCCTGGCGAGTTGGCCTCTACGTCCCAGTGGGACCTTCATATACATCAATAACGAAATATAACCTAACCTAACCCAACCTAACATCTCGGCGGTAATATTTGAAAACATTCCTGGCGAGTTGGCTTCGACGTCTCCGTGGGACCTTTATATACATCAATAACGTAATATAACCTAACCTAACCCAACCTAACATCTCGGCGGTTATATTTGACAACATACCTGGCGAGTTGGCTTCTACGTCTCCGCGGGACATTTATATACATCAATAACGTAATATAACCTAAACTAACCCAACCTATCACCTCGGCGGTAATATTTGACAACATTCCTGTCGAGTTGGCCTCTACGTCTCCGTGGGACCTTTATATACATCAATAACGTAATATAACCTAACCTAACCCAACCTATCATCTCGGCGGTAATATTTGACAACATTCCTGGCGAGTTGGCCTCTATGTCACCGTGGGATCTTCATATACATCAATAACGTAATATAGCCTAACCTATTCCAACCTAACATCTCGCCGGTAATATTTGACATCATACCTGGCGAGTTGGCCTCTACGTCTCCGTTTGACCTTCATAAACATCAATAACGTAATATAACCTAACCTAACCAAACCTATCATCTCGGCGGTAATATTTCACAACATTCCTGGCGAGTTGGACTCTACGTCTCCGTGGGACCTTCATATACATCAATAACGAAATATAGCCTAACCTAACCCAACCTATCATCTCGGCGGTAATATTTGACAACATTCCTGGCGAGTTGGCCTCTACGTCTCAGTGGGACCTTTATATACATAAATAACGTAATAAAACCTAACTTAACCCAATCTGACATCTCGGCGGTAATATTTGACAACATTCCTGGCGAGTTGGCCTCTACGTCTCCGTGGAACCTTCATATACACCAATAACGAAATATAACCTAACCTAACCCAACCTATCATCTCGGCGGTAATATCTGACATCATTCCTGGCGAGTTGGCCTCTATTTCTCCGTGGGACCTTCATATACATCAATAACGAAATATAACCTAACCTAACCCAACCTATCATCTCGGCGGTAATATTTGACAACATTCCTGGCGAGTTGGCCTCTACGTCGCAGTGGGACCTTTATATACGTCAATAACGTAATATAACCTAACCTAACCCAATCTAACATCTCGGCGGTAATATTCGACAACATTCCTGGCGAGTTGGCTTCTCCGTCTCCGTGGGACATTTTATATACATCAATAACGTAATATAACCTAACCTAACCCAACCTATCATCTCGGCGGTAATATTTGACAACATTCCTGGCGAGTTGGTCTCTACGTCTCCGTGGGACCTTCATATACATCAATAACGAAATATAACCTAACCTAACCCAACCTATCATCTCGGCGGTAATATTTGACAACATTCATGGCGAGTTGGCATTTACGTCTCCGTAGGACCTTTATATACATCAATAACGTAATATAACCTAACGTAATCCAACCTATCACCTCGGCGGTAATATTTGACAACATTCCTGTCGAGTTGGCCTCTACGTCTCCGTTTGACCTTCATAAACATTAATAACGCAATATAACGTAACCTAACCCAACCTATCACCTCGGCGGTAGTATTTGACAACATTCCTGGCGAGTTGGCCTCTACGTCTCCGTGGGACCTTTATATACATCAATAACGTAATAAAACCTAACTTAACCCAACCTAACATCTCGGCGGTAATATTTGACAACGTTCCGGGCTAGTAGGCTTCTCCGTCTCCGTGGGATCTTTTTATACATCAATAACGTAATATAACCTATCCTAACCCAACCTAACATCTCGGCGGTAATATTTGACAACATACCTGGCGAGGTGGCCTCTACGTCTCCGTGGGACCTTCATATACATCAATAACGAAATATAACCTAACTTAACCCAACCTAACATCTCGGCGGTAATATTTGAAAACATTCCTGGCGAGTTGGCTTCTCCGTCTCCGTGGGATCTTTTTATACATCAATAACGTAATATAACCTAACCTAACCCAACCTAACATCTCGGCGATAATATTTCATCACATTCCTGGCTTGTTGGCCTCTACGTCTCCGCGGGACTTTTATATACATCAATAACGAAATATAACCTAACACAACCCAACCTATCATCTCGGCGGTAATATTTGACATCATTCCTGGCGAGTTGGCCTCTGCGTCTCAGTGGGACCTTCATATACATCTATAACGTGATATAACCTAACCTAACCCAACCTAACATCTCGGCGGTAATATTTGAAAACATTCCTGGCGAGTTGGCTTCGACGTCTCCGTGGGACCTTTATATACATCAATAACGTAATATAACCTAACCTAACCCAACCTAACATCTCGGCGGTTATATTTGACAACATACCTGGCGAGTTGGCTTCTACGTCTCCGCGGGACATTTATATACATCAATAACGTAATATAACCTAACCTAACCCAACCTAACATCTCGGCGGTTATATTTGACAACATACCTGGCGAGTTGGCTTCTACGTCTCCGCGGGACATTTATATACATCAATAACGTAATATAACCTAAACTAACCCAACCTATCACCTCGGCGGTAATATTTGACAACATTCCTGTCGAGTTGGCCTCTACGTCTCCGTGGGACCTTTATATACATCAATAACGTAATATAACCTAACCTAACCCAACCTATCATCTCGGCGGTAATATTTGACAACATTCCTGGCGAGTTGGCCTCTATGTCACCGTGGGATCTTCATATACATCAATAACGTAATATAGCCTAACCTATTCCAACCTAACATCTCGCCGGTAATATTTGACATCATACCTGGCGAGTTGGCCTCTACGTCTCCGTTTGACCTTCATAAACATCAATAACGTAATATAACCTAACCTAACCAAACCTATCATCTCGGCGGTAATATTTCACAACATTCCTGGCGAGTTGGACTCTACGTCTCCGTGGGACCTTCATATACATCAATAACGAAATATAGCCTAACCTAACCCAACCTATCATCTCGGCGGTAATATTTGACAACATTCCTGGCGAGTTGGCCTCTACGTCTCAGTGGGACCTTTATATACATCAATAACGTAATATAACCTAATCTAACCCAACCTAACATCTCGGCGATAATATTTGACAACATTCCTGGCGAATTGGCTTCTCCGTCTCCGTGGGACCTTTATATACATCAATAACGTGATATAACCTAACCTATCCCAACCTAACATCTCGTCGGTAATATTTGAAAACATTCCTGGCGAGTTGGACTCTACGTCTCCGCGGGACATTTATATACATCAATAACGTAATATAACCTAAACTAACCCAACCTATCATCTCGGCGGTAATATTTGAAAACATTCCTGGCGAGTTGGCTTCTCCGTCTCCGTGGGATCTTTTTATACATCAATAACGTAATATAACCTAACCTAACCCAACCTAACATCTCGGCGATAATATTTCATCACATTCCTGGCTTGTTGGCCTCTACGTCTCCGCGGGACCTTTATATACATCTATAACGTAATATAACCTAACCTAACCCAACCTAACATCCCGTCGGTAATATTTGAAAACATTCCTGGCGAGTTGGCTTCTCCGTCTCCGTGGGACCTTTATATACATCAATAACGTAATATAACGTAACCTAACCCAACCTATCACCTCGGCGGTAATATTTGACAACATTCCTGGCGAGTTGGCCTCTATGTCTCCGTGGGACCTTTATATACATCAATAACGTAATAAAACCTAACTTAACCCAACCTAACATCTCGGCGGTAATATTTGACAACGTTCCGGGCTAGTAGGCTTCTCCGTCTCCGTGGGATCTTTTTATACATCAATAACGTAATATAACCTATCCTAACCCAACCTATGATCACGGCGGTAATATTTGATCAGATTTCTGGCTTGTTGGCCTCTACGTCTTCGTGGGACCTTCATACACATCAATAACGAAATATAACCTAACTTAACCCAATCTAACATCTCGGCGGAAATATTTGACAACATTCCTGGCGAGTTGGCTTCTCCGTCTCCGTGGAATCTTCATATACATCAATAACGTAATATAACCTAACCTAACCCAACCTAACATTTCGGCGGTAATATTTGACATCATACCTGGCGAGTTGGCCTCTACGTCTCCGTTTGACCTTCATAAACATCAATAACGTAATATAACGTAACCTAACCCAACCTATCATCTCGGCGGTAATATTTGACAACATTCCTGGCGAGTTGGTCTCTACGTCTCCGTGGGACCTTCATATACATCAATAACGAAATATAACCTAACCTAACCCAACCTATGATCACGGCGGTAATATTTGATCAGATTTCTGGCTTGTTGGCCTCTACGTCTCCGTGGGACCTTCATATACATCAATAACGAAATATAACCTAACCTAACCCAACCTAACATCTCGGCGGTAATATTTGAAAACATTCCTGGCGAGTTGGCTTCTCCGTCTCCGTGGGATCTTTTTATACATCAATAACGTAATATAACCTAACCTAACCCAACCTAACATCTCGGCGGTAATATTTGATCACATTCCTGGCTTGTTGGCCTCTACGTCTCCGCGGGACCTTTATATACATCTATAACGTGATATAACCTAACCTAACCCAACCTAACATCTCGTCGGTAATATTTGACATCATACCTGGCGAGTTGGCCTCTACGTCTCCGTTTGACCTTCATAAACATCAATAACGTAATATAACGTAACCTAACCCAACCTATCACCCCGGCGGTAATATTTGACAACATTCCTGGCGAGTTGGCCTCTATGTCTCCGTGGGACCTTTATATACATCAATAACGTAATAAAACCTAACTTAACCCAACCTAACATCTCGGCGGTAATATTTGACAACGTTCCGGGCTAGTAGGCTTCTCCGTCTCCGTGGGATCTTTTTATTCATCAATAACGTAATATAACCTATCCTAACCCAACCTATGATCACGGCGGTAATATTTGATCAGATTTCTGGCTTGTTGGCCTCTACGTCTTCGTGGGACCTTCATACACATCAATAACGAAATATAACCTAACTTAACCCAATCTAACATCTCGGCGGAAATATTTGACAACATTCCTGGCGAGTTGGCTTCTCCGTCTCCGTGGAATCTTCATATACATCAATAACGTAATATAACCTAACCTAACCCAACCTAACATTTCGGCGGTAATATTTGACATCATACCTGGCGAGTTGGCCTCTACGTCTCCGTTTGACCTTCATAAACATCAATAACGTAATATAACGTAACCTAACCCAACCTATCATCTCGGCGGTAATATTTGACAACATTCCTGGCGAGTTGGTCTCTACGTCTCCGTGGGACCTTCATATACATCAATAACGAAATATAACCTAACCTAACCCAACCTATGATCACGGCGGTAATATTTGATCAGATTTCTGGCTTGTTGGCCTCTACGTCTCCGTGGGACCTTCATATACATCAATAACGAAATATAACCTAACCTAACCCAACCTAACATCTCGGCGGTAATATTTGAAAACATTCCTGGCGAGTTGGCTTCTCCGTCTCCGTGGGATCTTTTTATACATCAATAACGTAATATAACCTAACCTAACCCAACCTAACATCTCGGCGGTAATATTTGATCACATTCCTGGCTTGTTGGCCTCTACGTCTCCGCGGGACCTTTATATACATCTATAACGTGATATAACCTAACCTAACCCAACCTAACATCTCGTCGGTAATATGTGACATCATACCTGGCGAGTTGGCCTCTACGTCTCCGTTTGACCTTCATAAACATCAATAACGTAATATAACGTAACCTAACCCAACCTATCACCTCGGCGGTAATATTTGACAACATTCCTGGCGAGTTGGCCTCTATGTCTCCGTGGGACCTTTATATACATCAATAACGTAATAAAACCTAACTTAACCCAACCTAACATCTCGGCGGTAATATTTGACAACGTTCCGGGCTAGTAGGCTTCTCCGTCTCCGTGGGATCTTTTTATACATCAATAACGTAATATAACCTATCCTAACCCAACCTATGATCACGGCGGTAATATTTGATCAGATTTCTGGCTTGTTGGCCTCTACGTCTTCGTGGGACCTTCATACACATCAATAACGAAATATAACCTAACTTAACCCAATCTAACATCTCGGCGGAAATATTTGACAACATTCCTGGCGAGTTGGCTTCTCCGTCTCCGTGGAATCTTCATATACATCAATAACGTAATATAACCTAACCTAACCCAACCTAACATTTCGTCGGTAATATTTGACATCATACCTGGCGAGTTGGCCTCTACGTCTCCGTTTGACCTTCATAAACATCAATAACGTAATATAACGTAACCTAACCCAACCTATCATCTCGGCGGTAATATTTGACAACATTCCTGGCGAGTTGGTCTCTACGTCTCCGTGGGACCTTCATATACATCAATAACGAAATATAACCTAACCTAACCCAACCTATGATCACGGCGGTAATATTTGATCAGATTTCTGGCTTGTTGGCCTCTACGTCTCCGTGGGACCTTCATATACATCAATAACGAAATATAACCTAACCTAACCCAACCTAACATCTCGGCGGTAATATTTGAAAACATTCCTGGCGAGTTGGCTTCTCCGTCTCCGTGGGATCTTTTTATACATCAATAACGTAATATAACCTAACCTAACCCAACCTAACATCTCGGCGGTAATATTTGATCACATTCCTGGCTTGTTGGCCTCTACGTCTCCGCGGGACCTTTATATACATCTATAACGTGATATAACCTAACCTAACCCAACCTAACATCTCGTCGGTAATATTTGACATCATACCTGGCGAGTTGGCCTCTACGTCTCCGTTTGACCTTCATAAACATCAATAACGTAATATAACGTAACCTAACCCAACCTATCACCCCGGCGGTAATATTTGACAACATTCCTGGCGAGTTGGCCTCTATGTCTCCGTGGGACCTTTATATACATCAATAACGTAATAAAACCTAACTTAACCCAACCTAACATCTCGGCGGTAATATTTGACAACGTTCCGGGCTAGTAGGCTTCTCCGTCTCCGTGGGATCTTTTTATACATCAATAACGTAATATAACCTATCCTAACCCAACCTATGATCACGGCGGTAATATTTGATCAGATTTCTGGCTTGTTGGCCTCTACGTCTTCGTGGGACCTTCATACACATCAATAACGAAATATAACCTAACTTAACCCAATCTAACATCTCGGCGGAAATATTTGACAACATTCCTGGCGAGTTGGCTTCTCCGTCTCCGTGGAATCTTCATATACATCAATAACGTAATATAACCTAACCTAACCCAACCTAACATTTCGGCGGTAATATTTGACATCATACCTGGCGAGTTGGCCTCTACGTCTCCGTTTGACCTTCATAAACATCAATAACGTAATATAACGTAACCTAACCCAACCTATCATCTCGGCGGTAATATTCGACAACATTCCTGGCGAGTTGGTCTCTACGTCTCCGTGGGACCTTCATATACATCAATAACGAAATATAACCTAACCTAACCCAACCTATGATCACGGCGGTAATATTTGATCAGATTTCTGGCTTGTTGGCCTCTACGTCTCCGTGGGACCTTCATATACATCAATAACGAAATATAACCTAACCTAACCCAACCTAACATCTCGGCGGTAATATTTGAAAACATTCCTGGCGAGTTGGCTTCTCCGTCTCCGTGGGATCTTTTTATACATCAATAACGTAATATAACCTAACCTAACCCAACCTAACATCTCGGCGGTAATATTTGATCACATTCCTGGCTTGTTGGCCTCTACGTCTCCGCGGGACCTTATATACATCTATAACGTGATATAACCTAACCTAACCCAACCTAACATCTCGTCGGTAATATTTGACATCATACCTGGCGAGTTGGCCTCTACGTCTCCGTTTGACCTTCATAAACATCAATAACGTAATATAACGTAACCTAACCCAACCTATCACCTCGGCGGTAATATTTGACAACATTCCTGGCGAGTTGGCCTCTATGTCTCCGTGGGACCTTTATATACATCAATAACGTAATAAAACCTAACTTAACCCAACCTAACATCTCGGCGGTAATATTTGACAACGTTCCGGGCTAGTAGGCTTCTCCGT
The DNA here is from genome assembly GCA_963969225.1 of Xylocopa violacea. Classification (NCBI taxonomy): domain Eukaryota; kingdom Metazoa; phylum Arthropoda; class Insecta; order Hymenoptera; family Apidae; genus Xylocopa; species Xylocopa violacea. The sequence continues at coordinate 1,855,367 of CAXAJV010000147.1, read as the reverse complement.
CTCCGTGGGATCTTTTTATACATCAATAACGTAATATAACCTATCCTAACCCAACCTATGATCACGGCGGTAATATTTGATCAGATTTCTGGCTTGTTGGCCTCTACGTCTTCGTGGGACCTTCATACACATCAATAACGAAATATAACCTAACTTAACCCAATCTAACATCTCGGCGGAAATATTTGACAACATTCCTGGCGAGTTGGCTTCTCCGTCTCCGTGGAATCTTCATATACATCAATAACGTAATATAACCTAACCTAACCCAACCTAACATTTCGGCGGTAATATTTGACATCATACCTGGCGAGTTGGCCTCTACGTCTCCGTTTGACCTTCATAAACATCAATAACGTAATATAACGTAACCTAACCCAACCTATCATCTCGGCGGTAATATTTGACAACATTCCTGGCGAGTTGGTCTCTACGTCTCCGTGGGACCTTCATATACATCAATAACGAAATATAACCTAACCTAACCCAACCTATGATCACGGCGGTAATATTTGATCAGATTTCTGGCTTGTTGGCCTCTACGTCTCCGTGGGACCTTCATATACATCAATAACGAAATATAACCTAAACTAACCCAACCTAACATCTCGGCGGTAATATTTGAAAACATTCCTGGCGAGTTGGCTTCTCCGTCTCCGTGGGATCTTTTTATACATCAATAACGTAATATAACCTAACCTAACCCAACCTAACATCTCGGCGGTAATATTTGATCACATTCCTGGCTTGTTGGCCTCTACGTCTCCGCGGGACCTTTATATACATCTATAACGTGATATAACCTAACCTAACCCAACCTAACATCTCGTCGGTAATATTTGACATCATACCTGGCGAGTTGGCCTCTACGTCTCCGTTTGACCTTCATAAACATCAATAACGTAATATAACGTAACCTAACCCAACCTATCACCTCGGCGGTAATATTTGACAACATTCCTGGCGAGTTGGCCTCTATGTCTCCGTGGGACCTTTATATACATCAATAACGTAATAAAACCTAACTTAACCCAACCTAACATCTCGGCGGTAATATTTGACAACGTTCCGGGCTAGTAGGCTTCTCCGTCTCCGTGGGATCTTTTTATACATCAATAACGTAATATAACCTATCCTAACCCAACCTATGATCACGGCGGTAATATTTGATCAGATTTCTGGCTTGTTGGCCTCTACGTCTTCGTGGGACCTTCATACACATCAATAACGAAATATAACCTAACTTAACCCAATCTAACATCTCGGCGGAAATATTTGACAACATTCCTGGCGAGTTGGCTTCTCCGTCTCCGTGGAATCTTCATATACATCAATAACGTAATATAACCTAACCTAACCCAACCTAACATTTCGGCGGTAATATTTGACATCATACCTGGCGAGTTGGCCTCTACGTCTCCGTTTGACCTTCATAAACATCAATAACGTAATATAACGTAACCTAACCCAACCTATCATCTCGGCGGTAATATTTGACAACATTCCTGGCGAGTTGGTCTCTACGTCTCCGTGGGACCTTCATATACATCAATAACGAAATATAACCTAACCTAACCCAACCTATGATCACGGCGGTAATATTTGATCAGATTTCTGGCTTGTTGGCCTCTACGTCTCCGTGGGACCTTCATATACATCAATAACGAAATATAACCTAACCTAACCCAACCTAACATCTCGGCGGTAATATTTGAAAACATTCCTGGCGAGTTGGCTTCTCCGTCTCCGTGGGATCTTTTTATACATCAATAACGTAATATAACCTAACCTAACCCAACCTAACATCTCGGCGGTAATATTTGATCACATTCCTGGCTTGTTGGCCTCTACGTCTCCGCGGGACCTTTATATACATCTATAACGTGATATAACCTAACCTAACCCAACCTAACATCTCGTCGGTAATATTTGACATCATACCTGGCGAGTTGGCCTCTACGTCTCCGTTTGACCTTCATAAACATCAATAACGTAATATAACGTAACCTAACCCAACCTATCACCTCGGCGGTAATATTTGACAACATTCCTGGCGAGTTGGCCTCTATGTCTCCGTGGGACCTTTATATACATCAATAACGTAATAAAACCTAACTTAACCCAACCTAACATCTCGGCGGTAATATTTGACAACGTTCCGGGCTAGTAGGCTTCTCCGTCTCCGTGGGATCTTTTTATACATCAATAACGTAATATAACCTATCCTAACCCAACCTATGATCACGGCGGTAATATTTGATCAGATTTCTGGCTTGTTGGCCTCTACGTCTTCGTGGGACCTTCATACACATCAATAACGAAATATAACCTAACTTAACCCAATCTAACATCTCGGCGGAAATATTTGACAACATTCCTGGCGAGTTGGCTTCTCCGTCTCCGTGGAATCTTCATATACATCAATAACGTAATATAACCTAACCTAACCCAACCTAACATTTCGGCGGTAATATTTGACATCATACCTGGCGAGTTGGCCTCTACGTCTCCGTTTGACCTTCATAAACATCAATAACGTAATATAACGTAACCTAACCCAACCTATCATCTCGGCGGTAATATTTGACAACATTCCTGGCGAGTTGGTCTCTACGTCTCCGTGGGACCTTCATATACATCAATAACGAAATATAACCTAACCTAACCCAACCTATGATCACGGCGGTAATATTTGATCAGATTTCTGGCTTGTTGGCCTCTACGTCTCCGTGGGACCTTCATATACATCAATAACGAAATATAACCTAACCTAACCCAACCTAACATCTCGGCGGTAATATTTGAAAACATTCCTGGCGAGTTGGCTTCTCCGTCTCCGTGGGATCTTTTTATACATCAATAACGTAATATAACCTAACCTAACCCAACCTAACATCTCGGCGGTAATATTTGATCACATTCCTGGCTTGTTGGCCTCTACGTCTCCGCGGGACCTTTATATACATCTATAACGTGATATAACCTAACCTAACCCAACCTAACATCTCGTCGGTAATATTTGACATCATACCTGGCGAGTTGGGCTCTACGTCTCCGTTTGACCTTCATAAACATCAATAACGTAATATAACGTAACCTAACCCAACCTATCACCTCGGCGGTAATATTTGACAACATTCCTGGCGAGTTGGCCTCTATGTCTCCGTGGGACCTTTATATACATCAATAACGTAATAAAACCTAACTTAACCCAACCTAACATCTCGGCGGTAATATTTGACAACGTTCCGGGCTAGTAGGCTTCTCCGTCTCCGTGGGATCTTTTTATACATCAATAACGTAATATAACCTATCCTAACCCAACCTATGATCACGGCGGTAATATTTGATCAGATTTCTGGCTTGTTGGCCTCTACGTCTTCGTGGGACCTTCATACACATCAATAACGAAATATAACCTAACTTAACCCAATCTAACATCTCGGCGGAAATATTTGACAACATTCCTGGCGAGTTGGCTTCTCCGTCTCCGTGGAATCTTCATATACATCAATAACGTAATATAACCTAACCTAACCCAACCTAACATTTCGGCGGTAATATTTGACATCATACCTGGCGAGTTGGCCTCTACGTCTCCGTTTGACCTTCATAAACATCAATAACGTAATATAACGTAACCTAACCCAACCTATCATCTCGGCGGTAATATTTGACAACATTCCTGGCGAGTTGGTCTCTACGTCTCAGTGGGACCTTTATATACATCAATAACGTAATATAACCTAATCTAACCCAACCTATCATCTCGGCGGTAATATCTGACATCATTCCTGGCGAGTTGGCCTCTATGTCTCCGTGGGACCTTTATATACATCTATAACGTGATATAACCTAACCTAACCCAACCTAACATCTCGTCGGTAATATTTGACATCATACCTGGCGAGTTGGCCTCTACGTCTCCGTTTGACCTTCATAAACATCAATAACGTAATATAACGTAACCTAACCCAACCTATCACCTCGGCGGTAATATTTGACAACATTCCTGGCGAGTTGGCCTCTATGTCTCCGTGGGACCTTTATATACATCAATAACGTAATAAAACCTAACTTAACCCAACCTAACATCTCGGCGGTAATATTTGACAACGTTCCGGGCTAGTAGGCTTCTCCGTCTCCGTGGGATCTTTTTATACATCAATAACGTAATATAACCTATCCTAACCCAACCTATGATCACGGCGGTAATATTTGATCAGATTTCTGGCTTGTTGGCCTCTACGTCTTCGTGGGACCTTCATACACATCAATAACGAAATATAACCTAACTTAACCCAATCTAACATCTCGGCGGAAATATTTGACAACATTCCTGGCGAGTTGGCTTCTCCGTCTCCGTGGAATCTTCATATACATCAATAACGTAATATAACCTAACCTAACCCAACCTAACATTTCGGCGGTAATATTTGACATCATACCTGGCGAGTTGGCCTCTACGTCTCCGTTTGACCTTCATAAACATCAATAACGTAATATAACGTAACCTAACCCAACCTATCATCTCGGCGGTAATATTTGACAACATTCCTGGCGAGTTGGTCTCTTCGTCTCCGTGGGACCTTCATATACATCAATAACGAAATATAACCTAACCTAACCCAACCTATGATCACGGCGGTAATATTTGATCAGATTTCTGGCTTGTTGGCCTCTACGTCTCCGTGGGACCTTCATATACATCAATAACGAAATATAACCTAACCTAACCCAACCTAACATCTCGGCGGTAATATTTGAAAACATTCCTGGCGAGTTGGCTTCTCCGTCTCCGTGGGATCTTTTTATACATCAATAACGTAATATAACCTAACCTAACCCAACCTAACATCTCGGCGGTAATATTTGATCACATTCCTGGCTTGTTGGCCTCTACGTCTCCGCGGGACCTTTATATACATCTATAACGTGATATAACCTAACCTAACCCAACCTAACATCTCGTCGGTAATATTTGACATCATACCTGGCGAGTTGGCCTCTACGTCTCCGTTTGACCTTCATAAACATCAATAACGTAATATAACGTAACCTAACCCAACCTATCATCTCGGCGGTAATATTTGACAACATTCCTGTCGAGTTGGCCTCTACGTCTCCGTTTGACCTTCATAAACATTAATAACGCAATATAACGTAACCTAACCCAACCTATCACCTCGGCGGTAATATTTGACAACATTCCTGGCGAGTTGGCCTCTACGTCTCCGTGGGACCTTTATATACATCAATAACGTAATAAAACCTAACTTAACCCAACCTAACATCTCGGCGGTAATATTTGACAACGTTCCGGGCTAGTAGGCTTCTCCGTCTCCGTGGGATCTTTTTATACATCAATAACGTAATATAACCTATCCTAACCCAACCTAACATCTCGGCGGTAATATTTGACAACATACCTGGCGAGGTGGCCTCTACGTCTCCGTGGGACCTTCATATACATCAATAACGAAATATAACCTAACTTAACCCAACCTAACATCTCGGCGGTAATATTTGAAAACATTCCTGGCGAGTTGGCTTCTCCGTCTCCGTGGGATCTTTTTATACATCAATAACGTAATATAACCTAACCTAACCCAACCTAACATCTCGGCGATAATATTTCATCACATTCCTGGCTTGTTGGCCTCTACGTCTCCGCGGGACCTTTATATACATCAATAACGAAATATAACCTAACACAACCCAACCTATCATCTCGGCGGTAATATTTGACATCATTCCTGGCGAGTTGGCCTCTGCGTCTCAGTGGGACCTTCATATACATCTATAACGTGATATAACCTAACCTAACCCAACCTAACATCCCGTCGGTAATATTTGAAAACATTCCTGGCGAGTTGGCCTCTACGTCCCAGTGGGACCTTCATATACATCAATAACGAAATATAACCTAACCTAACCCAACCTAACATCTCGGCGGTAATATTTGAAAACATTCCTGGCGAGTTGGCTTCTCCGTCTCCGTGGGACCTTTATATACATCAATAACGTAATATAACCTAACCTAACCCAACCTAACATCTCGGCGGTAATATTTGACAACATACCTGGCGAGTTGGCTTCTACGTCTCCGCGGGACATTTATATACATCAATAACGTAATATAACCTAAACTAACCCAACCTATCATCTCGGCGGTAATATTTGACAACATTCCTGGCGAGTTGGCTTCTCCGTCTCCGTGGGACCTTTATATACATCAATAACGTAATATAACCTAACCTAACCCAACCTAACATCTCGGCGATAATATTTCATCACATTCCTGGCTTGTTGGCCTCTACGTCTCCGCGGGACCTTTATATACATCTATAACGTGATATAACCTAACCTAACCCAACCTAACATCTCGGCGGTAATATTTGAAAACATTCATGGCGAGTTGGCATCTACGTCTCCGTGGTACATTTATATACATCAATAACGTAATATAACCTATCCTAACACAAAATAACATCTCGGCGGTAATATTTGACCACATTCCTGGCTTGTTGGCATCTACGTCTCCGTGGGACCTTTATAAACATCAATAACGTAATATAACCTAACCTAACCCAACCTAACATATCGGCGGTAATATTTGACATCATACCTGGCGAGTTGGCCTCTACGTCTCCGTTTGACCTTCATAAACATCAATAACGTAATATAACGTAACCTAACCCAACCTATCACCTCGGCGGTAATATTTGACAACATTCCTGTCGAGTTGGCCTCTACGTCTCCGTGGGACCTTTATATACATCAATAACGTAATATAACCTAACCTAACCCAACCTATCATCTCGGCGGTAATATTTGACAACATTCCTGGCGAGTTGGCCTCTATGTCACCGTGGGATCTTCATATACATCAATAACGTAATATAGCCTAACCTATTCCAACCTAACATCTCGCCGGTAATATTTGACATCATACCTGGCGAGTTGGCCTCTACGTCTCCGTTTGACCTTCATAAACATCAATAACGTAATATAACCTAACCTAACCAAACCTATCATCTCGGCGGTAATATTTCACAACATTCCTGGCGAGTTGGACTCTACGTCTCCGTGGGACCTTCATATACATCAATAACGAAATATAGCCTAACCTAACCCAACCTATCATCTCGGCGGTAATATTTGACAACATTCCTGGCGAGTTGGCCTCTACGTCTCAGTGGGACCTTTATATACATCAATAACGTAATATAACCTAATCTAACCCAACCTAACATCTCGGCGATAATATTTGACAACATTCCTGGCGAGTTGGCTTCTCCGTCTCCGTGGGACCTTTATATACATCAATAACGTGATATAACCTAACCTATCCCAACCTAACATCTCGTCGGTAATATTTGAAAACATTCCTGGCGAGTTGGACTCTACGTCTCCGCGGGACATTTATATACATCAATAACGTAATATAACCTAAACTAACCCAACCTATCATCTCGGCGGTAATATTTGAAAACATTCCTGGCGAGTTCGCTTCTCCGTCTCCGTGGGATCTTTTTATACATCAATAACGTAATATAACCTAACCTAACCCAACCTAACATCTCGGCGATAATATTTCATCACATTCCTGGCTTGTTGGCCTCTACGTCTCCGCGGGACCTTTATATACATCTATAACGTGATATAACCTAACCTAACCCAACCTAACATCCCGTCGGTAATATTTGAAAACATTCCTGGCGAGTTGGCTTCTCCGTCTCCGTGGGACATTTTATATACATCAATAACGTAATATAACCTAACCTAACCCAACCTATCATCTCGGCGGTAATATTTGACAACATTCCTGGCGAGTTGGTCTCTACGTCTCCGTGGGACCTTCATATACATCAATAACGAAATATAACCTAACCTAACCCAACCTATCATCTCGGCGGTAATATTTGACAACATTCATGGCGAGTTGGCATTTACGTCTCCGTAGGACCTTTATATACATCAATAACGTAATATAACCTAACGTAACCCAACCTATCACCTCGGCGGTAATATTTGACAACATTCCTGTCGAGTTGGCCTCTACGTCTCCGTTTGACCTTCATAAACATTAATAACGCAATATAACGTAACCTAACCCAACCTATCACCTCGGCGGTAATATTTGACAACATTCCTGGCGAGTTGGCCTCTACGTCTCCGTGGGACCTTTATATACATCAATAACGTAATAAAACCTAACTTAACCCAACCTAACATCTCGGCGGTAATATTTGACAACGTTCCGGGCTAGTAGGCTTCTCCGTCTCCGTGGGATCTTTTTATACATCAATAACGTAATATAACCTATCCTAACCCAACCTATGATCACGGCGGTAATATTTGATCAGATTTCTGGCTTGTTGGCCTCTACGTCTTCGTGGGACCTTCATACACATCAATAACGAAATATAACCTAACTTAACCCAATCTAACATCTCGGCGGTAATATTTGAAAACATTCCTGGCGAGTTGGCTTCTCCGTCTCCGTGGGATCTTTTTATACATCAATAACGTAATATAACCTGACCTAACCCAACCTAACATCTCGGCGATAATATTTCATCACATTCCTGGCTTGTTGGCCTCTACGTCTCCGCGGGACCTTTATATACATCAATAACGAAATATAACCTAACACAACCCAACCTATCATCTCGGCGGTAATATTTGACATCATTCCTGGCGAGTTGGCCTCTGCGTCTCAGTGGGACCTTCATATACATCTATAACGTGATATAACCTAACCTAACCCAACCTAACATCCCGTCGGTAATATTTGAAAACATTCCTGGCGAGTTGGCCTCTACGTCCCAGTGGGACCTTCATATACATCAATAACGAAATATAACCTAACCTAACCCAACCTAACATCTCGGCGGTAATATTTGAAAACATTCCTGGCGAGTTGGCTTCTCCGTCTCCGTGGGACCTTTATATACATCAATAACGTAATATAACCTAACCTAACCCAACCTAACATCTCGGCGGTAATATTTGACAACATACCTGGCGAGTTGGCTTCTACGTCTCCGCGGGACATTTATATACATCAATAACGTAATATAACCTAAACTAACCCAACCTATCATCTCGGCGGTAATATTTGACAACATTCCTGGCGAGTTGGTCTCTACGTCTCCGTGGGACCTTCATATACATCGTTTAACGAAATATAACCTAACCTAACCCAACCTAACATTTCGGCGGTAATATTTGACATCATACCTGGCGAGTTGGCCTCTACGTCTCCGTTTGACCTTCATAAACATCAATAACGTAATATAACGTAACCTAACCCAACCTATCATCTCGGCGGTAATATTTGACAACATTCCTGGCGAGTTGGTCTCTACGTCTCCGTGGGACCTTCATATACATCAATAACGAAATATAACCTAACCTAACCCAACCTATGATCACGGCGGTAATATTTGATCAGATTTCTGGCTTGTTGGCCTCTACGTCTCCGTGGGACCTTCATATACATCAATAACGAAATATAACCTAACCTAACCCAACCTAACATCTCGGCGGTAATATTTGAAAACATTCCTGGCGAGTTGGCTTCTCCGTCTCCGTGGGATCTTTTTATACATCAATAACGTAATATAACCTAACCTAACCCAACCTAACATCTCGGCGGTAATATTTGATCACATTCCTGGCTTGTTGGCCTCTACGTCTCCGCGGGACCTTTATATACATCTATAACGTGATATAACCTAACCTAACCCAACCTAACATCTCGTCGGTAATATTTGACATCATACCTGGCGAGTTGGCCTCTACGTCTCCGTTTGACCTTCATAAACATCAATAACGTAATATAACGTAACCTAACCCAACCTATCATCTCGGCGGTAATATTTGACAACATTCCTGTCGAGTTGGCCTCTACGTCTCCGTTTGACCTTCATAAACATTAATAACGCAATATAACGTAACCTAACCCAACCTATCACCTCGGCGGTAATATTTGACAACATTCCTGGCGAGTTGGCCTCTACGTCTCCGTGGGACCTTTATATACATCAATAACGTAATAAAACCTAACTTAACCCAACCTAACATCTCGGCGGTAATATTTGACAACGTTCCGGGCTAGTAGGCTTCTCCGTCTCCGTGGGATCTTTTTATACATCAATAACGTAATATAACCTATCCTAACCCAACCTAACATCTCGGCGGTAATATTTGACAACATACCTGGCGAGGTGGCCTCTACGTCTCCGTGGGACCTTCATATACATCAATAACGAAATATAACCTAACTTAACCCAACCTAACATCTCGGCGGTAATATTTGAAAACATTCCTGGCGAGTTGGCTTCTCCGTCTCCGTGGGATCTTTTTATACATCAATAACGTAATATAACCTAACCTAACCCAACCTAACATCTCGGCGATAATATTTCATCACATTCCTGGCTTGTTGGCCTCTACGTCTCCGCGGGACCTTTATATACATCAATAACGAAATATAACCTAACACAACCCAACCTATCATCTCGGCGGTAATATTTGACATCATTCCTGGCGAGTTGGCCTCTGCGTCTCAGTGGGACCTTCATATACATCTATAACGTGATATAACCTAACCTAACCCAACCTAACATCCCGTCGGTAATATTTGAAAACATTCCTGGCGAGTTGGCCTCTACGTCCCAGTGGGACCTTCATATACATCAATAACGAAATATAACCTAACCTAACCCAACCTAACATCTCGGCGGTAATATTTGAAAACATTCCTGGCGAGTTGGCTTCTCCGTCTCCGTGGGACCTTTATATACATCAATAACGTAATATAACCTAACCTAACCCAACCTAACATCTCGGCGGTAATATTTGACAACATACCTGGCGAGTTGGCTTCTACGTCTCCGCGGGACATTTATATACATCAATAACGTAATATAACCTAAACTAACCCAACCTATCATCTCGGCGGTAATATTTGACAACATTCCTGGCGAGTTGGCTTCTCCGTCTCCGTGGGACCTTTATATACATCAATAACGTGATATAACCTAACCTAACCCAACCTAACATCTCGTCGGTAATATTTGAAAACATTCCTGGCGAGTTGGACTCTACGTAACCGTGGGACCTTTATAGACATCCATAACGTAATATAACCTAACCTAACCCAACCTAACATCTCGGCGGTAATATTTGAAAACATTCATGGCGAGTTGGCATCTACGTCTCCGTGGTACATTTATATACATCAATAACGTAATATAACCTATCCTAACACAAAATAACATCTCGGCGGTAATATTTGACCACATTCCTGGCTTGTTGGCATCTACGTCTCCGTGGGACCTTTATAAACATCAATAAGGTAATATAACCTAACCTAACCCAACCTAACATATCGGCGGTAATATTTGACATCATACCTGGCGAGTTGGCCTCTACGTCTCCGTTTGACCTTCATAAACATCAATAACGTAATATAACGTAACCTAACCCAACCTATCACCTCGGCGGTAATATTTGACAACATTCCTGTCGAGTTGGCCTCTACGTCTCCGTGGGACCTTTATATACATCAATAACGTAATATAACCTAACCTAACCCAACCTATCATCTCGGCGGTAATATTTGACAACATTCCTGGCGAGTTGGCCTCTATGTCACCGTGGGATCTTCATATACATCAATAACGTAATATAGCCTAACCTATTCCAACCTAACATCTCGCCGGTAATATTTGACATCATACCTGGCGAGTTGGCCTCTACGTCTCCGTTTGACCTTCATAAACATCAATAACGTAATATAACCTAACCTAACCAAACCTATCATCTCGGCGGTAATATTTCACAACATTCCTGGCGAGTTGGACTCTACGTCTCCGTGGGACCTTCATATACATCAATAACGAAATATAGCCTAACCTAACCCAACCTATCATCTCGGCGGTAATATTTGACAACATTCCTGGCGAGTTGGCCTCTACGTCTCAGTGGGACCTTTATATACATCAATAACGTAATATAACCTAATCTAACCCAACCTAACATCTCGGCGATAATATTTGACAACATTCCTGGCGAGTTGGCTTCTCCGTCTCCGTGGGACCTTTATATACATCAATAACGTGATATAACCTAACCTATCCCAACCTAACATCTCGTCGGTAATATTTGAAAACATTCCTGGCGAGTTGGACTCTACGTCTCCGCGGGACATTTATATACATCAATAACGTAATATAACCTAAACTAACCCAACCTATCATCTCGGCGGTAATATTTGAAAACATTCCTGGCGAGTTCGCTTCTCCGTCTCCGTGGGATCTTTTTATACATCAATAACGTAATATAACCTAACCTAACCCAACCTAACATCTCGGCGATAATATTTCATCACATTCCTGGCTTGTTGGCCTCTACGTCTCCGCGGGACCTTTATATACATCTATAACGTGATATAACCTAACCTAACCCAACCTAACATCCCGTCGGTAATATTTGAAAACATTCCTGGCGAGTTGGCTTCTCCGTCTCCGTGGGACATTTTATATACATCAATAACGTAATATAACCTAACCTAACCCAACCTATCATCTCGGCGGTAATATTTGACAACATTCCTGGCGAGTTGGTCTCTACGTCTCCGTGGGACCTTCATATACATCAATAACGAAATATAACCTAACCTAACCCAACCTATCATCTCGGCGGTAATATTTGACAACATTCATGGCGAGTTGGCATTTACGTCTCCGTAGGACCTTTATATACATCAATAACGTAATATAACCTAACGTAACCCAACCTATCACCTCGGCGGTAATATTTGACAACATTCCTGTCGAGTTGGCCTCTACGTCTCCGTTTGACCTTCATAAACATTAATAACGCAATATAACGTAACCTAACCCAACCTATCACCTCGGCGGTAATATTTGACAACATTCCTGGCGAGTTGGCCTCTACGTCTCCGTGGGACCTTTATATACATCAATAACGTAATAAAACCTAACTTAACCCAACCTAACATCTCGGCGGTAATATTTGACAACGTTCCGGGCTAGTAGGCTTCTCCGTCTCCGTGGGATCTTTTTATACATCAATAACGTAATATAACCTATCCTAACCCAACCTATGATCACGGCGGTAATATTTGATCAGATTTCTGGCTTGTTGGCCTCTACGTCTTCGTGGGACCTTCATACACATCAATAACGAAATATAACCTAACTTAACCCAATCTAACATCTCGGCGGTAATATTTGAAAACATTCCTGGCGAGTTGGCTTCTCCGTCTCCGTGGGATCTTTTTATACATCAATAACGTAATATAACCTGACCTAACCCAACCTAACATCTCGGCGATAATATTTCATCACATTCCTGGCTTGTTGGCCTCTACGTCTCCGCGGGACCTTTATATACATCAATAACGAAATATAACCTAACACAACCCAACCTATCATCTCGGCGGTAATATTTGACATCATTCCTGGCGAGTTGGCCTCTGCGTCTCAGTGGGACCTTCATATACATCTATAACGTGATATAACCTAACCTAACCCAACCTAACATCCCGTCGGTAATATTTGAAAACATTCCTGGCGAGTTGGCCTCTACGTCCCAGTGGGACCTTCATATACATCAATAACGAAATATAACCTAACCTAACCCAACCTAACATCTCGGCGGTAATATTTGAAAACATTCCTGGCGAGTTGGCTTCTCCGTCTCCGTGGGACCTTTATATACATCAATAACGTAATATAACCTAACCTAACCCAACCTAACATCTCGGCGGTAATATTTGACAACATACCTGGCGAGTTGGCTTCTACGTCTCCGCGGGACATTTATATACATCAATAACGTAATATAACCTAAACTAACCCAACCTATCATCTCGGCGGTAATATTTGACAACATTCCTGGCGAGTTGGCTTCTCCGTCTCCGTGGGACCTTTATATACATCAATAACGTGATATAACCTAACCTAACCCAACCTAACATCTCGTCGGTAATATTTGAAAACATTCCTGGCGAGTTGGACTCTACGTAACCGTGGGACCTTTATAGACATCCATAACGTAATATAACCTAACCTAACCCAACCTAACATCTCGGCGGTAATATTTGAAAACATTCATGGCGAGTTGGCATCTACGTCTCCGTGGTACATTTATATACATCAATAACGTAATATAACCTATCCTAACACAAAATAACATCTCGGCGGTAATATTTGACCACATTCCTGGCTTGTTGGCATCTACGTCTCCGTGGGACCTTTATAAACATCAATAACGTAATATAACTTAACCTAACCCAACCTAACATATCGGCGGTAATATTTGACATCATACCTGGCGAGTTGGCCTCTACGTCTCCGTTTGACCTTCATAAACATCAATAACGTAATATAACGTAACCTAACCCAACCTATCACCTCGGCGGTAATATTTGACAACATTCCTGTCGAGTTGGCCTCTACGTCTCCGTGGGACCTTTATATACATCAATAACGTAATATAACCTAACCTAACCCAACCTATCATCTCGGCGGTAATATTTGACAACATTCCTGGCGAGTTGGCCTCTATGTCACCGTGGGATCTTCATATACATCAATAACGTAATATAGCCTAACCTATTCCAACCTAACATCTCGCCGGTAATATTTGACATCATACCTGGCGAGTTGGCCTCTACGTCTCCGTTTGACCTTCATAAACATCAATAACGTAATATAACCTAACCTAACCAAACCTATCATCTCGGCGGTAATATTTCACAACATTCCTGGCGAGTTGGACTCTACGTCTCCGTGGGACCTTCATATACATCAATAACGAAATATAGCCTAACCTAACCCAACCTATCATCTCGGCGGTAATATTTGACAACATTCCTGGCGAGTTGGCCTCTACGTCTCAGTGGGACCTTTATATACATCAATAACGTAATATAACCTAATCTAACCCAACCTAACATCTCGGCGATAATATTTGACAACATTCCTGGCGAGTTGGCTTCTCCGTCTCCGTGGGACCTTTATATACATCAATAACGTGATATAACCTAACCTATCCCAACCTAACATCTCGTCGGTAATATTTGAAAACATTCCTGGCGAGTTGGACTCTACGTCTCCGCGGGACATTTATATACATCAATAACGTAATATAACCTAAACTAACCCAACCTATCATCTCGGCGGTAATATTTGAAAACATTCCGGGCGAGTTGGCTTCTCCGTCTCCGTGGGATCTTTTTATACATCAATAACGTAATATAACCTAACCTAACCCAACCTAACATCTCGGCGATAATATTTCATCACATTCCTGGCTTGTTGGCCTCTACGTCTCCGCGGGACCTTTATATACATCTATAACGTGATATAACCTAACCTAACCCAACCTAACATCCCGTCGGTAATATTTGAAAACATTCCTGGCGAGTTGGCTTCTCCGTCTCCGTGGGACATTTTATATACATCAATAACGTAATATAACCTAACCTAACCCAACCTATCATCTCGGCGGTAATATTTGACAACATTCCTGGCGAGTTGGTCTCTACGTCTCCGTGGGACCTTCATATACATCAATAACGAAATATAACCTAACCTAACCCAACCTATCATCTCGGCGGTAATATTTGACAACATTCATGGCGAGTTGGCATTTACGTCTCCGTAGGACCTTTATATACATCAATAACGTAATATAACCTAACGTAACCCAACCTATCACCTCGGCGGTAATATTTGACAACATTCCTGTCGAGTTGGCCTCTACGTCTCCGTTTGACCTTCATAAACATTAATAACGCAATATAACGTAACCTAACCCAACCTATCACCTCGGCGGTAATATTTGACAACATTCCTGGCGAGTTGGCCTCTACGTCTCCGTGGGACCTTTATATACATCAATAACGTAATAAAACCTAACTTAACCCAACCTAACATCTCGGCGGTAATATTTGACAACGTTCCGGGCTAGTAGGCTTCTCCGTCTCCGTGGGATCTTTTTATACATCAATAACGTAATATAACCTATCCTAACCCAACCTATGATCACGGCGGTAATATTTGATCAGATTTCTGGCTTGTTGGCCTCTACGTCTTCGTGGGACCTTCATACACATCAATAACGAAATATAACCTAACTTAACCCAATCTAACATCTCGGCGGAAATATTTGACAACATTCCTGGCGAGTTGGCTTCTCCGTCTCCGTGGAATCTTCATATACATCAATAACGTAATATAACCTAACCTAACCCAACCTAACATTTCGGCGGTAATATTTGACATCATACCTGGCGAGTTGGCCTCTACGTCTCCGTTTGACCTTCATAAACATCAATAACGTAATATAACGTAACCTAACCCAACCTATCATCTCGGCGGTAATATTTGACAACATTCCTGGCGAGTTGGTCTCTACGTCTCCGTGGGACCTTCATATACATCAATAACGAAATATAACCTAACCTAACCCAACCTATGATCACGGCGGTAATATTTGATCAGATTTCTGGCTTGTTGGCCTCTACGTCTCCGTGGGACCTTCATATACATCAATAACGAAATATAACCTAACCTAACCCAACCTAACATCTCGGCGGTAATATTTGAAAACATTCCTGGCGAGTTGGCTTCTCCGCCTCCGTGGGATCTTTTTATACATCAATAACGTAATATAACCTAACCTAACCCAACCTAACATCTCGGCGGTAATATTTGATCACATTCCTGGCTTGTTGGCCTCTACGTCTCCGCGGGACCTTTATATACATCTATAACGTGATATAACCTAACCTAACCCAACCTAACATCTCGTCGGTAATATTTGAAAACATTCCTGGCGAGTTGGCCTCTACGTCACCGTGGGACCTTTATAGACATCCATAACGTAATATAACCTAACCTAACCCAACCTAACATCTCGGCGGTAATATTTGAAAACATTCATGGCGAGTTGGCATCTACGTCGCCGTGGTACATTTATATACATCAATAACGTAATATAACCTATCCTAACCCAAAATAACTTCTCGGCGGTAATATTTGACCACATTCCTGGCTTGTTGGCATCTACGTCTCCGTGGGACCTTTATAAACATCAATAACGTAATATAACCTAACCTAACCCAACCTAACATCTCGGCGGTAATATTTTACAACATACCTGGCGAGTTGGCCTCTACGTCTCCGCGGGACCTTTATATACATCAATAACGAAATATAACCTAACCTGACCCAACCTATCATCTCGGCGGTAATATTTGACAACATTCCTGGCGAGTTGGCTTCTCCGCCTCCGTGGGATCTTTTTATACATCAATAACGTAATATAACCTAACCTAACCCAACCTAACATCTCGGCGGTAATATTTGATCACATTCCTGGCTTGTTGGCCTCTACGTCTCCGCGGGACCTTTATATACATCTATAACGTGATATAACCTAACCTAACCCAACCTAACATCTCGTCGGTAATATTTGAAAACATTCCTGGCGAGTTGGCCTCTACGTCACCGTGGGACCTTTATAGACATCCATAACGTAATATAACCTAACCTAACCCAACCTAACATCTCGGCGGTAATATTTGAAAACATTCATGGCGAGTTGGCATCTACGTCGCCGTGGTACATTTATATACATCAATAACGTAATATAACCTATCCTAACCCAAAATAACTTCTCGGCGGTAATATTTGACCACATTCCTGGCTTGTTGGCATCTACGTCTCCGTGGGACCTTTATAAACATCAATAACGTAATATAACCTAACCTAACCCAACCTATCATCTCGGCGGTAATATTTGACAACATTCCTGGCGAGTTGGTCTCTACGTCTCCGTGGGACCTTCATATACATCAATAACGAAATATAACATAACCTAACCCAACCTATGATCACGGCGGTAATATTTGATCAGATTTCTGGCTTGTTGGCCTCTACGTCTCCGTGGGACCTTCATATACATCAATAACGAAATATAACCTAACCTACACCAACCTAACATCTCGGCGGTAATATTTGAAAACATTCCTGGCGAGTTGGCTTCTCCGTCTCCGTGGGATCTTTTTATACATCAATAACGTAATATAACCTAACCTAACCCAACCTAACATCTCGGCGGTAATATTTGATCACATTCCTGGCTTGTTGGCCTCTACGTCTCCGCGGGACCTTTATATACATCTATAACGTGATATAACCTAACCTAACCCAACCTAACATCTCGTCGGTAATATTTGAAAACATTCCTGGCGAGTTGGCCTCTACGTCACCGTGGGACCTTTATAGACATCCATAACGTAATATAACCTAACCTAACCCAACCTAACATCTCGGCGGTAATATTTGAAAACATTCATGGCGAGTTGGCATCTACGTCGCCGTGGTACATTTATATACATCAATAACGTAATATAACCTATCCTAACCCAAAATAACTTCTCGGCGGTAATATTTGACCACATTCCTGGCTTGTTGGCATCTACGTCTCCGTGGGACCTTTATAAACATCAATAACGTAATATAACCTAACCTAACCCAACCTAACATCTCGGCGGTAATATTTTACAACATACCTGGCGAGTTGGCCTCTACGTCTCCGCGGGACCTTTATATACATCTATAACGTGATATAACCTAACCTAACCCAACCTAACATCTCGGCGGTAATATTTGAAAACATTCCTGGCGACTTGGCCTCTACGTCACCGTGGGACCTTTATAGACATCTATAACGTAATATAACCTAACCTAACCCAACCAAACATCTCGGCGGTAATATTTGAAAACATTCATGGAGAGTTGGCATCTACGTCTCCGTGGGACCTTTGTATACATCAATAACGTAATATAACCTAACTTAACCCAATCTAACATCTCGGCGGTAACATTTGACAACATTCCTGGCTTGTTGGCATCTACGTATCCGTGGGACATTTATAAACATCAATAACGTAATATAACCTAACCTAACCCAACCTAACATTTCGGCGGTAATATTTGACATCATACCTGGCGAGTTGGCCTCTACGTCTCCGTGGTACCTTTATATACATCAATAACGTAATATAACCTAACTTAACCCAATCTAACATCTCGGCGGTAATATTTGACAACATTCCTGGCGAGTTGGCCTCTACGTCTCCGTGGGACCTTTATATACATCAATAACGTAATATAACCTAACCTAACCCAACCTAACATCTCGGCGGTAATATTTGATCACGTTCCTGGTATGTTGGCCTCTACGTCTCCGCGGGACCTTTATATACATCAATAACGTAATATAACCTATCCTAACCCACAATAACATCTCGGCGGTAATATTTGACCACATTCCTGGCTTGTTGGCATCTACGTCTCCGTGGGACATTTATAAACATCAATAACGTAATATAACCTAACCTAACCCAACCTAACATTTCGGCGGTAATATTTGACATCATACCTGGCGAGTTGGCCTCTACGTCTCCGTTTGACCTTCATAAACATCAATAACGTAATATAACGTAACCTAACACAACCTATCACCTCGTCGGTAATATTTGACAACATTCATGGCGAGTTGGCATCTACGTCTCCGTGGTACATTTATATACATCAATAACGTAATATAACCTATCCTAACCCAAAATAACTTCTCGGCGGTAATATTTGACCACATTCCTGGCTTGTTGGCATCTACGTCTCCGTGGGACCTTTATATACATCAATAACGTAATAAAACCTAACTTCACCCAATCTAACACCTCGGCGGTAATATTTGACAGCATTCCTGGCGAGTTGGCTTCTCCGTCTCCGTGGGACCTTTTTATACATCAATAACGTAATATAACCTAACCTAACCCAACCTAACATCTCGGCGGTAATATTTGATCACATTCCTGGCTTGTTGGCCTCTACGTCTCCGCGGGACCTTTATATACATCTATAACGTGATATAACCTAACCTAACCCAACCTAACATCTCGTCGGTAATATTTTAAAACATTCCTGGCGAGTTGGCCTCTACGTCGCCGTGGGACCTTTATAGACATCCATAACGTAATATAACCTAACCTAACCCAACCTAACATCTCGGCGTTAATATTTGAAAACATTCATGGCGAGTTGGCATCTACGTCGCCGTGGTACATTTATATACATGAATAACGTAATATAACCTATCCTAACCCAAAATAACTTCTCGGCGGTAATATTTGAAAACATTCATGGCGAGTTGGCATCTACGTCTCCGTGGTACATTTATATACATCAATAACGTAATATAACCTATCCTAACCCAAAATAACATCTCGGCGGTAATATTTGACCACATTCCTGGCTTGTTGGCATCTACGTCGCAGTGGGACCTTTATAAACATCAATAACGTAATATAACCTAATCTAACCCAACCTAACATCTCGGCGGTAATATTTGACAACATTCCTGGCGAGTTGGCTTCTCCGTCTCCGTGGGACATTTTATATACATCAATAACGTAATATAACCTAACCTAACCCAACCTATCATCTGGGCGGTAATATTTGACAACATTCCTGGCGAGTTGGTCTCTACGTCTCCGTGGGACCTTCATATACATCAATAACGAAATATAACCTAACCTAACCCAACCTATGATCACGGCGGTAATATTTGATCAGATTTCTGGCTTGTTGGCCTCTACGTCTCCGTGGGACCTTCATATACATCAATAACGTAATATAACCTAACCTAACCCAACCTATCATCTCGGCGGTAATATTTGACATCATACCTGGCGAGTTGGCCTCTACGTCTCCGTGGGACCTTTATATACATCAATAACGTAATATAACCTAACTTAACCCAATCTAACATCTCGGCGGTAATATTTGACAACATTCCTGGCGAGTTGGCCTCTACGTCTCCGTGGGACCTTTATATACATCAATAACGTAATATAACCTAACCTAACCCAACCTAACATCTCGGCGGTAATATTTGATCACGTTCCTGGCTTGTTGGCCTCTACGTCTCCGCGGGACCTTTATATACATCAATAACGTAATATAACCTATCCTAACCCAAAATAACATCTCGGCGGTAATATTTGACCACATTCCTGGCTTGTTGGCATCTACGTCTCCGTGGGACATTTATAAACATCAATAACGTAATATAACCTAACCTAACCCAATCTAACCTCTCGGCGGTAATATTTGACATCATACCTGGCGAGTTGGCCTCTACGTCTCCGTTTGACCTTCATAAACATCAATAACGTAATATAACGTAACCTAACCCAACCTATCACCTCGGCGGTAATATTTGACAACATTCATGGCGAGTTGGCATCTACGTCTCGGTTTGACCTTCATATACATCAATAACGTAATATAACCTATCCTAACCCAAAATAACTTCTCGGCGGTAATATTTGACCACATTCCTGGCTTGTTGGCATCTACGTCTCCGTGGGACCTTTATATACATCTATAACGTGATATAACCTAACCTAACCCAACCTAACATCTCGGCGGTAATATTTTACAACATACCTGGCGAGTTGGCCTCTACGTCTCCGCGGGACCTTTATGTACATCTATAACGTGATATAACCTAACCTAACCCAACCTAACATCTCGGCGGTAATATTTGAAAACATTCCTGGCGAGTTGGCCTCTACGTCACCGTGGGACCTTTATAGACATCTATAACGTAATATAACCTAACCTAACCCAACCAAACATCTCGGCGGTAATATTTGAAAACATTCATGGCGAGTTGGCATCTACGTCTCCGTGGTACATTTATATACATCAATAACGTAATATAACCTATCCTAACCCAAAATAACATCTCGGCGGTAATATTTGACCACATTCCTGGCTTGTTGGCATCTACGTCGCAGTGGGACCTTTATAAACATCAATAACGTAATATAACCTAACCTAACCCAACCTAACATTTCGGCGGTAATATTTTACATCATACCTGGCGAGTTGGCCTCTACGTCTCCGTTTGGCCTTCATAAACATCAATAACGTAATATAACGTAACCTAACCCAACCTATCATCTCGGCGGTAATATTTGACAACATTCCTGGCGAGTTGGTCCCTACGTCTCCGTGGGACCTTCATATACATCAATAACGAAATATAACCTAACCTAACCCAACCTATGATCACGGCGGTAATATTTGATCAGATTTCTGGCTTGTTGGCCTCTACGTCTCCGTGGGACCTTTATAAACATCAATAACGCAATATAACCTAACCTAACCCAACCTAACATCTCGGCGGTAATATTTGACAACATTCCTGGCGAGTTGGCCTCTACGTCTCGGTTTGACCTTCATATACATCAGTAACGTAATATAACATAACCGAAACCAACCTATCATCTCGGAGGTAATATTTGACAACATTCCTGGCGAGTTGGCCTATACGTCTCCGTGGGACCTTTATATACATCAATAACGTAATATAACCTAACCTAACCCAACCTCACATCTCGGCGGTAATATTTGATCACATTCCTGGCTTGTTGGCCTCTACGTCTCCGCGGGACATTTATATACATCAATAACGTAATATAACCTATCCTAACCCAAAATAACATCTCGGCGGTAATATTTGACCACATTCCTGGCTTGTTGGCCTCTACGTCACCGTGGGACCTTTATAGACATCCATAACGTAATATAACCTAACCTAACCCAACCTAACATCTCGGCGGTAATATTTGAAAACATTCATGGCGAGTTGGCATCTACGTCGCCGTGGTACATTTATATACATCAATAACGTAATATAACCTATCCTAACCCAAAATAACTTCTCGGCGGTAATATTTGACCACATTCCTGGCTTGTTGGCATCTACGTCTCCGTGGGACCTTTATAAACATCAATAACGTAATATAACCTAACCTAACCCAACCTAACATCTCGGCGGTAATATTTTACAACATACCTGGCGAGTTGGCCTCTCCGTCTCCGTGGGACCTTTATATACATCAATAACGTGATATAACCTAACCTAACCCAACCTAACATCTCGTCGGTAATATTTGAAAACATTCCTGGCGAGTTGGACTCTACGTAACCGTGGGACCTTTATAGACATCCATAACGTAATATAACCTAACCTAACCCAACCTAACATCTCGGCGGTAATATTTGAAAACATTCATGGCGAGTTGGCATCTACGTCTCCGTGGTACATTTATATACATCAATAACGTAATATAACCTATCCTAACACAAAATAACATCTCGGCGGTAATATTTGACCACATTCCTGGCTTGTTGGCATCTACGTCTCCGTGGGACCTTTATAAACATCAATAACGTAATATAACTTAACCTAACCCAACCTAACATATCGGCGGTAATATTTGACATCATACCTGGCGAGTTGGCCTCTACGTCTCCGTTTGACCTTCATAAACATCAATAACGTAATATAACGTAACCTAACCCAACCTATCACCTCGGCGGTAATATTTGACAACATTCCTGTCGAGTTGGCCTCTACGTCTCCGTGGGACCTTTATATACATCAATAACGTAATATAACCTAACCTAACCCAACCTATCATCTCGGCGGTAATATTTGACAACATTCCTGGCGAGTTGGCCTCTATGTCACCGTGGGATCTTCATATACATCAATAACGTAATATAGCCTAACCTATTCCAACCTAACATCTCGCCGGTAATATTTGACATCATACCTGGCGAGTTGGCCTCTACGTCTCCGTTTGACCTTCATAAACATCAATAACGTAATATAACCTAACCTAACCAAACCTATCATCTCGGCGGTAATATTTCACAACATTCCTGGCGAGTTGGACTCTACGTCTCCGTGGGACCTTCATATACATCAATAACGAAATATAGCCTAACCTAACCCAACCTATCATCTCGGCGGTAATATTTGACAACATTCCTGGCGAGTTGGCCTCTACGTCTCAGTGGGACCTTTATATACATCAATAACGTAATATAACCTAATCTAACCCAACCTAACATCTCGGCGATAATATTTGACAACATTCCTGGCGAGTTGGCTTCTCCGTCTCCGTGGGACCTTTATATACATCAATAACGTGATATAACCTAACCTATCCCAACCTAACATCTCGTCGGTAATATTTGAAAACATTCCTGGCGAGTTGGACTCTACGTCTCCGCGGGACATTTATATACATCAATAACGTAATATAACCTAAACTAACCCAACCTATCATCTCGGCGGTAATATTTGAAAACATTCCGGGCGAGTTGGCTTCTCCGTCTCCGTGGGATCTTTTTATACATCAATAACGTAATATAACCTAACCTAACCCAACCTAACATCTCGGCGATAATATTTCATCACATTCCTGGCTTGTTGGCCTCTACGTCTCCGCGGGACCTTTATATACATCTATAACGTGATATAACCTAACCTAACCCAACCTAACATCCCGTCGGTAATATTTGAAAACATTCCTGGCGAGTTGGCTTCTCCGTCTCCGTGGGACATTTTATATACATCAATAACGTAATATAACCTAACCTAACCCAACCTATCATCTCGGCGGTAATATTTGACAACATTCCTGGCGAGTTGGTCTCTACGTCTCCGTGGGACCTTCATATACATCAATAACGAAATATAACCTAACCTAACCCAACCTATCATCTCGGCGGTAATATTTGACAACATTCATGGCGAGTTGGCATTTACGTCTCCGTAGGACCTTTATATACATCAATAACGTAATATAACCTAACGTAACCCAACCTATCACCTCGGCGGTAATATTTGACAACATTCCTGTCGAGTTGGCCTCTACGTCTCCGTTTGACCTTCATAAACATTAATAACGCAATATAACGTAACCTAACCCAACCTATCACCTCGGCGGTAATATTTGACAACATTCCTGGCGAGTTGGCCTCTACGTCTCCGTGGGACCTTTATATACATCAATAACGTAATAAAACCTAACTTAACCCAACCTAACATCTCGGCGGTAATATTTGACAACGTTCCGGGCTAGTAGGCTTCTCCGTCTCCGTGGGATCTTTTTATACATCAATAACGTAATATAACCTATCCTAACCCAACCTATGATCACGGCGGTAATATTTGATCAGATTTCTGGCTTGTTGGCCTCTACGTCTTCGTGGGACCTTCATACACATCAATAACGAAATATAACCTAACTTAACCCAATCTAACATCTCGGCGGAAATATTTGACAACATTCCTGGCGAGTTGGCTTCTCCGTCTCCGTGGAATCTTCATATACATCAATAACGTAATATAACCTAACCTAACCCAACCTAACATTTCGGCGGTAATATTTGACATCATACCTGGCGAGTTGGCCTCTACGTCTCCGTTTGACCTTCATAAACATCAATAACGTAATATAACGTAACCTAACCCAACCTATCATCTCGGCGGTAATATTTGACAACATTCCTGGCGAGTTGGTCTCTACGTCTCCGTGGGACCTTCATATACATCAATAACGAAATATAACCTAACCTAACCCAACCTATGATCACGGCGGTAATATTTGATCAGATTTCTGGCTTGTTGGCCTCTACGTCTCCGTGGGACCTTCATATACATCAATAACGAAATATAACCTAACCTAACCCAACCTAACATCTCGGCGGTAATATTTGAAAACATTCCTGGCGAGTTGGCTTCTCCGCCTCCGTGGGATCTTTTTATACATCAATAACGTAATATAACCTAACCTAACCCAACCTAACATCTCGGCGGTAATATTTGATCACATTCCTGGCTTGTTGGCCTCTACGTCTCCGCGGGACCTTTATATACATCTATAACGTGATATAACCTAACCTAACCCAACCTAACATCTCGTCGGTAATATTTGAAAACATTCCTGGCGAGTTGGCCTCTACGTCACCGTGGGACCTTTATAGACATCCATAACGTAATATAACCTAACCTAACCCAACCTAACATCTCGGCGGTAATATTTGAAAACATTCATGGCGAGTTGGCATCTACGTCGCCGTGGTACATTTATATACATCAATAACGTAATATAACCTATCCTAACCCAAAATAACTTCTCGGCGGTAATATTTGACCACATTCCTGGCTTGTTGGCATCTACGTCTCCGTGGGACCTTTATAAACATCAATAACGTAATATAACCTAACCTAACCCAACCTAACATCTCGGCGGTAATATTTTACAACATACCTGGCGAGTTGGCCTCTACGTCTCCGCGGGACCTTTATATACATCAATAACGAAATATAACCTAACCTGACCCAACCTATCATCTCGGCGGTAATATTTGACAACATTCCTGGCGAGTTGGCTTCTCCGCCTCCGTGGGATCTTTTTATACATCAATAACGTAATATAACCTAACCTAACCCAACCTAACATCTCGGCGGTAATATTTGATCACATTCCTGGCTTGTTGGCCTCTACGTCTCCGCGGGACCTTTATATACATCTATAACGTGATATAACCTAACCTAACCCAACCTAACATCTCGTCGGTAATATTTGAAAACATTCCTGGCGAGTTGGCCTCTACGTCACCGTGGGACCTTTATAGACATCCATAACGTAATATAACCTAACCTAACCCAACCTAACATCTCGGCGGTAATATTTGAAAACATTCATGGCGAGTTGGCATCTACGTCGCCGTGGTACATTTATATACATCAATAACGTAATATAACCTATCCTAACCCAAAATAACTTCTCGGCGGTAATATTTGACCACATTCCTGGCTTGTTGGCATCTACGTCTCCGTGGGACCTTTATAAACATCAATAACGTAATATAACCTAACCTAACCCAACCTATCATCTCGGCGGTAATATTTGACAACATTCCTGGCGAGTTGGTCTCTACGTCTCCGTGGGACCTTCATATACATCAATAACGAAATATAACATAACCTAACCCAACCTATGATCACGGCGGTAATATTTGATCAGATTTCTGGCTTGTTGGCCTCTACGTCTCCGTGGGACCTTCATATACATCAATAACGAAATATAACCTAACCTACACCAACCTAACATCTCGGCGGTAATATTTGAAAACATTCCTGGCGAGTTGGCTTCTCCGTCTCCGTGGGATCTTTTTATACATCAATAACGTAATATAACCTAACCTAACCCAACCTAACATCTCGGCGGTAATATTTGATCACATTCCTGGCTTGTTGGCCTCTACGTCTCCGCGGGACCTTTATATACATCTATAACGTGATATAACCTAACCTAACCCAACCTAACATCTCGTCGGTAATATTTGAAAACATTCCTGGCGAGTTGGCCTCTACGTCACCGTGGGACCTTTATAGACATCCATAACGTAATATAACCTAACCTAACCCAACCTAACATCTCGGCGGTAATATTTGAAAACATTCATGGCGAGTTGGCATCTACGTCGCCGTGGTACATTTATATACATCAATAACGTAATATAACCTATCCTAACCCAAAATAACTTCTCGGCGGTAATATTTGACCACATTCCTGGCTTGTTGGCATCTACGTCTCCGTGGGACCTTTATAAACATCAATAACGTAATATAACCTAACCTAACCCAACCTAACATCTCGGCGGTAATATTTTACAACATACCTGGCGAGTTGGCCTCTACGTCTCCGCGGGACCTTTATATACATCTATAACGTGATATAACCTAACCTAACCCAACCTAACATCTCGGCGGTAATATTTGAAAACATTCCTGGCGACTTGGCCTCTACGTCACCGTGGGACCTTTATAGACATCTATAACGTAATATAACCTAACCTAACCCAACCAAACATCTCGGCGGTAATATTTGAAAACATTCATGGAGAGTTGGCATCTACGTCTCCGTGGGACCTTTGTATACATCAATAACGTAATATAACCTAACTTAACCCAATCTAACATCTCGGCGGTAACATTTGACAACATTCCTGGCTTGTTGGCATCTACGTATCCGTGGGACATTTATAAACATCAATAACGTAATATAACCTAACCTAACCCAACCTAACATTTCGGCGGTAATATTTGACATCATACCTGGCGAGTTGGCCTCTACGTCTCCGTGGTACCTTTATATACATCAATAACGTAATATAACCTAACTTAACCCAATCTAACATCTCGGCGGTAATATTTGACAACATTCCTGGCGAGTTGGCCTCTACGTCTCCGTGGGACCTTTATATACATCAATAACGTAATATAACCTAACCTAACCCAACCTAACATCTCGGCGGTAATATTTGATCACGTTCCTGGTATGTTGGCCTCTACGTCTCCGCGGGACCTTTATATACATCAATAACGTAATATAACCTATCCTAACCCACAATAACATCTCGGCGGTAATATTTGACCACATTCCTGGCTTGTTGGCATCTACGTCTCCGTGGGACATTTATAAACATCAATAACGTAATATAACCTAACCTAACCCAACCTAACATTTCGGCGGTAATATTTGACATCATACCTGGCGAGTTGGCCTCTACGTCTCCGTTTGACCTTCATAAACATCAATAACGTAATATAACGTAACCTAACACAACCTATCACCTCGTCGGTAATATTTGACAACATTCATGGCGAGTTGGCATCTACGTCACCGTGGTACATTTATATACATCAATAACGTAATATAACCTATCCTAACCCAAAATAACTTCTCGGCGGTAATATTTGACCACATTCCTGGCTTGTTGGCATCTACGTCTCCGTGGGACCTTTATATACATCAATAACGTAATAAAACCTAACTTCACCCAATCTAACACCTCGGCGGTAATATTTGACAGCATTCCTGGCGAGTTGGCTTCTCCGTCTCCGTGGGACCTTTTTATACATCAATAACGTAATATAACCTAACCTAACCCAACCTAACATCTCGGCGGTAATATTTGATCACATTCCTGGCTTGTTGGCCTCTACGTCTCCGCGGGACCTTTATATACATCTATAACGTGATATAACCTAACCTAACCCAACCTAACATCTCGTCGGTAATATTTTAAAACATTCCTGGCGAGTTGGCCTCTACGTCGCCGTGGGACCTTTATAGACATCCATAACGTAATATAACCTAACCTAACCCAACCTAACATCTCGGCGTTAATATTTGAAAACATTCATGGCGAGTTGGCATCTACGTCGCCGTGGTACATTTATATACATGAATAACGTAATATAACCTATCCTAACCCAAAATAACTTCTCGGCGGTAATATTTGAAAACATTCATGGCGAGTTGGCATCTACGTCTCCGTGGTACATTTATATACATCAATAACGTAATATAACCTATCCTAACCCAAAATAACATCTCGGCGGTAATATTTGACCACATTCCTGGCTTGTTGGCATCTACGTCGCAGTGGGACCTTTATAAACATCAATAACGTAATATAACCTAATCTAACCCAACCTAACATCTCGGCGGTAATATTTGACAACATTCCTGGCGAGTTGGCTTCTCCGTCTCCGTGGGACATTTTATATACATCAATAACGTAATATAACCTAACCTAACCCAACCTATCATCTGGGCGGTAATATTTGACAACATTCCTGGCGAGTTGGTCTCTACGTCTCCGTGGGACCTTCATATACATCAATAACGAAATATAACCTAACCTAACCCAACCTATGATCACGGCGGTAATATTTGATCAGATTTCTGGCTTGTTGGCCTCTACGTCTCCGTGGGACCTTCATATACATCAATAACGTAATATAACCTAACCTAACCCAACCTATCATCTCGGCGGTAATATTTGACATCATACCTGGCGAGTTGGCCTCTACGTCTCCGTGGGACCTTTATATACATCAATAACGTAATATAACCTAACTTAACCCAATCTAACATCTCGGCGGTAATATTTGACAACATTCCTGGCGAGTTGGCCTCTACGTCTCCGTGGGACCTTTATATACATCAATAACGTAATATAACCTAACCTAACCCAACCTAACATCTCGGCGGTAATATTTGATCACGTTCCTGGCTTGTTGGCCTCTACGTCTCCGCGGGACCTTTATATACATCAATAACGTAATATAACCTATCCTAACCCAAAATAACATCTCGGCGGTAATATTTGACCACATTCCTGGCTTGTTGGCATCTACGTCTCCGTGGGACATTTATAAACATCAATAACGTAATATAACCTAACCTAACCCAATCTAACCTCTCGGCGGTAATATTTGACATCATACCTGGCGAGTTGGCCTCTACGTCTCCGTTTGACCTTCATAAACATCAATAACGTAATATAACGTAACCTAACCCAACCTATCACCTCGGCGGTAATATTTGACAACATTCATGGCGAGTTGGCATCTACGTCTCGGTTTGACCTTCATATACATCAATAACGTAATATAACCTATCCTAACCCAAAATAACTTCTCGGCGGTAATATTTGACCACATTCCTGGCTTGTTGGCATCTACGTCTCCGTGGGACCTTTATATACATCTATAACGTGATATAACCTAACCTAACCCAACCTAACATCTCGGCGGTAATATTTTACAACATACCTGGCGAGTTGGCCTCTACGTCTCCGCGGGACCTTTATGTACATCTATAACGTGATATAACCTAACCTAACCCAACCTAACATCTCGGCGGTAATATTTGAAAACATTCCTGGCGAGTTGGCCTCTACGTCACCGTGGGACCTTTATAGACATCTATAACGTAATATAACCTAACCTAACCCAACCAAACATCTCGGCGGTAATATTTGAAAACATTCATGGCGAGTTGGCATCTACGTCTCCGTGGTACATTTATATACATCAATAACGTAATATAACCTATCCTAACCCAAAATAACATCTCGGCGGTAATATTTGACCACATTCCTGGCTTGTTGGCATCTACGTCGCAGTGGGACCTTTATAAACATCAATAACGTAATATAACCTAACCTAACCCAACCTAACATTTCGGCGGTAATATTTTACATCATACCTGGCGAGTTGGCCTCTACGTCTCCGTTTGGCCTTCATAAACATCAATAACGTAATATAACGTAACCTAACCCAACCTATCATCTCGGCGGTAATATTTGACAACATTCCTGGCGAGTTGGTCCCTACGTCTCCGTGGGACCTTCATATACATCAATAACGAAATATAACCTAACCTAACCCAACCTATGATCACGGCGGTAATATTTGATCAGATTTCTGGCTTGTTGGCCTCTACGTCTCCGTGGGACCTTTATAAACATCAATAACGCAATATAACCTAACCTAACCCAACCTAACATCTCGGCGGTAATATTTGACAACATTCCTGGCGAGTTGGCCTCTACGTCTCGGTTTGACCTTCATATACATCAGTAACGTAATATAACATAACCGAAACCAACCTATCATCTCGGAGGTAATATTTGACAACATTCCTGGCGAGTTGGCCTATACGTCTCCGTGGGACCTTTATATACATCAATAACGTAATATAACCTAACCTAACCCAACCTCACATCTCGGCGGTAATATTTGATCACATTCCTGGCTTGTTGGCCTCTACGTCTCCGCGGGACATTTATATACATCAATAACGTAATATAACCTATCCTAACCCAAAATAACATCTCGGCGGTAATATTTGACCACATTCCTGGCTTGTTGGCCTCTACGTCACCGTGGGACCTTTATAGACATCCATAACGTAATATAACCTAACCTAACCCAACCTAACATCTCGGCGGTAATATTTGAAAACATTCATGGCGAGTTGGCATCTACGTCGCCGTGGTACATTTATATACATCAATAACGTAATATAACCTATCCTAACCCAAAATAACTTCTCGGCGGTAATATTTGACCACATTCCTGGCTTGTTGGCATCTACGTCTCCGTGGGACCTTTATAAACATCAATAACGTAATATAACCTAACCTAACCCAACCTAACATCTCGGCGGTAATATTTTACAACATACCTGGCGAGTTGGCCTCTACGTCTCCGCGGGACCTTTATGTACATCTATAACGTGATATAACCTAACCTAACCCAACCTAACATCTCGGCGGTAATATTTGAAAACATTCCTGGCGAGTTGGCCTCTACGTCACAGTGGGACCTTTATAGACATCTATAACGTAATATAACCTAACCTAACCCAACCAAACATCTCGGCGGTAATATTTGAAAACATTCATGGCGAGTTGGCATCTACGTCTCCGTGGTACATTTATATACATCAATAACGTAATATAACCTATCCTAACCCAAAATAACATCTCGGCGGTAATATTTGACCACATTCCTGGCTTGTTGGCATCTACGTCGCAGTGGGACCTTTATAAACATCAATAACGTAATATAACCTAACCTAACCCAACCTAACATTTCGGCGGTAATATTTTACATCATACCTGGCGAGTTGGCCTCTACGTCTCCGTTTGACCTTCATAAACATCAATAACGTAATATAACGTAACCTAACCCAACCTATCATCTCGGCGGTAATATTTGACAACATTCCTGGCGAGTTGGCCTCTACGTCGCAGTGGGACCTTTATATACGTCAATAACGTAATATAACCTAATCTAACCCAACCTAACATCTCGGCGGTAATATTTGACAACATTCCTGGCCAGTTGGCTTCTCCGTCTCCGTGGGACATTTTATATACATCAATAACGTAATATAACCTAACCTAACCCAACCTATCATCTGGGCGGTAATATTTGACAACATTCCTGGCGAGTTGGTCTCTACGTCTCCGTGGGACCTTCATATACATCAATAACGAAATATAACCTAACCTAACCCAACCTATGATCACGGCGGTAATATTTGATCAGATTTCTGGCTTGTTGGCCTCTACGTCTCCGTGGGACCTTCATATACATGAATAACGTAATATAACCTAACCTAACCCAACCTATCATCTCGGCGGTAATATTTGACAACATTCCTGGCGAGTTGGCCTCTACGTCTCCGTGGGACCTTTATATACATCAATAACGTAATATAACCTAACTTAACCCAATCTAACATCTCGGCGGTAATATTTGACAACATTCCTGGCGAGTTGGCCTCGACGTCTACGTGGGACCTTTATATACATCAATAACGTAATATAACCCAACCTAACCCAACCTAACATCTCGGCGGTAATATTTGATCACATTCCTGGCGAGTTGGCATCTACGTCTCCGTGGGACCTTTGTATACATCAATAACGTAATATAACCTAACTTAACCCAATCTAACATCTCGGCGGTAATATTTGACAACATTCCTGGCTTGTTGGCATCTACGTCTCCGTGGGACATTTATAAACATCAATAACGTAATATAACCTAACCTAACCCAACCTAACATTTCGGCGGTAATATTTGACATCATACCTGGCGAGTTGGACTCTACGTCTCCGTGGTACCTTTATATACATCAATAACGTAATATAACCTAACTTAACCCAATCTAACATCTCGGCGGTAATATTTGACAACATTCCTGGCGAGTTGGCCTCTACGTCTCCGTGGGACCTTTATATACATCAATAACGTAATATAACCTAACCTAACCCACCCTAACATCTCGGCGGTAATATTTGATCACGTTCCTGGTATGTTGGCCTCTACGTCTCCGCGGGACCTTTATATACATCAATAACGTAATATAACCTATCCTAACCCAAAATAACATCTCGGCGGTAATATTTGACCACATTCCTGGCTTGTTGGCATCTACGTCTCCGTGGGACATTTATAAACATCAATAACGTAATATAACCTAACATAACCCAACCTAACATTTCGGCGGTAATATTTGACATCATACCTGGCGAGTTGGCCTCTACGTCTCCGTTTGACCTTCATAAACATCAATAACGTAATATAACGTAACCTAACCCAACCTATCACCTCGGCGGTAATATTTGACAACATTCATGGCGAGTTGGCATCTACGTCTCCGTGGTACATTTATATACATCAATAACGTAATATAACCTATCCTAACCCAAAATAGCTTCTCGGCGGTAATATTTGACCACATTCCTGACTTGTTGGCATCTACGTCTCCGTGGGACCTTTATATACATCAATAACGTAATAAAACCTAACTTAACCCAATCTAACACCTCGGCGGTAATATTTGACAGCATTCCTGGCGAGTTGGCTTCTCCGTCTCCGTGGGACCTTTTTATACATCAATAACGTAATATAACCTAACCTAACCCAACCTAACATCCCGGCGGTAATATTTGATCACATTCCTGGCTTGTTGGCCTCTACGTCTCCGCGGGACCTTTATACACATCTATAACGTGATATAACCTAACCTAACCCAACCTAACATTTCGGCGGTAATATTTTACATCATACCTGGCGAGTTGGCCTCTACGTCTCCGTTTGACCTTCATAAACATCAATAACGTAATATAACGTAACCTAACCCAACCTATCATCTCGGCGGTAATATTTGACAACATTCCTGGCGAGTTGGTCCCTACGTCTCCGTGGGACCTTCATATACATCAATAACGAAATATAACATAACCTAACCCAACCTATGATCACGGCGGTAATATTTGATCAGATTTCTGGCTTGTTGGCCTCTACGTCTCCGTGGGACCTTTATAAACATCAATAACGCAATATAACCTAACCTAACCCAACCTAACATCTCGGCGGTAATATTTGACAACATTCCTGGCGAGTTGGCCTCTACGTCTCGGTTTGACCTTCATATACATCAGTAACGTAATATAACATAACCGAAACCAACCTATCATCTCGGCGGTAATATTTGACAACATTCCTGGCGAGTTGGCCTATACGTCTCCGTGGGACCTTTATATACATCAATAACGTAATATAACCTAACCTAACCCAACCTAACATCTCGGCGGTAATATTTGATCACATTCCTGGCTTGTTGGCCTCTACGTCTCCGCGGGACATTTATATACATCAATAACGTAATATAACCTATCCTAACCCAAAATAACATCTCGGCGGTAATATTTGACCACATTCCTGGCTTGTTGGCCTCTACGTCACCGTGGGACCTTTATAGACATCCATAACGTAATATAACCTAACCTAACCCAACCTAACATCTCGGCGGTAATATTTGAAAACATTCATGGCGAGTTGGCATCTACGTCGCCGTGGTACATTTATATACATCAATAACGTAATATAACCTATCCTAACCCAAAATAACTTCTCGGCGGTAATATTTGACCACATTCCTGGCTTGTTGGCATCTACGTCTCCGTGGGACCTTTATAAACATCAATAACGTAATATAACCTAACCTAACCCAACCTAACATCTCGGCGGTAATATTTTACAACATACCTGGCGAGTTGGCCTCTACGTCTCCGCGGGACCTTTATGTACATCTATAACGTGATATAACCTAACCTAACCCAACCTAACATCTCGGCGGTAATATTTGAAAACATTCCTGGCGAGTTGGCCTCTACGTCACAGTGGGACCTTTATAGACATCTATAACGTAATATAACCTAACCTAACCCAACCAAACATCTCGGCGGTAATATTTGAAAACATTCATGGCGAGATGGCATCTACGTCTCCGTGGTACATTTATATACATCAATAACGTAATATAACCTATCCTAACCCAAAATAACATCTCGGCGGTAATATTTGACCACATTCCTGGCTTGTTGGCATCTACGTCGCAGTGGGACCTTTATAAACATCAATAACGTAATATAACCTAACCTAACCCAACCTAACATTTCGGCGGTAATATTTTACATCATACCTGGCGAGTTGGCCTCTACGTCTCCGTTTGACCTTCATAAACATCAATAACGTAATATAACGTAACCTAACCCAACCTATCATCTCGGCGGTAATATTTGACAACATTCCTGGCGAGTTGGCCTCTACGTCGCAGTGGGACCTTTATATACGTCAATAACGTAATATAACCTAATCTAACCCAACCTAACATCTCGGCGGTAATATTTGACAACATTCCTGGCGAGTTGGCTTCTCCGCCTCCGTGGGACATTTTATATACATCAATAACGTAATATAACCTAACCTAACCCAACCTATCATCTGGGCGGTAATATTTGACAACATTCCTGGCGAGTTGGTCTCTACGTCTCCGTGGGACCTTCATATACATCAATAACGAAATATAACCTAACCTAACCCAACCTATGATCACGGCGGTAATATTTGATCAGATTTCTGGCTTGTTGGCCTCTACGTCTCCGTGGGACCTTCATATACATCAATAACGTAATATAACCTAACCTAACCCAACCTATCATCTCGGCGGTAATATTTGACAACATTCCTGGCGAGTTGGCCTCTACGTCTCCGTGGGACCTTTATATACATCAATAACGTAATATAACCTAACTTAACCCAATCTAACATCTCGGCGGTAATATTTGACAACATTCCTGGCGAGTTGGCCTCGACGTCTACGTGGGACCTTTATATACATCAATAACGTAATATAACCTAACCTAACCCAACCTAACATCTCGGCGGTAATATTTGATCACATTCCTGGCGAGTTGGCATCTACGTCTCCGTGGTACATTTATACACATCAATAACGTAATATAACCTATCCTAACCCAAAATAACTTCTCGGCGGTAATATTTGACCACATTCCTGGCTTGTTGGCATCTACGCCTCCGTGGGACCTTTATAAACATCAATAACGTAATATAACCTAACCTAACCCAACCTAACATCTCGGCGGTAATATTTGACAACATTCCTGGCGAGTTGGCCTCTACGTCTCGGTTTGACCTTCATATACATCAGTAACGTAATATAACCTAACTTAACCCAATCTAACATCTCGGCGGTAATATTTGACAACATTCCTGGCGAGTTGGCCTCGACGTCTACGTGGGACCTTTATATACATCAATAACGTAATATAACCCAACCTAACCCAACCTAACATCTCGGCGGTAATATTTGATCACATTCCTGGCGAGTTGGCATCTACGTCTCCGTGGGACCTTTGTATACATCAATAACGTAATATAACCTAACTTAACCCAATCTAACATCTCGGCGGTAATATTTGACAACATTCCTGGCTTGTTGGCATCTACGTCTCCGTGGGACATTTATAAACATCAATAACGTAATATAACCTAACCTAACCCAACCTAACATTTCGGCGGTAATATTTGACATCATACCTGGCGAGTTGGCCTCTACGTCTCCGTGGTACCTTTATATACATCAATAACGTAATATAACCTAACTTAACCCAATCTAACATCTCGGCGGTAATATTTGACAACATTCCTGGCGAGTTGGCCTCTACGTCTCCGTGGGACCTTTATATACATCAATAACGTAATATAACCTAACCTAACCCAACCTAACATCTCGGCGGTAATATTTGATCACGTTCCTGGTATGTTGGCCTCTACGTCTCCGCGGGACCTTTATATACATCAATAACGTAATATAACCTATCCTAACCCAAAATAACATCTCGGCGGTAATATTTGACCACATTCCTGGCTTGTTGGCATCTACGTCTCCGTGGGACATTTATAAACATCAATAACGTAATATAACCTAACCTAACCCAACCTAACATTTCGGCGGTAATATTTGACATCATACCTGGCGAGTTGGCCTCTACGTCTCCGTTTGACCTTCATAAACATCAATAACGTAATATAACGTAACCTAACCCAACCTATCACCTCGGCGGTAATATTTGACAACATTCATGGCGAGTTGGCATCTACGTCTCCGTGGTACATTTATATACATCAATAACGTAATATAACCTATCCTAACCCAAAATAACTTCTCGGCGGTAATATTTGACCACATTCCTGACTTGTTGGCATCTACGTCTCCGTGGGACCTTTATATACATCAATAACGTAATAAAACCTAACTTAACCCAATCTAACACCTCGGCGGTAATATTTGACAGCATTCCTGGCGAGTTGGCTTCTCCGTCTCCGTGGGACCTTTTTATACATCAATAACGTAATATAACCTAACCTAACCCAACCTAACATCTCGGCGGTAATATTTGATCACATTCCTGGCTTGTTGGCCTCTACGTCTCCGCGGGACCTTTATATACATCTATAACGTGATATAACCTAACCTAACCCAACCTAACATCTCGTCGGTAATATTTGAAAACATTCCTGGCGAGTTGGCCTCTACGTCGCCGTGGGACCTTTATAGACATCCATAACGTAATATAACCTAACCTAACCCAACCTAACATCTCGGCGTTAATATTTGAAAACGTTCATGGCGAGTTGGCATCTACGTCGCCGTGGTACATTTATATACATCAATAACGTAATATAACCTATCCTAACCCAAAATAACTTCTCGGCGGTAATATTTGACCACATTCCTGGCTTGTTGGCATCTACGTCTCCGTGGGACCTTTATAAACATCAATAACGTAATATAACCTAACCTAACCCAACCTAACATCTCGGCGGTAATATTTTACAACATACCTGGCGAGTTGGCCTCTACGTCTCCGCGGGACCTTTATATACATCTATAACGTAATATAGCCTAACCTAACCCAACCTAACATATCGGAGGTAATATTTGAAAACATTCATGGAGAGTTGGCATCTACGCCTCCGTGGGACCTTTATATACGTCAATAACGTAATATAACCTAACTTAACCCAATCTAACATCTCGGCGGTAATATTTGACAACATTCCTGGCGAGTTGGCCTCGACGTCTACGTGGGACCTTTATATACATCAATAACGTAATATAACCCAACCTAACCCAACCTAACATCTCGGCGGTAATATTTGATCACATTCCTGGCGAGTTGGCATCTACGTCTCCGTGGTACATTTATACACATCAATAACGTAATATAACCTATCCTAACCCAAAATAACTTCTCGGCGGTAATATTTGACCACATTCCTGGCTTGTTGGCATCTACGTCTCCGTGGGACCTTTATAAACATCAATAACGTAATATAACCTAACCTAACCCAACCTAACATCTCGGCGGTAATATTTTACAACATACCTGGCGAGTTGGCCTCTACGTCTCGGTTTGACCTTCATATACATCAGTAACGTAATATAACATAACCGAAACCAACCTATCATCTCGGCGGTAATATTTGACAACATTCCTGGCGAGTTGGCCTATACGTCTCCGTGGGACCTTTATATACATCAATAACGTAATATAACCTAACCTAACCCAACCTAACATCTCGGCGGTAATATTTGATCACATTCCTGGCTTGTTGGCCTCTACGTCTCCGCGGGACCTTTATATACATCAATAACGTAATATAACCTATCCTAACCCAAAATAACATCTCGGCGGTAATATTTGACCACATTCCTGGCTTGTTGGCATCTACGTCTCCGTGGGACATTTATAAACATCAATAACGTAATATAACCTAACCTAACCCAACCTAACATATCGGCGGTAATATTTGAAAACATTCATGGAGAGTTGGCATCTACGTCTCCGTGGGACCTTTGTATACATCAATAACGTAATATAACCTAACTTAACCCAATCTAACATCTCGGCGGTAATATTTGACAACATTCCTGGCTTGTTGGCATCTACGTCTCCGTGGGACATTTATAAACATCAATAACGTAATATAACCTAACCTAACCCAACCTAACATTTCGGCGGTAATATTTGACATCATACCTGGCGAGTTGGCCTCTACGTCTCCGTGGTACCTTTATATACATCAATAACGTAATATAACCTAACTTAACCCAATCTAACATCTCGGCGGTAATATTTGACAACATTCCTGGCGAGTTGGCCTCTACGTCTCCGTGGGACCTTTATATACATCAATAACGTAATATAACCTAACCTAACCCAACCTAACATCTCGGCGGTAATATTTGATCACGTTCCTCGTATGTTGGCCTCTACGTCTCCGCGGGACCTTTATATACATCAATAACGTAATATAACCTATCCTAACCCAAAATAACTTCTCGGCGGTAATATTTGACCACATTCCTGGCTTGTTGGCCTCTACGTCACCGTGGGACCTTTATAGACATCCATATCGTAATATAACCTAACCTAACCCAACCTAACATCTCGGCGGTAATATTTGAAAACATTCATGGCGAGTTGGCATCTACGTCGCCGTGGTACATTTATATACATCAATAACGTAATATAACCTATCCTAACCCAAAATAACTTCTCGGCGGTAATATTTGACCACATTCCTGGCTTGTTGGCATCTACGTCTCCGTGGGACCTTTATAAACATCAATAACGTAATATAACCTAACCTAACCCAACCTAACATCTCGGCGGTAATATTTTACAACATACCTGGCGAGTTGGCCTCTACGTCTCCGCGGGACCTTTATGTACATCTATAACGTGATATAACCTAACCTAACCCAACCTAACATCTCGGCGGTAATATTTGAAAACATTCCTGGCGAGTTGGCCTCTACGTCACAGTGGGACCTTTATAGACATCTATAACGTAATATAACCTAACCTAACCCAACCAAACATCTCGGCGGTAATATTTGAAAACATTCATGGCGAGTTGGCATCTACGTCTCCGCGGTACATTTATATACATCAATAACGTAATATAACCTATCCTAACCCAAAATAACATCTCGGCGGTAATATTTGACCACATTGCTGGCTTGTTGGCATCTACGTCGCAGTGGGACCTTTATAAACATCAATAACGTAATATAACCTAACCTAACCCAACCTAACATTTCGGCGGTAATATTTTACATCATACCTGGCGAGTTGGCCTCTACGTCTCCGTTTGACCTTCATAAACATCAATAACGTAATATAACGTAACCTAACCCAACCTATCATCTCGGCGGTAATATTTGACAACATTCCTGGCGAGTTGGCCTCTACGTCGCAGTGGGACCTTTATATACGTCAATAACGTA
This sequence comes from Xylocopa violacea, assembly GCA_963969225.1. Classification (NCBI taxonomy): domain Eukaryota; kingdom Metazoa; phylum Arthropoda; class Insecta; order Hymenoptera; family Apidae; genus Xylocopa; species Xylocopa violacea. The sequence continues at coordinate 1,814,341 of CAXAJV010000147.1, read as the reverse complement.
ATATAACCTAATCGAACCCAACCTAACATCTCGGCGGTAATATTTGACAACATTCCTGGCGAGTTGGCTTCTCCGTCTCCGTGGGACATTTTATATACATCAATAACGTAATATAACCTAACCTAACCCAACCTATCATCTGGGCGGTAATATTTGACAACATTCCTGGCGAGTTGGTCTCTACGTCTCCGTGGGACCTTCATATACATCAATAACGAAATATAACCTAACCTAACCCAACCTATGATCACGGCGGTAATATTTGATCAGATTTCTGGCTTGTTGGCCTCTACGTCTCCGTGGGACCTTCATATACATCAATAACGTAATATAACCTAACCTAACCCAACCTATCATCTCGGCGGTAATATTTGACAACATTCCTGGCGAGTTGGCCTCTACGTCTCCGTGGGACCTTTATATACATCAATAACGTAATATAACCTAACTTAACCCAATCTAACATCTCGGCGGTAATATTTGACAACATTCCTGGCGAGTTGGCCTCGACGTCTACGTGGGACCTTTATATACATCAATAACGTAATATAACCTAACCTAACCCAACCTAACATCTCGGCGGTAATATTTGATCACATTCCTGGCGAGTTGGCATCTACGTCTCCGTGGTACATTTATACACATCAATAACGTAATATAACCTATCCTAACCCAAAATAACTTCTCGGCGGTAATATTTGACCACATTCCTGGGTTGTTGGCATCTACGCCTCCGTGGGACCTTTATAAACATCAATAGCGTAATATAACCTAACCTAACCCAACCTAACATCTCGGCGGTAATATTTGACAACATTCCTGGCGAGTTGGCCTCTACGTCTCGGTTTGACCTTCATATACATCAGTAACGTAATATAACCTAACTTAACCCAATCTAACATCTCGGCGGTAATATTTGACAACATTCCTGGCGAGTTGGCCTCGACGTCTACGTGGGACCTTTATATACATCAATAACGTAATATAACCCAACCTAACCCAACCTAACATCTCGGCGGTAATATTTGATCACATTCCTGGCGAGTTGGCATCTACGTCTCCGTGGGACCTTTGTATACATCAATAACGTAATATAACCTAACTTAACCCAATCTAACATCTCGGCGGTAATATTTGACAACATTCCTGGCTTGTTGGCATCTACGTCTCCGTGGGACATTTATAAACATCAATAACGTAATATAACCCAACCTAACCCAACCTAACATTTCGGCGGTAATATTTGACATCATACCTGGCGAGTTGGCCTCTACGTCTCCGTGGTACCTTTATATACATCAATAACGTAATATAACCTAACTTAACCCAATCTAACATCTCGGCGGTAATATTTGACAACATTCCTGGCGAGTTGGCCTCTACGTCTCCGTGGGACCTTTATATACATCAATAACGTAATATAACCTAACCTAACCCAACCTAACATCTCGGCGGTAATATTTGATCACGTTCCTGGTATGTTGGCCTCTACGTCTCCGCGGGACCTTTATATACATCAATAACGTAATATAACCTATCCTAACCCAAAATAACATCTCGGCGGTAATATTTGACCACATTCCTGGCTTGTTGGCATCTACGTCTCCGTGGGACATTTATAAACATCAATAACGTAATATAACCTAACCTAACCCAACCTAACATTTCGGCGGTAATATTTGACATCATACCTGGCGAGTTGGCCTCTACGTCTCCGTTTGACCTTCATAAACATCAATAACGTAATATAACGTAACCTAACCCAACCTATCACCTCGGCGGTAATATTTGACAACATTCATGGCGAGTTGGCATCTACGTCTCCGTGGTACATTTATATACATCAATAACGTAATATAACCTATCCTAACCCAAAATAACTTCTCGGCGGTAATATTTGACCACATTCCTGACTTGTTGGCATCTACGTCTCCGTGGGACCTTTATATACATCAATAACGTAATAAAACCTAACTTAACCCAATCTAACACCTCGGCGGTAATATTTGACAGCATTCCTGGCGAGTTGGCTTCTCCGTCTCCGTGGGACCTTTTTATACATCAATAACGTAATATAACCTAACCTAACCCAACCTAACATCTCGGCGGTAATATTTGATCACATTCCTGGCTTGTTGGCCTCTGCGTCTCCGCGGGACCTTTATATACATCTATAACGTGATATAACCTAACCTAACCCAACCTAACATCTCGTCGGTAATATTTGAAAACATTCCTGGCGAGTTGGCCTCTACGTCGCCGTGGGACCTTTATAGACATCCATAACGTAATATAACCTAACCTAACCCAACCTAACATCTCGGCGTTAATATTTGAAAACATTCATGGCGAGTTGGCATCTACGTCGCCGTGGTACATTTATATACATCAATAACGTAATATAACCTATCCTAACCCAAAATAACTTCTCGGCGGTAATATTTGACCACATTCCTGGCTTGTTGGCATCTACGTCTCCGTGGGACCTTTATAAACATCAATAACGTAATATAACGTAACCTAACCCAACCTAACATCTCGGCGGTAATATTTTACAACATACCTGGCGAGTTGGCCTCTACGTCTCCGCGGGACCTTTATATACATCTATAACGTAATATAGCCTAACCTAACCCAACCTAACATATCGGAGGTAATATTTGAAAACATTCATGGAGAGTTGGCATCTACGCCTCCGTGGGACCTTTATATACGTCAATAACGTAATATAACCTAACTTAACCCAATCTAACATCTCGGCGGTAATATTTGACAACATTCCTGGCGAGTTGGCCTCGACGTCTACGTGGGACCTTTATATACATCAATAACGTAATATAACCCAACCTAACCCAACCTAACATCTCGGCGGTAATATTTGATCACATTCCTGGCGAGTTGGCATCTACGTCTCCGTGGTACATTTATACACATCAATAACGTAATATAACCTATCCTAACCCAAAATAACTTCTCGGCGGTAATATTTGACCACATTCCTGGCTTGTTGGCATCTACGTCTCCGTGGGACCTTTATAAACATCAATAACGTAATATAACCTAACCTAACCCAACCTAACATCTCGGCGGTAATATTTTACAACATACCTGGCGAGTTGGCCTATACGTCTCCGTGGGACCTTTATATACATCAATAACGTAATATAACCTAACCTAACCCAACCTAACATCTCGGCGGTAATATTTGATCACATTCCTGGCTTGTTGGCCTCTACGTCTCCGCGGGACCTTTATATACATCAATAACGTAATATAACCTATCCTAACCCAAAATAACATCTCGGCGGTAATATTTGACCACATTCCTGGCTTGTTGGCATCTACGTCTCCGTGGGACATTTATAAACATCAATAACGTAATATAACCTAACCTAACCCAACCTAACATATCGGCGGTAATATTTGAAAACATTCATGGAGAGTTGGCATCTACGTCTCCGTGGGACCTTTGTATACATCAATAACGTAATATAACCTAACTTAACCCAATCTAACATCTCGGCGGTAATATTTGACAACATTCCTGGCTTGTTGGCATCTACGTCTCCGTGGGACATTTATAAACATCAATAACGTAATATAACCTAACCTAACCCAACCTAACATTTCGGCGGTAATATTTGACATCATACCTGGCGAGTTGGCCTCTACGTCTCCGTTTGACCTTCATAAACATCAATAACGTAATATAACGTAACCTAACCCAACCTATCACCTCGGCGGTAATATTTGACAACATTCATGGCGAGTTGGCATCTACGTCTCCGTGGTACATTTATATACATCAATAACGTAATATAACCTATCCTAACCCAAAATAACTTCTCGGCGGTAATATTTGACCACATTCCTGGCTTGTTGGCCTCTACGTCACCGTGGGACCTTTATAGACATCCATATCGTAATATAACCTAACCTAACCCAACCTAACATCTCGGCGGTAATATTTGAAAACATTCATGGCGAGTTGGCATCTACGTCGCCGTGGTACATTTATATACATCAATAACGTAATATAACCTATCCTAACCCAAAATAACTTCTCGGCGGTAATATTTGACCACATTCCTGGCTTGTTGGCATCTACGTCTCCGTGGGACCTTTATAAACATCAATAACGTAATATAACCTAACCTAACCCAACCTAACATCTCGGCGGTAATATTTTACAACATACCTGGCGAGTTGGCCTCTACGTCTCCGCGGGACCTTTATGTACATCTATAACGTGATATAACCTAACCTAACCCAACCTAACATCTCGGCGGTAATATTTGAAAACATTCCTGGCGAGTTGGCCTCTACGTCACAGTGGGACCTTTATAGACATCTATAACGTAATATAACCTAACCTAACCCAACCAAACATCTCGGCGGTAATATTTGAAAACATTCATGGCGAGTTGGCATCTACGTCTCCGCGGTACATTTATATACATCAATAACGTAATATAACCTATCCTAACCCAAAATAACATCTCGGCGGTAATATTTGACCACATTGCTGGCTTGTTGGCATCTACGTCGCAGTGGGACCTTTATAAACATCAATAACGTAATATAACCTAACCTAACCCAACCTAACATTTCGGCGGTAATATTTTACATCATACCTGGCGAGTTGGCCTCTACGTCTCCGTTTGACCTTCATAAACATCAATAACGTAATATAACGTAACCTAACCCAACCTATCATCTCGGCGGTAATATTTGACAACATTCCTGGCGAGTTGGCCTCTACGTCGCAGTGGGACCTTTATATACGTCAATAACGTAATATAACCTAATCGAACCCAACCTAACATCTCGGCGGTAATATTTGACAACATTCCTGGCGAGTTGGCTTCTCCGTCTCCGTGGGACATTTTATATACATCAATAACGTAATATAACCTAACCTAACCCAACCTATCATCTGGGCGGTAATATTTGACAACATTCCTGGCGAGTTGGTCTCTACGTCTCCGTGGGACCTTCATATACATCAATAACGAAATATAACCTAACCTAACCCAACCTATGATCACGGCGGTAATATTTGATCAGATTTCTGGCTTGTTGGCCTCTACGTCTCCGTGGGACCTTCATATACATCAATAACGTAATATAACCTAACCTAACCCAACCTATCATCTCGGCGGTAATATTTGACAACATTCCTGGCGAGTTGGCCTCTACGTCTCCGTGGGACCTTTATATACATCAATAACGTAATATAACCTAACTTAACCCAATCTAACATCTCGGCGGTAATATTTGACAACATTCCTGGCGAGTTGGCCTCGACGTCTACGTGGGACCTTTATATACATCAATAACGTAATATAACCTAACCTAACCCAACCTAACATCTCGGCGGTAATATTTGATCACATTCCTGGCGAGTTGGCATCTACGTCTCCGTGGTACATTTATACACATCAATAACGTAATATAACCTATCCTAACCCAAAATAACTTCTCGGCGGTAATATTTGACCACATTCCTGGGTTGTTGGCATCTACGCCTCCGTGGGACCTTTATAAACATCAATAGCGTAATATAACCTAACCTAACCCAAAATAACATCTCGGCGGTAATATTTGACCACATTCCTGGCTTGTTGGCATCTACGTCTCCGTGGGACATTTATAAACATCAATAACGTAATATAACCTAACCTAACCCAACCTAACATATCGGCGGTAATATTTGAAAACATTCATGGAGAGTTGGCATCTACGTCTCCGTGGGACCTTTGTATACATCAATAACGTAATATAACCTAACTTAACCCAAAATAACTTCTCGGCGGTAATATTTGACCACATTCCTGGCTTGTTGGCATCTACGTCTCCGTGGGACCTTTATAAACATCAATAACGTAATATAACCTAACCTAACCCAACCTAACATCTCGGCGGTAATATTTTACAACATACCTGGCGAGTTGGCCTCTACGTCTCCGCGGGACCTTTATGTACATCTATAACGTGATATAACCTAACCTAACCCAACCTAACATCTCGGCGGTAATATTTGAAAACATTCCTGGCGAGTTGGCCTCTACGTCACAGTGGGACCTTTATAGACATCTATAACGTAATATAACCTAACCTAACCCAACCAAACATCTCGGCGGTAATATTTGAAAACATTCATGGCGAGTTGGCATCTACGTCTCCGCGGTACATTTATATACATCAATAACGTAATATAACCTATCCTAACCCAAAATAACATCTCGGCGGTAATATTTGACCACATTGCTGGCTTGTTGGCATCTACGTCGCAGTGGGACCTTTATAAACATCAATAACGTAATATAACCTAACCTAACCCAACCTAACATTTCGGCGGTAATATTTTACATCATACCTGGCGAGTTGGCCTCTACGTCTCCGTTTGACCTTCATAAACATCAATAACGTAATATAACGTAACCTAACCCAACCTATCATCTCGGCGGTAATATTTGACAACATTCCTGGCGAGTTGGCCTCTACGTCGCAGTGGGACCTTTATATACGTCAATAACGTAATATAACCTAATCGAACCCAACCTAACATCTCGGAGGTAATATTTGACAACATTCCTGGCGAGTTGGCTTCTCCGTCTCCGTGGGACATTTTATATACATCAATAACGTAATATAACCTAACCTAACCCAACCTATCATCTGGGCGGTAATATTTGACAACATTCCTGGCGAGTTGGTCTCTACGTCTCCGTGGGACCTTCATATACATCAATAACGAAATATAACCTAACCTAACCCAACCTATGATCACGGCGGTAATATTTGATCAGATTTCTGGCTTGTTGGCCTCTACGTCTCCGTGGGACCTTCATATACATCAATAACGTAATATAACCTAACCTAACCCAACCTATCATCTCGGCGGTAATATTTGACAACATTCCTGGCGAGTTGGCCTCTACGTCTCCGTGGGACCTTTATATACATCAATAACGTAATATAACCTAACTTAACCCAATCTAACATCTCGGCGGTAATATTTGACAACATTCCTGGCGAGTTGGCCTCGACGTCTACGTGGGACCTTTATATACATCAATAACGTAATATAACCTAACCTAACCCAACCTAACATCTCGGCGGTAATATTTGATCACATTCCTGGCGAGTTGGCATCTACGTCTCCGTGGTACATTTATACACATCAATAACGTAATATAACCTATCCTAACCCAAAATAACTTCTCGGCGGTAATATTTGACCACATTCCTGGCTTGTTGGCATCTACGCCTCCGTGGGACCTTTATAAACATCAATAGCGTAATATAACCTAACCTAACCCAACCTAACATCTCGGCGGTAATATTTGACAACATTCCTGGCGAGTTGGCCTCTACGTCTCGGTTTGACCTTCATATACATCAGTAACGTAATATAACCTAACTTAACCCAATCTAACATCTCGGCGGTAATATTTGACAACATTCCTGGCGAGTTGGCCTCGACGTCTACGTGGGACCTTTATATACATCAATAACGTAATATAACCCAACCTAACCCAACCTAACATCTCGGCGGTAATATTTGATCACATTCCTGGCGAGTTGGCATCTACGTCTCCGTGGGACCTTTGTATACATCAATAACGTAATATAACCTAACTTAACCCAATCTAACATCTCGGCGGTAATATTTGACAACATTCCTGGCTTGTTGGCATCTACGTCTCCGTGGGACATTTATAAACATCAATAACGTAATATAACCCAACCTAACCCAACCTAACATTTCGGCGGTAATATTTGACATCATACCTGGCGAGTTGGCCTCTACGTCTCCGTGGTACCTTTATATACATCAATAACGTAATATAACCTAACTTAACCCAATCTAACATCTCGGCGGTAATATTTGACAACATTCCTGGCGAGTTGGCCTCTACGTCTCCGTGGGACCTTTATATACATCAATAACGTAATATAACCTAACCTAACCCAACCTAACATCTCGGCGGTAATATTTGATCACGTTCCTGGTATGTTGGCCTCTACGTCTCCGCGGGACCTTTATATACATCAATAACGTAATATAACCTATCCTAACCCAAAATAACATCTCGGCGGTAATATTTGACCACATTCCTGGCTTGTTGGCATCTACGTCTCCGTGGGACATTTATAAACATCAATAACGTAATATAACCTAACCTAACCCAACCTAACATTTCGGCGGTAATATTTGACATCATACCTGGCGAGTTGGCCTCTACGTCTCCGTTTGACCTTCATAAACATCAATAACGTAATATAACGTAACCTAACCCAACCTATCACCTCGGCGGTAATATTTGACAACATTCATGGCGAGTTGGCATCTACGTCTCCGTGGTACATTTATATACATCAATAACGTAATATAACCTATCCTAACCCAAAATAACTTCTCGGCGGTAATATTTGACCACATTCCTGACTTGTTGGCATCTACGTCTCCGTGGGACCTTTATATACATCAATAACGTAATAAAACCTAACTTAACCCAATCTAACACCTCGGCGGTAATATTTGACAGCATTCCTGGCGAGTTGGCTTCTCCGTCTCCGTGGGACCTTTTTATACATCAATAACGTAATATAACCTAACCTAACCCAACCTAACATCTCGGCGGTAATATTTGATCACATTCCTGGCTTGTTGGCCTCTACGTCTCCGCGGGACCTTTATATACATCTATAACGTGATATAACCTAACCTAACCCAACCTAACATCTCGTCGGTAATATTTGAAAACATTCCTGGCGAGTTGGCCTCTACGTCGCCGTGGGACCTTTATAGACATCCATAACGTAATATAACCTAACCTAACCCAACCTAACATCTCGGCGTTAATATTTGAAAACATTCATGGCGAGTTGGCATCTACGTCGCCGTGGTACATTTATAGACATCAATAACGTAATATAACCTATCCTAACCCAAAATAACTTCTCGGCGGTAATATTTGACCACATTCCTGGCTTGTTGGCATCTACGTCTCCGTGGGACCTTTATAAACATCAATAACGTAATATAACCTAACCTAACCCAACCTAACATCTCGGCGGTAATATTTTACAACATACCTGGCGAGTTGGCCTCTACGTCTCGGTTTGACCTTCATATACATCAGTAACGTAATATAACATAACCGAAACCAACCTATCATCTCGGCGGTAATATTTGACAACATTCCTGGCGAGTTGGCCTATACGTCTCCGTGGGACCTTTATATACATCAATAACGTAATATAACCTAACCTAACCCAACCTAACATCTCGGCGGTAATATTTGATCACATTCCTGGCTTGTTGGCCTCTACGTCTCCGCGGGACCTTTATAGACATCCATAACGTAATATAACCTAACCTAACCCAACCTAACATCTCGGCGTTAATATTTGAAAACATTCATGGCGAGTTGGCATCTACGTCGCCGTGGTACATTTATATACATCAATAACGTAATATAACCTATCCTAACCCAAAATAACTTCTCGGCGGTAATATTTGACCACATTCCTGGCTTGTTGGCATCTACGTCTCCGTGGGACCTTTATAAACATCAATAACGTAATATAACCTAACCTAACCCAACCTAACATCTCGGCGGTAATATTTTACAACATACCTGGCGAGTTGGCCTCTACGTCTCCGCGGGACCTTTATATACATCTATAACGTAATATAACCTAACCTAACCCAACCTAACATATCGGAGGTACTATTTGAAAACATTCATGGAGAGTTGGCATCTACGCCTCCGTGGGACCTTTATATACATCAATAACGAAATATAACCTAACCTAACCCAACCTATGATCACGGCGGTAATATTTGATCAGATTTCTGGCTTGTTGGCCTCTACGTCTCCGTGGGACCTTCATATACATCAATAACGTAATATAACCTAACCTAACCCAACCTATCATCTCGGCGGTAATATTTGACAACATTCCTGGCGAGTTGGCCTCTACGTCTCCGTGGGACCTTTATATACATCAATAACGTAATATAACCTAACTTAACCCAATCTAACATCTCGGCGGTAATATTTGACAACATTCCTGGCGAGTTGGCCTATACGTCTCCGTGGGACCTTTATATACATCAATAACGTAATATAACCTAACCTAACCCAACCTAACATCTCGGCGGTAATATTTGATCACATTCCTGGCTTGTTGGCCTCTACGTCTCCGCGGGACCTTTATATACATCAATAACGTAATATAACCTATCCTATCCCAAAATAACATCTCGGCGGTAATATTTGACCACATTCCTGGCTTGTTGGCATCTACGTCTCCGTGGGACATTTATAAACATCAATAACGTAATATAACCTAACCTAACCCAACCTAACATATCGGCGGTAATATTTGAAAACATTCATGGAGAGTTGGCATCTACGTCTCCGTGGGACCTTTGTATACATCAATAACGTAATATAACCTAACTTAACCCAATGTAACATCTCGGCGGTAATATTTGACAACATTCCTGGCTTGTTGGCATCTACGTCTCCGTGGGACATTTATAAACATCAATAACGTAATATAACCTAACCTAACCCAACCTAACATTTCGGCGGTAATATTTGACATCATACGTGGCGAGTTGGCCTCTACGTCTCCGTGGGACCTTTATATACATCAATAACGTAATATAACCTAACTTAACCCAATCTAACATCTCGGCGGTAATATTTGACAACATTCCTGGCGAGTTGGCCTCTACGTCTCCGTGGGACCTTTATATACATCAATAACGTAATATAACCTAACCTAACCCAACCTAACATCTCGGCGGTAATAGTTGATCACGTTCCTGGCTTGTTGGCCTCTACGTCTCCGCGGGACCTTTATATACATCAATAACGTAATATAACCTATCCTAAGCCAAAATAACATCTCGGCGGTAATATTTGACCACATTCCTGGCTTGTTGGCATCTACGTCTCCGTGGGACATTTATAAACATCAATAACGTAATATAACCTAACCTAACCCAACCTAACATTTCGGCGGTAATATTTGACATCATACCTGGCGAGTTGGCCTCTACGTCTCCGTTTGACCTTCATAAACATCAATAACGTAATATAACGTAACCTAACCCAACCTATCACCTCGGCGGTAATATTTGACAACATTCATGGCGAGTTGGCATCTACGTCTCCGTGGTACATTTATATACATCAATAACGTAATATAACCTAACCTAACCCAACCTAACATCTCGGCGGTAATATTTGATCACATTCCTGGCTTGTTGGCCTCTACGTCTCCGCGGGACCTTTATATACATCTATAACGTGATATAACCTAACCTAACCCAACCTAACATCTCGTCGGTAATATTTGAAAACATTCCTGGCGAGTTGGCCTCTACGTCGCCGTGGGACCTTTATAGACATCCATAACGTAATATAACCTAACCTAACCCAACCTAACATCTCGGCGTTAATATTTGAAAACATTCATGGCGAGTTGGCATCTACGTCGCCGTGGTAAATTTATATACATCAATAACGTAATATAACCTATCCTAACCCAAAATAACTTCTCGGTGGTAATATTTGACCACATTCCTGGCTTGTTGGCATCTACGTCTCCGTGGGACCTTTATAAACATCAATAACGTAATATAACCTAACCTAACCCAACCTAACATCTCGGCGGTAATATTTTACAACATACCTGGCGAGTTGGCCTCTACGTCTCCGCGGGACCTTTATATACATCTATAACGTAATATACCCTAACCTAACGCAACCTAACATATCGGAGGTAATATTTGAAACCATTCATGGAGAGTTGGCATCTACGCCTCCGTGGGACCTTTATATACATCAGGAACATAATATAACCTAACTTAACCCAATCTAACATCTCGGCGGTAATATTTGACAACATTCCTGGCTTGTTGGCATCTACGTCTCCGTGGGACATTTATAAACATCAATAACGTAATATAACCTAACCTAACCCAACCTAACATCTCGGCGGTAATATTTGAAAACATTCATGGCGAGTTGGCATCTACGTCTCCGTGGTACATTTATATACATCAATAACGTAATATAACCTATCCTAACCCAAAATAACATCTCGGCGGTAATATTTGACCACATTCCTGGCTTGTTGGCCTCTACGTCTCCGTTTGACCTTCATAAACATCAATAACGTAATATAACGTAACCTAACCCAACCTATCATCTCGGCGGTAATATTTGACAACATTCCTGGCGAGTTGGTCCCTACGTCTCCGTGGGACCTTCATATACATCAATAACGAAATATAACCTAACCTAACCCAACCTATGATCACGGCGGTAATATTTGATCAGATTTCTGGCTTGTTGGCCTCTACGTCTCCGTGGGACCTTCATATACATCAATAACGAAATATAACCTAACCTAACCCAACCTATCATCTCGGCGGTAATATTTGACAACATTCCTGGCGAGTTGGCCTCTACGTCGCAGTGGGACCTTTATATACGTCAATAACGTAATATAACCTAATCTAACCCAACCTAACATCTCGGCGGTAATATTTGACAACATTCCTGGCGAGTTGGCTTCTCCGTCTCCGTGGGACATTTTATATACATCAATAACGTAATATAACCTAACCTAACCCAACCTATCATCTGGGCGGTAATATTTGACAACATTCCTGGCGAGTTGGTCTCTACGTCTCCGTGGGACCTTCATATACATCAATAACGAAATATAACCTAACCTAACCCAACCTATGATCACGGCGGTAATATTTGATCAGATTTCTGGCTTGTTGGCCTCTACGTCTCCGTGGGACCTTCATATACATCAATAACGTAATATAACGTAACCTAACCCAACCTATCATCTCGGCGGTAATATTTGACAACATTCCTGGCGAGTTGGTCCCTACGTCTCCGTGGGACCTTCATATACATCAATAACGAAATATAACCTAACCTAACCCAACCTATGATCACGGCGGTAATATTTGATCAGATTTCTGGCTTGTTGGCCTCTACGTCTCCGTGGGACCTTCATATACGTCAATAACGAAATATAACCTAACCTAACCCAACCTATCATCTCGGCGGTAATATTTGACAACATTCCTGGCGAGTTGGCCTCTACGTCGCAGTGGGACCTTTATATACGTCAATAACGTAATATAACCTAACCTAACCCAACCTAACATCTCGGCGGTAATATTTGAAAACATTCATGGCGAGTTGGCATCTACGTCTCCGTGGTACATTTATATACATCAATAACGTAATATAACCTATCCTAACCCAAAATAACATCTCGGCGGTAATATTTGACCACATTCCTGGCTTGTTGGCATCTACGTCGCAGTGGGACCTTTATAAACATCAATAACGTAATATAACCTAACCTAACCCAACCTAACATTTCGGCGGTAATATTTGACATCATACGTGGCGAGTTGGCCTCTACGTCTCCGTGGGACCTTTATATACATCAATAACGTAATATAACCTAACTTAACCCAATCTAACATCTCGGCGGTAATATTTGTCAACATTCCTGGCGAGTTGGCCTCTACGTCTCCGTGGGACCTTTATATACATCAATAACGTAATATAACCTAACCTAACCCAACCTAACATCTCGGCGGTAATAGTTGATCACGTTCCTGGCTTGTTGGCCTCTACGTCTCCGCGGGACCTTTATATACATCAATAACGTAGTATAACCTATCCTAAGCCAAAATAACATCTCGGCGGTAATATTTGACCACATTCCTGGCTTGTTGGCATCTACGTCTCCGTGGGACATTTATAAACATCAATAACGTAATATAACCTAACCTAACCCAACCTAACATTTCGGCGGTAATATTTGACATCATACCTGGCGAGTTGGCCTCTACGTCTCCGTTTGACCTTCATAAACATCAATAACGTAATATAACGTAACCTAACCCAACCTATCACCTCGGCGGTAATATTTGACAACATTCCTGGCGAGTTGGCCTCTACGTCTCCGTGGGACCTTTATATACATCAATAACGTAATATAACCTAACCTAACCCAACCTAACATCTCGGCGGTAATATTTGATCACGTTCCTGGTATGTTGGCCTCTACGTCTCCGCGGGACCTTTATATACATCAATAACGTAATATAACCTATCCTAACCCAAAATAACATCTCGGCGGTAATATTTGACCACATTCCTGGCTTGTTGGCATCTACGTCTCCGTGGGACATTTATAAACATCAATAACGTAATATAACCTAACCTAACCCAACCTAACATTTCGGCGGTAATATTTGACATCATACCTGGCGAGTTGGCCTCTACGTCTCCGTTTGACCTTCATAAACATCAATAACGTAATATAACGTAACCTAACCCAACCTATCACCTCGGCGGTAATATTTGACAACATTCATGGCGAGTTGGCATCTACGTCTCCGTGGTACATTTATATACATCAATAACGTAATATAACCTATCCTAACCCAAAATAACTTCTCGGCGGTAATATTTGACCACATTCCTGACTTGTTGGCATCTACGTCTCCGTGGGACCTTTATATACATCAATAACGTAATAAAACCTAACTTAACCCAATCTAACACCTCGGCGGTAATATTTGACAGCATTCCTGGCGAGTTGGCTTCTCCGTCTCCGTGGGACCTTTTTATACATCAATAACGTAATATAACCTAACCTAACCCAACCTAACATCTCGGCGGTAATATTTGATCACATTCCTGGCTTGTTGGCCTCTACGTCTCCGCGGGACCTTTATATACATCTATAACGTGATATAACCTAACCTAACCCAACCTAACATCTCGTCGGTAATATTTGAAAACATTCCTGGCGAGTTGGCCTCTACGTCGCCGTGGGACCTTTATAGACATCCATAACGTAATATAACCTAACCTAACCCAACCTAACATCTCGGCGTTAATATTTGAAAACATTCATGGCGAGTTGGCATCTACGTCGCCGTGGTACATTTATAGACATCAATAACGTAATATAACCTATCCTAACCCAAAATAACTTCTCGGCGGTAATATTTGACCACATTCCTGGCTTGTTGGCATCTACGTCTCCGTGGGACCTTTATAAACATCAATAACGTAATATAACCTAACCTAACCCAACCTAACATCTCGGCGGTAATATTTTACAACATACCTGGCGAGTTGGCCTCTACGTCTCCGCGGGACCTTTATATACATCTATAACGTAATATAACCTAACCTAACCCAACCTAACATATCGGAGGTAATATTTGAAAACATTCATGGAGAGTTGGCATCTACGCCTCCGTGGGACCTTTATATACGTCAATAACGTAATATAACCTAACTTAACCCAATCTAACATCTCGGCGGTAATATTTGACAACATTCCTGGCGAGTTGGCCTCGACGTCTACGTGGGACCTTTATATACATCAATAACGTAATATAACCCAACCTAACCCAACCTAACATCTCGGCGGTAATATTTGATCACATTCCTGGCGAGTTGGCATCTACGTCTCCGTGGTACATTTATACACATCAATAACGTAATATAACCTATCCTAACCCAAAATAACTTCTCGGCGGTAATATTTGACCACATTCCTGGCTTGTTGGCATCTACGTCTCCGTGGGACCTTTATAAACATCAATAACGTAATATAACCTAACCTAACCCAACCTAACATCTCGGCGGTAATATTTTACAACATACCTGGCGAGTTGGCCTCTACGTCTCGGTTTGACCTTCATATACATCAGTAACGTAATATAACATAACCGAAACCAACCTATCATCTCGGCGGTAATATTTGACAACATTCCTGGCGAGTTGGCCTATACGTCTCCGTGGGACCTTTATATACATCAATAACGTAATATAACCTAACCTAACCCAACCTAACATCTCGGCGGTAATATTTGATCACATTCCTGGCTTGTTGGCCTCTACGTCTCCGCGGGACCTTTATAGACATCCATAACGTAATATAACCTAACCTAACCCAACCTAACATCTCGGCGTTAATATTTGAAAACATTCATGGCGAGTTGGCATCTACGTCGCCGTGGTACATTTATATACATCAATAACGTAATATAACCTATCCTAACCCAAAATAACTTCTCGGCGGTAATATTTGACCACATTCCTGGCTTGTTGGCATCTACGTCTCCGTGGGACCTTTATAAACATCAATAACGTAATATAACCTAACCTAACCCAACCTAACATCTCGGCGGTAATATTTTACAACATACCTGGCGAGTTGGCCTCTACGTCTCCGCGGGACCTTTATATACATCTATAACGTAATATAACCTAACCTAACCCAACCTAACATATCGGAGGTACTATTTGAAAACATTCATGGAGAGTTGGCATCTACGCCTCCGTGGGACCTTTATATACATCAATAACGAAATATAACCTAACCTAACCCAACCTATGATCACGGCGGTAATATTTGATCAGATTTCTGGCTTGTTGGCCTCTACGTCTCCGTGGGACCTTCATATACATCAATAACGTAATATAACCTAACCTAACCCAACCTATCATCTCGGCGGTAATATTTGACAACATTCCTGGCGAGTTGGCCTCTACGTCTCCGTGGGACCTTTATATACATCAATAACGTAATATAACCTAACCTAACCCAACCTATGATCACGGCGGTAATATTTGACAACATTCCTGGCGAGTTGGCCTATACGTCTCCGTGGGACCTTTATATACATCAATAACGTAATATAACCTAACCTAACCCAACCTAACATCTCGGCGGTAATATTTGATCACATTCCTGGCTTGTTGGCCTCTACGTCTCCGCGGGACCTTTATATACATCAATAACGTAATATAACCTATCCTATCCCAAAATAACATCTCGGCGGTAATATTTGACCACATTCCTGGCTTGTTGGCATCTACGTCTCCGTGGGACATTTATAAACATCAATAACGTAATATAACCTAACCTAACCCAACCTAACATATCGGCGGTAATATTTGAAAACATTCATGGAGAGTTGGCATCTACGTCTCCGTGGGACCTTTGTATACATCAATAACGTAATATAACCTAACTTAACCCAATGTAACATCTCGGCGGTAATATTTGACAACATTCCTGGCTTGTTGGCATCTACGTCTCCGTGGGACATTTATAAACATCAATAACGTAATATAACCTAACCTAACCCAACCTAACATTTCGGCGGTAATATTTGACATCATACGTGGCGAGTTGGCCTCTACGTCTCCGTGGGACCTTTATATACATCAATAACGTAATATAACCTAACTTAACCCAATCTAACATCTCGGCGGTAATATTTGACAACATTCCTGGCGAGTTGGCCTCTACGTCTCCGTGGGACCTTTATATACATCAATAACGTAATATAACCTAACCTAACCCAACCTAACATCTCGGCGGTAATAGTTGATCACGTTCCTGGCTTGTTGGCCTCTACGTCTCCGCGGGACCTTTATATACATCAATAACGTAATATAACCTATCCTAAGCCAAAATAACATCTCGGCGGTAATATTTGACCACATTCCTGGCTTGTTGGCATCTACGTCTCCGTGGGACATTTATAAACATCAATAACGTAATATAACCTAACCTAACCCAACCTAACATTTCGGCGGTAATATTTGACATCATACCTGGCGAGTTGGCCTCTACGTCTCCGTTTGACCTTCATAAACATCAATAACGTAATATAACGTAACCTAACCCAACCTATCACCTCGGCGGTAATATTTGACAACATTCATGGCGAGTTGGCATCTACGTCTCCGTGGTACATTTATATACATCAATAACGTAATATAACCTAACCTAACCCAACCTAACATCTCGGCGGTAATATTTGATCACATTCCTGGCTTGTTGGCCTCTACGTCTCCGCGGGACCTTTATATACATCTATAACGTGATATAACCTAACCTAACCCAACCTAACATCTCGTCGGTAATATTTGAAAACATTCCTGGCGAGTTGGCCTCTACGTCGCCGTGGGACCTTTATAGACATCCATAACGTAATATAACCTAACCTAACCCAACCTAACATCTCGGCGTTAATATTTGAAAACATTCATGGCGAGTTGGCATCTACGTCGCCGTGGTAAATTTATATACATCAATAACGTAATATAACCTATCCTAACCCAAAATAACTTCTCGGTGGTAATATTTGACCACATTCCTGGCTTGTTGGCATCTACGTCTCCGTGGGACCTTTATAAACATCAATAACGTAATATAACCTAACCTAACCCAACCTAACATCTCGGCGGTAATATTTTACAACATACCTGGCGAGTTGGCCTCTACGTCTCCGCGGGACCTTTATATACATCTATAACGTAATATACCCTAACCTAACGCAACCTAACATATCGGAGGTAATATTTGAAACCATTCATGGAGAGTTGGCATCTACGCCTCCGTGGGACCTTTATATACATCAGGAACATAATATAACCTAACTTAACCCAATCTAACATCTCGGCGGTAATATTTGACAACATTCCTGGCTTGTTGGCATCTACGTCTCCGTGGGACATTTATAAACATCAATAACGTAATATAACCTAACCTAACCCAACCTAACATCTCGGCGGTAATATTTGAAAACATTCATGGCGAGTTGGCATCTACGTCTCCGTGGTACATTTATATACATCAATAACGTAATATAACCTATCCTAACCCAAAATAACATCTCGGCGGTAATATTTGACCACATTCCTGGCTTGTTGGCCTCTACGTCTCCGTTTGACCTTCATAAACATCAATAACGTAATATAACGTAACCTAACCCAACCTATCATCTCGGCGGTAATATTTGACAACATTCCTGGCGAGTTGGTCCCTACGTCTCCGTGGGACCTTCATATACATCAATAACGAAATATAACCTAACCTAACCCAACCTATGATCACGGCGGTAATATTTGATCAGATTTCTGGCTTGTTGGCCTCTACGTCTCCGTGGGACCTTCATATACATCAATAACGAAATATAACCTAACCTAACCCAACCTATCATCTCGGCGGTAATATTTGACAACATTCCTGGCGAGTTGGCCTCTACGTCGCAGTGGGACCTTTATATACGTCAATAACGTAATATAACCTAATCTAACCCAACCTAACATCTCGGCGGTAATATTTGACAACATTCCTGGCGAGTTGGCTTCTCCGTCTCCGTGGGACATTTTATATACATCAATAACGTAATATAACCTAACCTAACCCAACCTATCATCTGGGCGGTAATATTTGACAACATTCCTGGCGAGTTGGTCTCTACGTCTCCGTGGGACCTTCATATACATCAATAACGAAATATAACCTAACCTAACCCAACCTATGATCACGGCGGTAATATTTGATCAGATTTCTGGCTTGTTGGCCTCTACGTCTCCGTGGGACCTTCATATACATCAATAACGTAATATAACGTAACCTAACCCAACCTATCATCTCGGCGGTAATATTTGACAACATTCCTGGCGAGTTGGTCCCTACGTCTCCGTGGGACCTTCATATACATCAATAACGAAATATAACCTAACCTAACCCAACCTATGATCACGGCGGTAATATTTGATCAGATTTCTGGCTTGTTGGCCTCTACGTCTCCGTGGGACCTTCATATACATCAATAACGAAATATAACCTAACCTAACCCAACCTATCATCTCGGCGGTAATATTTGACAACATTCCTGGCGAGTTGGCCTCTACGTCGCAGTGGGACCTTTATATACGTCAATAACGTAATATAACCTAACCTAACCCAACCTAACATCTCGGCGGTAATATTTGAAAACATTCATGGCGAGTTGGCATCTACGTCTCCGTGGTACATTTATATACATCAATAACGTAATATAACCTATCCTAACCCAAAATAACATCTGGGCGGTAATATTTGACAACATTCCTGGCGAGTTGGTCTCTACGTCTCCGTGGGACCTTCATATACATCAATAACGAAATATAACCTAACCTAACCCAACCTATGATCACGGCGGTAATATTTGATCAGATTTCTGGCTTGTTGGCCTCTACGTCTCCGTGGGACCTTCATATACATCAATAACGTAATATAACGTAACCTAACCCAACCTATCATCTCGGCGGTAATATTTGACAACATTCCTGGCGAGTTGGTCCCTACGTCTCCGTGGGACCTTCATATACATCAATAACGAAATATAACCTAACCTAACCCAACCTATGATCACGGCGGTAATATTTGATCAGATTTCTGGCTTGTTGGCCTCTACGTCTCCGTGGGACCTTCATATACATCAATAACGAAATATAACCTAACCTAACCCAACCTATCATCTCGGCGGTAATATTTGACAACATTCCTGGCGAGTTGGCCTCTACGTCGCAGTGGGACCTTTATATACGTCAATAACGTAATATAACCTAACCTAACCCAACCTAACATCTCGGCGGTAATATTTGAAAACATTCATGGCGAGTTGGCATCTACGTCTCCGTGGTACATTTATATACATCAATAACGTAATATAACCTATCCTAACCCAAAATAACATCTCGGCGGTAATATTTGACCACATTCCTGGCTTGTTGGCATCTACGTCGCAGTGGGACCTTTATAAACATCAATAACGTAATATAACCTAACCTAACCCAACCTAACATTTCGGCGGTAATATTTTACATCATACCTGGCGAGTTGGCCTCTACGTCTCCGTTTGACCTTCATAAACATCAATAACGTAATATAACGTAACCTAACCCAACCTATCATCTCGGCGGTAATATTTGACAACATTCCTGGCGAGTTGGTCTCTACGTCTCCGTGGGACCTTCATATACATCAATAACGTAATATAACCTAACCTAACCCAACCTATCATCTCGGCGGTAATATTTGACAACATTCCTGGCGAGTTGGTCCCTACGTCTCCGTGGGACCTTCATATACATCAATAACGAAATATAACCTAACCTAACCCAACCTATGATCACGGCGGTAATATTTGATCAGATTTCTGGCTTGTTGGCCTCTACGTCTCCGTGGGACCTTCATATACATCAATAACGAAATATAACCTAACCTAACCCAACCTATCATCTCGGCGGTAATATTTGACAACATTCCTGGCGAGTTGGCCTCTACGTCGCAGTGGGACCTTTATATACGTCAATAACGTAATATAACCTAATCTAACCCAACCTAACATCTCGGCGGTAATATTTGACAACATTCCTGGCGAGTTGGCTTCTCCGTCTCCGTGGGACATTTTATATACATCAATAACGTAATATAACCTAACCTAACCCAACCTATCATCTGGGCGGTAATATTTGACAACATTCCTGGCGAGTTGGTCTCTACGTCTCCGTGGGACCTTCATATACATCAATAACGAAATATAACCTAACCTAACCCAACCTATGATCACGGCGGTAATATTTGTTCAGATTTCTGGCTTGTTGGCCTCTACGTCTCCGTGGGACCTTCATATACATCAATAACGTAATATAACCTAACCTAACCCAACCTATCATCTCGGCGGTAATATTTGACAACATTCCTGGCGAGTTGGCCTCTACGTCTCCGTGGGACCTTTATATACATCAATAACGTAATATAACCTAACTTAACCCAATCTAACATCTCGGCGGTAATATTTGACAACATTCCTGGCGAGTTGGCCTCGACGTCTACGTGGGACCTTTATATACATCAATAACGTAATATAACCCAACCTAACCCAACCTAACATCTCGGCGGTAATATTTGATCACATTCCTGGCGAGTTGGCATCTACGTCTCCGTGGTACATTTATACACATCAATAACGTAATATAACCTATCCTAACCCAAAATAACTTCTCGGCGGTAATATTTGACCACATTCCTGGCTTGTTGGCATCTACGTCTCCGTGGGACCTTTATAAACATCAATAACGTAATATAACCTAACCTAACCCAACCTAACATCTCGGCGGTAATATTTTACAACATACCTGGCGAGTTGGCCTCTACGTCTCGGTTTGACCTTCATATACATCAGTAACGTAATATAACATAAGCGAAACCAACCTATCATCTCGGCGGTAATATTTGACAACATTCCTGGCGAGTTGGCCTATACGTCTCCGTGGGACCTTTATATACATCAATAACGTAATATAACCTAACCTAACCCAACCTAACATCTCGGCGGTAATATTTGATCACATTCCTGGCTTGTTGGCCTCTACGTCTCCGCGGGACCTTTATATACATCAATAACGTAATATAACCTATCCTAACCCAAAATAACATCTCGGCGGTAATATTTGACCACATTCCTGGCTTGTTGGCATCTACGTCTCCGTGGGACATTTATAAACATCAATAACGTAATATAACCTAACCTAACCCAACCTAACATATCGGCGGTAATATTTGAAAACATTCATGGAGAGTTGGCATCTACGTCTCCGTGCGACCTTTGTATACATCAATAACGTAATATAACCTAACTTAACCCAATCTAACATCTCGGCGGTAATATTTGACAACATTCCTGGATTGTTGGCATCTACGTCTCCGTGGGACATTTATAAACATCAATAACGTAATATAACCTAACCTAACCCAACCTAACATTTCGGCGGTAATATTTGACATCATACCTGGCGAGTTGGCCTCTACGTCTCCGTGGGACCTTTATATACATCAATAACGTAATATAACCTAACTTAACCCAATCTAACATCTCGGCGGTAATATTTGACAACATTCCTGGCGAGTTGGCCTCTACGTCTCCGTGGGACCTTTATATACATCAATAACGTAATATAACCTAACCTAACCCAACCTAACATCTCGGCGGTAATATTTGATCACGTTCCTGGCTTGTTGGCCTCTACGTCTCCGCGGGACCTTTATATACATCAATAACGTAATATAACCTATCCTAACCCAAAATAACATCTCGGCGGTAATATTTGACCACATTCCTGGCTTGTTGGCATCTACGTCTCCGTGGGACATTGATAAACATCAATAACGTAATATAACCTAACCTAACCCAACCTAACATTTCGGCGGTAATATTTGACATCATACCTGGCGAGTTGGCCTCTACGTCTCCGTTTGACCTTCATAAACATCAATAACGTAATATAACGTAACCTAACCCAACTTATCACCTCGGCGGTAATATTTGACAACATTCATGGCGAGTTGGCATCTACGTCTCCGTGGTACATTTATATACATCAATAACGTAATATAACCTATCCTAACCCAAAATAACTTCTCGGCGGTAATATTTGACCACATTCCTGGCTTGTTGGCATCTACGTCTCCGTGGGACCTTTATATACATCAATAACGTAATAAAACCTAACTTAACCCAATCTAACACCTCGGCGGTAATATTTGACAGCATTCCTGGCGAGTTGGCTTGTCCGTCTCCGTGGGATCTTTTTATACATCAATAACGTAATATAACCTAACCTAACCCAACCTAACATCTCGGCGGTAATATTTGATCACATTCCTGGCTTGTTGGCCTCTACGTCTCCGCGGGACCTTTATATACATCTATAACGTGATATAACCTAACCTAACCCAACCTAACATCTCGGCGGTAATATTTGACAACATTCCTGGCGAGTTGGCTTCTACGTCTCCGCGGGACCTTTATATACATCTATAACGTGATATAACCTAACCTAACCCAACCTAACATCTCGTCGGTAATATTTGAAAACATTCCTGGCGAGTTGGCCTCTACGTCTCCGCGGGACCTTTATATACATCAATAACGAAATATAACCTAACCTAACCCAACCTATGATCACGGCGGTAATATTTGATCAGATTTCTGGCTTGTTGGCCTCTACGTCTCCGTGGGACCTTCATATACATCAATAACGAAATATAACCTAACCTAACCCAACCTAACATCTCGGCGGTAATATTTTACAACATACCTGGCGAGTTGGCCTCTACGTCTCGGTTTGACCTTCATATACATCAGTAACGTAATATAACATAACCGAAACCAACCTATCATCTCGGCGGTAATATTTGACAACATTCCTGGCGAGTTGGCCTATACGTCTCCGTGGGACCTTTATATACATCAATAACGTAATATAACCTAACCTAACCCAACCTAACATCTCGGCGGTAATATTTGATCACATTCCTGGCTTGTTGGCCTCTACGTCTCCGCGGGACCTTTATATACATCAATAACGTAATATAACCTATCCTAACCCAAAATAACATCTCGGCGGTAATATTTGACCACATTCCTGGCTTGTTGGCATCTACGTCTCCGTGGGACATTTATAAACATCAATAACGTAATATAACCTAACCTAACCCAACCTAACATATCGGCGGTAATATTTGAAAACATTCATGGAGAGTTGGCATCTACGTCTCCGTGCGACCTTTGTATACATCAATAACGTAATATAACCTAACTTAACCCAATCTAACATCTCGGCGGTAATATTTGACAACATTCCTGGATTGTTGGCATCTACGTCTCCGTGGGACATTTATAAACATCAATAACGTAATATAACCTAACCTAACCCAACCTAACATTTCGGCGGTAATATTTGACATCATACCTGGCGAGTTGGCCTCTACGTCTCCGTGGGACCTTTATATACATCAATAACGTAATATAACCTAACTTAACCCAATCTAACATCTCGGCGGTAATATTTGACAACATTCCTGGCGAGTTGGCCTCTACGTCTCCGTGGGACCTTTATATACATCAATAACGTAATATAACCTAACCTAACCCAACCTAACATCTCGGCGGTAATATTTGATCACGTTCCTGGCTTGTTGGCCTCTACGTCTCCGCGGGACCTTTATATACATCAATAACGTAATATAACCTATCCTAACCCAAAATAACATCTCGGCGGTAATATTTGACCACATTCCTGGCTTGTTGGCATCTACGTCTCCGTGGGACATTGATAAACATCAATAACGTAATATAACCTAACCTAACCCAACCTAACATTTCGGCGGTAATATTTGACATCATACCTGGCGAGTTGGCCTCTACGTCTCCGTTTGACCTTCATAAACATCAATAACGTAATATAACGTAACCTAACCCAACTTATCACCTCGGCGGTAATATTTGACAACATTCATGGCGAGTTGGCATCTACGTCTCCGTGGTACATTTATATACATCAATAACGTAATATAACCTATCCTAACCCAAAATAACTTCTCGGCGGTAATATTTGACCACATTCCTGGCTTGTTGGCATCTACGTCTCCGTGGGACCTTTATATACATCAATAACGTAATAAAACCTAACTTAACCCAATCTAACACCTCGGCGGTAATATTTGACAGCATTCCTGGCGAGTTGGCTTGTCCGTCTCCGTGGGATCTTTTTATACATCAATAACGTAATATAACCTAACCTAACCCAACCTAACATCTCGGCGGTAATATTTGATCACATACCTGGCTTGTTGGCCTCTACGTCTCCGCGGGACCTTTATATACATCTATAACGTGATATAACCTAACCTAACCCAACCTAACATCTCGTCGGTAATATTTGAAAACATTCCTGGCGAGTTGGCCTCTACGTCTCCGCGGGACCTTTATATACATCTATAACGTGATATAACCTAACCTAACCCAACCTAACATCTCGGCGGTAATATTTGAAAACATTCCTGGCGAGTTGGCCTCTACGTCACCGTGGGACCTTTATATACATCAATAACGTAATATAACCTAACTTAACCCAATCTAACATATCGGCGGTAATATTTGACAACATTCCTGGCGAGTTGGCCTCTACGTCTCCGTGGGACCTTTATATACATCAATAACGTAATATAACCTAACCTAACCCAACCTAACATCTCGGCGGTAATATTTGATCACATTCCTGGCTTGTTGGCATCTACGTCTCCGTGGGACATTTATAAACATCAATAACGTAATATAACCTAACCTAACCCAACCTAACATCTCGGCGGTAATATTTGAAAACATTCATGGCGAGTTGGCATCTACGTCTCCGTGGTACATTTATATACATCAATAACGTAATATAACCTATCCTAACCCAAAATAACATCTCGGCGGTAATATTTGACCACATTCCTGGCTTGTTGGCATCTACGTCGCAGTGGGACCTTTATAAACATCAATAACGTAATATAACCTAACCTAACCCAACCTAACATTTCGGCGGTAATATTTTACATCATACCTGGCGAGTTGGCCTCTACGTCTCCGTTTGACCTTCATAAACATCAATAACGTAATATAACGTAACCTAACCCAACCTATCATCTCGGCGGTAATATTTGACAACATTCCTGGCGAGTTGGTCCCTACGTCTCCGTGGGACCTTCATATACATCAATAACGAAATATAACCTAACCTAACCCAACCTATGATCACGGCGGTAATATTTGATCAGATTTCTGGCTTGTTGGCCTCTACGTCTCCGTGGGACCTTCATATACATCAATAACGAAATATAACCTAACCTAACCCAACCTATCATCTCGGCGGTAATATTTGACAACATTCCTGGCGAGTTGGCCTCTACGTCGCAGTGGGACCTTTATATACGTCAATAACGTAATATAACCTAATCTAACCCAACCTAACATCTCGGCGGTAATATTTGACAACATTCCTGGCGAGTTGGCTTCTCCGTCTCCGTGGGACATTTTATATACATCAATAACGTAATATAACCTAACCTAACCCAACCTATCATCTGGGCGGTAATATTTGACAACATTCCTGGCGAGTTGGTCTCTACGTCTCCGTGGGACCTTCATATACATCAATAACGAAATATAACCTAACCTAACCCAACCTATGATCACGGCGGTAATATTTGATCAGATTTCTGGCTTGTTGGCCTCTACGTCTCCGTGGGACCTTCATATACATCAATAACGTAATATAACCTAACCTAACCCAACCTATCATCTCGGCGGTAATATTTGACAACATTCCTGGCGAGTTGGCCTCTACGTCTCCGTGGGACCTTTATATACATCAATAACGTAATATAACCTAACTTAACCCAATCTAACATCTCGGCGGTAATATTTGACAACATTCCTGGCGAGTTGGCCTCGACGTCTACGTGGGACCTTTATATACATCAATAACGTAATATAACCCAACCTAACCCAACCTAACATCTCGGCGGTAATATTTGATCACATTCCTGGCGAGTTGGCATCTACGTCTCCGTGGTACATTTATACACATCAATAACGTAATATAACCTATCCTAACCCAAAATAACTTCTCGGCGGTAATATTTGACCACATTCCTGGCTTGTTGGCATCTACGTCTCCGTGGGACCTTTATAAACATCAATAACGTAATATAACCTAACCTAACCCAACCTAACATCTCGGCGGTAATATTTTACAACATACCTGGCGAGTTGGCCTCTACGTCTCGGTTTGACCTTCATATACATCAGTAACGTAATATAACATAACCGAAACCAACCTATCATCTCGGCGGTAATATTTGACAACATTCCTGGCGAGTTGGCCTATACGTCTCCGTGGGACCTTTATATACATCAATAACGTAATATAACCTAACCTAACCCAACCTAACATCTCGGCGGTAATATTTGATCACATTCCTGGCTTGTTGGCCTCTACGTCTCCGCGGGACCTTTATATACATCAATAACGTAATATAACCTATCCTAACCCAAAATAACATCTCGGCGGTAATATTTGACCACATTCCTGGCTTGTTGGCATCTACGTCTCCGTGGGACATTTATAAACATCAATAACGTAATATAACCTAACCTAACCCAACCTAACATATCGGCGGTAATATTTGAAAACATTCATGGAGAGTTGGCATCTACGTCTCCGTGCGACCTTTGTATACATCAATAACGTAATATAACCTAACTTAACCCAATCTAACACCTCGGCGGTAATATTTGACAACATTCTTGGATTGTTGGCATCTACGTCTCCGTGGGACATTTATAAACATCAATAACGTAATATAACCTAACCTAACCCAACCTAACATTTCGGCGGTAATATTTGACATCATACCTGGCGAGTTGGCCTCTACGTCTCCGTGGGACCTTTATATACATCAATAACGTAATATAACCTAACTTAACCCAATCTAACATCTCGGCGGTAATATTTGACAACATTCCTGGCGTGTTGGCCTCTACGTCTCCGTGGGACCTTTATATACATCAATAACGTAATATAACCTAACCTAACCCAACCTAACATCTCGGCGGTAATATTTGATCACGTTCCTGGCTTGTTGGCCTCTACGTCTCCGCGGGACCTTTATATACATCAATAACGTAATATAACCTATCCTAACCCAAAATAACATCTCGGCGGTAATATTTGACCTCATTCCTGGCTTGTTGGCATCTACGTCTCCGTGGGACATTGATAAACATCAATAACGTAATATAACCTAACCTAACCCAACCTAACATTTCGGCGGTAATATTTGACATCATACCTGGCGAGTTGGCCTCTACGTCTCCGTTTGACCTTCATAAACATCAATAACGTAATATAACGTAACCTAACCCAACTTATCACCTCGGCGGTAATATTTGACAACATTCATGGCGAGTTGGCATCTACGTCTCCGTGGTACATTTATATACATCAATAACGTAATATAACCTATCCTAACCCAAAATAACTTCTCGGCGGTAATATTTGACCACATTCCTGGCTTGTTGGCATCTACGTCTCCGTGGGACCTTTATATACATCAATAACGTAATAAAACCTAACTTAACCCAATCTAACACCTCGGCGGTAATATTTGACAGCATTCCTGGCGAGTTGGCTTGTCCGTCTCCGTGGGATCTTTTTATACATCAATAACGTAATATAACCTAACCTAACCCAACCTAACATCTCGGCGGTAATATTTGATCACATTCCTGGCTTGTTGGCCTCTACGTCTCCGCGGGACCTTTATATACATCTATAACGTGATATAACCTAACCTAACCCAACCTAACATCTCGTCGGTAATATTTGAAAACATTCCTGGCGAGTTGGCCTCTACGTCTCCGCGGGACCTTTATATACATCTATAACGTGATATAACCTAACCTAACCCAACCTAACATCTCGGCGGTAATATTTGAAAACATTCCTGGCGAGTTGGCCTCTACGTCACCGTGGGACCTTTATATACATCAATAACGTAATATAACCTAACTTAACCCAATCTAACATATCGGCGGTAATATTTGACAACATTCCTGGCGAGTTGGCCTCTACGTCTCCGTGGGACCTTTATATACATCAATAACGTAATATAACCTAACCTAACCCAACCTAACATCTCGGCGGTAATATTTGATCACATTCCTGGCTTGTTGGCCTCTACGTCTCCGCGGGACCTTTATATACATCAATAACGTAATATAACCTATCCTAACCCAAAATAACATCTCGGTGGTAATATTTGACCACATTCCTGGCTTGTTGGCATCTACGTCTACGTGGGACATTTATAAACATCAATAACGTAATATAACCTAACCTAACCCAACCTATCACCTCGGCGGTAATATTTGACAACATTCCTGGCGAGTTGGCCTCTACGTCTCCGTGGGACCTTTATATACATCAATAACGTAATAAAACCTAACTTAACCCAATCTAACACCTCGGCGGTAATATTTGACAACATTCCTGCCGAGTTGGCCTCTACGTCTCCGTGGGACCTTTATATACATCAATAACGTAATATAACCTAACCTAAACCAACCTATCGTCTCGGCGGTAATATTTGACAACATTCCTGGCGAGTTGGCCTCTACGTCTCCGTGGGACCTTTATATACATCAATAACGTAATATAACCTAACTTAACCCAATCTAACATCTCGGCGGTAATATTTGACAACATTCCTGGCGAGTTGGCCTCGACGTCTCCGTGGGACATTTATATACATCAATAACGTAATATAACCTAACCTAACCCAACCTAACATCTCGGCGGTAATATTTGATCACATTCCTGGCTTGTTGGCCTCTACGTCTCCGCGGGACCTTTATATACATCAATAACGTAATATAACCTATCCTAACCCAAAATAACATCTCGGCGGTAATATTTGACCACATTCCTGGCTTGCTGGCATCTACGTCTCCGTGGGACATTTATAAACATCAATAACGTAATATAACCTAACCTAACCCAACCTAACATATCGGAGGTAATATTTGAAAACATTCATGGAGAGTTGGCATCTACGTCTCCGTGGGACCTTTATATACATCAATAACGTAATATAACCTATCTTAACCCAATCTAACATCTCGGCGGTAATATTTGACATCATACCTGGCGAGTTGGCCTCTACGTCTCCGCGGGACCTTTATATACATCTATAACGTGATATAACCTAACCTAACCCAACCTAACATCTCGGCTGTAATATTTGAAAACATTCCTGGCGAGTTGGCCTCTACGTCACCGTGGGACCTTTATAGACATCTATAACGTAATATAACCTAACCTAACCCAACCAAACATCTCGGCGGTAATATTTGAAAACATTCATGGCGAGTTGGCATCTACGTCTCCGTGGTACATTTATATACATCAATAACGTAATATAACCTATCCTAACCCAAAATAACATCTCGGCGGTAATATTTGACCACATTCCTGGCTTGTTGGCATCTACGTCGCAGTGGGACCTTTATAAACATCAATAACGTAATATAACCTAACCTAACCCAACCTAACATTTCGGCGGTAATATTTTACATCATACCTGGCCAGTTGGCCTCTACGTCTCCGTTTGACCTTCATAAACATCAATAACGTAATATAACGTAACCTAACCCAACCTATCATCTCGGCGGTAATATTTGACAACATTCCTGGCGAGTTGGTCCCTACGTCTCCGTGGGACCTTCATATACATCAATAACGAAATATAACCTAACCTAACCCAACCTATGATCACGGCGGTAATATTTGATCAGATTTCTGGCTTGTTGGCCTCTACGTCTCCGTGGGACCTTCATATACATCAATAACGAAATATAACCTAACTTAACCCAACCTAACATCTCGGCGGTAATATTTGACAACATTCCTGGCGAGTTGGCTTCTCCGTCTCCGTGGAATCTTCATATACATCAATAACGAAATATAACCTAACCTAACCCAACCTATCATCTCGGCGGTAATATTTGACAACATTCCTGGCTTGTTGGCCTCTACGTCTCCGCGGGACCTTTATATACATCAATAACGTAATATAACCTAACCTAACCCAACCTAACATTTCGGCGGTAATATTTGACATCATACCTGGCGAGTTGGCCTCTACGTCTCCGTTTGACCTTCATAAACATCAATAACGTAATATAACGTAACCTAACCCAACCTATCACCTCGGCGGTAATATTTGACAACATTCCTGGCGAGTTGGCCTCTACGTCTCCGTGGGACCTTTATATACATCAATAACGTAATATAACCTAACCTAACCCAACCTAACATCTCGGCGGTAATATTTGAAAACATTCCTGGCGAGTTGGCCTCTACGTCACCGTGGGACCTTTATAGACATCTATAACGTAATATAACCTAACCTAACCCAACCTAACATCTCGGCGGTAATATTTGATCACATTCCTAGCGAGTTGGCCTCTACGTCTCCGTTTGACCTTCATAAACATCAATAACGTAATATAACGTAACCTAACCCAACCTAACATTTCGGCGGTAATATTTGACATCATACCTGGCGAGTTGGCCTCTACGTCTCCGTGGGACCTTTATATACATCAATAACGTAATATAACCTAACTTAACCCAATCTAACATCTCGGCGGTAATATTTGACAACATTCCTGGCGAGTTGGCCTCTACGTCTCCGTGGGACCTTTATATACATCAATAACGTAATATAACCTAACCTAACCCAACCTAACATCTCGGCGGTAATATTTGAAAACATTCCTGGCGAGTTCGCCCCTACGTCACCGTGGGACCTTTATAGACATCTATAACGTAATATAACCTAACCTAACCCAACCTAACATTTCGGCGGTAATATTTGACATCATACCTGGCGAGTTGGCCTCTACGTCTCCGTTTGACCTTCATAAACATCAATAACGTAATATAACGTAACCTAACCCAACCTATCACCTCGGCGGTAATATTTGACAACATTCCTGGCGAGTTGGCCTCTACGTCTCCGTGGGACCTTTATATACATCAATAACGTAATATAACCTAACCTAACCCAACCTAACATCTCGGCGGTAATATTTGAAAACATTCCTGGCGAGTTGGCCTCTACGTCACCGTGGGACCTTTATAGACATCTATAACGTAATATAACCTAACCTAACCCAACCTAACATCTCGGCGGTAATATTTGATCACATTCCTAGCGAGTTGGCCTCTACGTCTCCGTTTGACCTTCATAAGCATCAATAACGTAATATAACGTAACCTAACCCCACCTATCACCTCGGCGGTAATATTTGACAACATTCCTGGATAGTTGGCCTCTACGTCACCGTGGGACCATTATAGACATCTAAAACGTAATATAACCTAACCTAACCCAACCTAACATATCGGCGGTAATATTTGAAAACATTCATGGAGAGTTGGCATCTACGTCTCCGTGCGACCTTTGTATACATCAATAACGTAATATAACCTAACTTAACCCAATCTAACATCTCGGCGGTAATATTTGACAACATTCCTGGCTTGTTAGCATCTACGTCTCCGTGGGACATTTATAAACATCAATAACGTAATATAACCTAACCTAACCCAACCTAACATTTCGGCGGTAATATTTGACATCATACCTGGCGAGTTGGCCTCTACGTCTCCGTGGGACCTTTATATACATCAATAACGTAATATAACCTAACTTAACCCAATCTAACATCTCGGCGGTAATATTTGACAACATTCCTGGCGAGTTGGCCTCTACGTCTCCGTGGGACCTTTATATACATCAATAACGTAATATAACCTAACCTATCCCAACCTAACATCTCGGCGGTAATATTTGATCACGTTCCTGGCTTGTTGGCCTCTACGTCTCCGCGGGACCTTTATATACATCAATAACGTAATATAACCTATCCTAACCCAAAATAACATCTCGGCGGTAATATTTGACCACATTCCTGGCGAGTTGGCCTCTACGTCTCCGTGGGACCTTTATATACATCAATAACGTAATATAACCTAACCTAACCCAACCTAACATCTCGGCGGTAATATTTGAAAACATTCCTGGCGAGTTGGCCTCTACGTCACCGTGGGACCTTTATAGACATCTATAACGTAATATAACCTAACCTAACCCAACCTAACATCTCGGCGGTAATATTTGATCACATTCCTAGCGAGTTGGCCTCTACGTCTCCGTTTGACCTTCATAAACATCAATAACGTAATATAACGTAACCTAACCCCACCTATCACCTCGGCGGTAATATTTGACAACATTCCTGGATAGTTGGCCTCTACGTCACCGTGGGACCATTATAGACATCTAAAACGTAATATAACCTAACCTAACCCAACCTAACATTTCGGCGGTAATATTTGACATCATACCTGGCGAGTTGGCCTCTACGTCTCCGTTTGACCTTCATAAACATCAATAACGTAATATAACGTAACCTAACCCAACCTATCACCTCGGCGGTAATATTTGACAACATTCCTGGCGAGTTGGCCTCTACGTCTCCGTGGGACCTTTATATACATCAATAACGTAATATAACCTAACCTAACCCAACCTATCATCTCGGCGGTAATATTTGACAACATTCCTGGCGAGTTGGCCTCTACGTCTCCGTGGGACCTTTATATACATCAATAACGTAATATAACCTAACTTAACCCAATCTAACATCTCGGCGGTAATATTTGACAACATTCCTGGCGAGTTGGCCTCGACGTCTCCGTGGGACCTTTATATACATCAATAACGTAATATAACCTAACCTAACCCAACCTAACATCTCGGCGGTAATATTTGATCACATTCCTGGCTTGTTGGCCTCTACGTCTCCGTGGGACCTTTATATACATCAATAACGTAATATAACATAACCTAACCCAACCTAACATCTCGGCGGTAATATTTGATCACATTCCTGGCTTGTTGGCATCTACGTCTCCGTGGGACATTTATAAACATCAATAACGTAATATAACCTAACCTAACCCAACCTATCACCTCGGCGGTAATATTTGACAACATTCCTGGCGAGTTGGCCTCTACGTCTCCGTGGGACCTTTATATACATCAATAACGTAATAAAACCTAACTTAACCCAATCTAACACCTCGGCGGTAATATTTGACAACATTCCTGGCGAGTTGGCCTCTACGTCTCCGTGGGACCTTTATATACATCAATAACGTAATATAACCTAACCTAAACCAACCTATCGTCTCGGCGGTAATATTTGACAACATTCCTGGCGAGTTGGCCTCTACGTCTCCGTGGGACCTTTATATACATCAATAACGTAATATAACCTAACTTAACCCAATCTAACATCTCGGCGGTAATATTTGACAACATTCCTGGCGAGTTGGCCTCGACGTCTCCGTGGGACATTTATATACATCAATAACGTAATATAACCTATCCTAACCCAACCTAACATCTCGGCGGTAATATTGGATCACATTCCTGGCTTGTTGGCCTCTACGTCTCCGCGGGACCTTTATATACATCAATAACGTAATATAACCTATCCTAACCCAACCTAACATCTCGGCGGTAATATTTGACAACATTCCTGGCGATTTGGCCTATACGTCTCCGTGGGACCTTTATATACATCAATAACGTAATATAACCTAACCTAACCCAACCTAACATCTCGGCGGTAATATTTGATCACATTCCTGGCTTGTTGGCCTCTACGTCTCCGCGGGACCTTTATATACATCAATAACGTAATATAACCTATCCTAACCCAAAATAACATCTCGGCGGTAATATTTGACCACATTCCTGGCTTGTTGGCATCTACGTCTCCGTGGGACATTTATAAACATCAATAACGTAATATAACCTAACCTAACCCAACCTAACATATCGGCGGTAATATTTGAAAACATTCATGGAGAGTTGGCATCTACGTCTCCGTGGGACCTTTGTATACATCAATAACGTAATATAACCTAACTTAACCCAATCTAACATCTCGGCGGTAATATTTGACAACATTCCTGGCTTGTTGGCATCTACGTCTCCGTGGGACATTTATAAACATCAATAACGTAATATAACCTAACCTAACCCAACCTAACATTTCGGCGGTAATATTTGACATCATACCTGGCGAGTTGGCCTCTACGTCTCCGTGGGACCTTTATATACATCAATAACGTAATATAACCTAACTTAACCCAATCTAACATCTCGGCGGTAATATTTGACAACATTCCTGGCGAGTTGGCCTCTACGTCTCCGTGGGACCTTTATATACATCAATAACGTAATATAACCTAACCTAACCCAACCTAACATCTCGGCGGTAATATTTGAAAACATTCCTGGCGAGTTCGCCCCTACGTCACCGTGGGACCTTTATAGACATCTATAACGTAATATAACCTAACCTAACCCAACCTAACATTTCGGCGGTAATATTTGACATCATACCTGGCGAGTTGGCCTCTACGTCTCCGTTTGACCTTCATAAACATCAATAACGTAATATAACGTAACCTAACCCAACCTATCACCTCGGCGGTAATATTTGACAACATTCCTGGCGAGTTGGCCTCTACGTCTCCGTGGGACCTTTATATACATCAATAACGTAATATAACCTAACCTAACCCAACCTAACATCTCGGCGGTAATATTTGAAAACATTCCTGGCGAGTTGGCCTCTACGTCACCGTGGGACCTTTATAGACATCTATAACGTAATATAACCTAACCTAACCCAACCTAACATCTCGGCGGTAATATTTGATCACATTCCTAGCGAGTTGGCCTCTACGTCTCCGTTTGACCTTCATAAGCATCAATAACGTAATATAACGTAACCTAACCCCACCTATCACCTCGGCGGTAATATTTGACAACATTCCTGGATAGTTGGCCTCTACGTCACCGTGGGACCATTATAGACATCTAAAACGTAATATAACCTAACCTAACCCAACCTAACATATCGGCGGTAATATTTGAAAACATTCATGGAGAGTTGGCATCTACGTCTCCGTGCGACCTTTGTATACATCAATAACGTAATATAACCTAACTTAACCCAATCTAACATCTCGGCGGTAATATTTGACAACATTCCTGGCTTGTTAGCATCTACGTCTCCGTGGGACATTTATAAACATCAATAACGTAATATAACCTAACCTAACCCAACCTAACATTTCGGCGGTAATATTTGACATCATACCTGGCGAGTTGGCCTCTACGTCTCCGTGGGACCTTTATATACATCAATAACGTAATATAACCTAACTTAACCCAATCTAACATCTCGGCGGTAATATTTGACAACATTCCTGGCGAGTTGGCCTCTACGTCTCCGTGGGACCTTTATATACATCAATAACGTAATATAACCTAACCTATCCCAACCTAACATCTCGGCGGTAATATTTGATCACGTTCCTGGCTTGTTGGCCTCTACGTCTCCGCGGGACCTTTATATACATCAATAACGTAATATAACCTATCCTAACCCAAAATAACATCTCGGCGGTAATATTTGACCACATTCCTGGCTTGTTGGCATCTACGTCTCCGTGGGACATTTATAAACATCAATAACGTAATATAACCTAACCTAACCCAACCTAACATTTCGGCGGTAATATTTGACATCATACCTGGCGAGTTGGCCTCTACGTCTCCGTTTGACCTTCAGAAACATCAATAACGTAATATAACGTAACCTAACCCAACTTATCACCTCGGCGGTAATATTTGACAACATTCATGGCGAGTTGGCATCTACGTCTCCGTGGTACATTTATATACATCAATAACGTAATATAACCTATCCTAACCCAAAATAACTTCTCGGCGGTAATATTTGACCACATTCCTGGCTTGTTGGCATCTACGTCTCCGTGGGACCTTTATATACATCAATAACGTAATAAAACCTAACTTAACCCAATCTAACACCTCGGCGGTAATATTTGACAGCATTCCTGGCGAGTTGGCTTGTCCGTCTCCGTGGGATCTTTTTATACATCAATAACGTAATATAACCTAACCTAACCCAACCTAACATCTCGGCGGTAATATTTGATCACATTCCTGGCTTGTTGGCCTCTACGTCTCCGCGGGACCTTTATATACATCTATAACGTGATATAACCTAACCTAACCCAACCTAACATCTCGTCGGTAATATTTGAAAACATTCCTGGCGAGTTGGCCTCTACGTCGCCGTGGGACCTTTATAGACATCCATAACGTAATATAACCTAACCTAACCCAACCTAACATCTCGGCGTTAATATTTGAAAACATTCATGGCGAGTTGGCATCTACGTCGCCGTGGTACATTTATATACATCAATAACGTAATATAACCTATCCTAACCCAAAATAACTTCTCGGCGGTAATATTTGACCACATTCCTGGCTTGTTGGCATCTACGTCTCCGTGGGACCTTTATAAACACCAATAACGTAATATAACCTAACCTAACCCAACCTAACATCTCGGCGGTAATATTTTACAACATACCTGGCGAGTTGGCCTCTACGTCTCCGCGGGACCTTTATATACATCTATAACGTGATATAACCTAACCTAACCCAACCTAACATCTCGGCGGTAATATTTGAAAACATTCCTGGCGAGTTGGCCTCTACGTCACCGTGGGACCTTTATATACATCAATAACGTAATATAACCTAACTTAACCCAATCTAACATATCGGCGGTAATATTTGACAACATTCCTGGCGAGTTGGCCTCTACGTCTCCGTGGGACCTTTATATACATCAATAACGTAATATAACCTAACCTAACCCAACCTAACATCTCGGCGGTAATATTTGATCACATTCCTGGCTTGTTGGCCTCTACGTCTCCGCGGGACCTTTATATACATCAATAACGTAATATAACCTATCCTAACCCAAAATAACATCTCGGTGGTAATATTTGACCACATTCCTGGCTTGTTGGCATCTACGTCTACGTGGGACATTTATAAACATCAATAACGTAATATAACCTAACCTAACCCAACCTATCACCTCGGCGGTAATATTTGACAACATTCCTGGCGAGTTGGCCTCTACGTCTCCGTGGGACCTTTATATACATCAATAACGTAATAAAACCTAACTTAACCCAATCTAACACCTCGGCGGTAATATTTGACAACATTCCTGGCGAGTTGGCCTCTACGTCTCCGTGGGACCTTTATATACATCAATAACGTAATATAACCTAACCTAAACCAACCTATCGTCTCGGCGGTAATATTTGACAACATTCCTGGCGAGTTGGCCTCTACGTCGCAGTGGGACCTTTATATACGTCAATAACGTAATATAACCTAATCTAACCCAACCTAACATCTCGGCGGTAATATTTGACAACATTCCTGGCGAGTTGGCTTCTCCGTCTCCGTGGGACATTTTATATACATCAATAACGTAATATAACCTAACCTAACCCAACCTATCATCTGGGCGGTAATATTTGACAACATTCCTGGCGAGTTGGTCTCTACGTCTCCGTGGGACCTTCATATACATCAATAACGAAATATAACCTAACCTAACCCAACCTATGATCACGGCGGTAATATTTGATCAGATTTCTGGCTTGTTGGCCTCTACGTCTCCGTGGGACCTTCATATACATCAATAACGTAATATAACCTAACCTAACCCAACCTATCATCTCGGCGGTAATATTTGACAACATTCCTGGCGAGTTGGCCTCTACGTCTCCGTGGGACCTTTATATACATCAATAACGTAATATAACCTAACTTAACCCAATCTAACATCTCGGCGGTAATATTTGACAACATTCCTGGCGAGTTGGCCTCGACGTCTACGTGGGACCTTTATATACATCAATAACGTAATATAACCCAACCTAACCCAACCTAACATCTCGGCGGTAATATTTGATCACATTCCTGGCGAGTTGGCATCTACGTCTCCGTGGTACATTTATATACATCAATGACGTAATATAACCTATCCTAACCCAAAATAACTTCTCGGCGGTAATATTTGACCACATTCCTGGCTTGTTGGCATCTACGTCTCCGTGGGACCTTTATAAACATCAATAACGTAATATAACCTAACCTAACCCAACCTAACATCTCGGCGGTAATATTTTACAACATACCTGGCGAGTTGGCCTCTACGTCTCCGCGGGACCTTTATATACATCTATAACGTGATATAACCTAACCTAACCCAACCTAACATCTCGGCGGTAATATTTTAAAACATTCCTGGCGAGTTGGCCTCTACGTCACCGTGGGACCTTTATAGACATCTATAACGTAATATAACCTAACCTAACCCAACCAAACATCTCGGCGGTAATATTTGAAAACATTCATGGCGAGTTGGCATCTACGTCTCCGTGGTACATTTATATACATCAATAACGTAATATAACCTATCCTAACCCAAAATAACATCTCGGCGGTAATATTTGACCACATTCCTGGCTTGTTGGCATCTACGTCTCCGTGGGACCTTTATAAACATCAATAACGTAATATAACCTAACCTAACCCAACCTAACATTTCGGCGGTAATATTTGATCACATTCCTGGCTTGTTGGCCTCTACGTCTCCGTGGGACCTTTATATACATCAATAACGTAATATAACCTAACCTAACCCAACCTAACATCTCGGCGGTAATATTTGATCACATTCCTGGCTTGTTGGCCTCTACGTCTCCGCGGGACCTTTATATACATCAATAACGTAATATAACCTATCCTAACCCAAAATAACATCTCGGTGGTAATATTTGACCACATTCCTGGCTTGTTGGCATCTACGTCTCCGTGGGACATTTATAAACATCAATAACGTAATATAACCTAACCTAACCCAACCTATCACCTCGGCGGTAATATTTGACAACATTCCTGGCGAGTTGGCCTCTACGTCTCCGTGGGACCTTTATATACATCAATAACGTAATAAAACCTAACTTAACCCAATCTAACACCTCGGCGGTAATATTTGACAACATTCCTGGCGAGTTGGCCTCTACGTCTCCGTGGGACCTTTATATACATCAATAACGTAATATAACCTAACCTAAACCAACCTATCGTCTCGGCGGTAATATTTGACAACATTCCTGGCGAGTTGGCCTCTACGTCTCCGTGGGACCTTTATATACATCAATAACGTAATATAACCTAACTTAACCCAATCTAACATCTCGGCGGTAATATTTGACAACATTCCTGGCGAGTTGGCCTCGACGTCTCCGTGGGACATTTATATACATCAATAACGTAATATAACCTAACCTAACCCAACCTAACATCTCGGCGGTAATATTTGATCACATTCCTGGCTTGTTGGCCTCTACGTCTCCGCGGGACCTTTATATACATCAATAACGTAATATAACCTATCCTAACCCAAAATAACATCTCGGCGGTAATATTTGACAACATTCCTGGCGAGTTGGCCTATACGTCTCCGTGGGACCTTTATATACATCAATAACGTAATATAACCTAACCTAACCCAACCTAACATCTCGGCGGTAATATTTGATCACATTCCTGGCTTGTTGGCCTCTACGTCTCCGCGGGACCTTTATATACATCAATAACGTAATATAACCTATCCCAACCCAAAATAACATCTCGGCGGTAATATTTGACCACATTCCTGGCTTGTTGGCATCTACGTCTCCGTGGGACATTTATAAACATCAATAACGTAATATAACCTAACCTAACCCAACCTAACATATCGGCGGTAATATTTGAAAACATTCATGGAGAGTTGGCATCTACGTCTCCGTGGGACCTTTGTATACATCAATAACGTAATATAACCTAACTTAACCCAATCTAACATCTCGGCGGTAATATTTGACAACATTCCTGGCGAGTTGGCCTCTACGTCTCCGTGGGACCTTTATATACATCAATAACGTAATATAACCTAACTTAACCCAATCTAACATCTCGGCGGTAATATTTGACAACATTCCTGGCGAGTTGGCCTCGACGTCTACGTGGGACCTTTATATACATCAATAACGTAATATAACCCAACCTAACCCAACCTAACATCTCGGCGGTAATATTTGATCACATTCCTGGCGAGTTGGCATCTACGTCTCCGTGGTACATTTATATACATCAATGACGTAATATAACCTATCCTAACCCAAAATAACTTCTCGGCGGTAATATTTGACCACATTCCTGGCTTGTTGGCATCTACGTCTCCGTGGGACCTTTATAAACATCAATAACGTAATATAACCTAACCTAACCCAACCTAACATCTCGGCGGTAATATTTTACAACATACCTGGCGAGTTGGCCTCTACGTCTCCGCGGGACCTTTATATACATCTATAACGTGATATAACCTAACCTAACCCAACCTAACATCTCGGCGGTAATATTTTAAAACATTCCTGGCGAGTTGGCCTCTACGTCACCGTGGGACCTTTATAGACATCTATAACGTAATATAACCTAACCTAACCCAACCAAACATCTCGGCGGTAATATTTGACAACATTCCTGGCGAGTTGGCCTCTACGTCTCCGTGGGACCTTTATATACATCAATAACGTAATATAACCTAACTTAACCCAATCTAACATCTCGGCGGTAATATTTGACAACATTCCTGGCGAGTTGGCCTCGACGTCTCCGTGGGACATTTATATACATCAATAACGTAATATAACCTAACCTAACCCAACCTAACATCTCGGCGGTAATATTTGATCACATTCCTGGCTTGTTGGCCTCTACGTCTCCGCGGGACCTTTATATACATCAATAACGTAATATAACCTATCCTAACCCAAAATAACATCTCGGCGGTAATATTTGACAACATTCCTGGCGAGTTGGCCTATACGTCTCCGTGGGACCTTTATATACATCAATAACGTAATATAACCTAACCTAACCCAACCTAACATCTCGGCGGTAATATTTGATCACATTCCTGGCTTGTTGGCCTCTACGTCTCCGCGGGACCTTTATATACATCAATAACGTAATATAACCTATCCCAACCCAAAATAACACCTCGGCGGTAATATTTGACAACATTCCTGGCGAGTTGGCCTCTACGTCTCCGTGGGACCTTTATATACATCAATAACGTAATATAACCTAACCTAAACCAACCTATCGTCTCGGCGGTAATATTTGACAACATTCCTGGCGAGTTGGCCTCTACGTCTCCGTGGGACCTTTATATACATCAATAACGTAATATAACCTATCCTAACCCAAAATAACATCTCGGCGGTAATATTTGACAACATTCCTGGCGAGTTGGCCTATACGTCTCCGTGGGACCTTTATATACATCAATAACGTAATATAACCTAACCTAACCCAACCTAACATCTCGGCGGTAATATTTGATCACATTCCTGGCTTGTTGGCCTCTACGTCTCCGCGGGACCTTTATATACATCAATAACGTAATATAACCTATCCCAACCCAAAATAACATCTCGGCGGTAATATTTGACCACATTCCTGGCTTGTTGGCATCTACGTCTCCGTGGGACATTTATAAACATCAATAACGTAATATAACCTAACCT
Organism: Xylocopa violacea; assembly: GCA_963969225.1. Lineage (NCBI taxonomy): Eukaryota > Metazoa > Arthropoda > Insecta > Hymenoptera > Apidae > Xylocopa > Xylocopa violacea. Next base: position 1,771,373 of record CAXAJV010000147.1, on the reverse strand, counting down.
AACCCAACCTAACATATCGGCGGTAATATTTGAAAACATTCATGGAGAGTTGGCATCTACGTCTCCGTGGGACCTTTGTATACATCAATAACGTAATATAACCTAACTTAACCCAATCTAACATCTCGGCGGTAATATTTGACAACATTCCTGGCTTGTTGGCATCTACGTCTCCGTGGGACATTTATAAACATCAAGAACGTAATATAACCTAACCTAACCCAACCTAACATTTCGGCGGTAATATTTGACATCATACCTGGCGAGTTGGCCTCTACGTCTCCGTGGGACCTTTATATACATCAATAACGTAATATAACCTAACTTAACCCAATCTAACATCTCGGCGGTAATATTTGACAACATTCCTGGCGAGTTGACCTCTACGTCTCCGTGGGACCTTTATATACATCAATAACGTAATATAACCTAACCTAACCCAACCTAACATCTCGGCGGTAATATTTGAAAACATTCCTGGCGAGTTCGCCTCTACGTCACCGTGGGACCTTTATAGACATCTATAACGTAATATAACCTAACCTAACCCAACCTAACATTTCGGCGGTAATATTTGACATCATACCTGGCGAGTTGGCCTCTACGTCTCCGTTTGACCTTCATAAACATCAATAACGTAATATAACGTAACCTAACCCAACCTATCACCTCGGCGGTAATATTTGACAACATTCCTGGCGAGTTGGCCTCTACGTCTCCGTGGGACCTTTATATACATCAATAACGTAATATAACCTAACCTAACCCAACCTAACATCTCGGCGGTAATATTTGAAAACATACCTGGCGGGTTGGCCTCTACGTCTCCGTGGGACCTTTATATACATCAATAACGTAATATAACCTAACCTAACCCAACCTAACATCTCGGCGGTAATATTTGATGACATTCCTGGCTTGTTGGCCTCTACGTCTCCGCGGGACCTTTAAATACGTCAATAACGTAATATAACCTAACCTAACGCAACCTAACATCTCGGCGGTAATATTTGATCACATTCCTGGCTTGTTGGCCTCTACGTCTCCGCGGGACCTTTAAATACATCTATAACGTAATATAACCTAACCTAACCCAACCTAACATCTCGGCGGTAATATTTGAAAATATTCATGGCGAGTTGGCCTCTACGTCTCCGTGGTACATTTATATACATCAATAACGTAATATAACCTAACCTAAACCAACCTATCATCTCGGCGCTAATGTTTGACAACATTCCTGGCGAGTTGGCCTCTACGTCTCGGTGGGACCTTTATATACATCTATAACGTAATATAACCTAACCTAACCCAACCTATCATCTTGGCGCTAATGTTTGACAACATTCCTGGCGAGTTGGCCTCTACTTCTCCGTGGGACCTTCATATACATCAATAACGAAATATAACCTAACCTAACCCAACCTATCATCTCGGCGATGACGTTTGACAGCATTCCTGGCGAGTTGGCCTCTACGTCTCCGTGAGAGCTTCATATACATCAATAACGAAATATAACCTAACCTAACCCAACCTATCATCTCGGCGGTAATATTTGACAACATTCCTGGCTTGTTGGCCTCTACGTCTCCGTGGGACCTTTATATACATCTATAACGTAATATAACCTAACCTAACCCAACCTAACATCTCGGCGGTAATATTTGACAACATTCCTGGCGAGTTGGCGTCTCCGTCTCCGTGGGACCTTTATATACATCAGTAACGTAATATAACCTAACCTAACCCAACCTAACATCTCGGCGGTAATATTTGACAACATTCCTGGCGAGTTGGCCTCTACGTCTCGGTTTGACCTTCATATACATCAATAACGTAATATAATCTAACCTAACCCAACCTATCATGTCGGCGGTAATTTTTGAAAATATTCATGGCGATTTGGCCTCTACGTCTCCGCGGGACGTTTAAATACATCTATAACGTAATATAACCTAACCTAACCCAACCTATCATCTTGGCGCTAATGTTTGACAACATTCCTGGCGAGTTGGCCTCTACTTCTCCGTGGGACCTTCATATACATCAATAACGAAATATAACCTAACCTAACCCAACCTATCATCTCGGCGATGACGTTTGACAGCATTCCTGGCGAGTTGGCCTCTACGTCTCCGTGAGTGCTTCATATACATCAATAACGAAATATAACCTAACCTAACCCAACCTATCATCTCGGCGGTAATATTTGACAACATTCCTGGCGAGCTGGCCTCTACGTCTCCGTGGGACATTTATATACATCAATAACGTAATATAACCTAACCTAACCCAACCTAACATCTCGGCGGTAATATTTGACAACATTCCTGGCGAGTTGGCTTCTCCGTCTCCGTGGGACCTTTATATACATCAATAACGTAATATAACCTAACCTAACTGAACCTAACATCTCGGCGGTAATATTTGAAAATATTCCTGGCGAGTTGGCTTCTCCGTCTCCGTGGGACCTTTATATACATCAATAACGTAATATAATCTAACCTAACCCAACCTAACATCTCGGCGGTAGTATTTGAAAACATACCTGGCGAGTTGGCCTCTACGTCTCCGTGGGATCTTTTTATACATCAATAACGTAATATAACCTAACCTAACCGAACCTAACATCTCGGCGGTAATATTTGGAAACATTCCTGGCGAGTTGGCCTCTACGTCTCCGTGGGACCTTTATATACATCTATAACGTAATATAACCTAACCTAACCCAACCTATCATCTCGGCGCTAATATTTGACAACATACCTGGCGAGTTGGCCTCTACGTCTCCGTGGGACCTTTATATACATCAATAACGTAATATAGCCTAACCTAACCCAACCTAACATCTCGGCGGTAATATTTGAAAATATTCATGGCGAGTTGGCCTCTACGTCTCCGTGGTACATTTATATACATCAATAACGTAATATCACCTAACCTAACCCAACCTAACATCTCGGCGGTAATATTTGACAACATTCCTGGCGAGTTGGCTTCTCCGTCTCCGTGGGATCTTTTTACACATCAATAACGTAATATAACCTAACCTAACCCAACCTAACATCTCGGCGGTAGTATTTGAAAACATACCTGGCGAGTTGGCCTCTACGTCTCCGTGGGATCTTTTTATATATCAATAACGTAATATAACCTAACCTAACCGAACCTAACATCTCGGCGGTAATATTTGGAAACATTCCTGGCGAGTTGGCCTCTACGTCTCCGTGGGACATTTATATACATCAATTACGTAATATAACCTAACCTAACCCAACCTAACATCTCGGCGGTAATATTTGAAAACATACCTGGCGGGTTGGCCTCTACGTCTCCGTGGGACCTTTATATACATCAATAACGTAATATAACCTAACCTAACCCAACCTAACATCTCGGCGGTAATATTTGATGACATTCCTGGCTTGTTGGCCTCTACGTCTCCGCGGGACCTTTAAATACGTCAATAACGTAATATAACCTAACCTAACGCAACCTAACATCTCGGCGGTAATATTTGATCACATTCCTGGCTTGTTGGCCTCTACGTCTCCGCGGGACCTTTAAATACATCTATAACGTAATATAACCTAACCTAACCCAACCTAACATCTCGGCGGTAATATTTGAAAACATTCCTGGCGAGTTGGCCTCTACGTCTCCGTGGGACCTTTATATACATCAATAACGTAATATAACCTAACCTAACCCAACCTAACATCTCGGCGGTAATATTTGACAACATTCCTGGCGAGTTGGCCTCTACGTCTCGGTTTGACCTTCATATACATCAATAACGTAATATAATCTAACCTAACCCAACCTATCATGTCGGCGGTAATTTTTGAAAACATTCCTGGCGAGTTGGCCTCTACGTCTCCGTGGGACCTTTATATACATCTATAACGTAATATAACCTAACCTAACCCAACCTATCATCTCGGCGCTAATATTTGACAATATACCTGGCGAGTTGGCATCTACGTCTCCGTGGGACCTTTAAATACATCAATAACGTAATATAACCTAACCTAACCCAACCTAACATCTCGGCGGTAATATTTGAAAATATTCATGGCGAGTTGGCCTCTACTTCTCCGTGGGACCTTCATATACATCAATAACGAAATATAACCTAACCTAACCCAACCTATCATCTCGGCGCTAATACTTGACAACATACCTGGCGAGTTGGCCTCTACGTCTCCGTGGGACCGTTATATACATCAATAACGTAATATAACCTAACCTAACCCAACCTAACATCTCGGCGGTAATATTTGAAAATATTCATGGCGAGTTGGCCTCTACTTCTCCGTGGGACCTTCATATACATCAATAACGAAATATAACCTAACCTAACCGAACCTAACATCTCGGCGGTAATATTTGGAAACATTCCTGGCGATTTGGCCTCTACGTCTCCGCGGGACGTTTAAATACATCTATAACGTAATATAACCTAACCTAACCCAAGCTATCATCTTGGCGCTAATGTTTGACAACATTCCTGGCGAGTTGGCCTCTACTTCTCCGTGGGACCTTCATATACATCAATAACGAAATATAACCTAACCTAACCCAACCTATCATCTCGGCGATGACGTTTGACAGCATTCCTGGCGAGTTGGCCTCTACGTCTCCGTGAGAGCTTCATATACATCAATAACGAAATATAACCTAACCTAACCCAACCTATCATCTCGGCGGTAATATTTGACAACATTCCTGGCTTGTTGGCCTCTACGTCTCCGTGGGACCTTTATATACATCTATAACGTAATATAACCTAACCTAACCCAACCTAACATCTCGGCGGTAATATTTGACAACATTCCTGGCGAGTTGGCGTCTCCGTCTCCGTGGGACCTTTATATACATCAGTAACGTAATATAACCTAACCTAACACAACCTAACATCTCGGCGGTAATATTTGACAACATTCCTGGCGAGTTGGCCTCTACGTCTCGGTTTGACCTTCATATACATCAATAACGTAATATAATCTAACCTAACCCAACCTATCATGTCGGCGGTAATTTTTGAAAACATTCCTGGTGAGTTGGCCTCTACGTATCCGTGGGACCTTTATATACATCTATAACGTAATATAACCTAACCTAAACCAACCTATCATCTCGGCGCTAATATTTGACAACATACCTGGCGAGTTGGCATCTACGTCTCCGTGGGACCTTTATATACATCAATAACGTAATATAACCTAACCTAACCCAACCTAACATCTCGGCGGTAGTATTTGAAAACATACCTGGCGAGTTGGCCTCTACGTCTCCGTGGGATCTTTTTATATATCTATAACGTAATATAACCTAACCTAACCGAACCTAACATCTCGGCGGTAATATTTGGAAACATTCCTGGCGAGTTGTCCTCTACGTCTCCGTGGGACCTGTATATACATCTATAACGTAATATAACCTAACCTAACCCAACCTATCATCTCGGCGCTAATATTTGACAACATACCTGGCGATTTGGCCTCTACGTCTCCGTGGGACCTTTATATACATCAATAACGTAATATAACCTAACCTAACCCAACCTAACATCTCGACGGTAATATTTGAAAATATTCATGGCGATTTGGCCTCTACGTCTCCGCGGGACGTTTAAATACATCTATAACGTAATATAACCTAACCTAACCCAACCTATCATCTTGGCGCTAATGTTTGACAACATTCCTGGCGAGTTGGCCTCTACTTCTCCGTGGGACCTTCATATACATCAATAACGAAATATAACCTAACCTAACCCAACCTATCATCTCGGCGATGACGTTTGACAGCATTCCTGGCGAGTTGGCCTCTACGTCTCCGTGAGAGCTTCATATACATCAATAACGAAATATAACCTAACCTAACCCAACCTATCATCTCGGCGGTAATATTTGACAACATTCCTGGCTTGTTGGCCTCTACGTCTCCGTGGGACCTTTATATACATCTATAACGTAATATAACCTAACCTAACCCAACCTAACATCTCGGCGGTAATATTTGACAACATTCCTGGCGAGTTGGCGTCTCCGTCTCCGTGGGACCTTTATATACATCAGTAACGTAATATAACCTAACCTAACCCAACCTAACATCTCGGCGGTAATATTTGACAACATTCCTGGCGAGTTGGCCTCTACGTCTCGGTTTGACCTTCATATACATCAATAACGTAATATAATCTAACCTAACCCAACCTATCATGTCGGCGGTAATTTTTGAAAACATTCCTGGCGAGTTGGCCTCTACGTATCCGTGGGACCTTTATATACATCTATAACGTAATATAACCTAACCTAACCCAACCTATCATCTCGGCGCTAATATTTGACAACATACCTGGCGAGTTGGCATCTACGTCTCCGTGGGACCTTTATATACATCAATAACGTAATATAACCTAACCTAACCCAACCTAACATCTCGGCGGTAGTATTTGAAAACATACCTGGCGAGTTGGCCTCTACGTCTCCGTGGGAGCTTTTTATATATCTATAACGTAATATAACCTAACCTAACCGAACCTAACATCTCGGCGGTAATATTTGGAAACATTCCTGGCGAGTTGTCCTCTACGTCTCCGTGGGACCTGTATATACATCTATAACGTAATATAGCCTAACCTAACCCAACCTATCATCTCGGCGCTAATATTTGACAACATACCTGGCGATTTGGCCTCTACGTCTCCGTGGGACCTTTATATACATCAATAACGTAATATAACCTAACCTAACCCAACCTACCATCTCGACGGTAATATTTGAAAATATTCATGGCGAGTTGGCCTCTACGTCTCCGTGGTACATTTATATACATCAATAACGTAATATAACCTAACCTAACCCAACCTAACATCTCGGCGGTAATATTTGATCACATTCCTGGCTTGTTGGCCTCTACGTCTCCGCGGGACCTTTAAATACGTCAATAACGTAATATAACCTAACCTAACCCAACCTAACATCTCGGCGGTAATATTTGATCACATCCCTGGCTTGTTGGCCTCTGCGTCTCCGAGGGACCTTTAAATACATCTATAACGTAACATAACCTAACCTCACCCAACCTAACATCTCGGCGGTAATATTTGAACACATTCCTGGCTTGTTGGCCTCTACGTCTCCGTGGGACCTTTATATACATCTATAACGTAATATAACCTAACCTAACCCAACCTAACATCTCGGCGGTAATATTTGACAACATTCCTGGCGAGTTGGCGTCTCCGTCTCCGTGGGACCTTTATATACATCAGTAACGTAATATAACCTACCCTAACCCAACCTAACATCTCGGCGGTAATATTTGACAACATTCCTGGCGAGTTGGCCTCTACTTCTCGGTTTGACCTTCATATACATCAATAACGTAATATAATCTAACCTAACCCAACCTATCATGTCGGCGGTAATTTTTGAAAACATTCCTGGCGAGTTGGCCTCTACGTATCCGTGGGACCTTTATATACATCTATAACGTAATATAACCTAACCTAACCCAACCTATCATCTCGGCGCTAATATTTGACAACATACCTGGCGATTTGGCCTCTACGTCTCCGTGGGACCTTTATATACATCAATAACGTAATATAACCTAACCTAACCCAACCTAACATCTCGGCGGTAATATTTGAAAATATTCATGGCGAGTTGGCCTCTACGTCTCCGTGGTACATTTATATACATCAATAACGTAATATAACCTAACCTAACCCAACCTAACATCTCGGCGGTAATATTTGAAAACACTCCTGGCGAGTTGGCCTCTACGTCTCCGTGGGACCTTTATATACATCTATAACGTAATATAACCTAACCCAACCCAACCTAACATCTCGGCGGTAATATTTGAAAACATTCATGGCGAGTTGGCCTCTACGTCTCCGTGGTACATTTATATACATCAATAACGTAATATAACCTAACCTAACCCAACCTAACATCTCGGCGGTAATATTTGATCACATTCCTGGCTTGTTGGCCTCTACGTCTCCGCGGGACGTTTAAATACATCTATAACGTAATCTAACCTAACCTAACCCAACCTATCATCTCGGCGGTAATATTTGACAACATTCCTGGCGAGTTGGCGTCTCCGTCTCCGTGGGACCTTTATATACATCAGTAACGTAATATAACCTAACCTAACCCAACCTAACATCTCGGCGGTAATATTTGACAACATTCCTGGCGAGTTGGCCTCTACGTCTCGGTTTGACCTTCATATACATCAATAACGTAATATAATCTAACCTAACCCAACCTATCATGTCGGCGGTAATTTTTGAAAACATTCCTGGCGAGTTGGCCTCTACGTATCCGTGGGACCTTTATATACATCTATAACGTAATATAACCTAACCTAAACCAACCTATCATCTCGGCGCTAATATTTGACAACATACCTGGCGAGTTGGCATCTACGTCTCCGTGGGACCTTTATATACATCAATAACGTAATATAACCTAACCTAACCCAACCTAACATCTCGGCGGTAGTATTTGAAAACATACCTGGCGAGTTGGCCTCTACGTCTCCGTGGGATCTTTTTATATATCTATAACGTAATATAACCTAACCTAACCGAACCTAACATCTCGGCGGTAATATTTGGAAACATTCCTGGCGAGTTGTCCTCTACGTCTCCGTGGGACCTGTATATACATCTATAACGTAATATAACCTAACCTAACCCAACCTATCATCTCGGCGCTAATATTTGACAACATACCTGGCGATTTGGCCTCTACGTCTCCGTGGGACCTTTATATACATCAATAACGTAATATAACCTAACCTAACCCAACCTAACATCTCGACGGTAATATTTGAAAATATTCATGGCGATTTGGCCTCTACGTCTCCGCGGGACGTTTAAATACATCTATAACGTAATATAACCTAACCTAACCCAACCTATCATCTAGGCGCTAATGTTTGACAACATTCCTGGCGAGTTGGCCTCTACTTCTCCGTGGGACCTTCATATACATCAATAACGAAATATAACCTAACCTAACCCAACCTATCATCTCGGCGATGACGTTTGACAGCATTCCTGGCGAGTTGGCCTCTACGTCTCCGTGAGAGCTTCATATACTTCAATAACGAAATATAACCTAACCTAACCCAACCTATCATCTCGGCGGTAATATTTGACAACATTCCTGGCTTGTTGGCCTCTACGTCTCCGTGGGACCTTTATATACATCTATAACGTAATATAACCTAACCTAACCCAACCTAACATCTCGGCGGTAATATTTGACAACATTCCTGGCGAGTTGGCGTCTCCGTCTCCGTGGGACCTTTATATACATCAGTAACGTAATATAACCTAACCTAACCCAACCTAACATCTCGGCGGTAATATTTGACAACATTCCTGGCGAGTTGGCCTCTACGTCTCGGTTTGACCTTCATATACATCAATAACGTAATATAATCTAACCTAACCCAACCTATCATGTCGGCGGTAATTTTTGAAAACATTCCTGGCGAGTTGGCCTCTACGTATCCGTGGGACCTTTATATACATCTATAACGTAATATAACCTAACCTAACCCAACCTATCATCTCGGCGCTAATATTTGACAACATACCTGGCGAGTTGGCATCTACGTCTCCGTGGGACCTTTATATACATCAATAACGTAATATAACCTAACCTAACCCAACCTAACATCTCGGCGGTAGTATTTGAAAACATACCTGGCGAGTTGGCCTCTACGTCTCCGTGGGAGCTTTTTATATATCTATAACGTAATATAACCTAACCTAACCGAACCTAACATCTCGGCGGTAATATTTGGAAACATTCCTGGCGAGTTGTCCTCTACGTCTCCGTGGGACCTGTATATACATCTATAACGTAATATAACCTAACCTAACCCAACCTAACATCTCGGCGGTAATATTTGATCACATTCCTGGCTTGTTGGCCTCTACGTCTCCGCGGGACCTTTAAATACATCTATAACGTAATATAACCTAACCTAACCCAACCTAACATCTCGGCGGTAATATTTGAAAACATTCATGGCGAGTTGGCCTCTACGTCTCCGTGGTACATTTATATACATCAATAACGTAATATAACCTAACCTAACCCAACCTAACATCTCGGCGGTAATATTTGATCACATTCCTGGCTTGTTGGCCTCTACGTCTCCGTGGGACCTTTATATACATCTATAACGTAATATAACCTAACCTAACCCAACCTAACATCTCGGCGGTAATGTTTGACAAGATTCCTGGCGAGTTGGCCTCTACGTCTCCGTGGGACCTTTATGTACATCTATAACGTTATATAATCTAACCTAACCCAACCTAACATCTCGGCGGTAATATTTGACAACATTCCTGGCGAGTTGGCTTCTCCGTCTCCGTGGGATCTTTTTACACATCAATAACGTAATATAACCTAACCTAACCCAACCTAACATCTCGGCGGTAGTATTTGAAAACATACCTGGCGAGTTGGCCTCTACGTCTCCGCGGGACCTTTATATACATCAATAACGTAATATAACCTAACCTAACCCAACCTAACATCTGGGCGGTAATATTTGACGACATTCCTGGCGAGATGGCTTCTCCGTCTCCGTGGGACCTTTATACACATCAATAACGTAATATAACCTAACCTAACCCAACCTAACATCTCGGCGGTAATATTTGATCACATTCCTGGCTTGTTGGCCTCTACGTCTCCGCGGGACCTTTAAATACATCTATAACGTAATATAACCTAACCTAACCCAACCTAACATCTCGGCGGTAATATTTGAAAACATTCATGGCGAGTTGGCCTCTACGTCTCCGTGGTACATTTATATACATCAATAACGTAATATAACCTAACCTAACCCAACCTAACATCTCGGCGGTAATATTTGATCACATTCCTGGCTTGTTGGCCTCTACGTCTCCGCGGGACGTTTAAATACATCTATAACGTAATCTAACCTAACCTAACCCAACCTATCATCTCGGCGGTAATATTTGACAACATTCCTGGCGAGTTGGCGTCTCCGTCTCCGTGGGACCTTTATATACATCAGTAACGTAATATAACCTAACCTAACCCCACCTAACATCTCGGCGGTAATATTTGACAACATTCCTGGCGAGTTGGCCTCTACGTCTCGGTTTGACCTTCATATACATCAATAACGTAATATAATCTAACCTAACCCAACCTATCATGTCGGCGGTAATTTTTGAAAACATTCCTGGCGAGTTGGCCTCTACGTATCCGTGGGACCTTTATATACATCTATAACGTAATATAACCTAACCTAAACCAACCTATCATCTCGGCGCTAATATTTGACAACATACCTGGCGAGTTGGCATCTACGTCTCCGTGGGACCTTTATATACATCAATAACGTAATATAACCTAACCTAACCCAACCTAACATCTCGGCGGTAGTATTTGAAAACATACCTGGCGAGTTGGCCTCTACGTCTCCGTGGGATCTTTTTATATATCTATAACGTAATATAACCTAACCTAACCGAACCTAACATCTCGGCGGTAATATTTGGAAACATTCCTGGCGAGTTGTCCTCTACGTCTCCGTGGGACCTGTATATACATCTATAACGTAATATAACCTAACCTAACCCAACCTATCATCTCGGCGCTAATATTTGACAACATACCTGGCGATTTGGCCTCTACGTCTCCGTGGGACCTTTATATACATCAATAACGTAATATAACCTAACCTAACCCAACCTAACATCTCGACGGTAATATTTGAAAATATTCATGGCGAGTTGGCCTCTACGTCTCCGTGGTACATTTATATACATCAATAACGTAATATAACCTAACCTAACCCAACCTAACATCTCGGCGGTAATATTTGATCACATTCCTGGCTTGTTGGCCTCTACGTCTCCGCGGGACCTTTAAATACGTCAATAACGTAATATAACCTAACCTAACCCAACCTAACATCTCGGCGGTAATATTTGATCACATCCCTGGCTTGTTGGCCTCTGCGTCTCCGAGGGACCTTTAAATACATCTATAACGTAACATAACCTAACCTCACCCAACATAACATCTCGGCGGTAATATTTGAACACATTCCTGGCTTGTTGGCCTCTACGTCTCCGTGGGACCTTTATATACATCTATAACGTAATATAACCTAACCTAACCCAACCTAACATCTCGGCGGTAATATTTGACAACATTCCTGGCGAGTTGGCGTCTCCGTCTCCGTGGGACCTTTATATACATCAGTAACGTAATATAACCTAACCTAACCCAACCTAACATCTCGGCGGTAATATTTGACAACATTCCTGGCGAGTTGGCCTCTACTTCTCGGTTTGACCTTCATATACATCAATAACGTAATATAATCTAACCTAACCCAACCTATCATGTCGGCGGTAATTTTTGAAAACATTCCTGGCGAGTTGGCCTCTACGTATCCGTGGGACCTTTATATACATCTATAACGTAATATAACCTAACCTAACCCAACCTATCATCTCGGCGCTAATATTTGACAACATACCTGGCGATTTGGCCTCTACGTCTCCGTGGGACCTTTATATACATCAATAACGTAATATAACCTAACCTAACCCAACCTAACATCTCGGCGGTAATATTTGAAAATATTCATGGCGAGTTGGCCTCTACGTCTCCGCGGGACCTTTATATACATCAATAACGTAATATAACCTAACCTAACCCAACCTAACATCTCGGCGGTAATATTTGATCACATTCCTGGCTTGTTGGCCTCTACGTCTCCGCGGGACCTTTAAATACGTCAATAACGTAATATAACCTAACCTAACCCAACCTAACATCTCGGCGGTAATATTTGATCACATCCCTGGCTTGTTGGCCTCTGCGTCTCCGAGGGACCTTTAAATACATCTATAACGTAACATAACCTAACCTCACCCAACATAACATCTCGGCGGTAATATTTGAACACATTCCTGGCTTGTTGGCCTCTACGTCTCCGTGGGACCTTTATATACATCTATAACGTAATATAACCTAACCTAACCCAACCTAACATCTCGGCGGTAATATTTGACAACATTCCTGGCGAGTTGGCGTCTCCGTCTCCGTGGGACCTTTATATACATCAGTAACGTAATATAACCTAACCTAACCCAACCTAACATCTCGGCGGTAATATTTGACAACATTCCTGGCGAGTTGGCCTCTACTTCTCGGTTTGACCTTCATATACATCAATAACGTAATATAATCTAACCTAACCCAACCTATCATGTCGGCGGTAATTTTTGAAAACATTCCTGGCGAGTTGGCCTCTACGTATCCGTGGGACCTTTATATACATCTATAACGTAATATAACCTAACCTAACCCAACCTATCATCTCGGCGCTAATATTTGACAACATACCTGGCGATTTGGCCTCTACGTCTCCGTGGGACCTTTATATACATCAATAACGTAATATAACCTAACCTAACCCAACCTAACATCTCGGCGGTAATATTTGAAAATATTCATGGCGAGTTGGCCTCTACGTCTCCGTGGTACATTTATATACATCAATAACGTAATATAACCTAACCTAACCCAACCTAACATCTCGGCGGTAATATTTGAAAACACTCCTGGCGAGTTGGCCTCTACGTCTCCGTGGGACCTTTATATACATCTATAACGTAATATAACCTGACCCAACCCAACCTAACATCTCGGCGGTAATATTTGAAAACATTCATGGCGAGTTGGCCTCTACGTCTCCGTGGTACATTTATATACATCAATAACGTAATATAACCTAACCTAACCCAACCTAACATCTCGGCGGTAATATTTGATCACATTCCTGGCTTGTTGGCCTCTACGTCTCCGCGGGACGTTTAAATACATCTATAACGTAATCTAACCTAACCTAACCCAACCTATCATCTCGGCGGTAATATTTGACAACATTCCTGGCGAGTTGGCGTCTCCGTCTCCGTGGGACCTTTATATACATCAGTAACGTAATATAACCTAACCTAACCCAACCTAACATCTCGGCGGTAATATTTGACAACATTCCTGGCGAGTTGGCCTCTACGTCTCGGTTTGACCTTCATATACATCAATAACGTAATATAATCTAACCTAACCCAACCTATCATGTCGGCGGTAATTTTTGAAAACATTCCTGGCGAGTTGGCCTCTACGTATCCGTGGGACCTTTATATACATCTATAACGTAATATAACCTAACCTAAACCAACCTATCATCTCGGCGCTAATATTTGACAACATACCTGGCGAGTTGGCATCTACGTCTCCGTGGGACCTTTATATACATCAATAACGTAATATAACCTAACCTAACCCAACCTAACATCTCGGCGGTAGTATTTGAAAACATACCTGGCGAGTTGGCCTCTACGTCTCCGTGGGATCTTTTTATATATCTATAACGTAATATAACCTAACCTAACCGAACCTAACATCTCGGCGGTAATATTTGGAAACATTCCTGGCGAGTTGTCCTCTACGTCTCCGTGGGACCTGTATATACATCTATAACGTAATATAACCTAACCTAACCCAACCTATCATCTCGGCGCTAATATTTGACAACATACCTGGCGATTTGGCCTCTACGTCTCCGTGGGACCTTTATATACATCAATAACGTAATATAACCTAACCTAACCCAACCTAACATCTCGACGGTAATATTTGAAAATATTCATGGCGATTTGGCCTCTACGTCTCCGCGGGACGTTTAAATACATCTATAACGTAATATAACCTAACCTAACCCAACCTATCATCTAGGCGCTAATGTTTGACAACATTCCTGGCGAGTTGGCCTCTACTTCTCCGTGGGACCTTCATATACATCAATAACGAAATATAACCTAACCTAACCCAACCTATCATCTCGGCGATGACGTTTGACAGCATTCCTGGCGAGTTGGCCTCTACGTCTCCGTGAGAGCTTCATATACTTCAATAACGAAATATAACCTAACCTAACCCAACCTATCATCTCGGCGGTAATATTTGACAACATTCCTTGCTTGTTGGCCTCTACGTCTCCGTGGGACCTTTATATACATCTATAACGTAATATAACCTAACCTAACCCAACCTAACATCTCGGCGGTAATATTTGACAACATTCCTGGCGAGTTGGCGTCTCCGTCTCCGTGGGACCTTTATATACATCAGTAACGTAATATAACCTAACCTAACCCAACCTAACATCTCGGCGGTAATATTTGACAACATTCCTGGCGAGTTGGCCTCTACGTCTCGGTTTGACCTTCATATACATCAATAACGTAATATAATCTAACCTAACCCAACCTATCATGTCGGCGGTAATTTTTGAAAACATTCCTGGCGAGTTGGCCTCTACGTATCCGTGGGACCTTTATATACATCTATAACGTAATATAACCTAACCTAACCCAACCTATCATCTCGGCGCTAATATTTGACAACATACCTGGCGAGTTGGCATCTACGTCTCCGTGGGACCTTTATATACATCAATAACGTAATATAACCTAACCTAACCCAACCTAACATCTCGGCGGTAGTATTTGAAAACATACCTGGCGAGTTGGCCTCTACGTCTCCGTGGGAGCTTTTTATATATCTATAACGTAATATAACCTAACCTAACCGAACCTAACATCTCGGCGGTAATATTTGGAAACATTCCTGGCGAGTTGTCCTCTACGTCTCCGTGGGACCTGTATATACATCTATAACGTAATATAACCTAACCTAACCCAACCTATCATCTCGGCGCTAATATTTGACAACATACCTGGCGATTTGGCCTCTACGTCTCCGTGGGACCTTTATATACATCAATAACGTAATATAACCTAACCTAACCCAACCTAACATCTCGACGGTAATATTTGAAAATATTCATGGCGAGTTGGCCTCTACGTCTCCGTGGTACATTTATATACATCAATAACGTAATATAACCTAACCTAACCCAACCTAACATCTCGGCGGTAATATTTGATCACATTCCTGGCTTGTTGGCCTCTACGTCTCCGCGGGACCTTTAAATACGTCAATAACGTAATATAACCTAACCTAACCCAACCTAACATCTCGGCGGTAATATTTGATCACATCCCTGGCTTGTTGGCCTCTGCGTCTCCGAGGGACCTTTAAATACATCTATAACGTAACATAACCTAACCTCACCCAACCTAACATCTCGGCGGTAATATTTGAACACATTCCTGGCTTGTTGGCCTCTACGTCTCCGTGGGACCTTTATATACATCTATAACGTAATATAACCTAACCTAACCCAACCTAACATCTCGGCGGTAATGTTTGACAAGATTCCTGGCGAGTTGGCCTCTACGTCTCCGTGGGACCTTTATGTACATCTATAACGTTATATAATCTAACCTAACCCAACCTAACATCTCGGCGGTAATATTTGACAACATTCCTGGCGAGTTGGCTTCTCCGTCTCCGTGGGATCTTTTTACACATCAATAACGTAATATAACCTAACCTAACCCAACCTAACATCTCGGCGGTAGTATTTGAAAACATACCTGGCGAGTTGGCCTCTACGTCTCCGCGGGACCTTTATATACATCAATAACGTAATATAACCTAACCTAACCCAACCTAACATCTGGGCGGTAATATTTGACGACATTCCTGGCGAGATGGCTTCTCCGTCTCCGTGGGACCTTTATACACATCAATAACGTAATATAACCTAACCTAACCCAACCTAACATCTCGGCGGTAATATTTGATCACATTCCTGGCTTGTTGGCCTCTACGTCTCCGCGGGACCTTTAAATACATCTATAACGTAATATAACCTAACCTAACCCAACCTAACATCTCGGCGGTAATATTTGAAAACATTCATGGCGAGTTGGCCTCTACGTCTCCGTGGTACATTTATATACATCAATAACGTAATATAACCTAACCTAACCCAACCTAACATCTCGGCGGTAATATTTGATCACATTCCTGGCTTGTTGGCCTCTACGTCTCCGCGGGACGTTTAAATACATCTATAACGTAATCTAACCTAACCTAACCCAACCTATCATCTCGGCGGTAATATTTGACAACATTCCTGGCGAGTTGGCGTCTCCGTCTCCGTGGGACCTTTATATACATCAGTAACGTAATATAACCTAACCTAACCCCACCTAACATCTCGGCGGTAATATTTGACAACATTCCTGGCGAGTTGGCCTCTACGTCTCGGTTTGACCTTCATATACATCAATAACGTAATATAATCTAACCTAACCCAACCTATCATGTCGGCGGTAATTTTTGAAAACATTCCTGGCGAGTTGGCCTCTACGTATCCGTGGGACCTTTATATACATCTATAACGTAATATAACCTAACCTAAACCAACCTATCATCTCGGCGCTAATATTTGACAACATACCTGGCGAGTTGGCATCTACGTCTCCGTGGGACCTTTATATACATCAATAACGTAATATAACCTAACCTAACCCAACCTAACATCTCGGCGGTAGTATTTGAAAACATACCTGGCGAGTTGGCCTCTACGTCTCCGTGGGATCTTTTTATATATCTATAACGTAATATAACCTAACCTAACCGAACCTAACATCTCGGCGGTAATATTTGGAAACATTCCTGGCGAGTTGTCCTCTACGTCTCCGTGGGACCTGTATATACATCTATAACGTAATATAACCTAACCTAAC
This sequence comes from Xylocopa violacea, assembly GCA_963969225.1. Taxonomy (NCBI): domain Eukaryota; kingdom Metazoa; phylum Arthropoda; class Insecta; order Hymenoptera; family Apidae; genus Xylocopa; species Xylocopa violacea. The sequence continues at coordinate 1,753,603 of CAXAJV010000147.1, read as the reverse complement.
CCAACCTATCATCTCGGCGCTAATATTTGACAACATACCTGGCGATTTGGCCTCTACGTCTCCGTGGGACCTTTATATACATCAATAACGTAATATAACCTAACCTAACCCAACCTAACATCTCGACGGTAATATTTGAAAATATTCATGGCGAGTTGGCCTCTACGTCTCCGTGGTACATTTATATACATCAATAACGTAATATAACCTAACCTAACCCAACCTAACATCTCGGCGGTAATATTTGATCACATTCCTGGCTTGTTGGCCTCTACGTCTCCGCGGGACCTTTAAATACGTCAATAACGTAATATAACCTAACCTAACCCAACCTAACATCTCGGCGGTAATATTTGATCACATCCCTGGCTTGTTGGCCTCTGCGTCTCCGAGGGACCTTTAAATACATCTATAACGTAACATAACCTAACCTCACCCAACCTAACATCTCGGCGGTAATATTTGAACACATTCCTGGCTTGTTGGCCTCTACGTCTCCGTGGGACCTTTATATACATCTATAACGTAATATAACCTAACCTAACCCAACCTAACATCTCGGCGGTAATATTTGACAACATTCCTGGCGAGTTGGCGTCTCCGTCTCCGTGGGACCTTTATATACATCAGTAACGTAATATAACCTAACCTAACCCAACCTAACATCTCGGCGGTAATATTTGACAACATTCCTGGCGAGTTGGTCTCTACTTCTCGGTTTGACCTTCATATACATCAATAACGTAATATAATCTAACCTAACCCAACCTATCATGTCGGCGGTAATTTTTGAAAACATTCCTGGCGAGTTGGCCTCTACGTATCCGTGGGACCTTTATATACATCTATAACGTAATATAACCTAACCTAACCCAACTTATCATCTCGGCGCTAATATTTGACAACATACCTGGCGATTTGGCCTCTACGTCTCCGTAGGACCTTTATATACATCAATAACGTAATATAACCTAACCTAACCCAACCTAACATCTCGGCGGTAATATTTGAAAATATTCATGGCGAGTTGGCCTCTACGTCTCCGCGGGACCTTTATATACATCAATAACGTAATATAACCTAACCTAACCCAACCTAACATCTCGGCGGTAATATTTGATCACATTCCTGGCTTGTTGGCCTCTACGTCTCCGCGGGACCTTTAAATACGTCAATAACGTAATATAACCTAACCTAACCCAACCTAACATCTCGGCGGTAATATTTGATCACATCCCTGGCTTGTTGGCCTCTGCGTCTCCGAGGGACCTTTAAATACATCTATAACGTAACATAACCTAACCTCACCCAACATAACATCTCGGCGGTAATATTTGAACACATTCCTGGCTTGTTGGCCTCTACGTCTCCGTGGGACCTTTATATACATCTATAACGTAATATAACCTAACCTAACCCAACCTAACATCTCGGCGGTAATATTTGACAACATTCCTGGCGAGTTGGCGTCTCCGTCTCCGTGGGACCTTTATATACATCAGTAACGTAATATAACCTAACCTAACCCAACCTAACATCTCGGCGGTAATATTTGACAACATTCCTGGCGAGTTGGCCTCTACTTCTCGGTTTGACCTTCATATACATCAATAACGTAATATAATCTAACCTAACCCAACCTATCATGTCGGCGGTAATTTTTGAAAACATTCCTGGCGAGTTGGCCTCTACGTATCCGTGGGACCTTTATATACATCTATAACGTAATATAACCTAACCTAACCCAACCTATCATCTCGGCGCTAATATTTGACAACATACCTGGCGATTTGGCGTCTACGTCTCCGTGGGACCTTTATATACATCAATAACGTAATATAACCTAACCTAACCCAACCTAACATCTCGGCGGTAATATTTGAAAATATTCATGGCGAGTTGGCCTCTACGTCTCCGTGGTACATTTATATACATCAATAACGTAATATAACCTAACCTAACCCAACCTAACATCTCGGCGGTAATATTTGAACACATTCCTGGCTTGTTGCCCTCTACGTCTCCGTGGGACCTTTATATACATCTATAACGTAATATAACCTAACCTAACCCAACCTAACATCTCGGCGGTAATGTTTGACAACATTCCTGGCGAGTTGGCCTCTACGTCTCCGTGGGACCTTTATGTACATCTATAACGTTATATAATCTAACCTAACCCAACCTAACATCTCGGCGGTAATATTTGACAACATTCCTGGCGAGTTGGCTTCTCCGTCTCCGTGGGATCTTTTTACACATCAATAACGTAATATAACCTAACCTAACCCAACCTAACATCTCGGCGGTAGTATTTGAAAACATACCTGGCGAGTTGGCCTCTACGTCTCCGCGGGACCTTTATATACATCAATAACGTAATATAACCTAACCTAACCCAACCTAACATCTCGGCGGTAATATTTGACGACATTCCTGGCGAGATGGCTTCTCCGTCTCCGTGGGACCTTTATACACATCAATAACGTAATATAACCTAACCTAACCCAACCTAACATCTCGGCGGTAATATTTGATCACATTCCTGGCTTGTTGGCCTCTACGTCTCCGCGGGACCTTTAAATACATCTATAACGTAATATAACCTAACCTAACCCAACCTAACATCTCGGCGGTAATATTTGAAAACACTCCTGGCGAGTTGGCCTCTACGTCTCCGTGGTACATTTATATACATCAATAACGTAATATAACCTAACCTAACCCAACCTAACATCTCGGCGGTAATATTTGATCACATTCCTGGCTTGTTGGCCTCTACGTCTCCGCGGGACGTTTAAATACATCTATAACGTAATATAACCTAACCTAACCCAACCTATCATCTCGGCGCTAATGTTTGACAACATTCCTGGCGAGTTGGCCTCTACGTCTCCGCGGGACCTTTATATACATCAATAACGTAATATAACCTAACCTAACCCAACCTAACATCTCGGCGGTAATATTTGATCACATTCCTGGCTTGTTGGCCTCTACGTCTCCGCGGGACCTTTAAATACGTCAATAACGTAATATAACCTAACCTAACCCAACCTAACATCTCGGCGGTAATATTTGATCACATCCCTGGCTTGTTGGCCTCTGCGTCTCCGAGGGACCTTTAAATACATCTATAACGTAACATAACCTAACCTCACCCAACCTAACATCTCGGCGGTAATATTTGAACACATTCCTGGCTTGTTGGCCTCTACGTCTCCGTGGGACCTTTATATACATCTATAACGTAATATAACCTAACCTAACCCAACCTAACATCTCGGCGGTAATATTTGACAACATTCCTGGCTAGTTGGCGTCTCCGTCTCCGTGGGACCTTTATATACATCAGTAACGTAATATAACCTAACCTAACCCAACCTAACATCTCGGCGGTAATATTTGACAACATTCCTGGCGAGTTGGCCTCTACTTCTCGGTTTGACCTTCATATACATCAATAACGTAATATAATCTAACCTAACCCAACCTATCATGTCGGCGGTAATTTTTGAAAACATTCCTGGCGAGTTGGCCTCTACGTATCCGTGGGACCTTTATATACATCTATAACGTAATATAACCTAACCTAACCCAACCTATCATCTCGGCGCTAATATTTGACAACATACCTGGCGATTTGGCCTCTACGTCTCCGTGGGACCTTTATATACATCAATAACGTAATATAACCTAACCTAACCCAACCTAACATCTCGGCGGTAATATTTGAAAATATTCATGGCGAGTTGGCCTCTACGTCTCCGTGGTACATTTATATACATCAATAACGTAATATAACCTAACCTAACCCAACCTAACATCTCGGCGGTAATATTTGAACACATTCCTGGCTTGTTGGCCTCTACGTCTCCGTGGGACCTTTATATACATCTATAACGTAATATAACCTAACCTAACCCAACCTAACATCTCGGCGGTAATGTTTGACAACATTCCTGGCGAGTTGGCCTCTACGTCTCCGTGGGACCTTTATGTACATCTATAACGTTATATAATCTAACCTAACCCAACCTAACATCTCGGCGGTAATATTTGACAACATTCCTGGCGAGTTGGCTTCTCCGTCTCCGTGGGATCTTTTTACACATCAATAACGTAATATAACCTAACCTAACCCAACCTAACATCTCGGCGGTAGTATTTGAAAACATACCTGGCGAGTTGGCCTCTACGTCTCCGTGGGACCTTTATATACATCTATAACGTAATATAACCTAACCTAACCCAACCTAACATCTCGGCGGTAATATTTGACAACATTCCTGGCGAGTTGGCGTCTCCGTCTCCGTGGGACCTTTATATACATCAGTAACGTAATATAACCTAACCTAACCCAACCTATCATCTCGGCGCTAATATTTGACAACATACCTGGCGAGTTGGCATCTACGTCTCCGTGGGACCTTTATATAAATCAATAACGTAATATAACCTAACCTAACCCAACCTAACATCTCGGCGGTAGTATTTGAAAACATACCTGGCGAGTTGGCCTCTACGTCTCCGTGGGATCTTTTTATATATCAATAACGTAATATAACCTAACCTAACCGAACCTAACATCTCGGCGGTAATATTTGGAAACATTCCTGGCGAGTTGGCCTCTACGTCTCCGTGGGACCTTTATATACATCTATAACGTAATATAACCTAACCTAACCCAACCTATCATCTCGGCGCTAATATTTGACAACATACCTGGCGAGTTGGCCTCTACGTCTCCGTGGGACCTTTATATACATCAATAACGTAATATAACCTAACCTAACCCAACCTAACATCTCGGCGGTAATATTTGAAAATATTCATGGCGAGTTGGCCTCTACGTCTCCGTGGTACATTTATATACATCAATAACGTAATATAACCTAATCTAACCCAACCTAACATCTCGGCGGTAATATTTGAACACATTCCTGGCTTGTTGGCCTCTACGTCTCCGTGGGACCTTTATATACATCTATAACGTTATATAATCTAACCTAACCCAACCTAACATCTCGGCGGTAATATTTGATCACATTCCTGGCTTGTTGGCCTCTACGTCTCCGCGGGACGTTTAAATACATCTATAAGGTAATATAACCTAACCTAACCCAACCTATCATCTCGGCGCTAATATTTGACAACATACCTGGCGAGTTGGCATCTACGTCTCCGTGGGAACTTTATATACATCAATAACGTAATATAACCTAACCTAACCCAACCTAACATCTCGGCGGTAATATTTGAAAATATTCATGGCGAGTTGGCCTCTACGTCTCCGTGGTACATTTATATACATCAATAACGTAATATAACCTAACCTAAACCAACCTATCATCTCGGCGCTAATGTTTGACAACATTCCTGGCGAGTTGGCCTCTACGTCTCCGTGGGACCTTTATGTACATCTATAACGTTATATAATCTAACCTAACCCAACCTAACATCTCGGCGGTAATATTTGAAAACATTCCTGGCGAGTTAGCCTCTACGTCTCCGTGGGACCTTTATATACATCCATAACGTTATATAACCTAACCTAACCCAACCTAACATCTCGGCGGTAATATTTGACAACATTCCTGGCGAGTTGGCTTCTCCGTCTCCGTGGGATCATTTTACACATCAATAACGTAATATAACCTAACCTAACCCAACCTAACATCTCGGCGGTAGTATTTGAAAACATACCTGGCGAGTTGGCGTCTCCGTCTCCGTGGGACCTTTATATACATCAATAACGTGATATAACGTAACCTAACCCAACCTAACATCTCGGCGGTAATATTTGACAACATTCCTGGCGAGTTGGCCTCTACGTCTCGGTTTGACTTTCATATACATCAATAACGTAATATAATCTAACCTAACCCAACCTATCATGTCGGCGGTAATATTTGACAACATACCTGGCGAGTTGGCCTCTACGTCTCCGTGGGACCTTTATATACATCAATTACGTAATATAGCCTAACCTAACCCAACCTAACATCTCGGCGGTAATATTTGAAAATATTCATGGCGAGTTGGCCTCTACGTCTCCGTGGTACATTTATATACATCAATAACGTAATATCACCTAAACTAACCCAACCTAACATCTCGGCGGTAATATTTGACAACATTCCTGGCGAGTTGGCTTCTCCGTCTCCGTGGGACCTTTATACACATCAATAACGTAATATAACCTAACCTAACCCAACCTAACATCTCGGCGGTAATATTTGATCGCATTCCTGGCTTGTTGGCCTCTACGTCTCCGCGGGACCTTTAAATACATCTATAACGTAATATAACCTAACCTAACCCAACCTAACATCTCGGTGGTAATATTTGAAAACACTCCTGGCGAGTTGGCCTCTACGTCTCCGTGGGACCTTTATATACATCTATAACGTAATATAACCTAACCCAACCCAACCTAACATCTCGGCGGTAATATTTGAAAATATTCATGGCGAGTTGGACTCTACGTCTCCGTGGGACATTTATATACATCAATAACGTAATATAACCTAACCTAACCCAACCTAACATCTCGGCGGTAATATTTGACAACATTCCTGGCGAGTTGGCTTCTCCGTCTCCGTGGGACCTTTATATACATCAATAACGTAATATAACCTAACCTAACGCAACCCAACATCTCGGCGGTAATATTTGAAAACATACCTGGCGAGTTGGCCTCTACGTCTCCGTGGGACCTTTATATACATCAATAACGTAATATAACCTAACCTAACCCAACTTAACATCTCGGCGGTAATGTTTGATCACATACCTGGCTTGTTGGCCTCTGCGTCTCCGCGGAACCTTTAAATACATCTATAACGTAACATAACCTAACCTAACCCAACCTAACATCTCGGCGGTAATATTTGAACACATTCCTGGCTTGTTGGCCTCTACGTCTCCGTGGAACCTTTATATACATCTATAACGTAATATAACCTAACCTAACCCAACCTATCATCTCGGCGCTAATATTTGAAAACATTCATGGCGAGTTGGCCTCTACGTCTCCGTGGTACATTTATATACATCAATAACGTAATATAACCTAACCTAACCCAACCTAACATCTCGGCGGTAATATTTGACAACATTCCTGGCTTGTTGGCCTCTGCGTCTCCGCGGGACCTTTAAATACATCTATAACGTAATATATCCTAACCTAACCCAACCTAACATCTCGGCGGTAATATTTGATCACATTCCTGGCTTGCTGGCCTCTACGTCTCCGCGGGACCTTTAAATACGTCAATAACGTAATATAACCTAACCTAACCCAACCTAACATCTCGGCGGTAATATTTGAACACATTCCTGGCTTGTTGGCCTCTACGTCTCCGTGGGACCTTTATATACATCTATAACGTAATATAACCTAACCTAACCCAACCTAACATCTCGGCGGTAATATTTGACAACATTCCTGGCGAGTTGGCGTCTCCGTCTCCGTGGGACCTTTATATACATCAGTAACGTAATATAACCTAACCTAACCCAACCTATCATCTCGGCGCTAATATTTGACAGCATACCTGGCGAGTTGGCATCTACGTCTCCGTGGGACCTTTATATAAATCAATAACGTAATATAACCTAACCTAACCCAACCTAACATCTCGGCGGTAGTATTTGAAAACATACCTGGCGAGTTGGCCTCTACGTCTCCGTGGGATCTTTTTATATATCAATAACGTAATATAACCTAACCTAACCGAACCTAACATCTCGGCGGTAATATTTGGAAACATTCCTGGCGAGTTGGCCTCTACGTCTCCGTGGGACCTTTATATACATCTATAACGTAATATAACCTAACCTAACCCAACCTATCATCTCGGCGCTAATATTTGACAACATACCTGGCGAGTTGGCCTCTACGTCTCCGTGGGACCTTTATATACATCAATAACGTAATATAACCTAACCTAACCCAACCTAACATCTCGGCGGTAATATTTGAAAATATTCATGGCGAGTTGGCCTCTACGTCTCCGTGGTACATTTATATACATCAATAACGTAATATAACCTAATCTAACCCAACCTAACATCTCGGCGGTAATATTTGAACACATTCCTGGCTTGTTGGCCTCTACGTCTCCGTGGGACCTTTATATACATCTATAACGTAATATAACCTAACCTAACCCAACCTAACATCTCGGCGGTAATATTTGACAACATTCCTGGCGAGTTGGCGTCTCCGTCTCCGTGGGACCTTTATATACATCAGTAACGTAATATAACCTAACCTAACCCAACCTATCATCTCGGCGCTAATATTTGACAGCATACCTGGCGAGTTGGCATCTACGTCTCCGTGGGACCTTTATATAAATCAATAACGTAATATAACCTAACCTAACCCAACCTAACATCTCGGCGGTAGTATTTGAAAACATACCTGGCGAGTTGGCCTCTACGTCTCCGTGGGATCTTTTTATATATCAATAACGTAATATAACCTAACCTAACCGAACCTAACATCTCGGCGGTAATATTTGGAAACATTCCTGGCGAGTTGGCCTCTACGTCTCCGTGGGACCTTTATATACATCTATAACGTAATATAACCTAACCTAACCCAACCTATCATCTCGGCGCTAATATTTGACAACATACCTGGCGAGTTGGCCTCTACGTCTCCGTGGGACCTTTATATACATCAATAACGTAATATAACCTAACCTAACCCAACCTAACATCTCGGCGGTAATATTTGAAAATATTCATGGCGAGTTGGCCTCTACGTCTCCGTGGTACATTTATATACATCAATAACGTAATATAACCTAATCTAACCCAACCTAACATCTCGGCGGTAATATTTGAACACATTCCTGGCTTGTTGGCCTCTACGTCTCCGTGGGACCTTTATATACATCTATAACGTTATATAATCTAACCTAACCCAACCTAACATCTCGGCGGTAATATTTGATCACATTCCTGGCTTGTTGGCCTCTACGTCTCCGCGGGACGTTTAAATACATCTATAAGGTAATATAACCTAACCTAACCCAACCTATCATCTCGGCGCTAATATTTGACAACATACCTGGCGAGTTGGCATCTACGTCTCCGTGGGAACTTTATATACATCAATAACGTAATATAACCTAACCTAACCCAACCTAACATCTCGGCGGTAATATTTGAAAATATTCATGGCGAGTTGGCCTCTACGTCTCCGTGGTACATTTATATACATCAATAACGTAATATAACCTAACCTAAACCAACCTATCATCTCGGCGCTAATGTTTGACAACATTCCTGGCGAGTTGGACTCTACTTCTCCGTGGGACCTTTATATACTTCAATTACGTAATATAACGTAACCTAACCCAATCTGACATCTCGACGGTAATATTTGACAACATTCCTGGCTAGTTGGCCCCGACGTCTGCGTGGGTCCTTCTTATACATCATTAACGTAATGTAAACTAACCTAACCCAACCTAACATCTCGGCGATAATGTTTGACAACATTCCCGGCGAGCTATCCTCTACGTGGGACATTAATATGCGTCAATAACGTAATATAACCTAACCTAACCCAACCTGACATCTCGGCGGTAATATTTGAAGACATTCTTGGCGAGTTCGACTCTACGTCTCCGTGGGACCTTTATATACATTAATAACGTAATAATACCTAACCTAACACAACCTGACATCTCGGCGGTAATATTTGACAACATTCCTGGCGAGCTATCCTCTACGTGGGACAGTAATATACTTCAATTACGTAATATAACGTAACCTAACCCAACCTGACATCTCTGCGGTAATATTTGACAACATTCCTGGCGAGTTGGCCCCGACGTCTGCGTGGGTCCTTCGTATACATCACTAACGTAATATAACCTAACCTAACCCAACCTAACATCTCGGCGGTAACACTTGACAACATTCCTGGCGAGCTATCCTATACGTGGGACATTCATATGCATCAATAACGTAATATAACCTAACCTAACCCATCCTGTCATCTCGGCGGTAATATTTCAAGACATTCTTGGCGAGTTCAACTCTACGTCTCCGTGGGATATTTATATACATCAATAAGGTAATATAACCTAACCTAACCCAACCTGACATCTCGGCGGTAATATTTGACGACATTCCTGGCGAGTTGGACTCTACGTCTCCGTGGGACATTTATATACTTCAATTACGTTGTATAACCTAACCTGACCCAACCTGACATCTCGGCGGTAATATTTGACGACATTCCTGGCGAGTTGGACTCTACGTCTCCGTGGGACCTTTATATACATCAGTATCCTAATGTAACCTAACCTAACCCAACCTAATCTCTCGGGGTACCGTTTAACAACATTCCTTGCTTGTCGGCCCCTACTTCTCAGTGGGAACACTGTATCCGTCTATGAAGTAATATAACCTAACCTAACACAACCTGACATCTCGGCGGTAATATTTGACAACATTCCTGGCGAGTTGGCCCCGACGTCTGCGTGGGTCCTTCTTATACATCACTAACGTAATATAACCTAACCTAACCCAACCTAACATCTCGGCGGTAACATTTGACAACATTCCTGGCGAGCTATCCTCTACGTGGGACATTCGTATGCATCAATAGCGTAATATAACCTAACGTAACCCAACCTGACGTGTCGGCGGTAATATTTGACAACATTCCTGGCGAGTTGGCCACGACGTCTGCGTGGGTCCTTCGTATACATCACTAACGTAATATAACCTAACTTAACCCAAACTAACATCTCGGCGGTAATATTTGACAACATTACTGGCGAGTTGGACTCTACGTCTCCGTGGGACCTTTATATACATCAATAACGTAATATAACCTAACGTAATCCAACCTGACATCTCGGCGGTAATATTTGACGACATTCCTGGCGAGTTGGACTCTACGTCTCCGTGGGACCTTTATATACATCAGTATCCTAATGTAACCTAACCTAACCCAACCTAATCTCTCGGGGTACCGTTTAACAACATTCCTTGCTTGTCGGCCCCTACTTCTCAGTGGGAACACTGTATCCGTCTATGAAGTAATATAACCTAACCTAACACAACCTGACATCTCGGCGGTAATATTTGACAACATTCCTGGCGAGTTGGCCCCGACGTCTGCGTGGGTCCTTCTTATACATCACTAACGTAATATAACCTAACCTAACCCAACCTAACATCTCGGCGGTAACATTTGACAACATTCCTGGCGAGCTATCCTCTACGTGGGACATTCGTATGCATCAATAGCGTAATATAACCTAACGTAACCCAACCTGACGTGTCGGCGGTAATATTTGACAACATTCCTGGCGAGTTGGCCACGACGTCTGCGTGGGTCCTTCGTATACATCACTAACGTAATATAACCTAACTTAACCCAAACTAACATCTCGGCGGTAATATTTGACAACATTACTGGCGAGTTGGACTCTACGTCTCCGTGGGACCTTTATATACATCAATAACGTAATATAACCTAACGTAATCCAACCTGACATCTCGGCGGTAATATTTGACAACATTCCTTGCGAGTTGGCCTCTACGTGTCCGTGGGACCTTTATATACATCAGTATCCTAATATAACCTAACCTAACCCAACCTAATCTCTCGGGGTACCGTTTAACAACATTCCTTACTTGTCGGCCCCTACTTCCCAGTGGGAACACTGTATACGTCTATGAAGTAATATAACCTAACCTAACACAACCTGACATCTCGGCGGTAATATTTGACAACATTCCTGGCGAGTTGGCGCCGACGTCTGCGTAGGTCCTTCGTATACATCATTAACGTAATGTAACCTGACCTAACCCAACCTAAAATCTCGGCGGTAATATTGTACAACATTTCTGGCGAGCTATCCTCTACGTGGGACATTCATATACTTCAATTACGTTGTATAACCTAACCTGACCCAACCTGACATCTCGGCGGTAATATTTGACGACATTCCTGGCGAGTTGGACTCTACGTCTCCGTGGGACCTTTATATACATCAGTATCCTAATGTAACCTAACCTAACCCAACCTAATCTCTCGGGGTACCGTTTAACAACATTCCTTGCTTGTCGGCCCCTACTTCTCAGTGGGAACACTGTATCCGTCTATGAAGTAATATAACCTAACCTAACACAACCTGACATCTCGGCGGTAATATTTGACAACATTCCTGGCGAGTTGGCCCCGACGTCTGCGTGGGTCCTTCTTATACATCACTAACGTAATATAACCTAACCTAACCCAACCTAACATCTCGGCGGTAACATTTGACAACATTCCTGGCGAGCTATCCCCTACGTGGGACATTCGTATGCATCAATAGCGTAATATAACCTAACGTAACCCAACCTGACGTGTCGGCGGTAATATTTGACAACATTCCTGGCGAGTTGGCCGCGACGTCTGCGTGGGTCCTTCGTATACATCACTAACGTAATATAACCTAACTTAACCCAAACTAACATCTCGGCGGTAATATTTGACAACATTACTGGCGAGTTGGACTCTACGTCTCCGTGGGACCTTTATATACATCAATAACGTAATATAACCTAACGTAATCCAACCTGACATCTCGGCGGTAATATTTGACAACATTCCTTGCGAGTTGGCCTCTACGTGTCCGTGGGACCTTTATATACATCAGTATCCTAATATAACCTAACCTAACCCAACCTAATCTCTCGGGGTACCGTTTAACAACATTCCTTGCTTGTCGGCCCCTACTTCCCAGTGGGAACACTGTATACGTCTATGAAGTAATATAACCTAACCTAACACAACCGGACATCTCGGCGGTAATATTTGACAACATTCCTGGCGAGTTGGCCCCGACGTCTGCGTGGGTCCTTCGTATACATCACTAACGTAATATAACCTAACCTAACCCAACCTAACATCTCGGTGGTAATATTTGACAACATTCCTGTTGAGCTATCCTCTACGTGGGACATTAGTATGCATCAATAACGTAATATAACCTAACCTAACCCAACCTGACATCACGGCGGTAATATTTGACGACATTCCTGGCGAGTTGGACTCTACGTCTCCGTGGGACATTTATATACTTCAATTACGTAGTATAACCTAACGTGACCCAACCTGACATCTCGGCGGTAATATTTGACGACATTCCTGGCGAGTTGGACTCTACGTCTCCGTGGGACCTTTATATACATCAGTATCCTAATGCAACCTAACCTAACCCAACCTAATCTCTCGGGGTACCGTTTAACAACATTCCTTGCTTGTCGGCCCCTACTTCTCAGTGGGAACACTGTATCCGTCTATGAAGTAATATAACCTAACCTAACACAACCTGACATCTCGGCGGTAATATTTGACAACATTCCTGGCGAGTTGGCCCCGACGTCTGCGTGTGTCCTTCTTATACATCACTAACGTAATATAACCTAACCTAACTCAACCTAACATCTCGGCGGTAACATTTGACAACATTCCTGGCGAGCTATCCTCTACGTGGGACATTCGTATGCATCAATAGCGTAATATAACCTAACGTAACCCAACCTGACGTGTCGGCGGTAATATTTGACAACATTCCTGGCGAGTTGGCCGCGACGTCTGCGTGGGTCCTTCGTATACATCACTAACGTAATATAACCTAACCTAACCCAAACTAACATCTCGGCGGTAATATTTGACAACATTACTGGCGAGTTGGACTCTACGTCTCCGTGGGACCTTTATATACATCAATAACGTAATATAACCTAACGTAATCCAACCTGACATCTCGGCGGTAATATTTGACAACATTCCTTGCGAGTTGGCCTCTACGTGTCCGTGGGACCTTTATATACATCAGGATCCTAATATAACCTAACCTAACCCAACCTAATCTCTCGGGGTACCGTTTAACAACATTCCTTACTTGTCGGCCCCTACTTCCCAGTGGGAACACTGTATACGTCTATGAAGTAATATAACCTAACCTAACACAACCTGACATCTCGGCGGTAATATTTGACAACATTCCTGGCGAGTTGGCGCCGACGTCTGCGTAGGTCCTTCGTATACATCATTAACGTAATGTAACCTGACCTAACCCAACCTAACATCTCGGCGGTAATATTGTACAACATTTCTGGCGAGCTATCCTCTACGTGGGACATTCATATGCATCAATAACGTAATATAACCTAACCTAACCCAACCTGACATCTCGGCGGTAATATTTGACGACATTCCTGGCGAGTTGGACTCTACGTCTCCGAGGGACCTTTATATACATCAGTATCCTAATGTAACCTAACCTAACCCAACCTAATCTCTCGGGGTACCGTTTAACAACATTCCTTGCTTGTCGGCCCCTACTTCTCAGTGGGAACACTGTATCCGTCTATGAAGTAATATAACCTAACCTAACACAACCTGACATCTCGGCGGTAATATTTGACAACATTCCTGGCGAGTTGGCCCCGACGTCTGCGTGGGTCCTTCTTATACATCACTAACGTAATATAACCTAACCTAACCCAACCTAACATCTCGGCGGTAACATTTGACAACATTCCTGGCGAGCTATCCTCTACGTGGGACATTCGTATGCATCAATAGCGTAATATAACCTAACGTAACCCAACCTGACGTGTCGGCGGTAATATTTGACAACATTCCTGGCGAGTTGGCCGCGACGTCTGCGTGGGTCCTTCGTATACATCACTAACGTAATATAACCTAACCTAACCCAAACTAACATCTCGGCGGTAATATTTGACAACATTACTGGCGAGTTGGACTCTACGTCTCCGTGGGACCTTTATATACATCAATAACGTAATATAACCTAACGTAATCCAACCTGACATCTCGGCGGTAATATTTGACAACATTCCTTGCGAGTTGGCCTCTACGTGTCCGTGGGACCTTTATATACATCCGTATCCTAATATAACCTAACCTAACCCAACCTAATCTCTCGGGGTACCGTTTAACAACATTCCTTACTTGTCGGCCCCTACTTCCCAGTGGGAACACTGCATACGTCTGTGAAGTAATATAACCTAACCTAACACAACCTGACATCTCGGCGGTAATATTTGACAACATTCCTGGCTAGTTGGCGCCGACGTCTGCGTAGGTCCTTCGTATACATCATTAACGTAATGTAACCTGACCTAACCCAACCTAACATCTCGGCGGTAATATTGTACAACATTTCTGGCGAGCTATCCTCTACGTGGGACATTCATATACATCAATAACGTAATATAACCTAACCTAACCCAACCTGACATCTCGGCGGTAATATTTGACGACATTCCTGGCGAGTTGGATTCTACTTCTCCGTGGGACCTTTATATACTTCAATTACGTAATATAACGTAACCTAACCCAACCTGACATCTCTGCGGTAATATTTGACAACATTCCTGGCGAGTTGGCCCCGACGTCTGCGTGGGTCCTTCGTATACATCACTAACGTAATATAACCTAACCTAACCCAACCTAACATCTCGGCGGTAACACTTGACAACATTCCTGGCGAGCTATCCTATACGTGGGACATTCATATGCATCAATAACGTAATATAACCTAACCTAACCCAACCTGACATCTCGGCGGTAATATTTGACAACATTCCTTGCGAGTTGGCCTCTACGTGTCCGTGGGACCTTTATATACATCAGTATCCTAATATAACCTAACCTAACCCAACCTAATGTCTCGGGGTACCGTTTAACAACATTCCTTGCTTGTCGGCCCCTACTTCCCAGTGGGAACACTGTATACGTCTATGAAGTAATATAACCTAACCTAGCACAACCGGACATCTCGGCGGTAATATTTGACAACATTCCTGGCGAGTTGGCCCCGACGTCTGCGTAGGTCCTTCGTATACATCATTAACGTAATGGAACCTGACCTAACCCAACCTAACATCTCGGCGGTAATATTGTACAACATTTCTGGCGAGCTATCCTCTACGTGGGACATTCATATGCATCAATAACGTAATATAACCTAACCTAACCCAACCTGACATCTCGGCGGTAATATTTGACGACATTCCTGGCGAGTTGGACTCTACTTCTCCGTGGGACCTTTATATACTTCAATTACGTAATATAACGTAACCTAACCCAATCTGACATCTCGACGGTAATATTTGACAACATTCCTGGCTAGTTGGCCCCGACGTCTGCGTGGGTCCTTCTTATACATCATTAACGTAATGTAAACTAACCTAACCCAACCTAACATCTCGGCGATAATGTTTGACAACATTCCCGGCGAGCTATCCTCTACGTGGGACATTAATATGCGTCAATAACGTAATATAACCTAACCTAACCCAACCTGACATCTCGGCGGTAATATTTGAAGACATTCTTGGCGAGTTCGACTCTACGTCTCCGTGGGACCTTTATATACATTAATAACGTAATAATACCTAACCTAACACAACCTGACATCTCGGCGGTAATATTTGACAACATTCCTGGCGAGCTATCCTCTACGTGGGACAGTAATATACTTCAATTACGTAATATAACGTAACCTAACCCAACCTGACATCTCTGCGGTAATATTTGACAACATTCCTGGCGAGTTGGCCCCGACGTCTGCGTGGGTCCTTCGTATACATCACTAACGTAATATAACCTAACCTAACCCAACCTAACATCTCGGCGGTAACACTTGACAACATTCCTGGCGAGCTATCCTATACGTGGGACATTCATATGCATCAATAACGTAATATAACCTAACCTAACCCATCCTGTCATCTCGGCGGTAATATTTCAAGACATTCTTGGCGAGTTCAACTCTACGTCTCCGTGGGATATTTATATACATCAATAAGGTAATATAACCTAACCTAACCCAACCTGACATCTCGGCGGTAATATTTGACGACATTCCTGGCGAGTTGGACTCTACGTCTCCGTGGGACATTTATATACTTCAATTACGTTGTATAACCTAACCTGACCCAACCTGACATCTCGGCGGTAATATTTGACGACATTCCTGGCGAGTTGGACTCTACGTCTCCGTGGGACCTTTATATACATCAGTATCCTAATGTAACCTAACCTAACCCAACCTAATCTCTCGGGGTACCGTTTAACAACATTCCTTGCTTGTCGGCCCCTACTTCTCAGTGGGAACACTGTATCCGTCTATGAAGTAATATAACCTAACCTAACACAACCTGACATCTCGGCGGTAATATTTGACAACATTCCTGGCGAGTTGGCCCCGACGTCTGCGTGGGTCCTTCTTATACATCACTAACGTAATATAACCTAACCTAACCCAACCTAACATCTCGGCGGTAACATTTGACAACATTCCTGGCGAGCTATCCTCTACGTGGGACATTCGTATGCATCAATAGCGTAATATAACCTAACGTAACCCAACCTGACGTGTCGGCGGTAATATTTGACAACATTCCTGGCGAGTTGGCCACGACGTCTGCGTGGGTCCTTCGTATACATCACTAACGTAATATAACCTAACTTAACCCAAACTAACATCTCGGCGGTAATATTTGACAACATTACTGGCGAGTTGGACTCTACGTCTCCGTGGGACCTTTATATACATCAATAACGTAATATAACCTAACGTAATCCAACCTGACATCTCGGCGGTAATATTTGACAACATTCCTTGCGAGTTGGCCTCTACGTGTCCGTGGGACCTTTATATACATCAGTATCCTAATATAACCTAACCTAACCCAACCTAATCTCTCGGGGTACCGTTTAACAACATTCCTTACTTGTCGGCCCCTACTTCCCAGTGGGAACACTGTATACGTCTATGAAGTAATATAACCTAACCTAACACAACCTGACATCTCGGCGGTAATATTTGACAACATTCCTGGCGAGTTGGCGCCGACGTCTGCGTAGGTCCTTCGTATACATCATTAACGTAATGTAACCTGACCTAACCCAACCTAAAATCTCGGCGGTAATATTGTACAACATTTCTGGCGAGCTATCCTCTACGTGGGACATTCATATGCATCAATAACGTAATATAACCTAACCTAACCCAACCTGACATCTCGGCGGTAATATTTGACGACATTCCTGGCGAGTTGGACTCTACGTCTCCGTGGGACCTTTATATACATCAGTATCCTAATGCAACCTAACCTAACCCAACCTAATCTCTCGGGGTACCGTTTAACAACATTCCTTGCTTGTCGGCCCCTACTTCTCAGTGGGAACACTGTATCCGTCTATGAAGTAATATAACCTAACCTAACACAACCTGACATCTCGGCGGTAATATTTGACAACATTCCTGGCGAGTTGGCCCCGACGTCTGCGTGTGTCCTTCTTATACATCACTAACGTAATATAACCTAACCTAACTCAACCTAACATCTCGGCGGTAACATTTGACAACATTCCTGGCGAGCTATCCTCTACGTGGGACATTCGTATGCATCAATAGCGTAATATAACCTAACGTAACCCAACCTGACGTGTCGGCGGTAATATTTGACAACATTCCTGGCGAGTTGGCCGCGACGTCTGCGTGGGTCCTTCGTATACATCACTAACGTAATATAACCTAACCTAACCCAAACTAACATCTCGGCGGTAATATTTGACAACATTACTGGCGAGTTGGACTCTACGTCTCCGTGGGACCTTTATATACATCAATAACGTAATATAACCTAACGTAATCCAACCTGACATCTCGGCGGTAATATTTGACAACATTCCTTGCGAGTTGGCCTCTACGTGTCCGTGGGACCTTTATATACATCCGTATCCTAATATAACCTAACCTAACCCAACCTAATCTCTCGGGGTACCGTTTAACAACATTCCTTACTTGTCGGCCCCTACTTCCCAGTGGGAACACTGCATACGTCTATGAAGTAATATAACCTAACCTAACACAACCTGACATCTCGGCGGTAATATTTGACAACATTCCTGGCTAGTTGGCGCCGACGTCTGCGTAGGTCCTTCGTATACATCATTAACGTAATGTAACCTGACCTAACCCAACCTAACATCTCGGCGGTAATATTGTACAACATTTCTGGCGAGCTATCCTCTACGTGGGACATTCATATACATCAATAACGTAATATAACCTAACCTAACCCAACCTGACATCTCGGCGGTAATATTTGACGACATTCCTGGCGAGTTGGATTCTACTTCTCCGTGGGACCTTTATATACTTCAATTACGTAATATAACGTAACCTAACCCAACCTGACATCTCTGCGGTAATATTTGACAACATTCCTGGCGAGTTGGCCCCGACGTCTGCGTGGGTCCTTCGTATACATCACTAACGTAATATAACCTAACCTAACCCAACCTAACATCTCGGCGGTAACACTTGACAACATTCCTGGCGAGCTATCCTATACGTGGGACATTCATATGCATCAATAACGTAATATAACCTAACCTAACCCAACCTGACATCTCGGCGGTAATATTTGACAACATTCCTTGCGAGTTGGCCTCTACGTGTCCGTGGGACCTTTATATACATCAGTATCCTAATATAACCTATCCTAACCCAACCTAATGTCTCGGGGTACCGTTTAACAACATTCCTTGCTTGTCGGCCCCTACTTCCCAGTGGGAACACTGTATACGTCTATGAAGTAATATAACCTAACCTAGCACAACCGGACATCTCGGCGGTAATATTTGACAACATTCCTGGCGAGTTGGCCCCGACGTCTGCGTAGGTCCTTCGTATACATCATTAACGTAATGGAACCTGACCTAACCCAACCTAACATCTCGGCGGTAATATTGTACAACATTTCTGGCGAGCTATCCTCTACGTGGGACATTCATATGCATCAATAACGTAATATAACCTAACCTAACCCAACCTGACATCTCGGCGGTAATATTTGACGACATTCCTGGCGAGTTGGACTCTACTTCTCCGTGGGACCTTTATATACTTCAATTACGTAATATAACGTAACCTAACCCAATCTGACATCTCGACGGTAATATTTGACAACATTCCTGGCTAGTTGGCCCCGACGTCTGCGTGGGTCCTTCTTATACATCATTAACGTAATGTAAACTAACCTAACCCAACCTAACATCTCGGCGATAATGTTTGACAACATTCCCGGCGAGCTATCCTCTACGTGGGACATTAATATGCGTCAATAACGTAATATAACCTAACCTAACCCAACCTGACATCTCGGCGGTAATATTTGAAGACATTCTTGGCGAGTTCGACTCTACGTCTCCGTGGGACCTTTATATACATTAATAACGTAATAATACCTAACCTAACACAACCTGACATCTCGGCGGTAATATTTGACAACATTCCTGGCGAGCTATACTCTACGTGGGACAGTAATATACTTCAATTACGTAATATAACGTAACCTAACCCAACCTGACATCTCTGCGGTAATATTTGACAACATTCCTGGCGAGTTGGCCCCGACGTCTGCGTGGGTCCTTCGTATACATCACTAACGTAATATAACCTAACCTAACCCAACCTAACATCTCGGCGGTAACACTTGACAACATTCCTGGCGAGCTATCCTATACGTGGGACATTCATATGCATCAATAACGTAATATAACCTAACCTAACCCAACCTGACATCTCGGCGGTAATATTTGACAACATTACTGGCGAGTTGGACTCTACGTCTCCGTGGGACCTTTATATACATCAATAACGTAATATAACCTAACGTAATCCAACCTGACATCTCGGCGGTAATATTTGACAACATTCCTTGCGAGTTGGCCTCTACGTGTCCGTGGGACCTTTATATACATCAGTATCCTAATATAACCTAACCTAACCCAACCTAATCTCTCGGGGTACCGTTTAACAACATTCCTTACTTGTCGGCCCCTACTTCCCAGTGGGAACACTGTATACGTCTATGAAGTAATATAACCTAACCTAACACAACCTGACATCTCGGCGGTAATATTTGACAACATTCCTGGCGAGTTGGCGCCGACGTCTGCGTAGGTCCTTCGTATACATCATTAACGTAATGTAACCTGACCTAACCCAACCTAAAATCTCGGCGGTAATATTGTACAACATTTCTGGCGAGCTATCCTCTACGTGGGACATTCATATGCATCAATAACGTAATATAACCTAACCTAACCCAACCTGACATCTCGGCGGTAATATTTGACGACATTCCTGGCGAGTTGGCCGCGACGTCTGCGTGGGTCCTTCGTATACATCACTAACGTAATATAACCTAACCTAACCCAAACTAACATCTCGGCGGTAATATTTGACAACATTACTGGCGAGTTGGACTCTACGTCTCCGTGGGACCTTTATATACATCAATAACGTAATATAACCTAACGTAATCCAACCTGACATCTCGGCGGTAATATTTGACAACATTCCTTGCGAGTTGGCCTCTACGTGTCCGTGGGACCTTTATATACATCAATAACGTAATATAACCTAACGTAATCCAACCTGACATCTCGGCGGTAATATTTGACAACATTCCTTGCTAGTTGGCCTCTACGTGTCCGTGGGACCTTTATATACATCAGTATCCTAATATAACCTAACCTAACCCAACCTAATCTCTCGGGGTACCGTTTAACAACATTCCTTACTTGTCGGCCCCTACTTCCCAGTGGGAACACTGTATACGTCTATGAAGTAATATAACCTAACCTAACACAACCTGACATCTCGGCGGTAATATTTGACAACATTCCTGGCGAGTTGGCGCCGACGTCTGCGTAGGTCCTTCGTATACATCATTAACGTAATGTAACCTGACCTAACCCAACCTAACATCTCGGCGGTAATATTGTACAACATTTCTGGCGAGCTATCCTCTACGTGGGACATTCATATGCATCAATAACGTAATATAACCTAACCTAACCCAACCTGACATCTCGGCGGTAATATTTGACGACATTCCTGGCGAGTTGGACTCTACGTCTCCGTGGGACATTTATATACTTCAATTACGTAGTATAACCTAACCTGACCCAACCTGACATCTCGGCGGTAATATTTGACGACATTCCTTGCGAGTTGGCCTCTACGTGTCCGTGGGACCTTTATATACATCAGTATCCTAATATAACCTAACCTAACCCAACCTAATGTCTCGGGGTACCGTTTAACAACATTCCTTGCTTGTCGGCCCCTACTTCCCAGTGGGAACACTGTATACGTCTATGAAGTAATATAACCTAACCTAACACAACCGGACATCTCGGCGGTCATATTTGACAACATTCCTGGCGAGTTGGCCCCGACGTCTGCGTAGGTCCTTCGTATACATCATTAACGTAATGGAACCTGACCTAACCCAACCTAACATCTCGGCGGTAATATTGTAGAACATTTCTGGCGAGATATCCTCTACGTGGGACATTCATATGCATCAATAACGTAATATAACCTAACCTAACCCAACCTGACATCTCGGCGGTAATATTTGACGACATTCCTGGCGAGTTGGACTCTACTTCTCCGTGGGACCTTTATATACTTCAATTACGTAATATAACGTAACCTAACCCAACCTGACATCTCGACGGTAATATTTGACGACATTCCTGGCGAGTTGGCCCCGACGTCTGCGTGGGTCCTTCCTATTCATCATTAACGTAATGTAAACTAACCTAACCCAACCTAACATCTCGGCGGTAATGTTTGACAACATTCCTGGCGAGCTATCCTCTACGTGGGACATTAATATGCGTCAATAACGTAATATAACCTAACCTAACCCAACCTAACATCTCGGCGGTAATATTTGACAACATTCCTGGCGAGTTGGCCCCGACGTCAGCGTAGGTCCTTCGTATTCATCACTAACGTAACATAACCTAACCTAACCCAACCTAACATCTCGGCGGTAACATTTGACAACATTCCTGGCGAGCTATCCTCTACGTGGGACATTCATATGCATCAATAACGTAATATATCCTAACCTAACCCAACCTGACATCTCGGCGGTAATATTTGACGACATTCCTGGCGAGTTGGACTCTACTTCTCCGTGGGACCTTTATATACATCAATAACGTAATATAACCTAACCTAACCCAACCTAACATCTCGGCGGTAATATTTGACAACATTCCTTGCGAGTTGGCCTCTACGTGTCCGTGGGACCTTTATATACATCAATAACGTAATATAACCTAACGTAATCCAACCTGACATCTCGGCGGTAATATTTGACAACATTCCTTGCTAGTTGGCCTCTACGTGTCCGTGGGACCTTTATATACATCAGTATCCTAATATAACCTAACCTAACCCAACCTAATCTCTCGGGGTACCGTTTAACAACATTCCTTACTTGTCGGCCCCTACTTCCCAGTGGGAACACTGTATACGTCTATGAAGTAATATAACCTAACCTAACACAACCTGACATCTCGGCGGTAATATTTGACAACATTCCTGGCGAGTTGGCGCCGACGTCTGCGTAGGTCCTTCGTATACATCATTAACGTAATGTAACCTGACCTAACCCAACCTAACATCTCGGCGGTAATATTGTACAACATTTCTGGCGAGCTATCCTCTACGTGGGACATTCATATGCATCAATAACGTAATATAACCTAACCTAACCCAACCTGACATCTCGGCGGTAATATTTGACGACATTCCTGGCGAGTTGGACTCTACGTCTCCGTGGGACATTTATATACTTCAATTACGTAGTATAACCTAACCTGACCCAACCTGACATCTCGGCGGTAATATTTGACGACATTCCTGGCGAGTTGGACTCTACGTCTCCGTGGGACCTTTATATACATCAGTATCCTAATGTAACCTAACCTAACCCAACCTAATCTCTCGGGGTACCGTTTAACAACATTCCTTGCTTGTCGGCCCCTACTTCTCAGTGGGAACACTGTATCCGTCTATGAAGTAATATAACCTAACCTAACACAACCTGACATCTCGGCGGTAATATTTGACAACATTCCTGGCGAGTTGGCCCCGATGTCTGCGTGGGTCCTTCTTATACATCACTAACGTAATATAACCTAACCTAACCCAACCTAACATCTCGGCGGTAACATTTGACAACATTCCTGGCGAGCTATCCTCTACGTGGGACATTCGTATGCATCAATAGCGTAATATAACCTAACGTAACCCAACCTGACGTGTCGGCGGTAATATTTGACAACATTCCTGGCGAGTTGGCCGCGACGTCTGCGTGGGTCCTTCGTATACATCACCAACGTAATATAACCTAACCTAACCCAAACTAACATCTCGGCGGTAATATTTGACAACATTACTGGCGAGTTGGACTCTACGTCTCCGTGGGACCTTTATATACATCAATAACGTAATATAACCTAACGTAATCCAACCTGACATCTCGGCGGTAATATTTGACAACATTCCTTGCGAGTTGGCCTCTACGTGTCCGAGGGACCTTTATATACATCAGTATCCTAATATAACCTAACCTAACCCAACCTAATGTCTCGGGGTACCGTTTAACAACATTTCTTGCTTGTCGGCCCCTACTTCCCAGTGGGAACACTGTATACGTCTATGAAGTAATATAACCTAACCTAGCACAACCGGACATCTCGGCGGTAATATTTGACAACATTCCTGGCGAGTTGGCCCCGACGTCTGCGTAGGTCCTTCGTATACATCATTAACGTAATGGAACCTGACCTAACCCAACCTAACATCTCGGCGGTAATATTGTACAACATTTCTGGCGAGCTGTCCTCTACGTGGGACATTCATATGCATCAATAACGTAATATAACCTAACCTAACCCAACCTGACATCTCGGCGGTAATATTTGACGACATTCCTGGCGAGTTGGACTCTACTTCTCCGTGGGACCTTTATATACTTCAATTACGTAATATAACGTAACCTAACCCAATCTGACATCTCGACGGTAATATTTGACAACATTCCTGGCGAGTTGGACCCGACGTCTGCGTGGGTCCTTCTTATACATCATTAACGTAATGTAAACTAACCTAACCCAACCTAACATCTCGGCGGTAATGTTTGACAACATTCCTGGCGAGCTATCCTCTACGTGGGACATTAATATGCGTCAATAACGTAATATAACCTAACCTAACCCAACCTGACATCTCGGCGGTAATATTTGAAGACATTCTTGGCGAGTTCGATTCTACGTCTCCGTGGGACCTTTATATACATTAATAACGTAATAATACCTAACCTAACACAACCTGACATCTCGGCGGTAATATTTCACAACATTCCTGGCGAGCTATCCTCTACGTGGGACATTAATATACTTCAATTACGTAATATAACGTAACCTATCCCAACCTGTCATCTCTGCGGTAATATTTGACAACATTCCTGGCGAGTTGGCCCCGACGTCTGCGTGGGTCCTTCGTATACATCACTAACGTAATATAACCTAACCTAACCCAACCTAACATCTCGGCGGTAACACTTGACAACATTCCTGGCGAGCTATCCTATACGTGGGACATTCATATGCATCAATAACGTAATATAACCTAACCTA
The DNA here is from genome assembly GCA_963969225.1 of Xylocopa violacea. Lineage (NCBI taxonomy): Eukaryota > Metazoa > Arthropoda > Insecta > Hymenoptera > Apidae > Xylocopa > Xylocopa violacea. The sequence goes on along the minus strand of CAXAJV010000147.1, from coordinate 1,728,015 downwards.
ACCCAACCTGACATCTCGGCGGTAATATTTGACAACATTCCTTGCGAGTTGGCCTCTACGTGTCCGTGGGACCTTTATATACATCAGTATCCTAATATAACCTAACCTAACCCAACCTAATGTCTCGGGGTACCGTTTAACAACATTCCTTGCTTGTCGGCCCCTACTTCCCAGTGGGAACACTGTATACGTCTATGAAGTAATATAACCTAACCTAACACAACCGGACATCTCGGCGGTCATATTTGACAACATTCCTGGCGAGTTGGCCCCGACGTCTGCGTAGGTCCTTCGTATACATCATTAACGTAATGGAACCTGACCTAACCCAACCTAACATCTCGGCGGTAATATTGTAGAACATTTCTGGCGAGATATCCTCTACGTGGGACATTCATATGCATCAATAACGTAATATAACCTAACCTAACCCAACCTGACATCTCGGCGGTAATATTTGACGACATTCCTGGCGAGTTGGACTCTACTTCTCCGTGGGACCTTTATATACTTCAATTACGTAATATAACGTAACCTAACCCAACCTGACATCTCGACGGTAATATTTGACGACATTCCTGGCGAGTTGGCCCCGACGTCTGCGTGGGTCCTTCCTATTCATCATTAACGTAATGTAAACTAACCTAACCCAACCTAACATCTCGGCGGTAATGTTTGACAACATTCCTGGCGAGCTATCCTCTACGTGGGACATTAATATGCGTCAATAACGTAATATAACCTAACCTAACCCAACCTGACATCTCGGCGGTAATATTTGAAGACATTCTTGGCGAGTTCGACTCTACGTCTCCGTGGGACCTTTATATACATGAATAACGTAATAATACCTAACCTAACACAACCTGACATCTCGGCGGTAATATTTGACAGCATTCCTTGCGAGTTGGCCCCGACGTCTGCGTGGGTCCTTCGTATACATCACTAACGTAGTATAACCTAACCTAACCCAACCTAACATCTCGGCGGTAATATTTGACAACATTCCTGGCGAGTTGGCCCCGACGTCAGCGTAGGTCCTTCGTATTCATCACTAACGTAACATAACCTAACCTAACCCAACCTAACATCTCGGCGGTAACATTTGACAACATTCCTGGCGAGCTATCCTCTACGTGGGACATTCATATGCATCAATAACGTAATATATCCTAACCTAACCCAACCTGACATCTCGGCGGTAATATTTGACGACATTCCTGGCGAGTTGGACTCTACTTCTCCGTGGGACCTTTATATACTTCAATTACGTAATATAACCTAACCTAACCCAACCTAACATCTCGGCGGTAATATTTGACAACATTCCTTGCGAGTTGGCCTCTACGTGTCCGTGGGACCTTTATATACATCAGTATCCTCATATAACCTAACCTAACCCAACCTAATATCTCGGGGTACCGTTTAACAACATTCCTCGCTTGTCGGCCCCTACATCTCAGTGGGAACACTGTATACGTCTATGAAGTAATATAACCCAACCTAACCCAACCTGACATCTCGGCGGTAATATTTGTCAACATTCCTGGCGAGCTATCCTCTACGTGGGACATTCATATGCATCAATAACGTAATATAACCTAACCTAACCCAACCTGACATCTCGGCGGTAATATTTGACGACATTCCTTGCGAGTTGGCCTCTACGTGTCCGTGGGACCTTTATATACATCAGTATCCTAATATAACCTAACCTAACCCAACCTAATCTCTCGGGGTACCGTTTAACAACATTCCTTGCTTGTCGGCCCCTACTTCCCAGTGGGAACACTGTATACGTCTATTAAGTAATATAACCTAACCTAACACAACCTGACATCTCCGCGGTAATATTTGACAACATTCCTGGCGAGTTGGCCCCGACGTCTGCGTAGGTCCTTCGTATACATCATTAACGTAATGGAACCTGACCTAACCCAACCTAACATCTCGGCGGTAATATTGTACAACATTTCTGGCGAGCTATCCTCTACGTGGGACATTCATATGCATCAATAACGTAATATAACCTAACCTAACCCAACCTGACATCTCGGCGGTAATATTTGACGACGTTCCTGACGAGTTGGACTCTACGTCTCCGTGGGACCTTTATATACATCAATAACGTAATATAACCTAACGTAATCCAACCTGACATCTCGGCGGTAATATTTGACAACATTCCTTGCGACTTGGCCTCTACGTGTCCGTGGGACCTTTATATACATCAGTATCCTAATATAACCTAACCTAACCCAACCTAATCTCTCGGGATACCGTTTAACAACATTCCTTGCTTGTCGGCCCCTACTTCTCATTGGGAACACTGTATACGTCTATGAAGTAATATAACCTAACCTAACACCACCTGACATCTCGGCGGTAATGTTTGACAACATTCCTGGCGAGTTGGCCCCGACGTCTGCGTGGGTCCTTCTTATACATCACTAACGTAATATAACTAACCTAACACAACCTAACATCTCGGCGGTAACATTTGACAACATTCCTGGCGAGCTATCCTCTACGTGGGACATTCGTATGCATCAATAGCGTAATATAACCTAACGTAACCCAACCTGACATCTCGGCGGTAATATTTGACAACATTCCTGGCGAGTTGGCCGCGACGTCTGCGTGGGTCCTTCGTATACATCACTAACGTAATATAACCTAACCTAACCCAACCTAACATCTCGGTGGTAATATTTGACAACATTCCTGTTGAGCTATCCTCTACGTGGGACATTAGTATGCATCAATAACGTAATATAACCTAACCTAACCCAACCTGACATCTCGGCGGTAATATTTGACGACATTCCTTGCGAGTTGGCCTCTACGTGTCCGTGGGACCTTTATATACATCAGTATCCTAATATAACCTAACCTAACCCAACCTAATCTCTCGGGGTACCGTTTAACAACATTCCTTGCTTGTCGGCCCCTACTTCCCAGTGGGAACACTGTATACGTCTATTAAGTAATATAACCTAACCTAACACAACCTGACATCTCAGCGGTAAAATTTGACAACATTCCTGGCGAGTTGGCCCCGACGTCTGCGTAGGTCCTTCGTATACATCATTAACGTAATGGAACCTGACCTAACCCAACCTAACATCTCGGCGGTAATATTGTACAACATTTCTGGCGAGCTATCCTCTACGTGGGACATTCATATGCATCAATAACGTAATATAACCTAACCTAACCCAACCTGACATCTCGGCGGTAATATTTGACGACATTCCTGGCGAGTGGGACTCTACGTCTCCGTGGGACCTTTATATACATCAATAACGTAATATAACCTAACCTAACCCAACCTGACATCTCGGCGGTAATATTTGACAACATTCCTGGCGAGTTGGCCCCGACGTCTGCGTGCGTCCTTCGTATACATCACTAACGTAATATAACCTAACCTAACCCAACCTAACATCTCGGCGGTAATATTTGTCAACATTCCTGGCGAGCTATCCTCTACGTGGGACATTCGTATGCATCAATAGCGTAATATAACCTAACGTAACCCAACCTGATATCTCGGCGGTAATATTTGACAACATTCCTGGCGAGTTGGCCCCGACGTCTGCGTAGGTCCTTCGTATTCATCACTAACGTAACATAACCTAACCTAAACCAACCTAACATCTCGGCGGTAACATTTGACAACATTCCTGGCGAGCTATCCTCTACGTGGGACATTCATATGCATCAATAACGTAATATAACCTAACCTAACCCAACCTGACATCTCGGCGGTAATATTTGACGACATTCCTGGCGAGTTGGACTCTACTTCTCCGTGGGATCTTTATATACTTCAATTACGTAATATAACGTAACCTAACCCAACCTGACATCTGGGCGGTAATATTTGACAACATTCCTGGCGAGTTGGCCCCGACGTCTGCGTGGGTCCTTCGTATACATCACTAACGTAATATAACCTAACCTAACCCAACCTAACATCTCGGCGGTAATATTTGACAACATTCCTGGTAAGCTATCCTCTACGTGGGACATTCATATGCATCGATAACGTAATATAACCTAACCTAACCCAACCTGACATTTCGGCGGTAATATTTGAAGACATTCTTGGCGAGTTCAACTCTACGTCTCCGACGGACCTTTATATACGTCAATAACGTAATATAACCTAACCTAATCCAACCTGACATCTCGGCGGTAATATTTGACAACATTCCTGGCGAGTTGGCCCCGACATCTGCGTGGGTCCTTCGTATACACCACTAACGTAATATAACCTAACCTAACCCAACCTAACATCTCGGCGGTAACACTTGACAACATTCCTGGCGAGCTATCCTATACATGGGACATTCATATGCATCATAAACTTAATATAACCTAACCTAACCCAACCTGACATCTCGGCGGTAATATTTGACGACATTCCTGGCGAGTTGGACTCTACGTCTCCGTGGGACCTTTATATACTTCAACTACGTAATATAACCTAACCTAACCCAACCTGACATCTCGGCGGTAATATTCGACGACATTCCTGGCGAGTTGGACTCTACGTCTCCGTGGGACCTTTATATACATCAATAACGTAATATAACCTAACGTAATCCAACCTGACATCTCGGCGGTAATATTTGACAACATTCCTTGCGAGTTGGCCTCTACGTGTCCGAGGGACCTTTATATACATCAGTATCCTAATATAACCTAACCTAACCCAACCTAATGTCTCGGGGTACCGTTTAACAACATTTCTTGCTTGTCGGCCCCTACTTCCCAGTGGGAACACTGTATACGTCTATGAAGTAATATAACCTAACCTAGCACAACCGGACATCTCGGCGGTAATATTTGACAACATTCCTGGCGAGTTGGCCCCGACGTCTGCGTAGGTCCTTCGTATACATCATTAACGTAATGGAACCTGACCTAACCCAACCTAACATCTCGGCGGTAATATTGTACAACATTTCTGGCGAGCTGTCCTCTACGTGGGACATTCATATGCATCAATAACGTAATATAACCTAACCTAACCCAACCTGACATCTCGGCGGTAATATTTGACGACATTCCTGGCGAGTTGGACTCTACTTCTCCGTGGGACCTTTATATACTTCAATTACGTAATATAACGTAACCTAACCCAATCTGACATCTCGACGGTAATATTTGACAACATTCCTGGCGAGTTGGACCCGACGTCTGCGTGGGTCCTTCTTATACATCATTAACGTAATGTAAACTAACCTAACCCAACCTAACATCTCGGCGGTAATGTTTGACAACATTCCTGGCGAGCTATCCTCTACGTGGGACATTAATATGCGTCAATAACGTAATATAACCTAACCTAACCCAACCTGACATCTCGGCGGTAATATTTGAAGACATTCTTGGCGAGTTCGATTCTACGTCTCCGTGGGACCTTTATATACATTAATAACGTAATAATACCTAACCTAACACAACCTGACATCTCGGCGGTAATATTTCACAACATTCCTGGCGAGCTATCCTCTACGTGGGACATTAATATACTTCAATTACGTAATATAACGTAACCTATCCCAACCTGTCATCTCTGCGGTAATATTTGACAACATTCCTGGCGAGTTGGCCCCGACGTCTGCGTGGGTCCTTCGTATACATCACTAACGTAATATAACCTAACCTAACCCAACCTAACATCTCGGCGGTAACACTTGACAACATTCCTGGCGAGCTATCCTATACGTGGGACATTCATATGCATCAATAACGTAATATAACCTAACCTAACCCAACCTGACATCTCGGCGGTAATATTTGACAACATTCCTTGCGAGTTGGCCTCTACGTGTCCGTGGGACCTTTATATACATCAGTATCCTAATATAACCTAACCTAACCCAACCTAATGTCTCGGGGTACCGTTTAACAACATTCCTTGCTTGTCGGCCCCTACTTCCCAGTGGGAACACTGTATACGTCTATGAAGTAATATAACCTAACCTAACACAACCGGACATCTCGGCGGTCATATTTGACAACATTCCTGGCGAGTTGGCCCCGACGTCTGCGTAGGTCCTTCGTATACATCATTAACGTAATGGAACCTGACCTAACCCAACCTAACATCTCGGCGGTAATATTGTAGAACATTTCTGGCGAGATATCCTCTACGTGGGACATTCATATGCATCAATAACGTAATATAACCTAACCTAACCCAACCTGACATCTCGGCGGTAATATTTGACGACATTCCTGGCGAGTTGGACTCTACTTCTCCGTGGGACCTTTATATACTTCAATTACGTAATATAACGTAACCTAACCCAACCTGACATCTCGACGGTAATATTTGACGACATTCCTGGCGAGTTGGCCCCGACGTCTGCGTGGGTCCTTCCTATTCATCATTAACGTAATGTAAACTAACCTAACCCAACCTAACATCTCGGCGGTAATGTTTGACAACATTCCTGGCGAGCTATCCTCTACGTGGGACATTAATATGCGTCAATAACGTAATATAACCTAACCTAACCCAACCTGACATCTCGGCGGTAATATTTGAAGACATTCTTGGCGAGTTCGACTCTACGTCTCCGTGGGACCTTTATATACATGAATAACGTAATAATACCTAACCTAACACAACCTGACATCTCGGCGGTAATATTTGACAGCATTCCTTGCGAGTTGGCCCCGACGTCTGCGTGGGTCCTTCGTATACATCACTAACGTAGTATAACCTAACCTAACCCAACCTAACATCTCGGCGGTAATATTTGACAACATTCCTGGCGAGTTGGCCCCGACGTCAGCGTAGGTCCTTCGTATTCATCACTAACGTAACATAACCTAACCTAACCCAACCTAACATCTCGGCGGTAACATTTGACAACATTCCTGGCGAGCTATCCTCTACGTGGGACATTCATATGCATCAATAACGTAATATATCCTAACCTAACCCAACCTGACATCTCGGCGGTAATATTTGACGACATTCCTGGCGAGTTGGACTCTACTTCTCCGTGGGACCTTTATATACTTCAATTACGTAATATAACCTAACCTAACCCAACCTAACATCTCGGCGGTAATATTTGACAACATTCCTTGCGAGTTGGCCTCTACGTGTCCGTGGGACCTTTATATACATCAGTATCCTCATATAACCTAACCTAACCCAACCTAATATCTCGGGGTACCGTTTAACAACATTCCTCGCTTGTCGGCCCCTACATCTCAGTGGGAACACTGTATACGTCTATGAAGTAATATAACCCAACCTAACCCAACCTGACATCTCGGCGGTAATATTTGTCAACATTCCTGGCGAGCTATCCTCTACGTGGGACATTCATATGCATCAATAACGTAATATAACCTAACCTAACCCAACCTGACATCTCGGCGGTAATATTTGACGACATTCCTTGCGAGTTGGCCTCTACGTGTCCGTGGGACCTTTATATACATCAGTATCCTAATATAACCTAACCTAACCCAACCTAATCTCTCGGGGTACCGTTTAACAACATTCCTTGCTTGTCGGCCCCTACTTCCCAGTGGGAACACTGTATACGTCTATTAAGTAATATAACCTAACCTAACACAACCTGACATCTCCGCGGTAATATTTGACAACATTCCTGGCGAGTTGGCCCCGACGTCTGCGTAGGTCCTTCGTATACATCATTAACGTAATGGAACCTGACCTAACCCAACCTAACATCTCGGCGGTAATATTGTACAACATTTCTGGCGAGCTATCCTCTACGTGGGACATTCATATGCATCAATAACGTAATATAACCTAACCTAACCCAACCTGACATCTCGGCGGTAATATTTGACGACGTTCCTGACGAGTTGGACTCTACGTCTCCGTGGGACCTTTATATACATCAATAACGTAATATAACCTAACGTAATCCAACCTGACATCTCGGCGGTAATATTTGACAACATTCCTTGCGACTTGGCCTCTACGTGTCCGTGGGACCTTTATATACATCAGTATCCTAATATAACCTAACCTAACCCAACCTAATCTCTCGGGATACCGTTTAACAACATTCCTTGCTTGTCGGCCCCTACTTCTCATTGGGAACACTGTATACGTCTATGAAGTAATATAACCTAACCTAACACCACCTGACATCTCGGCGGTAATGTTTGACAACATTCCTGGCGAGTTGGCCCCGACGTCTGCGTGGGTCCTTCTTATACATCACTAACGTAATATAACTAACCTAACACAACCTAACATCTCGGCGGTAACATTTGACAACATTCCTGGCGAGCTATCCTCTACGTGGGACATTCGTATGCATCAATAGCGTAATATAACCTAACGTAACCCAACCTGACATCTCGGCGGTAATATTTGACAACATTCCTGGCGAGTTGGCCGCGACGTCTGCGTGGGTCCTTCGTATACATCACTAACGTAATATAACCTAACCTAACCCAACCTAACATCTCGGTGGTAATATTTGACAACATTCCTGTTGAGCTATCCTCTACGTGGGACATTAGTATGCATCAATAACGTAATATAACCTAACCTAACCCAACCTGACATCTCGGCGGTAATATTTGACGACATTCCTTGCGAGTTGGCCTCTACGTGTCCGTGGGACCTTTATATACATCAGTATCCTAATATAACCTAACCTAACCCAACCTAATCTCTCGGGGTACCGTTTAACAACATTCCTTGCTTGTCGGCCCCTACTTCCCAGTGGGAACACTGTATACGTCTATTAAGTAATATAACCTAACCTAACACAACCTGACATCTCAGCGGTAAAATTTGACAACATTCCTGGCGAGTTGGCCCCGACGTCTGCGTAGGTCCTTCGTATACATCATTAACGTAATGGAACCTGACCTAACCCAACCTAACATCTCGGCGGTAATATTGTACAACATTTCTGGCGAGCTATCCTCTACGTGGGACATTCATATGCATCAATAACGTAATATAACCTAACCTAACCCAACCTGACATCTCGGCGGTAATATTTGACGACATTCCTGGCGAGTGGGACTCTACGTCTCCGTGGGACCTTTATATACATCAATAACGTAATATAACCTAACCTAACCCAACCTGACATCTCGGCGGTAATATTTGACAACATTCCTGGCGAGTTGGCCCCGACGTCTGCGTGCGTCCTTCGTATACATCACTAACGTAATATAACCTAACCTAACCCAACCTAACATCTCGGCGGTAATATTTGTCAACATTCCTGGCGAGCTATCCTCTACGTGGGACATTCGTATGCATCAATAGCGTAATATAACCTAACGTAACCCAACCTGATATCTCGGCGGTAATATTTGACAACATTCCTGGCGAGTTGGCCCCGACGTCTGCGTAGGTCCTTCGTATTCATCACTAACGTAACATAACCTAACCTAAACCAACCTAACATCTCGGCGGTAACATTTGACAACATTCCTGGCGAGCTATCCTCTACGTGGGACATTCATATGCATCAATAACGTAATATAACCTAACCTAACCCAACCTGACATCTCGGCGGTAATATTTGACGACATTCCTGGCGAGTTGGACTCTACTTCTCCGTGGGATCTTTATATACTTCAATTACGTAATATAACGTAACCTAACCCAACCTGACATCTGGGCGGTAATATTTGACAACATTCCTGGCGAGTTGGCCCCGACGTCTGCGTGGGTCCTTCGTATACATCACTAACGTAATATAACCTAACCTAACCCAACCTAACATCTCGGCGGTAATATTTGACAACATTCCTGGTAAGCTATCCTCTACGTGGGACATTCATATGCATCGATAACGTAATATAACCTAACCTAACCCAACCTGACATTTCGGCGGTAATATTTGAAGACATTCTTGGCGAGTTCAACTCTACGTCTCCGACGGACCTTTATATACGTCAATAACGTAATATAACCTAACCTAATCCAACCTGACATCTCGGCGGTAATATTTGACAACATTCCTGGCGAGTTGGCCCCGACATCTGCGTGGGTCCTTCGTATACACCACTAACGTAATATAACCTAACCTAACCCAACCTAACATCTCGGCGGTAACACTTGACAACATTCCTGGCGAGCTATCCTATACATGGGACATTCATATGCATCATAAACTTAATATAACCTAACCTAACCCAACCTGACATCTCGGCGGTAATATTTGACGACATTCCTGGCGAGTTGGACTCTACGTCTCCGTGGGACCTTTATATACTTCAACTACGTAATATAACCTAACCTAACCCAACCTGACATCTCGGCGGTAATATTCGACGACATTCCTGGCGAGTTGGACTCTACGTCTCCGTGGGACCTTTATATACATCAATAACGTAATATAACCTAACGTAATCCAACCTGACATCTCGGCGGTAATATTTGACAACATTCCTTGCGAGTTGGCCTCTACGTGTCCGTGGGACCTTTATATACATCAGTATCCTAATATAACCTAACCTAACACAACCTAATCTCTCGGGGTACCGTTTAACAACATTCCTTGCTTGTCGGCCCCTACTTCCCAGTGGGAACACTGTATACGTCTATGAAGTAATATAACCTAACCTAACACAACCGGACATCTCGGCGGTAATAATTGACAACATTCCTGGCGAGTTGGCCCCGACGTCTGCGTAGGTCCTTCGTATACATCATTAACGTAATGGAACCTGACCTAACCCAACCTAACATCTCGGCGGTAATATTGTACAACATTTCTGGCGAGCTATCCTCTACGTGGGACATTCATTTGCATCAATAACGTAATATAACCTAACCTAACCCAACCTGACATCTCGGCGGTAATATTTGACGACATTCCTGGCGAGTTGGACTCTACTTCTCCGTGGGACCTTTACATACTTCAATCACGTAATATAACGTAACCTAACCCAACCTGACATCTCGGCGGTAATATTTGAAAACATTCCTGTCGAGTTAGCCCCGACGTCTGCGTAGGTCCTTCGTATACATCATTAACGTAATGTAACCTGACCTAACCCAACCTAACATCTCGGCGGTAATATTGTACAACATTTCTGGCGAGCTATCCTCTACGTGGGACATTCATTTGCATTAATAACGAAATATAACCTAACCTAACCCAACCTAACATCTCGGCGGTAATATTTGAAAACATTCCTGGCGATTTGGTATCTACGTCTCCGTGGGACCTTCATATACATCAATAACGTAATATAGCCTAACCTAACCCAACCTAACATTTCGGCGGTAATATTTGACATCATTCCTGGCGAGATGGCCTCTACGTCTCCGTTTGACCTTCATAAACATCAATAACGTAATATAACGTAACCTAACCCAACCTATCATCTCGGCGGTAATATTTGATCACATTCCTGGCTTGTTGGCCTCTACGTCTCCGCGGGACCTTTATATACATCTATAACGTGATATAACCTAACCTAACCCAACCTAACATCTCGGCGGTAGTGTTTGAAAACATTCGTGGCGAGTTGGCATCTACGTCTCCGTGGGACCTTCATATACATCAATAACGTAATATAGCCTAACCTAACCTAACCTAACATTTCGGCGGTAATATTTGACATCATTCCTGTCGAGTTGGCCTCTACGTCTCCGTTTGACCTTCATAAACATCAATAACGTAATATAACGTAACCTAACCCAACCCATCATCTCGGCGGTAATATTTGATCACATTCCTGGCTTGTTGGCCTCTACGTCTCCGCGGGACCTTTATATACATCTATAACGTGATATAACCTAACCTAACCCAACCTAACATCTCGGCGGTAATATTTGAAAACATTCCTGGCGAGTTGGCCACGACGTCTCCGTGGGACCTTTATATACATCAGTAACGTAATATAACCTAACCTAACCCAACCTAACATCTCGGCGGTAGTATTTGAAAACATACCTGGCGAGTTGGCCTGTATGTCTCCGTGGGACCTTTATATACATCAATAAAGTAATATAACCTAACCTAACCAAACCTAACATCTCGGCGGTAATATTTGAAAACATTCATGTCGATTTGGCATCTACGTCTCCGTGGGACATTTATATACATCAATAACGTAATATAACCTAACCTAACCCAACCTAACATCTCGGCTGTAATATTTGACAACATACCTGACAAGTTGGCCTCTGCGTCCCCGTGGAACCTTCATATACACCAATAACGAAATATAACCTAACCTAACCCAACCGATCATCTCGGCGGTAATATTTGAAAACATTCCTGGCGAGTTGGCATCTACATCTGCGTGGGACCTTCATATACATCAATAACGTAATATAGCCTAACCTAACCCAACCTAACATTTCGGCGGTAATATTTGACATCATTCCTGGCGAGTTGGCCTCTACGTCTCCGTTTGACCTTCATAAACATCAATAACGTAATATAACGTAACCTAACCCAACCTATCATCTCGGCGGTAATATTTGATCACATTCCTGGCTTGTTGGCCTCTACGTCTCCGCGGGACCTTTATATACATCTATAACGTGATATAACCTAACCTAACCCAACCTAACATCTCGGCGGTAATATTTGAAAACATTCATGGCGAGTTGGCATCTACGTCTCCGTGGGACCTTCATATACATCAATAACGTTATATAGCCTAACCTAACCCAACCTAACATTTCGGCGGTAATATTTGACAACATTCCTGGCGAGTTGGCCTCTACGTCTCCGCGGGACCTTTATATACATCTATAACGTGATATAACCTAACCTAACCCAACCTAACATCTCGGCGGTAATATTTGAAAACATTCCTGGCGAGTTGGCCTCGACGTCTCCGTGGGACCTTTATATACATCAATAACGTAATATAACCTAACCTAACCCAACCTAACATCTCGGCGGTAATATTTGAAAACATACCTGGCGAGTTGGCCTGTACGTCTCCGCGGGACCTTTATATACATCTATAACGTGATATAACCTAACCTAACCCAACCTAACATCTCGGCGGTAGTGTTTGAAAACATTCATGGCGAGTTGGCCTCTGCGTCTCCGTGGAACCTTCATATACATTAATAACGAAATATAACCTAACCTAACCCAACCTAACATCTCGGCGGTAATATTTGAAAACATTCCTGGCGATTTGGCATCTACGTCTCCGTGGGACCTTCATATACATCAATAACGTAATATAGCCTAACCTAACCCAACCTAACATTTCGGCGGTAATATTTGACATCATTCCTGGCGAGTTGGCCTCTACGTCTCCGTTTGACCTTCATAAACATCAATAACGTAATATAACGTAACCTAACCCAACCTATCATCTCGGCGGTAATATTTGATCACATTCCTGGCTTGTTGGCCTCTACGTCTTCGCGGGACCTTTATATACATCTATAACGTGATATAACCTAACCTAACCCAACCTAACATCTCGGCGGTAATGTTTGAAAACATTCATGGCGAGTTGGCATCTACGTCTCCGTGGGACCTTCATATACATCAATAACGTAATATAGCCTAACCTAACCCAACCTAACATATCGGCGGTAATATTTGACATCATTCCTGTCGAGTTGGCCTCTACGTCTCCGTTTGACCTTCATAAACATCAATAACGTAATATAACGTAACCTAACCCAACCTATCATCTCGGCGGTAATATTTGATCACATTCCTGGCTTGTTGGCCTCTACGTCTCCGCGGGACCTTTATATACATCTATAACGTGATATAACCTAACCTAACCCAACCTAACATATCGGCGGTAATATTTGAAAACATTCCTGGCGAGTTGGCCTCGACGTCTCCGTGGGACCTTTATATACATCAATAACGTAATATAACCTAACCTAACCCAACCTAACATCTCGGCGGTAATATTTGACAACATAACTGGCGAGTTGGCCTCTGCATCTCCGTGGAACCTTCATATACATCAATAACGAAATATAACCTAACCTAACCCAACCTAACATCTCGGCGGTAATATTTGAAAACATTCCTGGCGAGTTGGCATCTACTTCTCCGTCGGACCTTCATATACATCAATAACGTAATATAGCCTAACCTAACCCAACCTAACATTTCGGCGGTAATATTTGACAACATTCCTGGCGAGTTGGCTTCTCCGTCTCCGTGGGACATTTATATACATCAATAACGTAATATAACCTAACCTAACCCAACCTAACATCTCGGAGGTAATATTTGAAAACATTCATGGCGAGTTGGCCTCGACGTCTCCGTGGGACCTTTATATACATCAAGAACGTAATATAACCTAACCTAACCCAACCTAACACCTCGGAGGTAATATTTGAAAACATACCTGGCGAGTTGGCCTCTACGTCTCCGTGGGACCTTTATATACATCAATAAAGTAATATAACCTAACCTAACCAAACCTAACATCTCGGCGGTAATATTTGAAAACATTCATGTCGATTTGGCATCTACGTCTCCGTGGGACCATCATATACATCAATAACGTAATATAGCCTAACCTAACCCAACCTAACATTTCGGCGGTAACATTTGACAACATTCCTGGCGAGTTGGCTTCTCCGTCTCCGTGGGACATTTATATACATCAATAACGTAATATAACCTAACCTAACCCAACCTAACATCTCGGCGGTAATATTTGACAACATTCCTGGCAAGTTGGCCTCTGCGTCTCCGTGGAACCTTCATATACATTAATAACGAAATATAACCTAACCTAACCCAACCTAACATCTCGGCGGTAATATTTGAAAACATTCCTGGCGATTTGGCATCTACGTCTCCGTGGGACCTTCATATACATCAATAACGTAATATAGCCTAACCTAACCCAACCTAACATTTCGGCGGTAATATTTGACATCATTCCTGGCGAGATGGCCTCTACGTCTCCGTTTGACCTTCATAAACATCAATAACGTAATATAACGTAACCTAACCCAACCTATCATCTCGGCGGTAATATTTGATCACATTCCTGGCTTGTTGGCCTCTACGTCTCCGCGGGACCTTTATATACATCTATAACGTGATATAACCTAACCTAACCCAACCTAACATCTCGGCGGTAGTGTTTGAAAACATTCATGGCGAGTTGGCATCTACGTCTCCGTGGGACCTTCATATACATCAATAACGTTATATAGCCTAACCTAACCCAACCTAACATTTCGGCGGTAATATTTGACAACATTCCTGGCGAGTTGGCTTCTCCGTCTCCGTGGGACATTTATATACATCAATAACGTAATATAACCTAACCTAACCCAACCTAACATCTCGGCGGTAATATTTGAAAACATTCCTGGCGAGGTGGCTTCTCCGTCACCTTGGGACCTTTATATACATCAATAACGTAATATAACCTAACCTAACCCAACCTAACGTCTCGGCGGTGATATTATAAAACATTCATGGCGAGTTGGCATCTACGTCTCCGTGGGACCTTCATATACATCAATAACGTTATATAGCCTAACCTAACCCAACCTAACATTTCGGCGGTAATATTTGACAACATTCCTGGCGAGTTGGCTTCTCCGTCTCCGTGGGACATTTATATACATCAATAACGTAATATAACCTAACCTAACCCAACCTAACATCTCGGCGGTAATATTTGAAAACATTCCTGGCGAGCTGGCTTCTCCGTCACCGTGGGACCTTTATATACATCAATAACGTAATATAACCTAACCTAACCCAACCTAACGTCTCGGCGGTGATATTATAAAACATTCATGGCGATTTGGCATCTACGTCTCCGTGGGACCTTCACATACACCAATAACGTAATATAGCCTAACCTAACCCAACCTAACATTTCGGCGGTAATATTTGACAACATTCCTGGCGAGTTGGCTTCTCCGTCTCCGTGGGACATTTATATACATCAATAACGTAATATAACGTTACCTAACCCAACCTATCATCCCGGCGGTAATATTTGATCACATTCCTGGTTTGGGGCCTCTACGTCTCCGCGGGACCTTTATATACATCTATAACGTGATATAACCTAACCTAACCCAACCTAACATCTCGGCGGTAATATTTGAAAACATTCATGGCGAGTTGGCATCTACGTCTCCGTGGGACCTTCATATACATCAATAACGTTATATAGCCTAACCTAACCCAACCTAACATTTCGGCGGTAATATTTGACAACATTCCTGGCGAGTTGGCTTCTCCGTCTCCGTGGGACATTTATATACATCAATAACGTAATATAACCTAACCTAACCCAACCTAACATCTCGGCTGTAATATTTGACAACATACCTGACAAGTTGGCCTCTGCGTCCCCGTGGAACCTTCATATACACCAATAACGAAATATAACCTAACCTAACCCAACCGATCATCTCGGCGGTAATATTTGAAAACATTCCTGGCGAGTTGGCATCTACATCTGCGTGGGACCTTCATATACATCAATAACGTAATATAGCCTAACCTAACCCAACCTAACATTTCGGCGGTAATATTTGACATCATTCCTGGCGAGTTGGCCTCTACGTCTCCGTTTGACCTTCATAAACATCAATAACGTAATATAACGTAACCTAACCCAACCTATCATCTCGGCGGTAATATTTGATCACATTCCTGGCTTGTTGGCCTCTACGTCTCCGCGGGACCTTTATATACATCTATAACGTGATATAACCTAACCTAACCCAACCTAACATCTCGGCGGTAATATTTGAAAACATTCATGGCGAGTTGGCATCTACGTCTCCGTGGGACCTTCATATACATCAATAACGTTATATAGCCTAACCTAACCCAACCTAACATTTCGGCGGTAATATTTGACAACATTCCTGGCGAGTTGGCCTCTACGTCTCCGCGGGACCTTTATATACATCTATAACGTGATATAACCTAACCTAACCCAACCTAACATCTCG
Organism: Xylocopa violacea; assembly: GCA_963969225.1. NCBI lineage: Eukaryota > Metazoa > Arthropoda > Insecta > Hymenoptera > Apidae > Xylocopa > Xylocopa violacea. The sequence continues at coordinate 1,711,079 of CAXAJV010000147.1, read as the reverse complement.
GCGGTAATATTTGAAAACATTCCTGGCGAGTTGGCCTCGACGTCTCCGTGGGACCTTTATATACATCAATAACGTAATATAACCTAACCTAACCCAACCTAACATCTCGGCGGTAATATTTGAAAACATACCTGGCGAGTTGGCCTGTACGTCTCCGCGGGACCTTTATATACATCTATAACGTGATATAACCTAACCTAACCCAACCTAACATCTCGGCGGTAGTGTTTGAAAACATTCATGGCGAGTTGGCCTCTGCGTCTCCGTGGAACCTTCATATACATCAATAACGTAATATAGCCTAACCTAACCCAACCTAACATTTCGGCGGTAATATTTGACAACATTCCTGGCGAGTTGGCTTCTCCGTCTCCGTGGGACATTTATATACATCAATAACGTAATATAACCTAACCTAACCCAACCTAACATCTCGGAGGTAATATTTGAAAACATTCATGGCGAGTTGGCCTCGACGTCTCCGTGGGACCTTTATATACATCAAGAACGTAATATAACCTAACCTAACCCAACCTAACACCTCGGAGGTAATATTTGAAAACATACCTGGCGAGTTGGCCTCTACGTCTCCGTGGGACCTTTATATACATCAATAAAGTAATATAACCTAACCTAACCAAACCTAACATCTCGGCGGTAATATTTGAAAACATTCATGTCGATTTGGCATCTACGTCTCCGTGGGACCATCATATACATCAATAACGTAATATAGCCTAACCTAACCCAACCTAACATTTCGGCGGTAACATTTGACAACATTCCTGGCGAGTTGGCTTCTCCGTCTCCGTGGGACATTTATATACATCAATAACGTAATATAACCTAACCTAACCCAACCTAACATCTCGGCGGTAATATTTGACAACATTCCTGGCAAGTTGGCCTCTGCGTCTCCGTGGAACCTTCATATACATTAATAACGAAATATAACCTAACCTAACCCAACCTAACATCTCGGCGGTAATATTTGAAAACATTCCTGGCGATTTGGCATCTACGTCTCCGTGGGACCTTCATATACATCAATAACGTAATATAGCCTAACCTAACCCAACCTAACATTTCGGCGGTAATATTTGACATCATTCCTGGCGAGATGGCCTCTACGTCTCCGTTTGACCTTCATAAACATCAATAACGTAATATAACGTAACCTAACCCAACCTATCATCTCGGCGGTAATATTTGATCACATTCCTGGCTTGTTGGCCTCTACGTCTCCGCGGGACCTTTATATACATCTATAACGTGATATAACCTAACCTAACCCAACCTAACATCTCGGCGGTAGTGTTTGAAAACATTCATGGCGAGTTGGCATCTACGTCTCCGTGGGACCTTCATATACATCAATAACGTTATATAGCCTAACCTAACCCAACCTAACATTTCGGCGGTAATATTTGACAACATTCCTGGCGAGTTGGCTTCTCCGTCTCCGTGGGACATTTATATACATCAATAACGTAATATAACCTAACCTAACCCAACCTAACATCTCGGCGGTAATATTTGAAAACATTCCTGGCGAGGTGGCTTCTCCGTCACCGTGGGACCTTTATATACATCAATAACGTAATATAACCTAACCTAACCCAACCTAACGTCTCGGCGGTGATATTATAAAACATTCATGGCGAGTTGGCATCTACGTCTCCGTGGGACCTTCATATACATCAATAACGTTATATAGCCTAACCTAACCCAACCTAACATTTCGGCGGTAATATTTGACAACATTCCTGGCGAGTTGGCTTCTCCGTCTCCGTGGGACATTTATATACATCAATAACGTAATATAACCTAACCTAACCCAACCTAACATCTCGGCGGTAATATTTGAAAACATTCCTGGCGAGCTGGCTTCTCCGTCACCGTGGGACCTTTATATACATCAATAACGTAATATAACCTAACCTAACCCAACCTAACGTCTCGGCGGTGATATTATAAAACATTCATGGCGATTTGGCATCTACGTCTCCGTGGGACCTTCACATACACCAATAACGTAATATAGCCTAACCTAACCCAACCTAACATTTCGGCGGTAATATTTGACAACATTCCTGGCGAGTTGGCTTCTCCGTCTCCGTGGGACATTTATATACATCAATAACGTAATATAACGTTACCTAACCCAACCTATCATCCCGGCGGTAATATTTGATCACATTCCTGGTTTGGGGCCTCTACGTCTCCGCGGGACCTTTATATACATCTATAACGTGATATAACCTAACCTAACCCAACCTAACATCTCGGCGGTAATATTTGAAAACATTCATGGCGAGTTGGCATCTACGTCTCCGTGGGACCTTCATATACATCAATAACGTTATATAGCCTAACCTAACCCAACCTAACATTTCGGCGGTAATATTTGACAACATTCCTGGCGAGTTGGCTTCTCCGTCTCCGTGGGACATTTATATACATCAATAACGTAATATAACCTAACCTAACCCAACCTAACATCTCGGCTGTAATATTTGACAACATACCTGACAAGTTGGCCTCTGCGTCCCCGTGGAACCTTCATATACACCAATAACGAAATATAACCTAACCTAACCCAACCGATCATCTCGGCGGTAATATTTGAAAACATTCCTGGCGAGTTGGCATCTACATCTGCGTGGGACCTTCATATACATCAATAACGTAATATAGCCTAACCTAACCCAACCTAACATTTCGGCGGTAATATTTGACATCATTCCTGGCGAGTTGGCCTCTACGTCTCCGTTTGACCTTCATAAACATCAATAACGTAATATAACGTAACCTAACCCAACCTATCATCTCGGCGGTAATATTTGATCACATTCCTGGCTTGTTGGCCTCTACGTCTCCGCGGGACCTTTATATACATCTATAACGTGATATAACCTAACCTAACCCAACCTAACATCTCGGCGGTAATATTTGAAAACATTCATGGCGAGTTGGCATCTACGTCTCCGTGGGACCTTCATATACATCAATAACGTTATATAGCCTAACCTAACCCAACCTAACATTTCGGCGGTAATATTTGACAACATTCCTGGCGAGTTGGCTTCTCCGTCTCCGTGGGACATTTATATACATCAATAACGTAATATAACCTAACCTAACCCAACCTAACATCTCGGCGGTAATATTTGAAAACATTCCTGGCGAGGTGGCTTCTCCGTCACCGTGGGACCTTTATATACATCAATAACGTAATATAACCTAACCTAACCCAACCTAACGTCTCGGCGGTGATATTATAAAACATTCATGGCGAGTTGGCATCTACGTCTCCGTGGGACCTTCATATACATCAATAACGTTATATAGCCTAACCTAACCCAACCTAACATTTCGGCGGTAATATTTGACAACATTCCTGGCGAGTTGGCTTCTCCGTCTCCGTGGGACATTTATATATATCAATAACGTAATATAACCTAACCTAACCCAACCTAACATCTCGGCGGTAATATTTGAAAACATTCCTGGCGAGCTGGCTTCTCCGTCACCGTGGGACCTTTATATACATCAATAACGTAATATAACCTAACCTAACCCAACCTAACGTCTCGGCGGTGATATTATAAAACATTCATGGCGATTTGGCATCTACGTCTCCGTGGGACCTTCACATACACCAATAACGTAATATAGCCTAACCTAACCCAACCTAACATTTCGGCGGTAATATTTGACAACATTCCTGGCGAGTTGGCTTCTCCGTCTCCGTGGGACATTTATATACATCAATAACGTAATATAACGTTACCTAACCCAACCTATCATCCCGGCGGTAATATTTGATCACATTCCTGGTTTGGGGCCTCTACGTCTCCGCGGGACCTTTATATACATCTATAACGTGATATAACCTAACCTAACCCAACCTAACATCTCGGCGGTAATATTTGAAAACATTCATGGCGAGTTGGCATCTACGTCTCCGTGGGACCTTCATATACATCAATAACGTTATATAGCCTAACCTAACCCAACCTAACATTTCGGCGGTAATATTTGACAACATTCCTGGCGAGTTGGCTTCTCCGTCTCCGTGGGACATTTATATACATCAATAACGTAATATAACCTAACCTAACCAAACCTAACATCTCGGCGGTAATATTTGAAAACATTCATGTCGATTTGGCATCTACGTCTCCGTGGGACCTTCATATACATCAATAACGTAATATAGCCTAACCTAACCCAACCTATCATCTCGGCGGTAATATTTGATGACATTCCTGGCTTGTTGGCCTCTACGTCTCCGCGGGACCTTTATATACATCTATAACGTGATATAACCTAACCTAACCCAACCTAACATCTCGGCGGTAATATTTGAAAACATTCATGGCGAGTTGGCATCTACGTCTCCGTGGGACCTTCATATACATCAATAACGTTATATAGCCTAACCTAACCCAACCTAACATTTCGGCGGTAATATTTGACAACATTCCTGGCGAGTTGGCTTCTCCGTCTCCGTGGGACATTTATATACATCAATAACGTAATATAACCTAACCTAACCCAACCTAACATCTCGGCGGTAATATTTGAAAACATTCCTGGCGAGGTGGCTTCTCCGTCACCGTGGGACCTTTATATACATAAATAACGTAATATAACCTAACCTAACCCAACCTAACGTCTCGGCGGTGATATTATAAAACATTCATGGCGAGTTGGCATCTACGTCTCCGTGGGACCTTCATATACATCAATAACGTTATATAGCCTAACCTAACCCAACCTAACATTTCGGCGGTAATATTTGACAACATTCCTGGCGAGTTGGCTTCTCCGTCTCCGTGGGACATTTATATACATCAATAACGTAATATAACCTAACCTAACCCAACCTAACATCTTGGCGGTAATATTTGAAAACATTCCTGGCGAGCTGGCTTCTCCGTCACCGTGGGACCTTTATATACATCAATAACGTAATATAACCTAACCTAACCCAACCTAACGTCTCGGCGGTGATATTATAAAACATTCATGGCGATTTGGCATCTACGTCTCCGTGGGACCTTCACATACACCAATAACGTAATATAGCCTAACCTAACCTAACCTAACATTTCGGCGGTAATATTTGACAACATTCCTGGCGAGTTGGCTTCTCCGTCTCCGTGGGACATTTATATACATCAATAACGTAATATAACGTTACCTAACCCAACCTATCATCCCGGCGGTAATATTTGATCACATTCCTGGTTTGGGGCCTCTACGTCTCCGCGGGACCTTTATATACATCTATAACGTGATATAACCTAACCTAACCCAACCTAACATCTCGGCGGTAATATTTGAAAACATTCATGGCGAGTTGGCATCTACGTCTCCGTGGGACCTTCATATACATCAATAACGTTATATAGCCTAACCTAACCCAACCTAACATTTCGGCGGTAATATTTGACAACATTCCTGGCGAGTTGGCTTCTCCGTCTCCGTGGGACATTTATATACATCAATAACGTAATATAACCTAACCTAACCAAACCTAACATCTCGGCGGTAATATTTGATGACATTCCTGGCTTGTTGGCCTCTACGTCTCCGCGGGACCTTTATATACATCTATAACGTAATATAGCCTAACCTTACCCAACCTAACATCTCGGCGGTAATATTTGAAAACATTCATGGCGAGTTGGCATCTACGTCGCCGTGGTACATTTATATACATCAATAACGTAATATAACCTAACCTAACCCAACCTAACATTTCGGCGGTTATATTTGACATCATTCCTGGGGAGTTGGCCTCTACGTCTCCGTTTGACCTTCATAAACATCAATAACGTAATATAACGTAACCTAACCCAGCCTATCATCTCGGCGGTAATATTTGACAACATTCCTGGCGAGTTGGCTTCTCCTTCTCCGTGGGACATTTATATACATCAATAACGTAATATAACCTAACCTAACCCAACCTAACATCTCGGCGGTAATATTTGACAACATACCTGGCAAGTTGGCCTCTGCGTCTCCGTGGAACCTTCATATACATCAATAACGAAATATAGCCTAACCTAACCCATCCTAACATTTCGGCGGTAATATTTGACATCATTCCTGTCGAGTTGGCCTCTACGTCTCCGTTTGACCTTCATAAACATCAATAACGTAATATAACGTAACCTAACCCAACCTATCATCTCGGCGGTAATATTTGATCACATTCCCGGCTTGTTGGCCTCTACGTCTCCGCGGGACCTTTATATACATCTATAACGTGATATAACCTAACCTAACCCAACCTAACATCTCGGCGGTAATATTTGAAAACATACCTGGCGAGTTGGCCTCTACGTCTCCGTGGGACCTTTATATACATCAATAACGTAATATAACCTAACCTAACCCAACCTAACATCTCGGCTGTAATATTTGAAAACATACCTGGCGAGTTGGCCTCTACGTCTCCGTGGGACATTTATATAGATCAATAACGTAATATAACCAAACCTAACCCAACCTAACATCTCGGCGGTAATATTTGATCACATTCCTGGCTTGATGGCATCTACGTCTCCGCGGGACCTTTATATACATCGATAACGTGATATAACCTAACCTAACCCAACCTAACATCTCGGCGGTAATATTTGAAAACATTCCTGGCGAGTTGGACTCTACGTCACCGTGGGACCTTTATAGACATCCATAACGTAATATAACCTAACCTAACCCAACCTAACATCTCGGCGGTAATATTTGAAAACATTCATGGCGAGTTGGCCTCGACGTCTCCGTGGGACCTTTATATACATCAAGAACGTAATATAACCTAACCTAACCCAACCTAACACCTCGGCGGTAATATTTGAAAACATACCTGGCGAGTTGTCCTCTACGTCTCCGTGGGACCTTTATATACATCAATAAAGTAATATAACCTAACCTAACCAAACCTAACATCTCGGCGGTAATATTTGAAAACATTCATGTCGATTTGGCATCTACGTCTCCGTGGGACCTTCATATACATCAATAACGTAATATAGCCTAACCTAACCCAACCTATCATCTCGGCGGTAATATTTGATGACATTCCTGGCTTGTTGGCCTCTACGTCTCCGCGGGACCTTTATATACATCTATAACGTAATATAGCCTAACCTTACCCAACCTAACATCTCGGCGGTAATATTTGAAAACATTCATGGCGAGTTGGCATCTACGTCTCCGTGGTACATTTATATACATCAATAACGTAATATAACCTAACCTAACCCAACCTAACATTTCGGCGGTTATATTTGACATCATTCCTGGGGAGTTGGCCTCTACGTCTCCGTTTGACCTTCATAAACATCAATAACGTAATATAACGTAACCTAACCCAGCCTATCATCTCGGCGGTAATATTTGACAACATTCCTGGCGAGTTGGCTTCTCCTTCTCCGTGGGACATTTATATACATCAATAACGTAATATAACCTAACCTAACCCAACCTAACATCTCGGCGGTAATATTTGACAACATACCTGGCAAGTTGGCCTCTGCGTCTCCGTGGAACCTTCATATACATCAATAACGAAATATAGCCTAACCTAACCCATCATAACATTTCGGCGGTAATATTTGACATCATTCCTGTCGAGTTGGCCTCTACGTCTCCGTTTGACCTTCATAAACATCAATAACGTAATATAACGTAACCTAACCCAACCTATCATCTCGGCGGTAATATTTGATCACATTCCCGGCTTGTTGGCCTCTACGTCTCCGCGGGACCTTTACATACATCTATAACGTGATATAACCTAACCTAACCCAACCTAACATCTCGGCGGTAATATTTGAAAACATACCTGGCGAGTTGGCCTCTACGTCTCCGTGGGACCTTTATATACATCAATAACGTAATATAACCTAACCTAACCCAACCTAACATCTCGGCTGTAATATTTGAAAACATACCTGGCGAGTTGGCCTCTACGTCTCCGTGGGACATTTATATAGATCAATAACGTAATATAACCAAACCTAACCCAACCTAACATCTCGGCGGTAATATTTGATCACATTCCTGGCTTGATGGCATCTACGTCTCCGCGGGACCTTTATATACATCGATAACGTGATATAACCTAACCTAACCCAACCTAACATCTCGGCGGTAATATTTGAAAACATTCCTGGCGAGTTGGACTCTACGTCACCGTGGGACCTTTATAGACATCCATAACGTAATATAACCTAACCTAACCCAACCTAACATCTCGGCGGTAATATTTGAAAACATTCATGGCGAGTTGGCCTCGACGTCTCCGTGGGACCTTTATATACATCAAGAACGTAATATAACCTAACCTAACCCAACCTAACACCTCGGAGGTAATATTTGAAAACATACCTGGCGAGTTGGCCTCTACGTCTCCGTGGGACCTTTATATACATCAATAAAGTAATATAACCTAACCTAACCAAACCTAACATCTCGGCGGTAATATTTGAAAACATTCATGTCGATTTGGCATCTACGTCTCCGTGGGACCATCATATACATCAATAACGTAATATAGCCTAACCTAACCCAACCTAACATTTCGGCGGTAACATTTGACAACATTCCTGGCGAGTTGGCTTCTCCGTCTCCGTGGGACATTTATATACATCAATAACGTAATATAACCTAACCTAACCCAACCTAACATCTCGGCGGTAATATTTGACAACATTCCTGGCAAGTTGGCCTCTGCGTCTCCGTGGAACCTTCATATACATTAATAACGAAATATAACCTAACCTAACCCAACCTAACATCTCGGCGGTAATATTTGAAAACATTCCTGGCGATTTGGCATCTACGTCTCCGTGGGACCTTCATATACATCAATAACGTAATATAGCCTAACCTAACCCAACCTAACATTTCGGCGGTAATATTTGACATCATTCCTGGCGAGATGGCCTCTACGTCTCCGTTTGACCTTCATAAACATCAATAACGTAATATAACGTAACCTAACCCAACCTATCATCTCGGCGGTAATATTTGATCACATTCCTGGCTTGTTGGCCTCTACGTCTCCGCGGGACCTTTATATACATCTATAACGTGATATAACCTAACCTAACCCAACCTAACATCTCGGCGGTAGTGTTTGAAAACATTCATGGCGAGTTGGCATCTACGTCTCCGTGGGACCTTCATATACATCAATAACGTAATATAGCCTAACCTAACCTAACCTAACATTTCGGCGGTAATATTTGACATCATTCCTGTCGAGTTGGCCTCTACGTCTCCGTTTGACCTTCATAAACATGAATAACGTAATATAACGTAACCTAACCCAACCCATCATCTCGGCGGTAATATTTGATCACATTCCTGGCTTGTTGGCCTCTACGTCTCCGCGGGAACTTTATATACATCTATAACGTGATATAACCTAACCTAACCCAACCTAACATCTCGGCGGTAATATTTGAAAACATTCCTGGCGAGTTGGCCACGACGTCTCCGTGGGACCTTTATATACATCAGTAACGTAATATAACCTAACCTAACCCAACCTATCATCTCGGCGGTAATATTTGATCACATTCCTGGCTTGTTGGCCTCTACATCTCCGCGGGACCTTTATATACATCTATAACGTGATATAACCTAACCTAACCCAACCTAACATCTCGGCGGTAATATTTGAAAACATTCATGGCGAGTTGGCATCTACGTCTCCGTGGGACCTTCATATACATCAATAACGTTATATAGCCTAACCTAACCCAACCTAACATTTCGGCGGTAATATTTGACAACATTCCTGGCGAGTTGGCTTCTCCGTCTCCGTGGGACATTTATATACATCAATAACGTAATATAACCTAACCTAACCCAACCTAACATCTCGGCGGTAATATTTGAAAACATTCCTGGCGAGGTGGCTTCTCCGTCACCGTGGGACCTTTATATACATCAATAACGTAATATAACCTAACCTAACCCAACCTAACGTCTCGGCGGTGATATTATAAAACATTCATGGCGAGTTGGCATCTACGTCTCCGTGGGACCTTCATATACATCAATAACGTTATATAGCCTAACCTAACCCAACCTAACATTTCGGCGGTAATATTTGACAACATTCCTGGCGAGTTGGCTTCTCCGTCTCCGTGGGACATTTATATACATCAATAACGTAATATAACCTAACCTAACCCAACCTAACATCTCGGCGGTAATATTTGAAAACATTCCTGGCGAGCTGGCTTCTCCGTCACCGTGGGACCTTTATATACATCAATAACGTAATATAACCTAACCTAACCCAACCTAACGTCTCGGCGGTGATATTATAAAACATTCATGGCGATTTGGCATCTACGTCCCCGTGGGACCTTCACATACACCAATAACGTAATATAGCCTAACCTAACCCAACCTAACATTTCGGCGGTAATATTTGACAACATTCCTGGCGAGTTGGCTTCTCCGTCTCCGTGGGACATTTATATACATCAATAACGTAATATAACGTTACCTAACCCAACCTATCATCCCGGCGGTAATATTTGATCACATTCCTGGTTTGGGGCCTCTACGTCTCCGCGGGACCTTTATATACATCTATAACGTGATATAACCTAACCTAACCCAACCTAACATCTCGGCGGTAATATTTGAAAACATTCATGGCGAGTTGGCATCTACGTCTCCGTGGGACCTTCATATACATCAATAACGTTATATAGCCTAACCTAACCCAACCTAACATTTCGGCGGTAATATTTGACAACATTCCTGGCGAGTTGGCTTCTCCGTCTCCGTGGGACATTTATATACATCAATAACGTAATATAACCTAACCTAACCAAACCTAACATCTCGGCGGTAATATTTGAAAACATTCATGTCGATTTGGCATCTACGTCTCCGTGGGACCTTCATATACATCAATAACGTAATATAGCCTAACCTAACCCAACCTATCATCTCGGCGGTAATATTTGATGACATTCCTGGCTTGTTGGCCTCTACGTCTCCGCGGGACCTTTATATACATCTATAACGTAATATAGCCTAACCTTACCCAACCTAACATCTCGGCGGTAATATTTGAAAACATTCATGGCGAGTTGGCATCTACGTCTCCGTGGTACATTTATATACATCAATAACGTAATATAACCTAACCTAACCCAACCTAACATTTCGGCGGTTATATTTGACATCATTCCTGGGGAGTTGGCCTCTACGTCTCCGTTTGACCTTCATAAACATCAATAACGTAATATAACGTAACCTAACCCAACCTATCATCTCGGCGGTAATATTTGATCACATTCCCGGCTTGTTGGCCTCTACGTCTCCGCGGGACCTTTATATACATCTATAACGTGATATAACCTAACCTAACCCAACCTAACATCTCGGCGGTAATATTTGAAGACATACCTGGCGAGTTGGCCTCTACGTCTCCGTGGGACCTTTATATACATCAATAACGTAATATAACCTAACCTAACCCAACCTAACATCTCGGCGGTAATATTTGAAAACATACCTGGCGAGTTGGCCTCTACGTCTCCGTGGGACCTTTATATACATCAATAACGTAATATAACCAAACCTAACCCAACCTAACATCTCGGCGGTAATATTTGATCACATTCCTGGCTTGATGGCATATACGTCTCCGCGGGACCTTTATATACATCGATAACGTGATATAACCTAACCTAACCCAACCTAACATCTCGGCGGTAATATTTGAAAACATTCCTGGCGAGTTGGACTCTACGTCACCGTGGGACCTTTATAGACATCCATAACGTAATATAACCTAACCTAACCCAACCTAACATTTCGGCGGTAATATTTGACAACATTCCTGGCGAGTTGGCTTCTCCGTCTCCGTGGGACAATTATATACATCAATAACGTAATATAACGTTACCTAACCCAACCTATCATCCCGGCGGTAAAATTTGATCACATTCCTGGTTTGGGGCCTCTACGTCTCCGCGGGACCTTTATATACATCTATAACGTGATATAACCTAACCTAACCCAACCTAACATCTCGGCGGTAATATTTGAAAACATTCCTGGCGAGTTGGACTCTACGTCACCGTGGGACCTTTATAGACATCCATAACGTAATATAACATAACCTAACCCAACCTAACATCTCGGCGGTAATATTTGAAAACATTCCTGGCCAGTTGGCCTCGACGTCTCCGTGGGACCTTTATATACATCAATAACGTAATATAACCTAACCTAACCCAACCTAACACCTCGGCGGTAATATTTGAAAACATACCTGGCGAGTTGGCCTCTACGTCTCCGTGGGACCTTTATATACATCACTAAAGTAATATAACCTAACCTAACCCAACCTAACATTTCGGCGGTAATATTTGACATCATTCCTGGCGAGTTGGCCTCTACGTCTCCGTTTGACCTTCATAAACATCAATAACGTAATATAACGTAACCTAACCCAACCTATCATCTCGGCGGTAATATTTGATCACATTCCTGGCTTGTTGGCCTCTACGTCTCCGCGGGACCTTTATATACATCTATAACGTGATATAACCTAACCTATCCCAACCTAACATCTCGGCGTTAATATTTGAAAACATACCTGGCGATTTGGCCTCTACGTCTCCGCGGGACCTTTATATACATCTATAACGTGATATAACCTAACCTAACCCAACCTAACATCTCGGCGGTAGTGTTTGAAAACATTCATGGCGAGTTGGCATCTACGTCTCCGTGGGACCTTCATATACATCAATAACGTAATATAGCCTAACCTAACCCAACCTAACATCTCGGCTGTAATATTTGACAACATACCTGACAAGTTGGCCTCTGCGTCCCCGTGGAACCTTCATATACACCAATAACGAAATATAACCTAACCTAACCCAACCGATCATCTCGGCGGTAATATTTGAAAACATTCCTGGCGAGTTGGCATCTACATCTGCGTGGGACCTTCATATACATCAATAACGTAATATAGCCTAACCTAACCCAACCTAACATTTCGGCGGTAATATTTGACATCATTCCTGGCGAGTTGGCCTCTACGTCTCCGTTTGACCTTCATAAACATCAAGAACGTAATATAACGTAACCTAACCCAACCTATCATCTCGGCGGTAATATTTGATCACATTCCTGGCTTGTTGGCCTCTACGTCTCCGCGGGACCTTTATATACATCTATAACGTGATATAACCTAACCTAACCCAACCTAACATCTCGGCGGTAATATTTGAAAACATTCATGGCGAGTTGGCATCTACGTCTCCGTGGGACCTTCATATACATCAATAACGTTATATAGCCTAACCTAACCCAACCTAACATTTCGGCGGTAATATTTGACAACATTCCTGGCGAGTTGGCTTCTCCGTCTCCGTGGGACATTTATATACATCAATAACGTAATATAACCTAACCTAACCCAACCTAACATCTCGGCGGTAATATTTGAAAACATTCCTGGCGAGGTGGCTTCTCCGTCACCGTGGGACCTTTATATACATCAATAACGTAATATAACCTAACCTAACCCAACCTAACGTCTCGGCGGTGATATTATAAAACATTCATGGCGAGTTGGCATCTACGTCTCCGTGGGACCTTCATATACATTAATAACGTTATATAGCCTAACCTAACCCAACCTAACATTTCGGCGGTAATATTTGACAACATTCCTGGCGAGTTGGCTTCTCCGTCTCCGTGGGACATTTATATACATCAATAACGTAATATAACGTTACCTAACCCAACCTATCATCCCGGCGGTAAAATTTGATCACATTCCTGGTTTGGGGCCTCTACGTCTCCGCGGGACCTTTATATACATCTATAACGTGATATAACCTAACCTAACCCAACCTAACATCTCGGCGGTAATATTTGAAAACATTCCTGGCGAGTTGGACTCTACGTCACCGTGGGACCTTTATAGACATCCATAACGTAATATAACATAACCTAACCCAACCTAACATCTCGGCGGTAATATTTGAAAACATTCCTGGCCAGTTGGCCTCGACGTCTCCGTGGGACCTTTATATACATCAATAACGTAATATAACCTAACCTAACCCAACCTAACACCTCGGCGGTAATATTTGAAAACATACCTGGCGAGTTGGCCTCTACGTCTCCGTGGGACCTTTATATACATCACTAAAGTAATATAACATAACCTAACCCAACCTAACATTTCGGCGGTAATATTTGACATCATTCCTGGCGAGTTGGCCTCTACGTCTCCGTTTGACCTTCATAAACATCAATAACGTAATATAGCCTAACCTAACCCAACCTAACATTTCGGCGGTAATATTTGACATCATTCCTGGCGAGATGGCCTCTACGTCTCCGTTTGACCTTCATAAACATCAATAACGTAATATAACGTAACCTAACCCAACCTATCATCTCGGCGGTAATATTTGATCACATTCCTGGCTTGTTGGCCTCTACGTCTCCGCGGGACCTTTATATACATCTATAACGTGATATAACCTAACCTAACCCAACCTAACATCTCGGCGGTAGTGTTTGAAAACATTCATGGCGAGTTGGCATCTACGTCTTCGTGGGACCTTCATATACATCAATAACGTAATATAGCCTAACCTAACCTAACCTAACATTTCGGCGGTAATATTTGACATCATTCCTGTCGAGTTGGCCTCTACGTCTCCGTTTGACCTTCATAAACATGAATAACGTAATATAACGTAACCTAACCCAACCCATCATCTCGGCGGTAATATTTGATCACATTCCTGGCTTGTTGGCCTCTACGTCTCCGCGGGAACTTTATATACATCTATAACGTGATATAACCTAACCTAACCCAACCTAACATCTCGGCGGTAATATTTGAAAACATTCCTGGCGAGTTGGCCACGACGTCTCCGTGGGACCTTTATATACATCAGTAACGTAATATAACCTAACCTAACCCAACCTATCATCTCGGCGGTAATATTTGATCACATTCCTGGCTTGTTGGCCTCTACATCTCCGCGGGACCTTTATATACATCTATAACGTGATATAACCTAACCTAACCCAACCTAACATCTCGGCGGTAATATTTGAAAACATTCATGGCGAGTTGGCATCTACGTCTCCGTGGGACCTTCATATACATCAATAACGTTATATAGCCTAACCTAACCCAACCTAACATTTCGGCGGTAATATTTGACAACATTCCTGGCGAGTTGGCTTCTCCGTCTCCGTGGGACATTTATATACATCAATAACGTAATATAACCTAACCTAACCAAACCTAACATCTCGGCGGTAATATTTGAAAACATTCATGTCGATTTGGCATCTACGTCTCCGTGGGACCTTCATATACATCAATAACGTAATATAGCCTAACCTAACCCAACCTATCATCTCGGCGGTAATATTTGATGACATTCCTGGCTTGTTGGCCTCTACGTCTCCGCGGGACCTTTATATACATCTATAACGTAATATAGCCTAACCTTACCCAACCTAACATCTCGGCGGTAATATTTGAAAACATTCATGGCGAGTTGGCATCTACGTCGCCGTGGTACATTTATATACATCAATAACGTAATATAACCTAACCTAACCCAACCTAACATTTCGGCGGTTATATTTGACATCATTCCTGGGGAGTTGGCCTCTACGTCTCCGTTTGACCTTCATAAACATCAATAACGTAATATAACGTAACCTAACCCAGCCTATCATCTCGGCGGTAATATTTGACAACATTCCTGGCGAGTTGGCTTCTCCTTCTCCGTGGGACATTTATATACATCAATAACGTAATATAACCTAACCTAACCCAACCTAACATCTCGGCGGTAATATTTGACAACATACCTGGCAAGTTGGCCTCTGCGTCTCCGTGGAACCTTCATATACATCAATAACGAAATATAGCCTAACCTAACCCATCCTAACATTTCGGCGGTAATATTTGACATCATTCCTGTCGAGTTGGCCTCTACGTCTCCGTTTGACCTTCATAAACATCAATAACGTAATATAACGTAACCTAACCCAACCTATCATCTCGGCGGTAATATTTGATCACATTCCCGGCTTGTTGGCCTCTACGTCTCCGCGGGACCTTTATATACATCTATAACGTGATATAACCTAACCTAACCCAACCTAACATCTCGGCGGTAATATTTGAAAACATACCTGGCGAGTTGGCCTCTACGTCTCCGTGGGACCTTTATATACATCAATAACGTAATATAACCTAACCTAACCCAACCTAACATCTCGGCTGTAATATTTGAAAACATACCTGGCGAGTTGGCCTCTACGTCTCCGTGGGACATTTATATAGATCAATAACGTAATATAACCAAACCTAACCCAACCTAACATCTCGGCGGTAATATTTGATCACATTCCTGGCTTGATGGCATCTACGTCTCCGCGGGACCTTTATATACATCGATAACGTGATATAACCTAACCTAACCCAACCTAACATCTCGGCGGTAATATTTGAAAACATTCCTGGCGAGTTGGACTCTACGTCACCGTGGGACCTTTATAGACATCCATAACGTAATATAACCTAACCTAACCCAACCTAACATCTCGGCGGTAATATTTGAAAACATTCATGGCGAGTTGGCCTCGACGTCTCCGTGGGACCTTTATATACATCAAGAACGTAATATAACCTAACCTAACCCAACCTAACACCTCGGCGGTAATATTTGAAAACATACCTGGCGAGTTGTCCTCTACGTCTCCGTGGGACCTTTATATACATCAATAAAGTAATATAACCTAACCTAACCAAACCTAACATCTCGGCGGTAATATTTGAAAACATTCATGTCGATTTGGCATCTACGTCTCCGTGGGACCTTCATATACATCAATAACGTAATATAGCCTAACCTAACCCAACCTATCATCTCGGCGGTAATATTTGATGACATTCCTGGCTTGTTGGCCTCTACGTCTCCGCGGGACCTTTATATACATCTATAACGTAATATAGCCTAACCTTACCCAACCTAACATCTCGGCGGTAATATTTGAAAACATTCATGGCGAGTTGGCATCTACGTCTCCGTGGTACATTTATATACATCAATAACGTAATATAACCTAACCTAACCCAACCTAACATTTCGGCGGTTATATTTGACATCATTCCTGGGGAGTTGGCCTCTACGTCTCCGTTTGACCTTCATAAACATCAATAACGTAATATAACGTAACCTAACCCAGCCTATCATCTCGGCGGTAATATTTGACAACATTCCTGGCGAGTTGGCTTCTCCTTCTCCGTGGGACATTTATATACATCAATAACGTAATATAACCTAACCTAACCCAACCTAACATCTCGGCGGTAATATTTGACAACATACCTGGCAAGTTGGCCTCTGCGTCTCCGTGGAACCTTCATATACATCAATAACGAAATATAGCCTAACCTAACCCATCATAACATTTCGGCGGTAATATTTGACATCATTCCTGTCGAGTTGGCCTCTACGTCTCCGTTTGACCTTCATAAACATCAATAACGTAATATAACGTAACCTAACCCAACCTATCATCTCGGCGGTAATATTTGATCACATTCCCGGCTTGTTGGCCTCTACGTCTCCGCGGGACCTTTACATACATCTATAACGTGATATAACCTAACCTAACCCAACCTAACATCTCGGCGGTAATATTTGAAAACATACCTGGCGAGTTGGCCTCTACGTCTCCGTGGGACCTTTATATACATCAATAACGTAATATAACCTAACCTAACCCAACCTAACATCTCGGCTGTAATATTTGAAAACATACCTGGCGAGTTGGCCTCTACGTCTCCGTGGGACATTTATATAGATCAATAACGTAATATAACCAAACCTAACCCAACCTAACATCTCGGCGGTAATATTTGATCACATTCCTGGCTTGATGGCATCTACGTCTCCGCGGGACCTTTATATACATCGATAACGTGATATAACCTAACCTAACCCAACCTAACATCTCGGCGGTAATATTTGAAAACATTCCTGGCGAGTTGGACTCTACGTCACCGTGGGACCTTTATAGACATCCATAACGTAATATAACCTAACCTAACCCAACCTAACATCTCGGCGGTAATATTTGAAAACATTCATGGCGAGTTGGCCTCGACGTCTCCGTGGGACCTTTATATACATCAAGAACGTAATATAACCTAACCTAACCCAACCTAACACCTCGGAGGTAATATTTGAAAACATACCTGGCGAGTTGGCCTCTACGTCTCCGTGGGACCTTTATATACATCAATAAAGTAATATAACCTAACCTAACCAAACCTAACATCTCGGCGGTAATATTTGAAAACATTCATGTCGATTTGGCATCTACGTCTCCGTGGGACCATCATATACATCAATAACGTAATATAGCCTAACCTAACCCAACCTAACATTTCGGCGGTAACATTTGACAACATTCCTGGCGAGTTGGCTTCTCCGTCTCCGTGGGACATTTATATACATCAATAACGTAATATAACCTAACCTAACCCAACCTAACATCTCGGCGGTAATATTTGACAACATTCCTGGCAAGTTGGCCTCTGCGTCTCCGTGGAACCTTCATATACATTAATAACGAAATATAACCTAACCTAACCCAACCTAACATCTCGGCGGTAATATTTGAAAACATTCCTGGCGATTTGGCATCTACGTCTCCGTGGGACCTTCATATACATCAATAACGTAATATAGCCTAACCTAACCCAACCTAACATTTCGGCGGTAATATTTGACATCATTCCTGGCGAGATGGCCTCTACGTCTCCGTTTGACCTTCATAAACATCAATAACGTAATATAACGTAACCTAACCCAACCTATCATCTCGGCGGTAATATTTGATCACATTCCTGGCTTGTTGGCCTCTACGTCTCCGCGGGACCTTTATATACATCTATAACGTGATATAACCTAACCTAACCCAACCTAACATCTCGGCGGTAGTGTTTGAAAACATTCATGGCGAGTTGGCATCTACGTCTCCGTGGGACCTTCATATACATCAATAACGTAATATAGCCTAACCTAACCTAACCTAACATTTCGGCGGTAATATTTGACATCATTCCTGTCGAGTTGGCCTCTACGTCTCCGTTTGACCTTCATAAACATGAATAACGTAATATAACGTAACCTAACCCAACCCATCATCTCGGCGGTAATATTTGATCACATTCCTGGCTTGTTGGCCTCTACGTCTCCGCGGGAACTTTATATACATCTATAACGTGATATAACCTAACCTAACCCAACCTAACATCTCGGCGGTAATATTTGAAAACATTCCTGGCGAGTTGGCCACGACGTCTCCGTGGGACCTTTATATACATCAGTAACGTAATATAACCTAACCTAACCCAACCTATCATCTCGGCGGTAATATTTGATCACATTCCTGGCTTGTTGGCCTCTACATCTCCGCGGGACCTTTATATACATCTATAACGTGATATAACCTAACCTAACCCAACCTAACATCTCGGCGGTAATATTTGAAAACATTCATGGCGAGTTGGCATCTACGTCTCCGTGGGACCTTCATATACATCAATAACGTTATATAGCCTAACCTAACCCAACCTAACATTTCGGCGGTAATATTTGACAACATTCCTGGCGAGTTGGCTTCTCCGTCTCCGTGGGACATTTATATACATCAATAACGTAATATAACCTAACCTAACCCAACCTAACATCTCGGCGGTAATATTTGAAAACATTCCTGGCGAGGTGGCTTCTCCGTCACCGTGGGACCTTTATATACATCAATAACGTAATATAACCTAACCTAACCCAACCTAACGTCTCGGCGGTGATATTATAAAACATTCATGGCGAGTTGGCATCTACGTCTCCGTGGGACCTTCATATACATCAATAACGTTATATAGCCTAACCTAACCCAACCTAACATTTCGGCGGTAATATTTGACAACATTCCTGGCGAGTTGGCTTCTCCGTCTCCGTGGGACATTTATATACATCAATAACGTAATATAACCTAACCTAACCCAACCTAACATCTCGGCGGTAATATTTGAAAACATTCCTGGCGAGCTGGCTTCTCCGTCACCGTGGGACCTTTATATACATCAATAACGTAATATAACCTAACCTAACCCAACCTAACGTCTCGGCGGTGATATTATAAAACATTCATGGCGATTTGGCATCTACGTCCCCGTGGGACCTTCACATACACCAATAACGTAATATAGCCTAACCTAACCCAACCTAACATTTCGGCGGTAATATTTGACAACATTCCTGGCGAGTTGGCTTCTCCGTCTCCGTGGGACATTTATATACATCAATAACGTAATATAACGTTACCTAACCCAACCTATCATCCCGGCGGTAATATTTGATCACATTCCTGGTTTGGGGCCTCTACGTCTCCGCGGGACCTTTATATACATCTATAACGTGATATAACCTAACCTAACCCAACCTAACATCTCGGCGGTAATATTTGAAAACATTCATGGCGAGTTGGCATCTACGTCTCCGTGGGACCTTCATATACATCAATAACGTTATATAGCCTAACCTAACCCAACCTAACATTTCGGCGGTAATATTTGACAACATTCCTGGCGAGTTGGCTTCTCCGTCTCCGTGGGACATTTATATACATCAATAACGTAATATAACCTAACCTAACCAAACCTAACATCTCGGCGGTAATATTTGAAAACATTCATGTCGATTTGGCATCTACGTCTCCGTGGGACCTTCATATACATCAATAACGTAATATAGCCTAACCTAACCCAACCTATCATCTCGGCGGTAATATTTGATGACATTCCTGGCTTGTTGGCCTCTACGTCTCCGCGGGACCTTTATATACATCTATAACGTAATATAGCCTAACCTTACCCAACCTAACATCTCGGCGGTAATATTTGAAAACATTCATGGCGAGTTGGCATCTACGTCTCCGTGGTACATTTATATACATCAATAACGTAATATAACCTAACCTAACCCAACCTAACATTTCGGCGGTTATATTTGACATCATTCCTGGGGAGTTGGCCTCTACGTCTCCGTTTGACCTTCATAAACATCAATAACGTAATATAACGTAACCTAACCCAACCTATCATCTCGGCGGTAATATTTGATCACATTCCCGGCTTGTTGGCCTCTACGTCTCCGCGGGACCTTTATATACATCTATAACGTGATATAACCTAACCTAACCCAACCTAACATCTCGGCGGTAATATTTGAAGACATACCTGGCGAGTTGGCCTCTACGTCTCCGTGGGACCTTTATATACATCAATAACGTAATATAACCTAACCTAACCCAACCTAACATCTCGGCGGTAATATTTGAAAACATACCTGGCGAGTTGGCCTCTACGTCTCCGTGGGACCTTTATATACATCAATAACGTAATATAACCAAACCTAACCCAACCTAACATCTCGGCGGTAATATTTGATCACATTCCTGGCTTGATGGCATATACGTCTCCGCGGGACCTTTATATACATCGATAACGTGATATAACCTAACCTAACCCAACCTAACATCTCGGCGGTAATATTTGAAAACATTCCTGGCGAGTTGGACTCTACGTCACCGTGGGACCTTTATAGACATCCATAACGTAATATAACCTAACCTAACCCAACCTAACATTTCGGCGGTAATATTTGACAACATTCCTGGCGAGTTGGCTTCTCCGTCTCCGTGGGACAATTATATACATCAATAACGTAATATAACGTTACCTAACCCAACCTATCATCCCGGCGGTAAAATTTGATCACATTCCTGGTTTGGGGCCTCTACGTCTCCGCGGGACCTTTATATACATCTATAACGTGATATAACCTAACCTAACCCAACCTAACATCTCGGCGGTAATATTTGAAAACATTCCTGGCGAGTTGGACTCTACGTCACCGTGGGACCTTTATAGACATCCATAACGTAATATAACATAACCTAACCCAACCTAACATCTCGGCGGTAATATTTGAAAACATTCCTGGCCAGTTGGCCTCGACGTCTCCGTGGGACCTTTATATACATCAATAACGTAATATAACCTAACCTAACCCAACCTAACACCTCGGCGGTAATATTTGAAAACATACCTGGCGAGTTGGCCTCTACGTCTCCGTGGGACCTTTATATACATCACTAAAGTAATATAACCTAACCTAACCCAACCTAACATTTCGGCGGTAATATTTGACATCATTCCTGGCGAGTTGGCCTCTACGTCTCCGTTTGACCTTCATAAACATCAATAACGTAATATAACGTAACCTAACCCAACCTATCATCTCGGCGGTAATATTTGATCACATTCCTGGCTTGTTGGCCTCTACGTCTCCGCGGGACCTTTATATACATCTATAACGTGATATAACCTAACCTATCCCAACCTAACATCTCGGCGTTAATATTTGAAAACATACCTGGCGATTTGGCCTCTACGTCTCCGCGGGACCTTTATATACATCTATAACGTGATATAACCTAACCTAACCCAACCTAACATCTCGGCGGTAGTGTTTGAAAACATTCATGGCGAGTTGGCATCTACGTCTCCGTGGGACCTTCATATACATCAATAACGTAATATAGCCTAACCTAACCCAACCTAACATCTCGGCTGTAATATTTGACAACATACCTGACAAGTTGGCCTCTGCGTCCCCGTGGAACCTTCATATACACCAATAACGAAATATAACCTAACCTAACCCAACCGATCATCTCGGCGGTAATATTTGAAAACATTCCTGGCGAGTTGGCATCTACATCTGCGTGGGACCTTCATATACATCAATAACGTAATATAGCCTAACCTAACCCAACCTAACATTTCGGCGGTAATATTTGACATCATTCCTGGCGAGTTGGCCTCTACGTCTCCGTTTGACCTTCATAAACATCAAGAACGTAATATAACGTAACCTAACCCAACCTATCATCTCGGCGGTAATATTTGATCACATTCCTGGCTTGTTGGCCTCTACGTCTCCGCGGGACCTTTATATACATCTATAACGTGATATAACCTAACCTAACCCAACCTAACATCTCGGCGGTAATATTTGAAAACATTCATGGCGAGTTGGCATCTACGTCTCCGTGGGACCTTCATATACATCAATAACGTTATATAGCCTAACCTAACCCAACCTAACATTTCGGCGGTAATATTTGACAACATTCCTGGCGAGTTGGCTTCTCCGTCTCCGTGGGACATTTATATACATCAATAACGTAATATAACCTAACCTAACCCAACCTAACATCTCGGCGGTAATATTTGAAAACATTCCTGGCGAGGTGGCTTCTCCGTCACCGTGGGACCTTTATATACATCAATAACGTAATATAACCTAACCTAACCCAACCTAACGTCTCGGCGGTGATATTATAAAACATTCATGGCGAGTTGGCATCTACGTCTCCGTGGGACCTTCATATACATTAATAACGTTATATAGCCTAACCTAACCCAACCTAACATTTCGGCGGTAATATTTGACAACATTCCTGGCGAGTTGGCTTCTCCGTCTCCGTGGGACATTTATATACATCAATAACGTAATATAACGTTACCTAACCCAACCTATCATCCCGGCGGTAAAATTTGATCACATTCCTGGTTTGGGGCCTCTACGTCTCCGCGGGACCTTTATATACATCTATAACGTGATATAACCTAACCTAACCCAACCTAACATCTCGGCGGTAATATTTGAAAACATTCCTGGCGAGTTGGACTCTACGTCACCGTGGGACCTTTATAGACATCCATAACGTAATATAACATAACCTAACCCAACCTAACATCTCGGCGGTAATATTTGAAAACATTCCTGGCCAGTTGGCCTCGACGTCTCCGTGGGACCTTTATATACATCAATAACGTAATATAACCTAACCTAACCCAACCTAACACCTCGGCGGTAATATTTGAAAACATACCTGGCGAGTTGGCCTCTACGTCTCCGTGGGACCTTTATATACATCACTAAAGTAATATAACATAACCTAACCCAACCTAACATTTCGGCGGTAATATTTGACATCATTCCTGGCGAGTTGGCCTCTACGTCTCCGTTTGACCTTCATAAACATCAATAACGTAATATAACGTAACCTAACCCAACCTATCATCTCGGCGGTAATATTTGATCACATTCCTGGCTTGTTGGCCTCTACGTCTCCGCGGGACCTTTATATACATCTATAACGTGATATAACCTAACCTAACCCAACCTAACATCTCGGCGTTAATATTTGAAAACATACCTGGCGAGTTGGCCTCTACGTCTCCGCGGGACCTTTATATACATCTATAACGTGATATAACCTAACCTAACCCAACCTAACATCTCGGCGGTAATATTTGAAAACATTCATGGCGAGTTGGTATCTACGTCTCCGTGGGACCTTCATATACATCAATAACGTTATATAGCCTAACCTAACCCAACCTAACATTTCGGCGGTAATATTTGACAACATTCCTGGCGAGTTGGCTTCTCCGTCTCCGTGGGACATTTATATACATCAATAACGTAATATAACCTAACCTAACCCAACCTAACATCTCGGCGGTAATATTTGAAAACATTCCTGGCGAGGTGGCTTCTCCGTTACCGTGGGACCTTTATATACATCAATAACGTAATATAACCTAACCTAACCCAACCTAACGTCTCGGCGGTGATATTATAAAACATTCATGGCGAGTTGGCATCTACGTCTCCGTGGGACCTTCATATACATCAATAACGTTATATAGCCTAACCTAACCCAACCTAACATTTCGGCGGTAATATTTGACAACATTCCTGGCGAGTTGGCTTCTCCTTCTCCGTGGGACATTTATATACATCAATAACGTAATATAACCTAACCTAACCCAACCTAACATCTCGGCGGTAATATTTGAAAACATTCCTGGCGAGCTGGCTTCTCCGTCACCGTGGGACCTTTATATACATCAATAACGTAATATAACCTAACCTAACCCAACCTAACGTCTCGGCGGTGATATTATAAAACATTCATGGCGATTTGGCATCTACGTCTCCGTGGGACCTTCACATACACCAATAACGTAATATAGCCTAACCTAACCCAACCTAACATTTCGGCGGTAATATTTGACAACATTCCTGGCGAGTTGGCTTCTCCGTCTCCGTGGGACATTTATATACATCAATAACGTAATATAACGTTACCTAACCCAACCTATCATCCCGGCGGTAATATTTGATCACATTCCTGGTTTGGGGCCTCTACGTCTCCGCGGGACCTTTATATACATCTATAACGTGATATAAGCTAACCTAACCCAACCTAACATCTCGGCGGTAATATTTGAAAACATTCATGGCGAGTTGGCATCTACGTCTCCGTGGGACCTTCATATACATCAATAACGTTATATAGCCTAACCTAACCCAACCTAAAATTTCGGCGGTAATATTTGACAACATTCCTGGCGAGTTGGCTTCTCCGTCTCCGTGGGACATTTATATACATCAATAACGTAATATAACCTAACCTAACCAAACCTAACATCTCGGCGGTAATATTTGAAAACATTCATGTCGATTTGGCATCTACGTCTCCGTGGGACCTTCATATACATCAATAACGTAATATAGCCTAACCTAACCCTACCTATCATCTCGGCGGTAATATTTGATGACATTCCTGGCTTGTTGGCCTCTACGTCTCCGCGGGACCTTTATATACATCTATAACGTAATATAGCCTAACCTTACCCAACCTAACATCTCGGCGGTAATATTTGAAAACATTCATGGCGAGTTGGCATCTACGTCTCCGTGGTACATTTATATACATCAATAACGTAATATAACCTAACCTAACCCAACCTAACATTTCGGCGGTTATATTTGACATCATTCCTGGGGAGTTGGCCTCTACGTCTCCGTTTGACCTTCATAAACATCAATAACGTAATATAACGTAACCTAACCCAGCCTATCATCTCGGCGGTAATATTTGACAAAATTCCTGGCGAGTTGGCTTCTCCTTCTCCGTGGGACATTTATATACATCAATAACGTAATATAACCTAACCTAACCCAACCTAACATCTCGGCGGTAATATTTGACAACATACCTGGCAAGTTGGCCTCTGCGTCTCCGTGGAACCTTCATATACATCAATAACGAAATATAGCCTAACCTAACCCATCCTAACATTTCGGCGGTAATATTTGACATCATTCCTGTCGAGTTGGCCTCTACGTCTCCGTTTGACCTTCATAAACATCAATAACGTAATATAACGTAACCTAACCCAACCTATCATCTCGGCGGTAATATTTGATCACATTCCCGGCTTGTTGGCCTCTACGTCTCCGCGGGACCTTTATATACATCTATAACGTGATATAACCTAACCTAACCCAACCTAACATCTCGGCGGTAATATTTGAAAACATACCTGGCGAGTTGGCCTCTACGTCTCCGTGGGACCTTTATATACATCAATAACGTAATATAACCTAACCTAACCCAACCTAACATCTCGGCTGTAATATTTGAAAACATACCTGGCGAGTTGGCCTCTACGTCTCCGTGGGACATTTATATAGATCAATAACGTAATATAACCAAACCTAACCCAACCTAACATCTCGGCGGTAATATTTGATCACATTCCTGGCTTGATGGCATCTACGTCTCCGCGGGACCTTTATATACATCGATAACGTGATATAACCTAACCTAACCCAACCTAACATCTCGGCGGTAATATTTGAAAACATTCCTGGCGAGTTGGACTCTACGTCACCGTGGGACCTTTATAGACATCCATAACGTAATATAACCTAACCTAACCCAACCTAACATCTCGGCGGTAATATTTGAAAACATTCATGGCGAGTTGGCCTCGACGTCTCCGTGGGACCTTTATATACATCAAGAACGTAATATAACCTAACCTAACCCAACCTAACACCTCGGCGGTAATATTTGAAAACATACCTGGCGAGTTGGCCTCTACGTCTCCGTGGGACCTTTATATACATCAATAAAGTAATATAACCTAACCTAACCAAACCTAACATCTCGGCGGTAATATTTGAAAACATTCATGTCGATTTGGCATCTACGTCTCCGTGGGACCATCATATACATCAATAACGTAATATAGCCTAACCTAACCCAACCTAACATTTCGGCGGTAACATTTGACAACATTCCTGGCGAGTTGGCTTCTCCGTCTCCGTGGGACATTTATATACATCAATAACGTAATATAACCTAACCTAACCCAACCTAACATCTCGGCGGTAATATTTGACAACATTCCTGGCAAGTTGGCCTCTGCGTCTCCGTGGAACCTTCATATACACCAATAACGAAATATAACCTAACCTAACCCAACCGATCATCTCGGCGGTAATATTTGAAAACATTCCTGGCGAGTTGGCATCTACATCTGCGTGGGACCTTCATATACCCAACCTAACATTTCGGCGGTAATATTTGACATCATTCCTGGCGAGTTGGCCTCTACGTCTCCGTTTGACCTTCATAAACATCAATAACGTAATATAACGTAACCTAACCCAACCTATCATCTCGGCGGTAATATTTGATCACATTCCTGGCTTGTTGGCCTCTACGTCTCCGCGGGACCTTTATATACATCTATAACGTGATATAACCTAACCTAACCCAACCTAACATCTCGGCGTTAATATTTGAAAACATACCTGGCGAGTTGGCCTCTACGTCTCCGCGGGACCTTTATATACATCTATAACGTGATATAACCTAACCTAACCCAACCTAACATCTCGGCGGTAATATTTGAAAACATTCATGGCGAGTTGGCATCTACGTCTCCGTGGGACCTTCATATACATCAATAACGTTATATAGCCTAACCTAACCCAACCTAACATTTCGGCGGTAATATTTGACAACATTCCTGGCGAGTTGGCTTCTCCGTCTCCGTGGGACATTTATATACATCAATAACGTAATATAACCTAACCTAACCCAACCTAACATCTCGGCGGTAATATTTGAAAACATTCCTGGCGAGGTGGCTTCTCCGTTACCGTGGGACCTTTATATACATCAATAACGTAATATAACCTAACCTAACCCAACCTAACGTCTCGGCGGTGATATTATAAAACATTCATGGCGAGTTGGCATCTACGTCTCCGTGGGACCTTCATATACATCAATAACGTTATATAGCCTAACCTAACCCAACCTAACATTTCGGCGGTAATATTTGACAACATTCCTGGCGAGTTGGCTTCTCCTTCTCCGTGGGACATTTATATACATCAATAACGTAATATAACCTAACCTAACCCAACCTAACATCTCGGCGGTAATATTTGAAAACATTCCTGGCGAGCTGGCTTCTCCGTCACCGTGGGACCTTTATATACATCAATAACGTAATATAACCTAACCTAACCCAACCTAACGTCTCGGCGGTGATATTATAAAACATTCATGGCGATTTGGCATCTACGTCTCCGTGGGACCTTCACATACACCAATAACGTAATATAGCCTAACCTAACCCAACCTAACATTTCGGCGGTAATATTTGACAACATTCCTGGCGAGTTGGCTTCTCCGTCTCCGTGGGACATTTATATACATCAATAACGTAATATAACGTTACCTAACCCAACCTATCATCCCGGCGGTAATATTTGATCACATTCCTGGTTTGGGGCCTCTACGTCTCCGCGGGACCTTTATATACATCTATAACGTGATATAAGCTAACCTAACCCAACCTAACATCTCGGCGGTAATATTTGAAAACATTCATGGCGAGTTGGCATCTACGTCTCCGTGGGACCTTCATATACATCAATAACGTTATATAGCCTAACCTAACCCAACCTAAAATTTCGGCGGTAATATTTGACAACATTCCTGGCGAGTTGGCTTCTCCGTCTCCGTGGGACATTTATATACATCAATAACGTAATATAACCTAACCTAACCAAACCTAACATCTCGGCGGTAATATTTGAAAACATTCATGTCGATTTGGCATCTACGTCTCCGTGGGACCTTCATATACATCAATAACGTAATATAGCCTAACCTAACCCTACCTATCATCTCGGCGGTAATATTTGATGACATTCCTGGCTTGTTGGCCTCTACGTCTCCGCGGGACCTTTATATACATCTATAACGTAATATAGCCTAACCTTACCCAACCTAACATCTCGGCGGTAATATTTGAAAACATTCATGGCGAGTTGGCATCTACGTCTCCGTGGTACATTTATATACATCAATAACGTAATATAACCTAACCTAACCCAACCTAACATTTCGGCGGTTATATTTGACATCATTCCTGGGGAGTTGGCCTCTACGTCTCCGTTTGACCTTCATAAACATCAATAACGTAATATAACGTAACCTAACCCAGCCTATCATCTCGGCGGTAATATTTGACAAAATTCCTGGCGAGTTGGCTTCTCCTTCTCCGTGGGACATTTATATACATCAATAACGTAATATAACCTAACCTAACCCAACCTAACATCTCGGCGGTAATATTTGACAACATACCTGGCAAGTTGGCCTCTGCGTCTCCGTGGAACCTTCATATACATCAATAACGAAATATAGCCTAACCTAACCCATCCTAACATTTCGGCGGTAATATTTGACATCATTCCTGTCGAGTTGGCCTCTACGTCTCCGTTTGACCTTCATAAACATCAATAACGTAATATAACGTAACCTAACCCAACCTATCATCTCGGCGGTAATATTTGATCACATTCCCGGCTTGTTGGCCTCTACGTCTCCGCGGGACCTTTATATACATCTATAACGTGATATAACCTAACCTAACCCAACCTAACATCTCGGCGGTAATATTTGAAAACATACCTGGCGAGTTGGCCTCTACGTCTCCGTGGGACCTTTATATACATCAATAACGTAATATAACCTAACCTAACCCAACCTAACATCTCGGCTGTAATATTTGAAAACATACCTGGCGAGTTGGCCTCTACGTCTCCGTGGGACATTTA
Organism: Xylocopa violacea; assembly: GCA_963969225.1. Lineage (NCBI taxonomy): Eukaryota > Metazoa > Arthropoda > Insecta > Hymenoptera > Apidae > Xylocopa > Xylocopa violacea. Next base: position 1,680,867 of record CAXAJV010000147.1, on the reverse strand, counting down.
TATAGATCAATAACGTAATATAACCAAACCTAACCCAACCTAACATCTCGGCGGTAATATTTGATCACATTCCTGGCTTGATGGCATCTACGTCTCCGCGGGACCTTTATATACATCGATAACGTGATATAACCTAACCTAACCCAACCTAACATCTCGGCGGTAATATTTGAAAACATTCCTGGCGAGTTGGACTCTACGTCACCGTGGGACCTTTATAGACATCCATAACGTAATATAACCTAACCTAACCCAACCTAACATCTCGGCGGTAATATTTGAAAACATTCATGGCGAGTTGGCCTCGACGTCTCCGTGGGACCTTTATATACATCAAGAACGTAATATAACCTAACCTAACCCAACCTAACACCTCGGCGGTAATATTTGAAAACATACCTGGCGAGTTGGCCTCTACGTCTCCGTGGGACCTTTATATACATCAATAAAGTAATATAACCTAACCTAACCAAACCTAACATCTCGGCGGTAATATTTGAAAACATTCATGTCGATTTGGCATCTACGTCTCCGTGGGACCATCATATACATCAATAACGTAATATAGCCTAACCTAACCCAACCTAACATTTCGGCGGTAACATTTGACAACATTCCTGGCGAGTTGGCTTCTCCGTCTCCGTGGGACATTTATATACATCAATAACGTAATATAACCTAACCTAACCCAACCTAACATCTCGGCGGTAATATTTGACAACATTCCTGGCAAGTTGGCCTCTGCGTCTCCGTGGAACCTTCATATACACCAATAACGAAATATAACCTAACCTAACCCAACCGATCATCTCGGCGGTAATATTTGAAAACATTCCTGGCGAGTTGGCATCTACATCTGCGTGGGACCTTCATATACCCAACCTAACATTTCGGCGGTAATATTTGACATCATTCCTGGCGAGTTGGCCTCTACGTCTCCGTTTGACCTTCATAAACATCAATAACGTAATATAACGTAACCTAACCCAACCTATCATCTCGGCGGTAATATTTGATCACATTCCTGGCTTGTTGGCCTCTACGTCTCCGCGGGACCTTTATATACATCTATAACGTGATATAACCTAACCTAACCCAACCTAACATCTCGGCGTTAATATTTGAAAACATACCTGGCGAGTTGGCCTCTACGTCTCCGCGGGACCTTTATATACATCTATAACGTGATATAACCTAACCTAACCCAACCTAACATCTCGGCGGTAATATTTGAAAACATTCATGGCGAGTTGGCATCTACGTCTCCGTGGGACCTTCATATACATCAATAACGTTATATAGCCTAACCTAACCCAACCTAACATTTCGGCGGTAATATTTGACAACATTCCTGGCGAGTTGGCTTCTCCGTCTCCGTGGGACATTTATATACATCAATAACGTAATATAACCTAACCTAACCCAACCTAACATCTCGGCGGTAATATTTGAAAACATTCCTGGCGAGGTGGCTTCTCCGTTACCGTGGGACCTTTATATACATCAATAACGTAATATAACCTAACCTAACCCAACCTAACGTCTCGGCGGTGATATTATAAAACATTCATGGCGAGTTGGCATCTACGTCTCCGTGGGACCTTCATATACATCAATAACGTTATATAGCCTAACCTAACCCAACCTAACATTTCGGCGGTAATATTTGACAACATTCCTGGCGAGTTGGCTTCTCCTTCTCCGTGGGACATTTATATACATCAATAACGTAATATAACCTAACCTAACCCAACCTAACATCTCGGCGGTAATATTTGAAAACATTCCTGGCGAGCTGGCTTCTCCGTCACCGTGGGACCTTTATATACATCAATAACGTAATATAACCTAACCTAACCCAACCTAACGTCTCGGCGGTGATATTATAAAACATTCATGGCGATTTGGCATCTACGTCTCCGTGGGACCTTCACATACACCAATAACGTAATATAGCCTAACCTAACCCAACCTAACATTTCGGCGGTAATATTTGACAACATTCCTGGCGAGTTGGCTTCTCCGTCTCCGTGGGACATTTATATACATCAATAACGTAATATAACGTTACCTAACCCAACCTATCATCCCGGCGGTAATATTTGATCACATTCCTGGTTTGGGGCCTCTACGTCTCCGCGGGACCTTTATATACATCTATAACGTGATATAAGCTAACCTAACCCAACCTAACATCTCGGCGGTAATATTTGAAAACATTCATGGCGAGTTGGCATCTACGTCTCCGTGGGACCTTCATATACATCAATAACGTTATATAGCCTAACCTAACCCAACCTAAAATTTCGGCGGTAATATTTGACAACATTCCTGGCGAGTTGGCTTCTCCGTCTCCGTGGGACATTTATATACATCAATAACGTAATATAACCTAACCTAACCAAACCTAACATCTCGGCGGTAATATTTGAAAACATTCATGTCGATTTGGCATCTACGTCTCCGTGGGACCTTCATATACATCAATAACGTAATATAGCCTAACCTAACCCTACCTATCATCTCGGCGGTAATATTTGATGACATTCCTGGCTTGTTGGCCTCTACGTCTCCGCGGGACCTTTATATACATCTATAACGTAATATAGCCTAACCTTACCCAACCTAACATCTCGGCGGTAATATTTGAAAACATTCATGGCGAGTTGGCATCTACGTCTCCGTGGTACATTTATATACATCAATAACGTAATATAACCTAACCTAACCCAACCTAACATTTCGGCGGTTATATTTGACATCATTCCTGGGGAGTTGGCCTCTACGTCTCCGTTTGACCTTCATAAACATCAATAACGTAATATAACGTAACCTAACCCAGCCTATCATCTCGGCGGTAATATTTGACAAAATTCCTGGCGAGTTGGCTTCTCCTTCTCCGTGGGACATTTATATACATCAATAACGTAATATAACCTAACCTAACCCAACCTAACATCTCGGCGGTAATATTTGACAACATACCTGGCAAGTTGGCCTCTGCGTCTCCGTGGAACCTTCATATACATCAATAACGAAATATAGCCTAACCTAACCCATCCTAACATTTCGGCGGTAATATTTGACATCATTCCTGTCGAGTTGGCCTCTACGTCTCCGTTTGACCTTCATAAACATCAATAACGTAATATAACGTAACCTAACCCAACCTATCATCTCGGCGGTAATATTTGATCACATTCCCGGCTTGTTGGCCTCTACGTCTCCGCGGGACCTTTATATACATCTATAACGTGATATAACCTAACCTAACCCAACCTAACATCTCGGCGGTAATATTTGAAAACATACCTGGCGAGTTGGCCTCTACGTCTCCGTGGGACCTTTATATACATCAATAACGTAATATAACCTAACCTAACCCAACCTAACATCTCGGCTGTAATATTTGAAAACATACCTGGCGAGTTGGCCTCTACGTCTCCGTGGGACATTTATATAGATCAATAACGTAATATAACCAAACCTAACCCAACCTAACATCTCGGCGGTAATATTTGATCACATTCCTGGCTTGATGGCATCTACGTCTCCGCGGGACCTTTATATACATCGATAACGTGATATAACCTAACCTAACCCAACCTAACATCTCGGCGGTAATATTTGAAAACATTCCTGGCGAGTTGGACTCTACGTCACCGTGGGACCTTTATAGACATCCATAACGTAATATAACCTAACCTAACCCAACCTAACATCTCGGCGGTAATATTTGAAAACATTCATGGCGAGTTGGCCTCGACGTCTCCGTGGGACCTTTATATACATCAAGAACGTAATATAACCTAACCTAACCCAACCTAACACCTCGGCGGTAATATTTGAAAACATACCTGGCGAGTTGGCCTCTACGTCTCCGTGGGACCTTTATATACATCAATAAAGTAATATAACCTAACCTAACCAAACCTAACATCTCGGCGGTAATATTTGAAAACATTCATGTCGATTTGGCATCTACGTCTCCGTGGGACCATCATATACATCAATAACGTAATATAGCCTAACCTAACCCAACCTAACATTTCGGCGGTAACATTTGACAACATTCCTGGCGAGTTGGCTTCTCCGTCTCCGTGGGACATTTATATACATCAATAACGTAATATAACCTAACCTAACCCAACCTAACATCTCGGCGGTAATATTTGACAACATTCCTGGCAAGTTGGCCTCTGCGTCTCCGTGGAACCTTCATATACACCAATAACGAAATATAACCTAACCTAACCCAACCGATCATCTCGGCGGTAATATTTGAAAACATTCCTGGCGAGTTGGCATCTACATCTGCGTGGGACCTTCATATACATCAATAACGTAATATAGCCTAACCTAACCCAACCTAACATTTCGGCGGTAATATTTGACATCATTCCTGGCGAGTTGGCCTCTACGTCTCCGTTTGACCTTCATAAACATCAATAACGTAATATAACGTAACCTAACCCAACCTATCATCTCGGCGGTAATATTTGATCACATTCCTGGCTTGTTGGCCTCTACGTCTCCGCGGGACCTTTATATACATCTATAACGTGATATAACCTAACCTAACCCAACCTAACATCTCGGCGGTAATATTTGAAAACATTCATGGCGAGTTGGCATCTACGTCTCCGTGGGACCTTCATATACATCAATAACGTTATATAGCCTAACCTAACCCAACCTAACATTTCGGCGGTAATATTTGACAACATTCCTGGCGAGTTGGCTTCTCCGTCTCCGTGGGACATTTATATACATCAATAACGTAATATAACCTAACCTAACCCAACCTAACATCTCGGCGGTAATATTTGAAAACATTCCTGGCGAGGTGGCTTCTCCGTCACCGTGGGACCTTTATATACATCAATAACGTAATATAATCTAACCTAACCCAACCTAACGTCTCGGCGGTGATATTATAAAACATTCATGGCGAGTTGGCATCTACGTCTCCGTGGGACCTTCATATACATCAATAACGTTATATAGCCTAACCTAACCCAACCTAACATTTCGGCGGTAATATTTGACAACATTCCTGGCGAGTTGGCTTCTCCGTCTCCGTGGGACATTTATATACATCAATAACGTAATATAACCTAACCTAACCCAACCTAACATCTCGGCGGTAATATTTGAAAACATTCCTGGCGAGCTGGCTTCTCCGTCACCGTGGGACCTTTATATACATCAATAACGTAATATAACCTAACCTAACCCAACCTAACGTCTCGGCGGTGATATTATAAAACATTCATGGCGATTTGGCATCTACGTCTCCGTGGGACCTTCACATACACCAATAACGTAATATAGCCTAACCTAACCCAACCTAACATTTCGGCGGTAATATTTGACAACATTCCTGGCGAGTTGGCTTCTCCGTCTCCGTGGGACATTTATATACATCAATAACGTAATATAACGTTACCTAACCCAACCTATCATCCCGGCGGTAATATTTGATCACATTCCTGGTTTGGGGCCTCTACGTCTCCGCGGGACCTTTATATACATCTATAACGTGATATAACCTAACCTAACCCAACCTAACATCTCGGCGGTAATATTTGAAAACATTCATGGCGAGTTGGCATCTACGTCTCCGTGGGACCTTCATATACATCAATAACGTTATATAGCCTAACCTAACCCAACCTAACATTTCGGCTGTAATATTTGACAACATTCCTGGCGAGTTGGCTTCTCCGTCTCCGTGGGACATTTATATACATCAATAACGTAATATAACCTAACCTAACCCAACCTAACATCTCGGCGGTAATATTTGAAAACATTCCTGGCGAGCTGGCTTCTCCGTCACCGTGGGACCTTTATGTACATCAATAACGTAATATAACCTAACCTAACCCAACCTAACGTCTCGGCGGTGATATTATAAAACATTCATGGCGATTTGGCATCTACGTCTCCGTGGGACCTTCACATACACCAATAACGTAATATAGCCTAACCTAACCCAACCTAACATTTCGGCGGTAATATATGACAACATTCCTGGCGAGTTGGCTTCTCCGTCTCCGTGGGACCTTTATAGACATCCATAACGTAATATAACATAACCTAACCCAACCTAACATCTCGGCGGTAATATTTGAAAACATTCCTGGCCAGTTGGCCTCGACGTCTCCGTGGGACCTTTATATACATCAATAACGTAATATAACCTAACCTAACCCAACCTAACACCTCGGCGGTAATATTTGAAAACATACCTGGCGAGTTGGCCTCTACGTCTCCGTGGGACCTTTATATACATCACTAAAGTAATATAACCTAACCTAACCCAACCTAACATTTCGGCGGTAATATTTGACATCATTCCTGGCGAGTTGGCCTCTACGTCTCCGTTTGACCTTCATAAACATCAATAACGTAATATAACGTAACCTAACCCAACCTATCATCTCGGCGGTAATATTTGATCACATTCCTGGCTTGTTGGCCTCTACGTCTCCGCGGGACCTTTATATACATCTATAACGTGATATAACCTAACCTAACCCAACCTAACATCTCGGCGTTAATATTTGAAAACATACCTGGCGAGTTGGCCTCTACGTCTCCGTGGGACCTTTATATACATCAATAAAGTAATATAACCTAACCTAACCAAACCTAACATCTCGGCGGTAATATTTGAAAACATTCATGTCGATTTGGCATCTACGTCTCCGTGGGACCTTCATATACATCAATAACGTAATATAGCCTAACCTAACCCAACCTAACATTTCGGCGGTAATATTTGACAACATTCCTGGCGAGTTGGCTTCTCCGTCTCCGTGGGACATTTATATACATCAATAACGTAATATAACGTAACCTAACCCAACCTATCATCCCGGCGGTAATATTTGATCACATTCCTGGTTTGTGGCCTCTACGTCTCCGCGGGACCTTTATATACATCTATAACGTGATATAACCTAACCTAACCCAACCTAACATCTCGGCGGTAATATTTGAAAACATTCCTGGCGAGTTGGACTCTACGTCACCGTGGGACCTTTATAGACATCCATAACGTAATATAACCTAACCTAACCCAACCTAACACCTCGGCGGTAATATTTGAAAACATACCTGGCGAGTTGGCCTCTATGTCTCCGTGGGACCTTTATATACATCACTAAAGTAATATAACCTAACCTAACCCAACCTAACATTTCGGCGGTAATATTTGACATCATTCCTGGCGAGTTGGCCTCTACGTCTCCGTTTGACCTTCATAAACATCAATAACGTAATATAACGTAACCTAACCCAACCTATCATCTCGGCGGTAATATTTGATCACATTCCTGGCTTGTTGGCCTCTACGTCTCCGCGGGACCTTTATATACATCTATAACGTGATATAACCTAACCTAACCCAACCTAACATCTCGGCGGTAATATTTGAAAACATTCCTGGCGAGTTGGACTCTACGTCACCGTGGGACATTTATAGACATCCATAACGTAATATAACATAACCTAACCCAACCTAACATCTCGGCGGTAATATTTGAAAACATTCCTGGCCAGTTGGCCTCGACGTCTCCGTGGGACCTTTATATACATCAATAACGTAATATAACCTAACCTAACCCAACCTAACACCTCGGCGGTAATATTTGAAAACATACCTGGCGAGTTGGCCTCTACGTCTCCGTGGGACCTTTATATACATCACTAAAGTAATATAACCTAACCTAACCCAACCTAACATTTCGGCGGTAATATTTGACATCATTCCTGGCGAGTTGGCCTCTACGTCTCCGTTTGACCTTCATAAACATCAATAACGTAATATAACGTAACCTAACCCAACCTATCATCTCGGCGGTAATATTTGATCACATTCCTGGCGAGTTGGCTTCTCCGTCTCCGTGGGACATTTATATACATCAATAACGTAATATAACCTAACCTAACCCAACCTAACATCTCGGCGGTAATATTTGAAAACATTCCTGGCGAGGTGGCTTCTCCGTCACCGTGGGACCTTTATATACATCAATAACGTAATATAATCTAACCTAACCCAACCTAACGTCTCGGCGGTGATATTATAAAACATTCATGGCGAGTTGGCATCTACGTCTCCGTGGGACCTTCATATACATCAATAACGTTATATAGCCTAACCTAACCCAACCTAACATTTCGGCGGTAATATTTGACAACATTCCTGGCGAGTTGGCTTCTCCGTCTCCGTGGGACATTTATATACATCAATAACGTAATATAACCTAACCTAACCCAACCTAACATCTCGGCGGTAATATTTGAAAACATTCCTGGCGAGCTGGCTTCTCCGTCACCGTGGGACCTTTATATACATCAATAACGTAATATAACCTAACCTAACCCAACCTAACGTCTCGGCGGTGATATTATAAAACATTCATGGCGATTTGGCATCTACGTCTCCGTGGGACCATCATATACATCAATAACGTAATATAGCCTAACCTAACCCAACCTAACATTTCGGCGGTAACATTTGACAACATTCCTGGCGAGTTGGCTTCTCCGTCTCCGTGGGACATTTATATACATCAATAACGTAATATAACCTAACCTAACCCAACCTAACATCTCGGCGGTAATATTTGACAACATTCCTGGCAAGTTGGCCTCTGCGTCTCCGTGGAACCTTCATATACACCAATAACGAAATATAACCTAACCTAACCCAACCGATCATCTCGGCGGTAATATTTGAAAACATTCCTGGCGAGTTGGCATCTACATCTGCGTGGGACCTTCATATACATCAATAACGTAATATAGCCTAACCTAACCCAACCTAACATTTCGGCGGTAATATTTGACATCATTCCTGGCGAGTTGGCCTCTACGTCTCCGTTTGACCTTCATAAACATCAATAACGTAATATAACGTAACCTAACCCAACCTATCATCTCGGCGGTAATATTTGATCACATTCCTGGCTTGTTGGCCTCTACGTCTCCGCGGGACCTTTATATACATCTATAACGTGATATAACCTAACCTAACCCAACCTAACATCTCGGCGGTAATATTTGAAAACATTCATGGCGAGTTGGCATCTACGTCTCCGTGGGACCTTCATATACATCAATAACGTTATATAGCCTAACCTAACCCAACCTAACATTTCGGCGGTAATATTTGACAACATTCCTGGCGAGTTGGCTTCTCCGTCTCCGTGGGACATTTATATACATCAATAACGTAATATAACCTAACCTAACCCAACCTAACATCTCGGCGGTAATATTTGAAAACATTCCTGGCGAGGTGGCTTCTCCGTCACCGTGGGACCTTTATATACATCAATAACGTAATATAATCTAACCTAACCCAACCTAACGTCTCGGCGGTGATATTATAAAACATTCATGGCGAGTTGGCATCTACGTCTCCGTGGGACCTTCATATACATCAATAACGTTATATAGCCTAACCTAACCCAACCTAACATTTCGGCGGTAATATTTGACAACATTCCTGGCGAGTTGGCTTCTCCGTCTCCGTGGGACATTTATATACATCAATAACGTAATATAACCTAACCTAACCCAACCTAACATCTCGGCGGTAATATTTGAAAACATTCCTGGCGAGCTGGCTTCTCCGTCACCGTGGGACCTTTATATACATCAATAACGTAATATAACCTAACCTAACCCAACCTAACGTCTCGGCGGTGATATTATAAAACATTCATGGCGATTTGGCATCTACGTCTCCGTGGGACCTTCACATACACCAATAACGTAATATAGCCTAACCTAACCCAACCTAACATTTCGGCGGTAATATTTGACAACATTCCTGGCGAGTTGGCTTCTCCGTCTCCGTGGGACATTTATATACATCAATAACGTAATATAACGTTACCTAACCCAACCTATCATCCCGGCGGTAATATTTGATCACATTCCTGGTTTGGGGCCTCTACGTCTCCGCGGGACCTTTATATACATCTATAACGTGATATAACCTAACCTAACCCAACCTAACATCTCGGCGGTAATATTTGAAAACATTCATGGCGAGTTGGCATCTACGTCTCCGTGGGACCTTCATATACATCAATAACGTTATATAGCCTAACCTAACCCAACCTAACATTTCGGCTGTAATATTTGACAACATTCCTGGCGAGTTGGCTTCTCCGTCTCCGTGGGACATTTATATACATCAATAACGTAATATAACCTAACCTAACCCAACCTAACATCTCGGCGGTAATATTTGAAAACATTCCTGGCGAGCTGGCTTCTCCGTCACCGTGGGACCTTTATATACATCAATAACGTAATATAACCTAACCTAACCCAACCTAACGTCTCGGCGGTGATATTATAAAACATTCATGGCGATTTGGCATCTACGTCTCCGTGGGACCTTCACATACACCAATAACGTAATATAGCCTAACCTAACCCAACCTAACATTTCGGCGGTAATATTTGACAACATTCCTGGCGAGTTGGCTTCTCCGTCTCCGTGGGACCTTTATAGACATCCATAACGTAATATAACATAACCTAACCCAACCTAACATCTCGGCGGTAATATTTGAAAACATTCCTGGCCAGTTGGCCTCGACGTCTCCGTGGGACCTTTATATACATCAATAACGTAATATAACCTAACCTAACCCAACCTAACACCTCGGCGGTAATATTTGAAAACATACCTGGCGAGTTGGCCTCTACGTCTCCGTGGGACCTTTATATACATCACTAAAGTAATATAACCTAACCTAACCCAACCTAACATTTCGGCGGTAATATTTGACATCATTCCTGGCGAGTTGGCCTCTACGTCTCCGTTTGACCTTCATAAACATCAATAACGTAATATAACGTAACCTAACCCAACCTATCATCTCGGCGGTAATATTTGATCACATTCCTGGCTTGTTGGCCTCTACGTCTCCGCGGGACCTTTATATACATCTATAACGTGATATAACCTAACCTAACCCAACCTAACATCTCGGCGTTAATATTTGAAAACATACCTGGCGAGTTGGCCTCTACGTCTCCGTGGGACCTTTATATACATCAATAAAGTAATATAACCTAACCTAACCAAACCTAACATCTCGGCGGTAATATTTGAAAACATTCATGTCGATTTGGCATCTACGTCTCCGTGGGACCTTCATATACATCAATAACGTAATATAGCCTAACCTAACCCAACCTAACATTTCGGCGGTAATATTTGACAACATTCCTGGCGAGTTGGCTTCTCCGTCTCCGTGGGACATTTATATACATCAATAACGTAATATAACGTAACCTAACCCAACCTATCATCCCGGCGGTAATATTTGATCACATTCCTGGTTTGTGGCCTCTACGTCTCCGCGGGACCTTTATATACATCTATAACGTGATATAACCTAACCTAACCCAACCTAACATCTCGGCGGTAATATTTGAAAACATTCCTGGCGAGTTGGACTCTACGTCACCGTGGGACCTTTATAGACATCCATAACGTAATATAACCTAACCTAACCCAACCTAACACCTCGGCGGTAATATTTGAAAACATACCTGGCGAGTTGGCCTCTATGTCTCCGTGGGACCTTTATATACATCACTAAAGTAATATAACCTAACCTAACCCAACCTAACATTTCGGCGGTAATATTTGACATCATTCCTGGCGAGTTGGCCTCTACGTCTCCGTTTGACCTTCATAAACATCAATAACGTAATATAACGTAACCTAACCCAACCTATCATCTCGGCGGTAATATTTGATCACATTCCTGGCTTGTTGGCCTCTACGTCTCCGCGGGACCTTTATATACATCTATAACGTGATATAACCTAACCTAACCCAACCTAACATCTCGGCGGTAATATTTGAAAACATTCCTGGCGAGTTGGACTCTACGTCACCGTGGGACATTTATAGACATCCATAACGTAATATAACATAACCTAACCCAACCTAACATCTCGGCGGTAATATTTGAAAACATTCCTGGCCAGTCGGCCTCGACGTCTCCGTGGGACCTTTATATACATCAATAACGTAATATAACCTAACCTAACCCAACCTAACACCTCGGCGGTAATATTTGAAAACATACCTGGCGAGTTGGCCTCTACGTCTCCGTGGGACCTTTATATGCATCACTAAAGTAATATAACCTAACCTAACCCAACCTAACATTTCGGCGGTAATATTTGACATCATTCCTGGCGAGTTGGCCTCTACGTCTCCGTTTGACCTTCATAAACATCAATAACGTAATATAACGTAACCTAACCCAACCTATCATCTCGGCGGTAATATTTGATCACATTCCTGGCGAGTTGGCTTCTCCGTCTCCGTGGGACATTTATATACATCAATAACGTAATATAACCTAACCTAACCCAACCTAACATCTCGGCGGTAATATTTGAAAACATTCCTGGCGAGGTGGCTTCTCCGTCACCGTGGGACCTTTATATACATCAATAACGTAATATAATCTAACCTAACCCAACCTAACGTCTCGGCGGTGATATTATAAAACATTCATGGCGAGTTGGCATCTACGTCTCCGTGGGACCTTCATATACATCAATAACGTTATATAGCCTAACCTAACCCAACCTAACATTTCGGCGGTAATATTTGACAACATTCCTGGCGAGTTGGCTTCTCCGTCTCCGTGGGACATTTATATACATCAATAACGTAATATAACCTAACCTAACCCAACCTAACATCTCGGCGGTAATATTTGAAAACATTCCTGGCGAGCTGGCTTCTCCGTCACCGTGGGACCTTTATATACATCAATAACGTAATATAACCTAACCTAACCCAACCTAACGTCTCGGCGGTGATATTATAAAACATTCATGGCGATTTGGCATCTACGTCTCCGTGGGACCTTCACATACACCAATAACGTAATATAGCCTAACCTAACCCAACCTAACATTTCGGCGGTAATATTTGACAACATTCCTGGCGAGTTGGCTTCTCCGTCTCCGTGGGACATTTATATACATCAATAACGTAATATAACGTTACCTAACCCAACCTATCATCCCGGCGGTAATATTTGATCACATTCCTGGTTTGGGGCCTCTACGTCTCCGCGGGACCTTTATATACATCTATAACGTGATATAACCTAACCTAACCCAACCTAACATCTCGGCGGTAATATTTGAAAACATTCATGGCGAGTTGGCATCTACGTCTCCGTGGGACCTTCATATACATCAATAACGTTATATAGCCTAACCTAACCCAACCTAACATTTCGGCTGTAATATTTGACAACATTCCTGGCGAGTTGGCTTCTCCGTCTCCGTGGGACATTTATATACATCAATAACGTAATATAACCTAACCTAACCCAACCTAACATCTCGGCGGTAATATTTGAAAACATTCCTGGCGAGCTGGCTTCTCCGTCACCGTGGGACCTTTATATACATCAATAACGTAATATAACCTAACCTAACCCAACCTAACGTCTCGGCGGTGATATTATAAAACATTCATGGCGATTTGGCATCTACGTCTCCGTGGGACCTTCACATACACCAATAACGTAATATAGCCTAACCTAACCCAACCTAACATTTCGGCGGTAATATTTGACAACATTCCTGGCGAGTTGGCTTCTCCGTCTCCGTGGGACCTTTATAGACATCCATAACGTAATATAACATAACCTAACCCAACCTAACATCTCGGCGGTAATATTTGAAAACATTCCTGGCCAGTTGGCCTCGACGTCTCCGTGGGACCTTTATATACATCAATAACGTAATATAACCTAACCTAACCCAACCTAACACCTCGGCGGTAATATTTGAAAACATACCTGGCGAGTTGGCCTCTACGTCTCCGTGGGACCTTTATATACATCACTAAAGTAATATAACCTAACCTAACCCAACCTAACATTTCGGCGGTAATATTTGACATCATTCCTGGCGAGTTGGCCTCTACGTCTCCGTTTGACCTTCATAAACATCAATAACGTAATATAACGTAACCTAACCCAACCTATCATCTCGGCGGTAATATTAGATCACATTCCTGGCTTGTTGGCCTCTACGTCTCCGCGGGACCTTTATATACATCTATAACGTGATATAACCTAACCTAACCCAACCTAACATCTCGGCGTTAATATTTGAAAACATACCTGGCGAGTTGGCCTCTACGTCTCCGTGGGACCTTTATATACATCAATAAAGTAATATAACCTAACCTAACCAAACCTAACATCTCGGCGGTAATATTTGAAAACATTCATGTCGATTTGGCATCTACGTCTCCGTGGGACCTTCATATACATCAATAACGTAATTTAGCCTAACCTAACCCAACCTAACATTTCGGCGGTAATATTTGACAACATTCCTGGCGAGTTGGCTTCTCCGTCTCCGTGGGACATTTATATACATCAATAACGTAATATAACGTAACCTAACCCAACCTATCATCCCGGCGGTAATATTTGATCACATTCCTGGTTTGTGGCCTCTACGTCTCCGCGGGACCTTTATATACATCTATAACGTGATATAACCTAACCTAACCCAACCTAACATCTCGGCGGTAATATTTGAAAACATTCCTGGCGAGTTGGACTCTACGTCACCGTGGGACCTTTATAGACATCCATAACGTAATATAACCTAACCTAACCCAACCTAACACCTCGGCGGTAATATTTGAAAACATACCTGGCGAGTTGGCCTCTATGTCTCCGTGGGACCTTTATATACATCACTAAAGTAATATAACCTAACCTAACCCAACCTAACATTTCGGCGGTAATATTTGACATCATTCCTGGCGAGTTGGCCTCTACGTCTCCGTTTGACCTTCATAAACATCAATAACGTAATATAACGTAACCTAACCCAACCTATCATCTCGGCGGTAATATTTGATCACATTCCTGGCTTGTTGGCCTCTACGTCTCCGCGGGACCTTTATATACATCTATAACGTGATATAACCTAACCTAACCCAACCTAACATCTCGGCGGTAATATTTGAAAACATTCCTGGCGAGTTGGACTCTACGTCACCGTGGGACATTTATAGACATCCATAACGTAATATAACATAACCTAACCCAACCTAACATCTCGGCGGTAATATTTGAAAACATTCCTGGCCAGTTGGCCTCGACGTCTCCGTGGGACCTTTATATACATCAATAACGTAATATAACCTAACCTAACCCAACCTAACACCTCGGCGGTAATATTTGAAAACATACCTGGCGAGTTGGCCTCTACGTCTCCGTGGGACCTTTATATACATCACTAAAGTAATATAACCTAACCTAACCCAACCTAACATTTCGGCGGTAATATTTGACATCATTCCTGGCGAGTTGGCCTCTACGTCTCCGTTTGACCTTCATAAACATCAATAACGTAATATAACGTAACCTAACCCAACCTATCATCTCGGCGGTAATATTTGATCACATTCCTGGCTTGTTGGCCTCTACGTCTCCGCGGGACCTTTATATACATCTATAACGTGATATAACCTAACCTAACCCAACCTAACATCTCGGCGTTAATATTTGAAAACATACCTGGCGAGTTGGACTCTACGTCTCCGTGGGACCTTTATATACATCAATAAAGTAATATAACCTAACCTAACCAAACCTAACATCTCGGCGGTAATATTTGAAAACATACCTGGCGAGTTGGCCTGTATGTCTCCGTGGGACCTTTATATACATCAATAAAGTAACATAACCTAACCTAACCAAACCTAACATCTCGGCGGTAATATTTGAAAACATTCATGTCGATTTGGCATCTACGTCTCCGTGGGACCTTCATATACATTAATAACGTAATATAGCCTAACCTAACCCAACCTAACATTTCGGCGGTAATATTTGACAACATTCCTGGCGAGTTGGCTTCTCCGTCTCCGTGGGACATTTATATACATCAATAACGTAATATAACCTAACCTAACCCAACCTAACATCTCGGCTGTAATATTTGACAACATACCTGACAAGTTGGCCTCTGCGTCCCCGTGGAACCTTCATATACACCAATAACGAAATATAACCTAACCTAACCGAACCGATCATCTCGGCGGTAATATTTGAAAACATTCCTGGCGAGTTGGCATCTACATCTGCGTGGGACCTTCATATACATCAATAACGTAATATAGCCTAACCTAACCCAACCTAACATTTCGGCGGTAATATTTGACATCATTCCTGGCGAGTTGGCCTCTACGTCTCCGTTTGACCTTCATAAACATCAATAACGTAATATAACGTAACCTAACCCAACCTATCATCTCGGCGGTAATATTTGATCACATTCCTGGCTTGTTGGCCTCTACGTCTCCGCGGGACCTTTATATACGCCTATAACGTGATATAACCTAACCTAACCCAACCTAACATCTCGGCGGTAATATTTGAAAACATTCATGGCGAGTTGGCATCTACGTCTCCGTGGGACCTTCATATACATCAATAACGTTATATAGCCTAACCTAACCCAACCTAACATTTCGGCGGTAATATTTGACAACATTCCTGGCGAGTTGGCTTCTCCGTCTCCGTGGGACATTTATATACATCAATAACGTAATATAACCTAACCTAACCCAACCTAACATTTCGGCGGTAATATTTGACATCATTCCTGGCGAGTTGGCCTCTACGTCTCCGTTTGACCTTCATAAACATCAATAACGTAATATAACGTAACCTAACCCAACCTATCATCTCGGCGGTAATATTTGATCACATTCCTGGCTTGTTGGCCTCTACGTCTCCGCGGGACCTTTATATACATCTATAACGTGATATAACCTAACCTAACCCAACCTAACATCTCGGCGTTAATATTTGAAAACATACCTGGCGAGTTGGCCTCTACGTCTCCGTGGGACCTTTATATACATCAATAAAGTAATATAACCTAACCTAACCAAACCTAACATCTCGGCGGTAATATTTGAAAACATTCATGTCGATTTGGCATCTACGTCTCCGTGGGACCTTCATATACATCAATAACGTAATATAGCCTAACCTAACCCAACCTAACATTTCGGCGGTAATATTTGACAACATTCCTGGCGAGTTGGCTTCTCCGTCTCCGTGGGACATTTATATACATCAATAACGTAATATAACGTAACCTAACCCAACCTATCATCCCGGCGGTAATATTTGATCACATTCCTGGTTTGTGGCCTCTACGTCTCCGCGGGACCTTTATATACATCTATAACGTGATATAACCTAACCTAACCCAACCTAACATCTCGGCGGTAATATTTGAAAACATTCCTGGCGAGTTGGACTCTACGTCACCGTGGGACCTTTATAGACATCCATAACGTAATATAACCTAACCTATCCCAACCTAACACCTCGGCGGTAATATTTGAAAACATACCTGGCGAGTTGGCCTCTATGTCTCCGTGGGACCTTTATATACATCACTAAAGTAATATAACCTAACCTAACCCAACCTAACATTTCGGCGGTAATATTTGACATCATTCCTGGCGAGTTGGCCTCTACGTCTCCGTTTGACCTTCATAAACATCAATAACGTAATATAACGTAACCTAACCCAACCTATCATCTCGGCGGTAATATTTGATCACATTCCTGGCTTGTTGGCCTCTACGTCTCCGCGGGACCTTTATATACATCAATAACGTAATATAACATAACCTAACCCAACCTAACACCTCGGCGGTAATATTTGAAAACATACCTGGCGAGTTGGCCTCGACGTCTCCGTGGGACCTTTATATACATCACTAAAGTAATATAACCTAACCTAACCCAACCTAACATTTCGGCGGTAATATTTGACATCATTCCTGGCGAGTTGGCCTCTACGTCTCCGTTTGACCTTCATAAACATCAATAACGTAATATAACGTAACCTAACCCAACCTATCATCTCGGCGGTAATATTTGATCACATTCCTGGCTTGTTGGCCTCTACGTCTCCGCGGGACCTTTATATACATCTATAACGTGATATAACCTAACCTAACCCAACCTAACATCTCGGCGTTAATATTTGAAAACATACCTGGCGAGTTGGCCTCTACGTCTCCGTGGGACCTTTATATACATCAATAAAGTAATATAACCTAACCTAACCAAACCTAACATCTCGGCGGTAATATTTGAAAACATACCTGGCGAGTTGGCCTGTATGTCTCCGTGGGACCTTTATATACATCAATAAAGTAATATAACCTAACCTAACCAAACCTAACATCTCGGCGGTAATATTTGAAAACATTCATGTCGATTTGGCATCTACGTCTCCGTGGGACCTTCATATACATTAATAACGTAATATAGCCTAACCTAACCCAACCTAACATTTCGGCGGTAATATTTGACAACATTCCTGGCGAGTTGGCTTCTCCGTCTCCGTGGGACATTTATATACATCAATAACGTAATATAACCTAACCTAACCCAACCTAACATCTCGGCTGTAATATTTGACAACATACCTGACAAGTTGGCCTCTGCGTCCCCGTGGAACCTTCATATACACCAATAACGAAATATAACCTAACCTAACCGAACCGATCATCTCGGCGGTAATATTTGAAAACATTCCTGGCGAGTTGGCATCTACATCTGCGTGGGACCTTCATATACATCAATAACGTAATATAGCCTAACCTAACCCAACCTAACATTTCGGCGGTAATATTTGACATCATTCCTGGCGAGTTGGCCTCTACGTCTCCGTTTGACCTTCATAAACATCAATAACGTAATATAACGTAACCTAACCCAACCTATCATCTCGGCGGTAATATTTGATCACATTCCTGGCTTGTTGGCCTCTACGTCTCCGCGGGACCTTTATATACGCCTATAACGTGATATAACCTAACCTAACCCAACCTAACATCTCGGCGGTAATATTTGAAAACATTCATGGCGAGTTGGCATCTACGTCTCCGTGGGACCTTCATATACATCAATAACGTTATATAGCCTAACCTAACCCAACCTAACATTTCGGCGGTAATATTTGACAACATTCCTGGCGAGTTGGCTTCTCCGTCTCCGTGGGACATTTATATACATCAATAACGTAATATAACCTAACCTAACCCAACCTAACATCTCGGCGGTAATATTTGAAAACATTCCTGGCGAGGTGGCTTCTCCGTCACCGTGGGACCTTTATATACATCAATAACGTAATATAACCTAACCTAACCCAACCTAACGTCTCGGCGGTGATATTATAAAACATTCATGGCGAGTTGGCATCTACGTCTCCGTGGGACCTTCATATACATCAATAACGTTATATAGCCTAACCTAACCCAACCTAACATTTCGGCGGTAATATTTGACAACATTCCTGGCGAGTTGGCTTCTCTGTCTCCGTGGGACATTTATATACATCAATAACGTAATATAACCTAACCTAACCCAACCTAACATCTCGGCGGTAATATTTGAAAACATTCCTGGCGAGCTGGCTTCTCCGTCACCGTGGGACCTTTATATACATCAATAACGTAATATAACCTAACCTAACCCAACCTAACGTCTCGGCGGTGATATTATAAAACATTCATGGCGATTTGGCATCTACGTCTCCGTGGGACCTTCACATACACCAATAACGTAATATAGCCTAACCTAACCCAACCTAACATTTCGGCGGTAATATTTGACAACATTCCTGGCGAGTTGGCTTCTCCGTCTCCGTGGGACATTTATATACATCAATAACGTAATATAACGTTACCTAACCCAACCTATCATCCCGGCGGTAATATTTGATCACATTCCTGGTTTGGGGCCTCTACGTCTCCGCGGGACCTTTATATACATCTATAACGTGATATAACCTAACCTAACCCAACCTAACATCTCGGCGGTAATATTTGAAAACATTCATGGCGAGTTGGCATCTACGTCTCCGTGGGACCTTCATATACATCAATAACGTTATATAGCCTAACCTAACCCAACCTAACATTTCGGCGGTAATATTTGACAACATTCCTGGCGAGTTGGCTTCTCCGTCTCCGTGGGACATTTATATACATCAATAACGTAATATAACCTAACCTAACCAAACCTAACATCTCGGCGGTAATATTTGAAAACATTCATGTCGATTTGGCATCTACGTCTCCGTGGGACCTTCATATACATCAATAACGTAATATAGCCTAACCTAACCCAACCTATCATCTCGGCGGTAATATTTGATGACATTCCTGGCTTGTTGGCCTCTACGTCTCCGCGGGACCTTTATATACATCTATAACGTAATATAGCCTAACCTTACCCAACCTAACATCTCGGCGGTAATATTTGAAAACATTCATGGCGAGTTGGCATCTACGTCTTCGTGGTACATTTATATACATCAATAACGTAATATAACCTAACCTAACCCAACCTAACATTTCGGCGGTTATATTTGACATCATTCCTGGGGAGTTGGCCTCTACGTCTCCGTTTGACCTTCATAAACATCAATAACGTAATATAACGTAACCTAACCCAGC
This sequence comes from Xylocopa violacea, assembly GCA_963969225.1. NCBI lineage: Eukaryota > Metazoa > Arthropoda > Insecta > Hymenoptera > Apidae > Xylocopa > Xylocopa violacea. Next base: position 1,660,265 of record CAXAJV010000147.1, on the reverse strand, counting down.
CTATCATCTCGGCGGTAATATTTGACAACATTCCTGGCGAGTTGGCTTCTCCTTCTCCGTGGGACATTTATATACATCAATAACGTAATATAACCTAACCTAACCCAACCTAACATCTCGGCGGTAATATTTGACAACATACCTGGCAAGTTGGCCTCTGCGTCTCCGTGGAACCTTCATATACATCAATAACGAAATATAGCCTAACCTAACCCATCCTAACATTTCGGCGGTAATATTTGACATCATTCCTGTCGAGTTGGCCTCTACGTCTCCGTTTGACCTTCATAAACATCAATAACGTAATATAACGTAACCTAACCCAACCTATCATCTCGGCGGTAATATTTGATCACATTCCCGGCTTGTTGGCCTCTACGTCTCCGCGGGACCTTTATATACATCTATAACGTGATATAACCTAACCTGACCCAACCTAACATCTCGGCGGTAATATTTGAAAACATACCTGGCGAGTTGGCCTCTACGTCTCCGTGGGACCTTTATATACATCAATAACGTAATATAACCTAACCTAACCCAACCTAACATCTCGGCTGTAATATTTGAAAACATACCTGGCGAGTTGGCCTCTACGTCTCCGTGGGACATTTATATAGATCAATAACGTAATATAACCAAACCTAACCCAACCTAACATCTCGGCGGTAATATTTGATCACATTCCTGGCTTGATGGCATCTACGTCTCCGCGGGACCTTTATATACATCGATAACGTGATATAGCCTAACCTAACCCAACCTAACATCTCGGCGGTAATATTTGAAAACATTCCTGGCGAGTTGGACTCTACGTCACCGTGGGACCTTTATAGACATCCATAACGTAATATAACCTAACCTAACCCAACCTAACATCTCGGCGGTAATATTTGAAAACATTCATGGCGAGTTGGCCTCGACGTCTCCGTGGGACCTTTATATACATCAAGAACGTAATATAACCTAACCTAACCCAACCTAACACCTCGGCGGTAATATTTGAAAACATACCTGGCGAGTTGTCCTCTACGTCTCCGTGGGACCTTTATATACATCAATAAAGTAATATAACCTAACCTAACCAAACCTAACATCTCGGCGGTAATATTTGAAAACATTCATGTCGATTTGGCATCTACGTCTCCGTGGGACCATCATATACATCAATAACGTAATATAGCCTAACCTAACCCAACCTAACATTTCGGCGGTAACATTTGACAACATTCCTGGCGAGTTGGCTTCTCCGTCTCCGTGGGACATTTATATACATCAATAACGTAATATAACCTAACCTAACCCAACCTAACATCTCGGCGGTAATATTTGACAAAATTCCTGGCAAGTTGGCCTCTGCGTCTCCGTGGAACCTTCATATACATTAATAACGAAATATAACCTAACCTAACCCAACCTAACATCTCGGCGGTAATATTTGAAAACATTCCTGGCGATTTGGCATCTACGTCTCCGTGGGACCTTCATATACATCAATAACGTAATATAGCCTAACCTAACCCAACCTAACATTTCGGCGGTAATATTTGACATCATTCCTGGCGAGATGGCCTCTACGTCTCCGTTTGACCTTCATAAACATCAATAACGTAATATAACGTAACCTAACCCAACCTATCATCTCGGCGGTAATATTTGATCACATTCCTGGCTTGTTGGCCTCTACGTCTCCGCGGGACCTTTATATACATCTATAACGTGATATAACCTAACCTAACCCAACCTAACATCTCGGCGGTAGTGTTTGAAAACATTCATGGCGAGTTGGCATCTACGTCTCCGTGGGACCTTCATATACATCAATAACGTAATATAGCCTAACCTAACCTAACCTAACATTTCGGCGGTAATATTTGACATCATTCCTGTCGAGTTGGCCTCTACGTCTCCGTTTGACCTTCATAAACATCAATAACGTAATATAACGTAACCTAACCCAACCCATCATCTCGGCGGTAATATTTGATCACATTCCTGGCTTGTTGGCCTCTACGTCTCCGCGGGACCCTTATATACATCTATAACGTGATATAACCTAACCTAACCCAACCTAACATCTCGGCGGTAATATTTGAAAACATTCCTGGCGAGTTGGCCACGACGTCTCCGTGGGACCTTTATATACATCAGTAACGTAATATAACCTAACCTAACCCAACCTAACATCTCGGCGGTAATATTTGAAAACATACCTGGCGAGTTGGCCTGTATGTCTCCGTGGGACCTTTATATACATCAATAAAGTAATATAACCTAACCTAACCAAACCTAACATCTCGGCGGTAATATTTGAAAACATTCATGTCGATTTGGCATCTACGTCTCCGTGGGACCTTCATATACATTAATAACGTAATATAGCCTAACCTAACCCAACCTAACATTTCGGCGGTAATATTTGACAACATTCCTGGCGAGTTGGCTTCTCCGTCTCCGTGGGACATTTATATACATCAATAACGTAATATAACCTAACCTAACCCAACCTAACATCTCGGCTGTAATATTTGACAACATACCTGACAAGTTGGCCTCTGCGTCCCCGTGGAACCTTCGTATACACCAATAACGAAATATAACCTAACCTAACCCAACCGATCATCTCGGCGGTAATATTTGAAAACATTCCTGGCGAGTTGGCATCTACATCTGCGTGGGACCTTCATATACATCAATAACGTAATATAGCCTAACCTATCCCAACCTAACATTTCGGCGGTAATATTTGACATCATTCCTGGCGAGTTGGCCTCTACGTCTCCGTTTGACCTTCATAAACATCAATAACGTAATATAACGTAACCTAACCCAACCTATCATCTCGGCGGTAATATTTGATCACATTCCTGGCTTGTTGGCCTCTACGTCTCCGCGGGACCTTTATATACGCCTATAACGTGATATAACCTAACCTAACCCAACCTAACATCTCGGCGGTAATATTTGAAAACATTCATGCCGAGTTGGCATCTACGTCTCCGTGGGACCTTCATATACATCAATAACGTTATATAGCCTAACCTAACCCAACCTAACATTTCGGCGGTAATATTTGACAACATTCCTGGCGAGTTGGCTTCTCCGTCTCCGTGGGACATTTATATACATCAATAACGTAATATAACCTAACCTAACCCAACCTAACATCTCGGCGGTAATATTTGAAAACATTCCTGGCGAGGTGGCTTCTCCGTCACCGTGGGACCTTTATATACATCAATAACGTAATATAACCTAACCTAACCCAACCTAACGTCTCGGCGGTGATATTATAAAACATTCATGGCGAGTTGGCATCTACGTCTCCGTGGGACCTTCATATACATCAATAACGTTATATAGCCTAACCTAACCCAACCTAACATTTCGGCGGTAATATTTGACAACATTCCTGGCGAGTTGGCTTCTCCGTCTCCGTGGGACATTTATATACATCAATAACGTAATATAACCTAACCTAACCCAACCTAACATCTCGGCGGTAATATTTGAAAACATTCCTGGCGAGCTGGCTTCTCCGTCACCGTGGGACCTTTATATACATCAATAACGTAATATAACCTAACCTAACCCAACCTAACGTCTCGGCGGTGATATTATAAAACATTCATGGCGATTTGGCATCTACGTCTCCGTGGGACCTTCACATACACCAATAACGTAATATAGCCTAACCTAACCCAACCTAACATTTCGGCGGTAATATTTGACAACATTCCTGGCGAGTTGGCTTCTCCGTCTCCGTGGGACATTTATATACATCAATAACGTAATATAACGTTACCTAACCCAACCTATCATCCCGGCGGTAATATTTGATCACATTCCTGGTTTGGGGCCTCTACGTCTCCGCGGGACCTTTATATACATCTATAACGTGATATAACCTAACCTAACCCAACCTAACATCTCGGCGGTAATATTTGAAAACATTCATGGCGAGTTGGCATCTACGTTTCCGTGGGACCTTCATATACATCAATAACGTTATATAGCCTAACCTAACCCAACCTAACATTTCGGCGGTAATATTTGACAACATTCCTGGCGAGTTGGCTTCTCCGTCTCCGTGGGACATTTATATACATCAATAACGTAATATAACCTAACCTAACCAAACCTAACATCTCGGCGGTAATATTTGAAAACATTCATGTCGATTTGGCATCTACGTCTCCGTGGGACCTTCATATACATCAATAACGTAATATAGCCTAACCTAACCCAACCTATCATCTCGGCGGTAATATTTGATGACATTCCTGGCTTGTTGGCCTCTACGTCTCCGCGGGACCTTTATATACATCTATAACGTAATATAGACTAACCTTACCCAACCTAACATCTCGGCGGTAATATTTGAAAACATTCATGGCGAGTTGGCATCTACGTCTCCGTGGTACATTTATATACATCAATAACGTAATATAACCTAACCTAACCCAACCTAACATTTCGGCGGTTATATTTGACATCATTCCTGGGGAGTTGGCCTCTACGTCTCCGTTTGACCTTCATAAACATCAATAACGTAATATAACGTAACCTAACCCAGCCTATCATCTCGGCGGTAATATTTGACAACATTCCTGGCGAGTTGGCTTCTCCTTCTCCGTGGGACATTTATATACATCAATAACGTAATATAACCTAACCTAACCCAACCTAACATCTCGGCGGTAATATTTGACAACATACCTGGCAAGTTGGCCTCTGCGTCTCCGTGGAACCTTCATATACATCAATAACGAAATATAGCCTAACCTAACCCATCCTAACATTTCGGCGGTAATATTTGACATCATTCCTGTCGAGTTGGCCTCTACGTCTCCGTTTGACCTTCATAAACATCAATAACGTAATATAACGTAACCTAACCCAACCTATCATCTCGGCGGTAATATTTGATCACATTCCCGGCTTGTTGGCCTCTACGTCTCCGCGGGACCTTTATATACATCTATAACGTGATATAACCTAACCTGACCCAACCTAACATCTCGGCGGTAATATTTGAAAACATACCTGGCGAGTTGGCCTCTACGTCTCCGTGGGACCTTTATATACATCAATAACGTAATATAACCTAACCTAACCCAACCTAACATCTCGGCTGTAATATTTGAAAACATACCTGGCGAGTTGGCCTCTACGTCTCCGTGGGACATTTATATAGATCAATAACGTAATATAACCAAACCTAACCCAACCTAACATCTCGGCGGTAATATTTGATCACATTCCTGGCTTGATGGCATCTACGTCTCCGCGGGACCTTTATATACATCGATAACGTGATATAGCCTAACCTAACCCAACCTAACATCTCGGCGGTAATATTTGAAAACATTCCTGGCGAGTTGGACTCTACGTCACCGTGGGACCTTTATAGACATCCATAACGTAATATAACCTAACCTAACCCAACCTAACATCTCGGCGGTAATATTTGAAAACATTCATGGCGAGTTGGCCTCGACGTCTCCGTGGGACCTTTATATACATCAAGAACGTAATATAACCTAACCTAACCCAACCTAACACCTCGGCGGTAATATTTGAAAACATACCTGGCGAGTTGTCCTCTACGTCTCCGTGGGACCTTTATATACATCAATAAAGTAATATAACCTAACCTAACCAAACCTAACATCTCGGCGGTAATATTTGAAAACATTCATGTCGATTTGGCATCTACGTCTCCGTGGGACCATCATATACATCAATAACGTAATATAGCCTAACCTAACCCAACCTAACATTTCGGCGGTAATATTTGACAACATTCCTGGCGAGTTGGCTTCTCCGTCTCCGTGGGACATTTATATACATCAATAACGTAATATAACCTAACCTAACCCAACCTAACATCTCGGCGGTAATATTTGAAAACATTCCTGGCGAGGTGGCTTCTCCGTCACCGTGGGACCTTTATATACATCAATAACGTAATATAACCTAACCTAACCCAACCTAACGTCTCGGCGGTGATATTATAAAACATTCATGGCGAGTTGGCATCTACGTCTCCGTGGGACCTTCATATACATCAATAACGTTATATAGCCTAACCTAACCCAACCTAACATTTCGGCGGTAATATTTGACAACATTCCTGGCGAGTTGGCTTCTCCGTCTCCGTGGGACATTTATATACATCAATAACGTAATATAACCTAACCTAACCCAACCTAACATCTCGGCGGTAATATTTGAAAACATTCCTGGCGAGCTGGCTTCTCCGTCACCGTGGGACCTTTATATACATCAATAACGTAATATAACCTAACCTAACCCAACCTAACGTCTCGGCGGTGATATTATAAAACATTCATGGCGATTTGGCATCTACGTCTCCGTGGGACCTTCACATACACCAATAACGTAATATAGCCTAACCTAACCCAACCTAACATTTCGGCGGTAATATTTGACAACATTCCTGGCGAGTTGGCTTCTCCGTCTCCGTGGGACATTTATATACATCAATAACGTAATATAACGTTACCTAACCCAACCTATCATCCCGGCGGTAATATTTGATCACATTCCTGGTTTGGGGCCTCTACGTCTCCGCGGGACCTTTATATACATCTATAACGTGATATAACCTAACCTAACCCAACCTAACATCTCGGCGGTAATATTTGAAAACATTCATGGCGAGTTGGCATCTACGTCTCCGTGGGACCTTCATATACATCAATAACGTTATATAGCCTAACCTAACCCAACCTAACATTTCGGCGGTAATATTTGACAACATTCCTGGCGAGTTGGCTTCTCCGTCTCCGTGGGACATTTATATACATCAATAACGTAATATAACCTAACCTAACCAAACCTAACATCTCGGCGGTAATATTTGAAAACATTCATGTCGATTTGGCATCTACGTCTCCGTGGGACCTTCATATACATCAATAACGTAATATAGCCTAACCTAACCCAACCTATCATCTCGGCGGTAATATTTGATGACATTCCTGGCTTGTTGGCCTCTACGTCTCCGCGGGACCTTTATATACATCTATAACGTAATATAGCCTAACCTTACCCAACCTAACATCTCGGCGGTAATATTTGAAAACATTCATGGCGAGTTGGCATCTACGCCTCCGTGGTACATTTATATACATCAATAACGTAATATAACCTAACCTAACCCAACCTAACATTTCGGCGGTTATATTTGACATCATTCCTGGGGAGTTGGCCTCTACGCCTCCGTTTGACCTTCATAAACATCAATAACGTAATATAACGTAACCTAACCCAGCCTATCATCTCAGCGGTAATATTTGACAACATTCCTGGCGAGTTGGCTTCTCCTTCTCCGTGGGACATTTATATACATCAATAACGTAATATAACCTAACCTAACCCAACCTAACATCTCGGCGGTAATATTTGACAACATACCTGGCAAGTTGGCCTCTGCGTCTCCGTGGAACCTTCATATACATCAATAACGAAATATAGCCTAACCTAACCCATCCTAACATTTCGGCGGTAATATTTGACATCATTCCTGTCGAGTTGGCCTCTACGTCTCCGTTTGACCTTCATAAACATCAATAACGTAATATAACGTAACCTAACCCAACCTATCATCTCGGCGGTAATATTTGATCACATTCCCGGCTTGTTGGCCTCTACGTCTCCGCGGGACCTTTATATACATCTATAACGTGATATAACCTAACCTGACCCAACCTAACATCTCGGCGGTAATATTTGAAAACATACCTGGCGAGTTGGCCTCTACGTCTCCGTGGGACCTTTATATACATCAATAACGTAATATAACCTAACCTAACCCAACCTAACATCTCGGCTGTAATATTTGAAAACATACCTGGCGAGTTGGCCTCTACGTCTCCGTGGGACATTTATATAGATCAATAACGTAATATAACCAAACCTAACCCAACCTAACAACTCGGCGGTAATATTTGATCACATTCCTGGCTTGATGGCATCTACGTCTCCGCGGGACCTTTATATACATCGATAACGTGATATAACCTAACCTAACCCAACCTAACATCTCGGCGGTAATATTTGAAAACATTCCTGGCGAGTTGGACTCTACGTCACCGTGGGACCTTTATAGACATCCATAACGTAATATAACCTAACCTAACCCAACCTAACATCTCGGCGGTAATATTTGACAACATTCCTGGCAAGTTGGCCTCTGCGTCTCCGTGGAACCTTCATATACATTAATAACGAAATATAACCTAACCTAACCCAACCTAACATCTCGGCGGTAATATTTGAAAACATTCCTGGCGATTTGGCATCTACGTCTCCGTGGGACCTTCATATACATCAATAACGTAATATAGCCTAACCTAACCCAACCTAACATTTCGGCGGTAATATTTGACATCATTCCTGGCGAGATGGCCTCTACGTCTCCGTTTGACCTTCATAAACATCAATAACGTAATATAACGTAACCTAACCCAACCTATCATCTCGGCGGTAATATTTGATCACATTCCTGGCTTGTTGGCCTCTACGTCTCCGCGGGACCTTTATATACATCTATAACGTGATATAACCTAACCTAACCCAACCTAACATCTCGGCGGTAGTGTTTGAAAACATTCATGGCGAGTTGGCATCTACGTCTCCGTGGGACCTTCATATACATCAATAACGTAATACAGCCTAACCTAACCTAACCTAACATTTCGGCGGTAATATTTGACATCATTCCTGTCGAGTTGGCCTCTACGTCTCCGTTTGACCTTCATAAACATCAATAACTTAATATAACGTAACCTAACCCAACCCATCATCTCGGCGGTAATATTTGATCACATTCCTGGCTTGTTGGCCTCTACGTCTCCGCGGGACCTTTATATACATCTATAACGTGATATAACCTAACCTAACCCAACCTAACATCTCGGCGGTAATATTTGAAAACATTCCTGGCGAGTTGGCCACGACGTCTCCGTGGGACCTTTATATACATCAGTAACGTAATATAACCTAACCTAACCCAACCTAACATCTCGGCGGTAATATTTGAAAACATACCTGGCGAGTTGGCCTGTATGTCTCCGTGGGACCTTTATATACATCAATAAAGTAATATAACCTAACCTAACCAAACCTAACATCTCGGCGGTAATATTTGAAAACATTCATGTCGATTTGGCATCTACGTCTCCGTGGGACCTTCATATACATTAATAACGTAATATAGCCTAACCTAACCCAACCTAACATTTCGGCGGTAATATTTGACAACATTCCTGGCGAGTTGGCTTCTCCGTCTCCGTGGGACATTTATATACATCAATAACGTAATATAACCTAACCTAACCCAACCTAACATCTCGGCTGTAATATTTGACAACATACCTGACAAGTTGGCCTCTGCGTCCCCGTGGAACCTTCATATACACCAATAACGAAATATAACCTAACCTAACCCAACCGATCATCTCGGCGGTAATATTTGAAAACATTCCTGGCGAGTTGGCATCTACATCTGCGTGGGACCTTCATATACACCAATAACGTAATATAGCCTAACCTAACCCAACCTAACATTTCGGCGGTAATATTTGACATCATTCCTGGCGAGTTGGCCTCTACGTCTCCGTTTGACCTTCATAAACATCAATAACGTAATATAACGTAACCTAACCCAACCTATCATCTCGGCGGTAATATTTGATCCCATTCCTGGCTTGTTGGCCTCTACGTCTCCGCGGGACCTTTATATACATCTATAACGTGATATAACCTAACCTAACCCAACCTAACATCTCGGCGGTAATATTTGAAAACATTCATGGCGAGTTGGCATCTACGTCTCCGTGGGACCTTCATATACATCAATAACGTTATATAGCCTAACCTAACCCAACCTAACATTTCGGCGGTAATATTTGACAACATTCCTGGCGAGTTGGCTTCTCCGTCTCCGTGGGACATTTATATACATCAATAACGTAATATAACCTAACCTAACCCAACCTAACATCTCGGCGGTAATATTTGAAAACATTCCTGGCGAGGTGGCTTCTCCGTCACCGTGGGACCTTTATATACATCAATAACGTAATATAACCTAACCTAACCCAACCTAACGTCTCGGCGGTGACATTATAAAACATTCATGGCGAGTTGGCATCTACGTCTCCGTGGGACCTTCACATACACCAATAACGTAATATAGCCTAACCTAACCCAACCTAACATTTCGGCGGTAATATTTGACAACATTCCTGGCGAGTTGGCTTCTCCGTCTCCGTGGGACATTTATATACATCAATAACGTAATATAACGTTACCTAACCCAACCTATCATCCCGGCGGTAATATTTGATCACATTCCTGGTTTGGGGCCTCTACGTCTCCGCGGGACCTTTATATACATCTATAACGTGATATAACCTAACCTAACCCAACCTAACATCTCGGCGGTAATATTTGAAAACATTCATGGCGAGTTGGCATCTACGTCTCCGTGGGACCTTCATATACATCAATAACGTTATATAGCCTAACCTAACCCAACCTAACATTTCGGCGGTAATATTTGACAACATTCCTGGCGAGTTGGCTTCTCCGTCTCCGTGGGACATTTATATACATCAATAACGTAATATAACCTAACCTAACCCAACCTAACATCTCGGCGGTAATATTTGAAAACATTCCTGGCGAGCTGGCTTCTCCGTCACCGTGGGACCTTTATATACATCAATAACGTAATATAACCTAACCTAACCCAACCTAACGTCTCGGCGGTGATATTATAAAACATTCATGGCGATTTGGCATCTACGTCTCCGTGGGACCTTCACATACACCAATAACGTAATATAGCCTAACCTAACCCAACCTAACATTTCGGCTGTAATATTTGACAACATTCCTGGCGAGTTGGCTTCTCCGTTTCCGTGGGACATTTATATACATCAATAACGTAATATAACGTTACCTAACCCAACCTATCATCCCGGCGGTAAAATTTGATCACATTCCTGGTTTGGGGCCTCTACGTCTCCACGGGACCTTTATATACATCTATAACGTGATATAACCTAACCTAACCCAACCTAACATCTCGGCGGTAATATTTGAATACATTCCTGGCGAGTTGGACTCTACGTCACCGTGGGACCTTTATAGACATCCATAACGTAATATAACATAACCTAACCCAACCTAACATCTCGGCGGTAATATTTGACAACATTCCTGGCGAGTTGGCCTCTGCGTCTCCGTGGGACATTTATATACATCAATAACGTAATATAGCCTAACCTAACCCAACCTAACATTTCGGCGGTAATATTTGACAACATTCCTGGCGAGTTGGCTTCTCCGTCTCCGTGGGACATTTATATACATCAATAACGTAATATAACGTAACCTAACCCAACCTATCATCCCGGCGGTAATATTTGATCACATTCCTGGTTTGTGGCCTCTACGTCTCCGCGGGACCTTTATATACATCTATAACGTGATATAACCTAACCTAACCCAACCTAACATCTCGGCGGTAATATTTGAAAACATTCCTGGCCAGTTGGCCTCGACGTCTCCGTGGGACCTTTATATACATCAATAAAGTAATATAACCTAACCTAACCAAACCTAACATCTCGGCGGTAATATTTGAAAACATTCATGTCGATTTGGCATCTACGTCTCCGTGGGACATTCATATACATCAATAACGTAATATAGCCTAACCTAACCCAACCTAACATTTCGGCGGTAATATTTGACAACATTCCTGGCGAGTTGGCTTCTCCGTCTCCGTGGGACATTTATATACATCAATAACGTAATATAACGTAACCTAACGCAACCTATCATCCCGGCGGTAATATTTGAAAACATTCATGGCGAGTTGGCCTCTATGTCTCCGTAGGACCTTTATATACATCTATAACGTAATATAACCTAACCTAACCCAACCTAACATCTCGGCGGTAATATTTGAAAACATTCCTGGCCAGTTGGCCTCGACGTCTCCGTGGGACCTTTATATACATCAATAACGTAATATAACCTAACCTAACCCAACCTAACACCTCGGCAGTAATATTTGAAAACATACCTGGCGAGTTGCCCTCTACGTCTCCGTGGGACCTTCATATACATCAATAACGTAATATAGCCTAACCTAACCCAACCTAACATTTCGGCGGTAATATTTGACAAACATTCCTGGCGAGTTGGCTTCTCCGTCTCCGTGGGACATTTATATACATCAATAACGTAATATAACCTAACCTAACCCAACCTAACATCTCGGCGGTAATATTTGAAAACATTCCTGGCGAGTTGGCATCTACGTCTCCCTGGGACCTTCATATACATCAATAACGTAATATAGCCTAACCTAACCCAACCTAACATTTCGGCGGTAATATTTGACAACATTCCTGGCGAGTTGGCTTCTCCCTCTCCGTGGGACATTTATATACATCAATAACGTAATATAACGTAACCTAACCCAACCTATCATCCCGGCGGTAATATTCGATCACATTCCTGGTTTGTGGCCTCTACGTCTCCGCGGGACCTTTATATACATCTATAACGTGATATAACCTAACCTAACCCAACCTAACATCTCGGCGGTAATATTTGAAAACATTCCTGGCGAGTTGGACTCTACGTCACCGTGGGACCTTTATAGACATCCATAACGTAATATAACATAACCTAACCCAACCTAACATCTCGGCGGTAATATTTGAAAACATTCATGGCGTGTTGGCCTCTATGTCTCCGTGGGACCTTTATGTACATCTATAACGTAATATAACCTAACCTAACCCAACCTAACATCTCGGCGGTAATATTTGAAAACATTCCTGGCCAGTTGGCCTCGACGTCTCCGTGGGACCTTTATATACATCAATAACGTAATATAACCTAACCTAACCCAACCTAACACCTCGGCAGTAATATTTGAAAACATTCCTGGCGAGTTGGCTTCTCCGTCTCCGTGGGATCTTTTTATACATAAATAACGTAATATAACCTAACCTAACCAAACCTAACATCTCGGCGCTAATATTTGAAAACATACCTTGCGAGTTGGCATCTACGTCTCCGTGGGACCTTCATATACATCAATAACGCAATATAGCCTAACCTAACCCAACCTAACGTTTCGGCGGTAATATTTGACAACATTCCTGGCGAGTTGGCTTCTCCGTCTCCGTGGGACATTTATATACATCAATAACGTAATATAACCTAACCTAACCCAACCTAACATTTCGGCGGTAATATTTGACAACATTCCTGGCGAGTTGGCCTCTGCGTCTCCGTGGGACATTTATATACATCAATAACGTAATATAACCTAACCTAACCCAACCTAACATCTCGGCGGTAATATTTGACAACATACCTGGCGAGTTGGCCTGTATGTCTCCGTGGGACCTTTATATACATCAATAAAGTAATATAACCTAACCTAACCCAACCTAACATTTCGGCGGTAATATTTGAAAACATTCCTGGCGAGTTGGCTTCTGCGTCTCCGTGGGATCTTTTATACATAAATAACGTAATATAACCTAACCTAACCCAACCTAACATCTCGGCGGTAATATTTGAAAACATACCTGGCGAGTTGGCCTCTACGTCTCCGTGGGACCTTTATATACGTCAATAATGAAATATAGCCTAACCTAACCCAACCTAACATTTCGGCGGTAATATTTGACAACATTCCTGGCGAGTTGGCTTCTCCGTCTCCGTGGGATCTTTTTATACATAAATAACGTAATATAACCTAACCTAACCCAACCTAACATCTCGGCGTTAATATTTGAAAACATAACTTGCGAGTTGGCATATACGTCTCCGTGGGACCTTCATATACATCAATAACGCAATATAGCCTAACCTAACCCAACCTAACGTTTCGGCGGTAATATTTGACAACATTCCTGGCGAGTTGGCTTCTCCGTCTCCGTGGGACATTTATATACATCAATAACGTAATATAACCTATCCTAACCCAACCTAACATTTCGGCGGTAATATTTGACAACATTCCTGGCGAGTCGGCTTCTCCGTCTCCGTGGGACATTTATATACATCAATAACGTAATATAACCTAACCTAACCCAACCTAACATCTCGGCGGTAATATTTGACAACATACCTGGCGAGTTGGCCTCTGCGTCTCCGTGGAACCTTCATATACATCAATAACGTAATATAACCTAACCTAACCCAACCTAACATCTCGGCGGTAATATTTGACATCATTCATGGCGAGTTGGCCTCTACGTCTCTGTTTGACCTTCATAAACATCAATAACGTAATATAACGTAACCTAACCCAACCTATCATCTCGGCGGTAATATTTGATCACATTCCTGGCGAGTTGGCCTCTACGTCTCCGTGGGACCTTTATATACATCAATAATGAAATATAACCTAACCTAACCCAACCTAACATCTCGGCGTTAATATTTGAAAACATACCTGGCGAGTTTGCCTCTACGTCTCCGTGGGATCTTTATATACATCAATAACGTAATATAACCTAACCTAACCCAAACTAACATCTCGGCGGTAATATTTGAAAACATTCCTGGCGAGTTGGCATCTACGTCTCCGTGGGACCTTCATATACATCAATAACGCAATATAGCCTAACCTAACCCAACCTAACGTTTCGGCGGTAATATTTGACAACATTCCTGGCGAGTTGGCTTCTCCGTCTCCGTGGGACATTTATATACATCAATAACGTAATATAACCTAACCTAACCCAACCTAACAATTCGGCGGTAATATTTGACAACATTCCTGGCGAGTTGGCCTCTGCGTCTCCGTGGGACATTTATATACATCAATAACGTAATATAACCTAACCTAAACCAACCTAACTTCTCGGCGGTAATATTTGAAAACATTCATGGCGAGTTGGCATCTACGTCTCCGTGGGACCTTCATATACATCAATAACGTTATATAGCCTAACCTAACCCAACCTAACATTTCGGCGGTAATATTTGACAACATTCCTGGCGAGTTGGCTTCTCCGTCTCCGTGGGACATTTATATACATCAATAACGTAATATAACCTAACCTAACCCAACCTAACATCTCGGCGGTAATATTTGAAAACATTCCTGGCGAGCTGGCTTCTCCGTCACCGTGGGACCTTTATATACATCAATAACGTAATATAACCTAACCTAACCCAACCTAACGTCTCGGCGGTGATATTATAAAACATTCATGGCGATTTGGCATCTACGTCTCCGTGGGACCTTCACATACACCAATAACGTAATATAGCCTAACCTAACCCAACCTAACATTTCGGCTGTAATATTTGACAACATTCCTGGCGAGTTGGCTTCTCCGTCTCCGTGGGACATTTATATACATCAATAACGTAATATAACGTTACCTAACCCAACCTATCATCCCGGCGGTAAAATTTGATCACATTCCTGGTTTGGGGCCTCTACGTCTCCGCGGGACCTTTATATACATCTATAACGTGATATAACCTAACCTAACCCAACCTAACATCTCGGCGGTAATATTTGAATACATTCCTGGCGAGTTGGACTCTACGTCACCGTGGGACCTTTATAGACATCCATAACGTAATATAACATAACCTAACCCAACCTAACATCTCGGCGGTAATATTTGAAAACATTCCTGGCGAGTTGGACTCTACGTCACCGTGGGACCTTCATATACATCAATAACGTAATATAGCCTAACCTAACCCAACCTAACATTTCGGCGGTAATATTTGACAACATTCCTGGCGAGTTGGCTTCTCCGTCTCCGTGGGACATTTATATACATCAATAACGTAATATAACGTAACCTAACCCAACCTATCATCCCGGCGGTAATATTTGATCACATTCCTGGTTTGTGGCCTCTACGTCTCCGCGGGACCTTTATATACATCTATAACGTGATATAACCTAACCTAACCCAACCTAACATCTCGGCGGTAATATTTGAAAACATTCCTGGCGAGTTGGACTCTACGTCACCGTGGGACCTTTATAGACATCCATAACGTAATATAACCTAACCTAACCCAACCTAACACCTCGGCGGTAATATTTGAAAACATACCTGGCGAGTTGGCCTCTATGTCTCCGTGGGACCTTTATATACATCACTAAAGTAATATAACCTAACCTAACCCAACCTAACATTTCGGCGGTAATATTTGACATCATTCCTGGCGAGTTGGCCTCTACGTCTCCGTTTGACCTTCATAAACATCAATAACGTAATATAACGTAACCTAACCCAACCTATCATCTCGGCGGTAATATTTGATCACATTCCTGGCTTGTTGGCCTCTACGTCTCCGCGGGACCTTTATATACATCTATAACGTGATATAACCTAACCTAACCCAACCTAACATCTCGGCGGTAATATTTGAAAACATTCCTGGCGAGTTGGACTCTACGTCACCGTGGGACCTTTATAGACATCCATAACGTAATATAACATAACCTAACCCAACCTAACATCTCGGCGGTAATATTTGAAAACATTCCTGGCCAGTTGGCCTCGACGTCTCCGTGGGATCTTTATATACATCAATAACGTAATATAACCTAACCTAACCCAACCTAACACCTCGGCGGTAATATTTGAAAACATACCTGGCGAGTTGGCCTCTACGTCTCCGTGGGACCTTTATATACATCACTAAAGTAATATAACCTAACCTAACCCAACCTAACATTTCGGCGGTAATATTTGACATCATTCCTGGCGAGTTGGCCTCTACGTCTCCGTTTGACCTTCATAAACATCAATAACGTAATATAACGTAACCTAACCCAACCTATCATCTCGGCGGTAATATTTGATCACATTCCTGGCTTGTTGGCCTCTACGTCTCCGCGGGACCTTTATATACATCTATAACGTGATATAACCTAACCTAACCCAACCTAACATCTCGGCGTTAATATTTGAAAACATACCTGGCGAGTTGGCCTCTACGTCTCCGTGGGACCTTTATATACATCAATAAAGTAATATAACCTAACCTAACCAAACCTAACATCTCGGCGGTAATATTTGAAAACATTCATGTCGATTTGGCATCTACGTCTCCGTGGGACCTTCATATACATCAATAACGTAATATAGCCTAACCTAACCCAACCTAACATTTCGGCGGTAATATTTGACAACATTCCTGGCGAGTTGGCTTCTCCGTCTCCGTGGGACATTTATATACATCAATAACGTAATATAACGTAACCTAACGCAACCTATCATCCCGGCGGTAATATTTGAAAACATTCATGGCGAGTTGGCCTCTATGTCTCCGTAGGACCTTTATATACATCTATAACGTAATATAACCTAACCTAACCCAACCTAACATCTCGGCGGTAATATTTGAAAACATTCCTGGCCAGTTGGCCTCGACGTCTCCGTGGGACCTTTATATACATCAATAACGTAATATAACCTAACCTAACCCAACCTAACACCTCGGCAGTAATATTTGAAAACATACCTGGCGAGTTGGACTCTACGTCACCGTGGGACCTTTATAGACATCCATAACGTAATATAACATAACCTAACCCAACCTAACATCTCGGCGGTAATATTTGAAAACATTCATGGCGTGTTGGCCTCTATGTCTCCGTGGGACCTTTATGTACATCTATAACGTAATATAACCTAACCTAACCCAACCTAACATCTCGGCGGTAATATTTGAAAACATTCCTGGCCAGTTGGCCTCGACGTCTCCGTGGGACCTTTATATACATCAATAACGTAATATAACCTAACCTAACCCAACCTAACACCTCGGCAGTAATATTTGAAAACATTCCTGGCGAGTTGGCTTCTCCGTCTCCGTGGGATCTTTTTATACATAAATAACGTAATATAACCTAACCTAACCCAACCTAACATCTCGGCGCTAATATTTGAAAACATACCTTGCGAGTTGGCATCTACGTCTCCGTGGGACCTTCATATACATCAATAACGCAATATAGCCTAACCTAACCCAACCTAACGTTTCGGCGGTAATATTTGACAACATTCCTGGCGAGTTGGCTTCTCCGTCTCCGTGGGACATTTATATACATCAATAACGTAATATAACCTAACCTAACCCAACCTAACATTTCGGCGGTAATATTTGACAACATTCCTGGCGAGTTGGCCTCTGCGTCTCCGTGGGACATTTATATACATCAATAACGTAATATAACCTAACCTAACCCAACCTAACATCTCGGCGGTAATATTTGACAACATACCTGGCGAGTTGGCCTCTGCGTCTCCGTGGGACCTTCATATACATCAATAACGTAATATAGCCTAACCTAACCCAACCTAACATTTCGGCGGTAATATTTGAAAACATTCCTGGCGAGTTGGCTTCTGCGTCTCCGTGGGATCTTTTATACATAAATAACGTAATATAACCTAACCTAACCCAACCTAACATCTCGGCGGTAATATTTGAAAACATACCTGGCGAGTTGGCCTCTACGTCTCCGTGGGACCTTTATATACGTCAATAATGAAATATAGCCTAACCTAACCCAACCTAACATTTCGGCGGTAATATTTGACAACATTCCTGGCGAGTTGGCTTCTCCGTCTCCGTGGGATCTTTTTATACATAAATAACGTAATATAACCTAACCTAACCCAACCTAACATCTCGGCGTTAATATTTGAAAACATAACTTGCGAGTTGGCATCTACGTCTCCGTGGGACCTTCATATACATCAATAACGCAATATAGCCTAACCTAACCCAACCTAACGTTTCGGCGGTAATATTTGACAACATTCCTGGCGAGTTGGCTTCTCCGTCTCCGTGGGACATTTATATACATCAATAACGTAATATAACCTAACCTAACCCAACCTAACATTTCGGCGGTAATATTTGACAACATTCCTGGCGAGTCGGCTTCTCCGTCTCCGTGGGACATTTATATACATCAATAACGTAATATAACCTAACCTAACCCAACCTAACATCTCGGCGGTAATATTTGACAACATACCTGGCGAGTTGGCCTCTGCGTCTCCGTGGAACCTTCATATACATCAATAACGTAATATAACCTAACCTAACCCAACCTAACATCTCGGCGGTAATATTTGACATCATTCATGGCGAGTTGGCCTCTACGTCTCTGTTTGACCTTCATAAACATCAATAACGTAATATAACGTAACCTAACCCAACCTATCATCTCGGCGGTAATATTTAATCACATTCCTGGCGAGTTGGCCTCTACGTCTCCGTGGGACCTTTATATACATCAATAATGAAATATAACCTAACCTAACCCAAACTAACATCTCGGCGGTAATATTTGAAAACATTCCTGGCAAGTTGGCGTCTGCGTCTCCGTGGAACCTTCATATACATCAATAACGAAATATAACCTAACCTAACCCAACCTAACGTCTCGGCGGTAAAATTTGACAACATACCTGGCGAGTTGGCCTCTGCGTCTCCGTGGAAACTTCATATATATCAATAACGAAATATAACCTAACCCAACCCAACCTAACATCTCGGCGGTAATATTTGAAAACATTCCTGGCGAGTTGGCTTCTCCCTCTCCGTGGGACATTTATATACATCAATAACGTAATATAACGTAACCTAACCCAACCTATCATACCGGCGGTAATATTTGATCACATTCCTGGTTTGTGGCCTCTACGTCTCCGCGGGACCTTTATATACATCTATAACGTGATATAACCTAACCTAACCCAACCTAACATCTCGGCGGTAATATTTGAAAACATTCCTGGCGAGTTGGACTCTACGTCACCGTGGGACCTTTATAGACATCCATAACGTAATATAACATAACCTAACCCAACCTAACATCTCGGCGGTAATATTTGAAAACATTCATGGCGAGTTGGCCTCTATGTCTCCGTGGGACCTTTATGTACATCTATAACGTAATATAACCTAACCTAACCCAACCTAACATCTCGGCGGTAATATTTGAAAACATTCCTGGCCAGTTGGCCTCGACGTCTCCGTGGGACCTTTATATACATCAATAACGTAATATAACCTAACCTAACCCAACCTAACACCTCGGCAGTAATATATGAAAACATTCCTGGCGAGTTGGCTTCTCCGTCTCCGTGGGATCTTTTTATACATAAATAACGTAATATAACCTAACCTAACCCAACCTAACGTCTCGGCGGTAATATTTGAAAACATTCATGGCGATTTGGCATCTACGTCTCCGTGGGACCTTCATATACATCAATAACGCAATATAGCCTAACCTAACCCAACCTAACGTTTCGGCGGTAATATTTGACAACATTCCTGGCGTGTTGGCTTCTCCGTCTCCGTGGGACATTTATATACATCAATAACGTAATATAACCTAACCTAACCCAACCTAACATCTCGGCGTTAATATTTGAAAACATACCTGGCGAGTTTGCCTCTACGTCTCCGTGGGATCTTTATATACATCAATAACGTAATATAACCTAACCTAACCCAACCTAACATCTCGGCGGTAATATTTGAAAACATTCCTGGCGAGTTGGCATCTACGTCTCCGTGGGACCTTCATATACATCAATAAAGCAATATAGCCTAACCTAACCCAACCTAACGTTTCGGCGGTAATATTTGACAACATTCCTGGCGAGTTGGCTTCTCCGTCTCCGTGGGACATTTATATACATCAATAACGTAATATAACCTAACCTAACCCAACCTAACAATTCGGCGGTAATATTTGACAACATTCCTGGCGAGTTGGCCTCTGCGTATCCGTGGGACATTTATATACATCAATAACGTAATATAACCTAACCTAAACCAACCTAACTTCTCGGCGGTAATATTTGACAACATACCTGACGAGTTGGCCTCTGCGTCTCCGTGGGACCTTCATATACATCAATAACGTAATATAGCCTAACCTAACCCAACCTAACATCTCGGCGGTAATATTTGAAAACATTCATGGCGAGTTGGCATCTACGTCTCCGTGGGTCCTTCATATACATCAATAACGTAATATAGCCTAACCTAACCCAACCTAACATTTCGGCGGTAATATTTGACAACATTCCTGGCGAGTTGGCTTCTCCGTCTCCGTGGGACATTTATATACATCAATAACGTAATATAACCTAACCTAACCCAACCTAACATCTCGGCGGTAATATTTGACAACATACCTGGCGAGTTGGCCTCTGCGTCTCCGTGGAACCTTCATATACATCAATAACGAAATATAACCTAACCTAACCCAACCTAACATCTCGGCGGTAATATTTGAAAACATTCCTGGCGAGTTGGCTTCTCCGTCTCCGTGGGATCTTTTTATACATAAATAACGTAATATAACCTAACTTAACCCAACCTAACATATCGGCGGTAATATTTGAAAACATACCTGGCGAGTTGCCCTCTACGTCTCCGTGGGACCTTTATATACATCAATAACGTAATATAACCTAACCTAACCCAACCTAACGTCTCGGAGGTAATATTTGAAAACATTCATGGCGATTTGGCATCTACGTCTCCGTGGGACCTTCATATACATCAATAACGTAATATAGTCTAACCTAACCCAACCTAACATTTCGGCGGTAATATTTGACAACATTCCTGGCGAGTTGGCCTCTGCGTATCCGTGGGACATTTATATACATCAATAACGTAATATAACCTAACCTAAACCAACCTAACTTCTCGGCGGTAATATTTGACAACATACCTGACGAGTTGGCCTCTGCGTCTCCGTGGGACCTTCATATACATCAATAACGTAATATAGCCTAACCTAACCCAACCTAACATCTCGGCGGTAATATTTGAAAACATTCATGGCGAGTTGGCATCTACGTCTCCGTGGGTCCTTCATATACATCAATAACGTAATATAGCCTAACCTAACCCAACCTAACATTTCGGCGGTAATATTTGACAACATTCCTGGCGAGTTGGCTTCTCCGTCTCCGTGGGACATTTATATACATCAATAACGTAATATAACCTAACCTAACCCAACCTAACATCTCGGCGGTAATATTTGACAACATACCTGGCGAGTTGGCCTCTGCGTCTCCGTGGAACCTTCATATACATCAATAACGAAATATAACCTAACCTAACCCAACCTAACATCTCGGCGGTAATATTTGAAAACATTCCTGGCGAGTTGGCTTCTCCGTCTCCGTGGGATCTTTTTATACATAAATAACGTAATATAACCTAACTTAACCCAACCTAACATATCGGCGGTAATATTTGAAAACATACCTGGCGAGTTGCCCTCTACGTCTCCGTGGGACCTTTATATACATCAATAACGTAATATAACCTAACCTAACCCAACCTAACGTCTCGGAGGTAATATTTGAAAACATTCATGGCGATTTGGCATCTACGTCTCCGTGGGACCTTCATATACATCAATAACGTAATATAGTCTAACCTAACCCAACCTAACATTTCGGCGGTAATATTTGACAACATTCCTGGCGTGTTGGCTTCTCCGTCTCCGTGGGACATTTATATACATCAATAACGTAATATAACCTAACCTAACCCAACCTAACATCTCGGCGTTAATATTTGAAAACATACCTGGCGAGTTGGCTTCTACGTCTCCGTGGGATCTTTATATACATCAATAACGTAATATAACCTAACCTAACCCAACCTAACATCTCGGCGGTAATATTTGAAAACATTCCTGGCGAGTTGGCATCTACGTCTCCGTGGGACCTTCATATACATCAATAACGCAATATAACCTAACCTAACCCAACCTAACATCTCGGCGGTAATATTTGACAACATACCTGGCAAGTTGGCGTCTGCGTCTCCGTGGAACCTTCATATACATCAATAACGAAATATAACCTAACCTAACCCAACCTAACGTCTCGGCGGTAATATTTGAAAACATTCATGGCGATTTGGCATCTACGTCTCCGTGGGACCTTCATATACATCAATAACGCAATATAGCCTAACCTAACCCAACCTAACGTTTCGGCGGTAATATTTGACAACATTCCTGGCGAGTTGGCTTCACCGTCTCCGTGGGACATTTATATACATCAATAACGTAATATAACCTAACCTAACCCAACCTAACATTTCGGCGGTAATATTTGACAACATTCCTGGCGAGTTGGCCTCTGCGTCTCCGTGGGACATTTATATACATCTATAACGTAATATAACCTAACCTAACCCAACCTAACATCTCGGCGGTAATATTTGACAACATACCTGGCGAGTTGGCCTCTGCGTCTCCGTGGGACCTTCATATACATCAATAACGTAATATAGCCTAACCTAACCCAACCTAACATTTCGGCGGTAATATTTGAAAACATTCCTGGCGAGTTGGCTTCTGCGTCTCCGTGGGACCTTTTTATACATAAATAACGTAATATAACCTAACCTAACCCAACCTAACATCTCGGCGGTAATATTTGAAAACATACCTGGCGAGTTGGCCTCTACGTCTCCGTGGGACCTTTATATACATCAATAATGAAATATAACCTAACCTAACCCAAACTAACATCTCGGCGGTAATATTTGAAAACATTCCTGGCGAATTGGCTTCTCCGTCACCGTGGGACCTTCATATACATCAATAACGTAATATAGCCTAACCTAACCCAACCTAACATTTCGGCGGTAATATTTGACAACATTCCTGGCGAGTTGGCTTCTCCGTCTCCGTGGGACATTTATATACATCAATAACGTAATATAACCTAACCTAACCCAACCTAACATCTCGGCGGTAATATTTGACAACATACCTGGCGAGTTGGCCTCTGCGTCTCCGTGGGACCTTCATATACATCAATAACGTAATATAGCCTAACCTAACCCAACCTAACATTTCGGCGGTAATATTTGACAACATTCATGGCGAGTTGGCTTCTCCGTCTCCGTGGGACATTTATATACATCAATAACGTAATATAGCCGAACCTAACCCAACCTAACATCTCAGCGGTAATATTTGACAACATACCTGGCGAGTTGGCCTCTACGTTTCCGTGGAACCTTCATATACATCAATAATGAAATATAACCTAACCTAACCCAACCTAACATCTCGGCGGTAATATTTGAAAACATTCCTGGCGAGTTGGATTCTCCGTCACCGTGGGACCTTTATATACATCAATAACGTAATATAACCTAACCTAACCCAACCTAACGTCTCGGCGGTAATATTTGATCACATTCCTGGCGAGTTGGCTTCTCCGTCTCCGTGGGACATTTATATACATCAATAACGTAATATAACCTAACCTAACGCAACCTAACATCTCGGCGGTAATATTTGACAACATACCTGGCGAGTTGGCCTCTGCGTCTCCGTGGAACCTTCATATACATCAATAACGAAATATAACCTAACCTAACCCAACCTAACGTCTCGGCGGTAATATTTGAAAACATTCATGGCGATTTGGCATCTACGTCTCCGTGGGCCCTTCATATACATCAATAACGCAATATAGCCTAACCTAACCCAACCTAACGTTTCGGCTGTAATATTTGACAACATTCCTGGCGAGTTGGCTTCTCCGTCTCCGTGGGACATTTATATACATCAATAACGTAATATAACCTAACCTAACCCAACCTAACATTTCGGCGGTAATATTTGACAACATTCCTGGCGAGTTGGCCTCTGCGTCTCCGTGGGACATTTATATACATCAATAACGTAATATAACCTAACCTAACCCAACCTAACATCTCGGCGGTAATATTTGAAAACATTCACGGCGATTTGGCATCTACGTCTCCGTGGGATCTTCATATACATCAATAACGTAATATAGCCTAACCTAACCCAACCTAACATTTCGGCAGTAAAATTTGACAACATACCTGGCGAGTTGGCCTCTGCGTCTCCGTGGAACCTTCATATACATCAATAACGAAATATAACCTAACCTAACCCAACCTAACATCTCGGCGGTAATATTTGAAAACATTCCTGGCGTGTTGGCATCTACGTCTCCGTGGGACCTTCATATACATCAATAACGCAATATAGCCTAACCTAACCCAACCTAACGTTTCGGCGGTAATATTTGAAAACATTCCTGGCGAGTTGGCATCTACGTCTCCGTGGGACCTTCATATACATCAATAACGTAATATAGCCTAACCTAACCCAACCTAACATTTCGGCGGTAATATTTGACAACATTCCTGGCGAGTTGGCTTCTCCGTCTCCGTGGGACATTTATATACATCAATAACGTAATATAACCTAACCTAACGCAACCTAACATCTCGGCGGTAATATTTGACAACATACCTGGCGAGTTGGCCTCTACGTTTCCGCGGAACCTTCATATACATCAATAATGAAATATAACCTAACCTAACTCAACCTAACATCTCGGCGGTAATATTTGAAAACATTCCTGGCGAGTTGGCTTCTCCGTCACCGTGGGACCTTTATATACATCAATAACGTAATATAACCTAACCTAACCCAACCTAACATCTCGGCGGTAATATTTGACAACATACGTGGCGAGTTGGCCTCTACGTTTCCGTGGAACCTTCATATACATCAATAATGAAATATAACTTAACCTAACCCAACCTAACATTTCGGCGGTAATATTTGAAAACATTCCTGACGAGTTGGCTTCTGCGTCTCCGTGGGATCTTTTTATACATAAATAACGTAATATAACCTAACCTAACCCAACCTAACATCTCGGCGGTAATATTTGAAAACATACCTGGCGAGTTGGCCTCTACGTCTCCGTGGGACCTTTATATACATCAATAATGAAATATAACCTAACCTAACCCAAACTAACATCTCGGCGGTAATATTTGAAAACATTCCTGGCGAGTTGGCTTCTCCGTCACCGTGGGACCTTCATATACATCAATAACGTAATATAGCCTAACCTAACCCAACCTAACATATCGGCGGTAATATTTGACAACATTCCTGGCGAGTTGGCTTCTCCGTCTCCGTGGGACATTTATATACATCAATAACGTAATATAACATAACCTAACCCTACCTAACATCTCGGCGGTAATATTTGACAACATACCTGGCGAGTTGGCCTCTACGTTTCCGTGGAACCTTCATATGCATCAATAATGAAATATAACCTAACCTAACCCAACCTAACATCTCGGCGGTAATATTTGAAAACATACCTGGCGAGTTGGCCTCTACGTCTCCGTGGGACCTTTATATACATCAATAACGTAATATAACCTAACCTAACCCAACCTAACGTCTCGGCGGTAATATTTGAAAACATTCATGGCGATTTGGCATCTACGTCTCCGTGGGACTTTCATATACATAAATAACGTAATATAATCTGACTTAACCCAACCTAACATCTCGGCGGTAATAGTTGAAAACATACCTGGCGAGTTGGCCTCTACGTCTCCGTGGGACCTTTATATACATCAATAACGTAATATAACCTAACCTAACCCAACCTAACGTCTCGGCGGTAATATTTGAAAACATTCATGGCGATTTGGCATCTACGTCTCCGTGGGACCTTCATATACATCAATAACGTAATATAGCCTAACCTAACCCAACCTAACATTTCGGCGGTAATATTTGACAACATACCTGGCGAGTTGGCCTCTGCGTCTCCGTGGAACCTTCATATACATCAATAACGTAATATAACCTAACCTAACCCAACCAAACATCTCGGCGGTAATGTTTGACAACATACCTGGCGAGTTGGCCTCTACGTTTCCGTGGAACCTTCATATACATCAATAATGAAATATAACCTAACCTAACCCAACCTAACATCTCGGCGGTAATATTTGAAAACATTCCTGGCGAGTTGGCTTCTCCGTCACCGTGGGACTTTTATATACATCAATAACGTAATATAACCTAACCTAACCCAACCTAACGTCTCGGCGGTAATATTTGATCACATTCCTCGCGAGTTGGCTTCTCCGTCTCCGTGGGACATTTATATACATTAATAACGTAATATAACCTAACCTAACCCAACCTAACATCTCGGCGGTAATATTTGACAACATACCTGGCGAGTTGGCCTCTGCGTCTCCGTGGAACCTTCATATACATCAATAACGAAATATAACCTAACCTAACCCAACCTAACATCTCGGCGGTAATATTTGAAAACATACCTGGCGAGTTGGCATCTACGTCTCCGTGGGACCTTCATATACATCAATAACGTAATATAACCTAACCTAACCCAACCTAACATCTCGGCGGTAATATTTGACAACATACCTGGCGAGTTGGCCTCTACGTTTCCGTGGAACCTTCATATACATCAATAATGAAATATAACCTAACCTAACCCAACCTAACGTCTCGGTGGTAATATTTGAAAACATTCATGGCGATTTGGCATCTGCGTCTCCGTGGGATCTTTTTATACATCAATAACGTAATATAGCCTAACCTAACCCATCCTAACATTTCGGCGGTAAAATTTGACAACATACCTGGCGAGTTGGCCTCTGCTTCTCCGTGGAACCTTCATATACATCAATAACGAAATATAACCTAACCTAACCCAACCTAACATCTCGGCGGTAATATTTGAAAACATACCTGGCGAGTTGGCTTCTCCGTCTCCGTGGGATATTTTTATACATAAATAACGTAATATAACCTAACCTAACCCAACCTAACATCTCGGCGGTAATATTTGACAACATACCTGGCGAGTTGGCCTCTACGTTTCCGTGGAACCTTCATATACATCAATAATGAAATATAACCTAATCTAACCCAACCTAACATCTCGGCGGTAATATTTGAAAACATTCCTGGCGAGTTGGCTTCTCCGTCTCCGTGGGATCTTTTTATACATCAATAACGTAATATAACCTAACCTAACCCAACCTAACGTCTCGGCGGTAATATTTGAAAACATTCCTGGCGATTTGGCATCTACGTCTCCGTGGGACATTTATATACATCAATAACGTAATATAACCTAACCTAACCCAACCTAACATCTCGGCGGTAATATTTGACAACATACCTGGCGAGTTGGCCTCTGCGTCTCCGTGGAACCTTCATATACATCAATAACGAAATATAACCTAACCTAACCCAACCTAACATCTCGGCGGTAATATTTGAAAACATTCCTGGCGAGTTGGCTTCTCCGTCTCCGTGGGATCTTTTTATACATAAATAACGTAATATAACCTAACTTAACCCAACCTAACATATCGGCGGTAATATTTGAAAACATACCTGGCGAGTTGCCCTCTACGTCTCCGTGGGACCTTTATATACATCAATAACGTAATATAACCTAACCTAACCCAACCTAACGTCTCGGAGGTAATATTTGAAAACATTCATGGCGATTTGGCATCTACGTCTCCGTGGGACCTTCATATACATCAATAACGTAATATAGTCTAACCTAACCCAACCTAACATTTCGGCGGTAATATTTGACAACATACCTGGCGAGTTGGCCTCTGCGTCCCCGTGGAACCTTCATATACATCAATAACGAAATATAAGCTAACCTAACCCAACCTAACATCTCGGCGGTAATATTTGAAAACATTCCTGGCGAGTTGGCATCTACGTCTCCGTGGGACCTTCATATACATCAATAACGTAATATAGCCTAACCTAACCCAACCTAACATTTCGGCGGTAATATTTGACAACATTCCTGGCGAGTTGGCTTCTCCGTCTCCGTGGGACATTTATATACATCATTAACGTAATATAGCCTAACCTAACCCAACCTAACATCTCAGCGGTAATATTTGACAACATACCTGGCGAGTTGGCCTCTACGTGTCCGTGGAACCTTCATATACATCAATAATGAAATATAACCTAACCTAACCCAACCTAACATCTCGGCGGTAATATTTGAAAACATTCCTGGCGAGTTGGATTCTCCGTCACCGTGGGACCTTTATATACATCAATAACGTAATATAACCTAACCTAACCCAACCTAACGTCTCGGCGGTAATATTTGATCACATTCCTGGCGAGTTGGCTCCTCCGTCTCCGTGGGACATTTATATACATCAATAACGTAATATAACCTAACCTAACCCAACCTAACATCTCGGCGGTAATATTTGACAACATACCTGGCGAGTTGGCGTCTGCGTCTCCGTGGAACCTTCATATACATCAATAACGAAATATAACCTAACCTAACCCAACCTAACGTCTCGGCGGTAATATTTGAAAACATTCATGGCGATTTGGCATCTACGTCTCCGTGGGACCTTCATATACATCAATAACGCAATATAGCCTAACCTAACCCAACCTAACGTTTCGGCGGTAATATTTGACAACATTCCTGGCGAGTTGGCTGCTCCGTCTCCGTGGGACATTTATATACATCAATAACGTAATATAACCTAACCTAACCCAACCTAACATTTCGGCGGTAATATTTGACAACATTCCTGGCGAGTTGGCCTCTGCGTCTCCGTGGGACATTTATATACATCAATAACGTAATATAACCTAACCTAACCCAACCTAACATCTCGGCGGTAATATTTGACAACATACCTGGCGAGTTGGCCTCTGCGTCTCCGTGGGACCTTCATATACATCAATAACGTAATATAGCCTAACCTAACCCAACCTAACATTTCGGCGGTAATATTTGAAAACATTCCTGGCGAGTTGGCTTCTGCGTCTCCGTGGGACCTTTTTATACATAAATAACGTAATATAACCTAACCTAACCCAACCTAACATCTCGGCGGTAATATTTGAAAACATACCTGGCGAGTTGGCCTCTACGTCTCCGTGGGACCTTTATATACATCAATAATGAAATATAACCTAACCTAACCCAAACTAACATCTCGGCGGTAATATTTGAAAACATTCCTGGCGAATTGGCTTCTCCGTCACCGTGGGACCTTCATATACATCAATAACGTAATATAGCCTAACCTAACCCAACCTAACATTTCGGCGGTAATATTTGACAACATTCCTGGCGAGTTGGCTTCTCCGTCTCCGTGGGACATTTATATACATCAATAACGTAATATAACCTAACCTAACCCAACCTAACATCTCGGCGGTAATATTTGACAACATACCTGGCGAGTTGGCCTCTGCGTCTCCGTGGGACCTTCATATACATCAATAACGTAATATAGCCTAACCTAACCCAACCTAACATTTCGGCGGTAATATTTGACAACATTCATGGCGAGTTGGCTTCTCCGTCTCCGTGGGACATTTATATACATCAATAACGTAATATAGCCGAACCTAACCCAACCTAACATCTCAGCGGTAATATTTGACAACATACCTGGCGAGTTGGCCTCTACGTTTCCGTGGAACCTTCATATACATCAATAATGAAATATAACCTAACCTAACCCAACCTAACATCTCGGCGGTAATATTTGAAAACATTCCTGGCGAGTTGGATTCTCCGTCACCGTGGGACCTTTATATACATCAATAACGTAATATAACCTAACCTAACCCAACCTAACGTCTCGGCGGTAATATTTGATCACATTCCTGGCGAGTTGGCTTCTCCGTCTCCGTGGGACATTTATATACATCAATAACGTAATATAACCTAACCTAACGCAACCTAACATCTCGGCGGTAATATTTGACAACATACCTGGCGAGTTGGCCTCTGCGTCTCCGTGGAACCTTCATATACATCAATAACGAAATATAACCTAACCTAACCCAACCTAACGTCTCGGCGGTAATATTTGAAAACATTCATGGCGATTTGGCATCTACGTCTCCGTGGGCCCTTCATATACATCAATAACGCAATATAGCCTAACCTAACCCAACCTAACGTTTCGGCTGTAATATTTGACAACATTCCTGGCGAGTTGGCTTCTCCGTCTCCGTGGGACATTTATATACATCAATAACGTAATATAACCTAACCTAACCCAACCTAACATTTCGGCGGTAATATTTGACAACATTCCTGGCGAGTTGGCCTCTGCGTCTCCGTGGGACATTTATATACATCAATAACGTAATATAACCTAACCTAACCCAACCTAACATCTCGGCGGTAATATTTGAAAACATTCACGGCGATTTGGCATCTACGTCTCCGTGGGATCTTCATATACATCAATAACGTAATATAGCCTAACCTAACCCAACCTAACATTTCGGCAGTAAAATTTGACAACATACCTGGCGAGTTGGCCTCTGCGTCTCCGTGGAACCTTCATATACATCAATAACGAAATATAACCTAACCTAACCCAACCTAACATCTCGGCGGTAATATTTGAAAACATTCCTGGCGTGTTGGCATCTACGTCTCCGTGGGACCTTCATATACATCAATAACGCAATATAGCCTAACCTAAGCCAACCTAACGTTTCGGCGGTAATATTTGAAAACATTCCTGGCGAGTTGGCATCTACGTCTCCGTGGGACCTTCATATACATCAATAACGTAATATAGCCTAACCTAACCCAACCTAACATTTCGGCGGTAATATTTGACAACATTCCTGGCGAGTTGGCTTCTCCGTCTCCGTGGGACATTTATATACATCAATAACGTAATATAACCTAACCTAACGCAACCTAACATCTCGGCGGTAATATTTGACAACATACCTGGCGAGTTGGCCTCTACGTTTCCGCGGAACCTTCATATACATCAATAACGTAATATAACCTAACCTAACCCAACCTAACGTCTCGGCGGTAATATTTGAAAACATTCATGGCGATTTGGCATCTACGTCTCCGTGGGACCTTCATATACATCAATAACGTAATATAGCCTAACCTAACCCAACCTAACATTTCGGCGGTAATATTTGACAACATTCCTGGCGAGTTGGCTTCTCCGTCTCCGTGGGACATTTATATACATCAATAACGTAATATAACCTAACCTAACGCAACCTAACATCTCGGCGGTAATATTTGACAACATACCTGGCGAGTTGGCCTCTACGTTTCCGCGGAACCTTCATATACATCAATAACGTAATATAACCTAACCTAACCCAACCTAACGTCTCGGCGGTAATATTTGAAAACATTCATGGCGATTTGGCATCTACGTCTCCGTGGGACCTTCATATACATCAATAACGTAATATAGCCTAACCTAACCCAACCTAACATTTCGGCGGTAATATTTGACAACATACCTGGCGAGTTGGCCTCTGCGTCTCCGTGGAACCTTCATATACATCAATAACGTAATATAACCTAACCTAACCCAACCAAACATCTCGGCGGTAATGTTTGACAACATACCTGGCGAGTTGGCCTCTACGTTTCCGTGGAACCTTCATATACATCAATAATGAAATATAACCTAACCTAACCCAACCTAACATCTCGGCGGTAATATTTGAAAACATTCCTGGCGAGTTGGCTTCTCCGTCACCGTGGGACTTTTATATACATCAATAACGTAATATAACCTAACCTAACCCAACCTAACGTCTCGGCGGTAATATTTGATCACATTCCTCGCGAGTTGGCTTCTCCGTCTCCGTGGGACATTTATATACATTAATAACGTAATATAACCTAACCTAACCCAACCTAACATCTCGGCGGTAATATTTGACAACATACCTGGCGAGTTGGGCTCTGCGTCTCCGTGGAACCTTCATATACATCAATAACGAAATATAACCTAACCTAACCCAACCTAACATCTCGGCGGTAATATTTGAAAACATACCTGGCGAGTTGGCATCTACGTCTCCGTGGGACCTTCATATACATCAATAACGTAATATAACCTAACCTAACCCAACCTAACATCTCGGCGGTAATATTTGACAACATACCTGGCGAGTTGGCCTCTACGTTTCCGTGGAACCTTCATATACATCAATAATGAAATATAACCTAACCTAACCCAACCTAACGTCTCGGCGGTAATATTTGAAAACATTCATGGCGATTTGGCATCTGCGTCTCCGTGGGATCTTTTTATACATCAATAACGTAATATAGCCTAACCTAACCCATCCTAACATTTCGGCGGGAAAATTTGACAACATACCTGGCGAGTTGGCCTCTGCTTCTCCGTGGAACCTTCATATACATCAATAACGAAATATAACCTAACCTAACCCAACCTAACATCTCGGCGGTAATATTTGAAAACATACCTGGCGAGTTGGCTTCTCCGTCTCCGTGGGATCTTTTTATACATAAATAACGTAATATAACCTAACCTAACCCAACCTAACATCTCGGCGGTAATATTTGACAACATACCTGGCGAGTTGGCCTCTACGTTTCCGTGGAACCTTCATATACATCAATAATGAAATATAACCTAACCTAACCCAACCTAACATCTCGGCGGTAATATTTGAAAACATTCCTGGCGAGTTGGCTTCTCCGTCTCCGTGGGATCTTTTTATACATCAATAACGTAATATAACCTAACCTAACCCAACCTAACGTCTCGGCGGTAATATTTGAAAACATTCATGGCGATTTGGCATCTACGTCTCCGTGGGACCTTCATATACATCAATAACGTAATATAGCCTAACCTAACCCAACCTAACATTTCGGCGGTAATATTTGACAACATACCTGGCGAGTTGGCCTCTGCGTCTCCGTGGAACCTTCATATACATCAATAACGTAATATAACCTAACCTAACCCAACCAAACATCTCGGCGGTAATGTTTGACAACATACCTGGCGAGTTGGCCTCTACGTTTCCGTGGAACCTTCATATACATCAATAATGAAATATAACCTAACCTAACCCAACCTAACATCTCGGCGGTAATATTTGAAAACATTCCTGGCGAGTTGGCTTCTCCGTCACCGTGGGACTTTTATATACATCAATAACGTAATATAACCTAACCTAACCCAACCTAACGTCTCGGCGGTAATATTTGATCACATTCCTCGCGAGTTGGCTTCTCCGTCTCCGTGGGACATTTATATACATTAATAACGTAATATAACCTAACCTAACCCAACCTAACATCTCGGCGGTAATATTTGACAACATACCTGGCGAGTTGGGCTCTGCGTCTCCGTGGAACCTTCATATACATCAATAACGAAATATAACCTAACCTAACCCAACCTAACATCTCGGCGGT
Source organism: Xylocopa violacea (assembly GCA_963969225.1). Lineage (NCBI taxonomy): Eukaryota > Metazoa > Arthropoda > Insecta > Hymenoptera > Apidae > Xylocopa > Xylocopa violacea. The sequence continues at coordinate 1,626,033 of CAXAJV010000147.1, read as the reverse complement.
AATATTTGAAAACATACCTGGCGAGTTGGCATCTACGTCTCCGTGGGACCTTCATATACATCAATAACGTAATATAACCTAACCTAACCCAACCTAACATCTCGGCGGTAATATTTGACAACATACCTGGCGAGTTGGCCTCTACGTTTCCGTGGAACCTTCATATACATCAATAATGAAATATAACCTAACCTAACCCAACCTAACGTCTCGGCGGTAATATTTGAAAACATTCATGGCGATTTGGCATCTGCGTCTCCGTGGGATCTTTTTATACATCAATAACGTAATATAGCCTAACCTAACCCATCCTAACATTTCGGCGGGAAAATTTGACAACATACCTGGCGAGTTGGCCTCTGCTTCTCCGTGGAACCTTCATATACATCAATAACGAAATATAACCTAACCTAACCCAACCTAACATCTCGGCGGTAATATTTGAAAACATACCTGGCGAGTTGGCTTCTCCGTCTCCGTGGGATCTTTTTATACATAAATAACGTAATATAACCTAACCTAACCCAACCTAACATCTCGGCGGTAATATTTGACAACATACCTGGCGAGTTGGCCTCTACGTTTCCGTGGAACCTTCATATACATCAATAATGAAATATAACCTAACCTAACCCAACCTAACATCTCGGCGGTAATATTTGAAAACATTCCTGGCGAGTTGGCTTCTCCGTCTCCGTGGGATCTTTTTATACATCAATAACGTAATATAACCTAACCTAACCCAACCTAACGTCTCGGCGGTAATATTTGAAAACATTCATGGCGATTTGGCATCTACGTCTCCGTGGGACCTTCATATACATCAATAACGTAATATAGCCTAACCTAACCCAACCTAACATTTCGGCAGTAAAATTTGACAACATACCTGGCGAGTTGGCCTCTGCGTCTCCGTGGAACCTTCATATACATCAATAACGAAATATAACCTAACCTAACCCAACCTAACATCTCGGCGGTAATATTTGAAAACATTCCTGGCGAGTTGGCTTCTCCGTCTCCGTGGGATCTTTTTATACATAAATAACGTAATATAACCTAACTTAACCCAACCTAACATCTCGGCGGCAATATTTGAAAACATTCCTGGCGAGTTGGCTTCTCCGTCTCCGTGGGACATTTATATACATTAATAACGTAATATAACCTAACCTAACCCAACCTAACATCTCGGCGGTAATATTTGACAACATACCTGGAGAGTTGGCCTCTGCGTCTCCGTGGAACCTTCATATACATCAATAACGAAATATAACCTAACCTAACCCAACCTAACATCTCGGCGGTATTATTTGAAATCATTCCTGGCGAGTTGGCTTCTCCGTCTCCGTGGGATCTTTTTATACATAAATAACGTAATATAACCTAACCTAACCCAACCTAACATCTCGGCGGTAATATTTGACAACATACCTGGCGAGTTGGCCTCTACGTTTCCGTGGAACCTTCATATACATCAATAATGAAATATAACCTAACCTAACCCAACCTAACGTCTCGGCGGTAATATTTGAAAACATTCATGGCGATTTGGCATCTACGTCTCCGTGGGACCTTCATATACATAAATAACGTAATATAATCTGACTTAACCCAACCTAACATCTCGGCGGTAATAGTTGAAAACATACCTGGCGAGTTGGCCTCTACGTCTCCGTGGGACCTTTATATACATCAATAACGTAATATAACCTAACCTAACCCAACCTAACGTCTCGGCGGTAATATTTGATCACATTCCTCGCGAGTTGGCTTCTCCGTCTCCGTGGGACATTTATATACATTAATAACGTAATATAACCTAACCTAACCCAACCTAACATCTCGGCGGTAATATTTGACAACATACCTGGCGAGTTGGCCTCTGCGTCTCCGTGGAACCTTCATATACATCAATAACGAAATATAACCTAACCTAACCCAACCTAACATCTCGGCGGTAATATTTGAAAACATTCCTGGCGAGTTGGCTTCTCCGTCTCCGTGGGATCTTTTTATACATAAATAACGTAATATAACCTAACCTAACCCAAACTAACATCTCGGCGGTAATATTTGACAACATACCTGGCGAGTTGGCCTCTACGTTTCCGTGGAACCTTCATATACATCAATAATGAAATATAACCTAACCTAACCCAACCTAACGTCTCGGCGGTAATATTTGAAAACATTCATGGCGATTTGGCATCTACGTCTCCGTGGGACCTTCATATACATCAATAACGCAATATAGCCTAACCTAACCCAACCTAACGTTTCGGCGGTAATATTTGACAACATTCCTGGCGAGTTGGCTTCTCCGTCTCCGTGGGACATTTATATACATCAATAACGTAATATAACCTAACCTAACCCAACCTAACATTTCGGCGGTAATATTTGACAACATTCCTGGCGAGTTGGCCTCTGCGTCTCCGTGGGACATTTATATACATCAATAACGTAATATAACCTAACCTAACCCAACCTAACATCTCGGCGGTAATATTTGACAACATACCTGGCGAGTTGGCCTCTGCGTCTCCGTGGGACCTTCATATACATCAATAACGTAATATAGCCTAACCTAACCCAACCTAACATTTCGGCGGTAATATTTGAAAACATTCCTGGCGAGTTGGCTTCTGCGTCTCCGTGGGACCTTTTTATACATAAATAACGTAATATAACCTAACCTAACCCAACCTAACATCTCGGCGGTAATATTTGAAAACATACCTGGCGAGTTGGCCTCTACGTCTCCGTGGGACCTTTATATACATCAATAATGACATATAACCTAACCTAACCCAAACTAACATCTCGGCGGTAATATTTGAAAACATTCCTGGCGAATTGGCTTCTCCGTCACCGTGGGACCTTCATATACATCAATAACGTAATATAGCCTAACCTAACCCAACCTAACATTTCGGCGGTAATATTTGACAACATTCCTGGCGAGTTGGCTTCTCCGTCTCCGTGGGACATTTATATACATCAATAACGTAATATAACCTAACCTAACCCAACCTAACATCTCGGCGGTAATATTTGACAACATACCTGGCGAGTTGGCCTCTGCGTCTCCGTGGGACCTTCATATACATCAATAACGTAATATAGCCTAACCTAACCCAACCTAACATTTCGGCGGTAATATTTGACAACATTCATGGCGAGTTGGCTTCGCCGTCTCCGTGGGACATTTATATACATCAATAACGTAATATAGCCGAACCTAACCCAACCTAACATCTCAGCGGTAATATTTGACAACATACCTGGCGAGTTGGCCTCTACGTTTCCGTGGAACCTTCATATACATCAATAATGAAATATAACCTAACCTAACCCAACCTAACATCTCGGCGGTAATATTTGAAAACATTCCTGGCGAGTTGGATTCTCCGTCACCGTGGGACCTTTATATACATCAATAACGTAATATAACCTAACCTAACCCAACCTAACGTCTCGGCGGTAATATTTGATCACATTCCTGGCGAGTTGGCTTCTCCGTCTCCGTGGGACATTTATATACATCAATAACGTAATATAACCTAACCTAACGCAACCTAACATCTCGGCGGTAATATTTGACAACATACCTGGCGAGTTGGCCTCTGCGTCTCCGTGGAACCTTCATATACATCAATAACGAAATATAACCTAACCTAACCCAACCTAACGTCTCGGCGGTAATATTTGAAAACATTCATGGCGATTTGGCATCTACGTCTCCGTGGGCCCTTCATATACATCAATAACGCAATATAGCCTAACCTAACCCAACCTAACGTTTCGGCTGTAATATTTGACAACATTCCTGGCGAGTTGGCTTCTCCGTCTCCGTGGGACATTTATATACATCAATAACGTAATATAACCTAACCTAACCCAACCTAACATTTCGGCGGTAATATTTGACAACATTCCTGGCGAGTTGGCCTCTGCGTCTCCGTGGGACATTTATATACATCAATAACGTAATATAACCTAACCTAACCCAACCTAACATCTCGGCGGTAATATTTGAAAACATTCACGGCGATTTGGCATCTACGTCTCCGTGGGATCTTCATATACATCAATAACGTAATATAGCCTAACCTAACCCAACCTAACATTTCGGCAGTAAAATTTGACAACATACCTGGCGAGTTGGCCTCTGCGTCTCCGTGGAACCTTCATATACATCAATAACGAAATATAACCTAACCTAACCCAACCTAACATCTCGGCGGTAATATTTGAAAACATTCCTGGCGTGTTGGCATCTACGTCTCCGTGGGACCTTCATATACATCAATAACGCAATATAGCCTAACCTAAGCCAACCTAACGTTTCGGCGGTAATATTTGAAAACATTCCTGGCGAGTTGGCATCTACGTCTCCGTGGGACCTTCATATACATCAATAACGTAATATAGCCTAACCTAACCCAACCTAACATTTCGGCGGTAATATTTGACAACATTCCTGGCGAGTTGGCTTCTCCGTCTCCGTGGGACATTTATATACATCAATAACGTAATATAACCTAACCTAACGCAACCTAACATCTCGGCGGTAATATTTGACAACATACCTGGCGAGTTGGCCTCTACGTTTCCGCGGAACCTTCATATACATCAATAACGTAATATAACCTAACCTAACCCAACCTAACGTCTCGGCGGTAATATTTGAAAACATTCATGGCGATTTGGCATCTACGTCTCCGTGGGACCTTCATATACATCAATAACGTAATATAGCCTAACCTAACCCAACCTAACATTTCGGCGGTAATATTTGGCAACATACCTGGCGAGTTGGCCTCTGCGTCTCCGTGGAACCTTCATATACATCAATAACGTAATATAACCTAACCTAACCCAACCAAACATCTCGGCGGTAATGTTTGACAACATACCTGGCGAGTTGGCCTCTACGTTTCCGTGGAACCTTCATATACATCAATAATGAAATATAACCTAACCTAACCCAACCTAACATCTCGGCGGTAATATTTGAAAACATTCCTGGCGAGTTGGCTTCTCCGTCACCGTGGGACTTTTATATACATCAATAACGTAATATAACCTAACCTAACCCAACCTAACGTCTCGGCGGTAATATTTGATCACATTCCTCGCGAGTTGGCTTCTCCGTCTCCGTGGGACATTTATATACATTAATAACGTAATATAACCTAACCTAACCCAACCTAACATCTCGGCGGTAATATTTGACAACATACCTGGCGAGTTGGCCTCTGCGTCTCCGTGGAACCTTCATATACATCAATAACGAAATATAACCTAACCTAACCCAACCTAACATCTCGGCGGTAATATTTGAAAACATACCTGGCGAGTTGGCATCTACGTCTCCGTGGGACCTTCATATACATCAATAACGTAATATAACCTAACCTAACCCAACCTAACATCTCGGCGGTAATATTTGACAACATACCTGGCGAGTTGGCCTCTACGTTTCCGTGGAACCTTCATATACATCAATAATGAAATATAACCTAACCTAACCCAACCTAACGTCTCGGCGGTAATATTTGACAACATACCTGGAGAGTTGGCCTCTGCGTCTCCGTGGAACCTTCATATACATCAATAACGAAATATAACCTAACCTAACCCAACCTAACATCTCGGCGGTATTATTTGAAAACATTCCTGGCGAGTTGGCTTCTCCGTCTCCGTGGGATCTTTTTATACATAAATAACGTAATATAACCTAACCTAACCCAACCTAACATCTCGGCGGTAATATTTGACAACATACCTGGCGAGTTGGCCTCTACGTTTCCGTGGAACCTTCATATACATCAATAATGAAATATAACCTAACCTAACCCAACCTAACGTCTCGGCGGTAATATTTGAAAACATTCATGGCGATTTGGCATCTACGTCTCCGTGGGACCTTCATATACATAAATAACGTAATATAATCTGACTTAACCCAACCTAACATCTCGGCGGTAATAGTTGAAAACATACCTGGCGAATTGGCCTCTACGTCTCCGTGGGACCTTTATATACATCAATAACGTAATATAACCTAACCTAACCCAACCTAACGTCTCGGCGGTAATATTTGAAAACATTCATGGCGATTTGGCATCTACGTCTCCGTGGGACCTTCATATACATCAATAACGTAATATAGCCTAACCTAACCCAACCTAACATTTCGGCGGTAATATTTGACAACATACCTGGCGAGTTGGCCTCTGCGTCTCCGTGGAACTTTCATATACATCAATAACGTAATATAACCTAACCTAACCCAACCAAACATCTCGGCGGTAATATTTGACAACATACCTGGCGAGTTGGCCTCTACGTTTCCGTGGAACCTTCATATACATCAATAATGAAATATAACCTAACCTAACCCAACCTAACATCTCGGCGGTAATATTTGAAAACATTCCTGGTGAGTTGGCTTCTCCGTCACCGTGGGACCTTTATATACATCAATAACGTAATATAACCTAACCTAACCCAACCTAACGTCTCGGCGGTAATATTTGATCACATTCCTCGCGAGTTGGCTTCTCCGTCTCCGTGGGACATTTATATACATTAATAACGTAATATAACCTAACCTAACCCAACCTAACATCTCGGCGGTAATATTTGACAACATACCTGGCGAGTTGGCCTCTGCGTCTCCGTGGAACCTTCATATACATCAATAACGAAATATAACCTAACCTAACCCAACCTAACATCTCGGCGGTAATATTTGAAAACATTCCTGGCGAGTTGGCTTCTCCGTCTCCGTGGGATCTTTTTATACATAAATAACGTAATATAACCTAACCTAACCCAAACTAACATCTCGGCGGTAATATTTGACAACATACCTGGCGAGTTGGCCTCTACGTTTCCGTGGAACCTTCATATACATCAATAATGAAATACAACCTAACCTAACCCAACCTAACGTCTCGGCGGTAATATTTGAAAACATTCATGGCGATTTGGCATCTGCGTCTCCGTGGGATCTTTTTATACATCAATAACGTAATATAGCCTAACCTAACCCAACCTAACATTTCGGCGGTAAAATTTGACAACATACCTGGCGAGTTGGCCTCTGCTTCTCCGTGGAACCTTCATATACATCAATAACGAAATATAACCTAACCTAACCCAACCTAACATCTCGGCGGTAATATTTGAAAACATTCCTGGCGAGTTGGCTTCTCCGTCTCCGTGGGATCTTTTTATACATAAATAACGTAATATAACCTAACTTAACCCAACCTAACATCTCGGCGGTAATATTTGAAAACATACCTGGCGATTTGGCATCTACGTCTCCGTGGGACCTTCATATACATCAATAACGTAATATAGCCTAACCTAACCCAACCTAACATTTCGGCGGTAATATTTGACAACATACCTGGCGAGTTGGCCTCTGCGTCTCCGTGGAACCTTCATATACATCAATAACGTAATATAACCTAACCTAACCCAACCAAACATCTCGGCGGTAATATTTGACAACATACCTGGCGAGTTGGCCTCTACGTTTCCGTGGAACTTTCATATACATCAATAATGAAATATAACCTAACCTAACCCAACCTAACATCTCGGCGGTAATATTTGAAAACATTCCTGGCGAGTTGGCTTCTCCGTCACCGTGGGACCTTTATATACATCAATAACGTAATATAACCTAACCTAACCCAACCTAACGTCTCGGCGGTAATATTTGATCACATTCCTCGCGAGTTGGCTTCTCCGTCTCCGTGGGACATTTATATACATTAATAACGTAATATAACCTAACCTAACCCAACCTAACATCTCGGCGGTAATATTTGACAACATACCTGGAGAGTTGGCCTCTGCGTCTCCGTGGAACCTTCATATACATCAATAACGAAATATAACCTAACCTAACCCAACCTAACATCTCGGCGGTATTATTTGAAAACATTCCTGGCGAGTTGGCTTCTCCGTCTCCGTGGGATCTTTTTATACATAAATAACGTAATATAACCTAACCTAACCCAACCTAACATCTCGGCGGTAATATTTGACAACATACCTGGCGAGTTGGCCTCTACGTTTCCGTGGAACCTTCATATACATCAATAATGAAATATAACCTAACCTAACCCAACCAAACATCTCGGCGGTAATATTTGAAAACATTCCTGGCGAGTTGGCTTCTCCGTCTCCGTGGGATCTTTTTATACATAAATAACGTAATATAACCTAACCTAACCCAACCTAACATCTCGGCGGTAATATTTGAAAACATACCTGGCGAGTTGGCCTCTACGTCTCCGTGGGACCTTTATATACATCAATAACGTAATATAACCTAACCTAACCCAACCTAACGTCTCGGCGGTAATATTTGAAAACATTCATGGCGATTTGGCATCTACGTCTCCGTGGGACCTTCATATACATCAATAACGTAATATAGCCTAACCTAACCCAACCTAACATTTCGGCAGTAAAATTTGACAACATACCTGGCGAGTTGGCCTCTGCGTCTCCGTGGAACCTTCATATACATCAATAACGAAATATAACCTAACCTAACCCAACCTAACATTTCGGCGGTAATATTTGAAAATATTCCTGGCGAGTTGGCATCTACGTCTCCATGGGACCTTCTTATACATCAATAACGTAATATAGCCTAACCTAACCCAACCTAACATTTCGGCGGTAATATTTGACAACATTCCTGGCGAGTTGGCTTCTCCGTCTCCGTGGGACATTTATATACATCAATAACGTAATATAACCTAACCTAACCCAACCTAACATCTCGGCGGTAATATTTGACAACATACCTGGCGAGTTGGCCTCTACGTTTCCGTGGAACCTTCATATACATCAATAATGAAATATAACCTAACCTAACCCAACCTAACATCTCGGCGGTAATATTTGAAAACATTCCTGGCGAGTTGGCTTCTCCGTCACCGTGGGACCTTTATATACATCAATAACGTAATATAACCTAACCTAACCCAACCTAACGTCTCGGCGGTAATATTTGATCACATTCCTGGCGAGTTGGCTTCTCCGTCTCCGTGGGACATTTATATACATCAATAACGTAATATAACCTAACCTAACCCAACCTAACATCTCGGCGGTAATATTTGACAACATAACTGGCGGGTTGGCCTCTGCGTCTCCGTGGAACCTTCATATACATCAATAACGAAATATAACCTAACCTAACCCAACCTAACATCTCGGCGGTAATATTTGAAAACATTCCTGGCGAGTTGGCTTCTCCGTCTCCGTGGGATCTTTTTATACATAAATAACGTAATATAACCTAACCTAACCCAACCTAACATCTCGGCGGTAATATTTGAAAACATACCTGGCGAGTTGGCCTCTACGTCTCCGTGGGACCTTTATATACATCAATAACGTAATATAACCTAACCTAACCCAACCTAACGTCTCGGCGGTAATATTTGAAAACATTCATGGCGATTTGGCATCTACGTCTCCGTGGGACCTTCATATACATCAATAACGTAATATAGCCTAACCTAACCCAACCTAACATTTCGGCAGTAAAATTTGACAACATACCTGGCGAGTTGGCCTCTGCGTCTCCGTGGAACCTTCATATACATCAATAACGAAATATAACCTAACCTAACCCAACCTAACATCTCGGCGGTAATATTTGAAAACATTCCTGGCGAGTTGGCTTCTCCGTCTCCGTGGGATCTTTTTATACATAAATAACGTAATATAACCTAACTTAACCCAACCTAACATCTCGGCGGTAATGTTTGAAAACATACCTGGCGAGTTGGCCTCTACGTCTCCGTGGGACCTTTATATACATCAATAACGTAATATAACCTAACCTAACCCAACCTAACGTCTCGGCGGTAATATTTGAAAACATTCATGGCGATTTGGCATCTACGTCTCCGTGGGACCTTCATATACATCAATAACGTAATATAGCCTAACCTAACCCAACCTAACATTTCGGCAGTATAATTTGACAACATACCTGGCGAGTTGGCCTCTGCGTCTCCGTGGAACCTTCATATACATCAATAACGAAATATAACCTAACCTAACCCAACCTAACATCTCGGCGGTAATATTTGAAAACATTCCTGGCGAGTTGGCATCTACGTCTCCGTGGGACCTTCATATACATCAATAACGTAATATAGCCTAACCTAACCCAACCTAACATTTCGGCGGTAAAATTTGACAACATACCTGGCGAGTTGGCCTCTGCGTCTCCGTGGAACCTTCATATACATCAATAACGAAATATAACCTAACCTAACCCAACCTAACATCTCGGCGGTAATATTTGAAAACATTCCTGGCGAGTTGGCTTCTCCGTCTCCGTGGGATCTTTTTATACATAAATAACGTAATATAACCTAACTTAACCCAACCTAACATCTCGGCGGTAATATTTGAAAACATACCTGGCGAGTTGGCCTCTACGTCTCCGTGGGACATTTATATACATCAATAACGTAATATAACCTAACCTAACCCAACCTAACGTCTCGGCGGTAATATTTGAAAACATTCATGGCGATTTGGCATCTACGTCTCCGTGGGACCTTCATATACATCAATAACGTAATATAGCCTAACCTAACCCAACCTAACATTTCGGCAGTAAAATTTGACAACATACCTGGCGAGTTGGCCTCTACGTTTCCGTGGAACCTTCATATACATCAATAATGAAATATAACCTAACCTAAGCCAACCTAACATCTCGGCGGTAATATTTGAAAACATTCCTGGCGAGTTGGCATCTACGTCTCCGTGGGACCTTCATATACATCAATAACGTAATATAGCCTAACCTAACCCAACCTAACATTTCGGCAGTAAAATTTGACAACATACCTGGCGAGTTGGCCTCTGCGTCTCCGTGGAACCTTCATATACATCAATAACGAAATATAACCTAACCTAACCCAACCTAACATCTCGGCGGTAATATTTGAAAACATTCCTGGCGAGTTGGCTTCTCCGTCTCCGTGGGATCTTTTTATACATAAATAACGTAATATAACCTAACTTAACCCAACCTAACATCTCGGCGGTAATGTTTGAAAACATACCTGGCGAGTTGGCCTCTACGTCTCCGTGGGACCTTTATATACATCAATAACGTAATATAACCTAACCTAACCCAACCTAACGTCTCGGCGGTAATATTTGAAAACATTCATGGCGATTTGGCATCTACGTCTCCGTGGGACCTTCATATACATCAATAACGTAATATAGCCTAACCTAACCCAACCTAACATTTCGGCAGTAAAATTTGACAACATACCTGGCGAGTTGGCCTCTGCGTCTCCGTGGAACCTTCATATACATCAATAACGAAATATAACCTAACCTAACCCAACCTAACATCTCGGCGGTAATATTTGAAAACATTCCTGGCGAGTTGGCATCTACGTCTCCGTGGGACCTTCATATACATCAATAACGTAATATAGCCTAACCTAACCCAACCTAACATTTCGGCAGTAAAATTTGACAACATACCTGGCGAGTTGGCCTCTGCGTCTCCGTGGAACCTTCATATACATCAATAACGAAATATAACCTAACCTAACCCAACCTAACATCTCGGCGGTAATATTTGAAAACATTCCTGGCGAGTTGGCTTCTCCGTCTCCGTGGGATCTTTTTATACATAAATAACGTAATATAACCTAACTTAACCCAACCTAACATCTCGGCGGTAATATTTGAAAACATACCTGGCGAGTTGGCCTCTACGTCTCCGTGGGACCTTTATATACATCAATAACGTAATATAACCTAACCTAACCCAACCTAACGTCTCGGCGGTAATATTTGAAAACATTCATGGCGATTTGGCATCTACGTCTCCGTGGGACCTTCATATACATCAATAACGTAATATAGCCTAACCTAACCCAACCTAACATTTCGGCAGTAAAATTTGACAACATACCTGGCGAGTTGGCCTCTGCGTCTCCGTGGAACCTTCATATACATCAATAACGAAATATAACCTAACCTAACCCAACCTAACATCTCGGCGGTAATATTTGAAAACATTCCTGGCGAGTTGGCATCTACGTCTCCGTGGGACCTTCATATACATCAATAACGTAATATAGCCTAACCTAACCCAACCTAACATTTCGGCAGTAAAATTTGACAACATACCTGGCGAGTTGGCCTCTGCGTCTCCGTGGAACCTTCATATACATCAATAACGAAATATAACCTAGCCTAACCCAACCTAACATCTCGGCGGTAATATTTGAAAACATTCCTGGCGAGTTGGCTTCTCCGTCTCCGTGGGATCTTTTTATACATAAATAACGTAATATAACCTAACTTAACCCAACCTAACATCTCGGCGGTAATATTTGAAAACATACCTGGCGAGTTGGCCTCTACGTCTCCGTGGGACCTTTATATACATCAATAACGTAATATAACCTAACCTAACCCAACCTAACGTCTCGGCGGTAATATTTGAAAACATTCATGGCGATTTGGCATCTACGTCTCCGTGGGACCTTCATATACATCAATAACGTAATATAGCCTAACCTAACCCAACCTAACATTTCGGCGGTAATATTTGACAACATACCTGGCGAGTTGGCCTCTGCGTCTCCGTGGAACCTTCATATACATCAATAACGAAATATAACCTAACCTAACCCAAACTAACATCTCGGCGGTAATATTTGAAAACATTCCTGGCGAGTTGGCTTCTCCGTCACCGTGGGACCTTCATATACATCAATAACGTAATATAGCCTAACCTAACCCAACCTAACATTTCGGCGGTAATATTTGACAACATTCCTGGCGAGTTGGCTTCTCCGTCTCCGTGGGACATTTATATACATCAATAACGTAATATAGCCTAACCTAACCCAACCTAACGTTTCGGCGGTAATATTTGAAAACATTCCTGGCGAGTTGGCCTCGACGTCTCCGTGGGACCTTTATATACATCAATAACGTAATATAACCTAACCTAACCCAACCTAACATCTCGGCGGTATTATTTGAAAACATACCTGGCGAGTTGGCCTCTACGTCTCCGTGGGACCTTTATATACATCAATAACGTAATATAACCTAACCTAACCCAACCTAACGTCTCGGCGGTAATATTTGAAAACATTCATGGCGATTTGGCATCTACGTCTCCGTGGGACCTTCATATACATCAATAACGTAATATAGCCTAACCTAACCCAACCTAACATTTCGGCGGTAATATTTGACAACATACCTGGCGAGTTGGACTCTGCGTCTCCGTGGAACCTTCATATACATCAATAACGAAATATAACCTAACCTAACCCAACCTAACATCTCGGCGGTAATATTTGAAAACATTCCTGGCGAGTTGGCATCTACGTCTCCGTGGGACCTTCATATACATCAATAACGGAATATAGCCTAACCTAACACAACCTAACATCTCGGCGGTAATATTTGAAAACATACCTGGCGAGTTGGCCTCTACGTCTCCGTGGGACCTTTATATACATCAATAACGTAATATAACCTAACCTAACACAACCTAACGTCTCGGCGGTAATATTTGAAAACATTCATGGCGATCTGGCATCTACGTCTCCGTGGGACCTTCATATACATCAATAACGTAATATAGCCTAACCTAACCCAACCTAACATTTCGGCAGTAAAATTTGACAACATACCTGGCGAGTTGGCCTCTGCGTCTCCGTGGAACCTTCATATACATCAATAACGAAATATAACCTAACCTAACCCAACCTAACATCTCGGCGGTAATATTTGAAAACATTCCTGGCGAGTTGGCATCTACGTCTCCGTGGGACCTTCATATACATCAATAACGAAATATAACCTAACCTAACCCAACCTAACATCTCGGCGGTAATATTTGAAAACATTCCTGGCGAGTTGGCCTCTGCGTCTCCGTGGAACCTTCATATACATCAATAATGAAATATAACCTAACCTAACCCAACCTAACATCTCGGCGGTAATATTTGAAAACATTCCTGGCGAGTTGGCTTCTCCGTCTCCGTGGGATCTTTTTATACATAAATAACGTAATATAACCTAACTTAACCCAACCTAACATCTCCGCGGTAATATTTGAAAACATACCTGGCGAGTTGGCCTCTACGTCTCCGTGGGACCTTTATATACATCAATAACGTAATATAGCCTAACCTAACCCAACCTAACGTCTCGGCGGTAATATTTGAAAACATTCATGGCGATTTGGCATCTACGTCTCCGTGGGACCTTCATATACATCAATAACGTAATATAGCCTAACCTAACCCAACCTAACATTTCGGCGGTAATATTTGACAACATACCTGGCGAGTTGGACTCTGCGTCTCCGTGGAACCTTCATATACATCAATAACGAAATATAACCTAACCTAACCCAACCTAACATCTCGGCGGTAATATTTGAAAACATTCCTGGCGAGTTGGCATCTACGTCTCCGTGGGACCTTCATATACATCAATAACGTAATATAGCCTAACCTAACACAACCTAACATCTCGGCGGTAATATTTGAAAACATACCTGGCGAGTTGGCCTCTACGTCTCCGTGGGACCTTTATATACATCAATAACGTAATATAACCTAACCTAACACAACCTAACGTCTCGGCGGTAATATTTGAAAACATTCATGGCGATCTGGCATCTACGTCTCCGTGGGACCTCCATATACATCAATAACGTAATATAGCCTAACCTAACCCAACCTAACATTTCGGCAGTAAAATTTGACAACATACCTGGCGAGTTGGCCTCTGCGTCTCCGTGGAACCTTCATATACATCAATAACGAAATATAACCTAACCTAACCCAACCTAACATCTCGGCGGTAATATTTGAAAACATTCCTGGCGAGTTGGCATCTACGTCTCCGTGGGACCTTCATATACATCAATAACGAAATATAACCTAACCTAACCCAACCTAACATCTCGGCGGTAATATTTGAAAACATTCCTGGCGAGTTGGCCTCTGCGTCTCCGTGGAACCTTCATATACATCAATAATGAAATATAACCTAACCTAACCCAACCTAACATCTCGGCGGTAATATTTGAAAACATTCCTGGCGAGTTGGCTTCTCCGTCACCGTGGGACCTTCATATACATCAAAAACGCAATATAGCCTAACCTAACCCAACCTAACGTTTCGGCGGTGATATGTGACAACATTCCTGGCGAGTTGGCCTCTGCGTCTCCGTGGGACATTTATATACATCAATAACGTAATATAACCTAACCTAACCCAACCTAACATCTCGGCGGTAATATTTGACAACATACCTGGCGAGTTGGCCTCTGTGTCTCCGTGGGACCTTCATATACATCAATAGCGTAATATAGCCTAACCTAACCCAACCTAACATTTCGGCGGTAATATTTGACAACATTCCTGGCGAGTTGGCTTCTCCGTCTCCGTGGGACATTTATATACATCAATAACGTAATATAACCTAACCTAGCCCAACCTAACATCTCGGCGGTAATATTTGAAAACATTCCTGGCGAGTTGGCTTCTCCGTCACCGTGGGACCTTTATATACCTCAATAACGTAATATAACCTAACCTAACCCAACCTAACGTCTCGGCGGTAATATTTGATCACATTCCTGGCGAGTTGGCTTCTCCGTCTCCGTGGGACATTTATATACATCAATAACGTAATATAACCTAACCTAACCCAACCTAACATCTCGGCGGTAATATTTGACAACATACCTGGCGAGTTGGCCTCTGCGTCTCCGTGGAACCTTCATATACATCAATAACGAAATATAACCTAACCTAACCCAACCTAACATCTCGGCGGTAATATTTGAAAACATTCCTGGCGAGTTGGCTTCTCCGTCTCCGTGGGATCTTTTTATACATAAATAACGTAATATAACCTAACTTAACCCAACCTAACATCTCGGCGGTAATATTTGAAAACATACCTGGCGAGTTGGCCTCTACGTCTCCGTGGGACCTTTATATACATCAATAACGTAATATAACCTAACCCAACCCAACCTAACGTCTCGGCGGTAATATTTGAAAACATTCATGGCGATTTGGCATCTACGTCTCCGTGGGACCTTCATATACATCAATAACGTAATATAGCCTAACCTAACCCAACCTAACATTTCGGCGGTAATATTTGACAACATACCTGGCGAGTTGGACTCTGCGTCTCCGTGGAACCTTCATATACATCAATAACGAAATATAACCTAACCTAACCCAACCTAACATCTCGGCGGTAATATTTGAAAACATTCCTGGCGAGTTGGCATCTACGTCTCCGTGGGACCTTCATATACATCAATAACGTAATATAGCCTAACCTAACACAACCTAACATCTCGGCGGTAATATTTGAAAACATACCTGGCGAGTTGGCCTCTACGTCTCCGTGGGACCTTTATATACATCAATAACGTAATATAACCTAACCTAACACAACCTAACGTCTCGGCGGTAATATTTGAAAACATTCATGGCGATCTGGCATCTACGTCTCCGTGGGACCTTCATATACATCAATAACGTAATATAGCCTAACCTAACCCAACCTAACATTTCGGCAGTAAAATTTGACAACATACCTGGCGAGTTGGCCTCTGCGTCTCCGTGGAACCTTCATATACATCAATAACGAAATATAACCTAACCTAACCCTACCTAACATCTCGGCGGTAATATTTGAAAACATTCCTGGCGAGTTGGCATCTACGTCTCCGTGGGACCTTCATATACATCAATAACGTAATATAGCCTAACCTAACCCTACCTAACATTTCGGCGGTAATATTTGACAACATTCCTGGCGAGTTAGCTATTCCGTCTCCGTGGGACATTTATATACATCAATAACGTAATATATCCTAACCTAACCCAACCTAACATCTCGGCGGTAATATTTGACAACATACCTGGCGAGTTGGCCTCTACGTCTCCGTGGGACCCTCATATACATCAATAACGTAATATAACCTAACCTAACCCAACCTAACGTCTCGGCGGTAATATTTGAAAACATTCATGGCGATTTGGCATCTACGTCTCCGTGGGACCTTCATATACATCAATAACGTAATATAGCCTAACCTAACTCAACCTAACATTTCGGCGGTAATATTTGACAACATACCTGGCGAGTTGGCCTCTGCGTCTACGTGGAACCTTCATATACATCAATAACGAAATACAACCTAACCTAACCCAACCTAACATCTCGGCGGTAATATTTGAAAACATTCCTGGCGAGTTGGCATCTACGTCTCCATGGGACCTTCATATACATCAATAACGTAATATAGCCTAACCTAACCCAACCTAACATTTCGGCGGTAATATTTGACAACATTCCTGGCGAGTTGGCTTCTCCGTCTCCGTGGGACATTTATATACATCAATAACGTAATATAACCTAACCTAACCCAACCTAACATCTCGGCGGTAATATTTGACAACATACCTGGCGAGTTGGCCTCTACGTTTCCGTGGAACCTTCATATACATCAATAATGAAATATAACCTAACCTAACCCAACCTAACATCTCGGCGGTAATATTTGAAAACATTCCTGGCGAGTTGGCTTCTCCGTCACCGTGGGACCTTTATATACATCAATAACGTAATATAACCTAACCTAACCCAACCTAACGTCTCGGCGGTAATATTTGAAAACATTCATGGCGATTTGGCATCTACGTCTCCGTGGGACCTTCATATACATCAATAACGTAATATAGCCTAACCTAACTCAACCTAACATTTCGGCGGTAATATTTGACAACATACCTGGCGAGTTGGCCTCTGCGTCTACGTGGAACCTTCATATACATCAATAACGAAATACAACCTAACCTAACCCAACCTAACATCTCGGCGGTAATATTTGAAAACATTCCTGGCGAGTTGGCATCTACGTCTCCATGGGACCTTCATATACATCAATAACGTAATATAGCCTAACCTAACCCAACCTAACATTTCGGCGGTAATATTTGACAACATTCCTGGCGAGTTGGCTTCTCCGTCTCCGTGGGACATTTATATACATCAATAACGTAATATAACCTAACCTAACCCAACCTAACATCTCGGCGGTAATATTTGACAACATACCTGGCGAGTTGGCCTCTACGTTTCCGTGGAACCTTCATATACATCAATAATGAAATATAACCTAACCTAACCCAACCTAACATCTCGGCGGTAATATTTGAAAACATTCCTGGCGAGTTGGCTTCTCCGTCACCGTGGGACCTTTATATACATCAATAACGTAATATAACCTAACCTAACCCAACCTAACGTCTCGGCGGTAATATTTGATCACATTCCTGGCGAGTTGGCTTCTCCGTCTCCGTGGGACATTTATATACATCAATAACGTAATATAACCTAACCTAACCCAACCTAACATCTCGGCGGTAATATTTGACAACATAACTGGCGAGTTGGCTTCTCCGTCTCCGTGGGATCTTTTTATACATAAATAACGTAATATAACCTAACTTAACCCAACCTAACATCTCGGCGGTAATATTTGAAAACATACCTGGCGAGTTGGCCTCTACGTCTCCGTGGGACCTTTATATACATCAATAACGTAATATAACTTAACCTAACCCAACCTAACGTCTCGGCGGTAATATTTGAAAACATTCCTGGCGAGTTGGCATCTACGTCTCCGTGGGACCTTCATATACATCAATAACGTAATATAGCCTAACCTAACCCAACCTAACATTTCGGCAGTAAAATTTGACAACATACCTGGCGAGTTGGCCTCTGCGTCTCCGTGGAACCTTCATATACATCAATAACGAAATATAACCTAACCTAACCCAACCTAACATCTCGGCGGTAATATTTGAAAACATTCCTGGCGAGTTGGCTTCTCCGTCTCCGTGGGATCTTTTTATACATAAATAACGTAGTATAACCTAACTTAACCCAACCTAACATCTCGGCGGTAATATTTGAAAACATACCTGGCGAGTTGGCCTCTACGTCTCCGTGGGACCTTTATATACATCAATAACGTAATATAACCTAACCTAACCCAACCTAACGTCTCGGCGGTAATATTTGAAAACATTCATGGCGATTTGGCATCTACGTCTCCGTGGGACCTTCATATACATCAATAACGTAATATAGCCTAACCTAACCCAACCTAACATTTCGGCGGTAATATTTGACAACATACCTGGCGAGTTGGCCTCTGCGTCTCCGTGGAACCTTCATATACATCAATAACGAAATATAACCTAACCTAACCCAAACTAACATCTCGGCGGTAATATTTGAAAACATTCCTGGCGAGTTGGCTTCTCCGTCACCGTGGGACCTTCATATACATCAATAACGTAATATAGCCTAACCTAACCCAACCTAACATTTCGGCGGTAATATTTCACAACATTCCTGGCGAGTTGGCTTCTCCGTCTCCGTGGGACATTTATATACATCAATAACGTAATATAGCCTAACCTAACCCAACCTAACGTTTCGGCGGTAATATGTGAAAACATTCCTGGCGAGTTGGCCTCGACGTCTCCGTGGGACCTTTATATACATCAATAACGTAATATAACCTAACCTAACCCAACCTAACATCTCGGCGGTAATATTTGACAACATACCTGGCGAGTTGGCCTCTACGTTTCCGTGGAACCTTCATATACATCAATAATGAAATATAACCTAACCTAACCCAACCTAACATCTCGGCGGTAATGTTTGAAAACATTCCTGGCGAGTTGGCTTCTCCCTCACCGTGGGACCTTCATATACATCAATAACGCAATATAGCCTAACCTAACCCAACCTAACATCTCGGCGGTAATATTTGACAACATACCTGGCGAGTTGGCCTCTGCGTCTCCGTGGAACCTTCATATACATCAATAACGAAATATAACCTAACCTAACCCAACCTAACATCTCGGCGGTAATATTTGAAAACATTCCTGGCGATTTGGCCTCTGCGTCTCCGTGGAACCTTCATATACATCAATAATGAAATATAACCTAACCTAACCCAACCTAACATCTCGGCGGTAATATTTGAAAACATTCCTGGCGAGTTGGCTTCTCCGTCACCGTGGGACCTTCATATACATCAAAAACGCAATATAGCCTAACCTAACCCAACCTAACGTTTCGGCGGTAATATTTGACAACATTCCTGGCGAGTTGGCCCCTGCGTCTCCGTGGGACATTTATATACATCAATAACGTAATATAACCTAACCTAACCCAACCTAACATCTCGGCGGTAATATTTGACAACATACCTGGCGAGTTGGCCTCTGCGTCTCCGTGGGACCTTCATATACATCAATAGCGTAATATAGCCTAACCTAACCCAACCTAACATTTCGGCGGTAATATTTGAAAACATTCCTGGCGAGTTGGCTTCTGCGTCTCCGTGGGATCTTTTTATACATAAATAACGTAATATAACCTAACCTAACCCAACCTAACATCTCGGCGGTAATATTTGAAAACATACCTCGCGAGTTGGCCTCTACGTCTCCGTGGGACGTTTATATACATCAATAATGAAATATAACCTAACCTAACCCAAACTAACATCTCGGCGGTAATATTTGAAAACATTCCTGGCGAGTTGGCTGCTCCGTCACCGTGGGACCTTCATATACATCAATAACGTAATATAGCCTAACCTAATCCAACCTAACATTTCGGCGGTAATATTTGACAACATTCCTGGTGAGTTGGCTTCTCCGTCTCCGTGGGACATTTATATACATCAATAACGTAATATAACCTAACCTAGCCCAACCTAACATCTCGGCGGTAATATTTGACAACATACCTGGCGAGTTGGCCTCTACGTTTCCGTGGAACCTTCATATACATCAATAATGAAATATAACCTAACCTAACCCAACCTAACATCTCGGCGGTAATATTTGAAAACATTCCTGGCGAGTTGGCTTCTCCGTCACCGTGGGACCTTTATATACCTCAATAACGTAATATAACCTAACCTAACCCAACCTAACGTCTCGGCGGTAATATTTGAAAACATTCATGGCGATTTGGCATCTACGTCTCCGTGGGACCTTCATATACATCAATAACGTAATATAGCCTAACCTAACCCAACCTAACATTTCGGCGGTAATATTTGACAACATACCTGGCGAGTTGGACTCTGCGTCTCCGTGGAACCTTCATATACATCAATAACGAAATATAACCTAACCTAACCCAACCTAACATCTCGGCGGTAATATTTGAAAACATTCCTGGCGAGTTGGCATCTACGTCTCCGTGGGACCTTCATATACATCAATAACGTAATATAGCCTAACCTAACACAACCTAACATCTCGGCGGTAATATTTGAAAACATACCTGGCGAGTTGGCCTCTACGTCTCCGTGGGACCTTTATATACATCAATAACGTAATATAACCTAACCTAACCCAACCTAACATCTCGGCGGTAATATTTGAAAACATTCCTGGCGAGTTGGCATCTACGTCTCCGTGGGACCTTTATATACATCAATAACGTAATATAACCTAACCTAACCCAACCTAACATCTCGGCGGTAATATTTGACAACATACCTGGCGAGTTGGCCTCTACGTTTCCGTGGAACCCTCATATACATCAATAATGAAATATAACCTAACCTAACCCAACCTAACATCTCGGCGGTAATATTTGAAAACATTCCTGGCGAGTTGGCTTCTCCCTCACCGTGGGACCTTCATATACATCAATAACGCAATATAGCCTAACCTAACCCAACCTAACATCTCGGCGGTAATATTTGACAACATACCTGGCGAGTTGGCCTCTGCGTCTCCGTGGAACCTTCATATACATCAATAACGAAATATAACCTAACCTAACCCAACCTAACATCTCGGCGGTAATATTTGAAAACATTCCTGGCGATTTGGCCTCTGCGTCTCCGTGGAACCTTCATATACATCAATAATGAAATATAACCTAACCTAACCCAACCTAACATCTCGGCGGTAATATTTGAAAACATTCCTGGCGAGTTGGCTTCTCCGTCACCGTGGGACCTTCATATACATCAAAAACGCAATATAGCCTAACCTAACCCAACCTAACGTTTCGGCGGTAATATTTGACAACATTCCTGGCGAGTTGGCCTCTGCGTCTCCGTGGGACATTTATATACATCAATAACGTAATATATCCTAACCTAACCCAACCTAACATCTCGGCGGTAATATTTGACAACATACCTGGCGAGTTGGCCTCTGCGTCTCCGTGGGACCTTCATATACATCAATAGCGTAATATAGCCTAACCTAACCCAACCTAACATTTCGGCGGTAATATTTGAAAACATTCCTGGCGAGTTGGCTTCTGCGTCTCCGTGGGATCTTTTTATACATAAATAACGTAATATAACCTAACCTAACCCAACCTAACATCTCGGCGGTAATATTTGAAAACATACCTCGCGAGTTGGCCTCTACGTCTCCGTGGGACCTTTATATACATCAATAATGAAATATAACCTAACCTAACCCAAACTAACATCTCGGCGGTAATATTTGAAAACATTCCTGGCGAGTTGGCTGCTCTGTCACCGTGGGACCTTCATATACATCAATAACGTAATATAGCCTAACCTAACCCAACCTAACATTTCGGCGGTAATATTTGACAACATTCCTGGCGAGTTGGCTTCTCCGTCTCCGTGGGACATTTATATACATCAATAACGTAATATAACCTAACCTAGCCCAACCTAACATCTCGGCGGTAATATTTGACAACATACCTGGCGAGTTGGCCTCTACGTTTCCGTGGAACCTTCATATACATCAATAATGAAATATAACCTAACCTAACCCAACCTAACATCTCGGCGGTAATATTTGAAAACATTCCTGGCGAGTTGGCTTCTCCGTCACCGTGGGACCTTTATATACCTCAATAACGTAATATAACCTAACCTAACCCAACCTAACGTCTCGGCGGTAATATTTGAAAACATTCATGGCGATTTGGCATCTACGTCTCCGTGGGACCTTCATATACATCAATAACGTAATATAGCCTAACCTAACCCAACCTAACATTTCGGCGGTAATATTTGACAACATACCTGGCGAGTTGGACTCTGCGTCTCCGTGGAACCTTCATATACATCAATAACGAAATATAACCTAACCTAACCCAACCTAACATCTCGGCGGTAATATTTGAAAACATTCCTGGCGAGTTGGCATCTACGTCTCCGTGGGACCTTCATATACATCAATAACGTAATATAGCCTAACCTAACACAACCTAACATCTCGGCGGTAATATTTGAAAACATACCTGGCGAGTTGGCCTCTACGTCTCCGTGGGACCTTTATATACATCAATAACGTAATATAACCTAACCTAACCCAACCTAACATCTCGGCGGTAATATTTGAAAACATTCCTGGCGAGTAGGCATCTACGTCTCCGTGGGACCTTCATATACATCAATAACGTAATATAGCCTAACCTAACCCAACCTAACATTTCGGCGGTAATATTTGACAACATTCCTGGCGAGTTGGCTTCTCCGTCTCCGTGGGACATTTATATACATCAATAACGTAATATAACCTAACCTAACCCAACCTAACATCTCGGCGGTAATATTTGACAACATACCTGGCGAGTTGGCCTCTACGTTTCCGTGGAACCTTCATATACATCAATAATGAAATATAACCTAACCTAACCCAACCTAACATCTCGGCGGTAATATTTGAAAACATTCCTGGCGAGTTGGCTTCTCCGTCACCGTGGGACCTTTATATACATCAATAACGTAATATAACCTAACCTAACCCAAGCTAACATCTCGGCGGTAATATTTGATCACATTCCCGGCTTCTTGGCATCTACGTCTCCGTGGGACCTTCATATACATCAATAACGTAATATAGCCTAACCTAACCCAACCTAACATTTCGGCGGTAATATTTGACAACATTCCTGGCGAGTTGGCTTCTCCGTCTCCGTGGGACATTTATATACATCAATAACGTAATATAACCTAACCTAACCCAACCTAACATCTCGGCGGTAATATTTGGCAACATACCTGGCGAGTTGGCCTCTACGTCTCCGTGGGACCTTTATATACATCAATAATGAAATATAACCTAACCTAAGCCAAACTAACATCTCGGCGGTAATATTTGAAAACATTCCTGGCGAGTTGGCTGCTCCGTCACCGTGGGACCTTCATATACATCAATAACGTAATATAGCCTAACCTAACCCAACCTAACATTTCGGCGGTAATATTTGACAACATTCCTGGCGAGTTGGCTTCTCCGTCTCCGTGGGACATTTATATACATCAATAACGTAATATAACCTAACCTAGCCCAACCTAACATCTCGGCGGTAATATTTGACAACATACCTGGCGAGTTGGCCTCTACGTTTCCGTGGAACCTTCATATACATCAATAATGAAATATAACCTAACCTAACCCAACCTAACATCTCGGCGGTAATATTTGAAAACATTCCTGGCGAGTTGGCTTCTCCGTCACCGTGGGACCTTTATATACTTCAATAACGTAATATAACCTAACCTAACCCAACCTAACGTCTCGGCGGTAATATTTGAAAACATTCATGGCGATTTGGCATCTACGTCTCCGTGGGACCTTCATATACATCAATAACGTAATATAGCCTAACCTAACCCAACCTAACATTTCGGCGGTAATATTTGACAACATACCTGGCGAGTTGGACTCTGCGTCTCCGTGGAACCTTCATATACATCAATAACGAAATATAACCTAACCTAACCCAACCTAACATCTCGGCGGTAATATTTGAAAACATTCCTGGCGAGTTGGCATCTACGTCTCCGTGGGACCTTCATATACATCAATAACGTAATATAGCCTAACCTAACACAACCTAACATCTCGGCGGTAATATTTGAAAACATACCTGGCGAGTTGGCCTCTACGTCTCCGTGGGACCTTTATATACATCAATAACGTAATATAACCTAACCTAACCCAACCTAACATCTCGGCGGTAATATTTGAAAACATTCCTGGCGAGTTGGCATCTACGTCTCCGTGGGACCTTCATATACATCAATAACGTAATATAGCCTAACCTAACCCAACCTAACATTTCGGCGGTAATATTTGACAACATTCCTGGCGAGTTGGCTTCTCCGTCTCCGTGGGACATTTATATACATCAATAACGTAATATAACCTAACCTAACCCAACCTAACATCTCGGCGGTAATATTTGACAACATACCTGGCGAGTTGGCCTCTACGTTTCCGTGGAACCTTCATATACATCAATAATGAAATATAACCTAACCTAACCCAACCTAACATCTCGGCGGTAATATTTGAAAACATTCCTGGCGAGTTGGCTTCTCCGTCACCGTGGGACCTTTATATACATCAATAACGTAATATAACCTAACCTAACCCAAGCTAACGTCTCGGCGGTAATATTTGATCACATTCCTGGCTTCTTGGCATCTACGTCTCCGTGGGACCTTCATATACATCAATAACGTAATATAGCCTAACCTAACCCAACCTAACATTTCGGCGGTAATATTTGACAGCATTCCTGGCGAGTTGGCTTCTCCGTCTCCGTGGGTCATTTATATACATCAATAACGTAATAAAACCTAACCTAACCCAACCTAACATCTCGGCGGTAATATTTGACACCATTCCTGGCGAGTTGGCTTCTCCGTCTCCGTGGGACATTTATATATATCAATAACGTAATATAACCTAACCTAACACAAACTAACATCTCGGCGGTAATATTTGACAACATACCTGGCAAGTTGGCCTCTGCGTCTCCGTGGAACCTTCATATACAAAAATAACGAAATATAACCTAACCTAACCCAACCTAACATCTCGGCGGTAATATTTGAAAACATTCGTGGCGAGTTGACATCTACGTCTCCGTGGGACCTTCATATACATCAATAACGTAATATAGCCTAACCTAACCCAACCTAACATTTCGGCGGTAATATTTGACATCATTCCTGGCGAGTTGGCCTCTGCGTCTCCGTGGAACCTTCATATACATCATTAACGAAATATAACCTAACCTAACCCAACCTAACATTTCGGCGGTAATATTTGAAAACATTCCTGGCGAGTTGGCTTCTCCGTCTCCGTGGGATCTTTTTATACATAAATAACGTAATATAACCTAACCTAACCCAACCTAACGTCTCGGCGGTAATATTTGAAAACATTCATGGCGATTTGGCATCTACGTCTCCGTGGGACCTTCATATACATCAATAACGTAATATAGCCTAACCTAACCCAACCTAACATTTCGGCGGTAATATTTGACATCATTCCTGGCGAGTTGGCCTCTATGTCTCCGTGGGACCTTTATATACATCTATAACGTAATATAACCTAACCTAACCCAACCTAACATTTCGGCGGTAATATTTGACATCATTCCCGGCGAGTTGGCCTCTACGTCTCCGTTTGACCTGCATAAACATCAATAACGTAATATAACGTAACCTAACCCAACCTATCATCTCGGCGGTAATATTTGATCACATTCCTGGCTTGTTGGCCTCTACGTCTCCGCGGGACCTTTATATACATCTATAACGTGATATAACCTAACCTAACCCAACCTAACATCTCCGCGGTAATATTTGATCACATTCCTGGCGAGTTGGCTTCTCCGTCTCCGTGGGACATTTATATACATCAATAACGTAATATAACCTAACCTAACCCAACCTAACATCTCGGCGGTAATATTTGACAACATACCTGGCGAGTTGGCCTCTGCGTCTCCGTGGAACCTTCATATACATCAATAACGTAATATAGCCTAACCTAACCCAACCTAACATTTCGGCGGTAATATTTGACAACATTCCTGGCGAGTTGGCTTCTTCGTCTCCGTGGGACATTTATATACATCAATAACGTAATATAACGTAACCTAACCCAACCTATCATCCCGGCGGTAATATTTGATCACATTCCTGGTTTGTGGCCTCTACGTCTCCGCGGGACCTTTATATACATCTATAACGTGATATAACCTAACCTAACCCAACCTAACATCTCGGCGGTAATATTTGAAAACATTCCTGGCGAGTTGGCCTCTACGTCTCCGCGGGACCTTTATATACATCTATAACGTGATATAACCTAACCTAACCCAACCTAACATCTCGGCGGTAATATTTGAAAACATTCCAGGCGAGTTGGACTCTACGTCACCGTGGGACCTTTATAGACATCCATAACGTAATAAAACCTAACCTAACCCAACCTAACATCTCGGCGGTAATATTTGAAAACATTCCTGGCGAGTTGGCCTCGACGTCTCCGTGGGACCTTTATATACATCAATAACGTAATATAACCTAACCTAACCCAACCTAACATCTCCGCGGTAATATTTGATCACATTCCTAGCTTGTTGGCCTCTACGTCTCCGCGGGACCTTTATATACATCTAAAACGTGATATAACCTAACCTAACCCAACCTAACATTTCGGCGGTAATATTTGACATCATTCCTGGCGAGTTGTCCCCTACGTCTCCGGTTGACCTTCATAAACATCAATAACGTAATATAACGTAACCTAACCCAACCTATCATCTCGGCGGTAATATTTGACAAGACTTCTGGCGAGTTGGCCTCTACGTCTCCGTGGGACCTTTATATACATCAATAACGTAATATATCCTAACCTAACCCAACCTAACATCTCGGCGGTAATATTTGACAACATACCTGGCGAGTTGGCCTCTACGTCTCCGTGGGACCTTCATATACATCAATAACGTAATATAGCCTAACCTAACCCAACCTAACATTTCGGCGGTAATATTTGACAACATACCTGGCGAGTTAGCCTCTGCGTCTCCGTGGAACCTTCATATACATCAATAACGAAATATAACCTAACCTAACCCAACCTAACATCTCGGCGGTAATATTTGAGAACATTCCTGGCGAGTTGGCATCTACGTCTCCGTGGGACCTTCATATACATCAATAACGTAATATAGCCTAACCTAACCCAACCTAACATTTCGGCGGTAATATTTGACAACATTCCTGGCGAGTTGGCTTCTCCGTCTCCGTGGGACATTTATATATATCAATAACGTAATATAACCTAACCTAACCCAACCTAACATCTCGGCGGTAATATTTGACAACATACCTGGCGAGTTGGCCTCTACGTTTCCGTGGAACCTTCATATACATCAATAATGAAATATAACCTAACCTAACCCAACCTAACATCTCGGCGGTAATATTTGAAAACATTCCTGGCGAGTTGGCTTCTCCGTCACCGTGGGACCTTTATATACATCAATAACGTAATATAGCCTAACCTAACACAGCCTAACATCTCGGCGGTAATATTTGAAAACATACCTGGCGAGTTGGCCTCTACGTCTCCGTGGGACCTTTATATACATCAATAACGTAATATAACCTAACCTAACCCAACCTAACATCTCGGCGGTAATATTTGAAAACATTCCTGGCGAGTTGGCATCTACGTCTCCGTGGGACCTTCATATACATCAATAACGTAATATAGCCTAACCTAACCCAACCTAACATTTCGGCGGTAATATTTGACAACATTCCTGGCGAGTTGGCTTCTCCGTCTCCGTGGGACATTTATATACATCAATAACGTAATATAACCTAACCTAACCCAACCTAACATCTCGGCGGTAATATTTGACAACATACCTGGCGAGTTGGCCTCTACGTTTCCGTGGAACCTTCATATACATCAATAATGAAATATAACCAAACCTAACCCAACCTAACATCTCGGCGGTAATATTTGAAAACATTCCTGGCGAGTTGGCTTCTCCGTCACCGTGGGACCTTTATATACATCAATAACGTAATATAACCTAACCTAACCCAAGCTAACGTCTCGGCGGTAATATTTGATCACATTCCTGGCTTCTTGGCATCTACGTCTCCGTGGGACCTTCATATACATCAATAACGTAATATAGCCTAACCTAACCCAACCTAACATTTCGGCGGTAATATTTGACAGCATTCCTGGCGAGTTGGCTTCTCCGTCTCCGTGGGTCATTTATATACATCAATAACGTAATATAACCTAACCTAACCCAACCTAACATCTCGGCGGTAATATTTGACACCATTCCTGGCGAGTTGGCTTCTCCGTCTCCGTGGGACATTTATATATATCAATAACGTAATATAACCTAACCTAACACAAACTAACATCTCGGCGGTAATATTTGACAACATACCTGGCAAGTTGGCCTCTGCGTCTCCGTGGGACCTTTATATACATCAATAACGTAATATAACCTAACCTAACCCAACCTAACATCTCGGCGGTAATATTTGAAAACATTCGTGGCGAGTTGACATCTACGTCTCCGTGGGACCTTCATATACATCAATAACGTAATATAGCCTAACCTAACCCAACCTAACATTTCGGCGGTAATATTTGACAACATTCCTGGCGAGTTGGCTTCTCCGTCTCCGTGGGACATTTATATACATCAATAACGTAATATAACCTAACCTAACCCAACCTAACATCTCGGCGGTAATATTTGGCAACATACCTGGCGAGTTGGCCTCTACGTCTCCGTGGGACCTTTATATACATCAATAATGAAATATAACCTAACCTAACCCAAACTAACATCTCGGCGGTAATATTTGAAAACATTCCTGGCGAGTTGGCTGCTCCGTCACCGTGGGACCTTCATATACATCAATAACGTAATATAGCCTAACCTAACCCAACCTAACATTTCGGCGGTAATATTTGACAACATTCCTGGCGAGTTGGCTTCTCCGTCTCCGTGGGACATTTATATACATCAATAACGTAATATAACCTAACCTAGCCCAACCTAACATCTCGGCGGTAATATTTGACAACATACCTGGCGAGTTGGCCTCTACGTTTCCGTGGAACCTTCATATACATCAATAATGAAATATAACCTAACCTAATCCAACCTAACATCTCGGCGGTAATATTTGAAAACATTCCTGGCGAGTTGGCTTCTCCGTCACCGTGGGACCTTTATATACCTCAATAACGTAATATAACCTAACCTAATCCAACCTAACGTCTCGGCGGTAATATTTGAAAACATTCATGGCGATTTGGCATCTACGTCTCCGTGGGACCTTCATATACATCAATAACGTAATATAGCCTAACCTAACCCAACCTAACATTTCGGCGGTAATATTTGACAACATACCTGGCGAGTTGGACTCTGCGTCTCCGTGGAACCTTCATATACATCAATAACGAAATATAACCTAACCTAACCCAACCTAACATCTCGGCGGTAATATTTGAAAACATTCCTGGCGAGTTGGCATCTACGTCTCCGTGGGACCTTCATATACATCAATAACGTAATATAGCCTAACCTAACACAGCCTAACATCTCGGCGGTAATATTTGAAAACATACCTGGCGAGTTGGCCTCTACGTCTCCGTGGGACCTTTATATACATCAATAACGTAATATAACCTAACCTAACCCAACCTAACATCTCGGCGGTAATATTTGAAAACATTCCTGGCGAGTTGGCATCTACGTCTCCGTGGGACCTTCATATACATCAATAACGTAATATAGCCTAACCTAACCCAACCTAACATTTCGGCGGTAATATTTGACAACATTCCTGGCGAGTTGGCTTCTCCGTCTCCGTGGGACATTTATATACATCAATAACGTAATATAACCTAACCTAACCCAACCTAACATCTCGGCGGTAATATTTGACAACATACCTGGCGAGTTGGCCTCTACGTTTCCGTGGAACCTTCATATACATCAATAATGAAATATAACCAAACCTAACCCAACCTAACATCTCGGCGGTAATATTTGAAAACATTCCTGGCGAGTTGGCTTCTCCGTCACCGTGGGACCTTTATATACATCAATAACGTAATATAGCCTAACCTAACCCAACCTAACATTTCGGCGGTAATATTTGAAAACATTCCTGGCGAGTTGGCATCTACGTCTCCGTGGGACCTTCATATACATCAATAACGTAATATAGCCTAACCTAACACAACCTAACATTTCGGCGGTAATATTTGACAGCATTCCTGGCGAGTTGGCCTCTACGTCTCCGTGGGACCTTTATATACATCAATAACGTAATATAACCTAACCTAACCCAACCTAACATCTCGGCGGTAATATTTGAAAACATTCCTGGCGAGTAGGCATCTACGTCTCCGTGGGACCTTCATATACATCAATAACGTAATATAGCCTAACCTAACCCAACCTAACATTTCGGCGGTAATATTTGACAACATTCCTGGCGAGTTGGCTTCTCCGTCTCCGTGGGACATTTATATACATCAATAACGTAATATAACCTAACCTAACCCAACCTAACATCTCGGCGGTAATATTTGACAACATACCTGGCAAGTTGGCCTCTGCGTCTCCGTGGAACCTTCATATACAAAAATAACGAAATATAACCTAACCTAACCCAACCTAACATCTCGGCGGTAATATTTGAAAACATTCGTGGCGAGTTGACATCTACGTCTCCGTGGGACCTTCATATACATCAATAACGTAATATAGCCTAACCTAACCCAACCTAACATTTCGGCGGTAATATTTGACAACATTCCTGGCGAGTTGGCTTCTCCGTCTCCGTGGGACATTTATATACATCAATAACGTAATATAACCTAACCTAACCCAACCTAACATCTCGGCGGTAATATTTGGCAACATACCTGGCGAGTTGGCCTCTACGTCTCCGTGGGACCTTTATATACATCAATAATGAAATATAACCTAACCTAACCCAAACTAACATCTCGGCGGTAATATTTGAAAACATTCCTGGCGAGTTGGCTGCTCCGTCACCGTGGGACCTTCATATACATCAATAACGTAATATAGCCTAACCTAACCCAACCTAACATTTCGGCGGTAATATTTGACAACATTCCTGGCGAGTTGGCTTCTCCGTCTCCGTGGGACATTTATATACATCAATAACGTAATATAACCTAACCTAGCCCAACCTAACATCTCGGCGGTAATATTTGACAACATACCTGGCGAGTTGGCCTCTACGTTTCCGTGGAACCTTCATATACATCAATAATGAAATATAACCTAACCTAATCCAACCTAACATCTCGGCGGTAATATTTGAAAACATTCCTGGCGAGTTGGCTTCTCCGTCACCGTGGGACCTTTATATACCTCAATAACGTAATATAACCTAACCTAATCCAACCTAACGTCTCGGCGGTAATATTTGAAAACATTCATGGCGATTTGGCATCTACGTCTCCGTGGGACCTTCATATACATCAATAACGTAATATAGCCTAACCTAACCCAACCTAACATTTCGGCGGTAATATTTGACAACATACCTGGCGAGTTGGACTCTGCGTCTCCGTGGAACCTTCATATACATCAATAACGAAATATAACCTAACCTAACCCAACCTAACATCTCGGCGGTAATATTTGAAAACATTCCTGGCGAGTTGGCATCTACGTCTCCGTGGGACCTTCATATACATCAATAACGTAATATAGCCTAACCTAACACAGCCTAACATCTCGGCGGTAATATTTGAAAACATACCTGGCGAGTTGGCCTCTACGTCTCCGTGGGACCTTTATATACATCAATAACGTAATATAACCTAACCTAACCCAACCTAACATCTCGGCGGTAATATTTGAAAACATTCCTGGCGAGTTGGCATCTACGTCTCCGTGGGACCTTCATATACATCAATAACGTAATATAGCCTAACCTAACCCAACCTAACATTTCGGCGGTAATATTTGACAACATTCCTGGCGAGTTGGCTTCTCCGTCTCCGTGGGACATTTATATACATCAATAACGTAATATAACCTAACCTAACCCAACCTAACATCTCGGCGGTAATATTTGACAACATACCTGGCGAGTTGGCCTCTACGTTTCCGTGGAACCTTCATATACATCAATAATGAAATATAACCAAACCTAACCCAACCTAACATCTCGGCGGTAATATTTGAAAACATTCCTGGCGAGTTGGCTTCTCCGTCACCGTGGGACCTTTATATACATCAATAACGTAATATAACCTAACCTAACCCAAGCTAACGTCTCGGCGGTAATATTTGATCACATTCCTGGCTTCTTGGCATCTACGTCTCCGTGGGACCTTCATATACATCAATAACGTAATATAGCCTAACCTAACCCAACCTAACATTTCGGCGGTAATATTTGACAGCATTCCTGGCGAGTTGGCTTCTCCGTCTCCGTGGGTCATTTATATACATCAATAACGTAATATAACCTAACCTAACCCAACCTAACATCTCGGCGGTAATATTTGACACCATTCCTGGCGAGTTGGCTTCTCCGTCTCCGTGGGACATTTATATATATCAATAACGTAATATAACCTAACCTAACACAAACTAACATCTCGGCGGTAATATTTGACAACATACCTGGCAAGTTGGCCTCTGCGTCTCCGTGGAACCTTCATATACAAAAATAACGAAATATAACCTAACCTAACCCAACCTAACATCTCGGCGGTAATATTTGAAAACATTCGTGGCGAGTTGACATCTACGTCTCCGTGGGACCTTCATATACATCAATAACGTAATATAGCCTAACCTAACCCAACCTAACATTTCGGCGGTAATATTTGACAACATTCCTGGCGAGTTGGCTTCTTCGTCTCCGTGGGACATTTATATACATCAATAACGTAATATAACGTAACCTAACCCAACCTATCATCCCGGCGGTAATATTTGATCACATTCCTGGTTTGTGGCCTCTACGTCTCCGCGGGACCTTTATATACATCTATAACGTGATATAACCTAACCTAACCCAACCTAACATCTCGGCGGTAATATTTGAAAACATTCCTGGCGAGTTGGCTTCTCCGTCACCGTGGGACCTTTATATACATCAATAACGTAATATAACCTAACCTAACCCAACCTAACGTCTCGGCGGTAATATTTGATCACATTCCTGGCTTCTTGGCATCTACGTCTCCGTGGGACCTTCATATACATCAATAACGTATTATAGCCTAACCTAACCCAACCTAACATTTCGGCGGTAATATTTGACAGCATTCCTGGCGAGTTGGCTTCTCCGTCTCCGTGGGTCATTTATATACATCAATAACGTAATATAACCTAACCTAACCCAACCTAACATCTCGGCGGTAATATTTGACACCATTCCTGGCGAGATGGCTTCTCCGTCTCCGTGGGACATTTATGTACATCAATAACGTAATATAACCTAACCTAACCCAACCTAACATCTCGGCGGTAATATTTGACAACATACCTGGCAAGTTGGCCTCTGCGTCTCCGTGGAACCTTCATATACAAAAATAACGAAATATAACCTAACCTAACCCAACCTAACATCTCGGCGGTAATATTTGAAAACATTCGTGGCGAGTTCACATCTACGTCTCCGTGGGACCTTCATATACATCAATAACGTAATATAGCATAACCTAACCCAACCTAACGTTTCGGCGGTAATATTTGACAAAATGCCTGGCGAGTTGGCTTCTCCGTCTCCGTGGGACATTTATATACATCAATAACGTAATATAACCTAACCTAACCCAAACTAACATCTCGGCGGTAATATTTGACAACATTCGTGGCGAGTTCACATCTACGTCTCCGTGGGACCTTCATATACATCAATAACGTAATATAGCATAACCTAACCCAACCTAACGTTTCGGCGGTAATATTTGACAAAATGCCTGGCGAGTTGGCTTCTCCGTCACCGTGGGACCTTTATATACATCAATAGCGTAATATAACCTAACCTAACCCAACCTAACGTCTCGGCGGTAATATTTGATCACATTCCTGGCGAGTTGGCTTCTCCGTCTCCGTGGGACATTTATATACATCAATAACGTAATATAACCTAACCTAACCCAACCTAACATCTCGGCGGTAATATTTGACAACATACCTGGCGAGTTGGCCTCTGCGTCTCCGTGGAACCTTCATATACATCAATAACGAAATATAACCTAACCTAACCCAACCTAACATCTCGGCGGTAATATTTGAAAATATTCCTGGCGAGTTGGCATCTACGTCTCCATGGGACCTTCTTATACATCAATAACGTAATATAGCCTAACCTAACCCAACCTAACATTTCGGCGGTAATATTTGACAACATTCCTGGCGAGTTGGCTTCTCCGTCTCCGTGGGACATTTATATACATCAATAACGTAATATAACCTAACCTAACCCAACCTAACATCTCGGCGGTAATATTTGACAACATACCTGGCGATTTGGCATCTACGTCTCCGTGGGACCTTCATATACATCAATAACGTAATATAGCCTAACCTAACCCAACCTAACATTTCGGCGGTAATATTTGACATCATTCCTGGCGAGTTGGCCTCTATGTCTCCGTGGGACCTTTATATACATCTATAACGTAATATAACCTAACCTAACCCAACCTAACATTTCGGCGGTAATATTTGACATCATTCCTGGCGAGTTGGCCTCTACGTCTCCGTTTGACCTGCGTAAACATCAATAACGTAATATAACGTAACCTAACCCAACCTATCATCCCGGCGGTAATATTTGATCACATTCCTGGTTTGTGGCCTCTACGTCTCCGCGGGACCTTTATATACATCTATAACGTGATATAACCTAACCTAACCCAACCTAACATCTCGGCGGTAATATTTGAAAACATTCCTGGCGAGTTGGACTCTACGTCACCGTGGGACCTTTATAGACATCCATAACGTAATAAAACCTAACCTAACCCAACCTAACATCTCGGCGGTAATATTTGAAAACATTCATGGCGAGTTGGCATCTATGTCTCCGTGGGACATTTATATACATCTATAACGTAATATAACCTAACCGAACCCAACCTAACATCTCGGCGGTAATATTTGAAAACATTCCTGGCGAGTTGGCCTCGACGTCTCCGTGGGACCTTTATATACCTCAATAACGTAATATAACCTAACCTAACCCAACCTAACATCTCCGCGGTAATATTTGATCACATTCCTAGCTTGTTGGCCTCTACGTCTCCGCGGGACCTTTATATACATCTATAACGTGATATAACCTAACCTAACCCAACCTAACATTTCGGCGGTAATATTTGACATCATTCCTGGCGAGTTGTCTCCTACGTCTCCGTTTGACCTTCATAAACATCAATAACGTAATATAACGTAACCTAACCCAACCTATCATCTCGGCGGTAATATTTGACAAGACTTCTGGCGAGTTGGCCTCTACGTCTCCGTGGGACCTTTATATACATCAATAACGTAATATAACCTAACCTAACCCAACCTAACGTCTCGGCGGTAATATTTGAAAACATTCATGGCGATTTGGCATCTACGTCTCCGTGGGACCTTCATATACATCAATAACGTAATATAGCCTAACCTAACCCAACCTAACATTTCGGCGGTAATATTTGACAACATACCTGGCGAGTTGGACTCTACGTCTCCGTGGGACCTTTATATACATCAATAACGTAATATAACCTAACCTAACCCAACCTAACGTCTCGGCGGTAATATTTGAAAACATTCATGGCGATCTGGCATCTACGTCTCCGTGGGACCTTCATATACATCAATAACGTAATATAGCCTAACCTAACCCAACCTAACATTTCGGCAGTAAAATTTGACAACATACCTGGCGAGTTGGCCTCTGCGTCTCCGTGGAACCTTCATATACATCAATAACGAAATATAACCTAACCTAACCCAACCTAACATCTCGGCGGTAATATTTGAAAACATTCCTGGCGAGTTGGCATCTACGTCTCCGTGGGACATTCATATACATCAATAACGTAATATAGCCTAACCTAACCCTACCTAACATTTCGGCGGTAATATTTGACAACATTCCTGGCGAGTTGGCTATTCCGTCTCCGTGGGACATTTATATACATCAATAACGTAATATATCCTAACCTAACCCAACCTAACATCTCGGCGGTAATATTTGACAACATACCTGGCGAGTTGGCCTCTACGTCTCCGTGGGACCTTCATATATATCAATAACGTAATATAGCCTAACCTAACCCAACCTAACATTTCGGCGGTAATATTTGACAACATACCTGGCGAGTTAGCCTCTGCGTCTCCGTGGAACCTTCATATACATCAATAACGAAATATAACCTAGCCTAACCCAACCTAACATCTCGGCGGTAATATTTGAGAACATTCCTGGCGAGTTGGCATCTACGTCTCCGTGGGACCTTCATATACATCAATAACGTAATATAGCCTAATCTAACCCAACCTAACATTTCGGCGGTAATATTTGACAACATTCCTGGCGAGTTGGCTTCTCCGTCTCCGTGGGACATTTATATACATCAATAACGTAATATAACCTAACCTAACCCAACCTAACATCTCGGCGGTAATATTTGACAACATACCTGGCGAGTTGGCCTCTACGTTTCCGTGGAACCTTCATATACATCAATAATGAAATATAACCTAACCTAACCCAACCTAACATCTCGGCGGTAATATTTGAAAACATTCCTGGCGAGTTGGCTTCTCCGTCACCGTGGGACCTTTATATACATCAATAACGTAATATAACCTAACCTAACCCAACCTAACGTCTCGGCGGTAATATTTGATCACATTCCTGGCTTCTTGGCATCTACGTCTCCGTGGGACCTTCATATACATCAATAACGTAATATAGCCTAACCTAACCCAACCTAACATTTCGGCGGTAATATTTGACAGCATTCCTGGCGAGTTGGCTTCTCCGTCTCCGTGGGTCATTTATATACATCAATAACGTAATATAACCTAACCTAACCCAACCTAACATCTCGGCGGTAATATTTGACACCATTCCTGGCGAGATGGCTTCTCCGTCTCCGTGGGACATTTATATACATCAATAACGTAATATAACCTAACCTAACCCAACCTAACATCTTGGCGGTAATATTTGACAACATACCTGGCAAGTTGGCCTCTGCGTCTCCGTGGAACCTTCATATACAAAAATAACGAAATATAACCTAACCTAACCCAACCTAACATCTCGGCGGTAATATTTGAAAACATTCGTGGCGAGTTCACATCTACGTCTCCGTGGGACCTTCATATACATCAATAACGTAATATAGCATAACCTAACCCAACCTAACGTTTCGGCGGTAATATTTGACAAAATGCCTGGCGAGTTGGCTTCTCCGTCTCCGTGGGACATTTATATACATCAATAACGTAATATAACCTAACCTAACCCAAACTAACATCTTGGCGGTAATATTTGACAACATACCTGGCGAGTTGGCCTCTGCGTCTCCGTGGAACCTTCATATACAAAAATAACGAAATATAACCTAACCTAAC
This sequence comes from Xylocopa violacea, assembly GCA_963969225.1. Lineage (NCBI taxonomy): Eukaryota > Metazoa > Arthropoda > Insecta > Hymenoptera > Apidae > Xylocopa > Xylocopa violacea. Next base: position 1,587,362 of record CAXAJV010000147.1, on the reverse strand, counting down.
CCAACCTAACATCTCGGCGGTAATATTTGAAAACATTCGTGGCGAGTTCACATCTACGTCTCCGTGGGACCTTCATATACATCAATAACGTAATATAGCATAACATAACCCAACCTAACGTTTCGGCGGTAATATTTGACAAAATGCCTGGCGAGTTGGCTTCTCCGTCTCCGTGGGACATTTATATACATCAATAACGTAATATAACCTAACCTAACCCAAACTAACATCTCGGCGGTTATATTTGACAACATTCGTGGCGAGTTCACATCTACGTCTCCGTGGGACCTTCATATACATCAATAACGTAATATAGCATAACCTAACCCAACCTAACGTTTCGGCGGTAATATTTGACAAAATGCCTGGCGAGTTGGCTTCTCCGTCACCGTGGGACCTTTATATACATCAATAGCGTAATATAACCTAACCTAACCCAACCTAACGTCTCGGCGGTAATATTTGATCACATTCCTGGCGAGTTGGCTTCTCCGTCTCCGTGGGACATTTATATACATCAATAACGTAATATAACCTAACCTAACCCAACCTAACATCTCGGCGGTAATATTTGACAACATACCTGGCGAGTTGGCCTCTGCGTCTCCGTGGAACCTTCATATACATCAATAACGAAATATAACCTAACCTAACCCAACCTAACATCTCGGCGGTAATATTTGAAAATATTCCTGGCGAGTTGGCATCTACGTCTCCATGGGACCTTCTTATACATCAATAACGTAATATAGCCTAACCTAACCCAACCTAACATTTCGGCGGTAATATTTGACAACATTCCTGGCGAGTTGGCTTCTCCGTCTCCGTGGGACATTTATATACATCAATAACGTAATATAACCTAACCTAACCCAACCTAACATCTCGGCGGTAATATTTGACAACATACCTGGCGATTTGGCATCTACGTCTCCGTGGGACCTTCATATACATCAATAACGTAATATAGCCTAACCTAACCCAACCTAACATTTCGGCGGTAATATTTGACATCATTCCTGGCGAGTTGGCCTCTATGTCTCCGTGGGACCTTTATATACATCTATAACGTAATATAACCTAACCTAACCCAACCTAACATTTCGGCGGTAATATTTGACATCATTCCTGGCGAGTTGGCCTCTACGTCTCCGTTTGACCTGCGTAAACATCAATAACGTAATATAACGTAACCTAACCCAACCTATCATCCCGGCGGTAATATTTGATCACATTCCTGGTTTGTGGCCTCTACGTCTCCGCGGGACCTTTATATACATCTATAACGTGATATAACCTAACCTAACCCAACCTAACATCTCGGCGGTAATATTTGAAAACATTCCTGGCGAGTTGGACTCTACGTCACCGTGGGACCTTTATAGACATCCATAACGTAATAAAACCTAACCTAACCCAACCTAACATCTCGGCGGTAATATTTGAAAACATTCATGGCGAGTTGGCCTCTATGTCTCCGTGGGACATTTATATACATCTATAACGTAATATAACCTAACCGAACCCAACCTAACATCTCGGCGGTAATATTTGAAAACATTCCTGGCGAGTTGGCCTCGACGTCTCCGTGGGACCTTTATATACCTCAATAACGTAATATAACCTAACCTAACCCAACCTAACATCTCCGCGGTAATATTTGATCACATTCCTAGCTTGTTGGCCTCTACGTCTCCGCGGGACCTTTATATACATCTATAACGTGATATAACCTAACCTAACCCAACCTAACATTTCGGCGGTAATATTTGACATCATTCCTGGCGAGTTGTCTCCTACGTCTCCGTTTGACCTTCATAAACATCAATAACGTAATATAACGTAACCTAACCCAACCTATCATCTCGGCGGTAATATTTGACAAGACTTCTGGCGAGTTGGCCTCTACGTCTCCGTGGGACCTTTATATACATCAATAACGTAATATAACCTAACCTAACCCAACCTAACGTCTCGGCGGTAATATTTGAAAACATTCATGGCGATTTGGCATCTACGTCTCCGTGGGACCTTCATATACATCAATAACGTAATATAGCCTAACCTAACCCAACCTAACATTTCGGCGGTAATATTTGACAACATACCTGGCGAGTTGGACTCTACGTCTCCGTGGGACCTTTATATACATCAATAACGTAATATAACCTAACCTAACCCAACCTAACGTCTCGGCGGTAATATTTGAAAACATTCATGGCGATCTGGCATCTACGTCTCCGTGGGACCTTCATATACATCAATAACGTAATATAGCCTAACCTAACCCAACCTAACATTTCGGCAGTAAAATTTGACAACATACCTGGCGAGTTGGCCTCTGCGTCTCCGTGGAACCTTCATATACATCAATAACGAAATATAACCTAACCTAACCCAACCTAACATCTCGGCGGTAATATTTGAAAACATTCCTGGCGAGTTGGCATCTACGTCTCCGTGGGACATTCATATACATCAATAACGTAATATAGCCTAACCTAACCCTACCTAACATTTCGGCGGTAATATTTGACAACATTCCTGGCGAGTTGGCTATTCCGTCTCCGTGGGACATTTATATACATCAATAACGTAATATATCCTAACCTAACCCAACCTAACATCTCGGCGGTAATATTTGACAACATACCTGGCGAGTTGGCCTCTACGTCTCCGTGGGACCTTCATATATATCAATAACGTAATATAGCCTAACCTAACCCAACCTAACATTTCGGCGGTAATATTTGACAACATACCTGGCGAGTTAGCCTCTGCTTCTCCGTGGAACCTTCATATACATCAATAACGAAATATAACCTAACCTAACCCAACCTAACATCTCGGCGGTAATATTTGAGAACATTCCTGGCGAGTTGGCATCTACGTCTCCGTGGGACCTTCATATACATCAATAACGTAATATAGCCTAATCTAACCCAACCTAACATTTCGGCGGTAATATTTGACAACATTCCTGGCGAGTTGGCTTCTCCGTCTCCGTGGGACATTTATATACATCAATGACGTAATATAACCTAACCTAACCCAACCTAACATCTCGGCGGTAATATTTGACAACATACCTGGCGAGTTGGCCTCTACGTTTCCGTGGAACCTTCATATACATCAATAATGAAATATAACCTAACCTAACCCAACCTAACATCTCGGCGGTAATATTTGAAAACATTCCTGGCGAGTTGGCTTCTCCGTCACCGTGGGACCTTTATATACATCAATAACGTAATATAACCTAACCTAACCCAACCTAACGTCTCGGCGGTAATATTTGATCACATTCCTGGCTTCTTGGCATCTACGTCTCCGTGGGACCTTCATATACATCAATAACGTAATATAGCCTAACCTAACCCAACCTAACATTTCGGCGGTAATATTTGACAGCATTCCTGGCGAGTTGGCTTCTCCGTCTCCGTGGGTCATTTATATACATCAATAACGTAATATAACCTAACCTAACCCAACCTAACATCTCGGCGGTAATATTTGACACCATTCCTGGCGAGATGGCTTCTCCGTCTCCGTGGGACATTTATATACATCAATAACGTAATATAACCTAACCTAACCCAACCTAACATCTTGGCGGTAATATTTGACAACATACCTGGCAAGTTGGCCTCTGCGTCTCCGTGGAACCTTCATATACAAAAATAACGAAATATAACCTAACCTAACCCAACCTAACATCTCGGCGGTAATATTTGAAAACATTCGTGGCGAGTTCACATCTACGTCTCTGTGGGACCTTCATATACATCAATAACGTAATATAGCATAACCTAACCCAACCTAACGTTTCGGCGGTAATATTTGACAAAATGCCTGGCGAGTTGGCTTCTCCGTCTCCGTGGGACATTTATATACATCAATAACGTAATATAACCTAACCTAACCCAAACTAACATCTTGGCGGTAATATTTGACAACATACCTGGCGAGTTGGCCTCTGCGTCTCCGTGGAACCTTCATATACATCAATAACGAAATATAACCTAACGTAACCCAACCTAACATCTCGGCGGTAATATTTGAAAACATTCCTAGCGAGTTGGCTTCTCCGTCTCCGTGGGATCTTTTTATACATAAATAACGTAATATAACCTAACCTAACCCAACCTAACGTCTCGGCGGTAATATTTGAAAACATTCATGGCGATTTGGCATCTACGTCTCCGTGGGACCTTCATATACATCAATAACGTAATATAGCCTAACCTAACCCAACCTAACATTCCGGCGGTAATATTTGACATCATTCCTGGCGAGTTGGCCTCTATGTCTCCGTGGGACCTTTATATACATCTATAACGTAATATAACCTAACCTAACCCAACCTATCATTTCGGCGGTAATATTTGACATCATTCCTGGCGAGTTGGCCTCTACGTCTCCGTTTGACCTGCGTAAACATCAATAACGTAATATAACGTAACCTAACCCAACCTATCATCTCGGCGGTAATATTTGATCACATTCCTGGCTTGTTGGCCTCTACGTCTCCGCGTGACCTTTATATACATCTATAACGTGATATAACCTAACCTAACCCAACCTAACATCTCCGCGGTAATATTTGATCACATTCCTAGCTTTTTGGCCTCTACGTCTCCGCGGGACCTTTATATACATCTATAACGTGATATAACCTAACCTAATCCAACCTAACATCTCGGCGGTAATATTTGAAAACATTCATGGCGATTTGGCATCTACGTCTCCGTGGGACCTCCATATACATCAATAACGTAATATAGCCTAACCTAACCCAACCTAACATTTCGGCGGTAATATTTGACAACATTCCTGGCGAATTGGCTTCTTCGTCTCCGTGGGACATTTATATACATCAATAACGTAATATAACGTAACCTAACCCAACCTATCATCCCGGCGGTAATATTTGATCACATTCCTGGTTTGTGGCCTCTACGTCTCCGCGGGACCTTTATATACATCTATAACGTGATATAACCTAACCTAACCCAACCTAACATCTCGGCGGTAATATTTGAATACATTCCTAGCGAGTTGGACTCTACGTCACCGTGGGACCTTTATAGACATCCATAACGTAATAAAACCTAACCTAACCCAACCTAACATCTCGGCGGTAATATTTGAAAACATTCATGGCGAGTTGGCCTCTATGTCTCCGTGGGACATTTATATACATCTATAACGTAATATAACCTAACCTAACCCAACCTAACATCTCGGCGGTTATATTTGAAAACATTCCTGGCGAGTTGGCCTCGACGTCTCCGTGGGACCTTTATATACATCAATAACGTAATATAACCTAACCTAACCCAACCTAACATCTCCGCGGTAATATTTGATCACATTCCTAGCTTGTTGGCCTCTACGTCTCCGCGGGACCTTTATATACATCTATAACGTGATATAACCTAACCTAACCCAACCTAACATTTCGGCGGTAATATTTGACATCATTCCTGGCGAGTTGTCCCCTACGTCTACGTTTGACCTTCATAAACATCAATAACGTAATATAACGTAACCTAACCCAACCTATCATCTCGGCGGTAATATTTGACAAGACTTCTGGCGAGTTGGCCTCTACGTCTCCGTGGGACCTTTATATACATCAATAACGTAATATAACCTAACCTAACCCAACCTAACGTCTCGGCGGTAATATTTGAAAACATTCATGGCGATTTGGCATCTCCGTCTCCGTGGGACCTTCATATACATCAATAACGTAATATAGCCTAACCTAACCCAACCTAACATTTCGGCGGTAATATTTGACAACATACCTGGCGAGTTGGACTCTGCGTCTCCGTGGAACCTTCATATACATCAATAACGAAATATAACCTAACCTAACCCAACCTAACATCTCGGCGGTAATATTTGAAAACATTCCTGGCGAGTTGGCATCTACGTCTCCGTGGGACCTTCATATACATCAATAACGTAATATAGCCTAACCTAACACAACCTAACATCTCGGCGGTAATATTTGAAAGCATTCCTGGCGAGTTGGCCTCTACGTCTCCGTGGGACCTTTATATACATCAATAACGTAATATAACCTAACCTAACCCAACCTAACGTCTCGGCGGTAATATTTGAAAACATTCATGGCGATCTGGCATCTACGTCTCCGTGGGACCTTCATATACATCAATAACGTAATATAGCCTAACCTAACCCAACCTAACATTTCGGCAGTAAAATTTGACAACATACCTGGCGAGTTGGCCTCTGCGTCTCCGTGGAACCTTCATATACATCAATAACGAAATATAAACTAACCTAACCCAACCTAACATCTCGGCGGTAATATTTGAAAACATTCCTGGCGAGTTGGCATCTACGTCTCCGTGGGACATTCATATACATCAATAACGTAATATAGCCTAACCTAACCCTACCTAACATTTCGGCGGTAATATTTGACAACATTCCTGGCGAGTTGGCTATTCCGTCTCCGTGGGACATTTATATACATCAATAACGTAATATATCCTAACCTAACCCAACTTAACATCTCGGCGGTAATATTTGACAACATACCTGGCGAGTTGGCCTCTACGTCTCCGTGGGACCTTCATATACATCAATAACGTAGTATAGCCTAACCTAACCCAACCTAACATTTCGGCGGTAATATTTGACAACATACCTGGCGAGTTAGCCTCTGCGTCTCCGTGGAACCTTCATATACATCAATAACGAAATATAACCTAACCTAACCCAACCTACCATCTCGGCGGTAATATTTGAGAACATTCCTGGCGAGTTGGCATCTACGTCTCCGTGGGACCTTCATATACATCAATAACGTAATATAGCGTAACCTAACCCAACCTAACATTTCGGCGGTAATATTTGACAACATTCCTGGCGAGTTGGCTTCTCCGTCTCCGTTGGACATTTATATACATCAATAACGTAATATAACCTAACCTAACCCAACCTAACATCTCGGCGGTAATATTTGACAACATACCTGGCGAGTTGGCCTCTACGTTTCCGTGGAACCTTCATATACATCAATAATGAAATATAACCTAACCTAACCCAACCTAACATCTCGGCGGTAATATTTGAAAACATTCCTGGCGAGTTGGCTTCTCCGTCACCGTGGGACCTTTATATACATCAATAACGTAATATAACCTAACCTAACCCAACCTAACGTCTCGGCGGTAATATTTGAAAACATTCATGGCGATTTGGCATCTACGTCTCCGTGGGACCTTCATATACATCAATAACGTAATATAGCCTAACCTAACCCAACCTAACATTTCGGCGGTAATATTTGACAACATACCTGGCGAGTTGGACTCTGCGTCTCCGTGGAACCTTCATATACATCAATAACGAAATATAACCTAACCTAACCCAACCTAACATCTCGGCGGTAATATTTGAAAACATTCCTGGCGAGTTGGCATCTACGTCTCCGTGGGACCTTCATATACATCAATAACGTAATATAGCCTAACCTAACACAACCTAACATCTCGGCGGTAATATTTGAAAACATACCTGGCGAGTTGGCCTCTACGTCTCCGTGGGACCTTTATATACATCAATAACGTAATATAACCTAACCTAACCCAACCTAACGTCTCGGCGGTAATATTTGAAAACATTCATGGCGATCTGGCATCTACGTCTCCGTGGGACCTTCATATACATCAATAACGTAATATAGCCTAACCTAACCCAACCTAACATTTCGGCGGTAATATTTGACAACATTCCTGGCGAGTTGGCTATTCCGTCTCCGTGGGACATTTATATACATCAATAACGTAATATAACCTAACCTAACCCAACCTAACATCCCGGCGGTAATATTTGACAACATACCTGGCGAGTTGGCCTCTACGTTTCCGTGGAACCTTCATATACATCAATAATGAAATATAACCTAACCTAACCCAACCTAACATCTCGGCGGTAATATTTGAAAACATTCCTGGCGAGTTGGCTTCTCCGTCACCGTGGGACCTTTATATACATCAACAACGTAATATAACCTAACCTAACCCAACCTAACGTCTCGGCGGTAATATTTGATCACATTCCTGGCTTCTTGGCATCTACGTCTCCGTGGGACCTTCATATACATCAATAACATAATATAGCCTAACCTAACCCAACCTAACATTTCGGCGGTAATATTTGACAGCATTCCTGGCGAGTTGGCTTCTCCGTCTCCGTGGGTCATTTATATACATCAATAACGTAATATAACCTAACCTAACCCAACCTAACATCTCGGCGGTAATATTTGACACCATTCCTGGCGAGTTGGCTTCCCCGTCTCCGTGGGACATTTATATACATCAATAACGTAATATAACCTAACCTAACCCAACCTAACATCTCGGCGGTAATATTTGACAACATACCTGGCAAGTTGGCCTCTGCGTCTCCGTGGAACCTTCATATACAAAAATAACGAAATATAACCTAACCTAACCCAACCTAACATCTCGGCGGTAATATTTGAAAACATTCGTGGCGAGTTGACATCTACGTCTCCGTGGGACCTTCATATACATCAATAACGTAATATAGCATAACCTAACCCAACCTAACATTTCGGCGGTAATATTTGACAACATTCCTGGCGAGTTGGCTTCTCCGTCTCCGTGGGACATTTATATCCATCAATAACGTAATATAACCTAACCTAACCCAAACTAACATCTCGGCGGTAATATTTGACAACATACCTGGCGAGTTGGCCTCTACGTTTCCGTGGATCCTTCATATACATCAATAATGAAATATAACCTAACCTAACCCAACCTAACATCTCGGCGGTAATATTTGAAAACATTCCTGGCGAGTTGGCTTCTCCGTCACCGTGGGACCTTTATATACATGAATAGCGTAATATAACCTAACCTAACCCAACCTAACGTCTCGGCGGTAATATTTGATCACATTCCTGGCGAGTTGGCTTCTCCGTCTCCGTGGGACATTTATATACATCAATAACGTAATATAACCTAACCTAACCCAACCTAACATCTCGGCGGTAATATTTGACAACATACCTGGCGAGTTGGCCTCTGCGTCTCCGTGGAACCTTCATATACATCAATAACGAAATATAACCTAACGTAACCCAACCTAACATCTCCGCGGTAATATTTGATCACATTCCTAGCTTGTTGGCTTCTACGTCTCCGCGGGACCTTTATATACATCTATAACGTGATATAACCTAACCTAACCCAACCTAACATCTCGGCGGTAATATTTGAAAACATTCATGGCGATTTGGCATCTACGTCTCCGTGGGACCTCCATATACATCAATAACGTAATATAGCCTAACCTAACCCAACCTAACATTTCGGCGGTAATATTTGACAACATTCCTGGCGAGTTGGCTTCTTCGTCTCCGTGGGACATTTATATACATCAATAACGTAATATAACCTAACCTAACCCAACCTATCATCCCGGCGGTAATATTTGATCACATTCCTGGTTTGTGGCCTCTACGTCTCCGCGGGACCTTTATATACATCTATAACATGATATAACCTAACCTAACCCAACCTAACATCTCGGCGGTAATATTTGAGAACATTCCTGGCGAGTTGGACTCTACGTCACCGTGGGACCTTTATAGACATCCATAACGTAATAAAACCTAACCTAACCCAACCTAACATCTCGGCGGTAATATTTGAAAACATTCATGGCGAGTTGGCCTCTATGTCTCCGTGGGACATTTATATACATCTATAACGTAATATAACCTAACCTAACCCAACCTAACATCTCGGCGGTAATATTTGAAAACATTCCTGGCGAGTTGGCCTCGACGTCTCCGTGGGACCTTTATATACATCAATAACGTAATATAACCTAACCTAACCCAACCTAACATCTCCGCGGTAATATTTGATCACATTCCTAGCTTGTTGGCCTCTACGTCTCCGCGGGACCTTTATATACATCTATAACGTGATATAACCTAACCTAACCCAACCTAACATTTCGGCGGTAATATTTGACATCATTCCTGGCGAGTTGTCCCCTACGTCTCCGTTTGACCTTCATAAACATCAATAACGTAATATAACGTAACCTAACCCAACCTATCATCTCGGCGGTAATATTTGACAAGACTTCTGGCGAGTTGGCTTCTACGTCTCCGTGGGACCTTCATATACATCAATAACGAAATATAACCTAACCTAACCCAACCTAACATCTCGGCGGTAATATTTGAGAACATTCCTGGCGAGTTGGCATCTACGTCTCCGTGGGACCTTCATATACATCAATAACGTAATATAGCCTAACCTAACCCAACCTAACATTTCGGCGGTAATATTTGACAACATTCCTGGCGAGTTGGCTTCTCCGTCTCCGTGGGACATTTATATACATCAATAACGTAATATAACCTAACCTAACCCAACCTAACATCTCGGCGGTAATATTTGACACCATTCCTGGCGAGTTGGCTTCTCCGTCTCCGTGGGACATTTATATACATCAATAACGTAATATAACCTAACCTAACCCAACCTAACATCTCGGCGGTAATATTTGACAACATACCTGGCAAGTTGGCCTCTGCTTCTCCGTGGAACCTTCATATACAAAAATAACGAAATATAACCTAACCTAACCCAACCTAACATCTCGGCGGTAATATTTGAAAACATTCCTGGCGAGTTGGCTTCTCCGTCACCGTGGGACCTTTATATACATCAATAGCGTAATATAACCTAACCTAACCCAACCTAACATCTCGGCGGTAATATTTGATCACATTCCTGGCGAGTTGGCTTCTCCGTCTCCGTGGGACATTTATATACATCAATAACGTAATATAACCTAACCTAACCCAACCTAACATCTCGGCGGTAATATTTGACAACATACCTGGCGAGTTGGCCTCTGCGTCTCCGTGGAACCTTCATATACATCAATAACGAAATATAACCTAACGTAACCCAACCTAACATCTCCGCGGTAATATTTGATCACATTCCTAGCTTGTTGGCCTCTACGTCTCCGCGGGACCTTTATATACATCTATAACGTGATATAACCTAACCTAACCCAACCTAACATCTCGGCGGTAATATTTGAAAACATTCATGGCGATTTGGCATCTACGTCTCCGTGGGACCTCCATATACATCAATAACGTAATATAGCCTAACCTAACCCAACCTAACATTTCGGCGGTAATATTTGACAACATTCCTGGCGAGTTGGCTTCTTCGTCTCCGTGGGACATTTATATACATCAATAACGTAATATAACGTAACCTAACCCAACCTATCATCCCGGCGGTAATATTTGATCACATTCCTGGTTTGTGGCCTCTACGTCTCCGCGGGACCTTTATATACATCTATAACGTGATATAACCTAACCTAACCCAACCTAACATCTCGGCGGTAATATTTGAAAACATTCCTGGCGAGTTGGACTCTACGTCACCGTGGGACCTTTATAGACATCCATAACGTAATAAAACCTAACCTAACCCAACCTAACATCTCGGCGGTAATATTTGAAAACATTCATGGCGAGTTGGCCTCTATGTCTCCGTGGGACATTTATATACATCTATAACGTAATATAACCTAACCGAACCCAACCTAACATCTCGGCGGTAATATTTGAAAACATTCCTGGCGAGTTGGCCTCGACGTCTCCGTGGGACCTTTATATACATCAATAACGTAATATAACCTAACCTAACCCAACCTAACATCTCCGCCGTAATATTTGATCACATTCCTAGCTTGTTGGCCTCTACGTCTCCGCGGGACCTTTATATACATCTATAACGTGATATAACCTAACCTAACCCAACCTAACATTTCGGCGGTAATATTTGACATCATTCCTGGCGAGTTGTCCCCTACGTCTCCGTTTGACCTTCATAAACATCAATAACGTAATATAACGTAACCTAACCCAACCTATCATCTCGGCGGTAATATTTGACAAGACTTCTGGCGAGTTGGCCTCTACGTCTCCGTGGGACCTTTATATACATCAATAACGTAATATAACCTAACCTAACCCAACCTAACATCTCGGCGGTAATATTTGAAAACATTCCTGGCGAGTTGGCATCTACGTCTCCGTGGGACCTTCATATACATCAATAACGTAATATAGCCTAACCTAACCCAACCTAACATTTCGGCGGTAATATTTGTCATCATTCCTGGCGAGTTGGCCTCTACGTCTCCGTTTGACCTTCATAAACATCAATAACGTAATATAACGTAACCTAACCCAACCTATCATCTCGGCGGTAATATTTGATCACATTCCTGGCTTGTTGGCCTCTACGTCTCCGCGGGACCGTTATATACATCTATAACGTGATATAACCTAACCTAACCCAACCTAACATTTCGGCGGTAATATTTGACAACATTCCTGGCGAGTTGGCTTCTCCGTCTCCGTGGGACATTTATATACATCAATAACGTAATATAACCTAACCTAACCCAACCTAACATCTCGGCGGTAATATTTGACAACATACCTGGCGAGTTGGCCTCTGCGTCTCCGTGGAACCTTCATATACATCAATAACGAAATATAACCTAACCTAACCCAACCTAACATCTCGGCGGTAATATTTGAAAACATTCGTGGCGAGTTGACATCTACGTCTCCGTGGGACCTTCATATACATCAATAACGTAATATAGCATAACCTAACCCAACCTAACATTTCGGCGGTAATATTTGACAACATTCCTGGCGAGTTGGCTTCTCCGTCTCCGTGGGACATTTATATACATCAATAACGTAATATAGCCTAACCTAACCCAAACTAACATCTCGGCGGTAATATTTGACAACATACCTGGCGAGTTGGCCTCTACGTTTCCGTGGATCCTTCATATACATCAATAATGAAATATAACCTAACCTAACCCAACCTAACATCTCGGCGGTAATATTTGAAAACATTCCTGGCGAGTTGGCTTCTCCGTCACCGTGGGACCTTTATATACATCAATAGCGTAATATAACCTAACCTAACCCAACCTAACGTCCCGGCGGTAATATTTGATCACATTCCTGGCGAGTTGGCTTCTCCGTCTCCGTGGGACCTTTATATACATCTATAACGTAATATAACCTAACCTAACCCAACCTAACATTTCGGCGGTAATATTTGACATCATTCCTGGCGAGCTGGCCTCTACGTCTCCGTTTGACCTGCGTAAACATCAATAACGTAATATAACGTAACCTAACCCAACCTATCATCTCGGCGGTAATATTTGATCACATTCCTGGCTTGTTGGCCTCTAAGTCTCCGCGGGACCTTTATATACATCTATAACGTGATATAACCTAACCTAACCCAACCTAACATCTCGGCGGTAATATTTGAAAACATTCATGGCGAGTTGGCATCTACGTCTCCGTGGGACATTTATATACATCAATAACGTAATATAACCTAACCTAACCCAACCTAACGTCTCGGCGGTAATATTATAAAACATTCATGGCGATTTGGCATCTACGTCTCCGTTTGACCTTCATAAACATCAATAACGTAATATAACGTAACCTAACCCAACCTATCATCTCGGCGGTAATATTTGATCACATTCCTGGCTTGTTGGCCTCTACGTCTCCGCGGGACCTTCATACACATCAATAACGTAATATAGCCTAACCTAAACCAACCTAACATTTCGGCGGTAATATTTGACATGATTCCTGGCGAGTTGGCCTCGACGTCTCCGTGGGACCTTTATATACATCAATAACGTAATATAACCTAACCTAACCCAACCTAACATCTCGGCGGTAATATTTGACACCATTCCTGGCGAGTTGGCTTCTCCGTCTCCGTGGGACATTTATATACATCAATAACGTAATATAACCTAACCTAACCCAACCTAACATCTCGGCGGTAATATTTGACAACATACCTGGCAAGTTGGCCTCTGCGTCTCCGTGGAACCTTCATATACATCAATAACGAAATATAACCTAACCTAACCCAACCTAACATCTCGGCGGTAATATTTGAAAACATTCCTGGCGAGTTGGCATCTACGTCTCCGTGGGACCTTCATATACATCAATAACGTAATATAGCCTAACCTAACCCAACCTAACGTCACGGCGGTAATATTTGATCACATTCCTGGCAAGTTGGCTTCTCCGTCTCCGTGGGACATTTATATACATCAATAACGTAATATAACCTAACCTAACCCAACCTAACATCTCGACGGTAATATTTGACAACATACCTGGCGAGTTGGCCTCTGCGTCTCCGTGGAACCTTCATATACATCAATAACGAAATATAACCTAACGTAACCAAACCTAACATCTCGGCGGTAATATTTGAAAACATTCCTAGCGAGTTGGCTTCTCCGTCTCCGTGGGATCTTTTTATACATAAATAACGTAATATAACCTAACCTAACCCAACCTAACATCTCGGCGGTAATATTTGAAAACATACCTGGCGAGTTGGCCTCTACGTCTCCGTGGGACCTTTATATACATCAATAACGTAATATAACCTAACCTAACCCAACCTAACATTTCGGCGGTAATATTTGCCAACATTCCTGGCGTGTTGGCTTCTCCGTCTCCGTGGGACATTTATATACATCAATAACGTAATATAACCTAACCTAACCCAACCTAACATCTCGGCGGTAATATTTGACAACATACCTGGCGAGTTGGCCTCTGCGTCTCCGTGGAACCTTCATATACATCAATAACGAAATATAACCTAACGTAACCCAACCTAACATCTCGGCGGTAATATTTGAAAACATTCCTGGCGAGTTGGCTTCTCCGTCTCCGTGGGATCTTTTTATACATAAATAACGTAATATAACCTAACCTAACCCAACCTAACATCTCGGCGGTAATATTTGAAAACATACCTGGCGAGTTGGCCTCTACGTTTCCGTGGGACCTTTATATACATCAATAACGTAATATAACCTAACCTAACCCAACCTAACGTCTCAGCGGTAATATTTGAAAACATTCATGGCGATTTGGCATCTACGTCTCCGTGGGACCTTCATATACATCAATAACGTAATATAGCCTAACCTAACCCAACCTAACATTTCGGCGGTAATATTTGACATCATTCCTGGCGAGTTGGCATCTACGTCTCCGTGGGACCTTCATATACATCAATAACGCAATATAGCCTAACCTAACCCAACCTAACGTTTCGGCGGTAATATTTGAAAACATTCCTGGCGAGTTGGCTTCTCCGTCTCCGTGGGACATTTATATACATCAATAACGTAATATAACCTAACCTAACCCAACCTATCATCTCGGCGGTAATATTTGACAACATACCTGGCGAGTTGGCCTCTGCGTCTCCGTGGAACCTTCATATACATCAATAACGAAATATAACCTAACGTAACCCAACCTAACATCTCGGCGGTAATATTTGAAAACATTCCTGGCGAGTTGGCTTCTCCGTCTCCGTGGGATCTTTTTAAACATAAATAACGTAATGTAACCTAACCTAACCCGACCTAACATCTCGGCGGTAATATTTGAAAACATACCTGGCGAGTTGGCCTCTACGTCTCCGTGGAACCTTTATATACATCAATAACGTAATATAACCTAACCTAACCCAACCTAACGTCTCGGCGGTAATATTTGAAAACATTCATGGCGATTTGGCATCTACGTCTCCGTGGGACCTTCATATACATCAATAACGTAATATAGCCTAACCTAACCCAACCTAACATTTCGGCGGTAATATTTGACATCATTCCTGGCGAGTTGGCCTCTACGTCTCCGTTTGACCTTCATAAACATCAATAACGTAATATAACGTAACCTAACCCAACCTATCATCTCGGCGGTAATATTTGATCACATTCCTGGCTTGTTGGCCTCTACGTCTCCGCGGGACCTTTATATACATCTATAACGTGATATAACCTAACCTAACCCAACCTAACATCTCGGCGGTAATATTTGAAAACATTCATGGCGAGTTGGCATCTACGTCTCCGTGGGACATTTATATACATCAATAACGTAATATAACCTAAACTAACCCAACCTAACGTCTCGGCGGTAATATTATAAAACATTCATGGCGATTTGGCATCTACGTCTCCGTTTGACCTTCATAAACATCAATAACGTAATATAACGTAACCTAACCCAACCTATCATCTCGGCGGTAATATTTGATCACATTCCTGGCTTGTTGGCCTCTACGTCTCCGCGGGACCTTCATATACATCAATAACGTAATATAGCCTAACCTAACCCAACCTAACATTTCGGCGGTAATATTTGACATCATTCCTGGCGAGTTGGCCTCGACGTCTCCGTGGGACCTTTATATACATCAATAACGTAATATAACCTAACCTAACCCAACCTAACATCTCGGCGGTAATATTTGACACCATTCCTGGCGAGTTGGCTTCTCCGTCTCCGTGGGACATTTATATACATCAATAACGTAATATAACCTAACCTAACCCAACCTAACATCTCGGCGGTAATATTTGACAACATACCTGGCAAGTTGGCCTCTGCGTCTCCGTGGAACCTTCATATACATCAATAACGAAATATAACCTAACGTAACCCAACCTAACATCTCGGCGGTAATATTTGAAAACATTCCTGGCGAGTTGGCTTCTCCGTCTCCGTGGGATCTTTTTATACATAAATAACGTAATATAACCTAACCTAACCCAACCTAACATCTCGGCGGTAATATTTGACAACATACCTGGCGATTGGCCTCTGCGTCTCCGTGGAACCTTCATATACATCAATAACGAAATATAACCTAACGTAACCCAACCTAACATCTCGGCGGTAATATTTGAAAACATTCCTGGCGATTTGGCTTCTCCGTCTCCGTGGGATCTTTTTATACATAAATAACGTAATATAACCTAACCTAACCCAACCTAACATCTCGGCGGTAATATTTGAAAACATACCTGGCGAGTTGGCCTCTACGTCTCCGTGGAACCTTTATATACATCAATAACGTAATATAACCTAACCTAACCCAACCTAACGTCTCGGCGGTAATATTTGAAAACATTCATGGCGATTTGGCATCTACGTCTCCGTGGGACCTTCATATACATCAATAACGTAATATAGCCTAACCTAACCCAACCTAACATTTCGGCGGTAATATTTGACATCATTCCTGGCGAGTTGGCCTCTACGTCTCCGTTTGACCTTCATAAACATCAATAACGTAATATAACGTAACCTAACCCAACCTATCATCTCGGCGGTAATATTTGAAAACATTCATGGCGAGTTGGCATCTACGTCTCCGTGGGACATTTATATACATCAATAACGTAATATAACCTAAACTAACCCAACCTAACGTCTCGGCGGTAATATTATAAAACATTCATGGCGATTTGGCATCTACGTCTCCGTTTGACCTTCATAAACATCAATAACGTAATATAACGTAACCTAACCCAACCTATCATCTCGGCGGTAATATTTGATCACATTCCTGGCTTGTTGGCCTCTACGTCTCCGCGGGACCTTCATATACATCAATAACGTAATATAGCCTAACCTAACCCAACCTAACATTTCGGCGGTAATATTTGACATCATTCCTGGCGAGTTGGCCTCGACGTCTCCGTGGGACCTTTATATACATCAATAACGTAATATAACCTAACCTAACCCAACCTAACATCTCGGCGGTAATATTTGACACCATTCCTGGCGAGTTGGCTTCTCCGTCTCCGTGGGACATTTATATACATCAATAACGTAATATAACCTAACCTAACCCAACCTAACATCTCGGCGGTAATATTTGACAACATACCTGGCAAGTTGGCCTCTGCGTCTCCGTGGAACCTTCATATACATCAATAACGAAATATAACCTAACGTAACCCAACCTAACATCTCGGCGGTAATATTTGAAAACATTCCTGGCGAGTTGGCTTCTCCGTCTCCGTGGGATCTTTTTATACATAAATAACGTAATATAACCTAACCTAACCCAACCTAACATCTCGGCGGTAATATTTGACAACATACCTGGCGAGTTGGCCTCTGCGTCTCCGTGGAACCTTCATATACATCAATAACGAAATATAACCTAACGTAACCCAACCTAACATCTCGGCGGTAATATTTGAAAACATTCCTGGCGATTTGGCTTCTCCGTCTCCGTGGGATCATTTTATACATAAATAACGTAATATAACCTAACCTAACCCAACCTAACATCTCGGCGGTAATATTTGAAAACATACCTGGCGAGTTGGCCTCTACGTCTCCGTGGGACCTTCATATACATCAATAACGTAATATAACGTAACCTAACCCAACCTATCATCTCGGCGGTAATATTTGATCACATTCCTGGCTTGTTGGCCTCTACGTCTCCGCGGGACCTTTATATACATCTATAACGTGATATAACCTAACCTAACCCAACCTAACATCTCGGCGGTAATATTTGAAAACATTCATGGCGAGTTGGCATCTACGTCTCCGTGGGACATTTATATACATCAATAACGTAATATAACCTAAACTAACCCAACCTAACGTCTCGGCGGTAATATTATAAAACATTCATGGCGATTTGGCATCTACGTCTCCGTTTGACCTTCATAAACAT
Organism: Xylocopa violacea; assembly: GCA_963969225.1. Classification (NCBI taxonomy): domain Eukaryota; kingdom Metazoa; phylum Arthropoda; class Insecta; order Hymenoptera; family Apidae; genus Xylocopa; species Xylocopa violacea. Next base: position 1,568,646 of record CAXAJV010000147.1, on the reverse strand, counting down.
CAATAACGTAATATAACGTAACCTAACCCAACCTATCATCTCGGCGGTAATATTTGATCACATTCCTGGCTTGTTGGCCTCTACGCCTCCGCGGGACCTTCATATACATCAATAACGTAATATAGCCTAACCTAACCCAACCTAACATTTCGGCGGTAATATTTGACATCATTCCTGGCGAGTTGGCCTCGACGTCTCCGTGGGACCTTTATATACATCAATAACGTAATATAACCTAACCTAACCCAACCTAACATCTCGGCGGTAATATTTGACACCATTCCTGGCGAGTTGGCTTCTCCGTCTCCGTGGGACATTTATATACATCAATAACGTAATATAACCTAACCTAACCCAACCTAACATCTCGGCGGTAATATTTGACAACATACCTGGCAAGTTGGCCTCTGCGTCTCCGTGGAACCTTCATATACATCAATAACGAAATATAACCTAACGTAACCCAACCTAACATCTCGGCGGTAATATTTGAAAACATTCCTGGCGAGTTGGCTTCTCCGTCTCCGTGGGATCTTTTTATACATAAATAACGTAATATAACCTAACCTAACCCAACCTAACATCTCGGCGGTAATATTTGACAACATACCTGGCGAGTTGGCCTCTGCGTCTCCGTGGAACCTTCATATACATCAATAACGAAATATAACCTAACGTAACCCAACCTAACATCTCGGCGGTAATATTTGAAAACATTCCTGGCGATTTGGCTTCTCCGTCTCCGTGGGATCTTTTTATACATAAATAACGTAATATAACCTAACCTAACCCAACCTAACATCTCGGCGGTAATATTTGAAAACATACCTGGCGAGTTGGCCTCTACGTCTCCGTGGGACCTTCATATACATCAATAACGTAATATAACGTAACCTAACCCAACCTATCATCTCGGCGGTAATATTTGATCACATTCCTGGCTTGTTGGCCTCTACGTCTCCGCGGGACCTTCATATAAATCAATAACGTAATATAGCCTAACCTAACCCAACCTAACATTTCGGCGGTAATATTTGACATCATTCCTGGCGAGTTGGCCTCGACGTCTCCGTGGGACCTTTATATACATCAATAACGTAATATAATCTAACCTAACCCAACCTAACATCTCGGCGGTAATATTTGAAAACATTCCTGGCGAGTTGGCTTCTCCGTCTCCGTGGGATCTTTTTATACATAAATAACGTAATGTAACCTAACCTAACCCGACCTAACATCTCGGCGGTAATATTTGAAAACATTCATGGCGATTTGGCATCTACGTCTCCGTGGGACCTTCATATACATCAATAACGTAATATAGCCTAACCTAACCCAACCTAACATTTCGGCGGTAATATTTGACATCACTCCTGGCGAGTTGGCCTCTACGTCTCCGTTTGACCTTCATAAACATCAATAACGTAATATAACGTAACCTAACCCAACCTGTCATCTCGGCGGTAATATTTGATCACATTCCTGGCTTGTTGGCCTCTACGTCTCCGCGGGACCTTTATATACATCTATAACGTGATATAGCCTAACCTAACCCAACCTAACATTTCGGCGGTAATATTTGACAACATACCTGGCGAGTTGGCCTCTGCGTCTCCGTGGAACCTTCATATACATCAATAACGAAATATAACCTAACGTAACCCAACCTAACATTTCGGCGGTAATATTTGAAAACATTCCTGGCGAGTTGGCTTCTCCGTCTCCGTGGGATCTTTTTATACATAAATAACGTAATTTAACCTAACCTAACCCAACCTAACATCTCAGCGGTAATATTTGAGAACATACCTGGCGAGTTGGCCTCCACGTCTCCGTGGGACCTTTATATACATCAATAACGTAATATAACCTAACCTAACCCAACCTAACATCTCGGCGGTAATATTTGAAAACATTCATGGCGATTTGGCATCTACGTCTCCGTGGGACCTTCATATACATCAATAACGTAATATAGCCTAACCTAACCCAACCTAACATTTCGGCGGTAATATTTGACATCATTCCTGGCGAGTTGGCATCTACGTCTCCGTGGGACCTTCATATACATCAATAACGCAATATAGCCTAACCTAACCCAACCTAACGTTTCGGCGGTAATATTTGACAAAATGCCTGGCGAGTTGGCTTCTCCGTCTCCGTGGGACATTTATATACATCAATAACGTAATATAACCTAACCTAACCCAACCTATCATCTCGGCGGTAATATTTGATCACATTCCTGGCTTGTTGGCCTCTACGTCTCCGCGGGACCGTTATATACATCTATAACGTGATATAACCTAACCTAACCCAATCTAACATTTCGGCGGTAATATTTGACAACATTCCTGGCGAGTTGGCTTCTCCGTCTCCGTGGGACATTTATATACATCAATAACGTAATATAACCTAACCTAACCCAACCTAACGTCTCGGCGGTAATATTATAAAACATTCATGGCGATTTGGCATCTACGTCTCCGTGGGACCTTCATATACATCAATAACGTAATATAGCCTAACCTAACCCAACCTAACATTTTGGGGGGTAATATTTGACATCATTCCTGGCGAGTTGGCCTCTACGTCTCCGTTTGACCTTCATAAACATCAATAACGTAATATAACGTAACCTAACCCAACCTATCATCTCGGCGGTAATATTTGATCACATTCCTGGCTTGCTGGCCTCTACGTCTCCGCGGGACCTTTATATACATCTATAAAGTGATATAACCTAACCTAACCCAACCTAACATCTCGGCTGTAATATTTGACAACATACCTGGCGAGTTGGCCTCTGCGTCTCCGTGGAACCTTCATAAACATCAATAACGTAATATAACGTAACCTAACCCAACCTATCATCTCGGCGGTAATATTTGATCACATTCCTGGCTTGTTGGCCTCTACGTCTCCGCGGGACCTTCATATACATCAATAACGAAATATAACCTAACCTAACCCAACCTAACATCTCGGCGGTAATATTTGAAAACATTCCTGGCGAGTTGGCATCTACGTCTCCGTGGGACCTTCATATACATCAATAACGCAATATAGCCTAACCTAACCCAACCTAACATCCCGGCGGTAATATTTGAAAACATTCATGGCGATTTGGCATCTACGTCTCCGTGGGACCTTCATATACATCAATAACGTAATATAGCCTAACCTAACCCAACCTAACATTTCGGCGGTAATATTTGACATCATTCCTGGCGAGTTGGCCTCTACGTCTCCGTTTGACCTTCATAAACATCAATAACGTAATATAACGTAACCTAACCCAACCTATCATCTCGGCGGTAATATTTGACAACATTCCTGGCGAGTTGGCTTCTCCGCCTCCGTGGGACATTTATATACATCAATAACGTAATATAACCTAACCTAACCCAACCTAACATCTCGGCAGTAAAATTTGACAACATACCTGGCGAGTTGGCCTCTGCGTCTCCGTGGAACCTTCATATACATCAATAACGTAATATAACGTAACCTAACCCAACCTATCATCTCGGCGGTAATATTTGATCACATTCCTGGCTTGTTGGCCTCTACGTCTCCGCGGGACCTTTATATACATCTATAACGTGATATAACCTAACCTAACCCAACCTAACATCTCGGCGGTAATATTTGAAAACATTCATGGCGAGTTGGCATCTACGTCTCCGTGGGACCTTCATATACATCAATAACGTTATATAGCCTAACCTTACCCAACCTAACATTTCGGCGGTAATATTTGACAACATTCCTAGCGAGTTGGCTTCTCCGTCTCCGTGGGTCATTTATATACATCAATAACGTAATATAACCTAACCTAACCCAACCTAACATCTCGGCGGTAATATTTGACAACATACCTGGCGAGTTGGCCTCTGCGTCTCCGTGGAAACCTTCATATACATCAATAACGAAATATAACCTAACGTAACCCAACCTAACATCTCGGCGGTAATATTTGAAAACATTCCTGGCGAGTTGGCTTCTCCGTCTCCGTGGGATCTTTTTATACATAAATAACGTAATATAACCTAACCTAACCCAACCTAACATCTCGGCGGTAATATTTGAAAACATACCTGGCGAGTTGGCCTCTACGTCTCCGTGGGACCTTTATATACATCAATAACGTAATATAACCTAACCTAACCCAACCTAACGTCTCGGCGGTAATATTTGAAAACATTCATCGCGATTTGGCATCTACGTCTCCGTGGGACCTTCATATACATCAATAACGTAATATAGCCTAACCTAACCCAACCTAACATTTCGGCGGTAATATTTGACACCATTCCTGGCGAGTTGGCCTCTACGTCTCCGTTTGACCTTCATAAACATCAATAACGTAATATAACGTAACCTAACCCAACCTATCATCTCGGCGGTAATATTTGATCACATTCCTGGCTTGTTGGCCTCTACGTCTCCGCGGGACCTTTATATACATCTATAACGTGATATAGCCTAACCTAACCCAACCTATCATCTCGGCGGTAATATTTGATCACATTCCTGGCTTGTTGGCCTCTACGTCTCCGCGGGACCTTTATATACATCTATAACGTGATATAACCTAACCTAACCCAACCTAACATCTCGGCTGTAATATTTGACAACATACCTGGCGAGTTGGCCTCTACGTCTCCGTGGGACCTTTATATACATCAATAACGTAATATAACCTAACCTAACCCAACCTAACGTCTCGGCGGTAATATTTGAAAACATTCATGGCGATTTGACATCTACGTCTCCGTGGGACCTTCATATACATCAATAACGTAATATAGCCTAACCTAACCCAACCTAACATTTCGGCGGTAATATTTGACAACATACCTGGCGAGTTGGCCTCTGCGTCTCCGTGGAACCTTCATATACATCATTAACGAAATATAACCTAACCTAACCCAACCTAACATCTCGGCGGTAATATTTGAAAACATTCCTGGCGAGTTGGCATCTACGTCTCCGTGGGACCTTCATATACATCAATAACGCAATATAGCCTAACCTAACCCAACCTAACGTTTCGGCGGTAATATTTGACAACATTCCTGGCGAGTTGGCCTCTGCGTCTCCGTGGAACCTTCATATACATCAATAACGTAATATAACGTAACCTAACCCAACCTATCATCTCGGCGGTAATATTTGATCACATTACTGGCTTGTTGGCCTCTACGTCTCCGCGGGACCTTTATATACATCTATAACGTGATATAACCTAACCTAACCCAACCTAACATCTCGGCGGTAATATTTGAAAACATTCATGGCGAGTTGGCATCTGCGTCTCCGTGGGACCTTCATATACATCAATAACGTTATATAGCCTAACCTTACCCAACCTAACATTTCGGCGGTAATATTTGACAACATTCCTAGCGAGTTGGCTTCTCCGTCTCCGTGGGTCATTTATATACATCAATAACGTAATATAACCTAACCTAATCCAACCTAACATCTCGGCGGTAATATTTGAAAACATTCATGGCGAGTTGGCATCTACGTCTCCGTGGGACCTTCATATACATCAATAACGTTATATAGCCTAACCTAACCCAACCTAACATTTCGGCGGTAATATTTGACAACATACCTGGCGAGTTGGCCTCTGCGTCTCCGTGGAACCTTCATATACATCAATAACGAAATATAACCTAACGTAACCCAACCTAACATCTCGGCGGTAATATTTGAAAACATTCCTGGCGAGTTGGTTTCTCCGTCTCCGTGGGATCTTTTTATACATAAATAACGTAATATAACCTAACCTAACCCAACCTAACATCTCGGCGGTAATATTTGAAAACATACCTGGCGAGTTGGCCTCCACGTCTCCGTGGGACCTTTATATACATCAATAACGTAATATGACCTAACCTAACCCAACCTAACATCTCGGCGGTAATATTTGAAAACATTCATGGCGATTTGGCATCTACGTCTCCGTGGGACCTTCATATACATCAATAACGTAATATAGCCTAACCTAACCCAACCTAACATTTCGGCGGTAATATTTGACATCATTCCTGGCGAGTTGGCCTCTACGTCTCCGTTTGACCTTCATAAACATCAATAACGTAATATAACGTAACCTAACCCAACCTATCATCTCGGCGGTAATATTTGACAACATTCCTGGCGAGTTGGCTTCTCCGTCTCCGTGGGACCTTTATATACATCAATAACGTAATATAACCTAACGTAACCCAACCTATCGTCTCGGCGGTAATATTTGAAAACATTCATGGCGATTTGGCATCTACGTCTCCGTGGGACCTTCAAATACATCAATAACGTAATATAGCCTAACCTAACCCAACCTAACATTTCGGCGGTAATATTTGACATCATTCCTGACGAGTTGGCCTCTACGTCTCCGTTTGACCTTCATAAACATCAATAACGTAATATAACGTAACCTAACCCAACCTAACATCTCGGCGGTAATATTTGAAAACATTCCTGGCGAGGTGGCCTCTACGTCACCGTGGGACCTTTATAGACATCCATAACGTAATATAACCTAACCTAACCCAACCTAACATCTCGGCGGTAATATTTGAAAACATTCATGGCGAGTTGGCATCTACGTCTCCGTGGGACCTTCATATACATCAATAACGTTATATAGCCTAACCTTACCCAACCTAACATTTCGGCGGTAATATTTGACAACATTCCTAGCGAGTTGGCTTCTCCGTCTCCGTGGGTCATTTATATACATCAATAACGTAATATAACCTAACCTAACCCAACCTAACATCTCGGCGGTAATATTTGACAACATGCCTGGCGAGTTGGCCTCTGCGTCTCCGTGGAAACCTTCATATACATCAATAACGAAATATAACCTAACGTAACCCAACCTAACATCTCGGCGGTAATATTTGAAAACATTCCTGGCGAGTTGGCTTCTCCGTCTCCGTGGGATCTTTTTATACATAAATAACGTAATATAACCTAACCTAACCCAACCTAACATCTCGGCGGTAATATTTGAAAACATACCTGGCGAGTTGGCCTCTACGTCTCCGTGGGACCTTTATATACATCAATAACGTAATATAACCTAACCTAACCCAACCTAACGTCTCGGCGGTAATATTTGAAAACATTCATCGCGATTTGGCATCTACGTCTCCGTGGGACCTTCATATACATCAATAACGTAATATAGCCTAACCTAACCCAACCTAACATTTCGGCGGTAATATTTGACATCATTCCTGGCGAGTTGGCCTCTACGTCTCCGTTTGACCTTCATAAACATCAATAACGTAATATAACGTAACCTAACCCAACCTATCATCTCGGCGGTAATATTTGATCACATTCCTGGCTTGTTGGCCTCTACGTCTCCGCGGGACCTTTATATACATCTATAACGTGATATAACCTAACCTAACCCAACCTAACATCTCGGCTGTAATATTTGACAACATACCTGGCGAGTTGGCCTCTACGTCTCCGTGGGACCTTTATATACATCAATAACGTAATATAACCTAACCTAACCCAACCTAACGTCTCGGCGGTAATATTTGAAAACATTCATGGCGATTTGGCATCTACGTCTCCGTGGGACCTTCATATACATCAATAACGTAATATAGCCTAACCTAACCCAACCTAACATTTCGGCGGTAATATTTGACAACATACCTGGCGAGTTGGCCTCTGCGTCTCCGTGGAACCTTCATATACATCATTAACGAAATATAACCTAACCTAACCCAACCTAACATCTCGGCGGCAATATTTGAAAACATTCCTGGCGAGTTGGCATCTACGTCTCCGTGGGACCTTCATATACATCAATAACGCAATATAGCCTAACCTAACCCAACCTAACGTTTCGGCGGTAATATTTGACAACATTCCTGGCGAGTTGGCTTCTCCGTCTCCGTAGGACATTTATATACATCAATAACGTAATATAACGTAACCTAACCCAACCTATCATCTCGGCGGTAATATTTGATCACATTCCTGGCTTGTTGGCCTCTACGTCGCCGCGGGACCTTTATATACATCTATAACGTGATATAACCTAACCTAACCCAACCTAACATCTCGGCGGTAATATTTGAAAACAATCATGGCGAGTTGGCATCTACGTCTCCGTGGGACATTAATATACATCAATAACGTAATATAACCTAACCTAACCCAACCTAACGTCTCGGCGGTAATATTATAAAACATTCATGGCGATTTGGCATCTACGTCTCCGTGGGACCTTCATATACATCAATAACGTAATATAGCCTAACCTAACCCAACCTAACATTTCGGGGGTAATATTTGACATCATTCCTGGCGAGTTGGCCTCTACGTCTCCGTTTGACCTTCATAAACATCAATAACGTAATATAACGTAACCTAACCCAACCTATCATCTCGGCGGTAATATTTGATCACATTCCTGGCTTGTTGGCCTCTACGTCTCCGCGGGACCTTTATATACATCTATAACGTGATATAACGTAACCTAACCCATCCTAACATCTCGGCCGTAATATTTGAAAACATTCCTGGCGAGTTGGACTCTACGTCACCGTGGGACCTTTATAGACATCCATAACGTAATAAAACCTAACCTAACCCAACCTAACATCTCGGCGGTAATATTTGAAAATATTCCTGGCGAGGTGGCCTCTACGTCACCGTGGGACCTTTATAGACATCCATAACGTAATATAACCTAACCTAACCCAACCTAACATCTCGGCGGTAATATTTGAAAACATTCATGGCGAGATGGCATCTACGTCTCCGTGGTACATTTATATACGTCAATAACGTAATATAACCTAACCTAACCCAACCTAACATTTCGGCGGTTATATTTGACATCATTCCTGGGGAGTTGGCCTCTACGTCTCCGTTTGACCTTCATAAACATCAATCACGTAATATAACGTAACCTAACCCAGCCTATCATCTCGGCGGTAATATTTGACAACATTCCTGGCGAGTTGGCCTCTATGTCTCCGTGGGACCTTTACATACATCTATAACGTAATATAATCTAACCTAACCCAACCTAACGTCTCGGCGGTAATATTTCAAAACATTCATGGCGATTTGGCATCTACGTCTCCGTGGGATCTTCATATACATCAATAACGTAATATAGCCTAACCTAACCCAACCTAACGTCTCGGCGGTAATATTTGAAAACATTCATGGCGATTTGGCATCTTGGTCTACGTGGGACCTTCATATACATCAATAACGTAATATAGCGTAACCTAACCCAACCTAACATTTCGGCGGTAATATTTGACAACATTCCTGGCGAGTTGGCCTCTGCGTCTCCGTGGAACCTTCATATACATCAATAACGTAATATAACGTAACCTAACCCAACCTATCATCTCGGCTGTAATATTTGACAACATACCTGGCGAGTTGGCCTCTACGTCTCCGTGGGACCTTTATATACATCAATAACGTAATATAACCTAACCTAACCCAACCTAACGTCTCGGCGGTAATATTTGAAAACATTCATGGCGATTTGGCATCTACGTCTCCGTGGGACCTTCATATACATCAATAACGTAATATAGCCTAACCTAACCCAACCTAACATTTCGGCGGTAATATTTGACAACATACCTGGCGAGTTGGCCTCTGCGTCTCCGTGGAACCTTCATATACATCATTAACGAAATATAACCTAACCTAACCCAACCTAACATCTCGGCGGCAATATTTGAAAACATTCCTGGCGAGTTGGCATCTACGTCTCCGTGGGACCTTCATATACATCAATAACGCAATATAGCCTAACCTAACCCAACCTAACGTTTCGGCGGTAATATTTGACAACATTCCTGGCGAGTTGGCTTCTCCGTCTCCGTGGGACCTTTATATACATCAATAACGTAATATAACCTAACGTAACCCAACCTATCGTCTCGGCGGTAATATTTGAAAACATTCATGGCGATTTGGCATCTACGTCTCCGTGGGACCTTCAAATACATCAATAACGTAATATAGCCTAACCTAACCCAACCTAACATTTCGGCGGTAATATTTGACATCATTCCTGACGAGTTGGCCTCTACGTCTCCGTTTGACCTTCATAAACATCAATAACGTAATATAACGTAACCTAACCCAACCTAACATCTCGGCGGTAATATTTGAAAACATTCCTGGCGAGGTGGCCTCTACGTCACCGTGGGACCTTTATAGACATCCATAACGTAATATAACCTAACCTAACCCAACCTAACATCTCGGCGGTAATATTTGAAAACATTCATGGCGAGTTGGCATCTACGTCTCCGTGGGACCTTCATATACATCAATAACGTTATATAGCCTAACCTTACCCAACCTAACATTTCGGCGGTAATATTTGACAACATTCCTAGCGAGTTGGCTTCTCCGTCTCCGTGGGTCATTTATATACATCAATAACGTAATATAACCTAACCTAACCCAACCTAACATCTCGGCGGTAATATTTGACAACATGCCTGGCGAGTTGGCCTCTGCGTCTCCGTGGAAACCTTCATATACATCAATAACGAAATATAACCTAACGTAACCCAACCTAACATCTCGGCGGTAATATTTGAAAACATTCCTGGCGAGTTGGCTTCTCCGTCTCCGTGGGATCTTTTTATACATAAATAACGTAATATAACCTAACCTAACCCAACCTAACATCTCGGCGGTAATATTTGAAAACATACCTGGCGAGTTGGCCTCTACGTCTCCGTGGGACCTTTATATACATCAATAACGTAATATAACCTAACCTAACCCAACCTAACGTCTCGGCGGTAATATTTGAAAACATTCATCGCGATTTGGCATCTACGTCTCCGTGGGACCTTCATATACATCAATAACGTAATATAGCCTAACCTAACCCAACCTAACATTTCGGCGGTAATATTTGACATCATTCCTGGCGAGTTGGCCTCTACGTCTCCGTTTGACCTTCATAAACATCAATAACGTAATATAACGTAACCTAACCCAACCTATCATCTCGGCGGTAATATTTGATCACATTCCTGGCTTGTTGGCCTCTACGTCTCCGCGGGACCTTTATATACATCTATAACGTGATATAACCTAACCTAACCCAACCTAACATCTCGGCTGTAATATTTGACAACATACCTGGCGAGTTGGCCTCTACGTCTCCGTGGGACCTTTCTATACATCAATAACGTAATATAACCTAACCTAACCCAACCTAACGTCTCGGCGGTAATATTTGAAAACATTCATGGCGATTTGGCATCTACGTCTCCGTGGGACCTTCATATACATCAATAACGTAATATAGCCTAACCTAACCCAACCTAACATTTCGGCGGTAATATTTGACAACATACCTGGCGAGTTGGCCTCTGCGTCTCCGTGGAACCTTCATATACATCATTAACGAAATATAACCTAACCTAACCCAACCTAACATCTCGGCGGCAATATTTGAAAACATTCCTGGCGAGTTGGCATCTACGTCTCCGTGGGACCTTCATATACATCAATAACGTAATATAACCTAACCTAACCCAACCTAACGTCTCGGCGGTAATATTATAAAACATTCATGGCGATTTGGCATCTACGTCTCCGTGGGACCTTCATATACATCAATAACGTAATATAGCCTAACCTAACCCAACCTAACATTTCGGGGGTAATATTTGACATCATTCCTGGCGAGTTGGCCTCTACGTCTCCGTTTGACCTTCATAAACATCAATAACGTAATATAACGTAACCTAACCCAACCTATCATCTCGGCGGTAATATTTGATCACATTCCTGGCTTGTTGGCCTCTACGTCTCCGCGGGACCTTTATATACATCTATAACGTGATATAACGTAACCTAACCCATCCTAACATCTCGGCCGTAATATTTGAAAACATTCCTGGCGAGTTGGACTCTACGTCACCGTGGGACCTTTATAGACATCCATAACGTAATAAAACCTAACCTAACCCAACCTAACATCTCGGCGGTAATATTTGAAAATATTCCTGGCGAGGTGGCCTCTACGTCACCGTGGGACCTTTATAGACATCCATAACGTAATATAACCTAACCTAACCCAACCTAACATCTCGGCGGTAATATTTGAAAACATTCATGGCGAGATGGCATCTACGTCTCCGTGGTACATTTATATACGTCAATAACGTAATATAACCTAACCTAACCCAACCTAACATTTCGGCGGTTATATTTGACATCATTCCTGGGGAGTTGGCCTCTACGTCTCCGTTTGACCTTCATAAACATCAATCACGTAATATAACGTAACCTAACCCAGCCTATCATCTCGGCGGTAATATTTGACAACATTCCTGGCGAGTTGGCCTCTATGTCTCCGTGGGACCTTTACATACATCTATAACGTAATATAATCTAACCTAACCCAACCTAACGTCTCGGCGGTAATATTTCAAAACATTCATGGCGATTTGGCATCTACGTCTCCGTGGGATCTTCATATACATCAATAACGTAATATAGCCTAACCTAACCCAACCTAACGTCTCGGCGGTAATATTTGAAAACATTCATGGCGATTTGGCATCTTGGTCTACGTGGGACCTTCATATACATCAATAACGTAATATAGCGTAACCTAACCCAACCTAACATTTCGGCGGTAATATTTGACAACATTCCTGGCGAGTTGGCCTCTGCGTCTCCGTGGAACCTTCATATACATCAATAACGTAATATAACGTAACCTAACCCAACCTATCATCTCGGCTGTAATATTTGACAACATACCTGGCGAGTTGGCCTCTACGTCTCCGTGGGACCTTTATATACATCAATAACGTAATATAACCTAACCTAACCCAACCTAACGTCTCGGCGGTAATATTTGAAAACATTCATGGCGATTTGGCATCTACGTCTCCGTGGGACCTTCATATACATCAATAACGTAATATAGCCTAACCTAACCCAACCTAACATTTCGGCGGTAATATTTGACAACATACCTGGCGAGTTGGCCTCTGCGTCTCCGTGGAACCTTCATATACATCATTAACGAAATATAACCTAACCTAACCCAACCTAACATCTCGGCGGCAATATTTGAAAACATTCCTGGCGAGTTGGCATCTACGTCTCCGTGGGACCTTCATATACATCAATAACGCAATATAGCCTAACCTAACCCAACCTAACGTTTCGGCGGTAATATTTGACAACATTCCTGGCGAGTTGGCTTCTCCGTCTCCGTAGGACATTTATATACATCAATAACGTAATATAACGTAACCTAACCCAACCTATCATCTCGGCGGTAATATTTGATCACATTCCTGGCTTGTTGGCCTCTACGTCGCCGCGGGACCTTTATATACATCTATAACGTGATATAACCTAACCTAACCCAACCTAACATCTCGGCGGTAATATTTGAAAACAATCATGGCGAGTTGGCATCTACGTCTCCGTGGGACATTAATATACATCAATAACGTAATATAACCTAACCTAACCCAACCTAACGTCTCGGCGGTAATATTATAAAACATTCATGGCGATTTGGCATCTACGTCTCCGTGGGACCTTCATATACATCAATAACGTAATATAGCCTAACCTAACCCAACCTAACATTTCGGGGGTAATATTTGACATCATTCCTGGCGAGTTGGCCTCTACGTCTCCGTTTGACCTTCATAAACATCAATAACGTAATATAACGTAACCTAACCCAGCCTATCATCTCGGCGGTAATATTTGACAACATTCCTGGCGAGTTGGCCTCTATGTCTCCGTGGGACCTTTACATACATCTATAACGTAATATAACCTAACCTAACCCAACCTAACGTCTCGGCGGTAATATTTCAAAACATTCATGGCGATTTGGCATCTACGTCTCCGTGGGATCTTCATATACATCAATAACGTAATATAGCCTAACCTAACCCAACCTAACGTCTCGGCGGTAATATTTGAAAACATTCATGGCGATTTGGTATCTTGGTCTACGTGGGACCTTCATATACATCAATAACGTAATATAGCGTAACCTAACCCAACCTAACATTTCGGCGGTAATATTTGACAACATTCCTGGCGAGTTGGCCTCTGCGTCTCCGTGGAACCTTCATATACATCAATAACGTAATATAACGTAACCTAACCCAACCTATCATCTCGGCGGTAATATTTGATCACATTACTGGCTTGTTGGCCTCTACGTCTCCGCGGGACCTTTATATACATCTATAACGTGATATAACCTAACCTAACCCAACCTAACATCTCGGCGGTAATATTTGAAAACATTCATGGCGAGTTGGCATCTACGTCTCCGTGGGACCTTCATATACATCAATAACGTTATATAGCCTAACCTAACCCAACCTAACATTTCGGCGGTAATATTTGACAACATACCTGGCGAGTTGGCCTCTGCGTCTCCGTGGAACCTTCATATACATCAATAACGAAATATAACCTAACGTAACCCAACCTAACATCTCGGCGGTAATATTTGAAAACATTCCTGGCGAGTTGGCTTCTCCGTCTCCGTGGGATCTTTTTATACATAAATAACGTAATATAACCTAACCTAACCCAACCTAACATCTCGGCGGTAATATTTGAAAACATACCTGGCGAGTTGGCCTCTACGTCTCCGTGGGACCTTTATATACATCAATAACGTAATATAACCTAACCTAACCCAACCTAACGTCTCGGCGGTAATATTTGAAAACATTCATCGCGATTTGGCATCTACGTCTCCGTGGGACCTTCATATACATCAATAACGTAATATAGCCTAACCTAACCCAACCTAACATTTCGGCGGTAATATTTGACATCATTCCTGGCGAGTTGGCCTCTACGTCTCCGTTTGACCTTCATAAACATCAATAACGTAATATAACGTAACCTAACCCAACCTATCATCTCGGCGGTAATATTTGATCACATTCCTGGCTTGTTGGCCTCTACGTCTCCGCGGGACCTTTATATACATCTATAACGTGATATAACCTAACCTAACCCACCTAACATCTCGGCTGTAATATTTGACAACATACCTGGCGAGTTGGCCTCTACGTCTCCGTGGGACCTTTATATACATCAATAACGTAATATAACCTAACCTAACCCAACCTAACGTCTCGGCGGTAATATTTGAAAACATTCATGGCGATTTGGCATCTACGTCTCCGTGGGACCTTCATATACATCAATAACGTAATATAGCCTAACCTAACCCAACCTAACATTTCGGCGGTAATATTTGACAACATACCTGGCGAGTTGGCCTCTGCGTCTCCGTGGAACCTTCATATACATCATTAACGAAATATAACCTAACCTAACCCAACCTAACATCTCGGCGGCAATATTTGAAAACATTCCTGGCGAGTTGGCATCTACGTCTCCGTGGGACCTTCATATACATCAATAACGCAATATAGCCTAACCTAACCCAACCTAACGTTTCGGCGGTAATATTTGACAACATTCCTGGCGAGTTGGCTTCTCCGTCTCCGTAGGACATTTATATACATCAATAACGTAATATAACGTAACCTAACCCAACCTATCATCTCGGCGGTAATATTTGATCACATTCCTGGCTTGTTGGCCTCTACGTCGCCGCGGGACCTTTATATACATCTATAACGTGATATAACCTAACCTAACCCAACCTAACATCTCGGCGGTAATATTTGAAAACAATCATGGCGAGTTGGCATCTACGTCTCCGTGGGACATTAATATACATCAATAACGTAATATAACCTAACCTAACCCAACCTAACGTCTCGGCGGTAATATTATAAAACATTCATGGCGATTTGGCATCTACGTCTCCGTGGGACCTTCATATACATCAATAACGTAATATAGCCTAACCTAACCCAACCTAACATTTCGGGGGTAATATTTGACATCATTCCTGGCGAGTTGGCCTCTACGTCTCCGTGGGACCTTTATATACATCAATAACGTAATATGACCTAACCTAACCCAACCTAACATCTCGGCGGTAATATTTGAAAACATTCATGGCGATTTGGCATCTACGTCTCCGTGGGACCTTCATATACATCAATAACGTAATATAGCCTAACCTAACCCAACCTAACATTTCGGCGGTAATATTTGACATCATTCCTGGCGAGTTGGCCTCTACGTCTCCGTTTGTCCTTCATAAACATCAATAACGTAATATAACGTAACCTAACCCAACCTATCATCTCGGCGGTAATATTTGACAACATTCCTGGCGAGTTGGCTTCTCCGTCTCCGTGGGACATTTATATACATCAATAACGTAATATAACCTAACCTAACCCAACCTAACGTCTCGGCGGTAATATTATAAAACATTCATGGCGATTTGGCATCTACGTCTCCGTGGGACCTTCATATACATCAATAACGTAATATAGCCTAACCTAACCCAACCTAACATCTCGGCAGTAAAATTTGACAACATACCTGGCGAGTTGGCCTCTGCGTCTCCGTGGGACCTTCATATACATCAATAACGTAATATAACGTAACCTAACCCAACCTATCATCTCGGCGGTAATATTTGATCACATTCCTGGCTTGTTGGCCTCTACGTCTCCGCGGGACCTTTATATACATCTATAACGTGATATAACCTAACCTAACCCAACCTAACATCTCAGCGGTAATATTTGAAAACATTCATGGCGAGTTGGCATCTACGTCTCCGTGGGACCTTCATATACATCAATAACGTTATATAGCCTAACCTTATCCAACCTAACATTTCGGCGGTAATATTTGACAACATTCCTAGCGAGTTGGCTTCTCCGTCTCCGTGGGTCATTTATATACATCAATAACGTAAAATAACCTAACCTAACCCAACCTAACATCTCGGCGGTAATATTTGACAACATGCCTGGCGAGTTGGCCTCTGCGTCTCCGTGGAAACCTTCATATACATCAATAACGTAATATAACCTAACCTAACCCAACCTAACGTCTCGGCGGTAATATTTGAAAACATTCATGGCGATTTGGCATCTACGTCTCCGTGGGACCTTCATATACATCAATAACGTAATATAGCCTAACCTAACCCAACCTAACATTTCGGCGGTAATATTTGACAACATACCTGGCGAGTTGGCCTCTGCGTCTCCGTGGAACCTTCATATACATCATTAACGAAATATAACCTAACCTAACCCAACCTAACATCTCGGCGGCAATATTTGAAAACATTCCTGGCGAGTTGGCATCTACGTCTCCGTGGGACCTTCATATACATCAATAACGCAATATAGCCTAACCTAACCCAACCTAACGTTTCGGCGGTAATATTTGACAACATTCCTGGCGAGTTGGCTTCTCCGTCTCCGTAGGACATTTATATACATCAATAACGTAATATAACGTAACCTAACCCAACCTATCATCTCGGCGGTAATATTTGATCACATTCCTGGCTTGTTGGCCTCTACGTCGCCGCGGGACCTTTATATACATCTATAACGTGATATAACCTAACCTAACCCAACCTAACATCTCGGCGGTAATATTTGAAAACAATCATGGCGAGTTGGCATCTACGTCTCCGTGGGACATTAATATACATCAATAACGTAATATAACCTAACCTAACCCAACCTAACGTCTCGGCGGTAATATTATAAAACATTCATGGCGATTTGGCATCTACGTCTCCGTGGGACCTTCATATACATCAATAACGTAATATAGCCTAACCTAACCCAACCTAACATTTCGGGGGTAATATTTGACATCATTCCTGGCGAGTTGGCCTCTACGTCTCCGTTTGACCTTCATAAACATCAATAACGTAATATAACGTAACCTAACCCAACCTATCATCTCGGCGGTAATATTTGATCACATTCCTGGCTTGTTGGCCTCTACGTCTCCGCGGGACCTTTATATACATCTATAACGTGATATAACGTAACCTAACCCATCCTAACATCTCGGCCGTAATATTTGAAAACATTCCTGGCGAGTTGGACTCTACGTCACCGTGGGACCTTTATAGACATCCATAACGTAATAAAACCTAACCTAACCCAACCTAACATCTCGGCGGTAATATTTGAAAACATTCCTGGCGAGGTGGCCTCTACGTCACCGTGGGACCTTTATAGACATCCATAACGTAATATAACCTAACCTAACCCAACCTAACATCTCGGCGGTAATATTTGAAAACATTCATGGCGAGATGGCATCTACGTCTCCGTGGTACATTTATATACGTCAATAACGTAATATAACCTAACCTAACCCAACCTAACATTTCGGCGGTTATATTTGACATCATTCCTGGGGAGTTGGCCTCTACGTCTCCGTTTGACCTTCATAAACATCAATAACGTAATATAACGTAACCTAACCCAGCCTATCATCTCGGCGGTAATATTTGACAACATTCCTGGCGAGTTGGCCTCTATGTCTCCGTGGGACCTTTACATACATCTATAACGTAATATAACCTAACCTAACCCAACCTAACGTCTCGGCGGTAATATTTCAAAACATTCATGGCGATTTGGCATCTACGTCTCCGTGGGATCTTCATATACATCAATAACGTAATATAGCCTAACCTAACCCAACCTAACGTCTCGGCGGTAATATTTGAAAACATTCATGGCGATTTGGCATCTTGGTCTACGTGGGACCTTCATATACATCAATAACGTAATATAGCGTAACCTAACCCAACCTAACATTTCGGCGGTAATATTAGACAACATTCCTGTCGAGTTGGTTTCTCCGTCTCCGTGGGATCTTTATAGACATCCATAACGTAATATAACCTAACCTAACCCAACCTAACATCTCGGCGGTAATATTTGAAAACATTCATGGCGAGTTGGCATCTACGTCTCCGTGGGACCTTCATATACATCAATAACGTAATATAGCATAACCTAACCCAACCTAACATTTCGGCGGTAATATTTGACAACATTCCTGGCGAGTTGGCTTCTCCGTCTCCGTGGAACCTTCATATACATCAATAACGAAATATAACCTAACCTAACCCAACCTAACGTCTCGGCGGTAATATTTGAAAACATTCATGGCGATTTGGCATCTACGTCTCCGTGGGACCTTCATATACATCAATAACGCAATATAGCCTAACCTAACCCAACCTAACGTTTCGGCGGTAATATTTGACAACATTCCTGGCGAGTTGGCTTCTCCGTCTCCGTAGGACATTTATATACATCAATAACGTAATATAACGTAACCTAACCCAACCTATCATCTCGGCGGTAATATTTGATCACATTCCTGGCTTGTTGGCCTCTACGTCGCCGCGGGACCTTTATATACATCTATAACGTGATATAACCTAACCTAACCCAACCTAACATCTCGGCGGTAATATTTGAAAACAATCATGGCGAGTTGGCATCTACGTCTCCGTGGGACATTAATATACATCAATAACGTAATATAACCTAACCTAACCCAACCTAACGTCTCGGCGGTAATATTATAAAACATTCATGGCGATTTGGCATCTACGTCTCCGTGGGACCTTCATATACATCAATAACGTAATATAGCCTAACCTAACCCAACCTAACATTTCGGGGGTAATATTTGAAAACATTCATGGCGAGATGGCATCTACGTCTCCGTGGTACATTTATATACGTCAATAACGTAATATAACCTAACCTAACCCAACCTAACATTTCGGCGGTTATATTTGACATCATTCCTGGGGAGTTGGCCTCTACGTCTCCGTTTGACCTTCATAAACATCAATAACGTAATATAACGTAACCTAACCCAGCCTATCATCTCGGCGGTAATATTTGACAACATTCCTGGCGAGTTGGCCTCTATGTCTCCGTGGGACCTTTACATACATCTATAACGTAATATAACCTAACCTAACCCAACCTAACGTCTCGGCGGTAATATTTCAAAACATTCATGGCGATTTGGCATCTACGTCTCCGTGGGATCTTCATATACATCAATAACGTAATATAGCCTAACCTAACCCAACCTAACGTCTCGGCGGTAATATTTGAAAACATTCATGGCGATTTGGCATCTTGGTCTACGTGGGACCTTCATATACATCAATAACGTAATATAGCGTAACCTAACCCAACCTAACATTTCGGCGGTAATATTTGACAACATTCCTGGCGAGTTGGCTTCTCCGTCTCCGTGGGACCTTCATATACATCAATAACGTAATATAACCTAACCTAACCCAACCTAACATCTCGGCGGTAATATTTGAAAACATTCCTGGCGTGTCGGACTCTACGTCACCGTGGGACCTTTATATACATCAATAAAGTAATATAAACTAACCTAACCCAACCTAACATTTCGGCGGTAATATTAGACAACATTCCTGTCGAGTTGGTTTCTCCGTCTCCGTGGGATCTTTATAGACATCCATAACGTAATATAACCTAACCTAACCCAACCTAACATCTCGGCGGTAATATTTGAAAACATTCATGGCGAGTTGGCATCTACGTCTCCGTGGGACCTTCATATACATCAATAACGTAATATAGCATAACCTAACCCAACCTAACATTTCGGCGGTAATATTTGACAACATTCCTGGCGAGTTGGCTTCTCCGTCTCCGTGGAACCTTCATATACATCAATAACGAAATATAACCTAACCTAACCCAACCTAACGTCTCGGCGGTAATATTTGAAAACATTCATGGCGATTTGGCATCTACGTCTCCGTGGGATCTTCATATACATCAATAACGTAATATAGCCTAACCTAACCCAACCTAACATTTCGGCGGTAATATTTGACAACATTCCTGGCGAGTTGGCTTCTCCGTCTCCGTGGGACCTTCATATACATCAGTAACGTAATATAACCTAACCTAACCCAACCTAACATCTCGGCGGTAATATTTGAAGACATTCCTGGCGAGTTGGCTTCTCCGTCACCGTGGGACCTTTATATACATCAATAACGTAATATAACCTAACGTAACCCAACCTATCGTCTCGGCGGTAATATTTGAAAACATTCATGGCGATTTGGCATCTACGTCTCCGTGGGACCTTCAAATACATCAATAACGTAATATAGCCTAACCTAACCCAACCTAACATTTCGGCGGTAATATTTGACATCATTCCTGACGAGTTGGCCTCTACGTCTCCGTTTGACCTTCATAAACATCAATAACGTAATATAACGTAACCTAACCCAACCTAACATCTCGGCGGTAATATTTGAAAACATTCCTGGCCAGGTGGCCTCTACGTCACCGTGGGACCTTTATAGACATCCATAACGTAATATAACCTAACCTAACCCAACCTAACATCTCGGCGGTAATATTTGAAAACATTCATGGCGAGTTGGCATCTACGTCTCCGTGGTACATTTATATACGCCAATAACGTAATATAACCTAACCTAACCCAACCTAACATTTCGGCGGTTATATTTGACATCATTCCTGGGGAGTTGGCCTCTACGTCTCCGTTTGACCTTCATAAACATCAATAACGTAATATAACGTAACCTAACCCAGCCTATCATCTCGGCGGTAATATTTGCCAACATTCCTGGCGAGTTGGCCTCTATGTCTCCGTGGGACCTTTATATACATCTATAACGTAATATAACCTAACCTAACCCAACCTAACGTCTCGGCGGTAATATTTGAAAACATTCATGGCGATTCGGCATCTACGTCTCCGTGGGATCTTCATATACATCAATAACGTAATATAGCCTAACCTAACCCAACCTAACGTCTCGGCGGTAATATTTGAGAACATTCATGGCGATTTGGCATCTTCGTCTACGTGGGACCTTCATATACATCAATAACGTAATATAGCCTAACCTAACCCAACCTAACATTTCGGCGGTAATATTTGACATCATTCCTGACGAGTTGGCCTCTACGTCTCCGTTTGACGTTCATAAACTTCAATAACGTAATATAACGTAACCTAACCCAACCTAACATCTCGGCGGTAATATTTGAAAACATTCCTGGCGAGGTGGCCTCTACGTCACCGTGGGACCTTTATAGACATCCATAACGTAATATAACCTAACCTAACCCAACCTAACATCTCGGCGGTAATATTTGAAAACATTCATGGCGAGTTGGCATCTACGTCTCCGTGGTACATTTATATACGCCAATAACGTAATATAACCTAACCTAACCCAACCTAACATTTCGGCGGTTATATTTGACATCATTCCTGGGGAGTTGGCCTCTACGTCTCCGTTTGACCTTCATAAACATCAATAACGTAATATAACGTAACCTAACCCAGCCTATCATCTCGGCGGTAATATTTGCCAACATTCCTGGCGAGTTGGCCTCTATGTCTCCGTGGGACCTTTATATACATCTATAACGTAATATAACCTAACCTAACCCAACCTAACGTCTCGGCGGTAATATTTGAAAACATTCATGGCGATTCGGCATCTACGTCTCCGTGGGATCTTCATATACATCAATAACGTAATATAGCCTAACCTAACCCAACCTAACGTCTCGGCGGTAATATTTGAGAACATTCATGGCGATTTGGCATCTTCGTCTACGTGGGACCTTCATATACATCAATAACGTAATATAGCCTAACCTAACCCAACCTAACATTTCGGCGGTAATATTTGACATCATTCCTGACGAGTTGGCCTCTACGTCTCCGTTTGACCTTCATAAACTTCAATAACGTAATATAACGTAACCTAACCCAACCTAACATCTCGGCGGTAATATTTGAAAACATTCCTGGCGAGGTGGCCTCTACGTCACCGTGGGACCTTTATAGACATCCATAACGTAATATAACCTAACCTAACCCAACCTAACATCTCGGCGGTAATATTTGAAAACATTCATGGCGAGTTGGCATCTACGTCTCCGTGGTACATTTATATACGTCAATAACGTAATATAACCTAACCTAACCCAACCTAACATCTCGGCGGTAATATTTGAAAACATTCATGGCGAGTTGGCATCTACGTCTCCGTGGTACATTTATATACGTCAATAACGTAATATAACCTAACCTAACCCAACCTAGCATTTCGGCGGTTATATTTGACATCATTCCTGGGGAGTTGGCCTCTACGTCTCCGTTTGACCTTCATTAACATCAATAACGTAATATAACGTAACCTAACCCAGCCTATCATCTCGGAGGTAATATTTGACAACATTCCGGGCGAGTTGGCTGCTATGTCTCCGTGGAACCTTCATATACATCAATAACGAAATATAACATAACCTAACCCAACCTAACATCTCGGCGGTAATATTTGAAAACATTCCTGGCGAGTTGGCTTCTCCGTCTCCGTGGGATCTTTTTATACATAAATAACGTAATATAACATAACCTAACCCAACCTAACATCTCGGCGGTAATATTTGAAAACATTCCTGGCGAGTTGGCTTCTCCGTCTCCGTGGGATCTTTTTATACATAAATAACGTAATATAACCTAACCTAACCCAACCTAACATCTCGGCGGTAATATTTGAAAACATACCTGGCGAGTTGGACTCTACGTCTCCGTGGAACCTTCATATACATCAATAATGAAATATAACTTAACCTAACCCAACCTAACATCTCGGCGGTAATATTTGAAGACATTCCTGGCGTGTTGGCTTCTCCGTCACCGTGGGACCTTTATATACATCAATAACGTAATATAACCTAACCTAACCCAACCTAACGTCTCGGCGGTAATATTTGAAAACATTCATGGCGATTTGGCATCTACGTCTCCGTGGGACCTTCATATACATCAATAACGTAATATAGCCTAACATAACCCAACCTAACATTTCGGCGGTAATATTTGACATCATTCCTGACGAGTTGGCCTCTACGTCTCCGTTTGACCTTCATAAACATCAATAACGTAATATAACGTAACCTAACCCAACCTAACATCTCGGCGGTAATATTTGAAAACATTCCTGGCGAGGTGGCCTCTACGTCACCGTGGGACCTTTATAGACATCCATAACGTAATATAACCTAACCTAACCCAACCTAACATCTCGGCGGTAATATTTGAAAACATTCATGGCGAGTTAGCATCTACGTCTCCGTGGTACATTTATATACGTCAATAACGTAATATAACCTAACCTAACCCAACCTAGCATTTCGGCGGTTATATTTGACAACATTCCTGGCGAGTTGGCTTCTCCGTCTCCGTAGGACATTTATATACATCAATAACGTAATATAACGTAACCTAACCCAACCTATCATCTCGGCGGTAATATTTGATCACATTCCTGGCTTGTTGGCCTCTACGTCGCCGCGGGACCTTTATATACATCTATAA
Source organism: Xylocopa violacea (assembly GCA_963969225.1). Lineage (NCBI taxonomy): Eukaryota > Metazoa > Arthropoda > Insecta > Hymenoptera > Apidae > Xylocopa > Xylocopa violacea. The sequence goes on along the minus strand of CAXAJV010000147.1, from coordinate 1,544,220 downwards.
CGTGATATAACCTAACCTAACCCAACCTTACATCTCGGCGGTAATATTTGAAAACAATCATGGCGAGTTGGCATCTACGTCTCCGTGGGACATTAATATACATCAATAACGTAATGTAACCTAACCTAACCCAACCTAACGTCTCGGCGGTAATATTATAAAACATTCATGGCGATTTGGCATCTACGTCTCCGTGGGACCTTCATATACATCAATAACGTAATATAGCCTAACCTAACCCAACCTAACATTTCGGGGGTAATATTTCACATCATTCCTGGCGAGTTGGCCTCTACGTCTCCGTTTGACCTTCATAAACATCAATAACGTAATATAACGTAACCTAACCCAACCTATCATCTCGGCGGTAATATTTGATCACATTCCTGGCTTGTTGGCCTCTACGTCTCCGCGGGACCTTTATATACATCTATAACGTGATATAACGTAACCTAACCCATCCTAACATCTCGGCCGTAATATTTGAAAACATTCCTGGCGAGTTGGACTCTACGTCACCGTGGGACCTTTATAGACATCCATAACGTAATAAAACCTAACCTAACCCAACCTAACATCTCGGCGGTAATATTGGAAAACATTCCTGGCGAGGTGGCCTCTACGTCACCGTGGGACCTTTATAGACATCCATAACGTAATATAACCTAACCTAACCCAACCTAACATCTCGGCGGTAATATTTGAAAACATTCATGGCGAGATGGCATCTACGTCTCCGTGGTACATTTATATACGTCAATAACGTAATATAACCTAACCTAACCCAACCTAACATTTCGGCGGTTATATTTGACATCATTCCTGGGGAGTTGGCCTCTACGTCTCCGTTTGACCTTCATAAACATCAATAACGTAATATAACGTAACCTAACCCAGCCTATCATCTCGGCGGTAATATTTGACAACATTCCTGGCGAGTTGGCCTCTATGTCTCCGTGGGACCTTTACATACATCTATAACGTAATATAACCTAACCTAACCCAACCTAACGTCTCGGCGGTAATATTTCAAAACATTCATGGCGATTTGGCATCTACGTCTCCGTGGGATCTTCATATACATCAATAACGTAATATAGCCTAACCTAACCCAACCTAACGTCTCGGCGGTAATATTTGAAAACATTCATGGCGATTTGGCATCTTGGTCTACGTGGGACCTTCATATACATCAATAACGTAATATAGCGTAACCTAACCCAACCTAACATTTCGGCGGTAATATTTGACAACATTCCTGGCGAGTTGGCTTCTCCGTCTCCGTGGGACCTTCATATACATCAATAACGTAATATAACCTAACCTAACCCAACCTAACATCTCGGCGGTAATATTTGAAAACATTCCTGGCGTGTCGGACTCTACGTCACCGTGGGACCTTTATATACATCAATAAAGTAATATAAACTAACCTAACCCAACCTAACATTTCGGCGGTAATATTAGACAACATTCCTGTCGAGTTGGTTTCTCCGTCTCCGTGGGATCTTTATAGACATCCATAACGTAATATAACCTAACCTAACCCAACCTAACATCTCGGCGGTAATATTTGAAAACATTCATGGCGAGTTGGCATCTACGTCTCCGTGGGACCTTCATATACATCAATAACGTAATATAGCATAACCTAACCCAACCTAACATTTCGGCGGTAATATTTGACAACATTCCTGGCGAGTTGGCTTCTCCGTCTCCGTGGAACCTTCATATACATCAATAACGAAATATAACCTAACCTAACCCAACCTAACGTCTCGGCGGTAATATTTGAAAACATTCATGGCGATTTGGCATCTACGTCTCCGTGGGATCTTCATATACATCAATAACGTAATATAGCCTAACCTAACCCAACCTAACATTTCGGCGGTAATATTTGACAACATTCCTGGCGAGTTGGCTTCTCCGTCTCCGTGGGACCTTCATATACATCAGTAACGTAATATAACCTAACCTAACCCAACCTAACATCTCGGCGGTAATATTTGAAGACATTCCTGGCGAGTTGGCTTCTCCGTCACCGTGGGACCTTTATATACATCAATAACGTAATATAACCTAACGTAACCCAACCTATCGTCTCGGCGGTAATATTTGAAAACATTCATGGCGATTTGGCATCTACGTCTCCGTGGGACCTTTATAGACATCCATAACGTAATATAACGTAACCTAACCCAACCTAACATCTCGGCGGTAATATTTGAAAACATTCCTGGCCAGGTGGCCTCTACGTCACCGTGGGACCTTTATAGACATCCATAACGTAATATAACCTAACCTAACCCAACCTAACATCTCGGCGGTAATATTTGAAAACATTCATGGCGAGTTGGCATCTACGTCTCCGTGGTACATTTATATACGCCAATAACGTAATATAACCTAACCTAACCCAACCTAACATTTCGGCGGTTATATTTGACATCATTCCTGGGGAGTTGGCCTCTACGTCTCCGTTTGACCTTCATAAACATCAATAACGTAATATAACGTAACCTAACCCAGCCTATCATCTCGGCGGTAATATTTGCCAACATTCCTGGCGAGTTGGCCTCTATGTCTCCGTGGGACCTTTATATACATCTATAACGTAATATAACCTAACCTAACCCAACCTAACGTCTCGGCGGTAATATTTGAAAACATTCATGGCGATTCGGCATCTACGTCTCCGTGGGATCTTCATATACATCAATAACGTAATATAGCCTAACCTAACCCAACCTAACGTCTCGGCGGTAATATTTGAGAACATTCATGGCGATTTGGCATCTTCGTCTACGTGGGACCTTCATATACATCAATAACGTAATATAGCCTAACCTAACCCAACCTAACATTTCGGCGGTAATATTTGACATCATTCCTGACGAGTTGGCCTCTACGTCTCCGTTTGACGTTCATAAACTTCAATAACGTAATATAACGTAACCTAACCCAACCTAACATCTCGGCGGTAATATTTGAAAACATTCCTGGCGAGGTGGCCTCTACGTCACCGTGGGACCTTTATAGACATCCATAACGTAATATAACCTAACCTAACCCAACCTAACATCTCGGCGGTAATATTTGAAAACATTCATGGCGAGTTGGCATCTACGTCTCCGTGGTACATTTATATACGTCAATAACGTAATATAACCTAACCTAACCCAACCTAACATCTCGGCGGTAATATTTGAAAACATTCATGGCGAGTTGGCATCTACGTCTCCGTGGTACATTTATATACGTCAATAACGTAATATAACCTAACCTAACCCAACCTAGCATTTCGGCGGTTATATTTGACATCATTCCTGGGGAGTTGGCCTCTACGTCTCCGTTTGACCTTCATTAACATCAATAACGTAATATAACGTAACCTAACCCAGCCTATCATCTCGGAGGTAATATTTGACAACATTCCGGGCGAGTTGGCTGCTATGTCTCCGTGGAACCTTCATATACATCAATAACGAAATATAACATAACCTAACCCAACCTAACATCTCGGCGGTAATATTTGAAAACATTCCTGGCGAGTTGGCTTCTCCGTCTCCGTGGGATCTTTTTATACATAAATAACGTAATATAACATAACCTAACCCAACCTAACATCTCGGCGGTAATATTTGAAAACATTCCTGGCGAGTTGGCTTCTCCGTCTCCGTGGGATCTTTTTATACATAAATAACGTAATATAACCTAACCTAACCCAACCTAACATCTCGGCGGTAATATTTGAAAACATACCTGGCGAGTTGGACTCTACGTCTCCGTGGAACCTTCATATACATCAATAATGAAATATAACTTAACCTAACCCAACCTAACATCTCGGCGGTAATATTTGAAGACATTCCTGGCGTGTTGGCTTCTCCGTCACCGTGGGACCTTTATATACATCAATAACGTAATATAACCTAACCTAACCCAACCTAACGTCTCGGCGGTAATATTTGAAAACATTCATGGCGATTTGGCATCTACGTCTCCGTGGGACCTTCATATACATCAATAACGTAATATAGCCTAACATAACCCAACCTAACATTTCGGCGGTAATATTTGACATCATTCCTGACGAGTTGGCCTCTACGTCTCCGTTTGACCTTCATAAACATCAATAACGTAATATAACGTAACCTAACCCAACCTAACATCTCGGCGGTAATATTTGAAAACATTCCTGGCGAGGTGGCCTCTACGTCACCGTGGGACCTTTATAGACATCCATAACGTAATATAACCTAACCTAACCCAACCTAACATCTCGGCGGTAATATTTGAAAACATTCATGGCGAGTTAGCATCTACGTCTCCGTGGTACATTTATATACGTCAATAACGTAATATAACCTAACCTAACCCAACCTAGCATTTCGGCGGTTATATTTGACATCATTCCTGGGGAGTTGGCCTCTACGTCTCCGTTTGACCTTCATAAACATCAATAACGTAATATAACGTAACCTAACCCAGCCTATCATCTCGGCGGTAATATTTGACAACATTCCTGGCGAGTTGGCCTCTATGTCTCCGTGGGACCTTTATATACATCTATAACGTAATATAACCTAACCTAACCCAACCTAACGTCTCGGCGGTAATATTTGTCAACATTCCTGGCGAGTTGGCTTCTCCGTCTCCGTGGGACATTTATATACATCAATAACGTAATATAACGTAACCTAACCCACCCTAACATCTCGGCGGTAATATTAGACAACATACCTGGCGAGTTGGCCTCTGCGTCTCCGTGGAACCTTCATATACATCAATAACGAAATATAACATAACCTAACCCAACCTAACATCTCGGCGGTAATATTTGAAAACATTCCTGGCGAGTTGGATTCTCCGTCTCCGCGGGATCTTTTTATACATAAATAACGTAATATAACCTAACCTAACCCAACCTAACATCTCGGCGGTAATATTTGAAAACATACCTGGCGAGTTGGCCTCTACGTCTCCGTGGGTCCTTTATATACATCAATAACGTAATATAACCTAACCAGACCCAACCTAACGTCTCGGCGGTAATATTTGAAAACATTCATGGCGATTTGGCATCTACGTCTCCGTGGGACCTTCATATACATCAATAACGTAATATAGCCTAACCTAACCCAACCTAACATTTCGGCGGTAATATTTGACCACATTCCTGGCGAGTTGGCTTCTCCGTCTCCGTGGGATCTTTTTATACATAAATAACGTAATATAACCTAACCTAACCCAACCTAACATCTCGGCGGTAATATTTGAAAACATACCTGGCGAGTTGGACTCTACGTCTCCGTGGAACCTTCATATACATCAATAATGAAATATAACTTAACCTAACCCAACCTAACATCTCGGCGGTAATATTTGAAGACATTCCTGGCGTGTTGGCTTCTCCGTCACCGTGGGACCTTTATATACATCAATAACGTAATATAACCTAACCTAACCCAACCTAACGTCTCGGCGGTAATATTTGAAAACATTCATGGCGATTTGGCATCTACGTCTCCGTGGGACCTTCATATACATCAATAACGTAATATAGCCTAACATAACCCAACCTAACATTTCGGCGGTAATATTTGACATCATTCCTGACGAGTTGGCCTCTACGTCTCCGTTTGACCTTCATAAACATCAATAACGTAATATAACGTAACCTAACCCAACCTAACATCTCGGCGGTAATATTTGAAAACATTCCTGGCGAGGTGGCCTCTACGTCACCGTGGGACCTTTATAGACATCCATAACGTAATATAACCTAACCTAACCCAACCTAACATCTCGGCGGTAATATTTGAAAACATTCATGGCGAGTTAGCATCTACGTCTCCGTGGTACATTTATATACGTCAATAACGTAATATAACCTAACCTAACCCAACCTAGCATTTCGGCGGTTATATTTGACATCATTCCTGGGGAGTTGGCCTCTACGTCTCCGTTTGACCTTCATAAACATCAATAACGTAATATAACGTAACCTAACCCAGCCTATCATCTCGGCGGTAATATTTGACAACATTCCTGGCGAGTTGGCCTCTATGTCTCCGTGGGACCTTTATATACATCTATAACGTAATATAACCTAACCTAACCCAACCTAACGTCTCGGCGGTAATATTTGTCAACATTCCTGGCGAGTTGGCTTCTCCGTCTCCGTGGGACATTTATATACATCAATAACGTAATATAACGTAACCTAACCCACCCTAACATCTCGGCGGTAATATTAGACAACATACCTGGCGAGTTGGCCTCTGCGTCTCCGTGGAACCTTCATATACATCAATAACGAAATATAACATAACCTAACCCAACCTAACATCTCGGCGGTAATATTTGAAAACATTCCTGGCGAGTTGGATTCTCCGTCTCCGTGGGATCTTTTTATACATAAATAACGTAATATAACCTAACCTAACCCAACCTAACATCTCGGCGGTAATATTTGAAAACATACCTGGCGAGTTGGCCTCTACGTCTCCGTGGGTCCTTTATATACATCAATAACGTAATATAACCTAACCAGACCCAACCTAACGTCTCGGCGGTAATATTTGAAAACATTCATGGCGATTTGGCATCTACGTCTCCGTGGGACCTTCATATACATCAATAACGTAATATAGCCTAACCTAACCCAACCTAACATTTCGGCGGTAATATTTGACAACATACCTGGCGAGTTGGCCTCTGCGTCTCCGTGGAACCTTCATATACATCAATAACGAAATATAACCTAACCTAACCCAACCTAACATCTCGGCGGTAATATTTGAAATCATTCCTGGCGAGTTGGCATCTACGTCTCCGTGGGACCTTCATATACATCAATAACGTAATATAGCCTAACCTAACCCAACCTAACATTTCGGCGGTAATATTTGACAACATTCCTGGCGAGTTGGCTTCTCCGTCTCCGTGGGACATTTATATACATCAATAACGTAATATAACGTAACCTAACCCAACCTATCATCCCGGCGGTAATATTTGATCACATTCCTGGTTTGTGGCCTCTACGTCTCCGCGGGACCTTTATATACATCTATAACGTGATATAACCTAACCTATCCCAACCTAACATTCCGGCGGTAATATTTGACAACATTCCTGGCGAGTTGGATTCTCCGTCTCCGTGGGACATATATATACATCAATAACGTAATATAACCTAACCTAACCCAACCTAACATTCCGGCGGTAATATTTGACAACATTCCTGGCGAGTTGGATTCTCCGTCTCCGTGGGACCTTTATATACATCAATAACGTAATATAACCTAACCTAACCCAACCTTACATCTCGGCGGTAATATTTGACAACATACCTGGCGAGTTGGCCTCTACATCTCCGTGGAACCTTCATATACATCAATAATGAAATATAACCTAACCTAACCCAACCTAACATCTCGGCGGTAATATTTGAAGACATTCCTGGCGAGTTGGCTTCTCCGTCACCGTGGGACCTTTATATACATCAATAACGTAATATAACCTAACCTAACCCAACCTAACGTCTCGGCGGTAATATTTGACATCATTCCTGACGAGTTGGCATCTACGTCTCCGTGGGACCTTCATATACATCAATAACGTAATATAGCCTAACCTAACCCAACCTAACATTTCGGCGGTAATATTTGACAACATTCCTGGCGAGTTGGATTCTCCGTCTCCGTGGGACATTTATATACATCAATAACGTAATATAACGTAACCTAACCCAACCTATCATCCCGGCGGTAATATTTGATCACATTCCTGGTTTGTGGCCTCTACGTCTCCGCGGGACCTTTATATACATCTATAACGTGATATAACCTAACCTAACCCAACCTAACATTCCGGCGGTAATATTTGACAACATTCCTGGCGAGTTGGATTCTCCGTCTCCGTGGGACATTTATATACATCAATAACGTAATATAATCTAACCTAACCCAACCTAACATTCCGGCGGTAATATTTGACAACATTCCTGGCGAGTTGGATTCTCCGTCTCCGTGGGACCTTTATATACATCAATAACGTAATATAACCTAACCTAACCCAACCTTACATCTCGGCGGTAATATTTGACAACATACCTGGCGAGTTGGCCTCTACATCTCCGTGGAACCTTCATATACATCAATAATGAAATATAACCTAACCTAACCCAACCTAACATCTCGGCGGTAATATTTGAAGACATTCCTGGCGAGTTGGCTTCTCCGTCACCGTGGGACCTTTATATACATCCATAACGTAATATAACCTAACCTAACCCAACCTAACATCTCGGCGGTAATATTTGAAAACATTCATGGCGAGTTGGCATCTACGTCTCCGTGGTACATTTATATACGCCAATAACGTAATATAACCTAACCTAACCCAACCTAACATTTCGGCGGTTATATTTGACATCATTCCTGGGGAGTTGGCCTCTACGTCTCCGTTTGACCTTCATAAACATCAATAACGTAATATAACGTAACCTAACCCAGCCTATCATCTCGGCGGTAATATTTGCCAACATTCCTGGCGAGTTGGCCTCTATGTCTCCGTGGGACCTTTATATACATCTATAACGTAATATAACCTAACCTAACCCAACCTAACGTCTCGGCGGTAATATTTGAAAACATTCATGGCGATTCGGCATCTACGTCTCCGTGGGATCTTCATATACATCAATAACGTAATATAGCCTAACCTAACCCAACCTAACGTCTCGGCGGTAATATTTGAGATCATTCATGGCGATTTGGCATCTTCGTCTACGTGGGACCTTCATATACATCAATAACGTAATATAGCCTAACCTAACCCAACCTAACATTTCGGCGGTAATATTTGACATCATTCCTGACGAGTTGGCCTCTACGTCTCCGTTTGACCTTCATAAACTTCAATAACGTAATATAACGTAACCTAACCCAACCTAACATCTCGGCGGTAATATTTGAAAACATTCCTGGCGAGGTGGCCTCTACGTCACCGTGGGACCTTTATAGACATCCATAACGTAATATAACCTAACCTAACCCAACCTAACATCTCGGCGGTAATATTTGAAAACATTCATGGCGAGTTGGATTCTCCGTCTCCGTGGGACCTTTATATACATCAATAACGTAATATAACCTAACCTAACCCAACCTTACATCTCGGCGGTAATATTTGACAACATACCTGGCGAGTTGGCCTCTACATCTCCGTGGAACCTTCATATACATCAATAATGAAATATAACCTAACCTAACCCAACCTAACATCTCGGCGGTAATATTTGAAGACATTCCTGGCGAGTTGGCTTCTCCGTCACCGTGGGACCTTTATATACATCAATAACGTAATATAACCTAACCTAACCCAACCTAACGTCTCGGCGGTAATATTTGACATCATTCCTGACGAGTTGGCATCTACGTCTCCGTGGGACCTTCATATACATCAATAACGTAATATAGCCTAACCTAACCCAACCTAACATTTCGGCGGTAATATTTGACAACATACCTGGCGAGTTGGCCTCTGCGTCTCCGTGGAACCTTCATATACATCAATAACGAAATATAACCTAACCTAACCCAACCTAACATCTCGGCGGTAATATTTGAAATCATTCCTGGCGAGTTGGCATCTACGTCTCCGTGGGACCTTCATATACATCAATAACGTAATATAGCCTAACCTAACCCAACCTAACATTTCGGCGGTAATATTTGACAACATTCCTGGCGAGTTGGCTTCTCCGTCTCCGTGGGACATTTATATACATCAATAACGTAATATAACGTAACCTAACCCAACCTATCATCCCGGCGGTAATATTTGATCACATTCCTGGTTTGTGGCCTCTACGTCTCCGCGGGACCTTTATATACATCTATAACGTGATATAACCTAACCTATCCCAACCTAACATTCCGGCGGTAATATTTGACAACATTCCTGGCGAGTTGGATTCTCCGTCTCCGTGGGACATATATATACATCAATAACGTAATATAACCTAACCTAACCCAACCTAACATTCCGGCGGTAATATTTGACAACATTCCTGGCGAGTTGGATTCTCCGTCTCCGTGGGACCTTTATATACATCAATAACGTAATATAACCTAACCTAACCCAACCTTACATCTCGGCGGTAATATTTGACAACATACCTGGCGAGTTGGCCTCTACATCTCCGTGGAACCTTCATATACATCAATAATGAAATATAACCTAACCTAACCCAACCTAACATCTCGGCGGTAATATTTGAAGACATTCCTGGCGAGTTGGCTTCTCCGTCACCGTGGGACCTTTATATACATCAATAACGTAATATAACCTAACCTAACCCAACCTAACGTCTCGGCGGTAATATTTGACATCATTCCTGACGAGTTGGCATCTACGTCTCCGTGGGACCTTCATATACATCAATAACGTAATATAGCCTAACCTAACCCAACCTAACATTTCGGCGGTAATATTTGACAACATTCCTGGCGAGTTGGATTCTCCGTCTCCGTGGGACATTTATATACATCAATAACGTAATATAACGTAACCTAACCCAACCTATCATCCCGGCGGTAATATTTGATCACATTCCTGGTTTGTGGCCTCTACGTCTCCGCGGGACCTTTATATACATCTATAACGTGATATAACCTAACCTAACCCAACCTAACATTCCGGCGGTAATATTTGACAACATTCCTGGCGAGTTGGATTCTCCGTCTCCGTGGGACATTTATATACATCAATAACGTAATATAATCTAACCTAACCCAACCTAACATTCCGGCGGTAATATTTGACAACATTCCTGGCGAGTTGGATTCTCCGTCTCCGTGGGACCTTTATATACATCAATAACGTAATATAACCTAACCTAACCCAACCTTACATCTCGGCGGTAATATTTGACAACATACCTGGCGAGTTGGCCTCTACATCTCCGTGGAACCTTCATATACATCAATAATGAAATATAACCTAACCTAACCCAACCTAACATCTCGGCGGTAATATTTGAAGACATTCCTGGCGAGTTGGCTTCTCCGTCACCGTGGGACCTTTATATACATCCATAACGTAATATAACCTAACCTAACCCAACCTAACATCTCGGCGGTAATATTTGAAAACATTCATGGCGAGTTGGCATCTACGTCTCCGTGGTACATTTATATACGCCAATAACGTAATATAACCTAACCTAACCCAACCTAACATTTCGGCGGTTATATTTGACATCATTCCTGGGGAGTTGGCCTCTACGTCTCCGTTTGACCTTCATAAACATCAATAACGTAATATAACGTAACCTAACCCAGCCTATCATCTCGGCGGTAATATTTGCCAACATTCCTGGCGAGTTGGCCTCTATGTCTCCGTGGGACCTTTATATACATCTATAACGTAATATAACCTAACCTAACCCAACCTAACGTCTCGGCGGTAATATTTGAAAACATTCATGGCGATTCGGCATCTACGTCTCCGTGGGATCTTCATATACATCAATAACGTAATATAGCCTAACCTAACCCAACCTAACGTCTCGGCGGTAATATTTGAGAACATTCATGGCGATTTGGCATCTTCGTCTACGTGGGACCTTCATATACATCAATAACGTAATATAGCCTAACCTAACCCAACCTAACATTTCGGCGGTAATATTTGACATCATTCCTGACGAGTTGGCCTCTACGTCTCCGTGGGACCTTCATATACATCAATAACGTAATATAGCCTAACCTAACCCAACCTAACATTTCGGCGGTAATATTTGACAACATACCTGGCGAGTTGGCCTCTGCGTCTCCGTGGAACCTTCATATACATCAATAACGAAATATAACCTAACCTAACCCAACCTAACATCTCGGCGGTAATATTTGAAATCATTCCTGGCGAGTTGGCATCTACGTCTCCGTGGGACCTTCATATACATCAATAACGTAATATAGCCTAACCTAACCCAACCTAACATTTCGGCGGTAATATTTGACAACATTCCTGGCGAGTTGGCTTCTCCGTCTCCGTGGGACATTTATATACATCAATAACGTAATATAACGTAACCTAACCCAACCTATCATCCCGGCGGTAATATTTGATCACATTCCTGGTTTGTGGCCTCTACGTCTCCGCGGGACCTTTATATACATCTATAACGTGATATAACCTAACCTATCCCAACCTAACATTCCGGCGGTAATATTTGACAACATTCCTGGCGAGTTGGATTCTCCGTCTCCGTGGGACATATATATACATCAATAACGTAATATAACCTAACCTAACCCAACCTAACATTCCGGCGGTAATATTTGACAACATTCCTGGCGAGTTGGATTCTCCGTCTCCGTGGGACCTTTATATACATCAATAACGTAATATAACCTAACCTAACCCAACCTTACATCTCGGCGGTAATATTTGACAACATACCTGGCGAGTTGGCCTCTACATCTCCGTGGAACCTTCATATACATCAATAATGAAATATAACCTAACCTAACCCAACCTAACATCTCGGCGGTAATATTTGAAGACATTCCTGGCGAGTTGGCTTCTCCGTCACCGTGGGACCTTTATATACATCAATAACGTAATATAACCTAACCTAACCCAACCTAACGTCTCGGCGGTAATATTTGACATCATTCCTGACGAGTTGGCATCTACGTCTCCGTGGGACCTTCATATACATCAATAACGTAATATAGCCTAACCTAACCCAACCTAACATTTCGGCGGTAATATTTGACAACATTCCTGGCGAGTTGGATTCTCCGTCTCCGTGGGACATTTATATACATCAATAACGTAATATAACGTAACCTAACCCAACCTATCATCCCGGCGGTAATATTTGATCACATTCCTGGTTTGTGGCCTCTACGTCTCCGCGGGACCTTTATATACATCTATAACGTGATATAACCTAACCTAACCCAACCTAACATTCCGGCGGTAATATTTGACAACATTCCTGGCGAGTTGGATTCTCCGTCTCCGTGGGACATTTATATACATCAATAACGTAATATAATCTAACCTAACCCAACCTAACATTCCGGCGGTAATATTTGACAACATTCCTGGCGAGTTGGATTCTCCGTCTCCGTGGGACCTTTATATACATCAATAACGTAATATAACCTAACCTAACCCAACCTTACATCTCGGCGGTAATATTTGACAACATACCTGGCGAGTTGGCCTCTACATCTCCGTGGAACCTTCATATACATCAATAATGAAATATAACCTAACCTAACCCAACCTAACATCTCGGCGGTAATATTTGAAGACATTCCTGGCGAGTTGGCTTCTCCGTCACCGTGGGACCTTTATATACATCCATAACGTAATATAACCTAACCTAACCCAACCTAACATCTCGGCGGTAATATTTGAAAACATTCATGGCGAGTTGGCATCTACGTCTCCGTGGTACATTTATATACGCCAATAACGTAATATAACCTAACCTAACCCAACCTAACATTTCGGCGGTTATATTTGACATCATTCCTGGGGAGTTGGCCTCTACGTCTCCGTTTGACCTTCATAAACATCAATAACGTAATATAACGTAACCTAACCCAGCCTATCATCTCGGCGGTAATATTTGCCAACATTCCTGGCGAGTTGGCCTCTATGTCTCCGTGGGACCTTTATATACATCTATAACGTAATATAACCTAACCTAACCCAACCTAACGTCTCGGCGGTAATATTTGAAAACATTCATGGCGATTCGGCATCTACGTCTCCGTGGGATCTTCATATACATCAATAACGTAATATAGCCTAACCTAACCCAACCTAACGTCTCGGCGGTAATATTTGAGAACATTCATGGCGATTTGGCATCTTCGTCTACGTGGGACCTTCATATACATCAATAACGTAATATAGCCTAACCTAACCCAACCTAACATTTCGGCGGTAATATTTGACATCATTCCTGACGAGTTGGCCTCTACGTCTCCGTTTGACCTTCATAAACTTCAATAACGTAATATAACGTAACCTAACCCAACCTAACATCTCGGCGGTAATATTTGAAAACATTCCTGGCGAGGTGGCCTCTACGTCACCGTGGGACCTTTATAGACATCCATAACGTAATATAACCTAACCTAACCCAACCTAACATCTCGGCGGTAATATTTGAAAACATTCATGGCGAGTTAGCATCTACGTCTCCGTGGTACATTTATATACGTCAATAACGTAATATAACCTAACCTAACCCAACCTAGCATTTCGGCGGTTATATTTGACATCATTCCTGGGGAGTTGGCCTCTACGTCTCCGTTTGACCTTCATAAACATCAATAACGTAATATAACGTAACCTAACCCAGCCTATCATCTCGGCGGTAATATTTGACAACATTCCTGGCGAGTTGGCCTCTATGTCTCCGTGGGACCTTTATATACATCTATAACGTAATATAACCTAACCTAACCCAACCTAACGTCTCGGCGGTAATATTTGTCAACATTCCTGGCGAGTTGGCTTCTCCGTCTCCGTGGGACATTTATATACATCAATAACGTAATATAACGTAACCTAACCCACCCTAACATCTCGGCGGTAATATTAGACAACATACCTGGCGAGTTGGCCTCTGCGTCTCCGTGGAACCTTCATATACATCAATAACGAAATATAACATAACCTAACCCAACCTAACATCTCGGCGGTAATATTTGAAAACATTCCTGGCGAGTTGGATTCTCCGTCTCCGTGGGATCTTTTTATACATAAATAACGTAATATAACCTAACCTAACCCAACCTAACATCTCGGCGGTAATATTTGAAAACATACCTGGCGAGTTGGCCTCTACGTCTCCGTGGGTCCTTTATATACATCAATAACGTAATATAACCTAACCAGACCCAACCTAACGTCTCGGCGGTAATATTTGAAAACATTCATGGCGATTTGGCATCTACGTCTCCGTGGGACCTTCATATACATCAATAACGTAATATAGCCTAACCTAACCCAACCTAACATTTCGGCGGTAATATTTGACAACATACCTGGCGAGTTGGCCTCTGCGTCTCCGTGGAACCTTCATATACATCAATAACGAAATATAACCTAACCTAACCCAACCTAACATCTCGGCGGTAATATTTGAAATCATTCCTGGCGAGTTGGCATCTACGTCTCCGTGGGACCTTCATATACATCAATAACGTAATATAGCCTAACCTAACCCAACCTAACATTTCGGCGGTAATATTTGACAACATTCCTGGCGAGTTGGCTTCTCCGTCTCCGTGGGACATTTATATACATCAATAACGTAATATAACGTAACCTAACCCAACCTATCATCCCGGCGGTAATATTTGATCACATTCCTGGTTTGTGGCCTCTACGTCTCCGCGGGACCTTTATATACATCTATAACGTGATATAACCTAACCTATCCCAACCTAACATTCCGGCGGTAATATTTGACAACATTCCTGGCGAGTTGGATTCTCCGTCTCCGTGGGACATATATATACATCAATAACGTAATATAACCTAACCTAACCCAACCTAACATTCCGGCGGTAATATTTGACAACATTCCTGGCGAGTTGGATTCTCCGTCTCCGTGGGACCTTTATATACATCAATAACGTAATATAACCTAACCTAACCCAACCTTACATCTCGGCGGTAATATTTGACAACATACCTGGCGAGTTGGCCTCTACATCTCCGTGGAACCTTCATATACATCAATAATGAAATATAACCTAACCTAACCCAACCTAACATCTCGGCGGTAATATTTGAAGACATTCCTGGCGAGTTGGCTTCTCCGTCACCGTGGGACCTTTATATACATCAATAACGTAATATAACCTAACCTAACCCAACCTAACGTCTCGGCGGTAATATTTGACATCATTCCTGACGAGTTGGCATCTACGTCTCCGTGGGACCTTCATATACATCAATAACGTAATATAGCCTAACCTAACCCAACCTAACATTTCGGCGGTAATATTTGACAACATTCCTGGCGAGTTGGATTCTCCGTCTCCGTGGGACATTTATATACATCAATAACGTAATATAACGTAACCTAACCCAACCTATCATCCCGGCGGTAATATTTGATCACATTCCTGGTTTGTGGCCTCTACGTCTCCGCGGGACCTTTATATACATCTATAACGTGATATAACCTAACCTAACCCAACCTAACATTCCGGCGGTAATATTTGACAACATTCCTGGCGAGTTGGATTCTCCGTCTCCGTGGGACATTTATATACATCAATAACGTAATATAATCTAACCTAACCCAACCTAACATTCCGGCGGTAATATTTGACAACATTCCTGGCGAGTTGGATTCTCCGTCTCCGTGGGACCTTTATATACATCAATAACGTAATATAACCTAACCTAACCCAACCTTACATCTCGGCGGTAATATTTGACAACATACCTGGCGAGTTGGCCTCTACATCTCCGTGGAACCTTCATATACATCAATAATGAAATATAACCTAACCTAACCCAACCTAACATCTCGGCGGTAATATTTGAAGACATTCCTGGCGAGTTGGCTTCTCCGTCACCGTGGGACCTTTATATACATCCATAACGTAATATAACCTAACCTAACCCAACCTAACATCTCGGCGGTAATATTTGAAAACATTCATGGCGAGTTGGCATCTACGTCTCCGTGGTACATTTATATACGCCAATAACGTAATATAACCTAACCTAACCCAACCTAACATTTCGGCGGTTATATTTGACATCATTCCTGGGGAGTTGGCCTCTACGTCTCCGTTTGACCTTCATAAACATCAATAACGTAATATAACGTAACCTAACCCAGCCTATCATCTCGGCGGTAATATTTGCCAACATTCCTGGCGAGTTGGCCTCTATGTCTCCGTGGGACCTTTATATACATCTATAACGTAATATAACCTAACCTAACCCAACCTAACGTCTCGGCGGTAATATTTGAAAACATTCATGGCGATTCGGCATCTACGTCTCCGTGGGATCTTCATATACATCAATAACGTAATATAGCCTAACCTAACCCAACCTAACGTCTCGGCGGTAATATTTGAGAACATTCATGGCGATTTGGCATCTTCGTCTACGTGGGACCTTCATATACATCAATAACGTAATATAGCCTAACCTAACCCAACCTAACATTTCGGCGGTAATATTTGACATCATTCCTGACGAGTTGGCCTCTACGTCTCCGTTTGACCTTCATAAACTTCAATAACGTAATATAACGTAACCTAACCCAACCTAACATCTCGGCGGTAATATTTGAAAACATTCCTGGCGAGGTGGCCTCTACGTCACCGTGGGACCTTTATAGACATCCATAACGTAATATAACCTAACCTAACCCAACCTAACATCTCGGCGGTAATATTTGAAAACATTCATGGCGAGTTAGCATCTACGTCTCCGTGGTACATTTATATACGTCAATAACGTAATATAACCTAACCTAACCCAACCTAGCATTTCGGCGGTTATATTTGACATCATTCCTGGGGAGTTGGCCTCTACGTCTCCGTTTGACCTTCATAAACATCAATAACGTAATATAACGTAACCTAACCCAGCCTATCATCTCGGCGGTAATATTTGACAACATTCCTGGCGAGTTGGCCTCTATGTCTCCGTGGGACCTTTATATACATCTATAACGTAATATAACCTAACCTAACCCAACCTAACGTCTCGGCGGTAATATTTGTCAACATTCCTGGCGAGTTGGCTTCTCCGTCTCCGTGGGACATTTATATACATCAATAACGTAATATAACGTAACCTAACCCACCCTAACATCTCGGCGGTAATATTAGACAACATACCTGGCGAGTTGGCCTCTGCGTCTCCGTGGAACCTTCATATACATCAATAACGAAATATAACATAACCTAACCCAACCTAACATCTCGGCGGTAATATTTGAAAACATTCCTGGCGAGTTGGATTCTCCGTCTCCGTGGGATCTTTTTATACATAAATAACGTAATATAACCTAACCTAACCCAACCTAACATCTCGGCGGTAATATTTGAAAACATACCTGGCGAGTTGGCCTCTACGTCTCCGTGGGTCCTTTATATACATCAATAACGTAATATAACCTAACCAGACCCAACCTAACGTCTCGGCGGTAATATTTGAAAACATTCATGGCGATTTGGCATCTACGTCTCCGTGGGACCTTCATATACATCAATAACGTAATATAGCCTAACCTAACCCAACCTAACATTTCGGCGGTAATATTTGACAACATACCTGGCGAGTTGGCCTCTGCGTCTCCGTGGAACCTTCATATACATCAATAACGAAATATAACCTAACCTAACCCAACCTAACATCTCGGCGGTAATATTTGAAATCATTCCTGGCGAGTTGGCATCTACGTCTCCGTGGGACCTTCATATACATCAATAACGTAATATAGCCTAACCTAACCCAACCTAACATTTCGGCGGTAATATTTGACAACATTCCTGGCGAGTTGGCTTCTCCGTCTCCGTGGGACATTTATATACATCAATAACGTAATATAACGTAACCTAACCCAACCTATCATCCCGGCGGTAATATTTGATCACATTCCTGGTTTGTGGCCTCTACGTCTCCGCGGGACCTTTATATACATCTATAACGTGATATAACCTAACCTATCCCAACCTAACATTCCGGCGGTAATATTTGACAACATTCCTGGCGAGTTGGATTCTCCGTCTCCGTGGGACATATATATACATCAATAACGTAATATAACCTAACCTAACCCAACCTAACATTCCGGCGGTAATATTTGACAACATTCCTGGCGAGTTGGATTCTCCGTCTCCGTGGGACCTTTATATACATCAATAACGTAATATAACCTAACCTAACCCAACCTTACATCTCGGCGGTAATATTTGACAACATACCTGGCGAGTTGGCCTCTACATCTCCGTGGAACCTTCATATACATCAATAATGAAATATAACCTAACCTAACCCAACCTAACATCTCGGCGGTAATATTTGAAGACATTCCTGGCGAGTTGGCTTCTCCGTCACCGTGGGACCTTTATATACATCAATAACGTAATATAACCTAACCTAACCCAACCTAACGTCTCGGCGGTAATATTTGACATCATTCCTGACGAGTTGGCATCTACGTCTCCGTGGGACCTTCATATACATCAATAACGTAATATAGCCTAACCTAACCCAACCTAACATTTCGGCGGTAATATTTGACAACATTCCTGGCGAGTTGGATTCTCCGTCTCCGTGGGACATTTATATACATCAATAACGTAATATAACGTAACCTAACCCAACCTATCATCCCGGCGGTAATATTTGATCACATTCCTGGTTTGTGGCCTCTACGTCTCCGCGGGACCTTTATATACATCTATAACGTGATATAACCTAACCTAACCCAACCTAACATTCCGGCGGTAATATTTGACAACATTCCTGGCGAGTTGGATTCTCCGTCTCCGTGGGACATTTATATACATCAATAACGTAATATAATCTAACCTAACCCAACCTAACATTCCGGCGGTAATATTTGACAACATTCCTGGCGAGTTGGATTCTCCGTCTCCGTGGGACCTTTATATACATCAATAACGTAATATAACCTAACCTAACCCAACCTTACATCTCGGCGGTAATATTTGACAACATACCTGGCGAGTTGGCCTCTACATCTCCGTGGAACCTTCATATACATCAATAATGAAATATAACCTAACCTAACCCAACCTAACATCTCGGCGGTAATATTTGAAGACATTCCTGGCGAGTTGGCTTCTCCGTCACCGTGGGACCTTTATATACATCCATAACGTAATATAACCTAACCTAACCCAACCTAACATCTCGGCGGTAATATTTGAAAACATTCATGGCGAGTTGGCATCTACGTCTCCGTGGTACATTTATATACGCCAATAACGTAATATAACCTAACCTAACCCAACCTAACATTTCGGCGGTTATATTTGACATCATTCCTGGGGAGTTGGCCTCTACGTCTCCGTTTGACCTTCATAAACATCAATAACGTAATATAACGTAACCTAACCCAGCCTATCATCTCGGCGGTAATATTTGCCAACATTCCTGGCGAGTTGGCCTCTATGTCTCCGTGGGACCTTTATATACATCTATAACGTAATATAACCTAACCTAACCCAACCTAACGTCTCGGCGGTAATATTTGAAAACATTCATGGCGATTCGGCATCTACGTCTCCGTGGGATCTTCATATACATCAATAACGTAATATAGCCTAACCTAACCCAACCTAACGTCTCGGCGGTAATATTTGAGAACATTCATGGCGATTTGGCATCTTCGTCTACGTGGGACCTTCATATACATCAATAACGTAATATAGCCTAACCTAACCCAACCTAACATTTCGGCGGTAATATTTGACATCATTCCTGACGAGTTGGCCTCTACGTCTCCGTTTGACCTTCATAAACTTCAATAACGTAATATAACGTAACCTAACCCAACCTAACATCTCGGCGGTAATATTTGAAAACATTCCTGGCGAGGTGGCCTCTACGTCACCGTGGGACCTTTATAGACATCCATAACGTAATATAACCTAACCTAACCCAACCTAACATCTCGGCGGTAATATTTGAAAACATTCATGGCGAGTTAGCATCTACGTCTCCGTGGTACATTTATATACGTCAATAACGTAATATAACCTAACCTAACCCAACCTAGCATTTCGGCGGTTATATTTGACATCATTCCTGGGGAGTTGGCCTCTACGTCTCCGTTTGACCTTCATAAACATCAATAACGTAATATAACGTAACCTAACCCAGCCTATCATCTCGGCGGTAATATTTGACAACATTCCTGGCGAGTTGGCCTCTATGTCTCCGTGGGACCTTTATATACATCTATAACGTAATATAACCTAACCTAACCCAACCTAACGTCTCGGCGGTAATATTTGTCAACATTCCTGGCGAGTTGGCTTCTCCGTCTCCGTGGGACATTTATATACATCAATAACGTAATATAACGTAACCTAACCCACCCTAACATCTCGGCGGTAATATTAGACAACATACCTGGCGAGTTGGCCTCTGCGTCTCCGTGGAACCTTCATATACATCAATAACGAAATATAACATAACCTAACCCAACCTAACATCTCGGCGGTAATATTTGAAAACATTCCTGGCGAGTTGGATTCTCCGTCTCCGTGGGATCTTTTTATACATAAATAACGTAATATAACCTAACCTAACCCAACCTAACATCTCGGCGGTAATATTTGAAAACATACCTGGCGAGTTGGCCTCTACGTCTCCGTGGGTCCTTTATATACATCAATAACGTAATATAACCTAACCAGACCCAACCTAACGTCTCGGCGGTAATATTTGAAAACATTCATGGCGATTTGGCATCTACGTCTCCGTGGGACCTTCATATACATCAATAACGTAATATAGCCTAACCTAACCCAACCTAACATTTCGGCGGTAATATTTGACAACATACCTGGCGAGTTGGCCTCTGCGTCTCCGTGGAACCTTCATATACATCAATAACGAAATATAACCTAACCTAACCCAACCTAACATCTCGGCGGTAATATTTGAAATCATTCCTGGCGAGTTGGCATCTACGTCTCCGTGGGACCTTCATATACATCAATAACGTAATATAGCCTAACCTAACCCAACCTAACATTTCGGCGGTAATATTTGACAACATTCCTGGCGAGTTGGCTTCTCCGTCTCCGTGGGACATTTATATACATCAATAACGTAATATAACGTAACCTAACCCAACCTATCATCCCGGCGGTAATATTTGATCACATTCCTGGTTTGTGGCCTCTACGTCTCCGCGGGACCTTTATATACATCTATAACGTGATATAACCTAACCTATCCCAACCTAACATTCCGGCGGTAATATTTGACAACATTCCTGGCGAGTTGGATTCTCCGTCTCCGTGGGACATATATATACATCAATAACGTAATATAACCTAACCTAACCCAACCTAACATTCCGGCGGTAATATTTGACAACATTCCTGGCGAGTTGGATTCTCCGTCTCCGTGGGACCTTTATATACATCAATAACGTAATATAACCTAACCTAACCCAACCTTACATCTCGGCGGTAATATTTGACAACATACCTGGCGAGTTGGCCTCTACATCTCCGTGGAACCTTCATATACATCAATAATGAAATATAACCTAACCTAACCCAACCTAACATCTCGGCGGTAATATTTGAAGACATTCCTGGCGAGTTGGCTTCTCCGTCACCGTGGGACCTTTATATACATCAATAACGTAATATAACCTAACCTAACCCAACCTAACGTCTCGGCGGTAATATTTGACATCATTCCTGACGAGTTGGCATCTACGTCTCCGTGGGACCTTCATATACATCAATAACGTAATATAGCCTAACCTAACCCAACCTAACATTTCGGCGGTAATATTTGACAACATTCCTGGCGAGTTGGATTCTCCGTCTCCGTGGGACATTTATATACATCAATAACGTAATATAACGTAACCTAACCCAACCTATCATCCCGGCGGTAATATTTGATCACATTCCTGGTTTGTGGCCTCTACGTCTCCGCGGGACCTTTATATACATCTATAACGTGATATAACCTAACCTAACCCAACCTAACATTCCGGCGGTAATATTTGACAACATTCCTGGCGAGTTGGATTCTCCGTCTCCGTGGGACATTTATATACATCAATAACGTAATATAATCTAACCTAACCCAACCTAACATTCCGGCGGTAATATTTGACAACATTCCTGGCGAGTTGGATTCTCCGTCTCCGTGGGACCTTTATATACATCAATAACGTAATATAACCTAACCTAACCCAACCTTACATCTCGGCGGTAATATTTGACAACATACCTGGCGAGTTGGCCTCTACATCTCCGTGGAACCTTCATATACATCAATAATGAAATATAACCTAACCTAACCCAACCTAACATCTCGGCGGTAATATTTGAAGACATTCCTGGCGAGTTGGCTTCTCCGTCACCGTGGGACCTTTATATACATCCATAACGTAATATAACCTAACCTAACCCAACCTAACATCTCGGCGGTAATATTTGAAAACATTCATGGCGAGTTGGCATCTACGTCTCCGTGGTACATTTATATACGCCAATAACGTAATATAACCTAACCTAACCCAACCTAACATTTCGGCGGTTATATTTGACATCATTCCTGGGGAGTTGGCCTCTACGTCTCCGTTTGACCTTCATAAACATCAATAACGTAATATAACGTAACCTAACCCAGCCTATCATCTCGGCGGTAATATTTGCCAACATTCCTGGCGAGTTGGCCTCTATGTCTCCGTGGGACCTTTATATACATCTATAACGTAATATAACCTAACCTAACCCAACCTAACGTCTCGGCGGTAATATTTGAAAACATTCATGGCGATTCGGCATCTACGTCTCCGTGGGATCTTCATATACATCAATAACGTAATATAGCCTAACCTAACCCAACCTAACGTCTCGGCGGTAATATTTGAGAACATTCATGGCGATTTGGCATCTTCGTCTACGTGGGACCTTCATATACATCAATAACGTAATATAGCCTAACCTAACCCAACCTAACATTTCGGCGGTAATATTTGACATCATTCCTGACGAGTTGGCCTCTACGTCTCCGTTTGACCTTCATAAACTTCAATAACGTAATATAACGTAACCTAACCCAACCTAACATCTCGGCGGTAATATTTGAAAACATTCCTGGCGAGGTGGCCTCTACGTCACCGTGGGACCTTTATAGACATCCATAACGTAATATAACCTAACCTAACCCAACCTAACATCTCGGCGGTAATATTTGAAAACATTCATGGCGAGTTGGATTCTCCGTCTCCGTGGGACCTTTATATACATCAATAACGTAATATAACCTAACCTAACCCAACCTTACATCTCGGCGGTAATATTTGACAACATACCTGGCGAGTTGGCCTCTACATCTCCGTGGAACCTTCATATACATCAATAATGAAATATAACCTAACCTAACCCAACCTAACATCTCGGCGGTAATATTTGAAGACATTCCTGGCGAGTTGGCTTCTCCGTCACCGTGGGACCTTTATATACATCAATAACGTAATATAACCTAACCTAACCCAACCTAACGTCTCGGCGGTAATATTTGACATCATTCCTGACGAGTTGGCATCTACGTCTCCGTGGGACCTTCATATACATCAATAACGTAATATAGCCTAACCTAACCCAACCTAACATTTCGGCGGTAATATTTGACAACATTCCTGGCGAGTTGGATTCTCCGTCTCCGTGGGACATTTATATACATCAATAACGTAATATAACGTAACCTAACCCAACCTATCATCCCGGCGGTAATATTTGATCACATTCCTGGTTTGTGGCCTCTACGTCTCCGCGGGACCTTTATATACATCTATAACGTGATATAACCTAACCTAACCCAACCTAACATTCCGGCGGTAATATTTGACAACATTCCTGGCGAGTTGGATTCTCCGTCTCCGTGGGACATTTATATACATCAATAACGTAATATAATCTAACCTAACCCAACCTAACATTCCGGCGGTAATATTTGACAACATTCCTGGCGAGTTGGATTCTCCGTCTCCGTGGGACCTTTATATACATCAATAACGTAATATAACCTAACCTAACCCAACCTTACATCTCGGCGGTAATATTTGACAACATACCTGGCGAGTTGGCCTCTACATCTCCGTGGAACCTTCATATACATCAATAATGAAATATAACCTAACCTAACCCAACCTAACATCTCGGCGGTAATATTTGAAGACATTCCTGGCGAGTTGGCTTCTCCGTCACCGTGGGACCTTTATATACATCCATAACGTAATATAACCTAACCTAACCCAACCTAACATCTCGGCGGTAATATTTGAAAACATTCATGGCGAGTTGGCATCTACGTCTCCGTGGTACATTTATATACGCCAATAACGTAATATAACCTAACCTAACCCAACCTAACATTTCGGCGGTTATATTTGACATCATTCCTGGGGAGTTGGCCTCTACGTCTCCGTTTGACCTTCATAAACATCAATAACGTAATATAACGTAACCTAACCCAGCCTATCATCTCGGCGGTAATATTTGCCAACATTCCTGGCGAGTTGGCCTCTATGTCTCCGTGGGACCTTTATATACATCTATAACGTAATATAACCTAACCTAACCCAACCTAACGTCTCGGCGGTAATATTTGAAAACATTCATGGCGATTCGGCATCTACGTCTCCGTGGGATCTTCATATACATCAATAACGTAATATAGCCTAACCTAACCCAATCTAACGTCTCGGCGGTAATATTTGAGAACATTCATGGCGATTTGGCATCTTCGTCTACGTGGGACCTTCATATACATCAATAACGTAATATAGCCTAACCTAACCCAACCTAACATTTCGGCGGTAATATTTGACATCATTCCTGACGAGTTGGCCTCTACGTCTCCGTTTGACCTTCATAAACTTCAATAACGTAATATAACGTAACCTAACCCAACCTAACATCTCGGCGGTAATATTTGAAAACATTCCTGGCGAGGTGGCCTCTACGTCACCGTGGGACCTTTATAGACATCCATAACGTAATATAACCTAACCTAACCCAACCTAACATCTCGGCGGTAATATTTGAAAACATTCATGGCGAGTTGGCATCTACGTCTCCGTGGTACATTTATATACGTCAATAACGTAATATAACCTAACCTAACCCAACCTAGCATTTCGGCGGTTATATTTGACGTCATTCCTGGGGAGTTGGCCTCTACGTCTCCGTTTGACCTTCATTAACATCAATAACGTAATATAACGTAACCTAACCCAGCCTATCATCTCGGAGGTAATATTTGACAACATTCCGGGCGAGTTGGCTGCTATGTCTCCGTGGAACCTTCATATACATCAATAACGAAATATAACATAACCTAACACAACCTAACATCTCGGCGGTAATATTTGAAAACATTCCTGGCGAGTTGGCTTCTCCGTCTCCGTGGGATCTTTTTATACATAAATAACGTAATATAACATAACCTAACCCAACCTAACATCTCGGCGGTAATATTTGAAAACATTCCTGGCGAGTTGGCTTCTCCGTCTCCGTGGGATCTTTTTATACATAAATAACGTAATATAACCTAACCTAACCCAACCTAACATCTCGGCGGTAATATTTGAAAACATACCTGGCGAGATGGACTCTACGTCTCCGTGGAACCTTCATATACATCAATAATGAAATATAACTTAACCTAACCCAACCTAACATCTCGGCGGTAATATTTGAAGACATTCCTGGCGTGTTGGCTTCTCCGTCACCGTGGGACCTTTATATACATCAATAACGTAATATAACCTAACCTAACCCAACCTAACGTCTCGGCGGTAATATTTGAAAACATTCATGGCGATTTGGCATCTACGTCTCCGTGGGACCTTCATATACATCAATAACGTAATATAGCCTAACATAACCCAACCTAACATTTCGGCGGTAATATTTGACATCATTCCTGACGAGTTGGCCTCTACGTCTCCGTTTGACCTTCATAAACATCAATAACGTAATATAACGTAACCTAACCCAACCTAACATCTCGGCGGTAATATTTGAAAACATTCCTGGCG
Organism: Xylocopa violacea; assembly: GCA_963969225.1. Classification (NCBI taxonomy): domain Eukaryota; kingdom Metazoa; phylum Arthropoda; class Insecta; order Hymenoptera; family Apidae; genus Xylocopa; species Xylocopa violacea. The sequence goes on along the minus strand of CAXAJV010000147.1, from coordinate 1,517,354 downwards.
AGGTGGCCTCTACGTCACCGTGGGACCTTTATAGACATCCATAACGTAATATAACCTAACCTAACCCAACCTAACATCTCGGCGGTAATATTTGAAAACATTCATGGCGAGTTAGCATCTACGTCTCCGTGGTACATTTATATACGTCAATAACGTAATATAACCTAACCTAACCCAACCTAGCATTTCGGCGGTTATATTTGACATCATTCCTGGGGAGTTGGCCTCTACGTCTCCGTTTGACCTTCATAAACATCAATAACGTAATATAACGTAACCTAACCCAGCCTATCATCTCGGCGGTAATATTTGACAACATACCTGGCGAGTTGGCCTCTGCGTCTCCGTGGAACCTTCATATACATCAATAACGAAATATAACATAACCTAACCCAACCTAACATCTCGGCGGTAATATTTGAAAACATTCCTGGCGAGTTGGATTCTCCGTCTCCGTGGGATCTTTTTATACATCAATAACGTAATATAACCTAACCTAACCCAACCTAACATCTCGGCGGTAATATTTGAAAACATACCTGGCGAGTTGGCCTCTACGTCTCCGTGGGACCTTTATATACAGCAATAACGTAATATAACCTAACCAGACCCAACCTAACGTCTCGGCGGTAATATTTGAAAACATTCATGGCGATTTGGCATCTACGTCTCCGTGGGACCTTCATATACATCAATAACGTAATATAGCCTAACCTAACCCAACCTAACATTTCGGCGGTAATATTTGACAACATACCTGGCGAGTTGGCCTCTGCGTCTCCGTGGAACCTTCATATACATCAATAACGAAATATAACCTAACCTAACCCAACCTAACATCTCGGCGGTAATATTTGAAATCATTCCTGGCGAGTTGGCATCTACGTCTCCGTGGGACCTTCATATACATCAATAACGTAATATAGCCTAACCTAACCCAACCTAACATTTCGGCGGTAATATTTGACAACATTCCTGGCGAGTTGGCTTCTCCGTCTCCGTGGGACGTTTATATACATCAATAACGTAATATAACGTAACCTAACCCAACCTATCATCCCGGCGGTAATATTTGATCACATTCCTGGTTTGTGGCCTCTACGTCTCCGCGGGACCTTTATATACATCTATAACGTGATATAACCTAACCTAACCCAACCTAACATTCCGGCGGTAATATTTGACAACATTCCTGGCGAGTTGGATTCTCCGTCTCCGTGGGACATTTATATACATCAATAACGTAATATAACCTAACCTAACCCAACCTAACATTCCGGCGGTAATATTTGACAACATTCCTGGCGAGTTGGATTCTCCGTCTCCGTGGGACCTTTATATACATCAATAACGTAATATAACCTAACCTAACCCAACCTTACATCTCGGCGGTAATATTTGACAACATACCTGGCGAGTTGGCCTCTACATCTCCGTGGAACCTTCATATACATCAATAATGAAATATAACCTAACCTAACCCAACCTAACATCTCGGCGGTAATATTTGAAGACATTCCTGGCGAGTTGGCTTCTCCGTCACCGTGGGACCTTTATATACATCAATAACGTAATATAACCTAACCTAACCCAACCTAACGTCTCGGCGGTAATATTTGACATCATTCCTGACGAGTTGGCATCTACGTCTCCGTGGGACCTTCATATACATCAATAACGTAATATAGCCTAACCTAACCCAACCTAACATTTCGGCGGTAATATTTGACAACATTCCTGGCGAGTTGGATTCTCCGTCTCCGTGGGACATTTATATACATCAATAACGTAATATAACGTAACCTAACCCAACCTATCATCCCGGCGGTAATATTTGATCACATTCCTGGTTTGTGGCCTCTGCGTCTCCGCGGGACCTTTATATACATCTATAACGTGATATAACCTAACCTAACCCAACCTAACATTCCGGCGGTAATATTTGACAACATTCCTGGCGAGTTGGATTCTCCGTCTCCGTGGGACATTTATATACATCAATAACGTAATATAATCTAACCTAACCCAACCTAACATTCCGGCGGTAATATTTGACAACATTCCTGGCGAGTTGGATTCTCCGTCTCCGTGGGACCTTTATATACATCAATAACGTAATATAACCTAACCTAACCCAACCTTACATCTCGGCGGTAATATTTGACAACATACCTGGCGAGTTGGCCTCTACATCTCCGTGGAACCTTCATATACATCAATAATGAAATATAACCTAACCTAACCCAACCTAACATCTCGGCGGTAATATTTGAAGACATTCCTGGCGAGTTGGCTTCTCCGTCACCGTGGGACCTTTATATACATCAATAACGTAATATAACCTAACCTAACCCAACCTAACGTCTCGGCGGTAATATTTGACATCATTCCTGACGAGTTGGCCTCTACGTCTCCGTTTGACCTTCATAAACATCAATAACGTAATATAACGTAACCTAACCCAACCTAACATCTCGGCGGTAATATTTGAAAACATTCCTGGCGAGGTGGCCTCTACGTCACCGTGGTACCTTTATAGACATCCATAACGTAATATAACCTAACCTAACCCAACCTAACATCTCGGCGGTAATATTTGAAAACATTCATGGCGAGTTAGCATCTACGTCTCCGTGGTACATTTATATACGTCAATAACGTAATATAACCTAACCTAACCCAACCTAGCATTTCGGCGGTTATATTTGACATCATTCCTGGGGAGTTGGCCTCTACGTCTCCGTTTGACCTTCATAAACATCAATAACGTAATATAACGTAACCTAACCCAGCCTATCATCTCGGCGGTAATATTTGACAACATTCCTGGCGAGTTGGCCTCTATGTCTCCGTGGGACCTTTATATACATCTATAACGTAATATAACCTAACCTAACCCAACCTAACGTCTCGGCGGTAATATTTTTCAACATTCCTGGCGAGTTGGCTTCTCCGTCTCCGTGGGACATTTATATACATCAATAACGTAATATAACGTAACCTAACCCACCCTAACATCTCGGCGGTAATATTAGACAACATACCTGGCGAGTTGGCCTCTGCGTCTCCGTGGAACCTTCATATACATCAATAACGAAATATAACATAACCTAACCCAACCTAACATCTCGGCGGTAATATTTGAAAACATTCCTGGCGAGTTGGATTCTCCGTCTCCGTGGGATCTTTTTATACATAAATAACGTAATATAACCTAACCTAACCCAACCTAACATCTCGGCGGTAATATTTGAAAACATACCTGGCGAGTTGGCCTCTACGTCTCCGTGGGACCTTTATATACATCAATAACGTAATATAACCTAACCAGACCCAACCTAACGTCTCGGCGGTAATATTTGAAAACATTCATGGCGATTTGGCATCTACGTCTCCGTGGGACCTTCATATACATCAATAACGTAATATAGCCTAACCTAACCCAACCTAACATTTCGGCGGTAATATTTGACAACATACCTGGCGAGTTGGCCTCTGCGTCTCCGTGGAACCTTCATATACATCAATAACGAAATATAACCTAACCTAACCCAACCTAACATCTCGGCGGTAATATTTGAAATCATTCCTGGCGAGTTGGCATCTACGTCTCCGTGGGACCTTCATATACATCAATAACGTAATATAGCCTAACCTAACCCAACCTAACATTTCGGCGGTAATATTTGACAACATTCCTGGCGAGTTGGCTTCTCCGTCTCCGTGGGACGTTTATATACATCAATAACGTAATATAACGTAACCTAACCCAACCTATCATCCCGGCGGTAATATTTGATCACATTCCTGGTTTGTGGCCTCTACGTCTCCGCGGGACCTTTATATACATCTATAACGTGATATAACCTAACCTAACCCAACCTAACATTCCGGCGGTAATATTTGACAACATTCCTGGCGAGTTGGATTCTCCGTCTCCGTGGGACATTTATATACATCAATAACGTAATATAACCTAACCTAACCCAACCTAACATTCCGGCGGTAATATTTGACAACATTCCTGGCGAGTTGGATTCTCCGTCTCCGTGGGACCTTTATATACATCAATAACGTAATATAACCTAACCTAACCCAACCTTACATCTCGGCGGTAATATTTGACAACATACCTGGCGAGTTGGCCTCTACATCTCCGTGGAACCTTCATATACATCAATAATGAAATATAACCTAACCTAACCCAACCTAACATCTCGGCGGTAATATTTGAAGACATTCCTGGCGAGTTGGCTTCTCCGTCACCGTGGGACCTTTATATACATCAATAACGTAATATAACCTAACCTAACCCAACCTAACGTCTCGGCGGTAATATTTGACATCATTCCTGACGAGTTGGCATCTACGTCTCCGTGGGACCTTCATATACATCAATAACGTAATATAGCCTAACCTAACCCAACCTAACATTTCGGCGGTAATATTTGACAACATTCCTGGCGAGTTGGATTCTCCGTCTCCGTGGGACATTTATATACATCAATAACGTAATATAACGTAACCTAACCCAACCTATCATCCCGGCGGTAATATTTGATCACATTCCTGGTTTGTGGCCTCTACGTCTCCGCGGGACCTTTATATACATCTATAACGTGATATAACCTAACCTAACCCAACCTAACATTCCGGCGGTAATATTTGACAACATTCCTGGCGAGTTGGATTCTCCGTCTCCGTGGGACATTTATATACATCAATAACGTAATATAATCTAACCTAACCCAACCTAACATTCCGGCGGTAATATTTGACAACATTCCTGGCGAGTTGGATTCTCCGTCTCCGTGGGACCTTTATATACATCAATAACGTAATATAACCTAACCTAACCCAACCTTACATCTCGGCGGTAATATTTGACAACATACCTGGCGAGTTGGCCTCTACATCTCCGTGGAACCTTCATATACATCAATAATGAAATATAACCTAACCTAACCCAACCTAACATCTCGGCGGTAATATTTGAAGACATTCCTGGCGAGTTGGCTTCTCCGTCACCGTGGGACCTTTATATACATCAATAACGTAATATAACCTAACCTAACCCAACCTAACGTCTCGGCGGTAATATTTGACATCATTCCTGACGAGTTGGCCTCTACGTCTCCGTTTGACCTTCATAAACATCAATAACGTAATATAACGTAGCCTAACCCAACCTAACATCTCGGCGGTAATATTTGTAAACATTCCTGGCGAGGTGGCCTCTACGTCACCGTGGGACCTTTATAGACATCCATAACGTAATATAACCTAACCTAACCCAACCTAACATCTCGGCGGTAATATTTGAAAACATTCATGGCGAGTTGGCATCTACGTCTCCGTGGTACATTTATATACGTCAATAACGTAATATAACCTAACCTAACCCAACCTAGCATTTCGGCGGTTATATTTGACATCATTCCTGGGGAGTTGGCCTCTACGTCTCCGTTTGACCTTCATAAACATCAATAACGTAATATAACGTAACCTAACCCAGCCTATCATCTCGGCGGTAATATTTGACAACATTCCTGGCGAGTTGGCCTCTATGTCTCCGTGGGACCTTTATATACATCTATAACGTAATATAACCTAACCTAACCCAACCTAACGTCTCGGCGGTAATATTTGACAACATTCCTGGCGAGTTGGCTTCTCCGTCTCCGTGGGACATTTATATACATCAATAACGTAATATAACGTAACCTAACCCAACCTAACATCTCGGCGGTAATATTTGACAACATACCTGGCGAGTTGGCCTCTGCGTCTCCGTGGAACCTTCATATACATCAATAACGAAATATAACATAACCTAACCCAACCTAACATCTCGGCGGTAATATTTGAAGACATTCCTTGCGAGTTGGCTTCTCCGTCTCCGTGGGATCTTTTTATACATCAATAACGTAATATAACCTAACCTAACACAACCTAACGTCTCGGCGGTAATATTTGAAAACATTCATGGCGATTTGGCATCTACGTCTCCGTGGGACCTTCATATACATCAATAACGTAATATAGCCTAACCTAACCCAACCTAACATTTCGGCGGTAATATTTGACATCATTCCTGACGAGTTGGCCTCTACGTCTCCGTTTGACCTTCATAAACTTCAATAACGTAATATAACGTAACCTAACCCAACCTAACATCTCGACGGTAATATTTGAAAACATTCCTGGCGAGGTGGCCTCTACGTCACCGTGGGACCTTTATAGACATCCATAACGTAATATAACCTAACCTAACCCAACCTAACATCTCGGCGGTAATATTTGAAAACATTCATGGCGAGTTGGCATCTACGTCTCCGTGGTACATTTATATACGTCAATAACGTAATATAACCTAACCTAACCCAACCTAGCATTTCGGCGGTTATATTTGACATCATTCCTGGGGAGTTGGCCTCTACGACTCCGTTTGACCTTCAGAAACATCAATAACGTAATATAACGTAACCTAACCCAGCCTATCATCTCGGAGGTAATATTTGACAACATTCCGGGCGAGTTGGCTGCTATGTCTCCGTGGAACCTTCATATACATCAATAATGAAATATAACATAACCTAACCCAACCTAACATCTCGGCGGTAATATTTGAAAACATTCCTGGCGAGTTGGCTTCTCCGTCTCCGTGGGATCTTTTTATACATAAATAACGTAATATAACCTAACCTAACCCAACCTAACATCTCGGCGGTAATATTTGAAAACATTTCTGGCGAGGTGGCCTCTACGTCACCGTGGGACCTTTATAGACATCCATAACGTAATATAACCTAACCTAACCCAACCTAACATCTCGGCGGTAATATTTGAAACCATTCATGGCGAGTTGGCATCTACGTCTCCGTGGTACATTTATATACGTCAATAACGTAATATAACCTAACCTAACCCAACCTAGCATTTCGGCGGTTATATTTGACATCATTCCTGGGGAGTTGGCCTCTACGTCTCCGTTTGACCTTCATAAACATCAATGACGTAATATAACGTAACCTAACCCAGCCTATCATCTCGGCGGTAATATTTGACAACATTCCTGGCGAGTTGGCCTCTATGTCTCCGTGGGACCTTTATATACATCTATAACGTAATATAACCTAACCTAACCCAACCTAACGTCTCGGCGGTAATATTTGACAACATTCCTGGCGAGTTGGCTTCTCCGTCTCCGTGGGACATTTATATACATCAATAACGTAATATAACGTAACCTAACCCAACCTAACATCACGGCGGTAATATTTGACAACATACCTGGCGAGTTGGCCTCTGCGTCTCCGTGGAACCTTCATATACATCAATAACGAAATATAACATAACCTAACCCAACCTAACATCTCGGCGGTAATATTTGAAAACATTCCTGGCGAGTTGGCTTCTCCGTCTCCGTGGGATCTTTTTATACATCAATAACGTAATATAACCTAACCTAACCCAACCTAACGTCTCGGCGGTAATATTTGAAAACATTCATGGCGATTTGGCATCTACGTCTCCGTGGGACCTTCATATACATCAATAACGTAATATAGCCTAACCTAACCCAACCTAACATTTCGGCGGTAATATTTGACATCATTCCTGACGAGTTGGCCTCTACGTCTCCGTTTGACCTTCATAAACTTCAATAACGTAATATAACGTAACCTAACCCAACCTAACATCTCGGCGGTAATATTTGAAAACATTCCTGGCGAGGTGGCCTCTACGTCACCGTGGGACCTTTATAGACATCCATAACGTAATATAACCTAACCTAACCCAACCTAACATCTCGGCGGTAATATTTGAAAACATTCATGGCGAGTTGGCATCTACGTCTCCGTGGTACATTTATATACGTCACTAACGTAATATAACCTAACCTAACCCAACCTAGCATTTCGGCGGTTATATTTGACATCATTCCTGGGGAGTTGGCCTCTACGTCTCCGTTTGACCTTCATAAACATCAATAACGTAATATAACGTAACCTAACCCAGCCTATCATCTCGGAGGTAATATTTGACAACATTCCGGGCGAGTTGGCTGCTATGTCTCCGTGGAACCTTCATATACATCAATAATGAAATATAACATAACCTAACCCAACCTAACATCTCGGCGGTAATATTTGAAAACATTCCTGGCGAGTTGGCTTCTCCGTCTCCGTGGGATCTTTTTATACATAAATAACGTAATATAACCTAACCTAACCCAACCTAACATCTCGGCGGTAATATTTGAAAACATTTCTGGCGAGGTGGCCTCTACGTCACCGTGGGACCTTTATAGACATCCATAACGTAATATAACCTAACCTAACCCAACCTAACATCTCGGCGGTAATATTTGAAAACATTCATGGCGAGTTAGCATCTACGTCTCCGTGGTACATTTATATACGTCAATAACGTAATATAACCTAACCTAACCCAACCTAGCATTTCGGCGGTTATATTTGACATCATTCCTGGGGAGTTGGCCTCTACGTCTCCGTTTGACCTTCATAAACATCAATAACGTAATATAACGTAACCTAACCCAACCTAACATCTCGGCGGAAATATTTGACAACATTCCTGGCGAGTTGGCCTCTATGTCTCCGTGGGACCTTTATATACATCTATAACGTAATATAACCTAACCTAACCCAACCTAACGTCTCGGCGGTAATATTTGACAACATTCCTGGCGAGTTGGCTTCTCCGTCTCCGTGGGACATTTATATACATCAATAACGTAATATAACGTAACCTAACCCACCCTAACATCTCGGCGGTAATATTTGACAACATAAATGGCGAGTTGGCCTCTGCGTCTCCGTGGAACCTTCATATACATCAATAACGAAATATAACATAACCTAACCCAACCTAACATCTCGGCGGTAATATTTGAAAACATTCCTGGCGAGTTGGATTCTCCGTCTCCGTGGGATCTTTTTATAGATAAATAACGTAATATAACCTAACCTAACCCAACCTAACATCTCGGCGGTAATATTTGAAAACATAACTGGCGAGTTGGCCTCTACGTCTCCGTGGGACCTTTATATACATCAATAACGTAATATAACCTAACCTGACCCAACCTAACGTCTCGGCGGTAATATTTGAAAACATTCATGGCGATTTGGCATCTACGTCTCCGTGGGACCTTCATATACATCAATAACGAAATATAACATAACCTAACCCAACCTAACATCTCGGCGGTAATATTTGAAAACATTCCTGGCGAGTTGGCTTCTCCGTCTCCGTGGGATCTTTTTATACATAAATAACGTAATATAACCTAACCTAACCCAACCTAACATCTCGGCGGTAATATTTGAAAACATACCTGGCGAGTTGGACTCTACGTCTCCGTGGAACCTTCATATACATCAATAATGAAATATAACTTAACCTAACCCAACCTAACATCTCGGCGGTAATATTTGAAGACATTCCTGGCGTGTTGGCTTCTCTGTCACCGTGGGACCTTTATATACATCAATAACGAAATATAACCTAACCTAACCCAACCTAACGTCTCGGCGGTAATATTTGACAACATTCCTGGCGAGTTGGCCTCTACGTCTCCGTGGGACCTTTATATACATCAATAACGTAATATAACCTAACCTGACCCAACCTAACGTCTCGGCGGTAATATTTGAAAACATTCATGGCGATTTGGCATCTACGTCTCCGTGGGACCTTCATATACATCAATAACGTAATATAGCCTAACCTAACCCAACCTAACATTTCGGCGGTAATATTTGACAACATACCTGGCGAGTTGGCCTCTGCGTCTCCGTGGAACCTTCATATACATCAATAACGAAATATAACCTAACCTAACCCAACCTAACATCTCGGCGGTAATATTTGAAAACATTCCTGGCGAGTTGGCATCTACGTCTCCGTGGGACCTTCATATACATCAATAACGTAATATAACGTAACCTAACCCAACCTATCATCCCGGCGGTAATATTTGATCACATTCCTGGTTTGTGGCCCCTACGTCTCCGCGGGACCTTTATATACATCTATAACGTGATATAACCTAACCTAACCCAACCTAACATTCCGGCGGTAATAGTTGACAACATTCCTGGCGAGTTGGATTCTCCGTCTCCGTGGGACATTTATATACATCAATAACGTAATATAACCTAACCTAACCCAACCTAACATTCCGGCGGTAATATTTGACAACATTCCTGGCGAGATGGATTCTCCGTCTCCGTGGGACCTTTATATACATCAATAACGTAATATAACCTAACCTAACCCAACCTTACATCTCGGCGGTAATATTTGACAACATACCTGGCGACTTGGCCTCTACATCTCCGTGGAACCTTCATATACATCAATAATGAAATATAACCTAACCTAACCCAACCTAACATCTCGGCGGTAATATTTGAAGACATTCCTGGCGAGTTGGCTTCTCCGTCACCGTGGGACCTTTATATACATCAATAACGTAATATAACCTAACCTAACCCAACCTAACGTCTCGGCGGTAATATTTGACATCATTCCTGACGAGTTGGCCTCTACGTCTCCGTTTGACCTTCATAAACATCAATAACGTAATATAACGTAGCCTAACCCAACCTAACATCTCGGCGGTAATATTTGTAAACATTCCTGGCGAGGTGGCCTCTACGTCACCGTGGGACCTTTATAGACATCCATAACGTAATATAACCTAACCTAACCCAACCTAACATCTCGGCGGTAATATTTGAAAACATTCATGGCGAGTTGGCATCTACGTCTCCGTGGTACATTTATATACGTCAATAACGTAATATAACCTAACCTAACCCAACCTAGCATTTCGGCGGTTATATTTGACATCATTCCTGGGGAGTTGGCCTCTACGTCTCCGTTTGACCTTCATAAACATCAATAACGTAATATAACGTAACCTAACTCAGCCTATCATCTCGGAGGTAATATTTGACACATTCCGGGCGAGTTGGCTGCTATGTCTCCGTGGAACCTTCATATACATCAATAATGAAATATAACATAACCTAACCCAACCTAACATCTCGGCGGTAATATTTGAAAACATTCCTGGCGAGTTGGCTTCTCCGTCTCCGTGGGATCTTTTTATACATAAATAACGTAATATAACCTAACCTAACCCAACCTAACATCTCGGCGGTAATATTTGAAAACATACCTGGCGAGTTGGACTCTACGTCTCCGTGGGACCTTTATATACATCAATAACGTAATATAACGTAACCTAACCCAACCTAACATCTCGGCGGTAATATTTGACAACATACCTGGCGAGTTGGCCTCTGCGTCTCCGTGGAACCTTCATATACATCAATAACGAAATATAACCTAACCTATCCCAACCTAACATCTCGGCGGTAATATTTGAAAACATTCCTGGCGAGTTGGCATCTACGTCTCCGTGGGACCTTCATATACATCAATAACGTAATATAACCTAACCTAAACCAACCTAGCATTTCGGCGGTTATATTTGACATCATTCCTGGGGAGTTGGCCTCTACGTCTCCGTTTGACCTTCATAAACATCAATAACGTAATATAACGTAACCTGACCCAGCCTATCATCTCGGCGGTAATATTTGACAACATTCCTGGCGAGTTGGCCTCTATGTCTCGTGGGACCTTTATATACATCTATAACGTAATATAACGTAACCTAACCCAACCTAACATCTCGGCGGTAATATTTGAAAACATTCCTGGCGAGGTGGCCTCTACGTCACCGTGGGACCTTTATAGACATCCATAACGTAATATAACCTAACCTAACCCAACCTAACATCTCGGCGGTAATATTTGACATCATTCCTGGGGAGTTGGCCTCTACGTCTCCGTTTGACCTTCATAAACATCAATAACGTAATATAACGTAACCTAACCCAGCCTATCATCTCGGAGGTAATATTTGACAACATTCCGGGCGAGTTGGCTGCTATGTCTCCGTGGAACCTTCATATACATCAATAATGAAATATAACCTAACCTAACCGAACCAAGCATTTCGGCGGTTATATTTGACATCATTCCTGGGGAGTTGGCCTCTACGTCTCCGTTTGACCTTCATAAACATCAATAACGTAATATAACGTAACCTAACCCAGCCTATCATCTCGGCGGTAATATTTGACAACATTCCTGGCGAGTTGGCCTCTATGTCTCCGTGGGACCTTTATATACATCTATAACGTAATATAACCTAACCTAACCCAACCTAACGTCTCGGCGGTAATATTTGACAACATTCCTGGCGAGTTGGCTTCTCCGTCTCCGTGGGACATTTATATACATCAATAACGTAATATAACGGAACCTAACCCACCCTAACATCTCGGCGGTAATATTTGACAACATACCTGGCGAGTTGGCCTCTGCGTCTCCGTGGAACCTTCATATACATCAATAACGAAATATAACATAACCTAACCCAACCTAACATCTCGGCGGTAATATTTGAAAACATTCCTGGCGAGTTGGATTCTCCGTCTCCGTGGGATCTTTTTATAGATAAATAACGTAATATAACCTAACCTAACCCAACCTAACATTCCGGCGGTAATATTTGACAACATTCCTGGCGAGATGGATTCTCCGTCTCCGTGGGACCTTTATATACATCAATAACGTAATATAACCTAACCTAACCCAACCTTACATCTCGGCGGTAATATTTGACAACATACCTGGCGACTTGGCCTCTACATCTCCGTGGAACCTTCATATACATCAATAATGAAATATAACCTAACCTAACCCAACCTAACATCTCGGCGGTAATATTTGAAGACATTCCTGTCGAGTTGGCTTCTCCGTCACCGTGGGACCTTTATATACATCAATAACGTAATATAACCTAACCTAACCCAACCTAACGTCTCGGCGGTAATATTTGACATCATTCCTGACGAGTTGGCCTCTACGTCTCCGTTTGACCTTCATAAACATCAATAACGTAATATAACGTAGCCTAACCCAACCTAACATCTCGGCGGTAATATTTGTAAACATTCCTGGCGAGGTGGCCTCTACGTCACCGTGGGACCTTTATAGACATCCATAGCGTAATATAACCTAACCTAACCCAACCTAACATCTCGGCGGTAATATTTGAAAACATTCATGGCGAGTTGGCATCTACGTCTCCGTGGTACATTTATATACGTCAATAACGTAATATAACCTAACCTAACCCAACCTAGCATTTCGGCGGTTATATTTGACATCATTCCTGGGGAGTTGGCCTCTACGTCTCCGTTTGACCTTCATAAACATCAATAACGTAATATAACGTAACCTGACCCAGCCTATCATCTCGGCGGTAATATTTGACAACATTCCTGGCGAGTTGGCCTCTATGTCTCCGTGGGACCTTTATATACATCTATAACGTAATATAACGTAACCTAACCCAACCTAACATCTCGGCGGTAATATTTGAAAACATTCCTGGCGAGGTGGCCTCTACGTCACCGTGGGACCTTTATAGACATCCATAACGTAATATAACCTAACCTAACCCAACCTAACATCTCGGCGGTAATATTTGAAAACATTCATGGCGAGTTGGCATCTACGTCTCCGTGGTACATTTATATACGTCAATAACGTAATATAACCTAACCTAACCCAACCTAGCTTTTCGGCGGTTATATTTGACATCATTCCTGGGGAGTTGGCCTCTACGTCTCCGTTTGACCTTCATAAACATCAATAACGTAATATAACGTAACCTAACTCAGCCTATCATCTCGGAGGTAATATTTGACACATTCCGGGCGAGTTGGCTGCTATGTCTCCGTGGAACCTTCATATACATCAATAATGAAATATAACATAACCTAACCCAACCTAACATCTCGGCGGTAATATTTGAAAACATTCCTGGCGAGTTGGCTTCTCCGTCTCCGTGGGATCTTTTTATACATAAATAACGTAATATAACCTAACCTAACCCAACCTAACATCTCGGCGGTAATATTTGAAAACATACCTGGCGAGTTGGACTCTACGTCTCCGTGGGACCTTTATATACATCAATAACGTAATATAACGTAACCTAACCCAACCTAACATCTCGGCGGTAATATTTGACAACATACCTGGCGAGTTGGCCTCTGCGTCTCCGTGGAACCTTCATATACATCAATAACGAAATATAACCTAACCTATCCCAACCTAACATCTCGGCGGTAATATTTGAAAACATTCCTGGCGAGTTGGCATCTACGTCTCCGTGGGACCTTCATATACATCAATAACGTAATATAACCTAACCTAAACCAACCTAGCATTTCGGCGGTTATATTTGACATCATTCCTGGGGAGTTGGCCTCTACGTCTCCGTTTGACCTTCATAAACATCAATAACGTAATATAACGTAACCTGACCCAGCCTATCATCTCGGCGGTAATATTTGACAACATTCCTGGCGAGTTGGCCTCTATGTCTCCGTGGGACCTTTATATACATCTATAACGTAATATAACGTAACCTAACCCAACCTAACATCTCGGCGGTAATATTTGAAAACATTCCTGGCGAGGTGGCGTCTACGTCTCCGTGGGACCTTCATATACATCAATAACGTAATATAACCTAACCTAAACCAACCTAGCATTTCGGCGGTTATATTTGACATCATTCCTGGGGAGTTGGCCTCTACGTCTCCGTTTGACCTTCATAAACATCAATAACGTAATATAACGTAACCTAACCCAGCCTATCATCTCGGAGGTAATATTTGACAACATTCCGGGCGAGTTGGCTGCTATGTCTCCGTGGAACCTTCATATACATCAATAATGAAATATAACATAACCTAACCCGACCTAACATCTCGGCGGTAATATTTGAAAACATTCCTGGCGAGTTGGCTTCTCCGTCTCCGTGGGATCTTTTTATACATAAATAACGTAATATAACCTAACCTAACCCAACCTAACATCTCGGCGGTAATATTTGAAAACATACCTGGCGAGTTGGACTCTACGTCTCCGTGGGACCTTTATATACATCAATAACGTAATATAACGTAACCTAACCCAACCTAACATCTCGGCGGTAATATTTGACAACATACCTGGCGAGTTGGCCTCTGCGTCTCCGTGGAACCTTCATATACATCAATAACGAAATATAACCTAACCTATCCCAACCTAACATCTCGGCGGTAATATTTGAAAACATTCCTGGCGAGTTGGCATCTACGTCTCCGTGGGACCTTCATATACATCAATAACGTAATATAACCTAACCTAAACCAACCTAGCATTTCGGCGGTTATATTTGACATCATTCCTGGGGAGTTGGCCTCTACGTCTCCGTTTGACCTTCATAAACATCAATAACGTAATATAACGTAACCTGACCCAGCCTATCATCTCGGCGGTAATATTTGACAACATTCCTGGCGAGTTGGCCTCTATGTCTCCGTGGGACCTTTATATACATCTATAACGTAATATAACGTAACCTAACCCAACCTAACATCTCGGCGGTAATATTTGAAAACATTCCTGGCGAGGTGGCGTCTACGTCACCGTGGGACCTTTATAGACATCCATAACGTAATATAACCTAACCTAACCCAACCTAACATCTCGGCGGTAATATTTGACATCATTCCTGGGGAGTTGGCCTCTACGTCTCCGTTTGACCTTCATAAACATCAATAACGTAATATAACGTAACCTAACCCAGCCTATCATCTCGGAGGTAATATTTGACAACATTCCGGGCGAGTTGGCTGCTATGTCTCCGTGGAACCTTCATATACATCAATAATGAAATATAACATAACCTAACCCGACCTAACATCTCGGCGGTAATATTTGAAAACATTCCTGGCGAGTTGGCTTCTCCGTCTCCGTGGGATCTTTTTATACATAAATAACGTAATATAACCTAACCTAACCCAACCTAACATCTCGGCGGTAATATTTGAAAACATACCTGGCGAGTTGGACTCTACGTCTCCGTGGAACCTTCATATACATCAATAATGAAATATAACTTAACCTAACCCAACCTAACATCTCGGCGGTAATATTTGAAGACATTCCTGGCGTGTTGGCTTCTCTGTCACCGTGGGACCTTTATATACATCAATAACGTAATATAACCTAACCTAACCCAACCTAACGCCTCGGCGGTAATATTTGACAACATTCCTGGCGAGTTGGCTTCTCCGTCTCCGTGGGACATTTATATACATCAATAACGTAATATAACCTAACCTAACCCACCCTAACATCTCGGCGGTAATATTTGACAACATACCTGGCGAGTTGGCCTCTGCGTCTCCGTGGAACCTTCATATACATCAATAACGAAATATAACATAACCTAACCCAACTTAACATCTCGGCGGTAATATTTGAAAACATTCCTGGCGAGTTGGATTCTCCGTCTCCGTGGGATCTTTTTATAGATAAATAACGTAATATAACCTAACCTAACCCAACCTAACATCTCGGCGGTAATATTTGAAAACATACCTGGCGAGTTGGCCTCTACGTCTCCGTGGGACCTTTATATACATCAATAACGTAATATAACCTAACCTGACCCAACCTAACGTCTCGGCGGTAATATTTGAAAACATTCATGGCGATTTGGCATCTACGTCTCCGTGGGACCTTCATATACATCAATAACGTAATATAGCCTAACCTAACCCAACCTAACATTTCGGCGGTAATATTTGACAACATACCTGGCGAGTTGGCCTCTGCGTCTCCGTGGAACCTTCATATACATCTATAACGTGATATAACCTAACCTAACCCAACCTAACATTCCGGCGGTAATATTTGACAACATTCCTGGCGAGTTGGATTCTCCGTCTCCGTGGGACATTTATATACATCAATAACGTAATATAACCTAACCTAACCCAACCTAACATTCCGGCGGTAATATTTGACAACATTCCTGGCGAGATGGATTCTCCGTCTCCGTGGGACCTTTATATACATCAATAACGTAATATAGCCTAACCTAACCCAACCTTACATCTCGGCGGTAATATTTGACAACATACCTGGCGAGTTGGCTTCTACATCTCCGTGCAACCTTCATATACATCAATAATGAAATATAACCTAACCTAACCCAACCTAACATCTCGGCGGTAATATTTGAAGACATTCCTGGCGAGTTGGCTTCTCCGTCACCGTGGGACCTTTATATACATCAATAACGTAATATAACCTAACCTAACACAACCTAACGTCTCGGCGGTAATATTTGACATCATTCCTGACGAGTTGGCCTCTACGTCTCCGTTTGACCTTCATAAACATCAATAACGTAATATAACGTAGCCTAACCCAACCTAACATCTCGGCGGTAATATTTGAAAACATACCTGGCGAGTTGGCCTCTACGTCTCCGTGGGACCTTTATATACATCAATAACGTAATATAACCTAACCTGACCCAACCTAACGTCTCGGCGGTAATATTTGAAAACATTCATGGCGATTTGGCATCTACGTCTCCGTGGGACCTTCATATACATCAATAACGTAATATAGCCTAACCTAACCCAACCTAACATTTCGGCGGTAATATTTGACAACATACCTGGCGAGTTGGCCTCTGCGTCTCCGTGGAACCTTCATATACATCTATAACGTGATATAACCTAACCTAACCCAACCTAACATTCCGGCGGTAATATTTGACAACATTCCTGGCGAGTTGGATTCTCCGTCTCCGTGGGACATTTATATACATCAATAACGTAATATAACCTAACCTAACCCAACCTAACATTCCGGCGGTAATATTTGACAACATTCCTGGCGAGATGGATTCTCCGTCTCCGTGGGACCTTTATATACATCAATAACGTAATATAGCCTAACCTAACCCAACCTTACATCTCGGCGGTAATATTTGACAACATACCTGGCGAGTTGGCTTCTACATCTCCGTGCAACCTTCATATACATCAATAATGAAATATAACCTAACCTAACCCAACCTAACATCTCGGCGGTAATATTTGAAGACATTCCTGGCGAGTTGGCTTCTCCGTCACCGTGGGACCTTTATATACATCAATAATGTAATATAACCTAACCTAACACAACCTAACGTCTCGGCGGTAATATTTGACATCATTCCTGACGAGTTGGCCTCTACGTCTCCGTTTGACCTTCATAAACATCAATAACGTAATATAACGTAGCCTAACCCAACCTAACATCTCGGCGGTAATATTTGTAAACATTCCTGGCGAGGTGGCCTCTACGTCACCGTGGGACCTTTACAGACATCCATAGCGTAATATAACCTAACCTAACCCAACCTAACATCTCGGCGGTAATATTTGAAAACATTCATGGCGAGTTGGCATCTACGTCTCCGTGGTACATTTATATACGTCAATAACGTAATATAACCTAACCTAACCCAACCTAGCATTTCGGCGGTTATATTTGACATCATTCCTGGGGAGTTGGCCTCTACGTCTCCGTTTGACCTTCATAAACATCAATAACGTAATATAACGTAACCTGACCCAGCCTATCATCTCGGCGGTAATATTTGACAACATTCCTGGCGAGTTGGCCTCTATGTCTCCGTGGGACCTTTATATACATCTATAACGTAATATAACGTAACCTAACCCAACCTAACATCTCGGCGGTAATATTTGAAAACATTCCTGGCGAGGTGGCCTCTACGTCACCGTGGGACCTTTATAGACATCCATAACGTAATATAACCTAACCTAACCCAACCTAACATCTCGGCGGTAATATTTGAAAACATTCATGGCGAGTTGGCATCTACGTCTCCGTGGTACATTTATATACGTCAATAACGTAATATAACCTAACCTAACCCAACCTAGCATTTCGGCGGTTATATTTGACATCATTCCTGGGGAGTTGGCCTCTACGTCTCCGTTTGACCTTCATAAACATCAATAACGTAATATAACGTAACCTAACTCAGCCTATCATCTCGGAGGTAATATTTGACAACATTCCGGGCGAGTTAGCTGCTATGTCTCCGTGGAACCTTCATATACATCAATAATGAAATATAACATAACCTAACCCAACCTAACATCTCGGCGGTAATATTTGAAAACATTCATGGCGAGTTGGCATCTACGTCTCCGTGGTACATTTATATACGTCAATAACGTAATATAACCTAACCTAACCCAACCTAGCATTTCGGCGGTTATATTTGACATCATTCCTGGGGAGTTGGCCTCTACGTCTCCGTTTGACCTTCATAAACATCAATAACGTAATATAACGTAACCTGACCCAGCCTATCATCTCGGCGGTAATATTTGACAACATTCCTGGCGAGTTGGCCTCTATGTCTCCGTGGGACCTTTATATACATCTATAACGTAATATAACGTAACCTAACCCAACCTAACATCTCGGCGGTAATATTTGAAAACATTCCTGGCGAGGTGGCCTCTACGTCACCGTGGGACCTTTATAGACATCCATAACGTAATATAACCTAACCTAACCCAACCTAACATCTCGGCGGTAATATTTGAAAACATTCATGGCGAGTTGGCATCTACGTCTCCGTGGTACATTTATATACGTCAATAACGTAATATAACCTAACCTAACCCAACCTAGCATTTCGGCGGTTATATTTGACATCATTCCTGGGGAGTTGGCCTCTACGTCTCCGTTTGACCTTCATAAACATCAATAACGTAATATAACGTAACCTAACTCAGCCTATCATCTCGGAGGTAATATTTGACAACATTCCTGGCGAGTTGGCCTCTATGTCTCCGTGGGACCTTTATATACATCTATAACGTAATATAACGTAACCTAACCCAACCTAACATCTCGGCGGTAATATTTGAAAACATTCCTGGCGAGGTGGCCTCTACGTCACCGTGGGACCTTTATAGACATCCATAACGTAATATAACCTAACCTAACCCAACCTAACATCTCGGCGGTAATATTTGAAAACATTCATGGCGAGTTGGCATCTACGTCTCCGTGGTACATTTATATACGTCAATAACGTAATATAACCTAACCTAACCCAACCTAGCATTTCGGCGGTTATATTTGACATCATTCCTGGGGAGTTGGCCTCTACGTCTCCGTTTGACCTTCATAAACATCAATAACGTAATATAACGTAACCTAACTCAGCCTATCATCTCGGAGGTAATATTTGACAACATTCCGGGCGAGTTGGCTGCTATGTCTCCGTGGAACCTTCATATACATCAATAATGAAATCTAACATAACCTAACCCAACCTAACATCTCGGCGGTAATATTTGAAAACATTCCTGGCGAGTTGGCTTCTCCGTCTCCGTGGGATCTTTTTATACATAAATAACGTAATATAACCTAACCTAACCCAACCTAACATCTCGGCCGTAATATTTGAAAACATACCTGGCGAGTTGGACTCTACGTCTCCGTGGGACCTTTATATACATCAATAACGTAATATAACGTAACCTAACCCAACCTAACATCTCGGCGGTAATATTTGACAACATACCTGTCGAGTTGGCCTCTGCGTCTCCGTGGAACCTTCATATACATCAATAACGAAATATAACCTAACCTATCCCAACCTAACATCTCGGCGGTAATATTTGAAAACATTCCTGGCGAGTTGGCATCTACGTCTCCGTGGGACCTTCATATACATCAATAACGTAATATAACCTAACCTAACCCAACCTAGCATTTCGGCGGTTATATTTGACATCATTCCTGGGGAGTTGGCCTCTACGTCTCCGTTTGACCTTCATAAACATCAATAACGTAATATAACGTAACCTAACTCAGCCTATCATCTCGGAGGTAATATTTGACAACATTCCGGGCGAGTTAGCTGCTATGTCTCCGTGGAACCTTCATATACATCAATAATGAAATATAACATAACCTAACCCAACCTAACATCTCGGCGGTAATATTTGAGAACATTCATGGCGAGTTGGCATCTACGTCTCCGTGGTACATTTATATACGTCAATAACGTAATATAACCTAACCTAACCCAACCTAGCATTTCGGCGGTTATATTTGACATCATTCCTGGGGAGTTGGCCTCTACGTCTCCGTTTGACCTTCATAAACATCAATAACGTAATATAACGTAACCTGACCCAGCCTATCATCTCGGCGGTAATATTTGACAACATTCCTGGCGAGTTGGCCTCTATGTCTCCGTGGGACCTTTATATACATCTATAACGTAATATAACGTAACCTAACCCAACATAACATCTCGGCGGTAATATTTGAAAACATTCCTGGCGAGGTGGCCTCTACGTCACCGTGGGACCTTTATAGACATCCATAACGTAATATAACCTAACCTAACCCAACCTAACATCTCGGCGGTAATATTTGAAAACATTCATGGCGAGTTGGCATCTACGTCTCCGTGGTACATTTATATACGTCAATAACGTAATATAACCTAACCTAACCCAACCTAGCATTTCGGCGGTTATATTTGACATCATTCCTGGGGAGTTGGCCTCTACGTCTCCGTTTGACCTTCATAAACATCAATAACGTAATATAACGTAACCTAACTCAGCCTATCATCTCGGAGGTAATATTTGACAACATTCCGGGCGAGTTGGCTGCTATGTCTCCGTGGAACCTTCATATACATCAATAATGAAATCTAACATAACCTAACCCAACCTAACATCTCGGCGGTAATATTTGAAAACATTCCTGGCGAGTTGGCTTCTCCGTCTCCGTGGGATCTTTTTATACATAAATAACGTAATATAACCTAACCTAACCCAACCTAACATCTCGGCCGTAATATTTGAAAACATACCTGGCGAGTTGGACTCTACGTCTCCGTGGGACCTTTATATACATCAATAACGTAATATAACGTAACCTAACCCAACCTAACATCTCGGCGGTAATATTTGACAACATACCTGTCGAGTTGGCCTCTGCGTCTCCGTGGAACCTTCATATACATCAATAACGAAATATAACCTAACCTATCCCAACCTAACATCTCGGCGGTAATATTTGAAAACATTCCTGGCGAGTTGGCATCTACGTCTCCGTGGGACCTTCATATACATCAATAACGTAATATAACCTAACCTAACCCAACCTAGCATTTCGGCGGTTATATTTGACATCATTCCTGGGGAGTTGGCCTCTACGTCTCCGTTTGACCTTCATAAACATCAATAACGTAATATAACGTAACCTAACTCAGCCTATCATCTCGGAGGTAATATTTGACAACATTCCGGGCGAGTTAGCTGCTATGTCTCCGTGGAACCTTCATATACATCAATAATGAAATATAACCTAACCTAACCCAACCTAACATCTCGGCGGTAATATTTGAAAACATTCATGGCGAGTTGGCATCTACGTCTCCGTGGTACATTTATATACGTCAATAACGTAATATAACCTAACCTAACCCAACCTAGCATTTCGGCGGTTATATTTGACATCATTCCTGGGGAGTTGGCCTCTACGTCTCCGTTTGACCTTCATAAACATCAATAACGTAATATAACGTAACCTAACTCAGCCTATCATCTCGGAGGTAATATTTGACAACATTCCGGGCGAGTTGGCTGCTATGTCTCCGTGGAACCTTCATATACATCAATAATGAAATCTAACATAACCTAACCCAACCTAACATCTCGGCGGTAATATTTGAAAACATTCCTGGCGAGTTGGCTTCTCCGTCTCCGTGGGATCTTTTTATACATAAATAACGTAATATAACCTAACCTAACCCAACCTAACATCTCGGCCGTAATATTTGAAAACATACCTGGCGAGTTGGACTCTACGTCTCCGTGGGACCTTTATATACATCAATAACGTAATATAACGTAACCTAACCCAACCTAACATCTCGGCGGTAATATTTGACAACATACCTGTCGAGTTGGCCTCTGCGTCTCCGTGGAACCTTCATATACATCAATAACGAAATATAACCTAACCTATCCCAACCTAACATCTCGGCGGTAATATTTGAAAACATTCCTGGCGAGTTGGCATCTACGTCTCCGTGGGACCTTCATATACATCAATAACGTAATATAACCTAACCTAACCCAACCTAGCATTTCGGCGGTTATATTTGACATCATTCCTGGGGAGTTGGCCTCTACGTCTCCGTTTGACCTTCATAAACATCAATAACGTAATATAACGTAACCTAACTCAGCCTATCATCTCGGAGGTAATATTTGACAACATTCCGGGCGAGTTAGCTGCTATGTCTCCGTGGAACCTTCATATACATCAATAATGAAATATAACATAACCTAACCCAACCTAACATCTCGGCGGTAATATTTGAGAACATTCATGGCGAGTTGGCATCTACGTCTCCGTGGTACATTTATATACGTCAATAACGTAATATAACCTAACCTAACCCAACCTAGCATTTCGGCGGTTATATTTGACATCATTCCTGGGGAGTTGGCCTCTACGTCTCCGTTTGACCTTCATAAACATCAATAACGTAATATAACGTAACCTGACCCAGCCTATCATCTCGGCGGTAATATTTGACAACATTCCTGGCGAGTTGGCCTCTATGTCTCCGTGGGACCTTTATATACATCTATAACGTAATATAACGTAACCTAACCCAACCTAACATCTCGGCGGTAATATTTGAAAACATTCCTGGCGAGGTGGCCTCTACGTCACCGTGGGACCTTTATAGACATCCATAACGTAATATAACCTAACCTAACCCAACCTAACATCTCGGCGGTAATATTTGAAAACATTCATGGCGAGTTGGCATCTACGTCTCCGTGGGACCTTCATATACATCAATAACGTAATATAACCTAACATAACCCAACCTAGCATTTCGGCGGTTATATTTGACATCATTCCTGGGGAGTTGGCCTCTACGTCTCCGTTTGACCTTCATAAACATCAATAACGTAATATAACGTAACCTAACTCAGCCTATCATCTCGGAGGTAATATTTGACAACATTCCGGGCGAGTTAGCTGCTATGTCTCCGTGGAACCTTCATATACATCAATAATGAAATATAACATAACCTAACCCAACCTAACATCTCGGCGGTAATATTTGAAAACATTCATGGCGAGTTGGCATCTACGTCTCCGTGGTACATTTATATACGTCAATAACGTAATATAACCTAACCTAACCCAACCTAGCATTTCGGCGGTTAAATTTGACATCATTCCTGGGGAGTTGGCCCCTACGTCTCCGTTTGACCTTCATAAACATCAATAACGTAATATAACGTAACCTGACCCAGCCTATCATCTCGGCGGTAATATTTGACAACATTCCTGGCGAGTTGGCCTCTATGTCTCCGTGGGACCTTTATATACATCTATAACGTAATATAACGTAACCTAACCCAACCTAACATCTCGGCGGTAATATTTGAAAACATTCCTGGCGAGGTGGCCTCTACGTCACCGTGGGACCTTTATAGACATCCATAACGTAATATAACCTAACCTAACCCAACCTAACATCTCGGCGGTAATATTTGAAAACATTCATGGCGAGTTGGCATCTACGTCTCCGTGGTACATTTATATACGTCAATAACGTAATATAACCTAACCTAACCCAACCTAGCATTTCGGCGGTTATATTTGACATCATTCCTGGGGAGTTGGCCTCTACGTCTCCGTTTGACCTTCATAAACATCAATAACGTAATATAACGTAACCTAACTCAGCCTATCATCTCGGAGGTAATATTTGACAACATTCCGGGCGAGTTGGCTGCTATGTCTCCGTGGAACCTTCATATACATCAATAATGAAATCTAACATAACCTAACCCAACCTAACATCTCGGCGGTAATATTTGAAAACATTCCTGGCGAGTTGGCTTCTCCGTCTCCGTGGGATCTTTTTATACATAAATAACGTAATATAACCTAACCTAACCCAACCTAACATCTCGGCCGTAATATTTGAAAACATACCTGGCGAGTTGGACTCTACGTCTCCGTGGGACCTTTATATACATCAATAACGTAATATAACGTAACCTAACCCAACCTAACATCTCGGCGGTAATATTTGACAACATACCTGTCGAGTTGGCCTCTGCGTCTCCGTGGAACCTTCATATACATCAATAACGAAATATAACCTAACCTATCCCAACCTAACATCTCGGCGGTAATATTTGAAAACATTCCTGGCGAGGTGGCCTCTACGTCACCGTGGGACCTTTATAGACATCCATAACGTAATATAACCTAACCTAACCCAACCTAACATCTCGGCGGTAATATTTGACATCATTCCTGGGGAGTTGGCCTCTACGTCTCCGTTTGACCTTCATAAACATCAATAACGTAATATAACGTAACCTAACCCAGCCTATCATCTCGGAGGTAATATTTGACAACATTCCGGGCGAGTTGGCTGCTATGTCTCCGTGGAACCTTCATATACATCAATAATGAAATATAACATAACCTAACCCG
Source organism: Xylocopa violacea (assembly GCA_963969225.1). Taxonomy (NCBI): domain Eukaryota; kingdom Metazoa; phylum Arthropoda; class Insecta; order Hymenoptera; family Apidae; genus Xylocopa; species Xylocopa violacea. The sequence goes on along the minus strand of CAXAJV010000147.1, from coordinate 1,491,788 downwards.
ACCTAACATCTCGGCGGTAATATTTGAAAACATTCCTGGCGAGTTGGCTTCTCCGTCTCCGTGGGATCTTTTTATACATAAATAACGTAATATAACCTAACCTAACCCAACCTAACATCTCGGCGGTAATATTTGAAAACATACCTGGCGAGTTGGACTCTACGTCTCCGTGTAACCTTCATATACATCAATAATGAAATATAACTTAACCTAACCCAACCTAACATCTCGGCGGTAATATTTGAAGACATTCCTGGCGTGTTGGCTTCTCTGTCACCGTGGGACCTTTATATACATCAATAACGTAATATAACCTAACCTAACCCAACCTAACGTCTCGGCGGTAATATTTGACAACATTCCTGGCGAGTTGGCTTCTCCGTCTCCGTGGGACATTTATATACATCAATAACGTAATATAACGTAACCTAACCCACCCTAACATCTCGGCGGTAATATTTGACAACATACCTGGCGAGTTGGCCTCTGCGTCTCCGTGGAACCTTCATATACATCAATAACGAAATATAACATAACCTAACCCAACCTAACATCTCGGCGGTAATATTTGAAAACATTCCTGGCGAGTTGGATTCTCCGTCTCCGTGGGATCTTTTTATAGATAAATGACGTAATATAACCTAACCTAACCCAACCTAACATCTCGGCGGTAATATTTGAAAACATACCTGGCGAGTTGGCCTCTACGTCTCCGTGGGACCTTTATATACATCAATAACGTAATATAACCTAACCTGACCCAACCTAACGTCTCGGCGGTAATATTTGAAAACATTCATGGCGATTTGGCATCTACGTCTCCGTGGGACCTTCATATACATCAATAACGTAATATAGCCTAACCTAACCCAACCTAACATTTCGGCGGTAATATTTGGCAACATACCTGGCGAGTTGGCCTCTGCGTCTCCGTGGAACCTTCATATACATCAATAACGAAATATAACCTAACCTAACCCAACCTAACATCTCGGCGGTAATATTTGAAAACATTCCTGGCGAGTTGGCATCTGCGTCTCCGTGGGACCTTCATATACGTCAATAACGTAATATAGCCTAACCTAACCCAACCTAACATTTCGGCGGTAATATTTGACAACATTCCTGGCGAGTTGGCTTCTCCGTCTCCGTGGGACATTTATATACATCAATAACGTAATATAACGTAACCTAACCCAACCTATCATCCCGGCGGTAATATTTGATCACATTCCTGGTTTGTGGCCTCTACGTCTCCGCGGGACCTTTATATACATCTATAACGTGATATAACCTCACCTAACCCAACCTAACATTCCGGCGGTAATATTTGACAACATTCCTGGCGAGTTGGATTCTCCGTCTCCGTGGGACATTTATATACATCAATAACGTAATATAACCTAACCTAACCCAACCTAACATTCCGGCGGTAATATTTGACAACATTCCTGGCGAGATGGATTCTCCGTCTCCGTGGGACCTTTATATACATCAATAACGTAATTAAACCTAACCTAACCCAACCTTACATCTCGGCGGTAATATTTGACAACATACCTGGCGAGTTGGCTTCTACATCTCCGTGGAACCTTCATATACATCAATAATGAAATATAGCCTAACCTAACCCAACCTAACATCTCGGCGGTAATATTTGAAGACATTCCTGGCGAGTTGGCTTCTCCGTCACCGTGGGACCTTTATATACATCAATAACGTAATATAACCTAACCTAACCCAACCTAACGTCTCGGCGGTAATATTTGACATCATTCCTGACGAGTTGGCCTCTACGTCTCCGTTTGACCTTCTTAAACATCAATAACGTAATATAACGTAGCCTAACCCAACCTAACATCTCGGCGGTAATATTTGTAAACATTCCTGGCGAGGTGGCCTCTACGTCACCGTGGGACCTTTATAGACATCCATAGCGTAATATAACCTAACCTAACCCAACCTAACATCTCGGCGGTAATATTTGAAAACATTCATGGCGAGTTGGCATCTATGTCTCCGTGGTACATTTATATACGTCAATAACGTAATATAACCTAACCTAACCCAACCTAGCATTTCGGCGGTTATATTTGACATCATTCCTGGGGAGTTGGCCTCTACGTCTCCGTTTGACCTTCATAAACATCAATAACGTAATATAACGTAACCTGACCCAGCCTATCATCTCGGCGGTAATATTTGACAACATTCCTGGCGAGTTGGCCTCTATGTCTCCGTGGGACCTTTATATACATCTATAACGTAATATAACGTAACCTAACCCAACCTAACATCTCGGCGGTAATATTTGAAAACATTCCTGGCGAGGTGGCCTCTACGTCATCGTGGGACCTTTATAGACATCCATAACGTAATATAACCTAACCTAACCCAACCTAACATCTCGGCGGTAATATTTGAAAACATTCATGGCGAGTTGGCATCTACGTCTCCGTGGTACATTTATATACGTCAATAACGTAATATAACCTAACCTAACCCAACCTAGCATTTCGGCGGTTATATTTGACATCATTCCTGGGGAGTTGGCCTCTACGTCTCCGTTTGACCTTCATAAACATCAATAACGTAATATAACGTAACCTAACTCAGCCTATCATCTCGGAGGTAATATTTGACAACATTCCGGGCGAGTTGGCTGCTATGTCTCCGTGGAACCTTCATATACATCAATAATGAAATATAACATAACCTAACCCAACCTAACATCTCGGCGGTAATATTTGAAAACATTCCTGGCGAGTTGGCTTCTCCGTCTCCGTGGGATCTTTTTATACATAAATAACGTAATATAACCTAACCTAAGCCAACCTAACATCTCGGCGGTAATATTTGAAAACATACCTGGCGAGTTGGACTCTACGTCTCCGTGGGACCTTTATATACATCAATAACGTAATATAACGTAACCTAACCCAACCTAACATCTCGGCGGTAATATTTGACAACATACCTGGCGAGTTGGCCTCTGCGTCTCCGTGGAACCTTCATATCCATCAATAACGAAATATAACATAACCTAACGCAACCTAACATCTCGGCGGTAATATTTGAAAACATTCCTGGCGAGTTGGCTTCTCCGTCTCCGTGGGATCTTTTTATACATAAATAACGTAATATAACCTAACCTAACCCAACCTAACATCTCGGCGGTAATATTTGAAAACATACCTGGCGAGTTGGACTCTACGTCTCCGTGGAACCTTCATATACATCAATAATGAAATATAACTTAACCTAACCCAACCTAACATCTCGGCGGTAATATTTGAAGACATTCCTGGCGTGTTGGCTTCTCTGTCACCGTGGGACCTTTATATACATCAATAACGTAATATAACCTAACCTAACCCAACCTAACGTCTCGGCGGTAATATTTGAAAACATTCATGGCGATTTGGTATCTACGTCTCCGTGGGACCTTCATATACATCAATAACGTAATATAGCCTAACATAACCCAACCTAACATTTCGGCGGTAATATTTGACAACATTCCTGGCGAGTTGGCTTCTCCGTCTCCGTGGGACATTTATATACATCAATAACGTAATATAACGTAACCTAACCCAACCTATCATCCCGGCGGTAATATTTGATCACATTCCTGGTTTGTGGCCTCTACGTCTCCGCGGGACCTTTATATACATCTATAACGTGATATAACCTAACCTAACCCAACCTAACATTCCGGCGGTAATATTTGACAACATTCCTGGCGAGTTGGATTCTCCGTCTCCGTGGGACATTTATATACATCAATAACGTAATATAACCTAACCTAACCCAACCTAACATTCCGGCGGTAATATTTGACAACATTCCTGGCGAGTTGGATTCTCCGTCTCCGTGGGACCTTTATATACATCAATAACGTAATATAACATAACCTAACCCAACCTTACATCTCGGCGGTAATATTTAACAACATACCTGGCGAGTTGGCCTCTACATCTCCGTGGAACCTTCATATACATCAATAATGAAATATAACCTAACCTAACCCAACCTAACATCTCGGCGGTAATATTTGAAGACATTCCTGGCGAGTTGGCTTCTCCGTCACCGTGGGACCTTTATATACATCAATAACGTAATATAACCTAACCTAACCCAACCTAACGTCTCGGCGGTAATATTTGACATCATTCCTGACGAGTTGGCCTCTACGTCTCCGTTTGACCTTCATAAACATCAATAACGTAATATAACGTAGCCTAACCCAACCTAACATCTCGGCGGTAATATTTGTAAACATTACGGGCGAGGTGGCCTCTACGTCACCGTGGGACCTTTATAGACATCCATAACGTAATATAACCTAACCTAACCCAACCTAACATCTCGGCGGTAATATTTGAAAACATTCCTGGCGAGTTGGCTTCTCCGTCTCCGTGGGATCTTTTTATACATAAATAACGTAATATAACCTAACCTAACCCAACCTAACATCTCGGCGGTAATATTTGAAAACATACCTGGCGAGTTGGCATCTACGTCTCCGTGGGACCTTCATATACATCAATAACGTAATATAGCCTAACCCAACCCAACCTAACATCTCGGCGGTAATATTTGAAAACATTCCTGGCGAGGTGGCCTCTACGTCATCGTGGGACCTTTATAGACATCCATAACGTAATATAACCTAACCTAACCCAACCTAACATCTCGGCGGTAATATTTGAAAACATTCATGGCGAGTTGGCATCTACGTCTCCGTGGTACATTTATATACGTCAATAACGTAATATAACCTAACCTAACCCAACCTAGCATTTCGGCGGTTATATTTGACATCATTCCTGGGGAGTTGGCCTCTACGTCTCCGTTTGACCTTCATAAACATCAATAACGTAATATAACGTAACCTAACTCAGCCTATCATCTCGGATGTAATATTTGACAACATTCCGGGCGAGTTGGCTGCTATGTCTCCGTGGAACCTTCATATACATCAATAATGAAATATAACATAACCTAACCCAACCTAACATCTCGGCGGTAATATTTGAAAACATTCCTGGCGAGTTGGCTTCTCCGTCTCCGTGGGATCTTTTTATACATAAATAACGTAATATAACCTAACCTAAGCCAACCTAACATCTCGGCGGTAATATTTGACAACATACCTGGCGAGTTGGCCTCTGCGTCTCCGTGGAACCTTCATATCCATCAATAACGAAATATAACATAACCTAACGCAACCTAACATCTCGGCGGTAATATTTGAAAACATTCCTGGCGAGTTGGCTTCTCCGTCTCCGTGGGATGTTTTTATACATAAATAACGTAATATAACCTAACCTAACCCAACCTAACATCTCGGCGGTAATATTTGAAAACATACCTGGCGAGTTGGACTCTACGTCTCCGTGGAACCTTCATATACATCAATAATGAAATATAACTTAACCTAACCCAACCTAACATCTCGGCGGTAATATTTGAAGACATTCCTGGCGTGTTGGCTTCTCTGTCACCGTGGGACCTTTATATACATCAATAACGTAATATAACCTAACCTAACCCAACCTAACGTCTCGGCGGTAATATTTGAAAACATTCATGGCGATTTGGCATCTACGTCTCCGTGGGACCTTCATATACATCAATAACGTAATATAGCCTAACATAACCCAACCTAACATTTCGGCGGTAATATTTGACAACATTCCTGGCGAGTTGGCTTCTCCGTCTCCGTGGGACATTTATATACATCAATAACGTAATATAACGTAACCTAACCCAACCTATCATCCCGGCGGTAATATTTGATCACATTCCTGGTTTGTGGCCTCTACGTCTCCGCGGGACCTTTATATACATCTATAACGTGATATAACCTAACCTAACCCAACCTAACATTCCGGCGGTAATATTTGACAACATTCCTGGCGAGTTGGATTCTCCGTCTCCGTGGGACATTTATATACATCAATAACGTAATATAACCTAACCTAACCCAACCTAACATTCCGGCGGTAATATTTGACAACATTCCTGGCGAGTTGGATTCTCCGTCTCCGTGGGACCTTTATATACATCAATAACGTAATATAACATAACCTAACCCAACCTTACATCTCGGCGGTAATATTTAACAACATACCTGGCGAGTTGGCCTCTACATCTCCGTGGAACCTTCATATACATCAATAATGAAATATAACCTAACCTAACCCAACCTAACATCTCGGCGGTAATATTTGAAGACATTCCTGGCGAGTTGGCTTCTCCGTCACCGTGGGACCTTTATATACATCAATAACGTAATATAACCTAACCTAACCCAACCTAACGTCTCGGCGGTAATATTTGACATCATTCCTGACGAGTTGGCCTCTACGTCTCCGTTTGACCTTCATAAACATCAATAACGTAATATAACGTAGCCTAACCCAACCTAACATCTCGGCGGTAATATTTGTAAACATTACGGGCGAGGTGGCCTCTACGTCACCGTGGGACCTTTATAGACATCCATAACGTAATATAACCTAACCTAACCCAACCTAACATCTCGGCGGTAATATTTGAAGACATTCCTGGCGAGTTGGCTTCTCCGTCACCGTGGGACCTTTATATACATCAATAACGTAATATAAACTAACCTAACCCAACCTAACATTTCGGCGGTAATATTAGACAACATTCCTGTCGAGTTGGATTCTCCATCTCCGTGGGATCTTTATAAACATCCATAACGTAATATAACCTAACCTGACCCAACCTAACGTCTCGGCGGTAATATTTGAAAACATTCATGGCGATTTGGCATCCACGTCTCCGTGGGACCTTCATATACATCAATAACGTAATATAGCCTAACCTAACCCAACCTAACATTTCGGCGGTAATATTTGACAACATACCTGGCGAGTTGGCCTCTGCGTCTCCGTGGAACCTTCATATACATCAATAACGAAATATAACCTAACCTAACCCAACCTAACATCTCGGCGGTAATATTTGAAAACATTCCTGGCGATTTGGCATCTACGTCACCGTGGGACCTTCATATACATCAATAACGTAATATAGCCTAACCTAACCCAACCTAACATTTCGGCGGTAATATTTGACAACATTCCTGGCGAGTTGGCTTCTCCGTCTCCGTGGGACCTTCATATACATCAATAACGTAATATAACCTAACCTAACCCAACCTAACATCTCGGCGGTAATATTTGAAGACATTCCTGGCGAGTTGGCTTCTCCGTCACCGTGGGACCTTTATATACATCAATAACGTAATATAACCTAACCTAAGCCAACCTAACGTCTCGGCGGTAATATTTGACATCATTCCTGACGAGTTGGCCTCTACGTCTCCGTTTGACCTTTATAAACATCAATAACGTAATATAACGTAGCCTAACCCAACCTAACATCTCGGCGGTAATATTTGTAAACATTACGGGCGAGGTGGCCTCTACGTCACCGTGGGACCTTTATAGACATCCATAACGTAATATAACCTAACCTAACCCAACCTAACATCTCGGCGGTAATATTTGAAAACATTCCTGGCGAGTTGGCTTCTCCGTCTCCGTGGGATCTTTTTATACATAAATAACGTAATATAACCTAACCTAACCCAACCTAACATCTCGGCGGTAATATTTGAAAACATACCTGGCGAGTTGGCATCTACGTCTCCGTGGGACCTTCATATACATCAATAACGTAATATAGCCTAACCCAACCCAACCTAACATTTCGGCGGTAATATTTGACAACATTCCTGGCGAGTTGGCTTCTCCGTCTCCGTGGGACCTTCATATACATCAATAACGTAATATAACCTAACCTAACCCAACCTAACATCTCGGCGGTAATATTTGAAGACATTCCTGGCGAGTTGGCTTCTCCGTCACCGTGGGACCTTTATATACATCAATAACGTAATATAAACTAACCTAACCCAACCTAACATTTCGGCGGTAATATTAGACAACATTCCTGTCGAGTTGGATTCTCCGTCTCCGTGGGATCTTTATAAACATCCATAACGTAATTTAACCTAACCTAACCCAACCTAACATCTCGGCGGTAATATTTGAAAACATTCATGGCGAGTTGGCATCCACGTCTCCGTGGGACCTTCATATACTTCAATAACGTAATATAGCCTAACCTAACCCAACCTAACATTTCGGCGGTAATATTTGACAACATTCCTGGCGAGTTGGCTTCTCCGTCTCCGTGGGACATTTATATACATCAATAACGTAATATAACCTAACCTAACCCAACCTAACATCTCGGCGGTAATATTTGACAACATACCTGGCGAGTTGGCCTCTGCGTCTCCGTGGAACCTTCATATACATCAATAACGAAATATAACCTAACCTAACCCAACGTAACATCTCGGCGGTAATATTTGAAAACATTCCTGGCGAGTTGGCTTCTCCGTCTCCGTGGGATCTTTTTATACATAAATAACGTAATATAACGTAACCTAACCCAGCCTATCATCTCGGCGGTAATATTTGACAACATTCCTGGCGAGTTGGCCTCTATGTCTCCGTGGGACCTTTATATATATCTATAACGTAATATAACCTAACCTAACCCAACCTAACGTCTCGGCGGTAATATTTGACAACATTCCTGGCGAGTTGGCTTCTCCGTCTCCGTGGGACATTTATATACATCAATAACGTAATATAACGTAACCTAACCCAACCTAACATCTCGGCGGTAATATTTGACAACATACCTGGCGAGTAGGCCTCTGCGTCTCCGTGGAACCTTCATATACATCAATAACGAAATATAACATAACCTAACCCAACCTAACATCTCGGCGGTAATATTTGAAAACATTCCTGGCGAGTTGGCTTCTCCGTCTCCGTGGGATCTTTTTATACATAAATAACGTAATATAACCTAACCTAACCCAACCTAACATCTCGGCGGTAATATTTGAAAACATACCTGGCGAGTTGGCCTCTACGTCTCCGTGGGACCTTTATATACATCAATAACGTAATATAACCTAACCTGACCCAACCTAACGTCTCGGCGGTAATATCTGAAAACATTCATGGCGATTTGGCATCTACGTCTCCGTGGGACCTTCATATACATCAATAACGTAATATAGCCTAACCTAACCCAACCTAACATTTCGGCGGTAATATTTGACAACATACCTGGCGAGTTGGCCTCTGCGTCTCCGTGGAACCTTCATATACATCAATAACGTAACATAACCTAACCTAACCCAACCTAACATCTCGGCGGTAATATTTGAAGACATTCCTGGCGAGTTGGCTTCTCCGTCACCGTGGGACCTTTATATACATCAATAAGGTAATATAAACTAACCTAACCCAACCGAACATTTCGGCGGTAATATTAGACAACATTCCTGTCGAGTTGGTTTCTCCGTCTCCGTGGGATCTTTATAGACATCCATAACGTAATATAACCTAACCTAACCCAACCTAACATCTCGGCGGTAATATTTGACAACATACCTGGCGAGTTGGCCTCTGCGTCTCCGTGGAACCTTCATATACATCAATAACGAAATATAACCTAACCTAACCCAACGTAACATCTCGGCGGTAATATTTGAAAACATTCCTGGCGAGTTGGCTTCTCCGTCTCCGTGGGATCTTTTTATACATCAATAACGTAATATAACCTAACCTAACCCAACCTTACATCTCGGCGGTAATATTTGACAACATACCTGGCGAGTTGGCCTCTACATCTCCGTGGAACCTTCATATACATCAATAATGAAATATAACCTAACCTAACCCAACCTAACATCTCGGCGGTAATATTTGAAGACATTCCTGGCGAGTTGGCTTCTCCGTCCCCGTGGGACCTTCATATACATCAATAACGTAATATAACGTAACCTAACCCAGCCTATCATCTCGGCGGTAATATTTGACAACATTCCTGGCGAGTTGGCCTCTATGTCTCCGTGGGACCTTTATATATATCTATAACGTAATATAACCTAACCTAACCCAACCTAACGTCTCGGCGGTAATATTTGACAACATTCCTGGCGAGTTGGCTTCTCCGTCTCCGTGGGACATTTATATACATCAATAACGTAATATAACGTAACCTAACCCAACCTAACATCTCGGCGGTAATATTTGACAACATACCTGGCGAGTTGGCCTCTGCGTCTCCGTGGAACCTTCATATACATCAATAACGAAATATAACATAACCTAACCCAACCTAACATCTCGGCGGTAATATTTGAAAACATTCCTGGCGAGTTGGCTTCTCCGTCTCCGTGGGATCTTTTTATACATAAATAACGTAATATAACCTAACCTAACCCAACCTAACATCTCGGCGGTAATATTTGAAAACATACCTGGCGAGTTGGCCTCTACGTCTCCGTGGGACCTTTATATACATCAATAACGTAATATAACCTAACCTGACCCAACCTAACGTCTCGGCGGTAATATCTGAAAACATTCATGGCGATTTGGCATCTACGTCTCCGTGGGACCTTCATATACATCAATAACGTAATATAGCCTAACCTAACCCAACCTAACATTTCGGCGGTAATATTTGACAACATACCTGGCGAGTTGGCCTCTGCGTCTCCGTGGAACCTTCATATACATCAATAACGAAATATAACCTAACCTAACCCAACCTAACATCTCGGCGGTAATATTTGAAAACATTCCTGGCGATTTGGCATCTACGTCTCCGTGGGACCTTCATATACATCAATAACGTAATATAGCCTAACCTAACCCAACCTAACATTTCGGCGGTAATATTTGACAACATTCCTGGCGAGTTGGCTTCTCCGTCTCCGTGGGACCTTTATATACATCAATAAGGTAATATAAACTAACCTAACCCAACCTAACATTTCGGCGGTAATATTAGACAACATTCCTGTCGAGTTCGTTTCTCCGTCTCCGTGGGATCTTTATAGACATCCATAACGTAATATAACCTAACCTAACCCAACCTAACATCTCGGCGGTAATATTTGAAAACATTCATGGCGAGTTGGCATCTACGTCTCCGTGGGACCTTCATATACTTCAATAACGTAATATAGCCTAACCTAACCCAACCTAACATTTCGGCGGTAATATTTGACAACATTCCTGGCGAGTTGGCTTCTCCGTCTCCGTGGGACATTTATATACATCAATAACGTAATATAACCTAACCTAACCCAACCTAACATCTCGGCGGTAATATTTGACAACATACCTGGCGAGTTGGCCTCTGCGTCTCCGTGGAACCTTCATATACATCAATAACGAAATATAACCTAACCTAACCCAACGTAACATCTCGGCGGTAATATTTGAAAACATTCCTGGCGAGTTGGCTTCTCCGTCTCCGTGGGATTTTTTATACATAAATAACGTAATATAACCTAACCTAACCCAACCTAACATCTCGGCGGTAATATTTGAAAACATACCTGGCGAGTTGGCTTCTCCGTCTCCGTGGGATCTTTTTATACATAAATAACGTAATATAACCTAACCTAACCCAACCTAACATCTCGGCGGTAATATTTGACAACATACCTGGCGAGTTGGCCTCTGCGTCTCCGTGGAACCTTCATATACATCAATAACGAAATATAACCTAACCTAACCCAACGTAACATATCGGCGGTAATATTTGAAAACATCCCTGGCGAGTTGGCCTCTACATCTCCGTTGAACCTTCATATACATCAATAATGAAATATAACCTAACCTAACCCAACCTAACATCTCGGCGGTAATATTTGAAAACATTCCTGGCGATGTGGCCTCTACATCACCGTGGGACCTTTATAGACATCCATAACGTAATATAACCTAACCTAACCCAACCTAACATCTCGGCGGTAATATTTGAAAAAATTCATGGCGAGTTGGCATCTACGTCTCCGTGGTACATTTATATACGTCAATAACGTAATATAACATAACCTAACCCAACCTAACATATCGGCGGTTATATTTGACATCATTCCTGGGGAGTTGGCCTCTACGTCTCCGTTTGACCTTCATAAACATCAATAACGTTATATAACGTAACCTAACCCAGCCTATCATCTCGGCGGTAATATTTGGCAACATTCCTGGCGGGTTGGCCTCTGTGTCTCCGTGGGACCTTTATATACATCTATAACGTAATATAACCTAACCTAACCCAACCTAACGTCTCGGCGGTAATATTTGAAAACATTCATGGCGATTTGGCACCTACGTCTCCGTGCGATCTTCATATACATCAATAACGTAATATAGCCTAACCTAACCCAACCTAACATTTCGGCGGTAATATTTGACAACATTCCTGGCCAGTTGGCTTCTCCGTCTCCGTGGGACCTTCATATACATCAATAACGTAATATAACCTAACCTAACCCAACATAACATCTCGGCGGTAATATTTGGAAACATTCCTGGCGAGTCGGACTCTACGTCACCGTGTGACCTTTATATACATCAATAAAGTAATATAAACTAACCTAACCCAACCTAACATTTCGGCGGTAATATTAGACAACATTCCTGGCGAGTTGGCTTCTCCGTCTCCGTGGGACATTTATATACATCAATAACGTAATATAACCTAACCTAACCCAACGTAACATCTCGGCGGTAATATTTGAAAACATTCCTGGCGAGTTGGCTTCTCCGTCTCCGTGGGATCTTTTTATACATAAATAACGAAATATAACCTAACCTAACCCAACGTAACATCTCGGCGGTAATATTTGAAAACATTCTTGGCGAGTTGGCTTCTCCGTCTCCGTGGGATCTTTTTATACATAAATAACGTAATATAACCTAACCTAACCCAACCTAACATCTCAGCGGTAATATTTGAAAACATACCTGGCGAGTTGGCCTCTACGTCTCCGTGGGACCTTTATATACATCAATAACGTAATATAACCTAACCTAACCCAACCTAACGTCTCGGCGGTAATATTTGAAAACATTCGTGGCGATTTGGCATCTACGTCTCCGTGGGACATTTATATACATCTATAACGTAATATAACCTAACCTAACACAACCTAACGTCTCGGCGGTAATATTTGAATACATTCATGGCGATTTGGCATCTTCGTCTCCGTGGGACCTTCATATACATCAATAACGTAATATAACCTAACCTAACTCAACCTAACCTCTCGGCGGTAATATTTGAAAACATACCTGGCGAGTTGGCCTCTACGTCTCCGTGGGACATTTATATACATCTATAACGTAATATAACCTAACCTAACTCAACCTAACCTCTCGGCGGTAATATTTGAAAACATACCTGGCGGGTTGGCCTCTACGTCTCCGTGGGACCTTTATATACATCAATAAAGTAATATAACCTAACCTAACCCAACCTAACATCTCGGCGGTAATATTTGAAAACATACTTGGCGAGTTGGCTTCTCCGTCTCCGTGGGACCTTCATATTGGAATAGTGGATAACATTTCGGCGGTAATATTTGAAAACATTCATGGCGATTTGGCATCTACGTCTCCGTGGGACCTTTATATACATCAATAACGTAATATAACCTAACCTAACACAACCTAACGTCTCGGCGGTAATATTTGAATACATTCATGGCGATTTGGCATCTTCGTCTCCGTGGGACCTTCATATACATCAATAACGTAATATAGCCTAACCTAACCCAACCTAACATTTCGGCGGTAATATTTGACAACATTCCTGGCGAGTTGGCTTCTCCGTCTCCGTGGGACCTTCATATACATCAATAACGTAATATAACCTAACCTAACCCAACCTAACATCTCGGCGGAAATATTTGAAAACATTCCTGGCGAGTCGGACTCTACGTCACCGTGGGACCTATATATACATCAATAACGTAATATAACCTAACCTAACCCAACCTAACGTCTCGGCGGTAATATTTGAAAACATTCATGGCGACTTGGCATCTACGTCTCCGTGGGACCTTCATATACATCAATAACGTAATATAGCCTAACCTAAGCCAACCTAACATTTCGGCGGTAATATTAGACAACATTCCTGGCGAGTTGGCTTCTCCGTCTCGGTGGGACATTTATATACATCAATAACGTAATATAACCCAACCTAACCCAACCTTACATCTCGGCGGTTATATTTGACAACATACCTGGCGAGTTGGCATCTACGTCTCCGTGGTACATTTATATACGTCAATAACGTAATATAACCTAACCTAACCCAACCTAGCATTTCGGCGGTTATATTTGACATCATGCCTGGGGAGTTGGCCTCTACGTCTCCGTGGAACCTTCATATACATCAATAACGAAATATAACCTAACCTAACCCAACGTAACATCTCGGCGGTAATATTTGAAAACATTCCTGGCGAGTTGGCTTCTCCGTCTCCGTGGGATCTTTTTATACATAAATAACGAAATATAACCTAACCTAACCCAACGTAACATCTCGGCGGTAATATTTGAAAACATTCTTGGCGAGTTGGCTTCTCCGTCTCCGTGGGATCTTTTTATACATAAATAACGTAATATAACCTAACCTAACCCAACCTAACATCTCGGCGGTAATATTTGAAAACATACCTGGCGAGTTGGCCTCTACGTCTCCGTGGGACCTTTATATACATCAATAACGTAATATAACCTAACCTAACTCACCCTAACGTCTCGGCGGTAATATTTGAAAACATTCATGGCGATTTGGCATCTTCGTCTCCGTGGGACCTTCATATACATCAATAACGTAATATAGCCTAACCTAACCCAACCTAACATTTCGGCGGTAGTATTTGACAACATTCCTGGCGAGTTGGCTTCTCCGTCTCCGTGGGACATTTATATACATCAATAACGTAATATAACGTAACCTAACCCAACCTATCATCCCGGCGGTAATATTTGATCACATTCCTGGTTTGTGGCCTCTGCGTCTCCGTGGAACCTTCATATGCATCAATTACGAAATATAACCTAACCTAACCCAACCTAACATCTAGGCGGTAATATTTGAAAACATTCCTGACGAGTTGGCCTCTACGTCTCCGTTTGACCTTCATAAACATCAATAACGTAATATAGCCTAACCTAACCCAACCTAACATTTCGGCGGTAATATTTGACAACATTCCTGGCGAGTTGGCTTCTCCGTCTCGGTGGGACATTTATATACATCAATAACGTAATATAACCCAACCTAACCCAACCTTACATCTCGGCGGTTATATTTGACAACATACCTGGCGAGTTGGCATCTACGTCTCCGTGGTACATTTATATACGTCAATAACGTAATATAACCTAACCTAACCCAACCTAACATCTCGGCGGTAATATTTGAAAACATACTTGGCGAGTTGGGCTCTACGTCTCCGTGGGACCTTTATATACATCAATAACGTAATATAACCTAACCTAACCCAACCTAACGTCTCGGCGGTAATATTTGAAAACATTCATGGCGATTTGGCATCTACGTCTCCGTGGGACCTTTATATACATCAATAACGTAATATAACCTAACCTAACACAACCTAACTTCTCGGCGGTAATATTTGAATACATTCATGGCGATTTGGCATCTTCGTCTCCGTGGGACCTTCATATACATCAATAACGTAATATAGCCTAACCTAACCCAACCTAACATTTCGGCGGTAATATTTGACAACATTCCTGGCGAGTTGGCTTCTCCGTCTCCGTGGGACCTTTATATACATCAATAACGTAATATAACCTAACCTAACTCACCCTAACGTCTCGGCGGTAATATTTGAAAACATTCATGGCGATTTGGCATCTTCGTCACCGTGGGACCTATATATACATCAATAACGTAATATAACCTAACCGAACCCAACCTAACATCTCGGCGGTAATATTTGAAAACATACCTGGCGAGTTGGCCTCTACGTCTCCGTGGGACCTTTATATACATCAATAACGTAATAGAACCTAACCTAACCCAACCTAACGTCTCGGCGGTAATATTTGAAAACATTCATGGCGATTTGGCATCTACGTCTCCGTGGGACATTTATATACATCTATAACGTAATATAACCTAACCTAACCCAACCTAACATCTCGGCGGTAATATTTGAAAACATTCCTGGCGAGTTGGCCTCGACGTCTCCGTGGGACCTTTATATACATCAATAACGTAATATAACCTAACCTAACCCAACCTAACCTCTCGGCGGTAATATTTGAAAACATACCTGGCGAGTTGGCCTCTACGTCTCCGTGGGACCTTTATATACATCAATAAGGTAATATAACCTAACGTAACCCAACCTAACATCTCGGCGGTAATATTTGAAAACATACTTGGCGAATTGGGCTCTACGTCTCCGTGGGACCTTTATATACATCAATAACGTAATATAACCTAACCTAACCCAACCTAACGTCTCGGCGGTAATATTTGAAAACATTCATGGCGATTTGGCATCTACGTCTCCGTGGAACCTTCATATGCATCAATTACGAAATATAACCTAACCTAACCCAACCTAACATCTAGGCGGTAATATTTGAAAACATTCCTGACGAGTTGGCCTCTACGTCTCCGTTTGACCTTCATAAACATCAATAACGTAATATAGCCTAACCTAACCCAACCTCACATTTCGGCGGTAATATTTGACAACATTCCTGGCGAGTTGGTTTCTCCGTCTCGGTGGGACATTTATATACATCAATAACGTAATATAACCCAACCTAACCCAACCTTACATCTCGGCGGTAATATTTGACAACATACCTGGCGAGTTGGCATCTACGTCTCCGTGGTACATTTATATACGTCAATAACGTAATATAACCTAACCTAACCCAACCTAGCATTTCGGCTGTTATATTTGACATCATGCCTGGGGAGTTGGCCTCTACGTCTCCGTTTGACCTTCATAAACATCAATAACGTAATATAACGTAACCTAACCCAGCCTATCATCTCGGCGGTAATATTTGACAACATTCCTGGCGAGTTGGCCTCTATGTCTCCGTGGGACCTTTATATACATCTATAACGTAATATAACCTAACCTAACCCAACCTAACGTCTCGGCGGTAATATTTGACAACATTCCTGGCGAGTTGGCTTCTCCGTCTCCGTGGGATCTTTTTATACATAAATAACGAAATATAACCTAACCTAACCCAACGTAACATCTCGGCGGTAATATTTGAAAACATTCTTGGTGAGTTGGCTTCTCCGTCTCCGTGGGATCTTTTTATACATAAATAACGTAATATAACCTAACCTAACCCAACCTAACATCTCGGCGGTAATATTTGAAAACATACTTGGCGAATTGGGCTCTACGTCTCCGTGGGACCTTTACATACATCAATAACGTAATATAACCTAACCTAACCCAACCTAACGTCTCGGCGGTAATATTTGAAAACATTCATGGCGATTTGGCATCTACGTCTCCGTGGGACCTTTATATACATCAATAACGTAATATAACCTAACCTAACTCACCCTAACGTCTCGGCGGTAATATTTGAAAACATTCATGGCGATTTGGCATCTTCGTCTCCGTGGGACCTTCATATACATCAATAACGTAATATAGCCTAACCTAACCCAACCTAACATTTCGGCGGTAGTATTTGACAACATTCCTGGCGAGTTGGCTTCTCCGTCTCCGTGGGACATTTATATACATCAATAACGTAATATAACCCAACCTAACCCAACCTCACATCTCGGCGGTAATATTTGACAACATACCTGGCGAGTTGGCATCTACGTCTCCGTGGTACATTTATATACGTCAATAACGTAATATAACGTAACCTAACCCAACCTAGCATTTCGGCGGTTATATTAGACATCATGCCTGGGGAGTTGGCCTCTACGTCTCCGTTTGACCTTCATAAACATCAATAACGTAATATAACGTAACCTAACCCAGCCTATCATCTCGGCGGTAATATTTGACAACATTCCTGGCGAGTTGGCCTCTACGTCTCCGTGGGACCTTTATATACATCAATAAGGTAATATAACCTAACCTAACCCAACCTAACATCTCGGCGGTAATATTTGAAAACATACTTGGCGAATTGGGCTCTACGTCTCCGTGGGACCTTTATATACATCAATAACGTAATATAACCTAACCTAACCCAACCTAACGTCTCGGCGGTAATATTTGAAAACATTCATGGCGATTTGGCATCTACGTCTCCGTGGGATCTTTTTATACATAAATAACGAAATATAACCTAACCTAACCCAACGTAACATCTCGGCGGTAATATTTGAAAACATTCTTGGCGAGTTGGCTTCTCCGTCTCCGTGGGATCTTTTTATACATAAATAACGTAATATAACCTAACCTAACCCAACCTAACATCTCGGCGGTAATATTTGAAAACATACCTGGCGAGTTGGCCTCTACGTCTCCGTGGGACCTTTATATACATCAATAACGTAATATAACCTAACCTAACCCAACCTAACGTCTCGGCGGTAATATTTGACAACATTCCTGGCGAGTTGGCTTCTCCGTCTCCGTGGGACATTTATATACATCAATAACGTAATATAACCTAACCTAACCCAACCTAACCTCTCGGCGGTAATATTTGAAAACATACCTGGCGAGTTGGCTTCTCCGTCTCCGTGGGACCTTCATATACATCAATAACGAAATATAACCTAACCTAACCCAACGTAACATCTCGGCGGTAATATTTGAAAACATTCCTGGCGAGTTGGCCTCGACGTCTCCGTGGGACCTTTATATACATCAATAACGTAATATAACCTAACCTAACCCAACCTAACCTCTCGGCGGTAATATTTGAAAACATACCTGGCGAGTTGGCCTCTACGTCTCCGTGGGACCTTTATATACATCAATAAGGTAATATAACCTAACCTAACCCAACCTAACATCTCGGCGGTAATATTTGAAAACATACTTGGCGAGTTGGGCTCTACGTCTCCGTGGGACCTTTATATACATCAATAACGTAATATAGCCTAACCTAACCCAACCTAACGTCTCGGCGGTAATATTTGAAAACATTCATGGCGATTTGGCATCTACGTCTCCGTGGGACCTTCATATACATCAATAACGTAATATAGCCTAACCTAACCCAACCTAACATTTCGGCGGTAATATTTGACATCATTCCTGACGAGTTGGCCTCTACGTCTCCGTTTGACCTTCATAAACATCAATAACGTAATATAGCCTAACCTAACCCAACCTAACATTTCGGCGGTAATATTTGACAACATTCCTGGCGAGTTGGCTTCTCCGTCTCGGTGGGACATTTATATACATCAATAACGTAATATAACCCAACCTAACCCAACCTTACATCTCGGCGGTAATATTTGACAACATACCTGGCGAGTTGGCATCTACGTCTCCGTGGTACATTTATATACGTCCATAACGTAATATAGCCTAACCTAACCCAACCTAGCATTTCGGCGGTTATATTTGACATCATGCCTGGGGAGTTGGCCTCTACGTCTCCGTTTGACCTTCATAAACATCAATAACGTAATATAAAGTAACCTAACCCAGCCTATCATCTCGGCGGTAATATTTGACAACATTCCTGGCGAGTTGGCCTCTATGTCTCCGTGGGACCTTTATATACATCTATAACGTAATATAACCTAACCTAACCCAACCTAACGTCTCGGCGGTAATATTTGACAACATTCCTGGCGAGTTGGCTTCTCCGTCTCCGTGGGACATTTATATACATCAATAACGTAATATAACCTAACCTAACCCAACCTAACATCTCGGCGGTAATATTTGACAACATACCTGGCGAGTTGGCCTCTGCGTCTCCGTGGAACCTTCATATACATCAATAACGCAATATAACCTAACCTAACCCAACGTAACATCTCGGCGGTAATATTTGAAAACATTCCTGGCGAGTTGGCATCTACGTCTCCGTGGTACATTTATATACGTCAATAACGTAATATAACCTAACCTAACCCAACCTAGCATTTCGGCGGTTATATTTGACATCATGCCTGGGGAGTTGGCCTCTACGTCTCCGTTTGACCTTCATAAACATCAATAACGTAATATAACGTAACCTAACCCAGCCTATCATCTCGGCGGTAATATTTGACAACATTCCTGGCGAGTTGGCCTCTATGTCTCCGTGGGACCTTTATATACATCTATAACGTAATATAACCTAACCTAACCCAACCTAACGTCTCGGCGGTAATATTTGACAACATTCCTGGCGAGTTGGCTTCTCCGTCTCCGTGGGACATTTATATACATCAATAACGTAATATAACCTAACCTAACCCAACCTAACATCTCGGCGGTAATATTTGACAACATACCTGGCGAGTTGGCCTCTGCGTCTCCGTGGAACCTTCATATACATCAATAACGAAATATAACCTAACCTAACCCAACGTAACATCTCGGCGGTAATATTTGAAAACATTCCTGGCGAGTTGGCTTCTCCGTCTCCGTGGGATCTTTTTATACATAAATAACGAAATATAACCTAACCTAACCCAACGTAACATCTCGGCGGTAATATTTGAAAACATTCTTGGCGAGTTGGCTTCTCCGTCTCCGTGGGATC
Source organism: Xylocopa violacea (assembly GCA_963969225.1). Lineage (NCBI taxonomy): Eukaryota > Metazoa > Arthropoda > Insecta > Hymenoptera > Apidae > Xylocopa > Xylocopa violacea. Next base: position 1,471,149 of record CAXAJV010000147.1, on the reverse strand, counting down.
TTTTTATACATAAATAACGTAATATAACCTAACCTAACCCAACCTAACATCTCGGCGGTAATATTTGAAAACATACCTGGCGAGTTGGCCTCTACGTCTCCGTGGGACCTTTATATACATCAATAACGTAATATAACCTAACCTAACCCAACCTAACGTCTCGGCGGTAATATTTGAAAACATTCATGGCGATTTGGCATCTACGTCTCCGTGGGACATTTATATACATCTATAACGTAATATAACCTAACCTAACTCAACCTAACCTCTCGGCGGTAATATTTGAAAACATACCTGGCGAGTTGGCCTCTACGTCTCCGTGGGACCTTTATATACATCAATAAAGTAATATAACCTAACCTAACCCAACCTAACATCTCGGCGGTAATATTTGAAGACATACTTGGCGAGTTGGGCTCTACGTCTCCGTGGGACCTTTATATACATCAATAACGTAATATAACGTAACCTAACCCAACCTAACATCTTGGCGGTAATATTTGAAAACATTCCTGGCGAGGTGGCCTCTACGTCACCGTGGGACCTTTATAGACATTCATAACGTAATATAACCTAACCTAACCCAACCTAACATCTCGGCGGTAATATTTGAAAACATTCATGGCGAGTTGGCATCTACGTCTCCGTGATACATTTATATACGTCAATAACGTAATATAACCTAACCTAACCCAACCTAACATTTCGGCGGTTATATTTGTCATCATTCCTGGGGAGTTGGCCTCTACGTCTCCGTTTGACATTCATAAACATCAATAACGTAATATAACGTAACCTAACCCAGCCTATCATCTCGGCGGTAATATTTGACAACATTCCTGGCGAGTTGGCCTCTATGTCTCCGTGGGACCTTTATATACATCAATAAAGTAATATAACCTAACCTAACCCAACCTAACATCTCGGCGGTAATATTTGAAAACATACTTGGCGAGTTGGGCTCTACGTCTCCGTGGGACCTTTATATACATCAATAACGTAATATAACGTAACCTAACCCAACCTAACATCTTGGCGGTAATATTTGAAAACATTCCTGGCGAGGTGGCCTCTACGTCACCGTGGGACCTTTATAGACATTCATAACGTAATATAACCTAACCTAACCCAACCTAACATCTCGGCGGTAATATTTGAAAACATTCATGGCGAGTTGGCATCTACGTCTCCGTGATACATTTATATACGTCAATAACGTAATATAACCTAACCTAACCCAACCTAACATTTCGGCGGTTATATTTGTCATCATTCCTGGGGAGTTGGCCTCTACGTCTCCGTTTGACATTCATAAACATCAATAACGTAATATAACGTAACCTAACCCAGCCTATCATCTCGGCGGTAATATTTGACAACATTCCTGGCGAGTTGGCCTCTATGTCTCCGTGGGACCTTTATATACATCTATAACGTAATATAACCTAACGTAACCCAACCTAACATCTCGGCGGTAATATTTGACAACATACCTGGCGAGTTGGCCTCTGCGTCTCCGTGGAACCTTCATATACATCAATAACGAAATATAACCTAACCTAACCCAACGTAACATCTCGGCGGTAATATTTGAAAACATTCCTGGCGAGTTGGCTTCTCCGTCTCCGTGGGATCTTTTTATACATAAATAACGAAATATAACCTAACCTAACCCAACGTAACATCTCGGCGGTAATATTTGAAAACATTCTTGGCGAGTTGGCTTCTCCGTCTCCGTGGGATCTTTTTATACATAAATAACGTAATATAACCTAACCTAACCCAACCTAACATCTCGGCGGTAATATTTGAAAACATACCTGGCGAGTTGGCCTCTACGTCTCCGTGGGACCTTTATATACATCAATAACGTAATATAACCTAACCTAACCCAACCTAACGTCTCGGCGGTAATATTTGAAAACATTCATGGCGATTTGGCATCTACGTCTCCGTGGGACATTTATATACATCTATAACGTAATATAACCTAACCTAACTCAACCTAACCTCTCGGCGGTAATATTTGAAAACATACCTGGCGAGTTGGCCTCTACGTCTCCGTGGGACCTTTATATACATCAATAAAGTAATATAACCTAACCTAACCCAACCTAACATCTCGGCGGTAATATTTGAAGACATACTTGGCGAGTTGGGCTCTACGTCTCCGTGGGACCTTTATATACATCAATAACGTAATATAACGTAACCTAACCCAACCTAACATCTTGGCGGTAATATTTGAAAACATTCCTGGCGAGGTGGCCTCTACGTCACCGTGGGACCTTTATAGACATTCATAACGTAATATAACCTAACCTAACCCAACCTAACATCTCGGCGGTAATATTTGAAAACATTCATGGCGAGTTGGCATCTACGTCTCCGTGATACATTTATATACGTCAATAACGTAATATAACCTAACCTAACCCAACCTAACATTTCGGCGGTTATATTTGTCATCATTCCTGGGGAGTTGGCCTCTACGTCTCCGTTTGACATTCATAAACATCAATAACGTAATATAACGTAACCTAACCCAGCCTATCATCTCGGCGGTAATATTTGACAACATTCCTGGCGAGTTGGCCTCTATGTCTCCGTGGGACCTTTATATACATCAATAAAGTAATATAACCTAACCTAACCCAACCTAACATCTCGGCGGTAATATTTGAAAACATACTTGGCGAGTTGGGCTCTACGTCTCCGTGGGACCTTTATATACATCAATAACGTAATATAACGTAACCTAACCCAACCTAACATCTTGGCGGTAATATTTGAAAACATTCCTGGCGAGGTGGCCTCTACGTCACCGTGGGACCTTTATAGACATTCATAACGTAATATAACCTAACCTAACCCAACCTAACATCTCGGCGGTAATATTTGAAAACATTCATGGCGAGTTGGCATCTACGTCTCCGTGATACATTTATATACGTCAATAACGTAATATAACCTAACCTAACCCAACCTAACATTTCGGCGGTTATATTTGTCATCATTCCTGGGGAGTTGGCCTCTACGTCTCCGTTTGACATTCATAAACATCAATAACGTAATATAACGTAACCTAACCCAGCCTATCATCTCGGCGGTAATATTTGACAACATTCCTGGCGAGTTGGCCTCTATGTCTCCGTGGGACCTTTATATACATCTATAACGTAATATAACCTAACGTAACCCAACCTAACGTCTCGGCGGTAATATTTGAAAACATTCATGGCGATTTGGCATCTACGTCTCCGTGGGATCTTCATATACATCAATAACGTAATATAGCCTAACCTAACCCAACCTAACATCTCGGCGGTAATATTTGAAAACATTCATGGCGAGTTGGCATCTACGTCTCCGTGATACATTTATATACGTCAATAACGTAATATAACCTAACCTAACCCAACCTAACATTTCGGCGGTTATATTTGTCATCATTCCTGGGGAGTTGGCCTCTACGTCTCCGTTTGACATTCATAAACATCAATAACGTAATATAACGTAACCTAACCCAGCCTATCATCTCGGCGGTAATATTTGACAACATTCCTGGCGAGTTGGCCTCTATGTCTCCGTGGGACCTTTATATACATCAATAAAGTAATATAACCTAACCTAACCCAACCTAACATCTCGGCGGTAATATTTGAAAACATACTTGGCGAGTTGGGCTCTACGTCTCCGTGGGACCTTTATATACATCAATAACGTAATATAACGTAACCTAACCCAACCTAACATCTTGGCGGTAATATTTGAAAACATTCCTGGCGAGGTGGCCTCTACGTCACCGTGGGACCTTTATAGACATTCATAACGTAATATAACCTAACCTAACCCAACCTAACATCTCGGCGGTAATATTTGAAAACATTCATGGCGAGTTGGCATCTACGTCTCCGTGATACATTTATATACGTCAATAACGTAATATAACCTAACCTAACCCAACCTAACATTTCGGCGGTTATATTTGTCATCATTCCTGGGGAGTTGGCCTCTACGTCTCCGTTTGACATTCATAAACATCAATAACGTAATATAACGTAACCTAACCCAGCCTATCATCTCGGCGGTAATATTTGACAACATTCCTGGCGAGTTGGCCTCTATGTCTCCGTGGGACCTTTATATACATCTATAACGTAATATAACCTAACGTAACCCAACCTAACGTCTCGGCGGTAATATTTGAAAACATTCATGGCGATTTGGCATCTACGTCTCCGTGGGATCTTCATATACATCAATAACGTAATATAGCCTAACCTAACCCAACCTAACGTCTCGGCGGTAATATTTGAAAACATTCATGGCGATTTGGCATCTACGTCTCCGTGGGACCTTCATATACATCAATAACGTAATATAGCCTAACCTAACCCAACCTAACATTTCGGCGGTAATATTAGACAACATTCCTGGCGAGTTGGCTTCTCCGTCTCCGTGGGACATTTATATACATCAATAACGTAATATAACCTAACCTAACCCAACCTAACATCTCGGCGGTAATATTTGACAACATACCTGGCGAGTTGGCCTCTGCGTCTCCGTGGAACCTTCATATACATCAATAACGAAATATAACCTAACCTAACCCAACGTAACATCTCGGCGGTAATATTTGAAAACATTCCTGGCGAGTTGGCTTCTCCGTCTCCGTGGGATCTTTTTATACATAAATAACGAAATATAACCTAACCTAACCCAACGTAACATCTCGGCGGTAATATTTGAAAACATTCTTGGCGAGTTGGCTTCTCCGTCTCCGTGGGATCTTTTTATACATAAATAACGTAATATAACCTAACCTAACCCAACCTAACATCTCGGCGGTAATATTTGAAAACATACCTGGCGAGTTGGCCTCTACGTCTCCGTGGGACCTTTATATACATCAATAACGTAATATAACCTAACCTAACCCAACCTAACGTCTCGGCGGTAATATTTGAAAACATTCATGGCGATTTGGCATCTACGTCTCCGTGGGACATTTATATACATCTATAACGTAATATAACCTAACCTAACTCAACCTAACCTCTCGGCGGTAATATTTGAAAACATACCTGGCGAGTTGGCCTCTACGTCTCCGTGGGATCTTTTTATACATAAATAACGAAATATAACCTAACCTAACCCAACGTAACATCTCGGCGGTAATATTTGAAAACATTCTTGGCGAGTTGGCTTCTCCGTCTCCGTGGGATCTTTTTATACATAAATAACGTAATATAACCTAACCTAACCCAACCTAACATCTCGGCGGTAATATTTGAAAACATACCTGGCGAGTTGGCCTCTACGTCTCCGTGGGACCTTTATATACATCAATAACGTAATATAACCTAACCTAACCCAACCTAACGTCTCGGCGGTAATATTTGAAAACATTCATGGCGATTTGGCATCTACGTCTCCGTGGGACATTTATATACATCTATAACGTAATATAACCTAACCTAACTCAACCTAACCTCTCGGCGGTAATATTTGAAAACATACCTGGCGAGTTGGCCTCTACGTCTCCGTGGGACCTTTATATACATCAATAAAGTAATATAACCTAACCTAACCCAACCTAACATCTCGGCGGTAATATTTGAAGACATACTTGGCGAGTTGGGCTCTACGTCTCCGTGGGACCTTTATATACATCAATAACGTAATATAACGTAACCTAACCCAACCTAACATCTTGGCGGTAATATTTGAAAACATTCCTGGCGAGGTGGCCTCTACGTCACCGTGGGACCTTTATAGACATTCATAACGTAATATAACCTAACCTAACCCAACCTAACATCTCGGCGGTAATATTTGAAAACATTCATGGCGAGTTGGCATCTACGTCTCCGTGATACATTTATATACGTCAATAACGTAATATAACCTAACCTAACCCAACCTAACATTTCGGCGGTTATATTTGTCATCATTCCTGGGGAGTTGGCCTCTACGTCTCCGTTTGACATTCATAAACATCAATAACGTAATATAACGTAACCTAACCCAGCCTATCATCTCGGCGGTAATATTTGACAACATTCCTGGCGAGTTGGCCTCTATGTCTCCGTGGGACCTTTATATACATCAATAAAGTAATATAACCTAACCTAACCCAACCTAACATCTCGGCGGTAATATTTGAAAACATACTTGGCGAGTTGGGCTCTACGTCTCCGTGGGACCTTTATATACATCAATAACGTAATATAACGTAACCTAACCCAACCTAACATCTTGGCGGTAATATTTGAAAACATTCCTGGCGAGGTGGCCTCTACGTCACCGTGGGACCTTTATAGACATTCATAACGTAATATAACCTAACCTAACCCAACCTAACATCTCGGCGGTAATATTTGAAAACATTCATGGCGAGTTGGCATCTACGTCTCCGTGATACATTTATATACGTCAATAACGTAATATAACCTAACCTAACCCAACCTAACATTTCGGCGGTTATATTTGTCATCATTCCTGGGGAGTTGGCCTCTACGTCTCCGTTTGACATTCATAAACATCAATAACGTAATATAACGTAACCTAACCCAGCCTATCATCTCGGCGGTAATATTTGACAACATTCCTGGCGAGTTGGCCTCTATGTCTCCGTGGGACCTTTATATACATCTATAACGTAATATAACCTAACGTAACCCAACCTAACGTCTCGGCGGTAATATTTGAAAACATTCATGGCGATTTGGCATCTACGTCTCCGTGGGATCTTCATATACATCAATAACGTAATATAGCCTAACCTAACCCAACCTAACATCTCGGCGGTAATATTTGAAAACATTCATGGCGAGTTGGCATCTACGTCTCCGTGATACATTTATATACGTCAATAACGTAATATAACCTAACCTAACCCAACCTAACATTTCGGCGGTTATATTTGTCATCATTCCTGGGGAGTTGGCCTCTACGTCTCCGTTTGACATTCATAAACATCAATAACGTAATATAACGTAACCTAACCCAGCCTATCATCTCGGCGGTAATATTTGACAACATTCCTGGCGAGTTGGCCTCTATGTCTCCGTGGGACCTTTATATACATCAATAAAGTAATATAACCTAACCTAACCCAACCTAACATCTCGGCGGTAATATTTGAAAACATACTTGGCGAGTTGGGCTCTACGTCTCCGTGGGACCTTTATATACATCAATAACGTAATATAACGTAACCTAACCCAACCTAACATCTTGGCGGTAATATTTGAAAACATTCCTGGCGAGGTGGCCTCTACGTCACCGTGGGACCTTTATAGACATTCATAACGTAATATAACCTAACCTAACCCAACCTAACATCTCGGCGGTAATATTTGAAAACATTCATGGCGAGTTGGCATCTACGTCTCCGTGATACATTTATATACGTCAATAACGTAATATAACCTAACCTAACCCAACCTAACATTTCGGCGGTTATATTTGTCATCATTCCTGGGGAGTTGGCCTCTACGTCTCCGTTTGACATTCATAAACATCAATAACGTAATATAACGTAACCTAACCCAGCCTATCATCTCGGCGGTAATATTTGACAACATTCCTGGCGAGTTGGCCTCTATGTCTCCGTGGGACCTTTATATACATCTATAACGTAATATAACCTAACGTAACCCAACCTAACGTCTCGGCGGTAATATTTGAAAACATTCATGGCGATTTGGCATCTACGTCTCCGTGGGATCTTCATATACATCAATAACGTAATATAGCCTAACCTAACCCAACCTAACGTCTCGGCGGTAATATTTGAAAACATTCATGGCGATTTGGCATCTACGTCTCCGTGGGACCTTCATATACATCAATAACGTAATATAGCCTAACCTAACCCAACCTAACATTTCGGCGGTAATATTAGACAACATTCCTGGCGAGTTGGCTTCTCCGTCTCCGTGGGACATTTATATACATCAATAACGTAATATAACCTAACCTAACCCAACCGAACATCTCGGCGGTAATATTTGACAACATACCTGGCGAGTTGGCCTCTACTTCTCCGTGGGACCTTTATATACATGAATAACGTAATATAACCTAACCTAACCCAACCTAACGTCTCGGCGGTAATATTTGAAAACATTCCTGGCGAGTTGGCCTCGACGTCTCCGTGGGACCTTTATATACATCAATAACGTAATATAACCTAACCTAACCCAACCTAACATCTCGGCGGTAATATTTGAAAACATACCTGGCGAGTTGGCCTCTACGTCTCCGTGGGACCTTTATATACATCAATAAAGTAATATAACCTAACCTAACCCAACCTAACATCTCGGCGGTAATATTTGAAAACATACTTGGCGAGTTAGGCTCTACGTCTCCGTGGGACCTTTATATACATCAATAACGTAATATAACCTAACCTAACCCAACCTAACGTCTCGGCGGTAATATTTGAAAACATTCATGGCGATTTGGCATCTACGTCTCCGTGGGACCTATATATACATCAATAACGTAATATAACCTAACCTAACACAACCTAACGTCTCGGCGGTAATATTTGAAAACATTCATGGCGAGTTGGCATCTACGTCTCCGTGGTACATTTATATACGTCAATAACGTAATATAACCTAACCTAACCCAACCTAACATTTCGGCGGTTATATTTGTCATCATTCCTGGGGAGTTGGCCTCTACGTCTCCGTTTGACATTCATAAACATCAATAACGTAATATAACGTAACCTAACCCAGCCTATCACCTCGGCGGTAATATTTGACAACATTCCTGGCGAGTTGGCCTCTATGTCTCCGTGGGACCTTTATATACATCTATAACGTAATATAACCTAACCTAACCCAACCTAACGTCTCGGCGGTAATATTTGAAAACATTCATGGCGATTTGGCATCTACGTCTCCGTGGGATCTTCATATACATCAATAACGTAATATAGCCTAACCTAACCCAACCTAACGTCTCGGCGGTAATATTTGAAAACATTCACGGCGATTTGGCATCTACGTCTCCGTGGGACCTTCATATACATCAATAACGTAATATAGCCCAACCTAACCCAACCTAACATTTCGGCGGTAATATTAGACAACATTCCTGGCGAGTTGGCTTCTCCGTCTCCGTGGGACATTTATATACATCAATAACGTAATATAACCTAACCTAACCCAACCTAACATCTCGGCGGTAATATTTGACAACATACCTGGCGAGTTGGCCTCTGCGTCTCCGTGGAACCTTCATATACATCAATAACGAAATATAACCTAACCTAACAAAACGTAACATCTCGGCGGTAATATTTGAAAACATTCCTGGCTAGTTGGCTTCTCCGTCTCCGTGGGATCTTTTTATACATAAATAACGTAATATAACCTAACCAAACCCAACCTAACATCTCGGCAGTAATATTTGAAAACATACCTGGCGAGTTGGCCTCTACGTCTCCGTGGGACCTTTATATACATCAATAACGTAATATAACCTACCCTAACCCAACCTAACGTCTCGGCGGTAATATTTGAAAACATTCATGGCGATTTGGCATCTACGTCTCCGTGGGACATTTATATACATCTATAACGTAATATAACCTAACCTAACCCAAACTAACATCTCGGCGGTAATATTTGAAAACATTCCTGGCGAGTTGGCCTCGACGTCTCCGTGGGACCTTTATATACATCAATAACGTAATATAACCTAACCTAACCCAACCTAACCTCTCGGCGGTAATATTTGAAAACATACCTGGCGAGTTGGCCTCTACGTCTCCGTGGGACCTTTATATACATCAATAAGGTAATATAACCTAACCTAACCCAACCTAACATCTCGGCGGTAATATTTGAAAACATACTTGGCGAGTTGGGCTCTACGCCTCCGTGGGACCTTTATATACATCAATAACGTAATGTAACCTAACCTAACCCAACCTAATGTCTCGGCGGTAATATTTGAAAACATTCATGGCGATTTGGCATCTACGTCTCCGTGGGACCTTTATATACATCAATAACGTAATATAACCTAACCTAACTCACCCTAACGTCTCGGCGGTAATATTTGAAAACATTCATGGCGATTTGGCATCTTCGTCTCCGTGGGAACTTCATATACATCAATAACGTAATATAGCCTAACCTAACCCAACCTAACATTTCGGCGGTAGTATTTGACAACATTCCTGGCGAGTTGGCTTCTCCGTCTCCGTGGGACATTTATATACATCAATAACGTAATATAAAGTAACCTAACCCAACCTATCATCCCGGCGGTAATATTTGAAAACATTGATGGTTTGTGGCCTCTGCGTCTCCGTGGAACCTTCATATGCATCAATTACGAAATATAACCTAACCTAACCCAACCTAACATCTAGGCGGTAATATTTGAAAACATTCCTGGCGAGTTGGCATCTACGTCTCCGTGGGACCTTCATATACATCAATAACGTAATATAGCCTAACCTAACCCAACCTAACATTTCGGCGGTAATATTTGACAACATTCCTGGCGAGTTGGCTTCTCCGTCTCCGTGGGACCTTCATATACATCAATAACGTAATATAACCTAACCTAACCCAAACTAACATTTCGGCGGTAGTATTTGACAACATTCCTGGCGAGTTGGCTTCTCCGTCTCCGTGGGACCTTCATATACATCAATAACGTAATATAGCCTAACCTAACCCAACCTAACATTTCGGCGGTAATATTTGACATCATTCCTGACGAGTTGGCCTCTACGTCTCCGTTTGACCTTCATAAACATCAATAACGTAATATAACGTAACCTAACCCAACCTAACATCTAGGCGGTAATATTTGAAAACATACCTGGCGAGTTGGACTCTACGTCTCCGTGGGACCTTTATATACATCAATAAAGTAATATAAACTAACCTAACCCAACCTAACATTTCGGCGGTAATATTCGACAACATTCCTGTCGAGTTGGTTTCTCCGTCTCCGTGGAACCTTCATATACATCAATAACGAAATATAACCTAACCTAACCCAACCTAACATCTCGGCGGTAATATTTGAAAACATTCCTGGCGAGTTCGCTTCTCCGTCTCCGTGCGATCTTTTTATACATAAATAACGTAATATAACCTAACCTAACCCAACCTAACATCTCGGCGGTAATATTTGACAACATTCCTGGCGAGTTGGCCTCTATGTCTCCGTGGGACCTTTATATACATCTATAACGTAATATAACCTAACCTAACCCAACCTAACGTCTCGGCGGTAATATTTGACAACATTCCTGGCGATTTGGCATCTACGTCTCCGTGGGACATTTATATACATCAATAACGTAATATAACCTAACCTAACCCAACCTAACATCTCGGCGGTAATATTTGAAAACATACCTGGCGAGTTGGCCTCTACTTCTCCGTGGGACCTTTATATACATCAATAACGTAATATAACCTACCCTAACCCAACCTAACGTCTCGGCGGTAATATTTGAAAACATTCATGGCGATTTGGCATCTACGTCTCCGTGGGACATTTATATACATCAATAACGTAATATAACCTAACCTAACCCAACCTAACATCTCGGCGGTAATATTTGAAAACATACCTGGCGAGTTGGCCTCTACGTCTCCGTGGGACCTTTATATACATCAATAAAGTAATATAACCTAACCTAACCCAACCTAACATCTCGGCGGTAATATTTGAAAACATACTTGGCGAGTTAGGCTCTACGTCTCCGTGGGACCTTTATATACATCAATAACGTAATATAACCTAACCTAACCCAACCTAACGTCTCGGCGGTAATATTTGAAAACATTCATGGCGATTTGGCATCTACGTCTCCGTGGGACCTATATATACATCAATAACGTAATATAACCTAACCTAACACAACCTAACGTCTCGGCGGTAATATTTGAAAACATTCATGGCGAGTTGGCATCTACGTCTCCGTGGTACATTTATATACGTCAATAACGTAATATAACCTAACCTAACCCAACCTAACATTTCGGCGGTTATATTTGTCATCATTCCTGGGGAGTTGGCCTCTACGTCTCCGTTTGACATTCATAAACATCAATAACGTAATATAACGTAACCTAACCCAGCCTATCACCTCGGCGGTAATATTTGACAACATTCCTGGCGAGTTGGCCTCTATGTCTCCGTGGGACCTTTATATACATCTATAACGTAATATAACCTAACCTAACCCAACCTAACGTCTCGGCGGTAATATTTGAAAACATTCATGGCGATTTGGCATCTACGTCTCCGTGGGATCTTCATATACATCAATAACGTAATATAGCCTAACCTAACCCAACCTAACGTCTCGGCGGTAATATTTGAAAACATTCACGGCGATTTGGCATCTACGTCTCCGTGGGACCTTCATATACATCAATAACGTAATATAGCCCAACCTAACCCAACCTAACATTTCGGCGGTAATATTAGACAACATTCCTGGCGAGTTGGCTTCTCCGTCTCCGTGGGACATTTATATACATCAATAACGTAATATAACCTAACCTAACCCAACCTAACATCTCGGCGGTAATATTTGACAACATACCTGGCGAGTTGGCCTCTGCGTCTCCGTGGAACCTTCATATACATCAATAACGAAATATAACCTAACCTAACAAAACGTAACATCTCGGCGGTAATATTTGAAAACATTCCTGGCTAGTTGGCTTCTCCGTCTCCGTGGGATCTTTTTATACATAAATAACGTAATATAACCTAACCAAACCCAACCTAACGTCTCGGCAGTAATATTTGAAAACATACCTGGCGAGTTGGCCTCTACGTCTCCGTGGGACCTTTATATACATCAATAACGTAATATAACCTACCCTAACCCAACCTAACGTCTCGGCGGTAATATTTGAAAACATTCATGGCGATTTGGCATCTACGTCTCCGTGGGACATTTATATACATCTATAACGTAATATAACCTAACCTAACCCAAACTAACATCTCGGCGGTAATATTTGAAAACATTCCTGGCGAGTTGGCCTCGACGTCTCCGTGGGACCTTTATATACATCAATAACGTAATATAACCTAACCTAACCCAACCTAACCTCTCGGCGGTAATATTTGAAAACATACCTGGCGAGTTGGCCTCTACGTCTCCGTGGGACCTTTATATACATCAATAAGGTAATATAACCTAACCTAACCCAACCTAACATCTCGGCGGTAATATTTGAAAACATACTTGGCGAGTTGGGCTCTACGTCTCCGTGGGACCTTTATATACATCAATAACGTAATGTAACCTAACCTAACCCAACCTAATGTCTCGGCGGTAATATTTGAAAACATTCATGGCGATTTGGCATCTACGTCTCCGTGGGACCTTTATATACATCAATAACGTAATATAACCTAACCTAACTCACCCTAACGTCTCGGCGGTAATATTTGAAAACATTCATGGCGATTTGGCATCTTCGTCTCCGTGGGAACTTCATATACATCAATAACGTAATATAGCCTAACCTAACCCAACCTAACATTTCGGCGGTAGTATTTGACAACATTCCTGGCGAGTTGGCTTCTCCGTCTCCGTGGGACATTTATATACATCAATAACGTAATATAAAGTAACTTAACCCAACCTATCATCCCGGCGGTAATATTTGAAAACATTGATGGTTTGTGGCCTCTGCGTCTCCGTGGAACCTTCATATGCATCAATTACGAAATATAACCTAACCTAACCCAACCTAACATCTAGGCGGTAATATTTGAAAACATACCTGGCGAGTTGGACTCTACGTCTCCGTGGGACCTTCATATACATCAATAACGTAATATAGCCTAACCTAACCCAACCTAACATTTCGGCGGTAATATTTGACATCATTCCTGACGAGTTGGCCTCTACGTCTCCGTTTGACCTTCATAAACATCAATAACGTAATATAACGTAACCTAACCCAACCTAACATCTAGGCGGTAATATTTGAAAACATACCTGGCGAGTTGGACTCTACGTCTCCGTGGGACCTTTATATACATCAATAAAGTAATATAAACTAACCTAACCCAACCTAACATTTCGGCGGTAATATTCGACAACATTCCTGTCGAGTTGGTTTCTCCGTCTCCGTGGAACCTTCATATACATCAATAACGAAATATAACCTAACCTAACCCAACCTAACATCTCGGCGGTAATATTTGAAAACATTCCTGGCGAGTTCGCTTCTCCGTCTCCGTGCGATCTTTTTATACATAAATAACGTAATATAACCTAACCTAACCCAACCTAACATCTCGGCGGTAATATTTGACAACATTCCTGGCGAGTTGGCCTCTATGTCTCCGTGGGACCTTTATATACATCTATAACGTAATATAACCTAACCTAACCCAACCTAACGTCTCGGCGGTAATATTTGACAACATTCCTGGCGAGTTGGCTTCTCCGTCTCCGTGGGACATTTATATACATCAATAACGTAATATAACCTAACCTAACCCAACCTAACATCTCGGCGGTAATATTTGACAACATACCTGGCGAGTTGGCCTCTGCGTCTCCGTGGAACCTTCATATACATCAATAACGAAATATAACCTAACCTAACCCAACGTAACATCTCGGCGGTAATATTTGAAAACATTCCTGGCGAGTTGGCTTCTCCGTCTCCGTGGGATCTTTTTATACATAAATAACGTAATATAACCTAACCAAACCCAACCTAACATCTCGGCAGTAATATTTGAAAACATACCTGGCGAGTTGGCCTCTACGTCTCCGTGGGACCTTTATATACATCATTAACGTAATATAACCTACCCTAACCCAACCTAACGTCTCGGCGGTAATATTTGAAAACATTCATGGCGATTTGGCATCTACGTCTCCGTGGGACATTTATATACATCTATAACGTAATATAACCTAACCTAACCCAAACTAACATCTCGGCGGTAATATTTGAAAACATTCCTGGCGAGTTGGCCTCGACGTCTCCGTGGGACCTTTATATACATCAATAACGTAATATAACCTAACCTAACCCAACCTAACCTCTCGGCGGTAATATTTGAAAACATACCTGGCGAGTTGGCCTCTACGTCTCCGTGGGACCTTTATATACATCAATAAGGTAATATAACCTAACCTAACCCAACCTAACATCTCGGCGGTAATATTTGAAAACATACTTGGCGAGTTGGGCTCTACGTCTCCGTGGGACCTTTATATACATCAATAACGTAATATAACCTAACCTAACTCACCCTAACGTCTCGGCGGTAATATTTGAAAACATTCATGGCGATTTGGCATCTTCGTCTCCGTGGGAACTTCATATACATCAATAACGTAATATAGCCTAACCTAACCCAACCTAACATTTCGGCGGTAGTATTTGACAACATTCCTGGCGAGTTGGCTTCTCCGTCTCCGTGGGACATTTATATACATCAATAACGTAATATAAAGTAACCTAACCCAACCTATCATCCCGGCGGTAATATTTGATCACATTCCTGGTTTGTGGCCTCTGCGTCTCCGTGGAACCTTCATATGCATCAATTACGAAATATAACCTAACCTAACCCAACCTAACATCTAGGCGGTAATATTTGAAAACATTCCTGGCGAGTTGGCATCTACGTCTCCGTGGGACCTTCATATACATCAATAACGTAATATAGCCTAACCTAACCCAACCTAACATTTCGGCGGTAATATTTGACAACATTCCTGGCGAGTTGGCTTCTCCGTCTCCGTGGGACCTTCATATACATCAATAACGTAATATAACCTAACCTAACCCAACCTAACATTTCGGCGGTAGTATTTGACAACATTCCTGGCGAGTTGGCTTCTCCGTCTCCGTGGGACATTTATATACATCAATAACGTAATATAACGTAACCTAACCCAACCTATCATCCCGGCGGTAATATATGATCACATTCCTGGTTTGTGGCCTCTGCGTCTCCGTGGAACCTTCATATGCATCAATTGCGAAATATAACCTAACCTAACCCAACCTAACATCTAGGCGGTAATATTTGAAAACATTCCTGGCGAGTTGGCATCTACGTCTCCGTGGGACCTTCATATACATCAATAACGTAATATAGCCTAACCTAACCCAACCTAACATTTCGGCGGTAATATTTGACAACATTCCTGGCGAGTTGGCTTCTCCGTCTCCGTGGGACCTTCATATACATCAATAACGTAATATAACCTAACCTAACCCAACCTAACATCTCGGCGGTAATATTTGAAAACATTCCTGGCGAGTCGGACTCTACGTCACCGTGGGACCTATATATACATCAATAACGTAATATAACCTAACCTAACCCAACCTAACGTCTCGGCGGTAATATTTGACATCATTCCTGACGAGTTGGCCTCTACGTCTCCGTTTGACCTTCATAAACATCAATAACGTAATATAACGTAACCTAACCCAACCTAACATCTCGGCGGTAATATTTGAAAACATACCTGGCGAGTTGGACTCTACGTCTCCGTGGGACCTTTATATACATCAATAAAGTAATATAAACTAACCTAACCCAACCTAACATTTCGGCGGTAATATTCGACAACATTCCTGTCGAGTTGGTTTCTCCGTCTCCGTGGAACCTTCATATACATCAATAACGAAATATAACCTAACCTAACCCAACCTAACATCTCGGCGGTAATATTTGAAAACATTCCTGGCGAGTTGGCATCTACGTCTCCGTGGGACCTTCATATACATCAATAACGTAATATAGCCTAACCTAACCCAACCCAACATTTCGGCGGTAATATTTGACAACATTCCTGGCGAGTTGGCTTCTCCGTCTCCGTGGGACCTTCATATACATCAATAACGTAATATAGCCTAACCTAACCCAACCTAACATTTCGGCGGTAATATTTGACATCATTCCTGACGAGTTGGCCTCTACGTCTCCGTTTGACCTTCATAAACATCAATAACGTAATATAACGTAACCTAACCCAACCTAACATCTCGGCGGTAATATTTGAAAACATACCTGGCGAGTTGGACTCTACGTCTCCGTGGGACCTTTATATACATCAATAAAGTAATATAAACTAACCTAACCCAACCTAACATTTCGGCGGTAATATTCGACAACATTCCTGTCGAGGTGGTTTCTCCGTCTCCGTGGAACCTTCATATACATCAATAACGAAATATAACCTAACCTAACCCAACCTAACATCTCGGCGGTAATATTTGAAAACATTCCTGGCGAGTTGGCTTCTCCGTCTCCGTGGGACATTCATATATATATCAATAACGTAATATAACCTAACCTAACCCAACCTAACATCTCGGCGGTAATATTTGACAACATACCTGGCGAGTTGGCCTCTGCGTCTCCGTGCAACCTTCATATACATCAATAACGAAATATAACCTAACCTAACCCAACGTAACATCTCGGCGGTAATATTTGAAAACATTCCTGGCGAGTTGGCTTCTCCGTCTCCGTGGGATCTTTTTATACATAAATAACGTCATATAACCTAACCTAACCCAACCTAACATCTCGGCGGTAATATTTGAAAACATACCTGGCGAGTTGGCCTCTACGTCTCCGTGGGACCTTTATATACATCAATAACGTAATATAACCTAACCTGACCCAACCTAACGTCTCGGCGGTAATATTTGAAAACAATCATGGCGATTTGGCATCTACGTCTCCGTGGGACCTTCATATACATCAAACATGTAATAGCCTAACCTAACCCAACCTAACATTTCGGCGGTAATATTTGACAACATTCCTGGCGAGTTGGCTTCTCCGTCTCCGTGGGACATTTATATACATCAATAACGTAATATAACCTAACCTAACCCAACCTAACATCTCGGCGGTAATATTTGACAACATACCTGGCGAGTTGGCCTCTGCGTCTCCGTGGAACCTTCATATACATCAATAACGAAATATAACCTAACCTAACCCAACGTAACATCTCGGCGGTAATATTTGAAAACATTCCTGGCGAGTTGGCATCTCCGTCTCCGTGGGATCTTTTTATACATAAATAACGTAATATAACCTAACCTAACCCAACCTAACATCTCCGCGGTAATATTTGAAAACATACCTGGCGAGTTGGCCTCTACGTCTTCGTGGGACCTTTATATACATCAATAACGTAATATAACCTAACCTAACCCAACCTAACGTCTCGGCGGTAATATTTGAAAACATTCATGGCGATTTGGCATCTACGTCTCCGTGGGACCTTCATATACATCAATAACGTAATATAGCCTAACCTAACCCAACCTAACATTTCGGCGGTAATATTTGACATCATTCCTGACGAGTTGGCCTCTACGTCTCCGTTTGACCTTCATAAACATCAATAACGTAATATAACGTAGCCTAACCCAACCTAACATCTCGGCGGTAATATTTGAAAACATTCCTGGCGAGGTGGCCTCTACGTCACCGTGGGACCTTTATAGACATCCATAACGTAATATAACCTAACCTAACCCAACCTAACATCTCGGCGGTAATATTTGAAAACATTCATGGCGAGTTGGCATCTACGTCTCCGTGGTACATTTATATACGTCAATAACGTAATATAACTTAACCTAACCCAACCTAGCATTTCGGCGGTTATATTTGACATCATTCCTGGGGAGTTGGCCTCTACGTCTCCGTTTGACCTTCATAAACATCAATAACGTAATATAACGTAACCTAACCCAGCCTATCATCTCGGCGGTAATATTTGACAACATTCCTGGCGAGTTGGCCTCTATGTCTCCGTGGGACCTTTATATACATCTATAACGTAATATAACCTAACGTAACCCAACCTAACGTCTCGGCGGTAATATTTGAAAACATTCATGGCGATTTGGCATCTACGTCTCCGTGGGATCTTCATATACATCAATAACGTAATATAGCCTAACCTAACCCAACCTAACGTCTCGGCGGTAATATTTGAAAACATTCATGGCGATTTGGCATCTACGTCTCCGTGGGACCTTCATATACATCAATAACGTAATATAGCCTAACCTAACCCAACCTAACATTTCGGCGGTAATATTAGACAACATTCCTGGCGAGTTGGCTTCTCCGTCTCCGTGGGACATTTATATACATCAATAACGTAATATAACCTAACCTAACCCAACCGAACATCTCGGCGGTAATATTTGACAACATACCTGGCGAGTTAGCCTCTGCGTCTCCGTGGAACCTTCATATACATCAATAACGAAATATAACCTAACCCAACCCAACGTAACATCTCGGCGGTAATATTTGAAAACATACCTGGCGAGTTGGCCTCTACTTCTCCGTGGGACCTTTATATACATCAATAACGTAATATAACCTAACCTAACCCAACCTAACGTCTCGGCGGTAATATTTGAAAACATTCCTGGCGAGTTGGCCTCGACGTCTCCGTGGGACCTTTATATACATCAATAACGTAATATAACCTAACCTAACCCAACCTAACATCTCGGCGGTAATATTTGAAAACATACCTGGCGAGTTGGCCTCTACGTCTCCGTGGGACCTTTATATACATCAATAAAGTAATATAACCTAACCTAACCCAACCTAACATCTCGGCGGTAATATTTGAAAACATACTTGGCGAGTTAGGCTCTACGTCTCCGTGGGACCTTTATATACATCAATAACGTAATATAACCTAACCTAACCCAACCTAACGTCTCGGCGGTAATATTTGAAAACATTCATGGCGATTTGGCATCTACGTCTCCGTGGGACCTATATATACATCAATAACGTAATATAACCTAACCTAACACAACCTAACGTCTCGGCGGTAATATTTGAAAACATTCATGGCGAGTTGGCGTCTACGTCTCCGTGGTACATTTATATACGTCAATAACGTAATATAACCTAACCTAACCCAACCTAACATTTCGGCGGTTATATTTGTCATCATTCCTGGGGAGTTGGCCTCTACGTCTCCGTTTGACATTCATAAACATCAATAACGTAATATAACGTAACCTAACCCAGCCTATCACCTCGGCGGTAATATTTGACAACATTCCTGGCGAGTTGGCCTCTATGTCTCCGTGGGACCTTTATATACATCTATAACGTAATATAACCTAACCTAACCCAACCTAACGTCTCGGCGGTAATATTTGAAAACATTCATGGCGATTTGGCATCTACGTCTCCGTGGGATCTTCATATACATCAATAACGTAATATAGCCTAACCTAACCCAACCTAACGTCTCGGCGGTAATATTTGAAAACATTCACGGCGATTTGGCATCTACGTCTCCGTGGGACCTTCATATACATCAATAACGTAATATAGCCCAACCTAACCCAACCTAACATTTCGGCGGTAATATTAGACAACATTCCTGGCGAGTTGGCTTCTCCGTCTCCGTGGGACATTTATATACATCAATAACGTAATATAACCTAACCTAACCCAACCTAACATCTCGGCGGTAATATTTGACAACATACCTGGCGAGTTGGCCTCTGCGTCTCCGTGGAACCTTCATATACATCAATAACGAAATATAACCTAACCTAACAAAACGTAACATCTCGGCGGTAATATTTGAAAACATTCCTGGCTAGTTGGCTTCTCCGTCTCCGTGGGATCTTTTTATACATAAATAACGTAATATAACCTAACCAAACCCAACCTAACATCTCGGCAGTAATATTTGAAAACATACCTGGCGAGTTGGCCTCTACGTCTCCGTGGGACCTTTATATACATCAATAACGTAATATAACCTACCCTAACCCAACCTAACGTCTCGGCGGTAATATTTGAAAACATTCATGGCGATTTGGCATCTACGTCTCCGTGGGACATTTATATACATCTATAACGTAATATAACCTAACCTAACCCAAACTAACATCTCGGCGGTAATATTTGAAAACATTCCTGGCGAGTTGGCCTCGACGTCTCCGTGGGACCTTTATATACATCAATAACGTAATATAACCTAACCTAACCCAACCTAACCTCTCGGCGGTAATATTTGAAAACATACCTGGCGAGTTGGCCTCTACGTCTCCGTGGGACCTTTATATACATCAATAAGGTAATATAACCTAACCTAACCCAACCTAACATCTCGGCGGTAATATTTGAAAACATACTTGGCGAGTTGGGCTCTACGTCTCCGTGGGACCTTTATATACATCAATAACGTAATGTAACCTAACCTAACCCAACCTAATGTCTCGGCGGTAATATTTGAAAACATTCATGGCGATTTGGCATCTACGTCTCCGTGGGACCTTTATATACATCAATAACGTAATATAACCTAACCTAACTCACCCTAACGTCTCGGCGGTAATATTTGAAAACATTCATGGCGATTTGGCATCTTCGTCTCCGTGGGAACTTCATATACATCAATAACGTAATATAGCCTAACCTAACCCAACCTAACATTTCGGCGGTAGTATTTGACAACATTCCTGGCGAGTTGGCTTCTCCGTCTCCGTGGGACATTTATATACATCAATAACGTAATATAAAGTAACCTAACCCAACCTATCATCCCGGCGGTAATATTTGAAAACATTGATGGTTTGTGGCCTCTGCGTCTCCGTGGAACCTTCATATGCATCAATTACGAAATATAACCTAACCTAACCCAACCTAACATCTAGGCGGTAATATTTGAAAACATTCCTGGCGAGTTGGCATCTACGTCTCCGTGGGACCTTCATATACATCAATAACGTAATATAGCCTAACCTAACCCAACCTAACATTTCGGCGGTAATATTTGACAACATTCCTGGCGAGTTGGCTTCTCCGTCTCCGTGGGACCTTCATATACATCAATAACGTAATATAACCTAACCTAACCCAAACTAACATTTCGGCGGTAGTATTTGACAACATTCCTGGCGAGTTGGCTTCTCCGTCTCCGTGGGACCTTCATATACATCAATAACGTAATATAGCCTAACCTAACCCAACCTAACATTTCGGCGGTAATATTTGACATCATTCCTGACGAGTTGGCCTCTACGTCTCCGTTTGACCTTCATAAACATCAATAACGTAATATAACGTAACCTAACCCAACCTAACATCTAGGCGGTAATATTTGAAAACATACCTGGCGAGTTGGACTCTACGTCTCCGTGGGACCTTTATATACATCAATAAAGTAATATAAACTAACCTAACCCAACCTAACATTTCGGCGGTAATATTCGACAACATTCCTGTCGAGTTGGTTTCTCCGTCTCCGTGGAACCTTCATATACATCAATAACGAAATATAACCTAACCTAACCCAACCTAACATCTCGGCGGTAATATTTGAAAACATTCCTGGCGAGTTCGCTTCTCCGTCTCCGTGCGATCTTTTTATACATAAATAACGTAATATAACCTAACCTAACCCAACCTAACATCTCGGCGGTAATATTTGACAACATTCCTGGCGAGTTGGCCTCTATGTCTCCGTGGGACCTTTATATACATCTATAACGTAATATAACCTAACCTAACCCAACCTAACGTCTCGGCGGTAATATTTGACAACATTCCTGGCGAGTTGGCTTCTCCGTCTCCGTGGGACATTTATATACATCAATAACGTAATATAACCTAACCTAACCCAACCTAACATCTCGGCGGTAATATTTGACAACATACCTGGCGAGTTGGCCTCTGCGTCTCCGTGGAACCTTCATATACATCAATAACGAAATATAACCTAACCTAACCCAACGTAACATCTCGGCGGTAATATTTGAAAACATTCCTGGCGAGTTGGCTTCTCCGTCTCCGTGGGATCTTTTTATACATAAATAACGTAATATAACCTAACCAAACCCAACCTAACATCTCGGCAGTAATATTTGAAAACATACCTGGCGAGTTGGCCTCTACGTCTCCGTGGGACCTTTATATACATCAATAACGTAATATAACCTACCCTAACCCAACCTAACGTCTCGGCGGTAATATTTGAAAACATTCATGGCGATTTGGCATATACGTCTCCGTGGGACATTTATATACATCTATAACGTAATATAACCTAACCTAACCCAACCTAACATTTCGGCGGTAGTATTTGACAACATTCCTGGCGAGTTGGCTTCTCCGTCTCCGTGGGACATTTATATACATCAATAACGTAATATAAAGTAACCTAACCCAACCTATCATCCCGGCGGTAATATTTGATCACATTCCTGGTTTGTGGCCTCTGCGTCTCCGTGGAACCTTCATATGCATCAATTACGAAATATAACCTAACCTAACCCAACCTAACATCTAGGCGGTAATATTTGAAAACATTCCTGGCGAGTTGGCATCTACGTCTCCGTGGGACCTTCATATACATCAATAACGTAATATAGCCTAACCTAACCCAACCTAACATTTCGGCGGTAATATTTGACAACATTCCTGGCGAGTTGGCTTCTCCGTCTCCGTGGGACCTTCATATACATCAATAACGTAATATAACCTAACCTAACCCAACCTAACATTTCGGCGGTAGTATTTGACAACATTCCTGGCGAGTTGGCTTCTCCGTCTCCGTGGGACATTTATATACATCAATAACGTAATATAACGTAACCTAACCCAACCTATCATCCCGGCGGTAATATATGATCACATTCCTGGTTTGTGGCCTCTGCGTCTCCGTGGAACCTTCATATGCATCAATTGCGAAATATAACCTAACCTAACCCAACCTAACATCTAGGCGGTAATATTTGAAAACATTCCTGGCGAGTTGGCATCTACGTCTCCGTGGGACCTTCATATACATCAATAACGTAATATAGCCTAACCTAACCCAACCTAACATTTCGGCGGTAATATTTGACAACATTCCTGGCGAGTTGGCTTCTCCGTCTCCGTGGGACCTTCATATACATCAATAACGTAATATAACCTAACCTAACCCAACCTAACATCTCGGCGGTAATATTTGAAAACATTCCTGGCGAGTCGGACTCTACGTCACCGTGGGACCTATATATACATCAATAACGTAATATAACCTAACCTAACCCAACCTAACGTCTCGGCGGTAATATTTGACATCATTCCTGACGAGTTGGCCTCTACGTCTCCGTTTGACCTTCATAAACATCAATAACGTAATATAACGTAACCTAACCCAACCTAACATCTCGGCGGTAATATTTGAAAACATACCTGGCGAGTTGGACTCTACGTCTCCGTGGGACCTTTATATACATCAATAAAGTAATATAAACTAACCTAACCCAACCTAACATTTCGGCGGTAATATTCGACAACATTCCTGTCGAGTTGGTTTCTCCGTCTCCGTGGAACCTTCATATACATCAATAACGAAATATAACCTAACCTAACCCAACCTAACATCTCGGCGGTAATATTTGAAAACATTCCTGGCGAGTTGGCATCTACGTCTCCGTGGGACCTTCATATACATCAATAACGTAATATAGCCTAACCTAACCCAACCCAACATTTCGGCGGTAATATTTGACAACATTCCTGGCGAGTTGGCTTCTCCGTCTCCGTGGGACCTTCATATACATCAATAACGTAATATAGCCTAACCTAACCCAACCTAACATTTCGGCGGTAATATTTGACATCATTCCTGACGAGTTGGCCTCTACGTCTCCGTTTGACCTTCATAAACATCAATAACGTAATATAACGTAACCTAACCCAACCTAACATCTCGGCGGTAATATTTGAAAACATACCTGGCGAGTTGGACTCTACGTCTCCGTGGGACCTTTATATACATCAATAAAGTAATATAAACTAACCTAACCCAACCTAACATTTCGGCGGTAATATTCGACAACATTCCTGTCGAGGTGGTTTCTCCGTCTCCGTGGAACCTTCATATACATCAATAACGAAATATAACCTAACCTAACCCAACCTAACATCTCGGCGGTAATATTTGAAAACATTCCTGGCGAGTTGGCTTCTCCGTCTCCGTGGGACATTCATATATATATCAATAACGTAATATAACCTAACCTAACCCAACCTAACATCTCGGCGGTAATATTTGACAACATACCTGGCGAGTTGGCCTCTGCGTCTCCGTGCAACCTTCATATACATCAATAACGAAATATAACCTAACCTAACCCAACGTAACATCTCGGCGGTAATATTTGAAAACATTCCTGGCGAGTTGGCTTCTCCGTCTCCGTGGGATCTTTTTATACATAAATAACGTCATATAACCTAACCTAACCCAACCTAACATCTCGGCGGTAATATTTGAAAACATACCTGGCGAGTTGGCCTCTACGTCTCCGTGGGACCTTTATATACATCAATAACGTAATATAACCTAACCTGACCCAACCTAACGTCTCGGCGGTAATATTTGAAAACAATCATGGCGATTTGGCATCTACGTCTCCGTGGGACCTTCATATACATCAAACATGTAATAGCCTAACCTAACCCAACCTAACATTTCGGCGGTAATATTTGACAACATTCCTGGCGAGTTGGCTTCTCCGTCTCCGTGGGACATTTATATACATCAATAACGTAATATAACCTAACCTAACCCAACCTAACATCTCGGCGGTAATATTTGACAACATACCTGGCGAGTTGGCCTCTGCGTCTCCGTGGAACCTTCATATACATCAATAACGAAATATAACCTAACCTAACCCAACGTAACATCTCGGCGGTAATATTTGAAAACATTCCTGGCGAGTTGGCATCTCCGTCTCCGTGGGATCTTTTTATACATAAATAACGTAATATAACCTAACCTAACCCAACCTAACATCTCCGCGGTAATATTTGAAAACATACCTGGCGAGTTGGCCTCTACGTCTTCGTGGGACCTTTATATACATCAATAACGTAATATAACCTAACCTAACCCAACCTAACGTCTCGGCGGTAATATTTGAAAACATTCATGGCGATTTGGCATCTACGTCTCCGTGGGACCTTCATATACATCAATAACGTAATATAGCCTAACCTAACCCAACCTAACATTTCGGCGGTAATATTTGACATCATTCCTGACGAGTTGGCCTCTACGTCTCCGTTTGACCTTCATAAACATCAATAACGTAATATAACGTAGCCTAACCCAACCTAACATCTCGGCGGTAATATTTGAAAACATTCCTGGCGAGGTGGCCTCTACGTCACCGTGGGACCTTTATAGACATCCATAACGTAATATAACCTAACCTAACCCAACCTAACATCTCGGCGGTAATATTTGAAAACATTCATGGCGAGTTGGCATCTACGTCTCCGTGGTACATTTATATACGTCAATAACGTAATATAACTTAACCTAACCCAACCTAGCATTTCGGCGGTTATATTTGACATCATTCCTGGGGAGTTGGCCTCTACGTCTCCGTTTGACCTTCATAAACATCAATAACGTAATATAACGTAACCTAACCCAGCCTATCATCTCGGCGGTAATATTTGACAACATTCCTGGCGAGTTGGCCTCTATGTCTCCGTGGGACCTTTATATACATCTATAACGTAATATAACCTAACGTAACCCAACCTAACGTCTCGGCGGTAATATTTGAAAACATTCATGGCGATTTGGCATCTACGTCTCCGTGGGATCTTCATATACATCAATAACGTAATATAGCCTAACCTAACCCAACCTAACGTCTCGGCGGTAATATTTGAAAACATTCATGGCGATTTGGCATCTACGTCTCCGTGGGACCTTCATATACATCAATAACGTAATATAGCCTAACCTAACCCAACCTAACATTTCGGCGGTAATATTAGACAACATTCCTGGCGAGTTGGCTTCTCCGTCTCCGTGGGACATTTATATACATCAATAACGTAATATAACCTAACCTAACCCAACCGAACATCTCGGCGGTAATATTTGACAACATACCTGGCGAGTTAGCCTCTGCGTCTCCGTGGAACCTTCATATACATCAATAACGAAATATAACCTAACCCAACCCAACGTAACATCTCGGCGGTAATATTTGAAAACATACCTGGCGAGTTGGCCTCTACTTCTCCGTGGGACCTTTATATACATCAATAACGTAATATAACCTAACCTAACCCAACCTAACGTCTCGGCGGTAATATTTGAAAACATTCCTGGCGAGTTGGCCTCGACGTCTCCGTGGGACCTTTATATACATCAATAACGTAATATAACCTAACCTAACCCAACCTAACATCTCGGCGGTAATATTTGAAAACATACCTGGCGAGTTGGCCTCTACGTCTCCGTGGGACCTTTATATACATCAATAAAGTAATATAACCTAACCTAACCCAACCTAACATCTCGGCGGTAATATTTGAAAACATACTTGGCGAGTTAGGCTCTACGTCTCCGTGGGACCTTTATATACATCAATAACGTAATATAACCTAACCTAACCCAACCTAACGTCTCGGCGGTAATATTTGAAAACATTCATGGCGATTTGGCATCTACGTCTCCGTGGGACCTATATATACATCAATAACGTAATATAACCTAACCTAACACAACCTAACGTCTCGGCGGTAATATTTGAAAACATTCATGGCGAGTTGGCGTCTACGTCTCCGTGGTACATTTATATACGTCAATAACGTAATATAACCTAACCTAACCCAACCTAACATTTCGGCGGTTATATTTGTCATCATTCCTGGGGAGTTGGCCTCTACGTCTCCGTTTGACATTCATAAACATCAATAACGTAATATAACGTAACCTAACCCAGCCTATCACCTCGGCGGTAATATTTGACAACATTCCTGGCGAGTTGGCCTCTATGTCTCCGTGGGACCTTTATATACATCTATAACGTAATATAACCTAACCTAACCCAACCTAACGTCTCGGCGGTAATATTTGAAAACATTCATGGCGATTTGGCATCTACGTCTCCGTGGGATCTTCATATACATCAATAACGTAATATAGCCTAACCTAACCCAACCTAACGTCTCGGCGGTAATATTTGAAAACATTCACGGCGATTTGGCATCTACGTCTCCGTGGGACCTTCATATACATCAATAACGTAATATAGCCCAACCTAACCCAACCTAACATTTCGGCGGTAATATTAGACAACATTCCTGGCGAGTTGGCTTCTCCGTCTCCGTGGGACATTTATATACATCAATAACGTAATATAACCTAACCTAACCCAACCTAACATCTCGGCGGTAATATTTGACAACATACCTGGCGAGTTGGCCTCTGCGTCTCCGTGGAACCTTCATATACATCAATAACGAAATATAACCTAACCTAACAAAACGTAACATCTCGGCGGTAATATTTGAAAACATTCCTGGCTAGTTGGCTTCTCCGTCTCCGTGGGATCTTTTTATACATAAATAACGTAATATAACCTAACCAAACCCAACCTAACATCTCGGCAGTAATATTTGAAAACATACCTGGCGAGTTGGCCTCTACGTCTCCGTGGGACCTTTATATACATCAATAACGTAATATAACCTACCCTAACCCAACCTAACGTCTCGGCGGTAATATTTGAAAACATTCATGGCGATTTGGCATCTACGTCTCCGTGGGACATTTATATACATCTATAACGTAATATAACCTAACCTAACCCAAACTAACATCTCGGCGGTAATATTTGAAAACATTCCTGGCGAGTTGGCCTCGACGTCTCCGTGGGACCTTTATATACATCAATAACGTAATATAACCTAACCTAACCCAACCTAACCTCTCGGCGGTAATATTTGAAAACATACCTGGCGAGTTGGCCTCTACGTCTCCGTGGGACCTTTATATACATCAATAAGGTAATATAACCTAACCTAACCCAACCTAACATCTCGGCGGTAATATTTGAAAACATACTTGGCGAGTTGGGCTCTACGTCTCCGTGGGACCTTTATATACATCAATAACGTAATGTAACCTAACCTAACCCAACCTAATGTCTCGGCGGTAATATTTGAAAACATTCATGGCGATTTGGCATCTACGTCTCCGTGGGACCTTTATATACATCAATAACGTAATATAACCTAACCTAACTCACCCTAACGTCTCGGCGGTAATATTTGAAAACATTCATGGCGATTTGGCATCTTCGTCTCCGTGGGAACTTCATATACATCAATAACGTAATATAGCCTAACCTAACCCAACCTAACATTTCGGCGGTAGTATTTGACAACATTCCTGGCGAGTTGGCTTCTCCGTCTCCGTGGGACATTTATATACATCAATAACGTAATATAAAGTAACCTAACCCAACCTATCATCCCGGCGGTAATATTTGAAAACATTGATGGTTTGTGGCCTCTGCGTCTCCGTGGAACCTTCATATGCATCAATTACGAAATATAACCTAACCTAACCCAACCTAACATCTAGGCGGTAATATTTGAAAACATTCCTGGCGAGTTGGCATCTACGTCTCCGTGGGACCTTCATATACATCAATAACGTAATATAGCCTAACCTAACCCAACCTAACATTTCGGCGGTAATATTTGACAACATTCCTGGCGAGTTGGCTTCTCCGTCTCCGTGGGACCTTCATATACATCAATAACGTAATATAACCTAACCTAACCCAAACTAACATTTCGGCGGTAGTATTTGACAACATTCCTGGCGAGTTGGCTTCTCCGTCTCCGTGGGACCTTCATATACATCAATAACGTAATATAGCCTAACCTAACCCAACCTAACATTTCGGCGGTAATATTTGACATCATTCCTGACGAGTTGGCCTCTACGTCTCCGTTTGACCTTCATAAACATCAATAACGTAATATAACGTAACCTAACCCAACCTAACATCTAGGCGGTAATATTTGAAAACATACCTGGCGAGTTGGACTCTACGTCTCCGTGGGACCTTTATATACATCAATAAAGTAATATAAACTAACCTAACCCAACCTAACATTTCGGCGGTAATATTCGACAACATTCCTGTCGAGTTGGTTTCTCCGTCTCCGTGGAACCTTCATATACATCAATAACGAAATATAACCTAACCTAACCCAACCTAACATCTCGGCGGTAATATTTGAAAACATTCCTGGCGAGTTCGCTTCTCCGTCTCCGTGCGATCTTTTTATACATAAATAACGTAATATAACCTAACCTAACCCAACCTAACATCTCGGCGGTAATATTTGACAACATTCCTGGCGAGTTGGCCTCTATGTCTCCGTGGGACCTTTATATACATCTATAACGTAATATAACCTAACCTAACCCAACCTAACGTCTCGGCGGTAATATTTGACAACATTCCTGGCGAGTTGGCTTCTCCGTCTCCGTGGGACATTTATATACATCAATAACGTAATATAACCTAACCTAACCCAACCTAACATCTCGGCGGTAATATTTGAC
The DNA here is from genome assembly GCA_963969225.1 of Xylocopa violacea. Taxonomy (NCBI): domain Eukaryota; kingdom Metazoa; phylum Arthropoda; class Insecta; order Hymenoptera; family Apidae; genus Xylocopa; species Xylocopa violacea. The sequence continues at coordinate 1,440,677 of CAXAJV010000147.1, read as the reverse complement.
AACATACCTGGCGAGTTGGCCTCTGCGTCTCCGTGGAACCTTCATATACATCAATAACGAAATATAACCTAACCTAACCCAACGTAACATCTCGGCGGTAATATTTGAAAACATTCCTGGCGAGTTGGCTTCTCCGTCTCCGTGGGATCTTTTTATACATAAATAACGTAATATAACCTAACCAAACCCAACCTAACATCTCGGCAGTAATATTTGAAAACATACCTGGCGAGTTGGCCTCTACGTCTCCGTGGGACCTTTATATACATCAATAACGTAATATAACCTACCCTAACCCAACCTAACGTCTCGGCGGTAATATTTGAAAACATTCATGGCGATTTGGCATATACGTCTCCGTGGGACATTTATATACATCTATAACGTAATATAACCTAACCTAACCCAACCTAACATCTTGGCGGTAATATTTGAAAACATTCCTGGCGAGGTGGCCTCTACGTCACCGTGGGACCTTTATAGACATTCATAACGTAATATAACCTAACCTAACCCAACCTAACATCTCGGCGGTAATATTTGAAAACATTCATGGCGAGTTGGCATCTACGTCTCCGTGATACATTTATATACGTCAATAACGTAATATAACCTAACCTAACCCAACCTAACATTTCGGCGGTTATATTTGTCATCATTCCTGGGGAGTTGGCCTCTACGTCTCCGTTTGACATTCATAAACATCAATAACGTAATATAACGTAACCTAACCCAGCCTATCATCTCGGCGGTAATATTTGACAACATTCCTGGCGAGTTGGCCTCTATGTCTCCGTGGGACCTTTATATACATCTATAACGTAATATAACCTAACGTAACCCAACCTAACGTCTCGGCGGTAATATTTGAAAACATTCATGGCGATTTGGCATCTACGTCTCCGTGGGATCTTCATATACATCAATAACGTAATATAGCCTAACCTAACCCAACCTAACGTCTCGGCGGTAATATTTGAAAACATTCATGGCGATTTGGCATCTACGTCTCCGTGGGACCTTCATATACATCAATAACGTAATATAGCCTAACCTAACCCAACCTAACATTTCGGCGGTAATATTAGACAACATTCCTGGCGAGTTGGCTTCTCCGTCTCCGTGGGACATTTATATACATCAATAACGTAATATAACCTAACCTAACCCAACCGAACATCTCGGCGGTAATATTTGACAACATACCTGGCGAGTTAGCCTCTGCGTCTCCGTGGAACCTTCATATACATCAATAACGAAATATAACCTAACCCAACCCAACGTAACATCTCGGCGGTAATATTTGAAAACATACCTGGCGAGTTGGCCTCTACTTCTCCGTGGGACCTTTATATACATCAATAACGTAATATAACCTACCCTAACCCAACCTAACGTCTCGGCGGTAATATTTGAAAACATTCATGGCGATTTGGCATCTACGTCTCCGTGGGACATTTATATACATCAATAACGTAATATAACCTAACCTAACCCAACCTAACATCTCGGCGGTAATATTTGAAAACATACCTGGCGAGTTGGCCTCTACGTCTCCGTGGGACCTTTATATACATCAATAAAGTAATATAACCTAACCTAACCCAACCTAACATCTCGGCGGTAATATTTGAAAACATACTTGGCGAGTTAGGCTCTACGTCTCCGTGGGACCTTTATATACATCAATAACGTAATATAACCTAACCTAACCCAACCTAACGTCTCGGCGGTAATATTTGAAAACATTCATGGCGATTTGGCATCTACGTCTCCGTGGGACCTATATATACATCAATAACGTAATATAACCTAACCTAACACAACCTAACGTCTCGGCGGTAATATTTGAAAACATTCATGGCGAGTTGGCATCTACGTCTCCGTGGTACATTTATATACGTCAATAACGTAATATAACCTAACCTAACCCAACCTAACATTTCGGCGGTTATATTTGTCATCATTCCTGGGGAGTTGGCCTCTACGTCTCCGTTTGACATTCATAAACATCAATAACGTAATATAACGTAACCTAACCCAGCCTATCACCTCGGCGGTAATATTTGACAACATTCCTGGCGAGTTGGCCTCTATGTCTCCGTGGGACCTTTATATACATCTATAACGTAATATAACCTAACCTAACCCAACCTAACGTCTCGGCGGTAATATTTGAAAACATTCATGGCGATTTGGCATCTACGTCTCCGTGGGATCTTCATATACATCAATAACGTAATATAGCCTAACCTAACCCAACCTAACGTCTCGGCGGTAATATTTGAAAACATTCACGGCGATTTGGCATCTACGTCTCCGTGGGACCTTCATATACATCAATAACGTAATATAGCCCAACCTAACCCAACCTAACATTTCGGCGGTAATATTAGACAACATTCCTGGCGAGTTGGCTTCTCCGTCTCCGTGGGACATTTATATACATCAATAACGTAATATAACCTAACCTAACCCAACCTAACATCTCGGCGGTAATATTTGACAACATACCTGGCGAGTTGGCCTCTGCGTCTCCGTGGAACCTTCATATACATCAATAACGAAATATAACCTAACCTAACAAAACGTAACATCTCGGCGGTAATATTTGAAAACATTCCTGGCTAGTTGGCTTCTCCGTCTCCGTGGGATCTTTTTATACATAAATAACGTAATATAACCTAACCAAACCCAACCTAACGTCTCGGCAGTAATATTTGAAAACATACCTGGCGAGTTGGCCTCTACGTCTCCGTGGGACCTTTATATACATCAATAACGTAATATAACCTACCCTAACCCAACCTAACGTCTCGGCGGTAATATTTGAAAACATTCATGGCGATTTGGCATCTACGTCTCCGTGGGACATTTATATACATCTATAACGTAATATAACCTAACCTAACCCAAACTAACATCTCGGCGGTAATATTTGAAAACATTCCTGGCGAGTTGGCCTCGACGTCTCCGTGGGACCTTTATATACATCAATAACGTAATATAACCTAACCTAACCCAACCTAACCTCTCGGCGGTAATATTTGAAAACATACCTGGCGAGTTGGCCTCTACGTCTCCGTGGGACCTTTATATACATCAATAAGGTAATATAACCTAACCTAACCCAACCTAACATCTCGGCGGTAATATTTGAAAACATACTTGGCGAGTTGGGCTCTACGTCTCCGTGGGACCTTTATATACATCAATAACGTAATGTAACCTAACCTAACCCAACCTAATGTCTCGGCGGTAATATTTGAAAACATTCATGGCGATTTGGCATCTACGTCTCCGTGGGACCTTTATATACATCAATAACGTAATATAACCTAACCTAACTCACCCTAACGTCTCGGCGGTAATATTTGAAAACATTCATGGCGATTTGGCATCTTCGTCTCCGTGGGAACTTCATATACATCAATAACGTAATATAGCCTAACCTAACCCAACCTAACATTTCGGCGGTAGTATTTGACAACATTCCTGGCGAGTTGGCTTCTCCGTCTCCGTGGGACATTTATATACATCAATAACGTAATATAAAGTAACCTAACCCAACCTATCATCCCGGCGGTAATATTTGAAAACATTGATGGTTTGTGGCCTCTGCGTCTCCGTGGAACCTTCATATGCATCAATTACGAAATATAACCTAACCTAACCCAACCTAACATCTAGGCGGTAATATTTGAAAACATTCCTGGCGAGTTGGCATCTACGTCTCCGTGGGACCTTCATATACATCAATAACGTAATATAGCCTAACCTAACCCAACCTAACATTTCGGCGGTAATATTTGACAACATTCCTGGCGAGTTGGCTTCTCCGTCTCCGTGGGACCTTCATATACATCAATAACGTAATATAACCTAACCTAACCCAAACTAACATTTCGGCGGTAGTATTTGACAACATTCCTGGCGAGTTGGCTTCTCCGTCTCCGTGGGACCTTCATATACATCAATAACGTAATATAGCCTAACCTAACCCAACCTAACATTTCGGCGGTAATATTTGACATCATTCCTGACGAGTTGGCCTCTACGTCTCCGTTTGACCTTCATAAACATCAATAACGTAATATAACGTAACCTAACCCAACCTAACATCTAGGCGGTAATATTTGAAAACATACCTGGCGAGTTGGACTCTACGTCTCCGTGGGACCTTTATATACATCAATAAAGTAATATAAACTAACCTAACCCAACCTAACATTTCGGCGGTAATATTCGACAACATTCCTGTCGAGTTGGTTTCTCCGTCTCCGTGGAACCTTCATATACATCAATAACGAAATATAACCTAACCTAACCCAACCTAACATCTCGGCGGTAATATTTGAAAACATTCCTGGCGAGTTCGCTTCTCCGTCTCCGTGCGATCTTTTTATACATAAATAACGTAATATAACCTAACCTAACCCAACCTAACATCTCGGCGGTAATATTTGACAACATTCCTGGCGAGTTGGCCTCTATGTCTCCGTGGGACCTTTATATACATCTATAACGTAATATAACCTAACCTAACCCAACCTAACGTCTCGGCGGTAATATTTGACAACATTCCTGGCGAGTTGGCTTCTCCGTCTCCGTGGGACATTTATATACATCAATAACGTAATATAACCTAACCTAACCCAACCTAACATCTCGGCGGTAATATTTGACAACATACCTGGCGAGTTGGCCTCTGCGTCTCCGTGGAACCTTCATATACATCAATAACGAAATATAACCTAACCTAACCCAACGTAACATCTCGGCGGTAATATTTGAAAACATTCCTGGCGAGTTGGCTTCTCCGTCTCCGTGGGATCTTTTTATACATAAATAACGTAATATAACCTAACCAAACCCAACCTAACATCTCGGCAGTAATATTTGAAAACATACCTGGCGAGTTGGCCTCTACGTCTCCGTGGGACCTTTATATACATCAATAACGTAATATAACCTACCCTAACCCAACCTAACGTCTCGGCGGTAATATTTGAAAACATTCATGGCGATTTGGCATCTACGTCTCCGTGGGACATTTATATACATCTATAACGTAATATAACCTAACCTAACCCAAACTAACATCTCGGCGGTAATATTTGAAAACATTCCTGGCGAGTTGGCCTCGACGTCTCCGTGGGACCTTTATATACATCAATAACGTAATATAACCTAACCTAACCCAACCTAACCTCTCGGCGGTAATATTTGAAAACATACCTGGCGAGTTGGCCTCTACGTCTCCGTGGGACCTTTATATACATCAATAAGGTAATATAACCTAACCTAACCCAACCTAACATCTCGGCGGTAATATTTGAAAACATACTTGGCGAGTTGGGCTCTACGTCTCCGTGGGACCTTTATATACATCAATAACGTAATATAACCTAACCTAACTCACCCTAACGTCTCGGCGGTAATATTTGAAAACATTCATGGCCATTTGGCATCTTCGTCTCCGTGGGAACTTCATATACATCAATAACGTAATATAGCCTAACCTAACCCAACCTAACATTTCGGCGGTAGTATTTGACAACATTCCTGGCGAGTTGGCTTCTCCGTCTCCGTGGGACATTTATATACATCAATAACGTAATATAAAGTAACCTAACCCAACCTATCATCCCGGCGGTAATATTTGATCACATTCCTGGTTTGTGGCCTCTGCGTCTCCGTGGAACCTTCATATGCATCAATTACGAAATATAACCTAACCTAACCCAACCTAACATCTAGGCGGTAATATTTGAAAACATTCCTGGCGAGTTGGCATCTACGTCTCCGTGGGACCTTCATATACATCAATAACGTAATATAGCCTAACCTAACCCAACCTAACATTTCGGCGGTAATATTTGACAACATTCCTGGCGAGTTGGCTTCTCCGTCTCCGTGGGACCTTCATATACATCAATAACGTAATATAACCTAACCTAACCCAACCTAACATTTCGGCGGTAGTATTTGACAACATTCCTGGCGAGTTGGCTTCTCCGTCTCCGTGGGACATTTATATACATCAATAACGTAATATAACGTAACCTAACCCAACCTATCATCCCGGCGGTAATATATGATCACATTCCTGGTTTGTGGCCTCTGCGTCTCCGTGGAACCTTCATATGCATCAATTGCGAAATATAACCTAACCTAACCCAACCTAACATCTAGGCGGTAATATTTGAAAACATTCCTGGCGAGTTGGCATCTACGTCTCCGTGGGACCTTCATATACATCAATAACGTAATATAGCCTAACCTAACCCAACCTAACATTTCGGCGGTAATATTTGACAACATTCCTGGCGAGTTGGCTTCTCCGTCTCCGTGGGACCTTCATATACATCAATAACGTAATATAACCTAACCTAACCCAACCTAACATCTCGGCGGTAATATTTGAAAACATTCCTGGCGAGTCGGACTCTACGTCACCGTGGGACCTATATATACATCAATAACGTAATATAACCTAACCTAACCCAACCTAACGTCTCGGCGGTAATATTTGACATCATTCCTGACGAGTTGGCCTCTACGTCTCCGTTTGACCTTCATAAACATCAATAACGTAATATAACGTAACCTAACCCAACCTAACATCTCGGCGGTAATATTTGAAAACATACCTGGCGAGTTGGACTCTACGTCTCCGTGGGACCTTTATATACATCAATAAAGTAATATAAACTAACCTAACCCATCCTAACATTTCGGCGGTAATATTCGACAACATTCCTGTCGAGTTGGTTTCTCCGTCTCCGTGGAACCTTCATATACATCAATAACGAAATATAACCTAACCTAACCCAACCTAACATCTCGGCGGTAATATTTGAAAACATTCCTGGCGAGTTGGCATCTACGTCTCCGTGGGACCTTCATATACATCAATAACGTAATATAGCCTAACCTAACCCAACCTAACATTTCGGCGGTAATATTTGACAACATTCCTGGCGAGTTGGCTTCTCCGTCTCCGTGGGACCTTCATATACATCAATAACGTAATATAGCCTAACCTAACCCAACCTAACATTTCGGCGGTAATATTTGACATCATTCCTGACGAGTTGGCCTCTACGTCTCCGTTTGACCTTCATAAACATCAATAACGTAATATAACGTAACCTAACCCAACCTAACATCTCGGCGGTAATATTTGAAAACATACCTGGCGAGTTGGACTCTACGTCTCCGTGGGACCTTTATATACATCAATAAAGTAATATAAACTAACCTAACCCAACCTAACATTTCGGCGGTAATATTCGACAACATTCCTGTCGAGGTGGTTTCTCCGTCTCCGTGGAACCTTCATATACATCAATAACGAAATATAACCTAACCTAACCCAACCTAACATCTCGGCGGTAATATTTGAAAACATTCCTGGCGAGTTGGCTTCTCCGTCTCCGTGGGACATTCATATATATATCAATAACGTAATATAACCTAACCTAACCCAACCTAACATCTCGGCGGTAATATTTGACAACATACCTGGCGAGTTGGCCTCTGCGTCTCCGTGCAACCTTCATATACATCAATAACGAAATATAACCTAACCTAACCCAACGTAACATCTCGGCGGTAATATTTGAAAACATTCCTGGCGAGTTGGCTTCTCCGTCTCCGTGGGATCTTTTTATACATAAATAACGTCATATAACCTAACCTAACCCAACCTAACATCTCGGCGGTAATATTTGAAAACATACCTGGCGAGTTGGCCTCTACGTCTCCGTGGGACCTTTATATACATCAATAACGTAATATAACCTAACCTGACCCAACCTAACGTCTCGGCGGTAATATTTGAAAACAATCATGGCGATTTGGCATCTACGTCTCCGTGGGACCTTCATATACATCAAACATGTAATAGCCTAACCTAACCCAACCTAACATTTCGGCGGTAATATTTGACAACATTCCTGGCGAGTTGGCTTCTCCGTCTCCGTGGGACATTTATATACATCAATAACGTAATATAACCTAACCTAACCCAACCTAACATCTCGGCGGTAATATTTGACAACATACCTGGCGAGTTGGCCTCTGCGTCTCCGTGGAACCTTCATATACATCAATAACGAAATATAACCTAACCTAACCCAACGTAACATCTCGGCGGTAATATTTGAAAACATTCCTGGCGAGTTGGCATCTCCGTCTCCGTGGGATCTTTTTATACATAAATAACGTAATATAACCTAACCTAACCCAACCTAACATCTCCGCGGTAATATTTGAAAACATACCTGGCGAGTTGGCCTCTACGTCTTCGTGGGACCTTTATATACATCAATAACGTAATATAACCTAACCTAACCCAACCTAACGTCTCGGCGGTAATATTTGAAAACATTCATGGCGATTTGGCATCTACGTCTCCGTGGGACCTTCATATACATCAATAACGTAATATAGCCTAACCTAACCCAACCTAACATTTCGGCGGTAATATTTGACATCATTCCTGACGAGTTGGCCTCTACGTCTCCGTTTGACCTTCATAAACATCAATAACGTAATATAACGTAGCCTAACCCAACCTAACATCTCGGCGGTAATATTTGAAAACATTCCTGGCGAGGTGGCCTCTACGTCACCGTGGGACCTTTATAGACATCCATAACGTAATATAACCTAACCTAACCCAACCTAACATCTCGGCGGTAATATTTGAAAACATTCATGGCGAGTTGGCATCTACGTCTCCGTGGTACATTTATATACGTCAATAACGTAATATAACTTAACCTAACCCAACCTAGCATTTCGGCGGTTATATTTGACATCATTCCTGGGGAGTTGGCCTCTACGTCTCCGTTTGACCTTCATAAACATCAATAACGTAATATAACGTAACCTAACCCAGCCTATCATCTCGGCGGTAATATTTGACAACATTCCTGGCGAGTTGGCCTCTATGTCTCCGTGGGACCTTTATATACATCTATAACGTAATATAACCTAACCTAACCCAACCTAACGTCTCGGCGGTAATATTTGACAACATTCCTGGCGAGTTGGCTTCTCCGTCTCCGTGGGACATTTATATACATCAATAACGTAATATAACGTAACCTAACCCAACCTAACATCTCGGCGGTAATATTTGACAACATACCTGGCGAGTTGGCCTCTGCGTCTCCGTGGAACCTTCATATACATCAATAACGAAATATAACATAACCTAACCCAACCTAACATCTCGGCGGTAATATTTGAAAACATTCCTGGCGAGTTGGCTTCTCCGTCTCCGTGGGACATTTATATACATCAATAACGTAATATAACCTAACCTAACCCAACCTAACATCTCGGCGGTAATATTTGACAACATACCTGGCGAATTGGCCTCTGCGTCTCCGTGGAACCTTCATATACATCAATAACGAAATATAACCTAACCTAACCCAACGTAACATCTCGGCGGTAATATTTGAAAACATTCCTGGCGAGTTGGCTTCTCCGTCTCCGTGGGATCTTTTTATACATAAATAACGAAATATAACCTAACCTAACCCAACGTAACATCTCGGCGGTAATATTTGAAAACATTCTTGGCGAGTTGGCTTCTCCGTCTCCGTGGGATCTTTTTATACATAAATAACGTAATATAACCTAACCTAACCCAACCTAACATCTCGGCGGTAATATTTGAAAACATACCTGGCGAGTTGGCCTCTACGTCTCCGTGGGACCTTTATATACATCAATAACGTAATATAACCTAACCTGACCCAACCTAACGTCTCGGCGGTAATATTTGAAAACATTCATGGCGATTTGGCATCTACGTCTCCGTGGGACCTTCATATACATCAATAACGTAATATAGCCTAACCTAACCCAACCTAACATTTCGGCGGTAATATTTGACAACATACCTGGCGAGTTGGCCTCTGCTTCTCCGTGGAACCTTCATATACATCAATAACGTTATATAACGTAACCTAACCCAGCCTATCATCTCGGCGGTAATATTTGGCAACATTCCTGGCGAGTTGGCCTCTGTGTCTCCGTGGGACCTTTATATACATCTATAACGTAATATAACCTAACCTAACACAACCTAACGTCTCGGCGGTAATATTTGAATACATTCATGGCGATTTGGCATCTTCGTCTCCGTGGGACCTTCATATACATCAATAACGTAATATAGCCTAACCTAACCCAACCTAACATTTCGGCGGTAATATTTGACAACATTCCTGGCGAGTTGGCTTCTCCGTCTCCGTGGGACATTTATATACATCAATAACGTAATATACAGTAACCTAACCCAACCTAACATCTCGGCGGAAATATTTGAAAACATTCCTGGCGAGTCGGACTCTACGTCACCGTGGGACCTATATATACATCAATAACGTAATATAACCTAACCTAACCCAACCTAACATCTCGGCGGTAATATGTGAAAACATTCCTGGCGAGTCGGACTCTACGTCACCGTGGGACCTTTATATACATCAATAAAGTAATATAAACTAACCTAACCCAACCTAACATTTCGGCGGTAATATTAGACAACATTCCTGGCGAGTTGGCTTCTCCGTCTCCGTGGGACATTTATATACATCAATAACGTAATATAACCTAACCTAACCCAACCTAACATCTCGGCGGTAATATTTGACAACATACCTGGCGAATTGGCCTCTGCGTCTCCGTGGAACCTTCATATACATCAATAACGAAATATAACCTAACCTAACCCAACGTAACATCTCGGCGGTAATATTTGAAAACATTCCTGGCGAGTTGGCTTCTCCGTCTCCGTGGGATCTTTTTATACATAAATAACGAAATATAACCTAACCTAACCCAACGTAACATCTCGGCGGTAATATTTGAAAACATTCTTGGCGAGTTGGCTTCTCCGTCTCCGTGGGATCCTTTTATACATAAATAACGTAATATAACCTAACCTAACCCAACCTAACATCTCGGCGGTAATATTTGAAAACATACCTGGCGAGTTGGCCTCTACGTCTCCGTGGGACCTTTATATACATCAATAACGTAATATAACCTAACCTGACCCAACCTAACGTCTCGGCGGTAATATTTGAAAACATTCATGGCGATTTGGCATCTACGTCTCCGTGGGACCTTCATATACATCAATAACGTAATATAGCCTAACCTAACCCAACCTAACATTTCGGCGGTAATATTTGACAACATACCTGGCGAGTTGGCCTCTGCTTCTCCGTGGAACCTTCATATACATCAATAACGAAATATAACCTAACCTAACCCAACCTAACATCTCGGCGGTAATATTTGAAGACATTCCTGGCGAGTTGGCTTCTCCGTCACCGTGGGACCTATATATACATCAATAACGTAATATAACCTAACCTAACCCAACCTAACGTCTCGGCGGTAATATTTGAAAACATTCATGGCGAGTTGGCATCTACGTCTCCGTGGTACATTTATATACGTCAATAACGTAATATAACCTAACCTAACCCAACCTAACATATCGGCGGTTATATTTGACATCATTCCTGGGGAGTTGGCCTCTACGTCTCCGTTTGACCTTCATAAACATCAATAACGTTATATAACGTAACCTAACCCAGCCTATCATCTCGGCGGTAATATTTGGCAACATTCTTGGCGAGTTGGCCTCTGTGTCTCCGTGGGACCTTTATATACATTTATAACGTAATATAACCTAACCTAACACAACCTAACGTCTCGGCGGTAATATTTGAATACATTCATGGCGATTTGGCATCTTCGTCTCCGTGGGACCTTCATATACATCAATAACGTAATATAGCCTAACCTAACCCAACCTAACATTTCGGCGGTAATATTTGACAACATTCCTGGCGAGTTGGCTTCTCCGTCTCCGTGGGACATTTATATACATCAATAACGTAATATACAGTAACCTAACCCAACCTAACATCTCGGCGGAAATATTTGAAAACATTCCTGGCGAGTCGGACTCTACGTCACCGTGGGACCTTTATATACATCAATAAAGTAATATAAACTAACCTAACCCAACCTAACATTTCGGCGGTAATATTAGACAACATTCCTGGCGAGTTGGCCTCTGCGTCTCCGTGGAACCTTCATATACATCAATAACGAAATATAACCTAACCTAACCCAACGTAACATCTCGGCGGTAATATTTGAAAACATTCCTGGCGAGTTGGCTTCTCCGTCTCCGTGGGATCTTTTTATACATAAATAACGAAATATAACCTAACCTAACCCAACGTAACATCTCGGCGGTAATATTTGAAAACATTCTTGGCGAGTTGGCTTCTCCGTCTCCGTGGGATCTTTTTATACATAAATAACGTAATATAACCTAACCTAACCCAACCTAACATCTCGGCGGTAATATTTGAAAACATACCTGGCGAGTTGGCCTCTACGTCTCCGTGGGACCTTTATATACATCAATAACGTAATATAACCTAACCTAACCCAACCTAAAGTCTCGGCGGTAATATTTGAAAACATTCATGGCGATTTGGCATCTACGTCTCCGTGGGACATTTATATACATCTATAACGTAATATAACCTAACCTAACTCAACCTAACCTCTCGGCGGTAATATTTGAAAACATACCTGGCGAGTTGGCCTCTACGTCTCCGTGGGACCTTTATATACATCAATAAAGTAATATAACCTAACCTAACCCAACCTAACATCTCGGCGGTAATATTTGAAAACATACTTGGCGAGTTGGGCTCTACGTCTCCGTGGGACATTTATATACATCAATAACGTAATATACAGTAACCTAACCCAACCTAACATCTCGGCGGAAATATTTGAAAACATTCCTGGCGAGTCGGACTCTACGTCACCGTGGGACCTATATATACATCAATAACGTAATATAACCTAACCTAACCCAACCTAACGTCTCGGCGGTAATATTTGAAAACATTCATGGCGATTTGGCATCTACGTCTCCGTGGGACCTTCATATACATCAATAACGTAATATAGCCTAACCTAACCCAACCTAACATTTCGGCGGTAATATTTGACATCATTCCTGACGAGTCGGCCTCTACGTCTCCGTTTGACCTTCATAAACATCAATAACGTAATATAACGTAACCTAACCCAACCTAACGTCTCGGCGGTAATATTTGAAAACATTCATGGCGATTTGGCATCTACGTCTCCGTGGGACATTTATATACATCTATAACGTAATATAACCTAACCTAACCCAACCTAACATCTCGGCGGTAATATTTGAAGACATTCCTGGCGAGTTGGCTTCTCCGTCACCGTGGGACCTATATATACATCAATAACGTAATATAACCTAACCTAACCCAACCTAACGTCTCGGCGGTAATATTTGAAAACATTCATGGCGAGTTGGCATCTACGTCTCCGTGGTACATTTATATACGTCAATAACGTAATATAACCTAACCTAACCCAACCTAACATATCGGCGGTTATATTTGACATCATTCCTGGGGAGTTGGCCTCTACGTCTCCGTTTGACCTTCATAAACATCAATAACGTTATATAACGTAACCTAACCCAGCCTATCATCCCGGCGGTAATATTTGGCAACATTCTTGGCGAGTTGGCCTCTGTGTCTCCGTGGGACCTTTATATACATTTATAACGTAATATAACCTAACCTAACACAACCTAACGTCTCGGCGGTAATATTTGAATACATTCATGGCGATTTGGCATCTTCGTCTCCGTGGGACCTTCATATACATCAATAACGTAATATAGCCTAACCTAACCCAACCTAACATTTCGGCGGTAATATTTGACAACATTCCTGGCGAGTTGGCTTCTCCGTCTCCGTGGGACATTTATATACATCAATAACGTAATATACAGTAACCTAACCCAACCTAACATCTCGGCGGAAATATTTGAAAACATTCCTGGCGAGTCGGACTCTACCTCACCGTGGGACCTATATATACATCAATAACGTAATATAACCTAACCTAACCCAACCTAACATCTCGGCGGTAATATTTGAAAACATTCCTGGCGAGTCGGACTCTACGTCACCGTGGGACCTTTATATACATCAATAAAGTAATATAAACTAACCTAACCCAACCTAACATTTCGGCGGTAATATTAGACAACATTCCTGGCGAGTTGGCCTCTGCGTCTCCGTGGAACCTTCATATACATCAATAACGAAATATAACCTAACCTAACCCAACGTAACATCTCGGCGGTAATATTTGAAAACATTCCTGGCGAGTTGGCTTCTCCGTCTCCGTGGGATCTTTTTATACATAAATAACGAAATATAACCTAACCTAACCCAACGTAACATCTCGGCGGTAATATTTGAAAACATTCTTGGCGAGTTGGCTTCTCCGTCTCCGTGGGATCTTTTTATACATAAATAACGTAATATAACCTAACCTAACCCAACCTAACATCTCGGCGGTAATATTTGAAAACATACCTGGCGAGTTGGCCTCTACGTCTCCGTGGGACCTTTATATACATCAATAACGTAATATAACCTAACCTAACCCAACCTAAAGTCTCGGCGGTAATATTTGAAAACATTCATGGCGATTTGGCATCTACGTCTCCGTGGGACATTTATATACATCTATAACGTAATATAACCTAACCTAACTCAACCTAACCTCTCGGCGGTAATATTTGAAAACATACCTGGCGAGTTGGCCTCTACGTCTCCGTGGGACCTTTATATACATCAATAAAGTAATATAACCTAACCTAACCCAACCTAACATCTCGGCGGTAATATTTGAAAACATACTTGGCGAGTTGGGCTCTACGTCTCCGTGGGACATTTATATACATCAATAACGTAATATACAGTAACCTAACCCAACCTAACATCTCGGCGGAAATATTTGAAAACATTCCTGGCGAGTCGGACTCTACGTCACCGTGGGACCTATATATACATCAATAACGTAATATAACCTAACCTAACCCAACCTAACGTCTCGGCGGTAATATTTGAAAACATTCATGGCGATTTGGCATCTACGTCTCCGTGGGACCTTCATATACATCAATAACGTAATATAGCCTAACCTAACCCAACCTAACATTTCGGCGGTAATATTTGACATCATTCCTGACGAGTCGGCCTCTACGTCTCCGTTTGACCTTCATAAACATCAATAACGTAATATAACGTAACCTAACCCAACCTAACGTCTCGGCGGTAATATTTGAAAACATTCATGGCGATTTGGCATCTACGTCTCCGTGGGACATTTATATACATCTATAACGTAATATAACCTAACCTAACCCAACCTAACATCTCGGCGGTAATATTTGAAAACATACCTGGCGAGTTGGCCTCTACGTCTCCGTGGGACCTTTATATACATCAATAACGTAATATAACCTAACCTGACCCAACCTAACGTCTCGGCGGTAATATTTGAAAACATTCATGGCGATTTGGCATCTACGTCTCCGTGGGACCTTCATATACATCAATAACGTAATATAGCCTAACCTAACCCAACCTAACATTTCGGCGGTAATATTTGACAACATACCTGGCGAGTTGGCCTCTATGTCTCCGTGGGACCTTTATATACATCTATAACGTAATATACAGTAACCTAACCCAACCTAACGTCTCGGCGGTAATATTTGACAACATTCCTGGCGAGTTGGCTTCTCCGTCTCCGTGGGACATTTATATACATCAATAACGTAATATAACGTAACCTAACCCAACCTAACATCTCGGCGGTAATATTTGACAACATACCTGGCGAGTTGGCCTCTGCGTCTCCGTGGAACCTTCATATACATCAATAACGAAATATAACATAACCTAACCCAACCTAACATCTCGGCGGTAATATTTGAAAACATTCCTGGCGAGTTGGCTTCTCCGTCTCCGTGGGACATTTATATACATCAATAACGTAATATAACCTAACCTAACCCAACCTAACATCTCGGCGGTAATATTTGACAACATACCTGGCGAATTGGCCTCTGCGTCTCCGTGGAACCTTCATATACATCAATAACGAAATATAACCTAACCTAACCCAACGTAACATCTCGGCGGTAATATTTGAAAACATTCCTGGCGAGTTGGCTTCTCCGTCTCCGTGGGATCTTTTTATACATAAATAACGAAATATAACCTAACCTAACCCAACGTAACATCTCGGCGGTAATATTTGAAAACATTCTTGGCGAGTTGGCTTCTCCGTCTCCGTGGGATCTTTTTATACATAAATAACGTAATATAACCTAACCTAACCCAACCTAACATCTCGGCGGTAATATTTGAAAACATACCTGGCGAGTTGGCCTCTACGTCTCCGTGGGACCTTTATATACATCAATAACGTAATATAACCTAACCTGACCCAACCTAACGTCTCGGCGGTAATATTTGAAAACATTCATGGCGATTTGGCATCTACGTCTCCGTGGGACCTTCATATACATCAATAACGTAATATAGCCTAACCTAACCCAACCTAACATTTCGGCGGTAATATTTGACAACATACCTGGCGAGTTGGCCTCTGCTTCTCCGTGGAACCTTCATATACATCAATAACGTTATATAACGTAACCTAACCCAGCCTATCATCTCGGCGGTAATATTTGGCAACATTCCTGGCGAGTTGGCCTCTGTGTCTCCGTGGGACCTTTATATACATCTATAACGTAATATAACCTAACCTAACACAACCTAACGTCTCGGCGGTAATATTTGAATACATTCATGGCGATTTGGCATCTTCGTCTCCGTGGGACCTTCATATACATCAATAACGTAATATAGCCTAACCTAACCCAACCTAACATTTCGGCGGTAATATTTGACAACATTCCTGGCGAGTTGGCTTCTCCGTCTCCGTGGGACATTTATATACATCAATAACGTAATATACAGTAACCTAACCCAACCTAACATCTCGGCGGAAATATTTGAAAACATTCCTGGCGAGTCGGACTCTACGTCACCGTGGGACCTATATATACATCAATAACGTAATATAACCTAACCTAACCCAACCTAACATCTCGGCGGTAATATGTGAAAACATTCCTGGCGAGTCGGACTCTACGTCACCGTGGGACCTTTATATACATCAATAAAGTAATATAAACTAACCTAACCCAACCTAACATTTCGGCGGTAATATTAGACAACATTCCTGGCGAGTTGGCTTCTCCGTCTCCGTGGGACATTTATATACATCAATAACGTAATATAACCTAACCTAACCCAACCTAACATCTCGGCGGTAATATTTGACAACATACCTGGCGAATTGGCCTCTGCGTCTCCGTGGAACCTTCATATACATCAATAACGAAATATAACCTAACCTAACCCAACGTAACATCTCGGCGGTAATATTTGAAAACATTCCTGGCGAGTTGGCTTCTCCGTCTCCGTGGGATCTTTTTATACATAAATAACGAAATATAACCTAACCTAACCCAACGTAACATCTCGGCGGTAATATTTGAAAACATTCTTGGCGAGTTGGCTTCTCCGTCTCCGTGGGATCCTTTTATACATAAATAACGTAATATAACCTAACCTAACCCAACCTAACATCTCGGCGGTAATATTTGAAAACATACCTGGCGAGTTGGCCTCTACGTCTCCGTGGGACCTTTATATACATCAATAACGTAATATAACCTAACCTGACCCAACCTAACGTCTCGGCGGTAATATTTGAAAACATTCATGGCGATTTGGCATCTACGTCTCCGTGGGACCTTCATATACATCAATAACGTAATATAGCCTAACCTAACCCAACCTAACATTTCGGCGGTAATATTTGACAACATACCTGGCGAGTTGGCCTCTGCTTCTCCGTGGAACCTTCATATACATCAATAACGAAATATAACCTAACCTAACCCAACCTAACATCTCGGCGGTAATATTTGAAGACATTCCTGGCGAGTTGGCTTCTCCGTCACCGTGGGACCTATATATACATCAATAACGTAATATAACCTAACCTAACCCAACCTAACGTCTCGGCGGTAATATTTGAAAACATTCATGGCGAGTTGGCATCTACGTCTCCGTGGTACATTTATATACGTCAATAACGTAATATAACCTAACCTAACCCAACCTAACATATCGGCGGTTATATTTGACATCATTCCTGGGGAGTTGGCCTCTACGTCTCCGTTTGACCTTCACAAACATCAATAACGTTATATAACGTAACCTAACCCAGCCTATCATCCCGGCGGTAATATTTGGCAACATTCTTGGCGAGTTGGCCTCTGTGTCTCCGTGGGACCTTTATATACATCTATAACGTAATATAACCTAACCTAACACAACCTAACGTCTCGGCGGTAATATTTGAATACATTCATGGCGATTTGGCATCTTCGTCTCCGTGGGACCTTCATATACATCAATAACGTAATATAGCCTAACCTAACCCAACCTAACATTTCGGCGGTAATATTTGACAACATTCCTGGCGAGTTGGCTTCTCCGTCTCCGTGGGACATTTATATACATCAATAACGTAATATACAGTAACCTAACCCAACCTAACATCTCGGCGGAAATATTTGAAAACATTCCTGGCGAGTCGGACTCTACCTCACCGTGGGACCTATATATACATCAATAACGTAATATAACCTAACCTAACCCAACCTAACATCTCGGCGGTAATATTTGAAAACATTCCTGGCGAGTCGGACTCTACGTCACCGTGGGACCTTTATATACATCAATAAAGTAATATAAACTAACCTAACCCAACCTAACATTTCGGCGGTAATATTAGACAACATTCCTGGCGAGTTGGCTTCTCCGTCTCCGTGGGATCTTTTTATACATAAATAACGTAATATAACCTAACCTAACCCAACCTAACATCTCGGCGGTAATATTTGAAAACATACCTGGCGAGTTGGCCTCTACGTCTCCGTGGGACCTTTATATACATCAATAACGTAATATAACCTAACATAACCCAACCTAAAGTCTCGGCGGTAATATTTGAAAACATTCATGGCGATTTGGCATCTACGTCTCCGTGGGACATTTATATACATCTATAACGTAATATAACCTAACCTAACTCAACCTAACCTCTCGGCGGTAATATTTGAAAACATACCTGGCGAGTTGGCCTCTACGTCTCCGTGGGACCTTTATATACATCAATAAAGTAATATAACCTAACCTAACCCAACCTAACATCTCGGCGGTAATATTTGAAAACATACTTGGCGAGTTGGGCTCTACGTCTCCGTGGGACATTTATATACATCAATAACGTAATATACAGTAACCTAACCCAACCTAACATCTCGGCGGAAATATTTGAAAACATTCCTGGCGAGTCGGACTCTACGTCACCGTGGGACCTATATATACATCAATAACGTAATATAACCTAACCTAACCCAACCTAACGTCTCGGCGGTAATATTTGAAAACATTCATGGCGATTTGGCATCTACGTCTCCGTGGGACCTTCATATACATCAATAACGTAATATAGCCTAACCTAACCCAACCTAACATTTCGGCGGTAATATTTGACATCATTCCTGACGAGTCGGCCTCTACGTCTCCGTTTGACCTTCATAAACATCAATAACGTAATATAACGTAACCTAACCCAACCTAACGTCTCGGCGGTAATATTTGAAAACATTCATGGCGATTTGGCATCTACGTCTCCGTGGGACATTTATATACATCTATAACGTAATATAACCTAACCTAACCCAACCTAACATCTCGGCGGTAATATTTGAAAACATTCATGGCGAGTTGGCATCTACGTCTCCGTGGTACATTTATATACGTCAATAACGTAATATAACCTAACCTAACCCAACCTAACATCTCGGCGGTAATATTTGACAACATACCTGGCGAGTTGGCCTCTGCGTCTCCGTGGAACCTTTATATACATCAATAACGAAATATAACCTAACCTAACCCAACGTAACATCTCGGCGGTAATATTTGAAAACATTCATGGCGAGTTGGCATCTACGTCTCCGTGGTACATTTATATACGTCAATAACGTAATATAACCTAACCTACCCCAACCTAACATTTCGGCGGTTATATTTGTCATCATTCCTGGGGAGTTGGCCTCTACGTCTCCGTTTGACATTCATAAACATCAATAACGTAATATAACGTAACCTAACCCAGCCAATCATCTCGGCGGTAATATTTGACAACATTCCTGGCGAGTTGGCCTCTATGTCTCCGGGGGACCTTTATATACATCTATAACGTAATATAACCTAACCTAACCCAACCTAACGTCTCGGCGGTAATATTTGAAAACATTCATGGCGATTTGGCATCTACGTCTCCGTGGGATCTTCATATACATCAATAACGTAATATAGCCTAACCTAACCCAACCTAACGTCTCGGCGGTAATATTTGAAAACATTCATGGCGATTTGGCATCTACGTCTCCGTGGGACCTTCATATACATCAATAACGTAATATAGCCTAACCTAACCCAACCTAACATTTCGGCGGTAATATTAGACAACATTCCTGGCGAGTTGGCTTCTCCGTCTCCGTGGGATCTTTTTATACATAAATAACGAAATATAACCTAACCTAACCCAACGTAACATCTCGGCGGTAATATTTGAAAACATTCTTGGCGAGTTGGCTTCTCCGTCTCCGTGGGATCTTTTTATACATAAATAACGTAATATAACCTAACCTAACCCAACCTAACATCTCGGCGGTAATATTTGAAAACATACCTGGCGAGTTGGCCTCTACGTCTCCGTGGGACCTTTATATACATCAATAACGTAATATAACCTAACATAACCCAACCTAAAGTCTCGGCGGTAATATTTGAAAACATTCATGGCGATTTGGCATCTACGTCTCCGTGGGACATTTATATACATCTATAACGTAATATAACCTAACCTAACTCAACCTAACCTCTCGGCGGTAATATTTGAAAACATACCTGGCGAGTTGGCCTCTACGTCTCCGTGGGACCTTTATATACATCAATAAAGTAATATAACCTAACCTAACCCAACCTAACATCTCGGCGGTAATATTTGAAAACATACTTGGCGAGTTGGGCTCTACGTCTCCGTGGGACATTTATATACATCAATAACGTAATATACAGTAACCTAACCCAACCTAACATCTCGGCGGAAATATTTGAAAACATTCCTGGCGAGTCGGACTCTACGTCACCGTGGGACCTATATATACATCAATAACGTAATATAACCTAACCTAACCCAACCTAACGTCTCGGCGGTAATATTTGAAAACATTCATGGCGATTTGGCATCTACGTCTCCGTGGGACCTTCATATACATCAATAACGTAATATAGCCTAACCTAACCCAACCTAACATTTCGGCGGTAATATTTGACATCATTCCTGACGAGTCGGCCTCTACGTCTCCGTTTGACCTTCATAAACATCAATAACGTAATATAACGTAACCTAACCCAACCTAACGTCTCGGCGGTAATATTTGAAAACATTCATGGCGATTTGGCATCTACGTCTCCGTGGGACATTTATATACATCTATAACGTAATATAACCTAACCTAACCCAACCTAACATCTCGGCGGTAATATTTGAAGACATTCCTGGCGAGTTGGCTTCTCCGTCACCGTGGGACCTATATATACATCAATAACGTAATATAACCTAACCTAACCCAACCTAACGTCTCGGCGGTAATATTTGAAAACATTCATGGCGAGTTGGCATCTACGTCTCCGTGGGACCTTCATATACATCAATAACGTAATATAGCCTAACCTAACCCAACCTAACATTTCGGCGGTAATATTTGACAACATACCTGGCGAGTTGGCCTCTGCTTCTCCGTGGAACCTTCATATACATCAATAACGTTATATAACGTAACCTAACCCAGCCTATCATCTCGGCGGTAATATTTGGCAACATTCCTGGCGAGTTGGCCTCTGTGTCTCCGTGGGACCTTTATATACATCTATAACGTAATATAACCTAACCTAACACAACCTAACGTCTCGGCGGTAATATTTGAATACATTCATGGCGATTTGGCATCTTCGTCTCCGTGGGACCTTCATATACATCAATAACGTAATATAGCCTAACCTAACCCAACCTAACATTTCGGCGGTAATATTTGACAACATTCCTGGCGAGTTGGCTTCTCCGTCTCCGTGGGACATTTATATACATCAATAACGTAATATACAGTAACCTAACCCAACCTAACATCTCGGCGGAAATATTTGAAAACATTCCTGGCGAGTCGGACTCTACGTCACCGTGGGACCTATATATACATCAATAACGTAATATAACCTAACCTAACCCAACCTAACATCTCGGCGGTAATATGTGAAAACATTCCTGGCGAGTCGGACTCTACGTCACCGTGGGACCTTTATATACATCAATAAAGTAATATAAACTAACCTAACCCAACCTAACATTTCGGCGGTAATATTAGACAACATTCCTGGCGAGTTGGCTTCTCCGTCTCCGTGGGACATTTATATACATCAATAACGTAATATAACCTAACCTAACCCAACCTAACATCTCGGCGGTAATATTTGACAACATACCTGGCGAATTGGCCTCTGCGTCTCCGTGGAACCTTCATATACATCAATAACGAAATATAACCTAACCTAACCCAACGTAACATCTCGGCGGTAATATTTGAAAACATTCCTGGCGAGTTGGCTTCTCCGTCTCCGTGGGATCTTTTTATACATAAATAACGAAATATAACCTAACCTAACCCAACGTAACATCTCGGCGGTAATATTTGAAAACATTCTTGGCGAGTTGGCTTCTCCGTCTCCGTGGGATCCTTTTATACATAAATAACGTAATATAACCTAACCTAACCCAACCTAACATCTCGGCGGTAATATTTGAAAACATACCTGGCGAGTTGGCCTCTACGTCTCCGTGGGACCTTTATATACATCAATAACGTAATATAACCTAACCTGACCCAACCTAACGTCTCGGCGGTAATATTTGAAAACATTCATGGCGATTTGGCATCTACGTCTCCGTGGGACCTTCATATACATCAATAACGTAATATAGCCTAACCTAACCCAACCTAACATTTCGGCGGTAATATTTGACAACATACCTGGCGAGTTGGCCTCTGCTTCTCCGTGGAACCTTCATATACATCAATAACGAAATATAACCTAACCTAACCCAACCTAACATCTCGGCGGTAATATTTGAAGACATTCCTGGCGAGTTGGCTTCTCCGTCACCGTGGGACCTATATATACATCAATAACGTAATATAACCTAACCTAACCCAACCTAACGTCTCGGCGGTAATATTTGAAAACATTCATGGCGAGTTGGCATCTACGTCTCCGTGGTACATTTATATACGTCAATAACGTAATATAACCTAACCTAACCCAACCTAACATATCGGCGGTTATATTTGACATCATTCCTGGGGAGTTGGCCTCTACGTCTCCGTTTGACCTTCATAAACATCAATAACGTTATATAACGTAACCTAACCCAGCCTATCATCTCGGCGGTAATATTTGGCAACATTCTTGGCGAGTTGGCCTCTGTGTCTCCGTGGGACCTTTATATACATTTATAACGTAATATAACCTAACCTAACACAACCTAACGTCTCGGCGGTAATATTTGAATACATTCATGGCGATTTGGCATCTTCGTCTCCGTGGGACCTTCATATACATCAATAACGTAATATAGCCTAACCTAACCCAACCTAACATTTCGGCGGTAATATTTGACAACATTCCTGGCGAGTTGGCTTCTCCGTCTCCGTGGGACATTTATATACATCAATAACGTAATATACAGTAACCTAACCCAACCTAACATCTCGGCGGAAATATTTGAAAACATTCCTGGCGAGTCGGACTCTACGTCACCGTGGGACCTTTATATACATCAATAAAGTAATATAAACTAACCTAACCCAACCTAACATTTCGGCGGTAATATTAGACAACATTCCTGGCGAGTTGGCCTCTGCGTCTCCGTGGAACCTTCATATACATCAATAACGAAATATAACCTAACCTAACCCAACGTAACATCTCGGCGGTAATATTTGAAAACATTCCTGGCGAGTTGGCTTCTCCGTCTCCGTGGGATCTTTTTATACATAAATAACGAAATATAACCTAACCTAACCCAACGTAACATCTCGGCGGTAATATTTGAAAACATTCTTGGCGAGTTGGCTTCTCCGTCTCCGTGGGATCTTTTTATACATAAATAACGTAATATAACCTAACCTAACCCAACCTAACATCTCGGCGGTAATATTTGAAAACATACCTGGCGAGTTGGCCTCTACGTCTCCGTGGGACCTTTATATACATCAATAACGTAATATAACCTAACCTAACCCAACCTAAAGTCTCGGCGGTAATATTTGAAAACATTCATGGCGATTTGGCATCTACGTCTCCGTGGGACATTTATATACATCTATAACGTAATATAACCTAACCTAACTCAACCTAACCTCTCGGCGGTAATATTTGAAAACATACCTGGCGAGTTGGCCTCTACGTCTCCGTGGGACCTTTATATACATCAATAAAGTAATATAACCTAACCTAACCCAACCTAACATCTCGGCGGTAATATTTGAAAACATACTTGGCGAGTTGGGCTCTACGTCTCCGTGGGACATTTATATACATCAATAACGTAATATACAGTAACCTAACCCAACCTAACATCTCGGCGGAAATATTTGAAAACATTCCTGGCGAGTCGGACTCTACGTCACCGTGGGACCTATATATACATCAATAACGTAATATAACCTAACCTAACCCAACCTAACGTCTCGGCGGTAATATTTGAAAACATTCATGGCGATTTGGCATCTACGTCTCCGTGGGACCTTCATATACATCAATAACGTAATATAGCCTAACCTAACCCAACCTAACATTTCGGCGGTAATATTTGACATCATTCCTGACGAGTCGGCCTCTACGTCTCCGTTTGACCTTCATAAACATCAATAACGTAATATAACGTAACCTAACCCAACCTAACGTCTCGGCGGTAATATTTGAAAACATTCATGGCGATTTGGCATCTACGTCTCCGTGGGACATTTATATACATCTATAACGTAATATAACCTAACCTAACCCAACCTAACATCTCGGCGGTAATATTTGAAGACATTCCTGGCGAGTTGGCTTCTCCGTCACCGTGGGACCTATATATACATCAATAACGTAATATAACCTAACCTAACCCAACCTAACGTCTCGGCGGTAATATTTGAAAACATTCATGGCGAGTTGGCATCTACGTCTCCGTGGTACATTTATATACGTCAATAACGTAATATAACCTAACCTAACCCAACCTAACATATCGGCGGTTATATTTGACATCATTCCTGGGGAGTTGGCCTCTACGTCTCCGTTTGACCTTCATAAACATCAATAACGTTATATAACGTAACCTAACCCAGCCTATCATCCCGGCGGTAATATTTGGCAACATTCTTGGCGAGTTGGCCTCTGTGTCTCCGTGGGACCTTTATATACATTTATAACGTAATATAACCTAACCTAACACAACCTAACGTCTCGGCGGTAATATTTGAATACATTCATGGCGATTTGGCATCTTCGTCTCCGTGGGACCTTCATATACATCAATAACGTAATATAGCCTAACCTAACCCAACCTAACATTTCGGCGGTAATATTTGACAACATTCCTGGCGAGTTGGCTTCTCCGTCTCCGTGGGACATTTATATACATCAATAACGTAATATACAGTAACCTAACCCAACCTAACATCTCGGCGGAAATATTTGAAAACATTCCTGGCGAGTCGGACTCTACCTCACCGTGGGACCTATATATACATCAATAACGTAATATAACCTAACCTAACCCAACCTAACATCTCGGCGGTAATATTTGAAAACATTCCTGGCGAGTCGGACTCTACGTCACCGTGGGACCTTTATATACATCAATAAAGTAATATAAACTAACCTAACCCAACCTAACATTTCGGCGGTAATATTAGACAACATTCCTGGCGAGTTGGCCTCTGCGTCTCCGTGGAACCTTCATATACATCAATAACGAAATATAACCTAACCTAACCCAACGTAACATCTCGGCGGTAATATTTGAAAACATTCCTGGCGAGTTGGCTTCTCCGTCTCCGTGGGATCTTTTTATACATAAATAACGAAATATAACCTAACCTAACCCAACGTAACATCTCGGCGGTAATATTTGAAAACATTCTTGGCGAGTTGGCTTCTCCGTCTCCGTGGGATCTTTTTATACATAAATAACGTAATATAACCTAACCTAACCCAACCTAACATCTCGGCGGTAATATTTGAAAACATACCTGGCGAGTTGGCCTCTACGTCTCCGTGGGACCTTTATATACATCAATAACGTAATATAACCTAACCTAACCCAACCTAAAGTCTCGGCGGTAATATTTGAAAACATTCATGGCGATTTGGCATCTACGTCTCCGTGGGACATTTATATACATCTATAACGTAATATAACCTAACCTAACTCAACCTAACCTCTCGGCGGTAATATTTGAAAACATACCTGGCGAGTTGGCCTCTACGTCTCCGTGGGACCTTTATATACATCAATAAAGTAATATAACCTAACCTAACCCAACCTAACATCTCGGCGGTAATATTTGAAAACATACTTGGCGAGTTGGGCTCTACGTCTCCGTGGGACATTTATATACATCAATAACGTAATATACAGTAACCTAACCCAACCTAACATCTCGGCGGAAATATTTGAAAACATTCCTGGCGAGTCGGACTCTACGTCACCGTGGGACCTATATATACATCAATAACGTAATATAACCTAACCTAACCCAACCTAACGTCTCGGCGGTAATATTTGAAAACATTCATGGCGATTTGGCATCTACGTCTCCGTGGGACCTTCATATACATCAATAACGTAATATAGCCTAACCTAACCCAACCTAACATTTCGGCGGTAATATTTGACATCATTCCTGACGAGTCGGCCTCTACGTCTCCGTTTGACCTTCATAAACATCAATAACGTAATATAACGTAACCTAACCCAACCTAACGTCTCGGCGGTAATATTTGAAAACATTCATGGCGATTTGGCATCTACGTCTCCGTGGGACATTTATATACATCTATAACGTAATATAACCTAACCTAACCCAACCTAACATCTCGGCGGTAATATTTGAAAACATACCTGGCGAGTTGGCCTCTACGTCTCCGTGGGACCTTTATATACATCAATAACGTAATATAACCTAACCTGACCCAACCTAACGTCTCGGCGGTAATATTTGAAAACATTCATGGCGATTTGGCATCTACGTCTCCGTGGGACCTTCATATACATCAATAACGTAATATAGCCTAACCTAACCCAACCTAACATTTCGGCGGTAATATTTGACAACATACCTGGCGAGTTGGCCTCTATGTCTCCGTGGGACCTTTATATACATCTATAACGTAATATACAGTAACCTAACCCAACCTAACGTCTCGGCGGTAATATTTGACAACATTCCTGGCGAGTTGGCTTCTCCGTCTCCGTGGGACATTTATATACATCAATAACGTAATATAACGTAACCTAACCCAACCTAACATCTCGGCGGTAATATTTGACAACATACCTGGCGAGTTGGCCTCTGCGTCTCCGTGGAACCTTCATATACATCAATAACGAAATATAACATAACCTAACCCAACCTAACATCTCGGCGGTAATATTTGAAAACATTCCTGGCGAGTTGGCTTCTCCGTCTCCGTGGGACATTTATATACATCAATAACGTAATATAACCTAACCTAACCCAACCTAACATCTCGGCGGTAATATTTGACAACATACCTGGCGAATTGGCCTCTGCGTCTCCGTGGAACCTTCATATACATCAATAACGAAATATAACCTAACCTAACCCAACGTAACATCTCGGCGGTAATATTTGAAAACATTCCTGGCGAGTTGGCTTCTCCGTCTCCGTGGGATCTTTTTATACATAAATAACGAAATATAACCTAACCTAACCCAACGTAACATCTCGGCGGTAATATTTGAAAACATTCTTGGCGAGTTGGCTTCTCCGTCTCCGTGGGATCTTTTTATACATAAATAACGTAATATAACCTAACCTAACCCAACCTAACATCTCGGCGGTAATATTTGAAAACATACCTGGCGAGTTGGCCTCTACGTCTCCGTGGGACCTTTATATACATCAATAACGTAATATAACCTAACCTGACCCAACCTAACGTCTCGGCGGTAATATTTGAAAACATTCATGGCGATTTGGCATCTACGTCTCCGTGGGACCTTCATATACATCAATAACGTAATATAGCCTAACCTAACCCAACCTAACATTTCGGCGGTAATATTTGACAACATACCTGGCGAGTTGGCCTCTGCTTCTCCGTGGAACCTTCATATACATCAATAACGTTATATAACGTAACCTAACCCAGCCTATCATCTCGGCGGTAATATTTGGCAACATTCCTGGCGAGTTGGCCTCTGTGTCTCCGTGGGACCTTTATATACATCTATAACGTAATATAACCTAACCTAACACAACCTAACGTCTCGGCGGTAATATTTGAATACATTCATGGCGATTTGGCATCTTCGTCTCCGTGGGACCTTCATATACATCAATAACGTAATATAGCCTAACCTAACCCAACCTAACATTTCGGCGGTAATATTTGACAACATTCCTGGCGAGTTGGCTTCTCCGTCTCCGTGGGACATTTATATACATCAATAACGTAATATACAGTAACCTAACCCAACCTAACATCTCGGCGGAAATATTTGAAAACATTCCTGGCGAGTCGGACTCTACGTCACCGTGGGACCTATATATACATCAATAACGTAATATAACCTAACCTAACCCAACCTAACATCTCGGCGGTAATATGTGAAAACATTCCTGGCGAGTCGGACTCTACGTCACCGTGGGACCTTTATATACATCAATAAAGTAATATAAACTAACCTAACCCAACCTAACATTTCGGCGGTAATATTAGACAACATTCCTGGCGAGTTGGCTTCTCCGTCTCCGTGGGACATTTATATACATCAATAACGTAATATAACCTAACCTAACCCAACCTAACATCTCGGCGGTAATATTTGACAACATACCTGGCGAATTGGCCTCTGCGTCTCCGTGGAACCTTCATATACATCAATAACGAAATATAACCTAACCTAACCCAACGTAACATCTCGGCGGTAATATTTGAAAACATTCCTGGCGAGTTGGCTTCTCCGTCTCCGTGGGATCTTTTTATACATAAATAACGAAATATAACCTAACCTAACCCAACGTAACATCTCGGCGGTAATATTTGAAAACATTCTTGGCGAGTTGGCTTCTCCGTCTCCGTGGGATCCTTTTATACATAAATAACGTAATATAACCTAACCTAACCCAACCTAACATCTCGGCGGTAATATTTGAAAACATACCTGGCGAGTTGGCCTCTACGTCTCCGTGGGACCTTTATATACATCAATAACGTAATATAACCTAACCTGACCCAACCTAACGTCTCGGCGGTAATATTTGAAAACATTCATGGCGATTTGGCATCTACGTCTCCGTGGGACCTTCATATACATCAATAACGTAATATAGCCTAACCTAACCCAACCTAACATTTCGGCGGTAATATTTGACAACATACCTGGCGAGTTGGCCTCTGCTTCTCCGTGGAACCTTCATATACATCAATAACGAAATATAACCTAACCTAACCCAACCTAACATCTCGGCGGTAATATTTGAAGACATTCCTGGCGAGTTGGCTTCTCCGTCACCGTGGGACCTATATATACATCAATAACGTAATATAACCTAACCTAACCCAACCTAACGTCTCGGCGGTAATATTTGAAAACATTCATGGCGAGTTGGCATCTACGTCTCCGTGGTACATTTATATACGTCAATAACGTAATATAACCTAACCTAACCCAACCTAACATATCGGCGGTTATATTTGACATCATTCCTGGGGAGTTGGCCTCTACGTCTCCGTTTGACCTTCACAAACATCAATAACGTTATATAACGTAACCTAACCCAGCCTATCATCCCGGCGGTAATATTTGGCAACATTCTTGGCGAGTTGGCCTCTGTGTCTCCGTGGGACCTTTATATACATCTATAACGTAATATAACCTAACCTAACACAACCTAACGTCTCGGCGGTAATATTTGAATACATTCATGGCGATTTGGCATCTTCGTCTCCGTGGGACCTTCATATACATCAATAACGTAATATAGCCTAACCTAACCCAACCTAACATTTCGGCGGTAATATTTGACAACATTCCTGGCGAGTTGGCTTCTCCGTCTCCGTGGGACATTTATATACATCAATAACGTAATATACAGTAACCTAACCCAACCTAACATCTCGGCGGAAATATTTGAAAACATTCCTGGCGAGTCGGACTCTACCTCACCGTGGGACCTATATATACATCAATAACGTAATATAACCTAACCTAACCCAACCTAACATCTCGGCGGTAATATTTGAAAACATTCCTGGCGAGTCGGACTCTACGTCACCGTGGGACCTTTATATACATCAATAAAGTAATATAAACTAACCTAACCCAACCTAACATTTCGGCGGTAATATTAGACAACATTCCTGGCGAGTTGGCTTCTCCGTCTCCGTGGGATCTTTTTATACATAAATAACGTAATATAACCTAACCTAACCCAACCTAACATCTCGGCGGTAATATTTGAAAACATACCTGGCGAGTTGGCCTCTACGTCTCCGTGGGACCTTTATATACATCAATAACGTAATATAACCTAACATAACCCAACCTAAAGTCTCGGCGGTAATATTTGAAAACATTCATGGCGATTTGGCATCTACGTCTCCGTGGGACATTTATATACATCTATAACGTAATATAACCTAACCTAACTCAACCTAACCTCTCGGCGGTAATATTTGAAAACATACCTGGCGAGTTGGCCTCTACGTCTCCGTGGGACCTTTATATACATCAATAAAGTAATATAACCTAACCTAACCCAACCTAACATCTCGGCGGTAATATTTGAAAACATACTTGGCGAGTTGGGCTCTACGTCTCCGTGGGACATTTATATACATCAATAACGTAATATACAGTAACCTAACCCAACCTAACATCTCGGCGGAAATATTTGAAAACATTCCTGGCGAGTCGGACTCTACGTCACCGTGGGACCTATATATACATCAATAACGTAATATAACCTAACCTAACCCAACCTAACGTCTCGGCGGTAATATTTGAAAACATTCATGGCGATTTGGCATCTACGTCTCCGTGGGACCTTCATATACATCAATAACGTAATATAGCCTAACCTAACCCAACCTAACATTTCGGCGGTAATATTTGACATCATTCCTGACGAGTCGGCCTCTACGTCTCCGTTTGACCTTCATAAACATCAATAACGTAATATAACGTAACCTAACCCAACCTAACGTCTCGGCGGTAATATTTGAAAACATTCATGGCGATTTGGCATCTACGTCTCCGTGGGACATTTATATACATCTATAACGTAATATAACCTAACCTAACCCAACCTAACATCTCGGCGGTAATATTTGAAAACATTCATGGCGAGTTGGCATCTACGTCTCCGTGGTACATTTATATACGTCAATAACGTAATATAACCTAACCTAACCCAACCTAACATCTCGGCGGTAATATTTGACAACATACCTGGCGAGTTGGCCTCTGCGTCTCCGTGGAACCTTTATATACATCAATAACGAAATATAACCTAACCTAACCCAACGTAACATCTCGGCGGTAATATTTGAAAACATTCATGGCGAGTTGGCATCTACGTCTCCGTGGTACATTTATATACGTCAATAACGTAATATAACCTAACCTACCCCAACCTAACATTTCGGCGGTTATATTTGTCATCATTCCTGGGGAGTTGGCCTCTACGTCTCCGTTTGACATTCATAAACATCAATAACGTAATATAACGTAACCTAACCCAGCCAATCATCTCGGCGGTAATATTTGACAACATTCCTGGCGAGTTGGCCTCTATGTCTCCGGGGGACCTTTATATACATCTATAACGTAATATAACCTAACCTAACCCAACCTAACGTCTCGGCGGTAATATTTGAAAACATTCATGGCGATTTGGCATCTACGTCTCCGTGGGATCTTCATATACATCAATAACGTAATATAGCCTAACCTAACCCAACCTAACGTCTCGGCGGTAATATTTGAAAACATTCATGGCGATTTGGCATCTACGTCTCCGTGGGACCTTCATATACATCAATAACGTAATATAGCCTAACCTAACCCAACCTAACATTTCGGCGGTAATATTAGACAACATTCCTGGCGAGTTGGCTTCTCCGTCTCCGTGGGATCTTTTTATACATAAATAACGAAATATAACCTAACCTAACCCAACGTAACATCTCGGCGGTAATATTTGAAAACATTCTTGGCGAGTTGGCTTCTCCGTCTCCGTGGGATCTTTTTATACATAAATAACGTAATATAACCTAACCTAACCCAACCTAACATCTCGGCGGTAATATTTGAAAACATACCTGGCGAGTTGGCCTCTACGTCTCCGTGGGACCTTTATATACATCAATAACGTAATATAACCTAACATAACCCAACCTAAAGTCTCGGCGGTAATATTTGAAAACATTCATGGCGATTTGGCATCTACGTCTCCGTGGGACATTTATATACATCTATAACGTAATATAACCTAACCTAACTCAACCTAACCTCTCGGCGGTAATATTTGAAAACATACCTGGCGAGTTGGCCTCTACGTCTCCGTGGGACCTTTATATACATCAATAAAGTAATATAACCTAACCTAACCCAACCTAACATCTCGGCGGTAATATTTGAAAACATACTTGGCGAGTTGGGCTCTACGTCTCCGTGGGACATTTATATACATCAATAACGTAATATACAGTAACCTAACCCAACCTAACATCTCGGCGGAAATATTTGAAAACATTCCTGGCGAGTCGGACTCTACGTCACCGTGGGACCTATATATACATCAATAACGTAATATAACCTAACCTAACCCAACCTAACGTCTCGGCGGTAATATTTGAAAACATTCATGGCGATTTGGCATCTACGTCTCCGTGGGACCTTCATATACATCAATAACGTAATATAGCCTAACCTAACCCAACCTAACATTTCGGCGGTAATATTTGACATCATTCCTGACGAGTCGGCCTCTACGTCTCCGTTTGACCTTCATAAACATCAATAACGTAATATAACGTAACCTAACCCAACCTAACGTCTCGGCGGTAATATTTGAAAACATTCATGGCGATTTGGCATCTACGTCTCCGTGGGACATTTATATACATCTATAACGTAATATAACCTAACCTAACCCAACCTAACATCTCGGCGGTAATATTTGAAGACATTCCTGGCGAGTTGGCTTCTCCGTCACCGTGGGACCTATATATACATCAATAACGTAATATAACCTAACCTAACCCAACCTAACGTCTCGGCGGTAATATTTGAAAACATTCATGGCGAGTTGGCATCTACGTCTCCGTGGTACATTTATATACGTCAATAACGTAATATAACCTAACCTAACCCAACCTAACATATCGGCGGTTATATTTGACATCATTCCTGGGGAGTTGGCCTCTACGTCTCCGTTTGACCTTCATAAACATCAATAACGTTATATAACGTAACCTAACCCAGCCTATCATCCCGGCGGTAATATTTGGCAACATTCTTGGCGAGTTGGCCTCTGTGTCTCCGTGGGACCTTTATATACATTTATAACGTAATATAACCTAACCTAACACAACCTAACGTCTCGGCGGTAATATTTGAATACATTCATGGCGATTTGGCATCTTCGTCTCCGTGGGACCTTCATATACATCAATAACGTAATATAGCCTAACCTAACCCAACCTAACATTTCGGCGGTAATATTTGACAACATTCCTGGCGAGTTGGCTTCTCCGTCTCCGTGGGACATTTATATACATCAATAACGTAATATACAGTAACCTAACCCAACCTAACATCTCGGCGGAAATATTTGAAAACATTCCTGGCGAGTCGGACTCTACCTCACCGTGGGACCTATATATACATCAATAACGTAATATAACCTAACCTAACCCAACCTAACATCTCGGCGGTAATATTTGAAAACATTCCTGGCGAGTCGGACTCTACGTCACCGTGGGACCTTTATATACATCAATAAAGTAATATAAACTAACCTAACCCAACCTAACATTTCGGCGGTAATATTAGACAACATTCCTGGCGAGTTGGCCTCTGCGTCTCCGTGGAACCTTCATATACATCAATAACGAAATATAACCTAACCTAACCCAACGTAACATCTCGGCGGTAATATTTGAAAACATTCCTGGCGAGTTGGCTTCTCCGTCTCCGTGGGATCTTTTTATACATAAATAACGAAATATAACCTAACCTAACCCAACGTAACATCTCGGCGGTAATATTTGAAAACATTCTTGGCGAGTTGGCTTCTCCGTCTCCGTGGGATCTTTTTATACATAAATAACGTAATATAACCTAACCTAACCCAACCTAACATCTCGGCGGTAATATTTGAAAACATACCTGGCGAGTTGGCCTCTACGTCTCCGTGGGACCTTTATATACATCAATAACGTAATATAACCTAACCTAACCCAACCTAAAGTCTCGGCGGTAATATTTGAAAACATTCATGGCGATTTGGCATCTACGTCTCCGTGGGACATTTATATACATCTATAACGTAATATAACCTAACCTAACTCAACCTAACCTCTCGGCGGTAATATTTGAAAACATACCTGGCGAGTTGGCCTCTACGTCTCCGTGGGACCTTTATATACATCAATAAAGTAATATAACCTAACCTAACCCAACCTAACATCTCGGCGGTAATATTTGAAAACATACTTGGCGAGTTGGGCTCTACGTCTCCGTGGGACATTTATATACATCAATAACGTAATATACAGTAACCTAACCCAACCTAACATCTCGGCGGAAATATTTGAAAACATTCCTGGCGAGTCGGACTCTACGTCACCGTGGGACCTATATATACATCAATAACGTAATATAACCTAACCTAACCCAACCTAACGTCTCGGCGGTAATATTTGAAAACATTCATGGCGATTTGGCATCTACGTCTCCGTGGGACCTTCATATACATCAATAACGTAATATAGCCTAACCTAACCCAACCTAACATTTCGGCGGTAATATTTGACATCATTCCTGACGAGTCGGCCTCTACGTCTCCGTTTGACCTTCATAAACATCAATAACGTAATATAACGTAACCTAACCCAACCTAACGTCTCGGCGGTAATATTTGACAACATTCCTGGCGAGTTGGCTTCTCCGTCTCCGTGGGACATTTATATACATCAATAACGTAATATAACGTAACCTAACCCAACCTAACATCTCGGCGGTAATATTTGACAACATACCTGGCGAGTTGGCCTCTGCGTCTCCGTGGAACCTTCATATACATCAATAACGAAATATAACATAACCTAACCCAACCTAACATCTCGGCGGTAATATTTGAAAACATTCCTGGCGAGTTGGCTTCTCCGTCTCCGTGGGACATTTATATACATCAATAACGTAATATAACCTAACCTAACCCAACCTAACATCTCGGCGGTAATATTTGACAACATACCTGGCGAATTGGCCTCTGCGTCTCCGTGGAACCTTCATATACATCAATAACGAAATATAACCTAACCTAACCCAACGTAACATCTCGGCGGTAATATTTGAAAACATTCCTGGCGAGTTGGCTTCTCCGTCTCCGTGGGATCTTTTTATACATAAATAACGAAATATAACCTAACCTAACCCAACGTAACATCTCGGCGGTAATATTTGAAAACATTCTTGGCGAGTTGGCTTCTCCGTCTCCGTGGGATCTTTTTATACATAAATAACGTAATATAACCTAACCTAACCCAACCTAACATCTCGGCGGTAATATTTGAAAACATACCTGGCGAGTTGGCCTCTACGTCTCCGTGGGACCTTTATATACATCAATAACGTAATATAACCTAACCTGACCCAACCTAACGTCTCGGCGGTAATATTTGAAAACATTCATGGCGATTTGGCATCTACGTCTCCGTGGGACCTTCATATACATCAATAACGTAATATAGCCTAACCTAACCCAACCTAACATTTCGGCGGTAATATTTGACAACATACCTGGCGAGTTGGCCTCTGCTTCTCCGTGGAACCTTCATATACATCAATAACGTTATATAACGTAACCTAACCCAGCCTATCATCTCGGCGGTAATATTTGGCAACATTCCTGGCGAGTTGGCCTCTGTGTCTCCGTGGGACCTTTATATACATCTATAACGTAATATAACCTAACCTAACACAACCTAACGTCTCGGCGGTAATATTTGAATACATTCATGGCGATTTGGCATCTTCGTCTCCGTGGGACCTTCATATACATCAATAACGTAATATAGCCTAACCTAACCCAACCTAACATTTCGGCGGTAATATTTGACAACATTCCTGGCGAGTTGGCTTCTCCGTCTCCGTGGGACATTTATATACATCAATAACGTAATATACAGTAACCTAACCCAACCTAACATCTCGGCGGAAATATTTGAAAACATTCCTGGCGAGTCGGACTCTACGTCACCGTGGGACCTATATATACATCAATAACGTAATATAACCTAACCTAACCCAACCTAACATCTCGGCGGTAATATGTGAAAACATTCCTGGCGAGTCGGACTCTACGTCACCGTGGGACCTTTATATACATCAATAAAGTAATATAAACTAACCTAACCCAACCTAACATTTCGGCGGTAATATTAGACAACATTCCTGGCGAGTTGGCTTCTCCGTCTCCGTGGGACATTTATATACATCAATAACGTAATATAACCTAACCTAACCCAACCTAACATCTCGGCGGTAATATTTGACAACATACCTGGCGAATTGGCCTCTGCGTCTCCGTGGAACCTTCATATACATCAATAACGAAATATAACCTAACCTAACCCAACGTAACATCTCGGCGGTAATATTTGAAAACATTCCTGGCGAGTTGGCTTCTCCGTCTCCGTGGGATCTTTTTATACATAAATAACGAAATATAACCTAACCTAACCCAACGTAACATCTCGGCGGTAATATTTGAAAACATTCTTGGCGAGTTGGCTTCTCCGTCTCCGTGGGATCCTTTTATACATAAATAACGTAATATAACCTAACCTAACCCAACCTAACATCTCGGCGGTAATATTTGAAAACATACCTGGCGAGTTGGCCTCTACGTCTCCGTGGGACCTTTATATACATCAATAACGTAATATAACCTAACCTGACCCAACCTAACGTCTCGGCGGTAATATTTGAAAACATTCATGGCGATTTGGCATCTACGTCTCCGTGGGACCTTCATATACATCAATAACGTAATATAGCCTAACCTAACCCAACCTAACATTTCGGCGGTAATATTTGACAACATACCTGGCGAGTTGGCCTCTGCTTCTCCGTGGAACCTTCATATACATCAATAACGAAATATAACCTAACCTAACCCAACCTAACATCTCGGCGGTAATATTTGAAGACATTCCTGGCGAGTTGGCTTCTCCGTCACCGTGGGACCTATATATACATCAATAACGTAATATAACCTAACCTAACCCAACCTAACGTCTCGGCGGTAATATTTGAAAACATTCATGGCGAGTTGGCATCTACGTCTCCGTGGTACATTTATATACGTCAATAACGTAATATAACCTAACCTAACCCAACCTAACATATCGGCGGTTATATTTGACATCATTCCTGGGGAGTTGGCCTCTACGTCTCCGTTTGACCTTCACAAACATCAATAACGTTATATAACGTAACCTAACCCAGCCTATCATCCCGGCGGTAATATTTGGCAACATTCTTGGCGAGTTGGCCTCTGTGTCTCCGTGGGACCTTTATATACATCTATAACGTAATATAACCTAACCTAACACAACCTAACGTCTCGGCGGTAATATTTGAATACATTCATGGCGATTTGGCATCTTCGTCTCCGTGGGACCTTCATATACATCAATAACGTAATATAGCCTAACCTAACCCAACCTAACATTTCGGCGGTAATATTTGACAACATTCCTGGCGAGTTGGCTTCTCCGTCTCCGTGGGACATTTATATACATCAATAACGTAATATACAGTAACCTAACCCAACCTAACATCTCGGCGGAAATATTTGAAAACATTCCTGGCGAGTCGGACTCTACCTCACCGTGGGACCTATATATACATCAATAACGTAATATAACCTAACCTAACCCAACCTAACATCTCGGCGGTAATATTTGAAAACATTCCTGGCGAGTCGGACTCTACGTCACCGTGGGACCTTTATATACATCAATAAAGTAATATAAACTAACCTAACCCAACCTAACATTTCGGCGGT
Organism: Xylocopa violacea; assembly: GCA_963969225.1. Taxonomy (NCBI): domain Eukaryota; kingdom Metazoa; phylum Arthropoda; class Insecta; order Hymenoptera; family Apidae; genus Xylocopa; species Xylocopa violacea. Next base: position 1,401,886 of record CAXAJV010000147.1, on the reverse strand, counting down.
AATATTAGACAACATTCCTGGCGAGTTGGCTTCTCCGTCTCCGTGGGACATTTATATACATCAATAACGTAATATAACCTAACCTAACCCAACCTAACATCTCGGCGGTAATATTTGATAACATACCTGGCGAGTTGGTCTCTGCGTCTCCGTGGAACCTTCATATACATCAATAACGAAATATAACCTAACCTAACCCAACGTAACATCTCGGCGGTAATATTTGAAAACATTCCTGGCGAGTTGGCTTCTCCGTCTCCGTGGGATCTTTTTATACATAAATAACGAAATATAACCTAACCTAACCCAACGTAACATCTCGGCGGTAATATTTGAAAACATTCTTGGCGAGTTGGCTTCTCCGTCTCCGTGGGATCTTTTTATACATAAATAACGTAATATAACCTAACCTAACCCAACCTAACATCTCGGCGGTAATATTTGAAAACATACCTGGCGAGTTGGCCTCTACGTCTCCGTGGGACCTTTATATACATCAATAACGTAATATAACCTAACATAACCCAACCTAAAGTCTCGGCGGTAATATTTGAAAACATTCATGGCGATTTGGCATCTACGTCTCCGTGGGACATTTATATACATCTATAACGTAATATAACCTAACCTAACTCAACCTAACCTCTCGGCGGTAATATTTGAAAACATACCTGGCGAGTTGGCCTCTACGTCTCCGTGGGACCTTTATATACATCAATAAAGTAATATAACCTAACCTAACCCAACCTAACATCTCGGCGGTAATATTTGAAAACATACTTGGCGAGTTGGGCTCTACGTCTCCGTGGGACATTTATATACATCAATAACGTAATATACAGTAACCTAACCCAACCTAACATCTCGGCGGAAATATTTGAAAACATTCCTGGCGAGTCGGACTCTACGTCACCGTGGGACCTATATATACATCAATAACGTAATATAACCTAACCTAACCCAACCTAACGTCTCGGCGGTAATATTTGAAAACATTCATGGCGATTTGGCATCTACGTCTCCGTGGGACCTTCATATACATCAATAACGTAATATAGCCTAACCTAACCCAACCTAACATTTCGGCGGTAATATTTGACATCATTCCTGACGAGTCGGCCTCTACGTCTCCGTTTGACCTTCATAAACATCAATAACGTAATATAACGTAACCTAACCCAAACTAACGTCTCGGCGGTAATATTTGAAAACATTCATGGCGATTTGGCATCTACGTCTCCGTGGGACATTTATATACATCTATAACGTAATATAACCTAACCTAACCCAACCTAACATCTCGGCGGTAATATTTGAAAACATTCATGGCGAGTTGGCATCTACGTCTCCGTGGTACATTTATATACGTCAATAACGTAATATAACCTAACCTAACCCAACCTAACATCTCGGCGGTAATATTTGACAACATACCTGGCGAGTTGGCCTCTGCGTCTCCGTGGAACCTTTATATACATCAATAACGAAATATAACCTAACCTAACCCAACGTAACATCTCGGCGGTAATATTTGAAAACATTCATGGCGAGTTGGCATCTACGTCTCCGTGGTACATTTATATACGTCAATAACGTAATATAACCTAACCTACCCCAACCTAACATTTCGGCGGTTATATTTGTCATCATTCCTGGGGAGTTGGCCTCTACGTCTCCGTTTGACATTCATAAACATCAATAACGTAATATAACGTAACCTAACCCAGCCAATCATCTCGGCGGTAATATTTGACAACATTCCTGGCGAGTTGGCCTCTATGTCTCCGGGGGACCTTTATATACATCTATAACGTAATATAACCTAACCTAACCCAACCTAACGTCTCGGCGGTAATATTTGAAAACATTCATGGCGATTTGGCATCTACGTCTCCGTGGGATCTTCATATACATCAATAACGTAATATAGCCTAACCTAACCCAACCTAACGTCTCGGCGGTAATATTTGAAAACATTCATGGCGATTTGGCATCTACGTCTCCGTGGGACCTTCATATACATCAATAACGTAATATAGCCTAACCTAACCCAACCTAACATTTCGGCGGTAATATTAGACAACATTCCTGGCGAGTTGGCTTCTCCGTCTCCGTGGGATCTTTTTATACATAAATAACGAAATATAACCTAACCTAACCCAACGTAACATCTCGGCGGTAATATTTGAAAACATTCTTGGCGAGTTGGCTTCTCCGTCTCCGTGGGATCTTTTTATACATAAATAACGTAATATAACCTAACCTAACCCAACCTAACATCTCGGCGGTAATATTTGAAAACATACCTGGCGAGTTGGCCTCTACGTCTCCGTGGGACCTTTATATACATCAATAACGTAATATAACCTAACATAACCCAACCTAAAGTCTCGGCGGTAATATTTGAAAACATTCATGGCGATTTGGCATCTACGTCTCCGTGGGACATTTATATACATCTATAACGTAATATAACCTAACCTAACTCAACCTAACCTCTCGGCGGTAATATTTGAAAACATACCTGGCGAGTTGGCCTCTACGTCTCCGTGGGACCTTTATATACATCAATAAAGTAATATAACCTAACCTAACCCAACCTAACATCTCGGCGGTAATATTTGAAAACATACTTGGCGAGTTGGGCTCTACGTCTCCGTGGGACATTTATATACATCAATAACGTAATATACAGTAACCTAACCCAACCTAACATCTCGGCGGAAATATTTGAAAACATTCCTGGCGAGTCGGACTCTACGTCACCGTGGGACCTATATATACATCAATAACGTAATATAACCTAACCTAACCCAACCTAACGTCTCGGCGGTAATATTTGAAAACATTCATGGCGATTTGGCATCTACGTCTCCGTGGGACCTTCATATACATCAATAACGTAATATAGCCTAACCTAACCCAACCTAACATTTCGGCGGTAATATTTGACATCATTCCTGACGAGTCGGCCTCTACGTCTCCGTTTGACCTTCATAAACATCAATAACGTAATATAACGTAACCTAACCCAACCTAACGTCTCGGCGGTAATATTTGAAAACATTCATGGCGATTTGGCATCTACGTCTCCGTGGGACATTTATATACATCTATAACGTAATATAACCTAACCTAACCCAACCTAACATCTCGGCGGTAATATTTGAAAACATTCATGGCGAGTTGGCATCTACGTCTCCGTGGTACATTTATATACGTCAATAACGTAATATAACCTAACCTAACCCAACCTAACATCTCGGCGGTAATATTTGACAACATACCTGGCGAGTTGGCCTCTGCGTCTCCGTGGAACCTTTATATACATCAATAACGAAATATAACCTAACCTAACCCAACGTAACATCTCGGCGGTAATATTTGAAAACATTCATGGCGAGTTGGCATCTACGTCTCCGTGGTACATTTATATACGTCAATAACGTAATATAACCTAACCTACCCCAACCTAACATTTCGGCGGTTATATTTGTCATCATTCCTGGGGAGTTGGCCTCTACGTCTCCGTTTGACATTCATAAACATCAATAACGTAATATAACGTAACCTAACCCAGCCAATCATCTCGGCGGTAATATTTGACAACATTCCTGGCGAGTTGGCCTCTATGTCTCCGGGGGACCTTTATATACATCTATAACGTAATATAACCTAACCTAACCCAACCTAACGTCTCGGCGGTAATATTTGAAAACATTCATGGCGATTTGGCATCTACGTCTCCGTGGGATCTTCATATACATCAATAACGTAATATAGCCTAACCTAACCCAACCTAACGTCTCGGCGGTAATATTTGAAAACATTCATGGCGATTTGGCATCTACGTCTCCGTGGGACCTTCATATACATCAATAACGTAATATAGCCTAACCTAACCCAACCTAACATTTCGGCGGTAATATTAGACAACATTCCTGGCGAGTTGGCTTCTCCGTCTCCGTGGGACATTTATATACATCAATAACGTAATATAACCTAACCTAACCCAACCTAACATCTCGGCGGTAATATTTGACAACATACCTGGCGAGTTGGCCTCTGCGTCTCCGTGGAACCTTCATATACATCAATAACGAAATATAACCTAACCTAACCCAACGCAACATCTCGGCGGTAATATTTGAAAACATACTTGGCGAGTTGGGCTCTACGTCTCCGTGGGACCTTTATATACATCAATAACGTAATATAACCTAACCTAACCCAACCTAACGTCTCGGCGGTAATATTTGAAAACATTCATGGCGATTTGGCATCTACGTCTCCGTGGGACCTTTATATACATCAATAACGTAATATAACCTAACCTAACTCACCCTAACGTCTCGGCGGTAATATTTGAAAACATTCATGGCGATTTGGCATCTTCGTCTCCGTGGGACCTTCATATACATCAATAACGTAATATAGCCTAACCTAACCCAACCTAACATTTCGGCGGTAGTATTTGACAACATTCCTGGCGAGTTGGCTTCTCCGTCTCCGTGGGACATTTATATACATCAATAACGTAATATAACGTAACCTAACCCAACGTAACATCTCGGCGGTAATATTTGAAAACATTCCTGGCGAGTTGGCTTCTCCGTCTCCGTGGGATCTTTTTATACATAAATAACGTAATATAACCTAACCTAACCCAACCTAACATCTCGGCGGTAATATTTGAAAACATACCTGGCGAGTTGGCCTCTACGTCTCCGTGGGACCTTTATATACATCAATAACGTAATATAACCTAACCTAACCCAACCTAACGTCTAGGCGGTAATATTTGATAACATTCCTGGCGAGTTGGCATCTACGTCTCCGTGGGACCTTCATATACATCAATAACGTAATATAGCCTAACCTAACCCAACCTAACATTTCGGCGGTAATATTTGACAACATTCCTGGCGAGTTGGCTTCTCCGTCTCCGTGGGACATTTGTATACATCAATAACGTAATATAACCTAACCTAACCCAACCTTACATCTCGGCGGTAATATTTGACAACATACCTGGCGAGTTGGCCTCTACATCTCCGTGGAACCTTCATATACATCAATAATGAAATATAACCTAACCTAACCCAACCTAACATCTCGGCGGTAATATTTGAAGACATTCCTGGCGAGTTGGCTTCTCCGTCTCCGTGGGACCTTCATATACATCAATAACGTAATATAGCATAACCTAACCCAACCTAACATTTCGGCGGTAATATTTGACAACATTCCTGGCGAGTTGGCTTCTCCGTCTCCGTGGGACCGTCATATACATCAATAACGTAATATAGCCTAACCTAACCCAACCTAACATTTCGGCGGTAATATTTGACATCATTCCTGACGAGTTGGCCTCTACGTCTCCGTTTGACCTTCATAAACATGAATAACGTAATATAACGTAACCTAACCCAACCTAACATCTCGGCGGTAATATTTGAAAACATACCTGGCGAGTTGGACTCTACGTCTCCGTGGGAACTTTATATACATCAATAACGTAATATAAACTAACCTAACCCAACCTAACATCTCGGCGGTAATAATTGAAGACATTCCCGGCGAGTTGGCTTCTACGTCTCCGTGGGACATTTATATACATCTATAACGTAATATAACCTAACCTAACTCAACCTAACCTCTCGGCGGTAATATTTGAAAACATACCTGGCGAGTTGGCCTCTACGTCTCCGTGGGACCTTCATATACATCAATAAAGTAATATAGCCTAACCTAACCCAACCTAACATCTCGGCGGTAATATTTGAAAACATTCCTGGCGAGGTGGCCTCTACGTCACCGTGGGACATTTATATACATCAATAACGTAATATAACCTAACCTAACCCAACCTAACATCTCGGCGGTAATATTTGATAACATACCTGGCGAGTTGGTCTCTGCGTCTCCGTGGAACCTTCATATACATCAATAACGAAATATAACCTAACCTAACCCAACGTAACATCTCGGCGGTAATATTTGAAAACATTCCTGGCGAGTTGGCTTCTCCGTCTCCGTGGGATCTTTTTATACATAAATAACGAAATATAACCTAACCTAACCCAACGTAACATCTCGGCGGTAATATTTGAAAACATTCTTGGCGAGTTGGCTTCTCCGTCTCCGTGGGATCTTTTTATACATAAATAACGTAATATAACCTAACCTAACCCAACCTAACATCTCGGCGGTAATATTTGAAAACATACCTGGCGAGTTGGCCTCTACGTCTCCGTGGGACCTTTATATACATCAATAACGTAATATAACCTAACCTAACCCAACCTAAAGTCTCGGCGGTAATATTTGAAAACATTCATGGCGATTTGGCATCTACGTCTCCGTGGGACATTTATATACATCTATAACGTAATATAACCTAACCTAACTCAACCTAACCTCTCGGCGGTAATATTTGAAAACATACCTGGCGAGTTGGCCTCTACGTCTCCGTGGGACCTTTATATACATCAATAAAGTAATATAACCTAACCTAACCCAACCTAACATCTCGGCGGTAATATTTGAAAACATACTTGGCGAGTTGGGCTCTACGTCTCCGTGGGACATTTATATACATCAATAACGTAATATACAGTAACCTAACCCAACCTAACATCTCGGCGGAAATATTTGAAAACATTCCTGGCGAGTCGGACTCTACGTCACCGTGGGACCTATATATACATCAATAACGTAATATAACCTAACCTAACCCAACCTAACGTCTCGGCGGTAATATTTGAAAACATTCATGGCGATTTGGCATCTACGTCTCCGTGGGACCTTCATATACATCAATAACGTAATATAGCCTAACCTAACCCAACCTAACATTTCGGCGGTAATATTTGACATCATTCCTGACGAGTCGGCCTCTACGTCTCCGTTTGACCTTCATAAACATCAATAACGTAATATAACGTAACCTAACCCAACCTAACGTCTCGGCGGTAATATTTGAAAACATTCATGGCGATTTGGCATCTACGTCTCCGTGGGACATTTATATACATCTATAACGTAATATAACCTAACCTAACCCAACCTAACATCTCGGCGGTAATATTTGAAAACATTCATGGCGAGTTGGCATCTACGTCTCCGTGGTACATTTATATACGTCAATAACGTAATATAACCTAACCTAACCCAACCTAACATCTCGGCGGTAATATTTGACAACATACCTGGCGAGTTGGCCTCTGCGTCTCCGTGGAACCTTTATATACATCAATAACGAAATATAACCTAACCTAACCCAACGTAACATCTCGGCGGTAATATTTGAAAACATTCATGGCGAGTTGGCATCTACGTCTCCGTGGTACATTTATATACGTCAATAACGTAATATAACCTAACCTACCCCAACCTAACATTTCGGCGGTTATATTTGTCATCATTCCTGGGGAGTTGGCCTCTACGTCTCCGTTTGACATTCATAAACATCAATAACGTAATATAACGTAACCTAACCCAGCCAATCATCTCGGCGGTAATATTTGACAACATTCCTGGCGAGTTGGCCTCTATGTCTCCGGGGGACCTTTATATACATCTATAACGTAATATAACCTAACCTAACCCAACCTAACGTCTCGGCGGTAATATTTGAAAACATTCATGGCGATTTGGCATCTACGTCTCCGTGGGATCTTCATATACATCAATAACGTAATATAGCCTAACCTAACCCAACCTAACGTCTCGGCGGTAATATTTGAAAACATTCATGGCGATTTGGCATCTACGTCTCCGTGGGACCTTCATATACATCAATAACGTAATATAGCCTAACCTAACCCAACCTAACATTTCGGCGGTAATATTAGACAACATTCCTGGCGAGTTGGCTTCTCCGTCTCCGTGGGACATTTATATACATCAATAACGTAATATAACCTAACCTAACCCAACCTAACATCTCGGCGGTAATATTTGACAACATACCTGGCGAGTTGGCCTCTGCGTCTCCGTGGAACCTTCATATACATCAATAACGAAATATAACCTAACCTAACCCAACGCAACATCTCGGCGGTAATATTTGAAAACATACTTGGCGAGTTGGGCTCTACGTCTCCGTGGGACCTTTATATACATCAATAACGTAATATAACCTAACCTAACCCAACCTAACGTCTCGGCGGTAATATTTGAAAACATTCATGGCGATTTGGCATCTACGTCTCCGTGGGACCTTTATATACATCAATAACGTAATATAACCTAACCTAACTCACCCTAACGTCTCGGCGGTAATATTTGAAAACATTCATGGCGATTTGGCATCTTCGTCTCCGTGGGACCTTCATATACATCAATAACGTAATATAGCCTAACCTAACCCAACCTAACATTTCGGCGGTAGTATTTGACAACATTCCTGGCGAGTTGGCTTCTCCGTCTCCGTGGGACATTTATATACATCAATAACGTAATATAACGTAACCTAACCCAACGTAACATCTCGGCGGTAATATTTGAAAACATTCCTGGCGAGTTGGCTTCTCCGTCTCCGTGGGATCTTTTTATACATAAATAACGTAATATAACCTAACCTAACCCAACCTAACATCTCGGCGGTAATATTTGAAAACATACCTGGCGAGTTGGCCTCTACGTCTCCGTGGGACCTTTATATACATCAATAACGTAATATAACCTAACCTAACCCAACCTAACGTCTAGGCGGTAATATTTGATAACATTCCTGGCGAGTTGGCATCTACGTCTCCGTGGGACCTTCATATACATCAATAACGTAATATAGCCTAACCTAACCCAACCTAACATTTCGGCGGTAATATTTGACAACATTCCTGGCGAGTTGGCTTCTCCGTCTCCGTGGGACATTTGTATACATCAATAACGTAATATAACCTAACCTAACCCAACCTTACATCTCGGCGGTAATATTTGACAACATACCTGGCGAGTTGGCCTCTACATCTCCGTGGAACCTTCATATACATCAATAATGAAATATAACCTAACCTAACCCAACCTAACATCTCGGCGGTAATATTTGAAGACATTCCTGGCGAGTTGGCTTCTCCGTCTCCGTGGGACCTTCATATACATCAATAACGTAATATAGCATAACCTAACCCAACCTAACATTTCGGCGGTAATATTTGACAACATTCCTGGCGAGTTGGCTTCTCCGTCTCCGTGGGACCGTCATATACATCAATAACGTAATATAGCCTAACCTAACCCAACCTAACATTTCGGCGGTAATATTTGACATCATTCCTGACGAGTTGGCCTCTACGTCTCCGTTTGACCTTCATAAACATGAATAACGTAATATAACGTAACCTAACCCAACCTAACATCTCGGCGGTAATATTTGAAAACATACCTGGCGAGTTGGACTCTACGTCTCCGTGGGAACTTTATATACATCAATAAAGTAATATAAACTAACCTAACCCAACCTAACATCTCGGCGGTAATAATTGAAGACATTCCCGGCGAGTTGGCTTCTACGTCTCCGTGGGACATTTATATACATCTATAACGTAATATAACCTAACCTAACTCAACCTAACCTCTCGGCGGTAATATTTGAAAACATACCTGGCGAGTTGGCCTCTACGTCTCCGTGGGACCTTCATATACATCAATAAAGTAATATAGCCTAACCTAACCCAACCTAACATCTCGGCGGTAATATTTGAAAACATTCCTGGCGAGGTGGCCTCTACGTCACCGTGGGACCTTTATAGACATTCATAACGTAATATAACCTAACCTAACCCAACCTAACATCTCGGCGGTAATATTTGAAAACATTCATGGCGAGTTGGCATCTACGTCTCCGTGGTACATTTATATACGTCAATAACGTAATATAACCTAACCTACCCCAACCTAACATTTCGGCGGTTATATTTGTCATCATTCCTGGGGAGTTGGCCTCTACGTCTCCGTTTGACATTCATAAACATCAATAACGTAATATAACGTAACCTAACCCAGCCAATCATCTCGGCGGTAATATTTGACAACATTCCTGGCGAGTTGGCCTCTATGTCTCCGGGGGACCTTTATATACATCTATAACGTAATATAACCTAACCTAACCCAACCTAACGTCTCGGCGGTAATATTTGACAACATTCATGGCGATTTGGCATCTACGTCTCCGTGGGATCTTCATATACATCAATAACGTAATATAGCCTAACCTAACCCAACCTAACGTCTCGGCGGTAATATTTGAAAACATTCATGGCGATTTGGCATCTACGTCTCCGTGGGACCTTCATATACATCAATAACGTAATATAGCCTAACCTAACCCAACCTAACATTTCGGCGGTAATATTAGACAACATTCCTGGCGAGTTGGCTTCTCCGTCTCCGTGGGACATTTATATACATCAATAACGTAATATAACCTAACCTAACCCAACCTAACATCTCGGCGGTAATATTTGACAACATACCTGGCGAGTTGGCCTCTGCGTCTCCGTGCAACCTTCATATACATCAATAACGAAATATAACCTAACCTAACCCAACGCAACATCTCGGCGGTAATATTTGAAAACATTCATGGCGATTTGGCATCTACGTCTCCGTGGGACATTTATATACATCTATAACGTAATATAACCTAACCTAACCCAACCTAACATCTCGGCGGTAATATTTGAAAACATTCCTGGCGAGTTGGCCTCGACGTCTCCGTGGGACCTTTATATACATCAATAACGTAATATAACCTAACCTAACCCAACCTAACATCTCGGCGGTAATATTTGAAAACATACCTGGCGAGTTGGCCTCTACGTCTCCGTGGGACCTTTATATACATCAATAAGTTAATATAACCTAACCTAACCCAACCTAACATCTCGGCGGTAATATTTGAAAACATACTTGGCGAGTTGGGCTCTACGTCTCCGTGGGACCTTTATATACATCAATAACGTAATATAACCTAACCTAACCCAACCTAACGTCTCGGCGGTAATATTTGAAAACATTCATGGCGATTTGGCATCTACGTCTCCGTGGGACCTTTATATACATCAATAACGTAATATAACCTAACCTAACTCACCCTAACGTCTCGGCGGTAATATTTGAAAACATTCATGGCGATTTGGCATCTTCGTCTCCGTGGGACCTTCATATACATCAATAACGTAATATAGCCTAACCTAACCCAACCTAACATTTCGGCGGTAGTATTTGACAACATTCCTGGCGAGTTGGCTTCTCCGTCTCCGTGGGACATTTATATACATCAATAACGTAATATAACGTAACCTAACCCAACCTATCATCCCGGCGGTAATATTTGATCACATTCCTGGTTTGTGGCCTCTGCGTCTCCGTGGAACCTTCATATGCATCAATTACGAAATATAACCTAACCTAACCCAACCTAACATCTAGGCGGTAATATTTGAAAACATTCCTGGCGAGTTGGCATCTACGTCTCCGTGGGACCTTCATATACATCAATAACGTAATATAGCCTAACCTAACCCAACCTAACGTCTCGTCGGTAATATTTGAAAACATTCATGGCGATTTGGCATCTACGTCTCCGTGGGACCGTTATATACATCAATAACGTAATATAACCTAACCTAACCCAACCTAACCTCTCGGCGGTAATATTTGAAAACATACCTGGCGAGTTGGCCTCTACGTCTCCGTGGGACCTTTATATACATCAATAAGGTAATATAACCTAACCTAACCCAACCTAACATCTCGGCGGTAATATTTGAAAACATACTTGGCGAGTTGGGTTCTACGTCTCCGTGGGACCTTTATATACATCAATAACGTAATATAACCTAACCTAACCCAACCTAACGTCTCGGCGGTAATATTTGAAAACATTCATGGCGATTTGGCATCTACGTCTCCGTGGGACCTTTATATACATCAATAACGTAATATAACCTAACCTAACTCACCCTAACGTCTCGGCGGTAATATTTGAAAACATTCATGGCGATTTGGCATCTTCGTCTCCGTGGGACCTTCATATACATTAATAACGTAATATAGCCTAACCTAACCCAACCTAACATTTCGGCGGTAGTATTTGACAACATTCCTGGCGAGTTGGCTTCTCCGTCTCCGTGGGACATTTATATACATCAATAACGTAATATAACGTAACCTAACCCAACCTCTCATCCCGGCGGTAATATTTGATCACATTCCTGGTTTGTGGCCTCTGCGTCTCCGTGGAACCTTCATATGCATCAATTACGAAATATAACCTAACCTAACCCAACCTAACATCTAGGCGGTAATATTTGAAAACATTCCTGGCGAGTTGGCATCTACGTCTCCGTGGGACCTTCATATACATCAATAACGTAATATAGCCTAACCTAACCCAACCTAACGTCTCGGCGGTAATATTTGAAAACATTCATGGCGATTTGGCATCTACGTCTCCGTGGGACCTTCATATACATCAATAACGTAATATAGCCTAACCTAACCCAACCTAACATTTCGGCGGTAATATTAGACAACATTCCTGGCGAGTTGGCTTCTCCGTCTCCGTGGGACATTTATATACATCAATAACGTAATATAACCTAACCTAACCCAACCTAACATCTCGGCGGTAATATTTGACAACATACCTGGCGAGTTGGCCTCTGCGTCTCCGTGGAACCTTCATATACATCAATAACGAAATATAACCTAACCTAACCCAACGCAACATCTCGGCGGTAATATTTGAAAACATACTTGGCGAGTTGGGCTCTACGTCTCCGTGGGACCTTTATATACATCAATAACGTAATATAACCTAACCTAACCCAACCTAACGTCTCGGCGGTAATATTTGAAAACATTCATGGCGATTTGGCATCTACGTCTCCGTGGGACCTTTATATACATCAATAACGTAATATAACCTAACCTAACTCACCCTAACGTCTCGGCGGTAATATTTGAAAACATTCATGGCGATTTGGCATCTTCGTCTCCGTGGGACCTTCATATACATCAATAACGTAATATAGCCTAACCTAACCCAACCTAACATTTCGGCGGTAGTATTTGACAACATTCCTGGCGAGTTGGCTTCTCCGTCTCCGTGGGACATTTATATACATCAATAACGTAATATAACGTAACCTAACCCAACGTAACATCTCGGCGGTAATATTTGAAAACATTCCTGGCGAGTTGGCTTCTCCGTCTCCGTGGGATCTTTTTATACATAAATAACGTAATATAACCTAACCTAACCCAACCTAACATCTCGGCGGTAATATTTGAAAACATACCTGGCGAGTTGGCCTCTACGTCTCCGTGGGACCTTTATATACATCAATAACGTAATATAACCTAACCTAACCCAACCTAACGTCTAGGCGGTAATATTTGATAACATTCCTGGCGAGTTGGCATCTACGTCTCCGTGGGACCTTCATATACATCAATAACGTAATATAGCCTAACCTAACCCAACCTAACATTTCGGCGGTAATATTTGACAACATTCCTGGCGAGTTGGCTTCTCCGTCTCCGTTTGACCTTCATAAACATGAATAACGTAATATAACGTAACCTAACCCAACCTAACATCTCGGCGGTAATATTTGAAAACATACCTGGCGAGTTGGACTCTACGTCTCCGTGGGAACTTTATATACATCAATAAAGTAATATAAACTAACCTAACCCAACCTAACATCTCGGCGGTAATAATTGAAGACATTCCCGGCGAGTTGGCTTCTACGTCTCCGTGGGACATTTATATACATCTATAACGTAATATAACCTAACCTAACTCAACCTAACCTCTCGGCGGTAATATTTGAAAACATACCTGGCGAGTTGGCCCCTACGTCTCCGTGGGACCTTCATATACATCAATAAAGTAATATAGCCTAACCTAACCCAACCTAACATCTCGGCGGTAATATTTGAAAACATTCCTGGCGAGGTGGCCTCTACGTCACCGTGGGACCTTTATAGACATTCATAACGTAATATAACCTAACCTAACCCAACCTAACATCTCGGCGGTAATATTTGAAAACATTCATGGCGAGTTGGCATCTACGTCTCCGTGGTACATTTATATACGTCAATAACGTAATATAACCTAACCTACCCCAACCTAACATTTCGGCGGTTATATTTGTCATCATTCCTGGGGAGTTGGCCTCTACGTCTCCGTTTGACATTCATAAACATCAATAACGTAATATAACGTAACCTAACCCAGCCAATCATCTCGGCGGTAATATTTGACAACATTCCTGGCGAGTTGGCCTCTATGTCTCCGGGGGACCTTTATATACATCTATAACGTAATATAACCTAACCTAACCCAACCTAACGTCTCGGCGGTAATATTTGACAACATTCATGGCGATTTGGCATCTACGTCTCCGTGGGATCTTCATATACATCAATAACGTAATATAGCCTAACCTAAACCAACCTAACGTCTCGGCGGTAATATTTGAAAACATTCATGGCGATTTGGCATCTACGTCTCCGTGGGACCTTCATATACATCAATAACGTAATATAGCCTAACCTAACCCAACCTAACATTTCGGCGGTAATATTAGACAACATTCCTGGCGAGTTGGCTTCTCCGTCTCCGTGGGACATTTATATACATCAATAACGTAATATAACCTAACCTAAACCAACCTAACATCTCGGCGGTAATATTTGACAACATACCTGGCGAGTTGGCCTCTGCGTCTCCGTGCAACCTTCATATACATCAATAACGAAATATAACCTAACCTAACCCAACGCAACATCTCGGCGGTAATATTTGAAAACATTCATGGCGATTTGGCATCTACGTCTCCGTGGGACATTTATATACATCTATAACGTAATATAACCTAACCTAACCCAACCTAACATCTCGGCGGTAATATTTGAAAACATTCCTGGCGAGTTGGCCTCGACGTCTCCGTGGGACCTTTATAGACATCAATAACGTGATATAACCTAACCTAACCCAACCTAACATCTCGGCGGTAATATTTGAAAACATACCTGGCGAGTTGGCCTCTACGTCTCCGTGGGACCTTTATATACATCAATAAGTTAATATAACCTAACCTAACCCAACCTAACATCTCGGCGGTAATATTTGAAAACATACTTGGCGAGTTGGGCTCTACGTCTCCGTGGGACCTTTATATACATCAATAACGTAATATAACCTAACCTAACCCAACCTAACGTCTCGGCGGTAATATTTGAAAACATTCATGGCGATTTGGCATCTACGTCTCCGTGGGACCTTTATATACATCAATAACGTAATATAACCTAACCTAACTCACCCTAACGTCTCGGCGGTAATATTTGAAAACATTCATGGCGATTTGGCATCTTCGTCTCCGTGGGACCTTCATATACATCAATAACGTAATATAGCCTAACCTAACCCAACCTAACATTTCGGCGGTAGTATTTGACAACATTCCTGGCGAGTTGGCTTCTCCGTCTCCGTGGGACATTTATATACATCAATAACGTAATATAACGTAACCTAACCCAACCTATCATCCCGGCGGTAATATTTGATCACATTCCTGGTTTGTGGCCTCTGCGTCTCCGTGGAACCTTCATATGCATCAATTACGAAATATAACCTAACCTAACCCAACCTAACATCTAGGCGGTAATATTTGAAAACATTCCTGGCGAGTTGGCATCTACGTCTCCGTGGGACCTTCATATACATCAATAACGTAATATAGCCTAACCTAACCCAACCTAACGTCTCGTCGGTAATATTTGAAAACATTCATGGCGATTTGGCATCTACGTCTCCGTGGGACCGTTATATACATCAATAACGTAATATAACCTAACCTAACCCAACCTAACCTCTCGGCGGTAATATTTGAAAACATACCTGGCGAGTTGGCCTCTACGTCTCCGTGGGACCTTTATATACATCAATAAGGTAATATAACCTAACCTAACCCAACCTAACATCTCGGCGGTAATATTTGAAAACATACTTGGCGAGTTGGGTTCTACGTCTCCGTGGGACCTTTATATACATCAATAACGTAATATAACCTAACCTAACCCAACCTAACGTCTCGGCGGTAATATTTGAAAACATTCATGGCGATTTGGCATCTACGTCTCCGTGGGACCTTTATATACATCAATAACGTAATATAACCTAACCTAACTCACCCTAACGTCTCGGCGGTAATATTTGAAAACATTCATGGCGATTTGGCATCTTCGTCTCCGTGGGACCTTCATATACATTAATAACGTAATATAGCCTAACCTAACCCAACCTAACATTTCGGCGGTAGTATTTGACAACATTCCTGGCGAGTTGGCTTCTCCGTCTCCGTGGGACATTTATATACATCAATAACGTAATATAACGTAACCTAACCCAACCTCTCATCCCGGCGGTAATATTTGATCACATTCCTGGTTTGTGGCCTCTGCGTCTCCGTGGAACCTTCATATGCATCAATTACGAAATATAACCTAACCTAACCCAACCTAACATCTAGGCGGTAATATTTGAAAACATTCCTGGCGAGTTGGCATCTACGTCTCCGTGGGACCTTCATATACATCAATAACGTAATATAGCCTAACCTAACCCAACCTAACGTCTCGTCGGTAATATTTGAAAACATTCATGGCGTTTTGGCATCTACGTCTCCGTGGGACCTTCATATACATCAATAACGTAATATAGCCTAACCTAACCCAACCTAACATTTCGGCGGTAATATTTGACAACATTCCTGGCGAGTTGGCTTCTCCGTCTCCGTGGGACCTTCATATACATCAATAACGTAATATAACCTAACCTAACCCAACCTAACATTTCGGCGGTAGTATTTGACAACATTCCTGGCGAGTTGGCTTCTCCGTCTCCGTGGGACATTTATATACATCAATAACGTAATATAACGTAACCTAACCCAACCTATCATCCCGGCGGTAATATATGATCACATTCCTGGTTTGTGGCCTCTGCGTCTCCGTGGAACCTTCATATGCATCAATTACGAAATATAACCTAACCTAACCCAACCTAACATCTAGGCGGTAATATTTGAAAACATTCCTGGCGAGTTGGCATCTACGTCTCCGTGGGACCTTCATATACATCAATAACGTAATATAGCCTAACCTAACCCAACCTAACATTTCGGCGGTAA
Organism: Xylocopa violacea; assembly: GCA_963969225.1. Classification (NCBI taxonomy): domain Eukaryota; kingdom Metazoa; phylum Arthropoda; class Insecta; order Hymenoptera; family Apidae; genus Xylocopa; species Xylocopa violacea. The sequence goes on along the minus strand of CAXAJV010000147.1, from coordinate 1,384,667 downwards.
TATTTGACAACATTCCTGGCGAGTTGGCTTCTCCGTCTCCGTGGGACATTTATATACATCAATAACGTAATATAACCTAACCTAACCCAACCTAACATCTCGGCGGTAATATTTGACAACATACCTGGCGAGTTGGCCTCTGCGTCTCCGTGGAACCTTCATATACATCAATAACGAAATATAACCTAACCTAACCCAACGTAACATCTCGGCGGTAATATTTGAAAACATTCCTGGCGAGTTGGCTTCTCCGTCTCCGTGGGACCTTCATATACATCAATAACGTAATATAGCCTAACCTAACCCAACCTAACATTTCGGCGGTAATATTTGACAACATTCCTGGCGAGTTGGCTTCTCCGTCTCCGTGGGACCGTCATATACATCAATAACGTAATATAGCCTAACCTAACCCAACCTAACATTTCGGCGGTAATATTTGACATCATTCCTGACGAGTTGGCCTCTACGTCTCCGTTTGACCTTCATAAACATGAATAACGTAATATAACGTAACCTAACCCAACCTAACATCTCGGCGGTAATATTTGAAAACATACCTGGCGAGTTGGACTCTACGTCTCCGTGGGAACTTTATATACATCAATAAAGTAATATAAACTAACCTAACCCAACCTAACATCTCGGCGGTAATATTTGAAGACATTCCCGGCGAGTTGGCTTCTCCGTCACCGTGGCACCTTTATATACATCAATAACGTAATATAACCTAACCTAACCCAACCTAACCTCTCGGCGGTAATATTTGAAAACATACCTGGCGATTGGCCTCTACGTCTCCGTGGGACCTTTATATACATCAATAAAGTAATATAACCTAACCTAACCCAACCTAACGTCTCGGCGGTAATATTTGAAAACATTCATGGCGATTTGGCATCTACGTCTCCGTGGGACATTTATATACATCTATAACGTAATATAACCTAACCTAACCCAACCTAACATCTCGGCGGTAATATTTGAAAACATTCCTGGCGAGTTGGCCTCGACGTCTCCGTGGGACCGTTATATACATCAATAACGTAATATAACCTAACCTAACCCAACCTAACCTCTCGGCGGTAATATTTGAAAACATACCTGGCGAGTTGGCCTCTACGTCTCCGTGGGACCTTTATATACATCAATAAGGTAATATAACCTAACCTAACCCAACCTAACATCTCGGCGGTAATATTTGAAAACATACTTGGCGAGTTGGGTTCTACGTCTCCGTGGGACCTTTATATACATCAATAACGTAATATAACCTAACCTAACCCAACCTAACGTCTCGGCGGTAATATTTGAAAACATTCATGGCGATTTGGCATCTACGTCTCCGTGGGACCTTTATATACATCAATAACGTAATATAACCTAACCTAACTCACCCTAACGTCTCGGCGGTAATATTTGAAAACATTCATGGCGATTTGGCATCTTCGTCTCCGTGGGACCTTCATATACATTAATAACGTAATATAGCCTAACCTAACCCAACCTAACATTTCGGCGGTAATATTTGACAACATTCCTGGCGAGTTGGCTTCTCCGTCTTCGTGGGACATTTATATACATCAATAACGTAATATAACGTAACCTAACCCAACCTATCATCCCGGCGGTAATATTTGATCACATTCCTGGTTTGTGGCCTCTGCGTCTCCGTGGAACCTTCATATGCATCAATTACGAAATATAACCTAACCTAACCCAACCTAACATCTAGGCGGTAATATTTGAAAACATTCCTGGCGAGTTGGCATCTACGTCTCCGTGGGACCTTCATATACATCAATAACGTAATATAGCCTAACCTAACCCAACCTAACGTCTCGTCGGTAATATTTGAAAACATTCATGGCGATTTGGCATCTACGTCTCCGTGGGACCTTCATATACATCAATAACGTAATATAGCCTAACCTAACCCAACCTAACATTTCGGCGGTAATATTTGACAACATTCCTGGCGAGTTGGCTTCTCCGTCTCCGTGGGACCTTCATATACATCAATAACGTAATATAACCTAACCTAACCCAACCTAACATTTCGGCGGTAGTATTTGACAACATTCCTGGCGAGTTGGCTTCTCCGTCTCCGTGGGACATTTATATACATCAATAACGTAATGTAACGTAACCTAACCGAACCTATCATCCCGGCGGTAATATATGATCACATTCCTGGTTTGTGGCCTCTGCGTCTCCGTGGAACCTTCATATGCATCAATTACGAAATATAACCTAACCTAACCCAACCTAACATCTAGGCGGTAATATTTGAAAACATTCCTGGCGAGTTGGCATCTACGTCTCCGTGGGACCTTCATATACATCAATAACGTAATATAGCCTAACCTAACCCAACCTAACATTTCGGCGGTAATATTTGACAACATTCCTGGCGAGTTGGCTTCTCCGTCTCCGTGGGACATTTATATACATCAATAACGTAATATAACCTAACCTAACCCAACCTAACATCTCGGCGGTAATATTTGACAACATACCTGGCGAGTTGGCCTCTGCGTCTCCGTGGAACCTTCATATACATCAATAACGAAATATAACCTAACCTAACCCAACGTAACATCTCGGCGGTAATATTTGAAAACATTCCTGGCGAGTTGGCTTCTCCGTCTCCGTGGGATCTTTTTATACATAAATAACGTAATATAACCTAACCTAACCCAACCTAACATCTCGGCGGTAATATTTGAAAACATACCTGGCGAGTTGGCCTCTACGTCTCCGTGGGACCTTTATATACATCAATAACGTAATATAACCTAACCTAACCCAACCTAACGTCTAGGCGGTAATATTTGAAAACATTCCTGGCGAGTTGGCATCTACGTCTCCGTGGGACCTTCATATACATAAATAACGTAATATAGCCTAACCTAACCCAACCTAACATTTCGGCGGTAATATTTGACAACATTCCTGGCGAGTTGGCTTCTCCGTCTCCGTGGGACATTTGTATACATCAATAACGTAATATAACCTAACCTAACCCAACCTTACATCTCGGCGGTAATATTTGACAACATACCTGGCGAGTTGGCCTCTACATCTCCGTGGAACCTTCATATACATCAATAATGAAATATAACCTAACGTAACCCAACCTAACATCTCGGCGGTAATATTTGAAGACATTCCTGGCGAGTTGGCTTCTCCGTCTCCGTGGGACCTTCATATACATCAATAACGTAATATAGCCTAACCTAACCCAACCTAACATTTCGGCGGTAATATTTGACAACATTCCTGGCGAGTTGGCTTCTCCGTCTCCGTGGGACCGTCATATACATCAATAACGTAATATAGCCTAACCTAACCCAACCTAACATTTCGGCGGTAATATTTGACATCATTCCTGACGAGTTGGCCTCTACGTCTCCGTTTGACCTTCATAAACATGAATAACGTAATATAACGTAACCTAACCCAACCTAACATCTCGGCGGTAATATTTGAAAACATACCTGGCGAGTTGGACTCTACGTCTCCATGGGAACTTTATATACATCAATAAAGTAATATAAACTAACCTAACCCAACCTAACATCTCGGCGGTAATATTTGAAGACATTCCCGGCGAGTTGGCTTCTCCGTCACCGTGGGACCTTTATATACATCAATAACGTAATATAACCTAACCTAACCCAACCTAACCTCTCGGAGGTAATATTTGAAAACATACCTGGCGATTGGCCTCTACGTCTCCGTGGGACCTTTATATACATCAATAAAGTAATATAACCTAACCTAACCCAACCTAACGTCTCGGCGGTAATATTTGAAAACATTCATGGCGATTTGGCATCTACGTCTCCGTGGGACATTTATATACATCTATAACGTAATATAACCTAACCTAACCCAACCTAACATCTCGGCGGTAATATTTGAAAACATTCCTGGCGAGTTGGCCTCGACGTCTCCGTGGGACCGTTATATACATCAATAACGTAATATAACCTAACCTAACCCAACCTAACCTCTCGGCGGTAATATTTGAAAACATACCTGGCGAGTTGGCCTCTACGTCTCCGTGGGACCTTTATATACATCAATAAGGTAATATAACCTAACCTAACCCAACCTAACATCTCGGCGGTAATATTTGAAAACATACTTGGCGAGTTGGGTTCTACGTCTCCGTGGGACCTTTATATACATCAATAACGTAATATAACCTAACCTAACCCAACCTAACGTCTCGGCGGTAATATTTGAAAACATTCATGGCGATTTGGCATCTACGTCTCCGTGGGACCTTTATATACATCAATAACGTAATATAACCTAACCTAACTCACCCTAACGTCTCGGCGGTAATATTTGAAAACATTCATGGCGATTTGGCATCTTCGTCTCCGTGGGACCTTCATATACATTAATAACGTAATATAGCCTAACCTAACCCAACCTAACATTTCGGCGGTAGTATTTGACAACATTCCTGGCGAGTTGGCTTCTCCGTCTCCGTGGGACATTTATATACATCAATAACGTAATATAACGTAACCTAACCCAACCTATCATCCCGGCGGTAATATTTGATCACATTCCTGGTTTGTGGCCTCTGCGTCTCCGTGGAACCTTCATATGCATCAATTACGAAATATAACCTAACCTAACCCAACCTAACATCTAGGCGGTAATATTTGAAAACATTTCTGGCGAGTTGGCATCTACGTCTCCGTGGGGCCTTCATATACATCAATAACGTAATATAGCCTAACCTAACCCAACCTAACGTCTCGTCGGTAATATTTGAAAACATTCATGGCGATTTGGCATCTACGTCTCCGTGGGACCTTCATATACATCAATAACGTAATATAGCCTAACCTAACCCAACCTAACATTTCGGCGGTAATATTTGACAACATTCCTGGCGAGTTGGCTTCTCCGTCTCCGTGGGACCTTCATATACATCAATAACGTAATATAACCTAACCTAACCCAACCTAACATTTCGGCGGTAGTATTTGACAACATTCCTGGCGAGTTGGCTTCTCCGTCTCCGTGGGACATTTATATACATCAATAACGTAATATAACGTAACCTAACCCAACCTATCATCCCGGCGGTAATATATGATCACATTCCTGGTTTGTGGCCTCTGCGTCTCCGTGGAACCTTCATATGCATCAATTACGAAATATAACCTAACCTAACCCAACCTAACATCTAGGCGGTAATATTTGAAAACATTCCTGGCGAGTTGGCATCTACGTCTCCGTGGGACCTTCATATACATCAATAACGTAATATAGCCTAACCTAACCCAACCTAACATTTCGGCGGTAGTATTTGACAACATTCCTGGCGAGTTGGCTTCTCCGTCTCCGTGGGACATTTATATACATCAATAACGTAATATAACGTAACCTAACCCAACCTATCATCCCGGCGGTAATATTTGATCACATTCCTGGTTTGTGGCCTCTGCGTCTCCGTGGAACCTTCATATGCATCAATTACGAAATATAACCTAACCTAACCCAACCTAACATCTAGGCGGTAATATTTGAAAACATTCCTGGCGAGTTGACATCTACGTCTCCGTGGGACCTTCATATACATCAATAACGTAATATAGCCTAACCTAACCCAACCTAACGTCTCGGCGGTAATATTTGAAAACATTCATGGCGATTTGGTATCTACGTCTCCGTGGGACCTTCATATACATCAATAACGTAATATAGCCTAACCTAACCCAACCTAACATTTCGGCGGTAATATTTGACAACATTCCTGGCGAGTTGGCTTCTCCGTCTCCGTGGGACCTTCATATACATCAATAACGTAATATAACCTAACCTAACCCAACCTAACATTTCGGCGGTAGTATTTGACAACATTCCTGGCGAGTTGGCTTCTCCGTCTCCGTGGGACATTTATATACATCAATAACGTAATATAACGTAACCTAACCCAACCTATCATCCCGGCGGTAATATATGATCACATTCCTGGTTTGTGGCCTCTGCGTCTCCGTGGAACCTTCATATGCATCAATTACGAAATATAACCTAACCTAACCCAACCTAACATCTAGGCGGTAATATTTGAAAACATTCCTGGCGAGTTGGCATCTACGTCTCCGTGGGACCTTCATATACATCAATAACGTAATATAGCCTAACCTAACCCAACCTAACATTTCGGCGGTAGTATTTGAAAACATTCCTGGCGAGTTGGCTTCTCCGTCTCCGTGGGATCTTTTTATACATAAATAACGTAATATAACCTAACCTAACCCAACCTAACATCTCGGCGGTAATATTTGAAAACATACCTGGCGAGTTGGCCTCTACGTCTCCGTGGGACCTTTATATACATCAATAACGCAATATAACCTAACCTAACCCAACCTAACGTCTAGGCGGTAATATTTGAAAACATTCCTGGCGAGTTGGCATCTACGTCTCCGTGGGACCTTCATATACATCAATAACGTAATATAGCCTAACCTAACCCAACCTAACATTTCGGCGGTAATATTTGACAACATTCCTGGCGAGTTGGCTTCTCCGTCTCCGTGGGACCTTCATATACATCAATAACGTAATATAGCCTAACCTAACCCAACCTAACATTTCGGCGGTAATATTTGACATCATTCCTGACGAGTTGGCCTCTACGTCTCCGTTTGACCTTCATAAACATGAATAACGTAATATAACGTAACCTAACCCAACCTAACATCTCGGCGGTAATATTTGAAAACACACCTGGCGAGTTGGACTCTACGTCTCCGTGGGAACTTTATATACATCAATAAAGTAATATAAACTAACCTAACCCAACCTAACATCTCGGCGGTAATATTTGAAGACATTCCTGGCGAGTTGGCTTCTCCGTCACCGTGGGACCTTTATATACATCAATAACGTAATATAACCTAACCTAACCCAACCTAACCTCTCGGCGGTAATATTTGAAAACATACCTGGCGATTGGCCTCTACGTCTCCGTGGGACCTTTATATACATCAATAAAGTAATATAACCTAACCAACCCAACCTAACATCTCGGCGGTAATATTTGAAAACATACTTGGCGAGTTGGGCTCTACGTCTCCGTGGGACCTTTATATACATCAATAACGTAATATAACCTAACGTAACCCAACCTAACGTCTCGGCGGTAATATTTGAAAACATTAATGGCGATTTGGCATCTTCGTCTCCGTGGGACCTTCATATACATCAATAACGTAATATAGCCTAACCTAACCCAACCTAACATTTCGGCGGTAGTATTTGACAACATTCCTGGCGAGTTGGCTTCTCCGTCTCCGTGGGACCTTCATATACATCAATAACGTAATATAGCCTAACCTAACCCAACCTAACATTTCGGCGGTAATATTTGACAACATTCCTGGCGAGTTGGCTTCTCCGTCTCCGTGGGACCTTCATATACATCAATAACGTAATATAGCCTAACCTAACCCAACCTAACATTTCGGCGGTAATATTTGACATCATTCCTGACGAGTTGGCCCCTACGTCTCCGTTTGACCTTCATAAACATGAATAACGTAATATAACGTAACCTAACCCAACCTAACATCTCGGCGGTAATATTTGAAAACACACCTGGCGAGTTGGACTCTACGTCTCCGTGGGAACTTTATATACATCAATAAAGTAATATAAACTAACCTAACCCAACCTAACATCTCGGCGGTAATATTTGAAGACATTCCTGGCGAGTTGGCTTCTCCGTCACCGTGGGACCTTTATATACATCAATAACGTAATATAACCTAACCTAACCCAACCTAACCTCTCGGCGGTAATATTTGAAAACATACCTGGCGATTGGCCTCTACGTCTCCGTGGGACCTTTATATACATCAATAAAGTAATATAACCTAACCAACCCAACCTAACATCTCGGCGGTAATATTTGAAAACATACTTGGCGAGTTGGGCTCTACGTCTCCGTGGGACCTTTATATACATCAATAACGTAATATAACCTAACGTAACCCAACCTAACGTCTCGGCGGTAATATTTGAAAACATTAATGGCGATTTGGCATCTTCGTCTCCGTGGGACCTTCATATACATCAATAACGTAATATAGCCTAACCTAACCCAACCTAACATTTCGGCGGTAGTATTTGACAACATTCCTGGCGAGTTGGCTTCTCCGTCTCCGTGGGACCTTCATATACATCAATAACGTAATATAGCCTAACCTAACCCAACCTAACATTTCGGCGGTAATATTTGACAACATTCCTGGCGAGTTGGCTTCTCCGTCTCCGTGGGACCTTCATATACATCAATAACGTAATATAGCCTAACCTAACCCAACCTAACATTTCGGCGGTAATATTTGACATCATTCCTGACGAGTTGGCCCCTACGTCTCCGTTTGACCTTCATAAACATGAATAACGTAATATAACGTAACCTAACCCAACCTAACATCTCGGCGGTAATATTTGAAAACACACCTGGCGAGTTGGACTCTACGTCTCCGTGGGAACTTTATATACATCAATAAAGTAATATAAACTAACCTAACCCAACCTAACATCTCGGCGGTAATATTTGAAGACATTCCTGGCGAGTTGGCTTCTCCGTCACCGTGGGACCTTTATATACATCAATAACGTAATATAACCTAACCTAACCCAACCTAACCTCTCGGCGGTAATATTTGAAAACATACCTGGCGATTGGCCTCTACGTCTCCGTGGGACCTTTATATACATCAATAAAGTAATATAACCTAACCTAACCCAACCTAACATCTCGGCGGTAATATTTGAAAACATACTTGGCGAGTTGGGCTCTACGTCTCCGTGGGACCTTTATATACATCAATAACGTAATATAACCTAACCTAACCCAACCTAACGTCTCGGCGGTAATATTTGAAAACATTCATGGCGATTTGGCATCTTCGTCTCCGTGGGACCTTCATATACATCAATAACGTAATATAGCCTAACCTAACCCAACCTAACATTTCGGCGGTAGTATTTGACAACATTCCTGGCGAGTTGGCTTCTCCGTCTCGGTGGGACATTTATATACATCAATAACGTAATATAACCTAACCTAACCCAACCTTACATCTCGGCGGTAATATTTGACAACATACCTGGCGAGTTGGCCTCTACATCTCCGTGGAACCTTCATATACATCAATAATGAAATATAACCTAACCTAACCCAACCTAACATCTCGGCGGTAATATTTGAAGACATTCCTGGCGAGTTGGCTTCTCCGTCACCGTGGGACCTTTATAAACATCAATAACGTAATATAACCTAACCTAACCCAACCTAACCTCTCGGGGGTAATATTTGAAAACATACCTGGCGATTGGCCTCTACGTCTCCCTGGGACCTTTATATACATCAATAAAGTAATATAACCTAACCTAACCCAACCTAACGTCTCGGCGGTAATATTTGAAAACGTTCATGGCGATTTGGCATCTACGTCTCCGTGGGACATTTATATACATCTATAACGTAATATAACCTAACCTAACCCAACCTAACATCTCGGCGGTAATATTTGAAAACATTCCTGGCGAGTTGGCCTCGACGTCTCCGTGGGACCTTTATATACATCAATAACGTAATATAACCTAACCTAACCCAACCTAACCTCTCGGCGGTAATATTTGAAAACATACCTGGCGAGTTGGCCTCTACGTCTCCGTGGGACCTTTATATACATCAATAAGGTAATATAACCTAACCTAACACAACCTAACATCTCGGCGGTAATATTTGAAAACATACTTGGCGAGTTGGGCTCTACGTCTCCGTGGGACCTTTATATACATCAATAACGTAATATAACCTAACCTAACCCAACCTAACGTCTCGGCGGTAATATTTGAAAACATTCATGGCGATTTGGCATCTACGTCTCCGTGGGACCTTTATATACATCAATAACGTAATATAACCTAACCTAACTCACCTTAACGTCTCGGCGGTAATATTTGAAAACATTCATGGCGATTTGGCATCTTCGTCTCCGTGGGACCTTCATATACATCAATAACGTAATATAGCCTAACCTAACCCAACCTAACATTTCGGCGGTAGTATTTGACAACATTCCTGGCGAGTTGGCTTCTCCGTCTCCGTGGGACATTTATATACATCAATAACGTAATATAACGTAACCTAACCCAACCTATCATCCCGGCGGTAATATTTGATCACATTCCTGGTTTGTGGCCTCTGCGTCTCCGTGGAACCTTCATATGCATCAATTACGAAATATAACCTAACCTAACCCAACCTAACATCTAGGCGGTAATATTTGAAAACATTCCTGGCGAGTTGACATCTACGTCTCCGTGGGACCTTCATATACATCAATAACGTAATATAGCCTAACCTAACCCAACCTAACGTCTCGGCGGTAATATTTGAAAACATTCATGGCGATTTGGTATCTACGTCTCCGTGGGACCTTCATATACATCAATAACGTAATATAGCCTAACCTAACCCAACCTAACATTTCGGCGGTAATATTTGACAACATTCCTGGCGAGTTGGCTTCTCCGTCTCCGTGGGACCTTCATATACATCAATAACGTAATATAACCTAACCTAACCCAACCTAACATTTCGGCGGTAGTATTTGACAACATTCCTGGCGAGTTGGCTTCTCCGTCTCCGTGGGACATTTATATACATCAATAACGTAATATAACGTAACCTAACCCAACCTATCATCCCGGCGGTAATATATGATCACATTCCTGGTTTGTGGCCTCTGCGTCTCCGTGGAACCTTCATATGCATCAATTACGAAATATAACCTAACCTAACCCAACCTAACATCTAGGCGGTAATATTTGAAAACATTCCTGGCGAGTTGGCATCTACGTCTCCGTGGGACCTTCATATACATCAATAACGTAATATAGCCTAACCTAACCCAACCTAACATTTCGGCGGTAGTATTTGAAAACATTCCTGGCGAGTTGGCTTCTCCGTCTCCGTGGGATCTTTTTATACATAAATAACGTAATATAACCTATCCTAACCCAACCTAACATCTCGGCGGTAATATTTGAAAACATACCTGGCGAGTTGGCCTCTACGTCTCCGTGGGACCTTTATATACATCAATAACGTAATATAACCTAACCTAACCCAACCTAACGTCTAGGCGGTAATATTTGAAAACATTCCTGGCGAGTTGGCATCTACGTCTCCGTGGGACCTTCATATACATCAATAACGTAATATAGCCTAACCTAACCCAACCTAACATTTCGGCGGTAATATTTGACAACATTCCTGGCGAGTTGGCTTCTCCGTCTCCGTGGGACCTTCATATACATCAATAACGTAATATAGCCTAACCTAACCCAACCTAACATTTCGGCGGTAATATTTGACATCATTCCTGACGAGTTGGCCTCTACGTCTCCGTTTGACCTTCATAAACATGAATAACGTAATATAACGTAACCTAACCCAACCTAACATCTCGGCGGTAATATTTGAAAACACACCTGGCGAGTTGGACTCTACGTCTCCGTGGGAACTTTATATACATCAATAAAGTAATATAAACTAACCTAACCCAACCTAACATCTCGGCGGTAATATTTGAAGACATTCCTGGCGAGTTGGCTTCTCCGTCACCGTGGGACCTTTATATACATCAATAACGTAATATAACCTAACCTAACCCAACCTAACCTCTCGGCGGTAATATTTGAAAACATACCTGGCGATTGGCCTCTACGTCTCCGTGGGACCTTTATATACATCAATAAAGTAATATAACCTAACCAACCCAACCTAACATCTCGGCGGTAATATTTGAAAACATACTTGGCGAGTTGGGCTCTACGTCTCCGTGGGACCTTTATATACATCAATAACGTAATATAACCTAACGTAACCCAACCTAACGTCTCGGCGGTAATATTTGAAAACATTAATGGCGATTTGGCATCTTCGTCTCCGTGGGACCTTCATATACATCAATAACGTAATATAGCCTAACCTAACCCAACCTAACATTTCGGCGGTAGTATTTGACAACATTCCTGGCGAGTTGGCTTCTCCGTCTCCGTGGGACCTTCATATACATCAATAACGTAATATAGCCTAACCTAACCCAACCTAACATTTCGGCGGTAATATTTGACATCATTCCTGACGAGTTGGCCCCTACGTCTCCGTTTGACCTTCATAAACATGAATAACGTAATATAACGTAACCTAACCCAACCTAACATCTCGGCGGTAATATTTGAAAACACACCTGGCGAGTTGGACTCTACGTCTCCGTGGGAACTTTATATACATCAATAAAGTAATATAAACTAACCTAACCCAACCTAACATCTCGGCGGTAATATTTGAAGACATTCCTGGCGAGTTGGCTTCTCCGTCACCGTGGGACCTTTATATACATCAATAACGTAATATAACCTAACCTAACCCAACCTAACCTCTCGGCGGTAATATTTGAAAACATACCTGGCGATTGGCCTCTACGTCTCCGTGGGACCTTTATATACATCAATAAAGTAATATAACCTAACCTAACCCAACCTAACATCTCGGCGGTAATATTTGAAAACATACTTGGCGAGTTGGGCTCTACGTCTCCGTGGGACCTTTATATACATCAATAACGTAATATAACCTAACCTAACCCAACCTAACGTCTCGGCGGTAATATTTGAAAACATTCATGGCGATTTGGCATCTTCGTCTCCGTGGGACCTTCATATACATCAATAACGTAATATAGCCTAACCTAACCCAACCTAACATTTCGGCGGTAGTATTTGACAACATTCCTGGCGAGTTGGCTTCTCCGTCTCGGTGGGACATTTATATACATCAATAACGTAATATAACCTAACCTAACCCAACCTTACATCTCGGCGGTAATATTTGACAACATACCTGGCGAGTTGGCCTCTACATCTCCGTGGAACCTTCATATACATCAATAATGAAATATAACCTAACCTAACCCAACCTAACATCTCGGCGGTAATATTTGAAGACATTCCTGGCGAGTTGGCTTCTCCGTCACCGTGGGACCTTTATAAACATCAATAACGTAATATAACCTAACCTAACCCAACCTAACCTCTCGGGGGTAATATTTGAAAACATACCTGGCGATTGGCCTCTACGTCTCCGTGGGACCTTTATATACATCAATAAAGTAATATAACCTAACCTAACCCAACCTAACGTCTCGGCGGTAATATTTGAAAACATTCATGGCGATTTGGCATCTACGTCTCCGTGGGACATTTATATACATCTATAACGTAATATAACCTAACCTAACCCAACCTAACATCTCGGCGGTAATATTTGAAAACATTCCTGGCGAGTTGGCCTCGACGTCTCCGTGGGACCTTTATATACATCAATAACGTAATATAACCTAACCTAACCCAACCTAACCTCTCGGCGGTAATATTTGAAAACATACCTGGCGAGTTGGCCTCTACGTCTCCGTGGGACCTTTATATACATCAATAAGGTAATATAACCTAACCTAACACAACCTAACATCTCGGCGGTAATATTTGAAAACATACTTGGCGAGTTGGGCTCTACGTCTCCGTGGGACCTTTATATACATCAATAACGTAATATAACCTAACCTAACCCAACCTAACGTCTCGGCGGTAATATTTGAAAACATTCATGGCGATTTGGCATCTACGTCTCCGTGGGACCTTTATATACATCAATAACGTAATATAACCTAACCTAACTCACCTTAACGTCTCGGCGGTAATATTTGAAAACATTCATGGCGATTTGGCATCTTCGTCTCCGTGGGACCTTCATATACATCAATAACGTAATATAGCCTAACCTAACCCAACCTAACATTTCGGCGGTAGTATTTGACAACATTCCTGGCGAGTTGGCTTCTCCGTCTCCGTGGGACATTTATATACATCAATAACGTAATATAACGTAACCTAACCCAACCTATCATCCCGGCGGTAATATTTGATCACATTCCAGGTTTGTGGCCTCTGCGTCTCCGTGGAACCTTCATATGCATCAATTACGAAATATAACCTAACCTAACCCAACCTAACATCTAGGCGGTAATATTTGAAAACATTCCTGGCGAGTTGGCATCTACGTCTCCGTGGGACCTTCATATACATCAATAACGTAATATAACCTAACCTAACCCAACCTAACGTCTAGGCGGTAATATTTGAAAACATTCCTGGCGAGTTGGCATCTACGTCTCCGTGGGACCTTCATATACATCAATAACGTAATATAGCCTAACCTAACCCAACCTAACATTTCGGCGGTAATATTTGACAACATTCCTGGCGAGTTGGCTTCTCCGTCTCCGTGGGACATTTGTATACATCAATAACGTAATATAACCTAACCTAACCCAACCTTACATCTCGGCGGTAATATTTGACAACATTCCTGGCGAGTTGGCTTCTCCGTCTCCGTGGGACATTTATATACATCAATAACGTAATATAACCTAACCTAACCCAACCTAACATCTCGGCGGTAATATTTGAAGACATTCCTGGCGAGTTGGCTTCTCCGTCTCCGTGGGACATTTATATACATCAATAACGTAATATAACCTAACCTAACCCAACCTAACATCTCGGCGGTAATATTTGACAACATACCTGGCGAGTTGGCCTCTGCGTATCCGTGGAACCTTCATATACATCAATAACGAAATATAACCTAACCTAACCCAACGTAACATCTCGGCGGTAATATTTGAAAACATTCCTGGCGAGTTGGCTTCTCCGTCTCCGTGGGATCTTTTTATACATAAATAACGTAATATAACCTAACCTAACCCAACCTAACATCTCGGCGGTAATATTTGAAAACATACCTGGCGAGTTGGCCTCTACGTCTCCGTGGGACCTTTATATACATCAATAACGTAATATAACCTAACCTAAACCAACCTAACGTCTAGGCGGTAATATTTGAAAACATTCCTGGCGAGTTGGCTTCTACGTCTCCGTGGGACCTTCATATATATCAATAACGTAATATAGCCTAACCTAACCCAACCTAACATTTCGGCGGTAATATTTGACACCATTCCTGGCGAGTTGGCTTCTCCGTCTCCGTGGGACATTTGTATACATCAATAACGTAATATAACCTAACCTAACCCAGCCTTACATCTCGGCGGTAATATTTGACAACATACCTGGCGAGTTGGCCTCTACATCTCCGTGGAACCTTCATATACATCAATAATGAAATATAACCTAACCTAACCCAACCTAACATCTCGGCGGTAATATTTGAAGACATTCCTGGCGAGTTGGCTTCTCCGTCTCCGTGGGACCTTCATATACATCAATAACGTAATATAGCCTAACCTAACCCAACCTAACATTTCTGCGGTAATATTTGACAACATTCCTGGCGAGTTGGCTTCTCCGTCTCCGTGGGACCTTCCTATACATCAATAACGTAATATAGCCTAACCTAACCCAACCTAACATTTCGGCGGTAATATTTGACATCATTCCTGACGAGTTGGCCTCTACGTCTCCGTTTGACCTTCATAAACATCAATAACGTAATATAACGTAACCTAACCCAACCTAACATCTCGGCGGTAATATTTGAAAACATACCTGGCGAGTTGGACTCTACGTCTCCGTGGGACCTTTATATACATCAATAAAGTAATATAACCTAACCTAACCCAACCTAACATCTCGGCGGTAATATTTGAAAACATACTTGGCGAGTTGGGCTCTACGTCTCCGTGGGACCTTTATATACATCAATAACGTAATATAACCTAACCTAACCCAACCTAACGTCTCGGCGGTAATATTTGAAAACATTCATGGCGATTTGGCATCTACGTCTCCGTGGGTCCTTTATATACATCAATAACGTAATATAACCTAACCTAACCCAACCTAACGTCTCGGCGGTAATATTTGAAAACATTCATGGCGATTTGGCATCTTCGTCTCCGTGGGACCTTCATATACATCAATAACGTAATATAGCCTAACCTAACCCAACCTAACATTTCGGCGGTAATATTTGACAACATTCCTGGCGAGTTGGCTTCTCCGTCTCCGTGGGACCTTCATATACATCAATAACGTAATATAGCCTAACCTAACCCAACCTAACATTTCGGCGGTAATATTTGACATCATTCCTGACGAGTTGGCCTCTACGTCTCCGTTTGACCTTCATAAACATCAATAACGTAATATAACGTAACCTAACCCAACCTAACATTTCGGCGGTATTATTTGAAAACATACCTGGCGAGTTGGACTCTACGTCTCCGTGGGACCTTTATATACATCAATAAAGTAATATAAACTAACCTAACCCAACCTAACATTTCGGCGGTAATATTCGATAACATTCCTGTCGAGTTGGTTTCTCCGTCTCCGTGGAACCTTCATATACATCAATAACGAAATATAACCTAACCTAACCCAACCTAACATCTCGGCGGTAATATTTGACAACATTCCTGGCGAGTTGGCTTCTCCGTCTCCGTGGGACATTTATATACATCAATAACGTAATATAACCTAACCTAACCCAACCTAACCTCTCGGCGGTAATATTTGAAAACATACCTGGCGAGTTGGCCTCTACGTCTCCGTGGGACCTTTATATACATCAATAAAGTAATATAACCTAACCTAACCCAACCTAACATCTCGGCGGTAATATTTGAAAACATACTTGGCGAGTTGGGCTCTACGTCTCCGTGGGACCTTTATATACATCAATAACGTAATATAACCTAACCTAACCCAACCTAACGTCTCGGCGGTAATATTTGAAAACATTCATGGCGATTTGGCATCTACGTCTCCGTGGGTCCTTTATATACATCAATAACGTAATATAACCTAACCTAACCCAACCTAACATTTCGGCGGTAGTATTTGACAACATTCCTGGCGAGTTGGCTTCTCCGTCTCGGTGGGACATTTATATACATCAATAACCTAATATAACCTAACCTAACCCAACCTTACATCTCGGCGGTAATATTTGACAACATACCTGGCGAGTTGGCCCCTACATCTCCGTGGAACCTTCATATACATCAATAATGAAATATAACCTAACCTAACCCAACCTAACATTTCGGCGGTAATATTTGACATCATTCCTGACGAGTTGGCCTCTACGTCTCCGTTTGACCTTCATAAACATCAATAACGTAATATAACGTAACCTAACCCAACCTAACATCTCGGCGGTAATATTTGAAAACATTCCTGGCGATGTGGCCTCTACGTCACCGTGGGACCTTTATAGACATCCATAACGTAATATAACCTAACCTAACCCAACCTAACATCTCGGCGGTAATATTTGAAGACATTCATGGCGATTTGGCATCTACGTCTCCGTGGGATCTTCATATACATCAATAACGTAATATAGCCTAACCTAACCCAACCTAACGTCTCGGCGGTAATATTTGAAAACATTCATGGCGATTTGGCATCTACGTCTCCGTGGGACATTTATATACATCACTAACGTAATATAACCTAACCTAACCTAACCTAACATCTCGGCGGTAATATTTGACAACATACCTGGCGAGTTGGCCTCTGCGTCTCCGTGGAACCTTCATATACATCAATAACGAAATATAACCCAACCTAACCCAACGTAACATCTCGGCGGTAATATTTGAAAACATTCCTGGCGAGTTGGCTTCTCCGTCTCCGTGGGATCTTTTTATACATAAATAACGAAATATAACCTAACCTAACCCAACGTAACATCTCGGCGGTAATATTTGAAAACATTCTTGGCGAGTTGGCTTCTCCGTCTCCGTGGGATCTTTTTATACATCAATAACATAATATAACCTAACTTAACCCAACCTAACGTCTCGGCGGTAATATTTGAAAACATTCATGGCGATTTGGCATCTACGTCTCCGTGGGACCTTTATATACATCAATAACGTAATATAACCTAACCTAACACAACCTAACGTCTCGGCGGTAATATTTGAATACATTCATGGCGATTTGGCATCTTCGTCTCCGTGGGGCCTTCATATACATCAATAACGTAATATAGCCTAACCTAACCCAACCTAACATTTCGGCGGTAATATTTGGCAACATTCCTGGCGAGTTGGCTTCTCCGTCTCCGTGGGACCTTCATATACATCAATAACGTAATATAACCTAACCTAACCCAACCTAACATCTCGGCGGTAATATTTGAAAACATTCCTGGCGAGTTGGCATCTACGTCTCCGTGGGACCTTCATATACATCAATAACGTAATATAGCCTAACCTAACCCAACCTAACATTTCGGCGCTAATATTTGACAACATTCCTGGCGAGTTGGCTTCTCCGTCTCGGTGGGACATTTATATACATCAATAACGTAATATAACCCAACCTAACCCAACCTTACATCTCGGCGGTAATATTTGACAACATACCTGGCGAGTCGGCCTCTACATCTCCGTGGAACCTTCATATACATCTATAACGTAATATAACCTAACCTAACCCAACCTAACGTCTCGGCGGTAATATTTGAAAACATTCATGGCGATTTGGCATCTACGTCTCCGTGGGATCTTCATATACATCAATAACGTAATATATCCTAACCTAACCCAACCTAACGTCTCGGCGGTAATATTTGAAAACATTCATGGCGATTTGGCATCTACGTCTCCGTGGGACCTTCATATACATCAATAACGTAATATAGCCTAACCTAACCCAACCTAACATTTCGGCGGTAATATTTGACAACATTCCTGGCGAGTTGGCTTCTCCGTGTCCGTGGGACCTTCATATACATCAATAACGTAATATAACCCAACCTAACCCAACCTTACATCTCTGCGGTAATATCTGACAACATACCTGGCGAGTCGGCCTCTACATCTCCGTGGAACCTTCATATACATCTATAACGTAATATAACCTAACCTAACCCAACCTAACGTCTCGGCGGTAATATTTGAAAACATTCATGGCGATTTGGCATCTACGTCTCCGTGGGATCTTCATATACATCAATAACGTAATATATCCTAACCTAACCCAACCTAACGTCTCGGCGGTAATATTTGAAAACATTCATGGCGATTTGGCATCTACGTCTCCGTGGGACCTTCATATACATCAATAACGTAATATAGCCTAACCTAACCCAACCTAACATTTCGGCGGTAATATTTGACAACATTCCTGGCGAGTTGGCTTCTCCGTCTCCGTGGGACCTTCATATACATCAATAACGTAATATAACCTAACCTAACCCAACCTAACGTTTCGGCGGTAGTATTTGACAACAGTCCTGGCGAGTTGGCTTCTCCGTCTCCGTGGGACATTTATATACATCAATAACGTAATATAACGTAACCTAACCCAACCTATCATCCCGGCGGTAATATATGATCACATTCCTGGTTTGTGGCCTCTGCGTCTCCGTGGAACCATCATATGCATCAATTACGAAATATAACCTAACCTAACCCAACCTAACATCTCGGCGGTAATATTTGAAAACATTCCTGGCGAGTCGGACTCTACGTCACCGTGGGACATTTATATACATCAATAAAGTAATATAAACTAACCTAACCCAACCTAACATTTCGGCGGTAATATTAGACAACATTCCTGTCGAGTTGGTTTCTCCGTCTCCGTGGGATCTTTATAGACATCCATAACGTAATATAACCTAACCTAACCCAACCTAACATCTCGGCGGTAATATTTGAAAACATTCATGGCGAGTTGGCATCTACGTCTTCGTGGGAACTTCATATACTTCAATAACGTAATATAGCCTACCCTAACCCAACCTAACATTTCGGCGGTAATATTTGACAACATTCCTGGCGAGTTGGCTTCTCCGTCTCCGTGGGACATTTATATACATCAATAACGTAATATAACCTAACCTAACCCAACCTAACATCTCGGCGGTAATATTTGACAACATACCTGGCGAGTTGGCCTCTGCGTCTCCGTTTGACCTTCATAAACATCAATAACGTAATATAACGTAACCTAACCCAACCTAACATCTCGGCGGTAATATTTGACAACATACCTGGCGAGTTGGCCTCTGCGTCTCCGTGGAACCTTCATATACATCAATAACGAAATATAACCTAACCTAACCCAACCTAACATCTCGGCGGTAATATTTGACAACATTCCTGGCGAGTTGGCCTCTATGTCTCCGTGGGACCTTTATATACATCTATAACGTAATATAACCTAACCTAACCCAACCTAACGACTCGGCGGTAATATTTGAAAACATTCATGGCGATTTGGCATCTACGTCTCCGTGGGACTTTCATATACATCAATAACGTAATATAGCCTAACCTAACCCAACCTAACGTCTCGGCGGTAATATTTGAAAACAATCATGGCGATTTGGCATCTACGTCTCCGTGGGACCTTCATATACATCAATAACGTAATATAGCCTAACCTAACCCAACCTAACATTTCGGCGGTAATATTTGACTACATTCCTGGCGAGTTGGCTTCTCCGTCTCCGTGGGACCTTCATATACATCAATAACGTAATATAGCCTAACCTAACCCAACCTAACATATCGGCGGTAATATTTGAAAACATTCCTTGCGAGTCGGACTCTACGTCACCGTGGGAACTTTATAGACATCCATAACGTAATATAACCTAACCTAACCCAGCCTATCATCTCGGCGGTAATATTTGACAACATTCCTGGCGAGTTGGCCTCTATGTCTCCGTGGGACCTTTATATACATCTATAACGTAATATAACCTAACCTAACCCAACCTAACATTTCGGCGGTAATATTTGAAAACATACCTGGCGAGTTGGACTCTACGTCTCCGTGGGACCTTTATATACATCAATAAAGTAATATAAACTAACCTAACCCAACCTAACATTTCGGCGGTAATATTAGACAACATTCCTGTCGAGTTGGTTTCTCCGTCTCCGTGGGATCTTTATAGACATCCATAACGTAATATAACCTAACCTAACCCAACCTAACATCTCCGCGGTAATATTTGAAAACATTCATGGCGAGTTGGCATCTACGTCTCCGTGGGACCTTCATATACATCAATAACGTAATATAGCCTAACCTAACCCAACCTAACATTTCGGCGGTAATATTTGAAGACATTCCTGGCGAGTTGGCTCCTCCGTCACCGTGGGACCTTTATATACATCAATAACGTAATATAACCTAACCTAACCCAACCTAACGTCTCGGCGGTAATATTTGAAAACATTCATGGCTATTTGGCATCTACGTCTCCGTGGGACCTTCATATACATCAATAACGTAATATAGCCTAACCTAACCCAACCTAACGTCTCGGCGGTAATATTTGACAACATTCGTGGCGAGTTGGCCTCTATGTCTCCGTGGGACCTTTATATACATCTATAACGTAATATAACCTAACCTAACCCAACCTAACGTCTCGGCGGTAATATTTGAAAACATTCATGGCGATTTGGCATCTACGTCTCCGTGGGACCTTCATATACATCAATAACGTAATATAGCCTAACCTAACCCAACCTAACGTCTCGGCGGTAATATTTGAAAACATTCATGGCGATTTGGCATCTACGTCTCCGTGGGACCTTCATATACATCAATAACGTAATATAGCCTAACCTAACCCAACCTAACGTTCGGCGGTAATATTTGAAAACATTCATGGCGATTTGGCATCTACGTCTCCGTGGGACCTTTATATACATCAATAACGTAATATAACCTAACCTAACCCAACCTAACGTCTCGGCGGTAATATTTGAAAACATTCATGGCGATTTGGCATCTTCGTCTCCGTGGGACCTTCATATACATCAATAACGTAATATAGCCTAACCTAACCCAACCTAACATTTCGGCGGTAATATTTGACAACATTCCTGGCGAGTTGGCTTCTCCGTCTCCGTGGGACATTTATATACATCAATAACGTAATATAACCTAACCTAACCCAACCTAACATCTCGGCGGTAATATTTGACAACATACCTGGCGAGTTGGCCTCTGCGTCTCCGTGGAACCTTCATATACATCAATAACGAAATATAACCTATCCTAACCCAACCTAACATCTCGGCGGTAATATTTGAAAACATTCCTGGCGAGTTGGCTTCTCCGTCTCCGTGGGATCTTTTTATACATAAATAACATAATATAACCTAACCTAACCCAACCTAACATCTCGGCGGTAATATTTGAAAACATTCATGGCGAGTTGGCATCTACGTCTCCGTGGGACCTTCATATACATCAATAACGTAATATAGCCTAACCTAACCCAACCTAACGTTCGGCGGTAATATTTGAAAACATTCATGGCGATTTGGCATCTACGTCTCCGTGGGACCTTTATATACATCAATAACGTAATATAACCTAACCTAACCCAACCTAACGTCTCGGCGGTAATATTTGAAAACATTCATGGCGATTTGGCATCTTCGTCTCCGTGGGACCTTCATATACATCAATAACGTAATATAGCCTAACCTAACCCAACCTAACATTTCGGCGGTAATATTTGACAACATTCCTGGCGAGTTGGCTTCTCCGTCTCCGTGGGACATTTATATACATCAATAACGTAATATAACCTAACCTAACCCAACCTAACATCTCGGCGGTAATATTTGACAACATACCTGGCGAGTTGGCCTCTGCGTCTCCGTGGAACCTTCATATACATCAATAACGAAATATAACCTATCCTAACCCAACCTAACATCTCGGCGGTAATATTTGAAAACATTCCTGGCGAGTTGGCTTCTCCGTCTCCGTGGGATCTTTTTATACATAAATAACATAATATAACCTAACCTAACCCAACCTAACATCTCGGCGGTAATATTTGAAAACATTCATGGCGAGTTGGCATCTACGTCTCCGTGGGACCTTCATATACATCAATAACGTAATATAGCCTAACCTAACCCAACCTAACATTTCGGCGGTAATATTTGACAACATTCCTGGCGAGTTGGCTTCTCCGTCTCCGTGGGACATTTATATACCTCAATAACGTAATATAACCTAACCTAACCCAACCTAACATCTCGGCGGTAATATTTGACAACATACTTGGCAAGTTGGGCTCTACGTCTCCGTGGGACCTTCATATACATCAATAACGTAATATAGCCTAACCTAACCCAACCTAACGTCTCGGCGGTAATATTTGAAAACATTCATGGCGATTTGGCATCTACGTCTCCGTGGAACCTTCATATACATCAATAACGAAATATAACCTAACCTAACCCAACGTAACATCTCGGCGGTAATATTTGAAAACATTCCTGGCGAGTTGGCTTCTCCGTCTCCGTGGGATCTTTTTATACATAAATAACGTAATATAACCTAACCTAACCCAACCTAACATCTCGGCGGTAATATTTGAAAACATACCTGGCGAGTTGGCCTCTACGTCTCCGTGGGACCTTTATATACATCAATAACGTAATATAACCTAACCTAACCCAACCTAACGTCTAGGCGGTAATATTTGAAAACATTCCTGGCGAGTTGGCATCTACGTCTCCGTGGGACCTTCATATACATCAATAACGTAATATAGCCTAACCTAACCCAACCTAACATTTCGGCGGTAATATTTGACAACATTCCTGGCGAGTTGGCTTCTCCGTCTCCGTGGGACCTTCATATACATCAATAACGTAATATAACCTAACCTAACCCAACCTAACGTTTCGGCGGTAGTATTTGACAACAGTCCTGGCGAGTTGGCTTCTCCGTCTCCGTGGGACATTTATATACATCAATAACGTAATATAACGTAACCTAACCCAACCTATCATCCCGGCGGTAATATATGATCACATTCCTGGTTTGTGGCCTCTGCGTCTCCGTGGAACCATCATATGCATCAATTACGAAATATAACCTAACCTAACCCAACCTAACATCTAGGCGGTAATATTTGAAAACATTCCTGGCGAGTTGGCATCTACGTCTCCGTGGGACCTTCATATACATCAATAACGTAATATAGCCTAACCTAACCCAACCTAACATTTCGGCGGTAATATTTGACAACATTCCTGGCGAGTTGGCTTCTCCGTCTCGGTGGGACATTTATATACATCAATAACGTAATATAACCCAACCTAACCCAACCTTACATCTCGGCGGTAATATTTGACAACATACCTGGCGAGTCGGCCTCTACATCTCCGTGGAACCTTCATATACATCTATAACGTAATATAACCTAACCTAACCCAACCTAACGTCTCGGCGGTAATATTTGAAAACATTCATGGCGATTTGGCATCTACGTCTCCGTGGGATCTTCATATACATCAATAACGTAATATATCCTAACCTAACCCAACCTAACGTATCGGCGGTAATATTTGAAAACATTCATGGCGATTTGGCATCTACGTCTCCATGGGACCTTCATATACATCAATAACGTAATATAACCTAACCTAACCCAACCTAACATCTCGGCGGTAATATTTGAAAACATTCCTGGCGAGTCGGACTCTACGTCACCGTGGGACATTTATATACATCAATAAAGTAATATAAACTAACCTAACCCAACCTAACATTTCGGCGGTAATATTAGACAACATTCCTGTCGAGTTGGCTTCTCCGTCTCCGTGGGACATTTGTATACATCAATAACGTAATATAACCTAACCTAACCCAACCTAACGACTCGGCGGTAATATTTGAAAACATTCATGGCGATTTGGCATCTACGTCTCCGTGGGACCTTCATATACATCAATAACGTAATATAGCCTAACCTAACCCAACCTAACGTCTCGGCGGTAATATTTGAAAACAATCATGGCGATTTGGCATCTACGTCTCCGTGGGACCTTCATATACATCAATAACGTAATATAGCCTAACCTAACCCAACCTAACATTTCGGCGGTAATATTTGACTAAATTCCTGGCGAGTTGGCTTCTCCGTCTCCGTGGGACCTTCATATACATCAATAACGTAATATAACCTAACCTAACCCAACCTAACGTTTCGGCGGTAGTATTTGACAACAGTCCTGGCGAGTTGGCTTCTCCGTCTCCGTGGGACATTTATATACATCAATAACGTAATATAACGTAACCTAACCCAACCTATCATCCCGGCGGTAATATATGATCACATTCCTGGTTTGTGGCCTCTGCGTCTCCGTGGAACCATCATATGCATCAATTACGAAATATAACCTAACCTAACCCAACCTAACATCTAGGCGGTAATATTTGAAAACATTCCTGGCGAGTTGGCATCTACGTCTCCGTGGGACCTTCATATACATCAATAACGTAATATAGCCTAACCTAACCCAACCTAACATTTCGGCGGTAATATTTGACAACATTCCTGGCGAGTTCGCTTCTCCGTCTCGGTGGGACATTTATATACATCAATAACGTAATATAACCCAACCTAACCCAACCTTACATCTCGGCGGTAATATTTGACAACATACCTGGCGAGTCGGCCTCTACATCTCCGTGGAACCTTCATATACATCTATAACGTAATATAACCTAACCTAACCCAACCTAACGTCTCGGCGGTAATATTTGAAAACATTCATGGCGATTTGGCATCTACGTCTCCGTGGGATCTTCATATACATCAATAACGTAATATATCCTAACCTAACCCAACCTAACGTCTCGGCGGTAATATTTGAAAACATTCATGGCGATTTGGCATCTACGTCTCCGTGGGACCTTCATATACATCAATAACGTAATATAGCCTAACCTAACCCAACCTAACATTTCGGCGGTAATATTTGACAACATTCCTGGCGAGTTGGCTTCTCCGTCTCCGTGGGACCTTCATATACATCAATAAAGTAATATAACCTAACCTAACCCAACCTAACATCTCGGCGGTAATATTTGAAAACATTCCTGGCGAGTCGGACTCTACGTCACCGTGGGACATTTATATACATCAATAAAGTAATATAAACTAACCTAACCCAACCTAACATTTCGGCGGTAATATTAGACAACATTCCTGTCGAGTTGGTTTCTCCGTCTCCGTGGGATCTTTATAGACATCCATAACGTAATATAACCTAACCTAACCCAACCTAACATCTCGGCGGTAATATTTGAAAACATTCATGGCGAGTTGGCATCTACGTCTCCGTCGGAACTTCATATACTTCAATAACGTAATATAGCCTACCCTAACCCAACCTAACATTTCGCCGGTAATATTTGACAACATTCCTGGCGAGTTGGCTTCTCCGTCTCCGTGGGACATTTATATACATCAATAACGTAATATAACCTAACCTAACCCAACCTAACATCTCGGCGGTAATATTTGACAACATACCTGGCGAGTTGGCCTCTGCGTCTCCGTGGAACCTTCATATACATCAATAACGAAATATAACCTAACCTAACCCAACGTAACATCTCGGCGGTAATATTTGAAAACATTCCTGGCGAGTTGGCTTCTCCGTCTCCGTGGGATCTTTTTATACATAAATAACGTAATATAACCTAACCTAACCCAACCTAACATCTCGGCGGTAATATTTGAAAACATACCTGGCGAGTTGGCCTCTACGTCTCCGTGGGACCTTTATATACATCAATAACGTAATATAACCTAACCTAACCCAACCTAACGTCTAGGCGGTAATATTTGAAAACATTCCTGGCGAGTTGGCATCTACGTCTCCGTGGGACCTTCATATACATCAATAACGTAATATAGCCTAACCTAACCCAACCTAACATTTCGGCGGTAATATTTGACAACATTCCTGGCGAGTTGGCTTCTCCGTCTCCGTGGGACATTTGTATACATCAATAACGTAATATAACATAACCTAACACAACCTAACGACTCGGCGGTAATATTTGAAAACATTCATGGCGATTTGGCATCTACGTCTCCGTGGGACCTTCATATACATCAATAACGTAATATAGCCTAACCTAACCCAACCTAACGTCTCGGCGGTAATATTTGAAAACAATCATGGCGATTTGGCATCTACGTCTCCGTGGGACCTTCATATACATCAATAACGTAATATAGCCTAACCTAACCCAACCTAACATTTCGGCGGTAATATTTGACTACATTCCTGGCGAGTTGGCTTCTCCGTCTCCGTGGGACCTTCATATACATCAATAACGTAATATAACCTAACCTAACCCAACCTAACGTTTCGGCGGTAGTATTTGACAACAGTCCTGGCGAGTTGGCTTCTCCGTCTCCGTGGGACATTTATATACATCAATAACGTAATATAACGTAACCTAACCCAACCTATCATCCCGGCGGTAATATATGATCACATTCCTGGTTTGTGGCCTCTGCGTCTCCGTGGAACCATCATATGCATCAATTACGAAATATAACCTAACCTAACCCAACCTAACATCTAGGCGGTAATATTTGAAAACATTCCTGGCGAGTTGGCATCTACGTCTCCGTGGGACCTTCATATACATCAATAACGTAATATAGCCTAACCTAACCCAACCTAACATTTCGGCGGTAATATTTGACAACATTCCTGGCGAGTTGGCTTCTCCGTCTCGGTGGGACATTTATATACATCAATAACGTAATATAACCCAACCTAACCCAACCTTACATCTCGGCGGTAATATTTGACAACATACCTGGCGAGTCGGCCTCTACATCTCCGTGGAACCTTCATATACATCTATAACGTAATATAACCTAACCTAACCCAACCTAACGTCTCGGCGGTAATATTTGAAAACATTCATGGCGATTTGGCATCTACGTCTCCGTGGGACCTTCATATACATCAATAACGTAATATAGCCTAACCTAACCCAACCTAACATTTCGGCAGTAATATTTGACAACATTCCTGGCGAGTTGGCTTCTCCGTCTCCGTGGGACCTTCATATACATCAATAACGTAATATAACCTAACCTAACCCAACCTAACATCTCGGCGGTAATATTTGAAAACATTCCTGGCGAGTCGGACTCTACGTCACCGTGGGACATTTATATACATCAATAAAGTAATATAAACTAACCTAACCCAACCTAACATTTCGGCGGTAATATTAGACAACATTCCTGTCGAGTTGGTTTCTCCGTCTCCGTGGGATCTTTATAGACATCCATAACGTAATATAACCTAACCTAACCCAACCTAACATCTCGGCGGTAATATTTGAAAACATTCATGGCGAGTTGGCATCTACGTCTCCGTGGGACCTTCATATACTTCAATAACGTAATATAGCCTACCCTAACCCAACCTAACTTTTCGGCGGTAATATTTGACAACATTCCTGGCGAGTTGGCCTCTATGTCTCCGTGGGACCTTTATATACATCTATAACGTAATATAACCTAACCTAACCCAACCTAACGACTCGGCGGTAATATTTGAAAACATTCATGGCGAGTTGGCCTCTATGTCTCCGTGGGACCTTTATATACATCTATAACGTAATATAACCTAACCTAACCCAACCTAACATTTCGGCGGTAATATTTGAAAACATACCTGGCGAGTTGGACTCTACGTCTCCGTGGGACCTTTATATACATCAATAAAGTAATATAAACTAACCTAACCCAACCTAACATTTCGGCGGTAATATTAGACAACATTCCTGTCGAGTTGGTTTCTCCGTCTCCGTGGGATCTTTATAGACATCCATAACGTAATATAACCTAACCTAACCCAACCTAACATCTCCGCGGTAATATTTGAAAACATTCATGGCGAGTTGGCATCTACGTCTCCGTGGGACCTTCATATACATCAATAACGTAATATAGCCTAACCTAACCCAACCTAACATTTCGGCGGTAATATTTGAAGACATTCCTGGCGAGTTGGCTCCTCCGTCACCGTGGGACCTTTATATACATCAATAACGTAATATAACCTAACCTAACCCAACCTAACGTCTCGGCGGTAATATTTGAAAACATTCATGGCGATTTGGCATCTACGTCTCCGTGGGACCTTCATATACATCAATAACGTAATATAGCCTAACCTAACCCAACCTAACGTCTCGGCGGTAATATTTGACAACATTCGTGGCGAGTTGGCCTCTATGTCTCCGTGGGACCTTTATATACATCTATAACGTAATATAACCTAACCTAACCCAACCTAACGTCTCGGCGGTAATATTTGAAAACATTCATGGCGATTTGGCATCTACGTCTCCGTGGGACCTTCATATACATCAATAACGTAATATAGCCTAACCTAACCCAACCTAACGTCTCGGCGGTAATATTTGAAAACATTCATGGCGATTTGGCATCTACGTCTCCGTGGGACCTTCATATACATCAATAACGTAATATAGCCTAACCTAACCCAACCTAACGTTCGGCGGTAATATTTGAAAACATTCATGGCGATTTGGCATCTACGTCTCCGTGGGACCTTTATATACATCAATAACGTAATATAACCTAACCTAACCCAACCTAACGTCTCGGCGGTAATATTTGAAAACATTCATGGCGATTTGGCATCTTCGTCTCCGTGGGACCTTCATATACATCAATAACGTAATATAGCCTAACGTAACCCAACCTAACATTTCGGCGGTAGTATTTGACAACATTCCTGGCGAGTTGGCTTCTCCGTCTCCGTGGGACATTTATATACATCAATAACGTAATATAACGTAACCTAACCCAACCTATCATCCCGGCGGTAATATTTGATCACATTCCTGGTTTGTGGCCTCTACGTCTCCGCGGGACCTTTATATACATCTATAACGTGATATAACCTAACCTAACCCAACCTAACATCTCGGCGGTAATATTTGACAACATACTTGGCAAGTTGGGCTCTACGTCTCCGTGGGACCTTCATATACATCAATAACGTAATATAGCCTAACCTAACCCAACCTAACATTCCGGCGGTAATATTTGACAACATTCCTGGCGAGTTGGATTCTCCGTCTCCGTGGGACATTTATATACATCAATAACGTAATATAACCTAACCTAACCCAACCTAACATCTCGGCGGTAATATTTGACAACATACCTGGCGAGTTGGCCTCTACATCTCCGTGGAACCTTCATATACATCAATAATGAAATATAACCTAACCTAACCCAACCTAACATCTCGGCGGTAATATTTGAAGACATTCATGGCGATTTGGCATCTACGTCTCCGTGGGACCTTCATATACATCAATAACGTAATATAGCCTAACCTAACCCAACCTAACGTCTCGGCGGTAATATTTGAAAACATTCATGGCGATTTGGCATCTTCGTCTCCGTGGGACCTTCATATACATCAATAACGTAATATAGCCTAACGTAACCCAACCTAACATCTCGGCGGTAATATTTGACAACATACCTGGCGAGTTGGCCTCTGCGTCTCCGTGGAACCTTCATATGCATCAATTACGAAATATAACCTAACCTAACCCAACCTAACATCTAGGCGGTAATATTTGAAAACATTCCTGGCGAGTTGGCATCTACGTCTCCGTGGGACCATCATATACATCAATAACGTAATATAGCCTAACCTAACCCAACCTAACATTTCGGCGGTAATATTTGAAAACATTCATGGCAATTTGGCATCTACGTCTCCGTGGGACATTTATATACATCTATAACGTAATATAACCTAACCTAACCCAACCTAACATCTCGGCGGTAATATTTGACAACATACCTGGCGAGTTGGCCTCTACATCTCCGTGGAACCTTCATATACATCAATAATGAAATATAACCTAACCTAACCCAACCTAACATCTCGGCGGTAATATTTGAAGACATTCATGGCGATTTGGCATCTACGTCTCCGTGGGACCTTCATATACATCAATAACGTAATATAGCCTAACCTAACCCAACCTAACGTCTCGGCGGTAATATTTGAAAACATTCATGGCGATTTGGCATCTTCGTCTCCGTGGGACCTTCATATACATCAATAACGTAATATAGCCTAACGTAACCCAACCTAACATTTCGGCGGTAGTATTTGACAACATTCCTGGCGAGTTGGCTTCTCCGTCTCCGTGGGACATTTATATACATCAATAACGTAATATAACGTAACCTAACCCAACCTATCATCCCGGCGGTAATATTTGATCACATTCCTGGTTTGTGGCCTCTACGTCTCCGCGGGACCTTTATATACATCTATAACGTGATATAACCTAACCTAACCCAACCTAACATCTCGGCGGTAATATTTGAAAAGATTCCTTGCGAGTTGGCATCTACGTCTCCGTGGGACCTTCATATACATCAATAACGTAATATAGCCTAACCTAACCCAACCTAACATTCCGGCGGTGATATTTGAAAACATTCATGGCAATTTGGCATCTACGTCTCCGTGGGACATTTATATACATCTATAACGTAATATAACCTAACCTAACCCAACCTAACATCTCGGCGGTAATATTTGACAACATACCTGGCGAGTTGGCCTCTGCGTCTCCGTGGAACCTTCATATACATCAATAACGAAATATAACCTAACCTAACCCAACCTAACATTTCGGCGGTAATATTTGACAACATTCCTGGCGAGTTGGCTTCTCCGTCTCCGTGGGACATTTATATACATCAATAACGTAATATAACCTAACTTAACCCAACCTAACATCTCGGCGGTAATATTTGAAAACATTCATGGCGAGTTGGCATCTACGTCTCCGTGGGACCTTCATATACATCAATAACGTAATATAGCCTAACCTAACCCAACCTAACATTTCGGCGGTAATATTTGACAAAATTCCTGGCGAGTTGGCTTCTCCGTCTCCGTGGGACATTTATATACATCAATAACGTAATATAACCTAACCTAACCCAACCTAACATCTCGGCGGTAATATTTGACAACATACCTGGCGAGTTGGCCTCTGCGTCTCCGTGGAACCTTCATATACATCAATAACGAAATATAACCTAACCTAACCCAACCTAACATCTCGGCGGTAATATTTGAAAACATTCCTGGCGAGTTGGCTTCTCCGTCTCCGTGGGATCTTTTTATACATAAATAACATAATATAACCTAACCTAACCCAACCTAACATCTCGGCGGTAATATTTGAAAACATTCATGGCGAGTTGGCATCTACGTCTCCGTGGGACCTTCATATACATCAATAACGTAATATAGCCTAACCTAACCCAACCTAACATTTCGGCGGTAATATTTGACAACATTCCTGGCGAGTTGGCTTCTCCGTCTCCGTGGGACATTTATATACATCAATAACGTAATATAACCTAACCTAACCCAACCTAACATCTCGGCGGTAATATTTGACAACATACTTGGCAAGTTGGGCTCTACGTCTCCGTGGGACCTTCATATACATCAATAACGTAATATAGCCTAACCTAACCCAACCTAACGTCTCGGCGGTAATATTTGAAAACATTCCTGGCGAGTTGGCATCTACGTCTCCGTGGGATCTTCATATACATCAATAACGTAATACAGCCTAACCTAACCCAACCTAACATTCCGGCGGTAATATTTGACAACATTCCTGGCGAGTTGGATTCTCCGTCTCCGTGGGACATTTATATACATCAATAACGTAATATAACCTAACCTAACCCAACCTAACATCTCGGCGGTAATATTTGACAACATACCTGGCGAGTTGGCCTCTGCGTCTCCGTGGAACCTTCATATGCATCAATTACGAAATATAACCTAACCTAACCCAACCTAACGTCTCGGCGGTAATATTTGAAAACATTCATGGCGATTTGGCATCTACGTCTCCGTGGCACCTTCATATACATCAATAACGTAATATAGCCTAACCTAACCCAACCTAACGTCTCGGCGGTAATATTTGACAACATTCGTGGCGAGTTGGCCTCTATGTCTCCGTGGGGCCTTTATATACATCTATAACGTAATATAACCTAACCTAACCCAACCTAACGTCTCGGCGGTAATATTTGAAAACATTCATGGCGATTTGGCATCTACTTCTCCGTGGGACCTTCATATACATCAATAACGTAATATAGCCTAACCTAACCCAACCTAACATTTCGGCGGTAATATTTGACATCATTCCTGACGAGTTGGTCTCTACGTCTCCGTTTGACCTTCATAAACATCAATAACGTAATATAACGTAACCTAACCCAACCTAACATCTCGGCGGTAATATTTGAAAACATACCTGGCGAGTTGGACTCTACGTCTCCGTGGGACCTTTATATACATCAATAAAGTAATATAAACTAACCTGACCCAACCTAACATTTCGGCGGTAATATTTGACAACATTCCTGGCGAGTTGGCTTCTCCGTCTCCGTGGGACATTTATATACATCAATAACGTAATATAACCTAACCTAACCCAACCTAACATCTCGGCGGTAATATTTGACAACATACCTGGCGAGCTGGCCTCTAAGTCTCCGAGGAACCTTCATATACATCAATAACGAAATATAACCTAACCTAACCAAACCTAACACCTCGGCGGTAATATTTGAAAACATTCCTGGCGATTTGGCTTCTCCGTCTCCGTGGGATCTTCTTATACATAAATAACGTAATATAACCTAACCTAACCCAACCTAACACATCGGCGGTAATATTTGACAACATACCTGTCGAGTTGGCCTCTGCGTCTCCGTGGAACCTTCATATGCATCAATTACGAAATATAACCTAACCTAACCCAACCTAACATCTAGGCGGTAATATTTGAAAACATTCCGGGCGAGTTGGCATCTACGTCTCCGTGGGACCATCATATACATCAATAACGTAATATAGCCTAACCTAACCCAACCTAACATTTCGGCGGTAATATTTGAAAACATTCATGGCAATTTGGCATCTACGTCTCCGTGGGACATTTATATACATCTATAACGTAATATAACCTAACCTAACCCAACCTAACATCTCGGCGGTAATATTTGACAACATACCTGGCGAGTTGGCCTCTACATCTCCGTGGATCCTTCATATACATCAATAATGAAATATAACCTAACCTAACCCAACCTAACATCTCGGCGGTAATATTTGACAACATACCTGGCGAGTTGGCCTCTACATCTCCGTGGAACCTTCATATACATCAATAATGAAATATAACCTAACCTAACCCAACCTAACGTCTCGGCGGTAATATTTGAAAACATTCATGGCGATTTGGCATCTACTTCTCCGTGGGACCTTCATATACATCAATAACGTAATATAGCCTAACCTAACCCAACCTAACATTTCGGCGGTAATATTTGACATCATTCCTGACGAGTTGGTCTCTACGTCTCCGTTTGACCTTCATAAACATCAATAACGTAATATAACGTAACCTAACCCAACCTAACATCTCGGCGGTAATATTTGAAAACATACCTGGCGAGTTGGACTCTACGTCTCCGTGGGACCTTTATATACATCAATAAAGTAATATAAACTAACCTGACCCAACCTAACATTTCGGCGGTAATATTTGACAACATTCCTGGCGAGTTGGCTTCTCCGTCTCCGTGGGACATTTATATACATCAATAACGTAATATAACCTAACCTAACCCAACCTAACATCTCGGCGGTAATATTTGACAACATACCTGGCGAGTTGGCCTCTGCGTCTCCGTGGAACCTTCATATACATCAATAACGAAATATAACCTAACCTAACCCAACCTAACATCTCGGCGGTAATATTTGAAAACATTCCTGGCGAGTTCGCTTCTCCGTCTCCGTGGGATCTTTTTATACATAAATAACATAATATAACCTAACCTAACCCAACCTAACATCTCGGCGGTAATATTTGAAAACATTCATGGCGAGTTGGCATCTACGTCTCCGTGGGACCTTCATATACATCAATAACGTAATATAGCCTAACCTAACCCAACCTAACATTTCGGCGGTAATATTTGACAACATTCCTGGCGAGTTGGCTTCTCCGTCTCCGTGGGACATTTATATACATCAATAACGTAATATAACCTAACCTAACCCAACCTAACATCTCGGCGGTAATATTTGACAACATACTTGGCAAGTTGGGCTCTACGTCTCCGTGGGACCTTCATATACATCAATAACGTAATATAGCCTAACCTAACCCAACCTAACGTCTCGGCGGTAATATTTGAAAACATTCATGGCGATTTGGCATCTACGTCTCCGTGGACCTTCATATACATCAATAACGTAATATAGCCTAACCTAACCCAACCTAACATTTCGGCGGTAATATTTGACAACATTCCTGGCGAGTTGGCTTCTCCGTCTCCGTGGGACCTTCATATACATCAATAACGTAATATAGCCTAACCTAACCCAACCTAACATTTCGGCGGTAATATTTGACATCATTCCTGACGAGTTGGCCTCTACGTCTCCGTTTGACCTTCATAAACATCAATAACGTAATATAACGTAACCTAACCCAACCTAACATATCGGCGGTAGTATTTGACAACATTCCTGGCGAGTTGGCTTCTCCGTCTCCGTGGGACATTTATATACATCAATAACGTAATATAACGTAACCTAACCCAACCTATCATCCCGGCGGTAATATTTGAAAACATTCCTGGCGAGTTGGCATCTACGTCTCCGTGGGATCTTCATATACATCAATAACGTAATACAGCCTAACCTAAC
Source organism: Xylocopa violacea (assembly GCA_963969225.1). NCBI lineage: Eukaryota > Metazoa > Arthropoda > Insecta > Hymenoptera > Apidae > Xylocopa > Xylocopa violacea. The sequence goes on along the minus strand of CAXAJV010000147.1, from coordinate 1,348,860 downwards.
CCAACCTAACCTTCCGGCGGTAATATTTGACAACATTCCTATCGAGTTGGATTCTCCGTCTCCGTGGGACATTTATATACATCAATAACGTAATATAACCTAACCTAACCCAACCTAACATCTCGGCGGTAATATTTGACAACATACCTGGCGAGTTGGCCTCTGCGTCTCCGTGGAACCTTCATATGCATCAATTACGAAATATAACCTAACCTAACCCAACCTAACGTCTCGGCGGTAATATTTGAAAACATTCATGGCGATTTGGCATCTACGTCTCCGTGGCACCTTCATATACATCAATAACGTAATATAGCCTAACCTAACCCAACCTAACGTCTCGGCGGTAATATTTGACAACATTCGTGGCGAGTTGGCCTCTATGTCTCCGTGGGGCCTTTATATACATCTATAACGTAATATAACCTAACCTAACCCAACCTAACGTCTCGGCGGTAATATTTGAAAACATTCATGGCGATTTGGCATCTACTTCTCCGTGGGACCTTCATATACATCAATAACGTAATATAGCCTAACCTAACCCAACCTAACATTCCGGCGGTAATATTTGACATCATTCCTGACGAGTTGGTCTCTACGTCTCCGTTTGACCTTCATAAACATCAATAACGTAATATAACGTAACCTAACCCAACCTAACATCTCGGCGGTAATATTTGAAAACATACCTGGCGAGTTGGACTCTACGTCTCCGTGGGACCTTTATATACATCAATAAAGTAATATAAACTAACCTGACCCAACCTAACATTTCGGCGGTAATATTTGACAACATTCCTGGCGAGTTGGCTTCTCCGTCTCCGTGGGACATTTATATACATCAATAACGTAATATAACCTAACCTAACCCAACCTAACATCTCGGCGGTAATATTTGACAACATACCTGGCGAGCTGGCCTCTAAGTCTCCGTGGAACCTTCATATACATCAATAACGAAATATAACCTAACCTAACCCAACCTAACACCTCGGCGGTAATATTTGAAAACATTCCTGGCGATTTGGCTTCTCCGTCTCCGTGGGATCTTCTTATACATAAATAACGTAATATAACCTAACCTAACCCAACCTAACACATCGGCGGTAATATTTGACAACATACCTGTCGAGTTGGCCTCTGCGTCTCCGTGGAACCTTCATATGCATCAATTACGAAATATAACCTAACCTAACCCAACCTAACATCTAGGCGGTAATATTTGAAAACATTCCTGGCGAGTTGGCATCTACGTCTCCGTGGGACCATCATATACATCAATAACGTAATATAGCCTAACCTAACCCAACCTAACATTTCGGCGGTAATATTTGAAAACATTCATGGCAATTTGGCATCTACGTCTCCGTGGGACATTTATATACATCTATAACGTAATATAACCTAACCTAACCCAACCTAACATCTCGGCGGTAATATTTGACAACATACCTGGCGAGTTGGCCTCTACATCTCCGTGGATCCTTCATATACATCAATAATGAAATATAACCTAACCTAACCCAACCTAACATCTCGGCGGTAATATTTGACAACATACCTGGCGAGTTGGCCTCTACATCTCCGTGGAACCTTCATATACATCAATAATGAAATATAACCTTTTTTTTTTTTTTTTTTTTTTTTTTTTTTTTTTTTTTTTTTTTTCGCAGGGAAATCCTCATGGATACCGTGGATTTTTTGGGAAATCCGCGGTTATGTCGGACTCTTACCGACTAAAACCCTGCGGTGGTCTTCCTACACTTGTAGCGGGTAGCCGGGAACTCTTTCGAACGCGTCCAGCATCCCGCCTCGTGTCTGAGTTCTTTGAACTCTCTGTTCATAGCTGGCGTGCGAGTTCATACTTTAGATTAGCAACGACTGCAACCACCACAGTCGTTTGCCTCTCCTCGGTCGAGCGCGTGCCGGATAGACTTGACCCAAATCCTGTCTAGCCGGCGCTCGGCTGCTCTTTCTGTTTTTTCTTATTTACTTTTTCTTTGCGCAATCTTTTCTATTACGCTTGTGTGCGAATGCATGCATTCCTCACGCGTACCTCTTTGTCGAATTTCTTGCGCCTGTCTTCAATCTTCGAAGTCGTCTTCCTCTTCTCCCGCTTGCGGCGTTTGAGATGGACGGCGGCGGCGAAGCTCCGCTCCCCGGTGGGTACTTTGGAGCGACTCTCGCGCCCTGACGGACGAGAGTCCCCTACCTTGGAGTGGAACGTGGCAAACGTCTACAACGCCGACCACGTAAGGCTCGTCGAGCAGAAAGCGTGCGCTCTCTTTCGCGCTCGGCGGCTTCCTTCGCAGCCATCACTTTGTCGCAAAACAAGGTAACGGCTCGCCAGTATCTCTCCCCTTCCAGCATCTTCGGCAGGATGCTGGTCGGCGAGAGATCCCGTCCGATCTCTGCCACGAGAGCGTGGCGCAGCGTTTGCCACGCTGGACAGCGTTCCAACGTGTGCTGCGCAGAGTCGTCTCCGTCTCCGCAATGGTGACATTCAGCCGTGGCCTCTTTTCCGATCTTGCAGAGGTACTGACCGAAGCATCCATGTCCAGTCAGCACCTGCGTCACTCTGAAGGTGAGCTGCCCTCTCCTGTTTTCTACCCAGTTTTCCAAGATGGGTAGAATCGCTCCCACGATCCTGTGATTGGTCGCAGGTGCGAGTTTCTCCTTCCATTTAGAGAAAGTGAAGCGTCTCGCTTCTCTTCTAATCTCGTCCCTTGTCGGAGCAGGTGCACCTTCTTCTTCTACCTGGCGCGTTGTGCGAAGGGTTTCGTACACTATGAGGTCTTCCTGCGCCAGGTATTCCAGGGGTGCGAGACCCGCCAGCATTGTTGCCGCGTCGTAGGAAATCGTGCGATATCCTCTTATGACCCGAATGGCTATTCTTCGCCACGCGCTTCGCAGCAGCTGCAGCTTTCTGCCTCCTTTGTTAAGCGCGTCGCTCCATACCGGGGCTCCGTAAAGCGCAATGCTTTTTATCACCCCAGCATAGACCTTCCTTACTTTCTCGTCCGGTCCGTGCAGATTCGGCATGATGCGGCTTAGATAATTTGCCGCAGCATCCAGTCGAACGGCCTGACGAGCGAAGTGGAGACCAAAGTTCCATTTATCGTCGAGGAGCAGTCCGAGATACTTCATCTCGCTCCCCACTGTAACTTTGGATGGTCCAATGTTGACCACTTCGTTTCCTCCTCGCGGGTCTCTTCTTCGTCCCTTGAAGCACAGGATTTCAGATTTCTCCGGTGCCATCTGGAGCCCCATCTTCTTGATCGTATTAGCCACGACCGCAACTGCCACTTCGGCCCGGCAGATTGCGCGTTGCCGGCACGTGTCGACTGCCAACACCATCGTGTCATCCGCGTAGCACGTGAGATGCACGCCGGACGGCATTGGCAGCTTCAGGACCGCGTCGTACCCGAGATTCCAGAGAAGCGGTCCGAGGACCGATCCCTGGGGAACGCCACGATCAATCTTCTTTTTCTCGATTCCATGCCGGCTATCGTAGAGAACCGCGCGGTCGCTCAGGTAATTTTCCACGACCCTTCGCAGGTATCGCGGAAACCCGTGCTTTTCAAGCGCTCTACGTATCGTACTCCATTCGAGGGAGTTGAACGCATTCTTAATATCTAAAGATATCGCGATTACGACTCCCCCGGCGGCGATCGCCTTTTCGGCGAAACTTTTCACTTGTCGAATCGCGTCAATCGTCGATCGTCCTTCTCGGAAGCCGAATTGGTTCTCGGCTAAGTTCGGCCCGGTTCGCGACAGGTGATCGACGAGGCGGTTGTGGATTATCCTTTCAAATAATTTTCCGACCTCGTCGAGCAAAACTATCGGCCTGTACGCTGCCGGTGAATCCTCCGATTTTCCCGGCTTTCGGAGCAACACTAATCTGCCGGTTTTCCATCTTGCTGGAAACGTACCCGTCTTCAAGCATGCTGTAAATAACTTCCGCAATCTTGAATTCAGGACACTGAGTGCCATCGACCAGGCACGGCCGGGAATTCCGTCCGGTCCGGGCGCGGTGTTCTTCTTTGTCATGCGCTTTATGGCGCGAGCCATTTCCTCCTCGGTGACGTCGTTGTCCAGCGACCAGATGATCGGGTCGATGTGTGCTGAAATTTGCGAGTTGCTCGCCGACGTAGCCTCTTCCGGTGGGAAGAGCGTGTCGACAACTCGCTTCAAGAACGGCGTCTCCATCGTCTCCGTTAACGGGGGCGCCCACGGTCGTAATTTATTCATTACTATCTTGTAAGGCCGCCCCCACGGATCCTCGCGCAGTGTTTCCAGCAGCCCGTCCCATGCTCGTGCCTTTGATGTCTTTATGGCCGCCTGCAGCTCTATTTTCTTCTCCTTGTAAACTTCATAGAGCTGCGCTTTCCTCACCGAATCGGGATTCCTCCGTTTCCGGTATCTCGTATATTGCCTCCGTGCGTTTGTGCTCTCCGCACGGAGAAGAGCGATCTCGTTCCTCCACCAATATACGGGTTTACGAGTGGGGTTCGACCTTATTTTCGGCATGCTTGCGTTGCACACCGATGTCAACGTCCTCGTAAACCATTCTGCTTCTCGCTCGACTACGGCCGCTTCGGTCGGTTCGCTCGGCCAGGTAGCGGCGAGGGTTGCCGCCATAAACATATCTTCGTCGATTTTTCGCAACGACCATCTATTTTGCTTCTGGTCCGCTGCCCTTCTTCCTTGTACCGTGGATATGTCGATCCTTATATATAAGTGAGATGAAATATAACCTAACCTAACCCAACCTAACATCTCGGCGGTAATATTTGAAGACATTCCTGGCGAGTTGGCTTCTCCCTCACCGTGGGACCTTTATATACATCAATAACGTGATATAACCTAACCTAACCCAACCTAACGTCTCGGCGGTAATATTTGAAAACATTCATGGCGAGTTGGCATCTACGTCTCCGTGGGACCTTCATATACATCAATAACGTAATATAGCCTAACCTAACCCAACCTAACATTTCGGCGGTATTATTTGACAACATTCCTGGCGAGTTGGCTTCTCCGTCTCCGTGGGACATTTATATACATCAATAACGTAATATAACCTAACCTAACCCAACCTAACATCTCGGCGGTAATATTTGACAACATACCTGGCGAGTTGGCCTCTGCGTCTCCGTGGAACCTTCATATACATCAATAACGAAATATAACCTAACCTAACCCAACCTAACATCTCGGCGGTAATATTTGACAACATTCCTGGCGAGTTGGCCTCTATGTCTCCGTGGGACCTTTATATACATCTATAACGTAATATAACCTAACCTAACCCAACCTAACGACTCGGCGGTAATATTTGAAAACATTCATGGCGATTTGGCATCTACGTCTCCGTGGGACCTTCATATACATCAATAACGTAATATAGCCTAACCTAACCCAACCTAACGTCTCGGCGGTAATATTTGAAAACAATCATGGCGATTTGGCATCTACGTCTCCGTGGGACCTTCATATACATCAATAACGTAATATAGCCTAACCTAACCCAACCTAACGTCTCGGCGGTAATATTTGAAAACATTCATGGCGATTTGGCATCTTCGTCTCCGTGGGACCTTCATATACATCAATAACGTAATATAGCCTAACGTAACCCAACCTAACATTTCGGCGGTAGTATTTGACAACATTCCTGGCGAGTTGGCTTCTCCGTCTCCGTGGGACATTTATATACATCAATAACGTAATATAACGTAACCTAACCCAACCTATCATCCCGGCGGTAATATTTGATCACATTCCTGGTTTGTGGCCTCTACGTCTCCGCGGGACCTTTATATACATCTATAACGTGATATAACCTGACCTAACCCAACCTAACATCTCGGCGGTAATATTTGAAAAGATCCCTTGCGAGTTGGAATCTACGTCTCCGTGGGACCTTCATATACATCAATAACGTAATATAGCCTAACCTAACCCAACCTAACATTCCGGCGGTAATATTTGACAACATTCCTGGCGAGTTGCATTCTCCGTCTCCGTGGGACATTTATATACATCAATAACGTAATATAACCTAACCTAACCCAACCTAACATCTCGGCGGTAATATTTGACAACATACCTGGCGAGTTGGCCTCTGCGTCTCCGTGGAACCTTCATATGCATCAATTACGAAATATAACCTAACCTAACCCAACCTAACATCTAGGCGGTAATATTTGAAAAAATTCCTGGCGAGTTGGCATCTACGTCTCCGTGGGACCATCATATACATCAATAACGTAATATAGCCTAACCTAACCCAACCTAACATTTCGGCGGTAATATTTGAAAACATTCATGGCAATTTGGCATCTACGTCTCCGTGGGACATTTATATACATCTATAACGTAATATAACCTAACCTAACCCAACCTAACATCTCGGCGGTAATATTTGACAACATACCTGGCGAGTTGGCCTCTACATCTCCGTGGAACCTTGATATACATCAATAATGAAATATAACCTAACCTAACCCAACCTAACATCTCGGCGGTAATATTTGAAGACATTCCTGGCGAGTTGGCTTCTCCCTCACCGTGGGACCTTTATATACATCAATAACGTAATATAACCTAACCTAACCCAACCTAACGTCTCGGCGGTAATATTTGAAAACATTCATGGCGATTTTGCATCTACGTCTCCGTGGGACCTTCATATACATCAATAACGTAATATAACCTAACCTAACCCAACCTAACGTCTCGGCGGTAATATTTGAAAACATTCATGGCGATTTGGCATCTACGTCTCCGTGGGACCTTCATATACATCAATAACGTAATATAGCCTAACCTAACCCAACCTAACGTCTCGGCGGTAATATTTGAAAACATTCATGGCGATTTGGCATCTACGTCTCCGTGGGACATTCATATACATCAATAACGTAATATAGCCTAACCTAACCCAACCTAACATTTCGGCGGTAATATTTGACAACATTCCTGGCGAGTTGGCTTCTCCGTCTCCGTGGGACATTTATATACATCAATAACGTAATATAACCTAACTTAACCCAACCTAACATCTCGGCGGTAATATTTGAAAACATTCATGGCGAGTTGGCATCTACGTCTCCGTGGGACCTTCATATACATCAATAACGTAATATAGCCTAACCTAACCCAACCTAACATTTCGGCGGTAATATTTGACAACATTCCTGGCGAGTTGGCTTCTCCGTCTCCGTGGGACATTTATATACATCAATAACGTAATATAACCTAACCTAACCCAACCTAACATCTCGGCGGTAATATTTGACAACATACCTGGCGAGTTGGCCTCTGCGTCTCCGTGGAACCTTCATATACATCAATAACGAAATATAACCTAACCTAACCCAACCTAACATCTCGGCGGTAATATTTGAAAACATTCCTGGCGAGTTGGCTTCTCCGTCTCCGTGGGATCTTTTTATACATAAATAACATAATATAACCTAACCTAACCCAACCTAACATCTCGGCGGTAATATTTGAAAACATTCATGGCGAGTTGGCATCTACGTCTCCGTGGGACCTTCATATACATCAATAACGTAATATAGCCTAACCTAACCCAACCTAACATTTCGGCGGTAATATTTGACAACATTCCTGGCGAGTTGGCTTCTCCGTCTCCGTGGGACATTTATATACATCAATAACGTAATATAACCTAACCTAACCCAACCTAACATCTCGGCGGTAATATTTGACAACATACTTGGCAAGTTGGGCTCTACGTCTCCGTGGGACCTTCATATACATCAATAACGTAATATAGCCTAACCTAACCCAACCTAACGTCTCGGCGGTAATATTTGAAAACATTCATGGCGATTTGGCATCTACGTCTCCGTGGACCTTCATATACATCAATAACGTAATATAGCCTAACCTAACCCAACCTAACATTTCGGCGGTAATATTTGACAACATTCCTGGCGAGTTGGCTTCTCCGTCTCCGTGGGACCTTCATATACATCAATAACGTAATATAGCCTAACCTAACCCAACCTAACATTTCGGCGGTAATATTTGACATCATTCCTGACGAGTTGGCCTCTACGTCTCCGTTTGACCTTCATAAACATCAATAACGTAATATAACGTAACCTAACCCAACCTAACATATCGGCGGTAGTATTTGACAACATTCCTGGCGAGTTGGCTTCTCCGTCTCCGTGGGACATTTATATACATCAATAACGTAATATAACGTAACCTAACCCAACCTATCATCCCGGCGGTAATATTTGAAAACATTCCTGGCGAGTTGGCATCTACGTCTCCGTGGGATCTTCATATACATCAATAACGTAATACAGCCTAACCTAACCCAACCTAACATTCCGGCGGTAATATTTGACAACATTCCTATCGAGTTGGATTCTCCGTCTCCGTGGGACATTTATATACATCAATAACGTAATATAACCTAACCTAACCCAACCTAACATCTCGGCGGTAATATTTGACAACATACCTGGCGAGTTGGCCTCTGCGTCTCCGTGGAACCTTCATATGCATCAATTACGAAATATAACCTAACCTAACCCAACCTAACGTCTCGGCGATAATATTTGAAAACATTCATGGCGATTTGGCATCTACGTCTCCGTGGCACCTTCATATACATCAATAACGTAATATAGCCTAACCTAACCCAACCTAACGTCTCGGCGGTAATATTTGACAACATTCGTGGCGAGTTGGCCTCTATGTCTCCGTGGGGCCTTTATGTACATCTATAACGTAATATAACCTAACCTAACCCAACCTAACGTCTCGGCGGTAATATTTGAAAACATTCATGGCGATTAGGCATCTACTTCTCCGTGGGACCTTCATATACATCAATAACGTAATATAGCCTAACCTAACCCAACCTAACATTTCGGCGGTAATATTTGACATCATTCCTGACGAGTTGGTCTCTACGTCTCCGTTTGACCTTCATAAACATCAATAACGTAATATAACGTAACCTAACCCAACCTAACATCTCGGCGGTAATATTTGAAAACATACCTGGCGAGTTGGACTCTACGTCTCCGTGGGACCTTTATATACATCAATAAAGTAATATAAACTAACCTGACCCAACCTAACATTTCGGCGGTAATATTTGACAACATTCCTGGCGAGTTGGCTTCTCCGTCTCCGTGGGCCATTTATATACATCAATAACGTAATATAACCTAACCTAACCCAACCTAACATCTCGGCGGTAATATTTGACAACATACCTGGCGAGCTGGCCTCTAAGTCTCCGTGGAACCTTCATATACATCAATAACGAAATATAACCTAACCTAACCCAACCTAACACCTCGGCGGTAATATTTGAAAACATTCCTGGCGATTTGGCTTCTCCGTCTCCGTGGGATCTTCTTATACATAAATAACGTAATATAACCTAACCTAACCCAACCTAACACATCGGCGGTAATATTTGACAACATACCTGTCGAGTTGGCCTCTGCGTCTCCGTGGAACCTTCATATGCATCAATTACGAAATATAACCTAACCTAACCCAACCTAACATCTAGGCGGTAATATTTGAAAACATTCCTGGCGAGTTGGCATCTACGTCTCCGTGGGACCATCATATACATCAATAACGTAATATAGCCTAACCTAACCCAACCTAACATTTCGGCGGTAATATTTGAAAACATTCATGGCAATTTGGCATCTACGTCTCCGTGGGACATTTATATACATCTATAACGTAATATAACCTAACCTAACCCAACCTAACATCTCGGCGGTAATATTTGACAACATACCTGGCGAGTTGGCCTCTACATCTCCGTGGATCCTTCATATACATCAATAATGAAATATAACCTAACCTAACCCAACCTAACATCTCGGCGGTAATATTTGACAACATACCTGGCGAGTTGGCCTCTACATCTCCGTGGAACCTTCATATACATCAATAATGAAATATAACCTAACCTAACCCAACCTAACATCTCGGCGGTAATATTTGAAGACATTCCTGGCGAGTTGGCTTCTCCCTCACCGTGGGACCTTTATATACATCAATAACGTGATATAACCTAACCTAACCCAACCTAACGTCTCGGCGGTAATATTTGAAAACATTCATGGCGATTTTGCATCTACGTCTCCGTGGGACCTTCATATACATCAATAACGTAATATAACCTAACCTAACCCAACCTAACGTCTCGGCGGTAATATTTGAAAACATTCATGGCGATTTGGCATCTACGTCTCCGTGGGACCTTCATATACATCAATAACGTAATATAGCCTAACCTAACCCAACCTAACGTCTCGGCGGTAATATTTGAAAACATTCATGGCGATTTGGCATCTACTTCTCCGTGGGACCTTCATATACATCAATAACGTAATATAGCCTAACCTAACCCAACCTAACATTTCGGCGGTAATATTTGACATCATTCCTGACGAGTTGGTCTCTACGTCTCCGTTTGACCTTCATAAACATCAATAACGTAATATAACGTAACCTAACCCAACCTAACATCTCGGCGGTAATATTTGAAAACATACCTGGCGAGTTGGACTCTACGTCTCCGTGGGACCTTTATATACATCAATAAAGTAATATAAACTAACCTGACCCAACCTAACATTTCGGCGGTAATATTTGACAACATTCCTGGCGAGTTGGCTTCTCCGTCTCCGTGGGACATTTATATACATCAATAACGTAATATAACCTAACCTAACCCAACCTAACATCTCGGCGGTAATATTTGACAACATACCTGGCGAGCTGGCCTCTAAGTCTCCGTGGAACCTTCATATACATCAATAACGAAATATAACCTAACCTAACCCAACCTAACACCTCGGCGGTAATATTTGAAAACATTCCTGGCGATTTGGCTTCTCCGTCTCCGTGGGATCTTCTTATACATAAATAACGTAATATAACCTAACCTAACCCAACCTAACACATCGGCGGTAATATTTGACAACATACCTGTCGAGTTGGCCTCTGCGTCTCCGTGGAACCTTCATATGCATCAATTACGAAATATAACCTAACCTAACCCAACCTAACATCTAGGCGGTAATATTTGAAAACATTCCTGGCGAGTTGGCATCTACGTCTCCGTGGGACCATCATATACATCAATAACGTAATATAGCCTAACCTAACCCAACCTAACATTTCGGCGGCAATATTTGAAAACATTCATGGCAATTTGGCATCTACGTCTCCGTGGGACATTTATATACATCTATAACGTAATATAACCTAACCTAACCCAACCTAACATCTCGGCGGTAATATTTGACAACATACCTGGCGAGTTGGCCTCTACATCTCCGTGGATCCTTCATATACATCAATAATGAAATATAACCTAACCTAACCCAACCTAACATCTCGGCGGTAATATTTGACAACATACCTGGCGAGTTGGCCTCTACATCTCCGTGGAACCTTCATATACATCAATAATGAAATATAACCTAACCTAACCCAACCTAACATCTCGGCGGTAATATTTGAAGACATTCCTGGCGAGTTGGCTTCTCCCTCACCGTGGGACCTTTATATACATCAATAACGTGATATAACCTAACCTAACCCAACCTAACGTCTCGGCGGTAATATTTGACAACATTCCTGGCGAGTTGGCTTCTCCGTCTCCGTGGGACATTTATATACATCAATAACGTAATATAACCTAACTTAACCCAACCTAACATCTCGGCGGTAATATTTGAAAACATTCATGGCGAGTTGGCATCTACGTCTCCGTGGGACCTTCATATACATCAATAACGTAATATAGCCTAACCTAACCCAACCTAACATTTCGGCGGTAATATTTGACAACATTCCTGGCGAGTTGGCTTCTCCGTCTCCGTGGGACATTTATATACATCAATAACGTAATATAACCTAACCTAACCCAACCTAACATCTCGGCGGTAATATTTGACAACATACCTGGCGAGTTGGCCTCTGCGTCTCCGTGGAACCTTCATATACATCAATAACGAAATATAACCTAACCTAACCCAACCTAACATCTCGGCGGTAATATTTGAAAACATTCCTGGCGAGTTGGCTTCTCCGTCTCCGTGGGATCTTTTTATACATATATAACATAATATAACCTAACCTAACCCAACCTAACATCTCGGCGGTAATATTTGAAAACATTCATGGCGAGTTGGCATCTACGTCTCCGTGGGACCTTCATATACATCAATAACGTAATATAGCCTAACCTAACCCAACCTAACATTTCGGCGGTAATATTTGACAACATTCCTGGCGAGTTGGCTTCTCCGTCTCCGTGGGACATTTATATACATCAATAACGTAATATAACCTAACCTAACCCAACCTAACATCTCGGCGTTAATATTTGACATCATTCCTGACGAGTTGGCCTCTACGTCTCCGTGGGACCTTCATAAACATCAATAACGTAATATAACGTAACCTAACCCAACCTAACATATCGGCGGTAGTATTTGACAACATTCCTGGCGAGTTGGCTTCTCCGTCTCCGTGGGACATTTATATACATCAATAACGTAATATAACGTAACCTAACCCAACCTATCATCCCGGCGGTAATATTTGAAAACATTCCTGGCGAGTTGGCATCTACGTCTCCGTGGGATCTTCATATACATCAATAACGTAATACAGCCTAACCTAACCCAACCTAACATTCCGGCGGTAATATTTGACAACATTCCTATCGAGTTGGATTCTCCGTCTCCGTGGGACATTTATATACATCAATAACGTAATATAACCTAACCTAACCCAACCTAACATCTCGGCGGTAATATTTGACAACATACCTGGCGAGTTGGCCTCTGCGTCTCCGTGGAACCTTCATATGCATCAATTACGAAATATAACCTAACCTAACCCAACCTAACGTCTCGGCGATAATATTTGAAAACATTCATGGCGATTTGGCATCTACGTCTCCGTGGCACCTTCATATACATCAATAACGTAATATAGCCTAACCTAACCCAACCTAACGTCTCGGCGGTAATATTTGACAACATTCGTGGCGAGTTGGCCTCTATGTCTCCGTGGGGCCTTTATGTACATCTATAACGTAATATAACCTAACCTAACCCAACCTAACGTCTCGGCGGTAATATTTGAAAACATTCATGGCGATTTGGCATCTACTTCTCCGTGGGACCTTCATATACATCAATAACGTAATATAGCCTAACCTAACCCAACCTAACATTTCGGCGGTAATATTTGACATCATTCCTGACGAGTTGGTCTCTACGTCTCCGTTTGACCTTCATAAACATCAATAACGTAGTGTAACGTAACCTAACCCAACCTAACATCTCGGCGGTAATATTTGAAAACATACCTGGCGAGTTGGACTCTACGTCTCCGTGGGACCTTTATATACATCAATAAAGTAATATAAACTAACCTGACCCAACCTAACATTTCGGCGGTAATATTTGACAACATTCCTGGCGAGTTGGCTTCTCCGTCTCCGTGGGACATTTATATACATCAATAACGTAATATAACCTAACCTAACCCAACCTAACATCTCGGCGGTAATATTTGACAACATACCTGGCGAGCTGGCCTCTAAGTCTCCGTGGAACCTTCATATACATCAATAACGAAATATAACCTAACCTAACCCAACCTAACACCTCGGCGGTAATATTTGAAAACATTCCTGGCGATTTGGCTTCTCCGTCTCCGTGGGATCTTCTTATACATAAATAACGTAATATAACCTAACCTAACCCAACCTAACACATCGGCGGTAATATTTGACAACATACCTGTCGAGTTGGCCTCTGCGTCTCCGTGGAACCTTCATATGCATCAATTACGAAATATAACCTAACCTAACCCAACCTAACATCTAGGCGGTAATATTTGAAAACATTCCTGGCGAGTTGGCATCTACGTCTCCGTGGGACCATCATATACATCAATAACGTAATATAGCCTAACCTAACCCAACCTAACATCTCGGCGGTAATATTTGACAACATACCTGGCGAGTTGGCCTCTACATCTCCGTGGATCCTTCATATACATCAATAATGAAATATAACCTAACCTAACCCAACCTAACATCTCGGCGGTAATATTTGACAACATACCTGGCGAGTTGGCCTCTACATCTCCGTGGAACCTTCATATACATCAATAATGAAATATAACCTAACCTAACCCAACCTAACATCTCGGCGGTAATATTTGAAGACATTCCTGGCGAGTTGGCTTCTCCCTCACCGTGGGACCTTTATATACATCAATAACGTGATATAACCTAACCTAACCCAACCTAACGTCTCGGCGGTAATATTTGACAACATTCCTGGCGAGTTGGCTTCTCCGTCTCCGTGGGACATTTATATACATCAATAACGTAATATAACCTAACTTAACCCAACCTAACATCTCGGCGGTAATATTTGAAAACATTCATGGCGAGTTGGCATCTACGTCTCCGTGGGACCTTCATATACATCAATAACGTAATATAGCCTAACCTAACCCAACCTAACATTTCGGCGGTAATATTTGACAACATTCCTGGCGAGTTGGCTTCTCCGTCTCCGTGGGACATTTATATACATCAATAACGTAATATAACCTAACCTAACCCAACCTAACATCTCGGCGGTAATATTTGACAACATACCTGGCGAGTTGGCCTCTGCGTCTCCGTGGAACCTTCATATACATCAATAACGAAATATAACCTAACCTAACCCAACCTAACATCTCGGCGGTAATATTTGAAAACATTCCTGGCGAGTTGGCTTCTCCGTCTCCGTGGGATCTTTTTATACATAAATAACATAATATAACCTAACCTAACGCAACCTAACATCTCGGCGGTAATATTTGAAAACATTCATGGCCAGTTGGCATCTACGTCTCCGTGGGACCTTCATATACATCAATAACGTAATATAGCCTAACCTAACCCAACCTAACATTTCGGCGGTAATATTTGACAACATTCCTGGCGAGTTGGCTTCTCCGTCTCCGTGGGACATTTATATACATCAATAACGTAATATAACCTAACCTAACCCAACCTAACATCTCGGCGTTAATATTTGACATCATTCCTGACGAGTTGGCCTCTACGTCTCCGTGGGACCTTCATAAACATCAATAACGTAATATAACGTAACCTAACCCAACCTAACATATCGGCGGTAGTATTTGACAACATTCCTGGCGAGTTGGCTTCTCCGTCTCCGTGGGACATTTATATACATCAATAACGTAATATAACGTAACCTAACCCAACCTATCATCCCGGCGGTAATATTTGAAAACATTCCTGGCGAGTTGGCATCTACGTCTCCGTGGGATCTTCATATACATCAATAACGTAATACAGCCTAACCTAACCCAACCTAACATTCCGGCGGTAATATTTGACAACATTCCTATCGAGTTGGATTCTCCGTCTCCGTGGGACATTTATATACATCAATAACGTAATATAACCTAACCTAACCCAACCTAACATCTCGGCGGTAATATTTGACAACATACCTGGCGAGTTGGCCTCTGCGTCTCCGTGGAACCTTCATATGCATCAATTACGAAATATAACCTAACCTAACCCAACCTAACGTCTCGGCGATAATATTTGAAAACATTCATGGCGATTTGGCATCTACGTCTCCGTGGCACCTTCATATACATCAATAACGTAATATAGCCTAACCTAACCCAACCTAACGTCTCGGCGGTAATATTTGACAACATTCGTGGCGAGTTGGCCTCTATGTCTCCGTGGGGCCTTTATGTACATCTATAACGTAATATAACCTAACCTAACCCAACCTAACGTCTCGGCGGTAATATTTGAAAACATTCATGGCGATTTGGCATCTACTTCTCCGTGGGACCTTCATATACATCAATAACGTAATATAGCCTAACCTAACCCAACCTAACATTTCGGCGGTAATATTTGACATCATTCCTGACGAGTTGGTCTCTACGTCTCCGTTTGACCTTCATAAACATCAATAACGTAATGTAACGTAACCTAACCCAACCTAACATCTCGGCGGTAATATTTGAAAACATACCTGGCGAGTTGGACTCTACGTCTCCGTGGGACCTTTATATACATCAATAAAGTAATATAAACTAACCTGACCCAACCTAACATTTCGGCGGTAATATTTGACAACATTCCTGGCGAGTTGGCTTCTCCGTCTCCGTGGGACATTTATATACATCAATAACGTAATATAACCTAACCTAACCCAACCTAACATCTCGGCGGTAATATTTGACAACATACCTGGCGAGCTGGCCTCTAAGTCTCCGTGGAACCTTCATATACATCAATAACGAAATATAACCTAACCTAACCCAACCTAACACCTCGGCGGTAATATTTGAAAACATTCCTGGCGATTTGGCTTCTCCGTCTCCGTGGGATCTTCTTATACATAAATAACGTAATATAACCTAACCTAACCCAACCTAACACATCGGCGGTAATATTTGACAACATACCTGTCGAGTTGGCCTCTGCGTCTCCGTGGAACCTTCATATGCATCAATTACGAAATATAACCTAACCTAACCCAACCTAACATCTAGGCGGTAATATTTGAAAACATTCCTGGCGAGTTGGCATCTACGTCTCCGTGGGACCATCATATACATCAATAACGTAATATAGCCTAACCTAACCCAACCTAACATTTCGGCGGCAATATTTGAAAACATTCATGGCAATTTGGCATCTACGTCTCCGTGGGACATTTATATACATCTATAACGTAATATAACCTAACCTAACCCAACCTAACATCTCGGCGGTAATATTTGACAACATACCTGGCGAGTTGGCCTCTACATCTCCGTGGATCCTTCATATACATCAATAATGAAATATAACCTAACCTAACCCAACCTAACATCTCGGCGGTAATATTTGACAACATACCTGGCGAGTTGGCCTCTACATCTCCGTGGAACCTTCATATACATCAATAATGAAATATAACCTAACCTAACCCAACCTAACATCTCGGCGGTAATATTTGAAGACATTCCTGGCGAGTTGGCTTCTCCCTCACCGTGGGACCTTTATATACATCAATAACGTGATATAACCTAACCTAACCCAACCTAACGTCTCGGCGGTAATATTTGAAAACATTCATGGCGAGTTGGCATCTACGTCTCCGTGGGACCTTCATATACATCAATAACGTAATATAGCCTAACCTAACCCAACCTAACATTTCGGCGGTATTATTTGACAACATTCCTGGCGAGTTGGCTTCTCCGTCTCCGTGGGACATTTATATACATCAATAACGTAATATAACCTAACCTAACCCAACCTAACATCTCGGCGGTAATATTTGACAACATACCTGGCGAGTTGGCCTCTGCGTCTCCGTGGAACCTTCATATACATCAATAACGAAATATAACCTAACCTAACCCAACCTAACATCTCGGCGGTAATATTTGACAACATTCCTGGCGAGTTGGCCTCTATGTCTCCGTGGGACCTTTATATACATCTATAACGTAATATAACCTAACCTAACCCAACCTAACGACTCGGCGGTAATATTTGAAAACATTCATGGCGATTTGGCATCTACGTCTCCGTGGGACCTTCATATACATCAATAACGTAATATAGCCTAACCTAACCCAACCTAACGTCTCGGCGGTAATATTTGAAAACAATCATGGCGATTTGGCATCTACGTCTCCGTGGGACCTTCATATACATCAATAACGTAATATAGCCTAACCTAACCCAACCTAACATTTCGGCGGTAATATTTGACTACATACCTGGCGAGTTGGCCTCTGCGTCTCCGTGGAACCTTCATATGCATCAATTACGAAATATAACCTAACCTAACCCAACCTAACATCTAGGCGGTAATATTTGAAAACATTCCTGGCGAGTTGGCATCTACGTCTCCGTGGGACCATCATATACATCAATAACGTAATATAGCCTAACCTAACCCAACCTAACATTTCGGCGGTAATATTTGAAAACATTCATGGCAATTTGGCATCTACGTCTCCGTGGGACATTTATATACATCTATAACGTAATATAACCTAACCTAACCCAACCTAACATCTCGGCGGTAATATTTGACAACATACCTGGCGAGTTGGCCTCTACATCTCCGTGGATCCTTCATATACATCAATAATGAAATATAACCTAACCTAACCCAACCTAACATCTCGGCGGTAATATTTGACAACATACCTGGCGAGTTGGCCTCTACATCTCCGTGGAACCTTCATATACATCAATAATGAAATATAACCTAACCTAACCCAACCTAACATCTCGGCGGTAATATTTGAAGACATTCCTGGCGAGTTGGCTTCTCCCTCACCGTGGGACCTTTATATACATCAATAACGTGATATAACCTAACCTAACCCAACCTAACGTCTCGGCGGTAATATTTGAAAACATTCATGGCGATTTTGCATCTACGTCTCCGTGGGACCTTCATATACATCAATAACGTAATATAACCTAACCTAACCCAACCTAACGTCTCGGCGGTAATATTTGAAAACATTCATGGCGATTTGGCATCTACGTCTCCGTGGGACCTTCATATACATCAATAACGTAATATAGCCTAACCTAACCCAACCTAACGTCTCGGCGGTAATATTTGAAAACATTCATGGCGATTTGGCATCTACTTCTCCGTGGGACCTTCATATACATCAATAACGTAATATAGCCTAACCTAACCCAACCTAACATTTCGGCGGTAATATTTGACATCATTCCTGACGAGTTGGTCTCTACGTCTCCGTTTGACCTTCATAAACATCAATAACGTAATATAACGTAACCTAACCCAACCTAACATCTCGGCGGTAATATTTGAAAACATACCTGGCGAGTTGGACTCTACGTCTCCGTGGGACCTTTATATACATCAATAAAGTAATATAAACTAACCTGACCCAACCTAACATTTCGGCGGTAATATTTGACAACATTCCTGGCGAGTTGGCTTCTCCGTCTCCGTGGGACATTTATATACATCAATAACGTAATATAACCTAACCTAACCCAACCTAACATCTCGGCGGTAATATTTGACAACATACCTGGCGAGCTGGCCTCTAAGTCTCCGTGGAACCTTCATATACATCAATAACGAAATATAACCTAACCTAACCCAACCTAACACCTCGGCGGTAATATTTGAAAACATTCCTGGCGATTTGGCTTCTCCGTCTCCGTGGGATCTTCTTATACATAAATAACGTAATATAACCTAACCTAACCCAACCTAACACATCGGCGGTAATATTTGACAACATACCTGTCGAGTTGGCCTCTGCGTCTCCGTGGAACCTTCATATGCATCAATTACGAAATATAACCTAACCTAACCCAACCTAACATCTAGGCGGTAATATTTGAAAACATTCCTGGCGAGTTGGCATCTACGTCTCCGTGGGACCATCATATACATCAATAACGTAATATAGCCTAACCTAACCCAACCTAACATTTCGGCGGCAATATTTGAAAACATTCATGGCAATTTGGCATCTACGTCTCCGTGGGACCTTCATATACATCAATAACGTAATATAGCCTAACCTAACCCAACCTAACATTTCGGCGGTATTATTTGACAACATTCCTGGCGAGTTGGCTTCTCCGTCTCCGTGGGACATTTATATACATCAATAACGTAATATAACCTAACCTAACCCAACCTAACATCTCGGCGGTAATATTTGACAACATACCTGGCGAGTTGGCCTCTGCGTCTCCGTGGAACCTTCATATACATCAATAACGAAATATAACCTAACCTAACCCAACCTAACATCTCGGCGGTAATATTTGACAACATTCCTGGCGAGTTGGCCTCTATGTCTCCGTGGGACCTTTATATACATCTATAACGTAATATAACCTAACCTAACCCAACCTAACGACTCGGCGGTAATATTTGAAAACATTCATGGCGATTTGGCATCTACGTCTCCGTGGGACCTTCATATACATCAATAACGTAATATAGCCTAACCTAGCCCAACCTAACGTCTCGGCGGTAATATTTGAAAACAATCATGGCGATTTGGCATCTACGTCTCCGTGGGACCTTCATATACATCAATAACGTAATATAGCCTAACCTAACCCAACCTAACATTTCGGCGGTAATATTTGACTACATTCCTGGCGAGTTGGCTTCTCCGTCTCCGTGGGACCTTCATATACATCAATAACGTAATATAGCCTAACCTAACCCAACCTAACATCTCGGCGGTAATATTTGAAAACATTCCTTGCGAGTCGGACTCTACGTCACCGTGGGACCTTCATAGACATCCATAACGTAATATAACCTAACCTAACCCAGCCTATCATCTCGGCGGTAATATTTGACAACATTCCTGGCGAGTTGGCCTCTATGTCTCCGTGGGACCTTTATATACATCTATAACGTAATATAACCTAACCTAACCCAACCTAACATTTCGGCGGTAATATTTGAAAACATACCTGGCGAGTTGGACTCTACGTCTCCGTGGGACCTTTATATACATCAATAAAGTAATATAAACTAACCTAACCCAACCTAACATTTCGGCGGTAATATTAGACAACATTCCTGTCGAGTTGGTTTCTCCGTCTCCGTGGGATCTTTATAGACATCCATAACGTAATATAACCTAACCTAACCCAACCTAACATCTCCGCGGTAATATTTGAAAACATTCCTGGCGAGTTGGCATCTACGTCTCCGTGGGACCATCATATACATCAATAACGTAATATAGCCTAACCTAACCCAACCTAACATTTCGGCGGTAATATTTGAAAACATTCATGGCAATTTGGCATCTACGTCTCCGTGGGACATTTATATACATCTATAACGTAATATAACCTAACCTAACCCAACCTAACATCTCGGCGGTAATATTTGACAACATACCTGGCGAGTTGGCCTCTACATCTCCGTGGATCCTTCATATACATCAATAATGAAATATAACCTAACCTAACCCAACCTAACATCTCGGCGGTAATATTTGACAACATACCTGGCGAGTTGGCCTCTACATCTCCGTGGAACCTTCATATACATCAATAATGAAATATAACCTAACCTAACCCAACCTAACATCTCGGCGGTAATATTTGAAGACATTCCTGGCGAGTTGGCTTCTCCCTCACCGTGGGACCTTTATATACATCAATAACGTGATATAACCTAACCTAACCCAACCTAACGTCTCGGCGGTAATATTTGAAAACATTCATGGCGATTTTGCATCTACGTCTCCGTGGGACCTTCATATACATCAATAACGTAATATAACCTAACCTAACCCAACCTAACGTCTCGGCGGTAATATTTGAAAACATTCATGGCGATTTGGCATCTACGTCTCCGTGGGACCTTAATATACATCAATAACGTAATATAGCCTAACCTAACCCAACCTAACGTCTCGGCGGTAATATTTGAAAACATTCATGGCGATTTGGCATCTACCTCTCCGTGGGACCTTCATATACATCAATAACGTAATATAGCCTAACCTAACCCAACCTAACATTTCGGCGGTAATATTTGACATCATTCCTGACGAGTTGGTCTCTACGTCTCCGTTTGACCTTCATAAACATCAATAACGTAATATAACGTAACCTAACCCAACCTAACATCTCGGCGGTAATATTTGAAAACATACCTGGCGAGTTGGACTCTACGTCTCCGTGGGACCTTTATATACATCAATAAAGTAATATAAACTAACCTGACCCAACCTAACATTTCGGCGGTAATATTTGACAACATTCCTGGCGAGTTGGCTTCTCCGTCTCCGTGGGACATTTATATACATCAATAACGTAATATAACCTAACCTAACCCAACCTAACATCTCGGCGGTAATATTTGACAACATACCTGGCGAGCTGGCCTCTAAGTCTCCGTGGAACCTTCATATACATCAATAACGAAATATAACCTAACCTAACCCAACCTAACACCTCGGCGGTAATATTTGAAAACATTCCTGGCGATTTGGCTTCTCCGTCTCCGTGGGATCTTCTTATACATAAATAACGTAATATAACCTAACCTAACCCAACCTAACACATCTGCGGTAATATTTGACAACATACCTGTCGAGTTGGCCTCTGCGTCTCCGTGGAACCTTCATATGCATCAATTACGAAATATAACCTAACCTAACCCAACCTAACATCTAGGCGGTAATATTTGAAAACATTCCTGGCGAGTTGGCATCTACGTCTCCGTGGGACCATCATATACATCAATAACGTAATATAGCCTAACCTAACCCAACCTAACATTTCGGCGGTAATATTTGAAAACATTCATGGCAATTTGGCATCTACGTCTCCGTGGGACATTTATATACATCTATAACGTAATATAACCTAACCTAACCCAACCTAACATCTCGGCGGTAATATTTGACAACATACCTGGCGAGTTGGCCTCTACATCTCCGTGGATCCTTCATATACATCAATAATGAAATATAACCTAACCTAACCCAACCTAACATCTCGGCGGTAATATTTGAAAACATTCCTTGCGAGTCGGACTCTACGTCACCGTGGGACCTTTATAGACATCCATAACGTAATATAACCTAACCTCACCCAGCCTATCATCTCGGCGGTAATATTTGACAACATTCCTGGCGAGTTGGCCTCTATGTCTCCGTGGGACCTTTATATACATCTATAACGTAATATAACCTAACCTAACCCAACCTAACATTTCGGCGGTAATATTTGAAAACATACCTGGCGAGTTGGACTCTACGTCTCCGTGGGACCTTTATATACATCAATAAAGTAATATAAACTAACCTAACCCAACCTAACATTTCGGCGGTAATATTAGACAACATTCCTGTCGAGTTGGTTTCTCCGTCTCCGTGGGATCTTTATAGACATCCATAACGTAATATAACCTAACCTAACCCAACCTAACATCTCCGCGGTAATATTTGAAAACATTCCTGGCGAGTTGGCATCTACGTCTCCGTGGGACCATCATATACATCAATAACGTAATATAGCCTAACCTAACCCAACCTAACATTTCGGCGGTAATATTTGAAAACATTCATGGCAATTTGGCATCTACGTCTCCGTGGGACATTTATATACATCTATAACGTAATATAACCTAACCTAACCCAACCTAACATCTCGGCGGTAATATTTGACAACATACCTGGCGAGCTGGCCTCTAAGTCTCCGTGGAACCTTCATATACATCAATAACGAAATATAACCTAACCTAACCCAACCTAACACCTCGGCGGTAATATTTGAAAACATTCCTGGCGATTTGGCTTCTCCGTCTCCGTGGGATCTTCTTATACATAAATAACGTAATATAACCTAACCTAACCCAACCTAACACATCTGCGGTAATATTTGACAACATACCTGTCGAGTTGGCCTCTGCGTCTCCGTGGAACCTTCATATGCATCAATTACGAAATATAACCTAACCTAACCCAACCTAACATCTAGGCGGTAATATTTGAAAACATTCCTGGCGAGTTGGCATCTACGTCTCCGTGGGACCATCATATACATCAATAACGTAATATAGCCTAACCTAACCCAACCTAACATTTCGGCGGTAATATTTGAAAACATTCATGGCAATTTGGCATCTACGTCTCCGTGGGACATTTATATACATCTATAACGTAATATAACCTAACCTAACCCAACCTAACATCTCGGCGGTAATATTTGACAACATACCTGGCGAGTTGGCCTCTACATCTCCGTGGATCCTTCATATACATCAATAATGAAATATAACCTAACCTAACCCAACCTAACATCTCGGCGGTAATATTTGAAAACATTCCTTGCGAGTCGGACTCTACGTCACCGTGGGACCTTTATAGACATCCATAACGTAATATAACCTAACCTCACCCAGCCTATCATCTCGGCGGTAATATTTGACAACATTCCTGGCGAGTTGGCCTCTATGTCTCCGTGGGACCTTTATATACATCTATAACGTAATATAACCTAACCTAACCCAACCTAACATTTCGGCGGTAATATTTGAAAACATACCTGGCGAGTTGGACTCTACGTCTCCGTGGGACCTTTATATACATCAATAAAGTAATATAAACTAACCTAACCCAACCTAACATTTCGGCGGTAATATTAGACAACATTCCTGTCGAGTTGGTTTCTCCGTCTCCGTGGGATCTTTATAGACATCCATAACGTAATATAACCTAACCTAACCCAACCTAACATCTCCGCGGTAATATTTGAAAACATTCCTGGCGAGTTGGCATCTACGTCTCCGTGGGACCATCATATACATCAATAACGTAATATAGCCTAACCTAACCCAACCTAACATTTCGGCGGTAATATTTGAAAACATTCATGGCAATTTGGCATCTACGTCTCCGTGGGACATTTATATACATCTATAACGTAATATAACCTAACCTAACCCAACCTAACATCTCGGCGGTAATATTTGACAACATACCTGGCGAGTTGGCCTCTACATCTCCGTGGATCCTTCATATACATCAATAATGAAATATAACCTAACCTAACCCAACCTAACATCTCGGCGGTAATATTTGACAACATACCTGGCGAGTTGGCCTCTACATCTCCGTGGAACCTTCATATACATCAATAATGAAATATAACCTAACCTAACCCAACCTAACATCTCGGCGGTAATATTTGAAGACATTCCTGGCGAGTTGGCTTCTCCCTAACCGTGGGACCTTTATATACATCAATAACGTGATATAACCTAACCTAACCCAACCTAACGTCTCGGCGGTAATATTTGAAGACATTCATGGCGATTTTGCATCTACGTCTCCGTGGGACCTTCATATACATCAATAACGTAATATAACCTAACCTAACCCAACCTAACGTCTCGGCGGTAATATTTGAAAACATTCATGGCGATTTGGCATCTAC
Source organism: Xylocopa violacea (assembly GCA_963969225.1). Lineage (NCBI taxonomy): Eukaryota > Metazoa > Arthropoda > Insecta > Hymenoptera > Apidae > Xylocopa > Xylocopa violacea. The sequence goes on along the minus strand of CAXAJV010000147.1, from coordinate 1,323,761 downwards.
GTCTCCGTGGGACCTTCATATACATCAATAACGTAATATAGCCTAACCTAACCCAACCTAACGTCTCGGCGGTAATATTTGAAAACATTCATGGCGATTTGGCATCTACTTCTCCGTGGGACCTTCATATACATCAATAACGTAATATAGCCTAACCTAACCCAACCTAACATTTCGGCGGTAATATTTGACATCATTCCTGACGAGTTGGTCTCTACGTCTCCGTTTGACCTTCATAAACATCAATAACGTAATATAACGTAACCTAACCCAACCTAACATCTCGGCGGTAATATTTGAAAACATACCTGGCGAGTTGGACTCTACGTCTCCGTGGGACCTTTATATACATCAATAAAGTAATATAAACTAACCTGACCCAACCTAACATTTCGGCGGTAATATTTGACAACATTCCTGGCGAGTTGGCTTCTCCGTCTCCGTGGGACATTTATATACATCAATAACGTAATATAACCTAACCTAACCCAACCTAACATCTCGGCGGTAATACTTGACAACATACCTGGCGAGCTGGCCTCTAAGTCTCCGTGGAACCTTCATATATATCAATAACGAAATATAACCTAACCTAACCCAACCTAACACCTCGGCGGTAATATTTGAAAACATTCCTGGCGATTTGGCTTCTCCGTCACCGTGGGATCTTCTTATACATAAATAACGTAATATAACCTAACCTAACCCAACCTAACACATCTGCGGTAATATTTGACAACATACCTGTCGAGTTGGCCTCTGCGTCTCCGTGGAACCTTCATATGCATCAATTACGAAATATAACCTAACCTAACCCAACCTAACATCTAGGCGGTAATATTTGAAAACATTCCTGGCGAGTTGGCATCTACGTCTCCGTGGGACCATCATATACATCAATAACGTAATATAGCCTAACCTAACCCAACCTAACATTTCGGCGGTAATATTTGAAAACATTCATGGCAATTTGGCATCTACGTCTCCGTGGGACATTTATATACATCTATAACGTAATATAACCTAACCTAACCCAACCTAACATCTCGGCGGTAATATTTGACAACATACCTGGCGAGTTGGCCTCTACATCTCCGTGGATCCTTCATATACATCAATAATGAAATATAACCTAACCTAACCCAACCTAACATCTCGGCGGTAATATTTGAAGACATTCCTGGCGATTTGGCATCTACGTCTCCGTGGGACCTTCATATACATCAATAACGTAATATAACCTAACCTAACCCAACCTAACATTTCGGCGGTAATATTTGACTACATTCCTGGCGAGTTGGCTTCTCCGTCTCCGTGGGACCTTCATATACATCAATAACGTAATATAGCCTAACCTAACCCAACCTAACATCTCGGCGGTAATATTTGAAAACATTCCTTGCGAGTCGGACTCTACGTCACCGTGGGACCTTTATAGACATCCATAACGTAATATAACCTAACCTAACCCAGCCTATCATCTCGGCGGTAATATTTGACAACATTCCTGGCGAGTTGGCCTCTATGTCTCCGTGGGACCTTTATATACATCTATAACGTAATATAACCTAACCTAACCCAACCTAACATTTCGGCGGTAATATTTGAAAACATACCTGGCGAGTTGGACTCTACGTCTCCGTGGGACCTTTATATACATCAATAAAGTAATATAAACTAACCTAACCCAACCTAACATTTCGGCGGTAATATTAGACAACATTCCTGTCGAGTTGGTTTCTCCGTCTCCGTGGGATCTTTATAGACATCCATAACGTAATATAACCTAACCTAACCCAACCTAACATCTCCGCGGTAATATTTGAAAACATTCCTGGCGAGTTGGCATCTACGTCTCCGTGGGACCATCATATACATCAATAACGTAATATAGCCTAACCTAACCCAACCTAACATTTCGGCGGTAATATTTGAAAACATTCATGGCAATTTGGCATCTACGTGTCCGTGGGACATTTATATACATCTATAACGTAATATAACCTAACCTAACCCAACCTAACATCTCGGCGGTAATATTTGACAACATACCTGGCGAGTTGGCCTCTACATCTCCGTGGATCCTTCATATACATCAATAATGAAATATAACCTAACCTAACCCAACCTAACATCTCGGCGGTAATATTTGACAACATACCTGGCGAGTTGGCCTCTACATCTCCGTGGAACCTTCATATACATCAATAATGAAATATAACCTAACCTAACCCAACCTAACATCTCGGCGGTAATATTTGAAGACATTCCTGGCGAGTTGGCTTCTCCCTCACCGTGGGACCTTTATATACATCAATAACGTGATATAACCTAACCTAACCCAACCTAACGTCTCGGCGGTAATATTTGAAAACATTCATGGCGATTTTGCATCTACGTCTCCGTGGGACCTTCATATACATCAATAACGTAATATAACCTAACCTAACCCAACCTAACGTCTCGGCGGTAATATTTGAAAACATTCATGGCGATTTGGCATCTACGTCTCCGTGGGACCTTCATATACATCAATAACGTAATATAGCCTAACCTAACCCAACCTAACGTCTCGGCGGTAATATTTGAAAACATTCATGGCGATTTGGCATCTACTTCTCCGTGGGACCTTCATATACATCAATAACGTAATATAGCCTAACCTAACCCAACCTAAAATTTCGGCGGTAATATTTGACATCATTCCTGACGAGTTGGTCTCTACGTCTCCGTTTGACCTTCATAAACATCAATAACGTAATATAACGTAACCTAACCCAACCTAACATCTCGGCGGTAATATTTGAAAACATACCTGGCGAGTTGGACTCTACGTCTCCGTGGGACCTTTATATACATCAATAAAGTAATATAAACTAACCTGACCCAACCTAACATTTCGGCGGTAATATTTGACAACATTCCTGGCGAGTTGGCTTCTCCGTCTCCGTGGGACATTTATATACATCAATAACGTAATATAACCTAACCTAACCCAACCTAACATCTCGGCGGTAATATTTGACAACATACCTGGCGAGCTGGCCTCTAAGTCTCCGTGGAACCTTCATATACATCAATAACGAAATATAACCTAACCTAACCCAACCTAACACCTCGGCGGTAATATTTGAAAACATTCCTGGCGATTTGGCTTCTCCGTCTCCGTGGGATCTTCTTATACATAAATAACGTAATATAACCTAACCTAACCCAACCTAACACATCTGCGGTAATATTTGACAACATACCTGTCGAGTTGGCCTCTGCGTCTCCGTGGAACCTTCATATGCATCAATTACGAAATATAACCTAACCTAACCCAACCTAACATCTAGGCGGTAATATTTGAAAACATTCCTGGCGAGTTGGCATCTACGTCTCCGTGGGACCATCATATACATCAATAACGTAATATAGCCTAACCTAACCCAACCTAACATTTCGGCGGTAATATTTGAAAACATTCATGGCAATTTGGCATCTACGTCTCCGTGGGACATTTATATACATCTATAACGTAATATAACCTAACCTAACCCAACCTAACATCTCGGCGGTAATATTTGACAACATACCTGGCGAGTTGGCCTCTACATCTCCGTGGATCCTTCATATACATCAATAATGAAATATAACCTAACCTAACCCAACCTAACATCTCGGCGGTAATATTTGACAACATACCTGGCGAGTTGGCCTCTACATCTCCGTGGAACCTTCATATACATCAATAATGAAATATAACCTAACCTAACCCAACCTAACATCTCGGCGGTAATATTTGAAGACATTCCTGGCGAGTTGGCTTCTCCCTCACCGTGGGACCTTTATATACATCAATAACGTGATATAACCTAACCTAACCCAACCTAACGTCTCGGCGGTAATATTTGAAAACATTCATGGCGAGTTGGCATCTACGTCTCCGTGGGACCTTCATATACATCAATAACGTAATATAGCCTAACCTAACCCAACCTAACATTTCGGCGGTAATATTTGACAACATTCCTGGCGAGTTGGCCTCTACATCTCCGTGGAACCTTCATATACATCAATAATGAAATATAACCTAACCTAACCCAACCTAACATCTCGGCGGTAATATTTGAAGACATTCCTGGCGAGTTGGCTTCTCCCTCACCGTGGGACCTTTATATACATCAATAACGTGATATAACCTAACCTAACCCAACCTAACGTCTCGGCGGTAATATTTGAAAACATTCATGGCGATTTTGCATCTACGTCTCCGTGGGACCTTCATATACATCAATAACGTAATATAACCTAACCTAACCCAACCTAACGTCTCGGCGGTAATATTTGAAAACATTCATGGCGATTTGGCATCTACGTCTCCGTGGGACCTTCATATACATCAATAACGTAATATAGCCTAACCTAACCCAACCTAACGATCGGCGGTAATATTTGAAAACATTCATGGCGATTTGGCATCTACTTCTCCGTGGGACCTTCATATACATCAATAACGTAATATAGCCTAACCTAACCCAACCTAACATTTCGGCGGTAATATTTGACATCATTCCTGACGAGTTGGTCTCTACGTCTCCGTTTGACCTTCATAAACATCAATAACGTAATATAACGTAACCTAACCCAACCTAACATCTCGGCGGTAATATTTGAAAACATTCATGGCGATTTGGCATCTACTTCTCCGTGGGACCTTCATATACATCAATAACGTAATATAGCCTAACCTAACCCAACCTAACATTTCGGCGGTAATATTTGACATCATTCCTGACGAGTTGGTCTCTACGTCTCCGTTTGACCTTCATAAACATCAATAACGTAATATAACGTAACCTAACCCAACCTAACATCTCGGCGGTAATATTTGAAAACATACCTGGCGAGTTGGACTCTACGTCTCCGTGGGACCTTTATATACATCAATAAAGTAATATAAACTAACCTGACCCAACCTAACATTTCGGCGGTAATATTTGACAACATTCCTGGCGAGTTGGCTTCTCCGTCTCCGTGGGACATTTATATACATCAATAACGTAATATAACCTAACCTAACCCAACCTAACATCTCGGCGGTAATATTTGACAACATACCTGGCGAGCTGGCCTCTAAGTCTCCGTGGAACCTTCATATACATCAATAACGAAATATAACCTAACCTAACCCAACCTAACACCTCGGCGGTAATATTTGAAAACATTCCTGGCGATTTGGCTTCTCCGTCTCCGTGGGATCTTCTTATACATAAATAACGTAATATAACCTAACCTAACCCAACCTAACACATCTGCGGTAATATTTGACAACATACCTGTCGAGTTGGCCTCTGCGTCTCCGTGGAACCTTCATATGCATCAATTACGAAATATAACCTAACCTAACCCAACCTAACATCTAGGCGGTAATATTTGAAAACATTCCTGGCGAGTTGGCATCTACGTCTCCGTGGGACCATCATATACATCAATAACGTAATATAGCCTAACCTAACCCAACCTAACATTTCGGCGGTAATATTTGAAAACATTCATGGCAATTTGGCATCTACGTCTCCGTGGGACATTTATATACATCTATAACGTAATATAACCTAACCTAACCCAACCTAACATCTGGGCGGTAATATTTGACAACATACCTGGCGAGTTGGCCTCTACATCTCCGTGGATCCTTCATATACATCAATAATGAAATATAACCTAACCTAACCCAACCTAACATCTCGGCGGTAATATTTGACAACATACCTGGCGAGTTGGCCTCTACATCTCCGTGGAACCTTCATATACATCAATAATGAAATATAACCTAACCTAACCCAACCTAACATCTCGGCGGTAATATTTGAAGACATTCCTGGCGAGTTGGCTTCTCCCTCACCGTGGGACCTTTATATACATCAATAACGTGATATAACCTAACCTAACCCAACCTAACGTCTCGGCGGTAATATTTGAAAACATTCATGGCGAGTTGGCATCTACGTCTCCGTGGGACCTTCATATACATCAATAACGTAATATAGCCTAACCTAACCCAACCTAACATTTCGGCGGTAATATTTGACAACATTCCTGGCGAGTTGGCTTCTCCGTCTCCGTGGGACATTTATATACAGCAATAACGTAATATAACCTAACCTAACCCAACCTAACATCTCGGCGGTAATATTTGACAACATACCTGGCGAGTTGGCCTCTGCGTCTCCGTGGAACCTTCATATACATCAATAACGAAATATAACCTAACCTAACCCAACCTAACATCTCGGCGGTAATATTTGACAACATTCCTGGCGAGTTGGCCTCTATGTCTCCGTGGGACCTTTATATACATCTATAACGTAATATAACCTAACCTAACCCAACCTAACGACTCGGCGGTAATATTTGAAAACATTCATGGCGATTTGGCATCAACGTCTCCGTGGGACCTTCATATACATCAATAACGTAATATAGCCTAACCTAACCCAACCTAACGTCTCGGCGGTAATATTTGAAAACAATCATGGCGATTTGGCATCTACGTCTCCGTGGGACCTTCATATACATCAATAACGTAATATAACCTAACCTAACCCAGCCTATCATCTCGGCGGTAATATTTGACAACATTCCTGGCGAGTTGGCCTCTATGTCTCCGTGGGACCTTTATATACATCTATAACGTAATATAACCTAACCTAACCCAACCTAACATTTCGGCGGTAATATTTGAAAACATACCTGGCGAGTTGGACTCTACGTCTCCGTGGGACCTTTATATACATCAATAAAGTAATATAAACTAACCTAACCCAACCTAAAATTTCGGCGGTAATATTAGACAACATTCCTGTCGAGTTGGTTTCTCCGTCTCCGTGGGATCTTTATAGACATCCACAACGTAATATAACCTAACCTAACCCAACCTAACATCTCCGCGGTAATATTTGAAAACATTCATGGCGAGTTGGCATCTACGTCTCCGTGGGACCTTCATATACATCAATAACGTAATATAGCCTAACCTAACCCAACCTAACATTTCGGCGGTAATATTTGAAGACATTCCTGGCGAGTTGGCTCCTCCGTCACCGTGGGACCTTTATATACATCAATAACGTAATATAACCTAACCTAACCCAACCTAACGTCTCGGCGGTAATATTTGAAAACATTCATGGCGATTTGGCATCTACGTCTCCGTGGGACCTTCATATACATCAATAACGTAATATAGCCTAACCTAACCCAACCTAACGTCTCGGCGGTAATAATTAACAACATTCGTGGCGAGTTGGCCTCTATGTCTCCGTGGGACCTTTATATACATCTATAACGTAATATAACCTAACCTAACCCAACCTAACGTCTCGGCGGTAATATTTGAAAACATTCATGGCGATTTGGCATCTACGTCTCCGTGGGACCTTCATATACATCAATAACGTAATATAGCCTAACCTAACCCAACCTAACGTCTCGGCGGTAATATTTGAAAACATTCATGGCGATTTGGCATCTACGTCTCCGTGGGACCTTCATATACATCAATAACGTAATATAGCCTAACCTAACCCAACCTAACGTTCGGCGGTAATATTTGAAAACATTCATGGCGATTTGGCATCTACGTCTCTGTGGGACCTTTATATACATCAATAACGTAATATAACCTAACCTAACCCAACCTAACGTCTCGGCGGTAAGATTTGAAAACATTCATGGCGATTTGGCATCTTCGTCTCCGTGGGACCTTCATATACATCAATAACGTAATATAGCCTAACGTAACCCAACCTAACATTTCGGCGGTAGTATTTGACAACATTCCTGGCGAGTTGGCTTCTCCGTCTCCGTGGGACATTTATATACATCAATAACGTAATATAACGTAACCTAACCCAACCTATCATCCCGGCGGTAATATTTGATCACATTCCTGGTTTGTGGCCTCTACGTCTCCGCGGGACCTTTATATACATCTATAACGTGATATAACCTAACCTAACCCAACCTAACATCTCGGCGGTAATATTTGAAAAGATTCCTTGCGAGTTGGCATCTACGTCTCCGTGGGACCTTCATATACATCAATAACGTAATATAGCCTAACCTAACCCAACCTAACATTCCGGCGGTAATATTTGACAACATTCCTGGCGAGTTGGATTCTCCGTCTCCGTGGGACATTTATATACATCAATAACGTAATATAACCTAACCTAACCCAACCTAACATCTCGGCGGTAATATTTGACAACATACCTGGCGAGTTGGCCTCTGCGTCTCCGTGGAACCTTCATATGCATCAATTACGAAATATAACCTAACCTAACCCAACCTAACATCTAGGCGGTAATATTTGAAAACATTCCTGGCGAGTTGGCATCTACGTCTCCGTGGGACCATCATATACATCAATAACGTAATATAGCCTAACCTAACCCAACCTAACGTCTCGGCGGTAATATTTGAAAACATTCATGGCGATTTGGCATCTACGTCTCCGTGGGACCTTCATATACGTCAATAACGTAATATAGCCTAACCTAACCCAACCTAACGTCTCGGCGGTAATATTTGAAAACATTCATGGCGATTTGGCATCTACGTCTCCGTGGGACATTCATATACATCAATAACGTAATATAGCCTAACCTAACCCAACCTAACATTTCGGCGGTAATATTTGACAACATTCCTGGCGAGTTGGCTTCTCCGTCTCCGTGGGACCTTCATATACATCAATAACGTAATATAGCCTAACCTAACCCAACCTAACATTTCGGCGGTAATATTTGACAACATTCCTGGCGAGTTGGCTTCTCCGTCTCCGTGGGACATTTATATACATCAATAACGTAATATAACCTAACTTAACCCAACCTAACATCTCGGCGGTAATATTTGAAAACATTCATGGCGAGTTGGCATCTACGTCTCCGTGGGACCTTCATATACACCAATAACGTAATATAGCCTAACCTAACCCAACCTAACATTTCGGCGGTAATATTTGACAACATTCCTGGCGAGTTGGCTTCTCCGTCTCCGTGGGACATTTATATACATCAATAACGTAATATAACCTAACCTAACCCAACCTAACATCTCGGCGGTAATATTTGACAACATACCTGGCGAGTTGGCCTCTGCGTCTCCGTGGAACCTTCATATACATCAATAACGAAATATAACCTAACCTAACCCAACCTAACATCTCGGCGGTAATATTTGAAAACATTCCTGGCGAGTTGGCTTCTCCGTCTCCGTGGGATCTTTTTATACATAAATAACATAATATAATCTAACCTAACCCAACCTAACATCTCGGCGGTAATATTTGAAAACATTCATGGCGAGTTGGCATCTACGTCTCCGTGGGACCTTCATATACATCAATAACGTAATATAGCCTAACCTAACCCAACCTAACATTTCGGCGGTAATATTTGACAACATTCCTGGCGAGTTGGCTTCTCCGTCTCCGTGGGACATTTATATACATCAATAACGTAATATAACCTAACCTAACCCAACCTAACATCTCGGCGGTAATATTTGACAACATACTTGGCAAGTTGGGCTCTACGTCTCCGTGGGACCTTCATATACATCAATAACGTAATATAGCCTAACCTAACCCAACCTAACGTCTCGGCGGTAATATTTGAAAACATTCATGGCGATTTGGCATCTACGTCTCCGTGGACCTTCATATACATCAATAACGTAATATAGCCTAACCTAACCCAACCTAACATTTCGGCGGTAATATTTGACAACATTCCTGGCGAGTTGGCTTCTCCGTCTCCGTGGGACCTTCATATACATCAATAACGTAATATAGCCTAACCTAACCCAACCTAACATTTCGGCGGTAATATTTGACATCATTCCTGACGAGTTGGCCTCTACGTCTCCGTTTGACCTTCATAAACATCAATAACGTAATATAACGTAACCTAACCCAACCTAACATATCGGCGGTAGTATTTGACAACATTCCTGGCGAGTTGGCTTCTCCGTCTCCGTGGGACATTTATATACATCAATAACGTAATATAGCCTAACCTAACCCAACCTAACGTCTCGGCGGTAATATTTGACAACATTCGTGGCGAGTTGGCTTCTCCGTCTCCGTGGGATCTTCTTATACATAAATAACGTAATATAACCTAACCTAACCCAACCTAACACATCGGCGGTAATATTTGACAACATACCTGTCGAGTTGGCCTCTGCGTCTCCGTGGAACCTTCATATGCATCAATTACGAAATATAACCTAACCTAACCCAACCTAACATCTAGGCGGTAATATTCGAAAACATTCCTGGCGAGTTGGCATCTACGTCTCCGTGGGACCATCATATACATCAATAACGTAATATAGCCTAACCTAACCCAACCTAACATTTCGGCGGTAATATTTGAAAACATTCATGGCAATTTGGCATCTACGTCTCCGTGGGACATTTATATACATCTATAACGTAATATAACCTAACCTAACCCAACCTAACATCTCGGCGGTAATATTTGACAACATACCTGGCGAGTTGGCCTCTACATCTCCGTGGATCCTTCATATACATCAATAATGAAATATAACCTAACCTAACCCAACCTAACATCTCGGCGGTAATATTTGACAACATACTTGGCGAGTTGGCCTCTACATCTCCGTGGAACCTTCATATACATCAATAATGAAATATAACCTAACCTAACCCAACCTAACATCTCGGCGGTAATATTTGAAGACATTCCTGGCGAGTTGGCTTCTCCCTCACCGTGGGACCTTTATATACATCAATAACGTAATATAACCTAACCTAACCCAACCTAACGTCTCGGCGGTAATATTTGAAAACATTCATGGCGATTTTGCATCTACGTCTCCGTGGGACCTTCATATACATCAATAACGTAATATAACCTAACCTAACCCAACCTAACGTTTCGGCGGTAATATTTGAAAACTTTCATGGCGATTTGGCATCTACGTCTCCGTGGGACCTTCATATACATCAATAACGTAATATAGCCTAACCTAACCCAACCTAACGTCTCGGCGGTAATATTTGAAAACATTCATGGCGATTTCGCATCTACGTCTCCGTGGGACATTCATATACATCAATAACGTAATATAGCCTAACCTAACCCAACCTAACATTTCGGCGGTAATATTTGACATCATTCCTGACGAGTTGGCCTCTACGTCTCCGTTTGACCTTCATAAACATCAATAACGTAATATAACGTAACCTAACCCAACCTAACATCTCGGCGGTAATATTTGAAAACATACCTGGCGAGTTGGACTCTACGTCTCCGTGGGACCTTCATATACATCAATAACGTAATATAACCTAACCTAACCCAACCTAACGTCTCGGCGGTAATATTTGAAAACATTCATGGCGATTTGGCATCTACGTCTCCGTGGGACCTTCATATACATCAATAACGTAATATAGCCTAACCTAACCCAACCTAACGTCTCGGCGGTAATATTTGAAAACATTCATGGCGATTTGGCATCTACGTCTCCGTGGGACATTCATATACATCAATAACGTAATATAGCCTAACCTAACCCAACCTAACATTTCGGCGGTAATATTTGACAACATTCCTGGCGAGTTGGCTTCTCCGTCTCCGTGGGATCTTCTTATACATAAATAACGTAATATTACCTAACCTAACCCAACCTAACATATCGGCGGTAATATTTGACAGCATACCTGGCAAGTTGGCCTCTGCGTCTCCGTGGAACCTTCATTTACATCAACAACGAAATATAACCTAACCTAACGCAACCTAACATCTCGGCGGTAATATTTGAAAACATTCCTGGCGAGTTGGCTTCTCCGTCTCCGTGGGATCTTTTTATACATAAATAACGTAATATAACCTAACCTAACCCAACCTAACGTTCGGCGGTAATATTTGAAAACATACTTGTCGAGTTGGGCTCTACGTCTCCGTGGGACCTTTATATACATCAATAACGTAATATAACCTAACCTAACCCAACCTAACGTCTCGGCGGTAATATTTGAAAACATTCATGGCGATTTGGCATCTACGTCTCCGTGGGACCTTCATATACATCAATAACGTAATATAGCCTAACCTAACCCAACCTAACATCTCGGCGGTAATATTTGAAGACATTCATGGCGAGTTGGCTCTCCGTCTCCGTGGGACATTTATATACATCAATAACGTAATATAACCTAACCTAACCCAACCTAACATCTCGGCGGTAATATTTGAAAACATTCATGGCGAGTTGGCATCTACGTCTCCGTGGTACATTTATATACGCCAATAACGTAATATAACATAACTTAACCCAACCTAACATTTCGGCGGTTATATTTGACATCATTCCTGGGGAGTTGGCCTCTACGTCTCCGTTTGACCTTCATAAACATCAATAACGTAATATAACGTAACCTAACCCAGCCTATCATCTCGGCGGTAATATTTGACAACATTCCTGGCGAGTTGGCCTCTATGTCTCCGTTGGACCTTTATATACATCTATAACGTAACATAACCTAACCTAACCCAACCTAACATTTCGGCGGTAATATTTGAAAACATTCCTTGCGAGTTGGCTTCTCCGTCTCCGTGGGACCTTCATATACATCAATAACGTAATATAGCCTAACCTAATCCAACCTAACATTTCGGCGGTAATATTTGACAACATTCCTGGCGAGTTGGCTTCTCCGTCTCCGTGGGACATTTATATACATCAATAACGTAATATAACCTAACCTAACCCAACCTAACATCTCGGCGGTAATATTTGAAAACATTCATGGCGAGTTGGCATCTACGTCTCCGTGGGACCTTCATATACATCAATAACGTAATATAGCCTAACCTAACCCAACCTAACATTTCGGCGGTAATATTTGACAACATTCCTGGCGAGTTGGCTTCTCCGTCTCCGTGGGACATTTATATACATCAATAACGTAATATAACCTAACCTAACCCAACCTAACATTCCGGCGGTAATATTTGACAACATTCCTGGCGAGTTGGATTCTCCGTCTCCGTGGGACATTTATATACATCAATAACGTAATATAACCTAACCTAACCCAACCTAACATCTCGGCGGTAATATTTGACAACATACCTGGCGAGTTGGCCTCTGCGTCTCCGTGGAACCTTCATATGCATCAATTACGAAATATAACCTAACCTAACCCAACCTAACGTCTCGGCGGTAATATTTGAAAACATTCATGGCGATTTGGCATCTACGTCTCCGTGGCACCTTCATATACATCAATAACGTAATATAGCCTAACCTAACCCAACCTAACGTCTCGGCGGTAATATTTGACAACATTCGTGGCGAGTTGGCCTCTATGTCTCCGTGGGGCCTTTATATACATCTATAACGTAATATAACCTAACCTAACTCAACCTAACGTCTCGGCGGTAATATTTGAAAACATTCATGGCGATTTGGCATCTACTTCTCCGTGGGACCTTCATATACATCAATAACGTAATATAGCCTAACCTAACCCAACCTAACATTTCGGCGGTAATATTTGACATCATTCCTGACGAGTTGGTCTCTGCGTCTCCGTGGAACCTTCATATGCATCAATTACGAAATATAACCTAACCTAACCCAACCTAACATCTAGGCGGTAATATTTGAAAACATTCCTGGCGAGTTGGCATCTACGTCTCCGTGGGACCATCATATACATCAATAACGTAATATAGCCTAACCTAACCCAACCTAACGTCTCGGCGGTAATATTTGACATCATTCCTGACGAGTTGGTCTCTGCGTCTCCGTGGAACCTTCATATGCATCAATTACGAAATATAACCTAACCTAACCCAACCTAACATCTAGGCGGTAATATTTGAAAACATTCCTGGCGAGTTGGCATCTACGTCTCCGTGGGACCATCATATACATCAATAACGTAATATAGCCTAACCTAACCCAACCTAACGTCTCGGCGGTAATATTTGAAAACATTCATGGCGATTTGGCATCTACGTCTCCGTGGCACCTTCATATACATCAATAACGTAATATAGCCTAACCTAACCCAACCTAACGTCTCGGCGGTAATATTTGACAACATTCGTGGCGAGTTGGCTTCTCCGTCTCGGTGGGACCTTCATATACATCAATAACGTAATATAGCCTAACCTAACCCAACCTAACATTTCGGCGGTAATATTTGACATCATTCCTGACGAGTTGGCCTCTACGTCTCCGTTTGACCTTCATAAACATCAATAACGTAATATAACGTAACCTAACCCAACCTAACATCTCGGCGGTAATATTTGAAAACATACCTGGCGAGTTGGACTCTACGTCTCCGTGGGACCTTCATATACATCAATAACGTAGTATAACCTAACCTAACCCAACCTAACGTCTCGGCGGTAATATTTGAAAACATTCATGGCAATTTGGCATCTACGTCTCCGTGGGACCTTCATATACATCAATAACGTAATATAGCCTAACCTAACCCAACCTAACGTCTCGGCGGTAATATTTGAAAACATTCATGGCGATTTGGCATCTACGTCTCCGTGGGACCTTCATATACATCAATAACGTAATATAGCCTAACCTAACCCAACCTAACATTTCGGCGGTAATATTTGACAACATTCCTGGCGAGTTGGCTTCTCCGTCTCCGTGGGACCTTCATATACATCAATAACGTAATATAGCCTAACCTAACCCAACCTAACATTTCGGCGGTAATATTTGACATCATTCCTGACGAGTTGGCCTCTACGTCTCCGTTTGACCTTCATAAACATCAATAACGTAATATAACGTAACCTAACCCAACCTAACATATCGGCGGTAGTATTTGACAACATTCCTGGCGAGTTGGCTTCTCCGTCTCCGTGGGACATTTATATACATCAATAACGTAATATAACGTAACCTAACCCAACCTATCATCCCGGCGGTAATATTTGAAAACATTCCTGGCGAGTTGGCATCTACGTCTCCGTGGGATCTTCATATACATCAATAACGTAATATAGCCTAACCTAACCCAACCTAACATTCCGGCGGTAATATTTGACATCATTCCTGACGAGTTGGTCTCTGCGTCTCCGTGGAACCTTCATATGCATCAATTACGAAATATAACCTAACCTAACCCAACCTAACATCTAGGCGGTAATATTTGAAAACATTCCTGGCGAGTTGGCATCTACGTCTCCGTGGGACCATCATATACATCAATAACGTAATATAGCCTAACCTAACCCAACCTAACGTCTCGGCGGTAATATTTGAAAACATTCATGGCGATTTGGCATCTACGTCTCCGTGGGACCTTCATATACATCAATAACGTAATATAGCCTAACCTAACCCAACCTAACGTCTCGGCGGTAATATTTGACAACATTCGTGGCGAGTTGGCCTCTATGTCTCCGTGGGGCCTTTATATACATCTATAACGTAATATAACCTAACCTAACTCAACCTAACGTCTCGGCGGTAATATTTGAAAACATTCATGGCGATTTGGCATCTACTTCTCCGTGGGACCTTCATATACATCAATAACGTAATATAGCCTAACCTAACCCAACCTAACATTTCGGCGGTAATATTTGACATCATTCCTGACGAGTTGGTCTCTGCGTCTCCGTGGAACCTTCATATGCATCAATTACGAAATATAACCTAACCTAACCCAACCTAACATCTAGGCGGTAATATTTGAAAACATTCCTGGCGAGTTGGCATCTACGTCTCCGTGGGACCATCATATACATCAATAACGTAATATAGCCTAACCTAACCCAACCTAACGTCTCGGCGGTAATATTTGAAAACATTCATGGCGATTTGGCATCTACGTCTCCGTGGGACCTTCATATACATCAATAACGTAATATAGCCTAACCTAACCCAACCTAACGTCTCGGCGGTAATATTTGAAAACATTCATGGCGATTTGGCATCTACGTCTCCGTGGGACATTCATATACATCAATAACGTAATATAGCCTAACCTAACCCAACCTAACATTTCGGCGGTAATATTTGACAACATTCCTGGCGAGTTGGCTTCTCCGTCTCCGTGGGATCTTCTTATACATAAATAACGTAATATTACCTAACCTAACCCAACCTAACATATCGGCGGTAATATTTGACAGCATACCTGGCAAGTTGGCCTCTGCGTCTCCGTGGAACCTTCATTTACATCAACAACGAAATATAACCTAACCTAACGCAACCTAACATCTCGGCGGTAATATTTGAAAACATTCCTGGCGAGTTGGCTTCTCCGTCTCCGTGGGATCTTTTTATACATAAATAACGTAATATAACCTAACCTAACCCAACCTAACGTTCGGCGGTAATATTTGAAAACATACTTGTCGAGTTGGGCTCTACGTCTCCGTGGGACCTTTATATACATCAATAACGTAATATAACCTAACCTAACCCAACCTAACGTCTCGGCGGTAATATTTGAAAACATTCATGGCGATTTGGCATCTACGTCTCCGTGGGACCTTCATATACATCAATAACGTAATATAGCCTAACCTAACCCAACCTAACATCTCGGCGGTAATATTTGAAGACATTCATGGCGAGTTGGCTCTCCGTCTCCGTGGGACATTTATATACATCAATAACGTAATATAACCTAACCTAACCCAACCTAACATCTCGGCGGTAATATTTGAAAACATTCATGGCGAGTTGGCATCTACGTCTCCGTGGTACATTTATATACGCCAATAACGTAATATAACATAACTTAACCCAACCTAACATTTCGGCGGTTATATTTGACATCATTCCTGGGGAGTTGGCCTCTACGTCTCCGTTTGACCTTCATAAACATCAATAACGTAATATAACGTAACCTAACCCAGCCTATCATCTCGGCGGTAATATTTGACAACATTCCTGGCGAGTTGGCCTCTATGTCTCCGTTGGACCTTTATATACATCTATAACGTAACATAACCTAACCTAACCCAACCTAACATTTCGGCGGTAATATTTGAAAACATACCTGGCGAGTTGGACTCTACGTCTCCGTGGGACCTTTATATACATCAATAAAGTAATATAAACTAACCTAACCCAACCTAACATTTCGGCGGTAATATTAGACAACATTCCTGTCGAGTTGGTTTCTCCGTCTCCGTGGGATCTTTATAGACATCCATAACGTAATATAACCTAACCTAACCCAACCTAACATCTCGGCGGTAATATTTGAAAACATTCATGGCGAGTTGGCATCTACGTCTCCGTGGGACCTTCATATACATCAATAACGTAATATAACCTAACCTAACCCAACCTAACGTCTCGGCGGTAATATTTGAAAACATTCATGGCGATTTGGCATCTACGTCTCCGTGGGACATTTATATACATCTATAACGTAATATAACCTAACCTAACCCAACCTAACATCTCGGCGGTAATATTTGAAAACATTCCTGTCGAGTTGGCCTCGACGTCTCCGTGGGACCTTTATATACATCAATAAAGTAATATAACCTAACCTAACCCAACCTAACATCTCGGCGGTAATATTTGAAAACATTCATGGCGAGTTGGCTTCTCCGTCTCCGTGGGACATTTATATACATCAATAACGTAATATAACCTAACCTAACCCAACCTAACATCTCGGCGGTAATATTTGAAAACATTCATGGCGATTTGGCATCAACGTCTCCGTGGGACCTTCATATACATCAATAACGTAATATAGCCTAACCTAACCCAACCTAACGTCTCGGCGGTAATATTTGAAAACAATCATGGCGATTTGGCATCTACGTCTCCGTGGGACCTTCATATACATCAATAACGTAATATAGCCTAACCTAACCCAACCTAACATTTCGGCGGTAATATTTGACTACATTCCTGGCGAGTTGGCTTCTCCGTCTCCGTGGGACCTTCATATACATCAATAACGTAATATAGCCTAACCTAACCCAACCTAACATCTCGGCGGTAATATTTGAAAACATTCCTTGCGAGTCGGACTCTACGTCACCGTGGGACCTTTATAGACATCCATAACGTAATATAACGTAACCTAACCCAACCTAACATCTCGGCGGTAATATTTGAAAACATACCTGGCGAGTTGGACTCTACGTCTCCGTGGGACCTTCATATACATCAATAACGTAGTATAACCTAACCTAACCCAACCTAACGTCTCGGCGGTAATATTTGAAAACATTCATGGCAATTTGGCATCTACGTCTCCGTGGGACCTTCATATACATCAATAACGTAATATAGCCTAACCTAACCCAACCTAACGTCTCGGCGGTAATATTTGAAAACATTCATGGCGATTTGGCATCTACGTCTCCGTGGGACCTTCATATACATCAATAACGTAATATAGCCTAACCTAACCCAACCTAACATTTCGGCGGTAATATTTGACAACATTCCTGGCGAGTTGGCTTCTCCGTCTCCGTGGGACCTTCATATACATCAATAACGTAATATAGCCTAACCTAACCCAACCTAACATTTCGGCGGTAATATTTGACATCATTCCTGACGAGTTGGCCTCTACGTCTCCGTTTGACCTTCATAAACATCAATAACGTAATATAACGTAACCTAACCCAACCTAACATATCGGCGGTAGTATTTGACAACATTCCTGGCGAGTTGGCTTCTCCGTCTCCGTGGGACATTTATATACATCAATAACGTAATATAACGTAACCTAACCCAACCTATCATCCCGGCGGTAATATTTGAAAACATTCCTGGCGAGTTGGCATCTACGTCTCCGTGGGATCTTCATATACATCAATAACGTAATATAGCCTAACCTAACCCAACCTAACATTCCGGCGGTAATATTTGACATCATTCCTGACGAGTTGGTCTCTGCGTCTCCGTGGAACCTTCATATGCATCAATTACGAAATATAACCTAACCTAACCCAACCTAACATCTAGGCGGTAATATTTGAAAACATTCCTGGCGAGTTGGCATCTACGTCTCCGTGGGACCATCATATACATCAATAACGTAATATAGCCTAACCTAACCCAACCTAACGTCTCGGCGGTAATATTTGAAAACATTCATGGCGATTTGGCATCTACGTCTCCGTGGGACCTTCATATACATCAATAACGTAATATAGCCTAACCTAACCCAACCTAACGTCTCGGCGGTAATATTTGACAACATTCGTGGCGAGTTGGCCTCTATGTCTCCGTGGGGCCTTTATATACATCTATAACGTAATATAACCTAACCTAACTCAACCTAACGTCTCGGCGGTAATATTTGAAAACATTCATGGCGATTTGGCATCTACTTCTCCGTGGGACCTTCATATACATCAATAACGTAATATAGCCTAACCTAACCCAACCTAACATTTCGGCGGTAATATTTGACATCATTCCTGACGAGTTGGTCTCTGCGTCTCCGTGGAACCTTCATATGCATCAATTACGAAATATAACCTAACCTAACCCAACCTAACATCTAGGCGGTAATATTTGAAAACATTCCTGGCGAGTTGGCATCTACGTCTCCGTGGGACCATCATATACATCAATAACGTAATATAGCCTAACCTAACCCAACCTAACGTCTCGGCGGTAATATTTGAAAACATTCATGGCGATTTGGCATCTACGTCTCCGTGGGACCTTCATATACATCAATAACGTAATATAGCCTAACCTAACCCAACCTAACGTCTCGGCGGTAATATTTGAAAACATTCATGGCGATTTGGCATCTACGTCTCCGTGGGACATTCATATACATCAATAACGTAATATAGCCTAACCTAACCCAACCTAACATTTCGGCGGTAATATTTGACAACATTCCTGGCGAGTTGGCTTCTCCGTCTCCGTGGGATCTTCTTATACATAAATAACGTAATATTACCTAACCTAACCCAACCTAACATATCGGCGGTAATATTTGACAGCATACCTGGCAAGTTGGCCTCTGCGTCTCCGTGGAACCTTCATTTACATCAACAACGAAATATAACCTAACCTAACGCAACCTAACATCTCGGCGGTAATATTTGAAAACATTCCTGGCGAGTTGGCTTCTCCGTCTCCGTGGGATCTTTTTATACATAAATAACGTAATATAACCTAACCTAACCCAACCTAACGTTCGGCGGTAATATTTGAAAACATACTTGTCGAGTTGGGCTCTACGTCTCCGTGGGACCTTTATATACATCAATAACGTAATATAACCTAACCTAACCCAACCTAACGTCTCGGCGGTAATATTTGAAAACATTCATGGCGATTTGGCATCTACGTCTCCGTGGGACCTTCATATACATCAATAACGTAATATAGCCTAACCTAACCCAACCTAACATCTCGGCGGTAATATTTGAAGACATTCATGGCGAGTTGGCTCTCCGTCTCCGTGGGACATTTATATACATCAATAACGTAATATAACCTAACCTAACCCAACCTAACATCTCGGCGGTAATATTTGAAAACATTCATGGCGAGTTGGCATCTACGTCTCCGTGGTACATTTATATACGCCAATAACGTAATATAACATAACTTAACCCAACCTAACATTTCGGCGGTTATATTTGACATCATTCCTGGGGAGTTGGCCTCTACGTCTCCGTTTGACCTTCATAAACATCAATAACGTAATATAACGTAACCTAACCCAGCCTATCATCTCGGCGGTAATATTTGACAACATTCCTGGCGAGTTGGCCTCTATGTCTCCGTTGGACCTTTATATACATCTATAACGTAACATAACCTAACCTAACCCAACCTAACATTTCGGCGGTAATATTTGAAAACATACCTGGCGAGTTGGACTCTACGTCTCCGTGGGACCTTTATATACATCAATAAAGTAATATAAACTAACCTAACCCAACCTAACATTTCGGCGGTAATATTAGACAACATTCCTGTCGAGTTGGTTTCTCCGTCTCCGTGGGATCTTTATAGACATCCATAACGTAATATAACCTAACCTAACCCAACCTAACATCTCGGCGGTAATATTTGAAAACATTCATGGCGAGTTGGCATCTACGTCTCCGTGGGACCTTCATATACATCAATAACGTAATATAACCTAACCTAACCCAACCTAACGTCTCGGCGGTAATATTTGAAAACATTCATGGCGATTTGGCATCTACGTCTCCGTGGGACATTTATATACATCTATAACGTAATATAACCTAACCTAACCCAACCTAACATCTCGGCGGTAATATTTGAAAACATTCCTGTCGAGTTGGCCTCGACGTCTCCGTGGGACCTTTATATACATCAATAAAGTAATATAACCTAACCTAACCCAACCTAACATCTCGGCGGTAATATTTGAAAACATTCATGGCGAGTTGGCTTCTCCGTCTCCGTGGGACATTTATATACATCAATAACGTAATATAACCTAACCTAACCCAACCTAACATCTCGGCGGTAATATTTGAAAACATTCATGGCGATTTGGCATCAACGTCTCCGTGGGACCTTCATATACATCAATAACGTAATATAGCCTAACCTAACCCAACCTAACGTCTCGGCGGTAATATTTGAAAACAATCATGGCGATTTGGCATCTACGTCTCCGTGGGACCTTCATATACATCAATAACGTAATATAGCCTAACCTAACCCAACCTAACATTTCGGCGGTAATATTTGACTACATTCCTGGCGAGTTGGCTTCTCCGTCTCCGTGGGACCTTCATATACATCAATAACGTAATATAGCCTAACCTAACCCAACCTAACATCTCGGCGGTAATATTTGAAAACATTCCTTGCGAGTCGGACTCTACGTCACCGTGGGACCTTTATAGACATCCATAACGTAATATAACCTAACCTAACCCAGCCTATCATCTCGGCGGTAATATTTGACAACATTCCTGGCGAGTTGGCCTCTATGTCTCCGTGGGACCTTTATATACATCTATAACGTAATATAACCTAACCTAACCCAACCTAACATTTCGGCGGTAATATTTGAAAACATACCTGGCGAGTTGGACTCTACGTCTCCGTGGGACCTTTATATACATCAATAAAGTAATATAAACTAACCTAACCCAACCTAAAATTTCGGCGGTAATATTAGACAACATTCCTGTCGAGTTGGTTTCTCCGTCTCCGTGGGATCTTTATAGACATCCACAACGTAATATAACCTAACCTAACCCAACCTAACATCTCCGCGGTAATATTTGAAAACATTCATGGCGAGTTGGCATCTACGTCTCCGTGGGACCTTCATATACATCAATAACGTAATATAGCCTAACCTAACCCAACCTAACATTTCGGCGGTAATATTTGAAGACATTCCTGGCGAGTTGGCTCCTCCGTCACCGTGGGACCTTTATATACATCAATAACGTAATATAACCTAACCTAATCCAACCTAACGTCTCGGCGGTAATATTTGAAAACATTCATGGCGATTTGGCATCTACGTCTCCGTGGGACCTTCATATACATCAATAACGTAATATAGCCTAACCTAACCCAACCTAACGTCTCGGCGGTAATATTTGACAACATTCGTGGCGAGTTGGCCTCTATGTCTCCGTGGGACCTTTATATACATCTATAACGTAATATAACCTAACCTAACCCAACCTAACGTCTCGGCGGTAATATTTGAAAACATTCATGGCGATTTGGCATCTACGTCTCCGTGGGACCTTCATATACATCAATAACGTAATATAGCCTAACCTAACCCAACCTAACGTCTCGGCGGTAATATTTGAAAACATTCATGGCGATTTGGCATCTACGTCTCCGTGGGACCTTCATATACATCAATAACGTAATATAGCCTAACCTAACCCAACCTAACGTTCGGCGGTAATATTTGAAAACATTCATGGCGATTTGGCATCTACGTCTCTGTGGGACCTTTATATACATCAATAACGTAATATAACCTAACCTAACCCAACCTAACGTCTCGGCGGTAATATTTGAAAACATTCATGGCGATTTGGCATCTTCGTCTCCGTGGGACCTTCATATACATCAATAACGTAATATAGCCTAACGTAACCCAACCTAACATTTCGGCGGTAGTATTTGACAACATTCCTGGCGAGTTGGCTTCTCCGTCTCCGTGGGACATTTATATACATCAATAACGTAATATAACGTAACCTAACCCAACCTATCATCCCGGCGGTAATATTTGATCACATTCCTGGTTTGTGGCCTCTACGTCTCCGCGGGACCTTTATATACATCTATAACGTGATATAACCTAACCTAACCCAACCTAACATCTCGGCGGTAATATTTGAAAAGATTCCTTGCGAGTTGGCATCTACGTCTCCGTGGGACCTTCATATACATCAATAACGTAATATAGCCTAACCTAACCCAACCTAACATTCCGGCGGTAATATTTGACAACATTCCTGGCGAGTTGGATTCTCCGTCTCCGTGGGACATTTATATACATCAATAACGTAATATAACCTAACCTAACCCAACCTAACATCTCGGCGGTAATATTTGACAACATACCTGGCGAGTTGGCCTCTGCGTCTCCGTGGAACCTTCATATGCATCAATTACGAAATATAACCTAACCTAACCCAACCTAACACCTAGGCGGTAATATTTGAAAACATTCCTGGCGAGTTGGCATCTACGTCTCCGTGGGACCATCATATACATCAATAACGTAATATAGCCTAACCTAACCCAACCTAACGTCTCGGCGGTAATATTTGAAAACATTCATGGCGATTTGGCATCTACGTCTCCGTGGGACCTTCATATACATCAATAACGTAATATAGCCTAACCTAACCCAACCTAACGTCTCGGCGGTAATATTTGAAAACATTCATGGCGATTTGGCATCTACGTCTCCGTGGGACATTCATATACATCAATAACGTAATATAGCCTAACCTAACCCAACCTAACATTTCGGCGGTAATATTTGACAACATTCCTGGCGAGTTGGCTTCTCCGTCTCCGTGGGACCTTCATATACATCAATAACGTAATATAGCCTAACCTAACCCAACCTAACATTTCGGCGGTAATATTTGACAACATTCCTGGCGAGTTGGCTTCTCCGTCTCCGTGGGACATTTATATACATCAATAACGTAATATAACCTAACTTAACCCAACCTAACATCTCGGCGGTAATATTTGAAAACATTCATGGCGAGTTGGCATCTACGTCTCCGTGGGACCTTCATATACACCAATAACGTAATATAGCCTAACCTAACCCAACCTAACATTTCGGCGGTAATATTTGACAACATTCCTGGCGAGTTGGCTTCTCCGTCTCCGTGGGACATTTATATACATCAATAACGTAATATAACCTAGCCTAACCCAACCTAACATCTCGGCGGTAATATTTGACAACATACCTGGCGAGTTGGCCTCTGCGTCTCCGTGGAACCTTCATATACATCAATAACGAAATATAACCTAACCTAACCCAACCTAACATCTCGGCGGTAATATTTGAAAACATTCCTGGCGAGTTGGCTTCTCCGTCTCCGTGGGATCTTTTTATACATAAATAACATAATATAACCTAACCTAACCCAACCTAACATCTCGGCGGTAATATTTGAAAACATTCATGGCGAGTTGGCCTCTACGTCTCCGTGGGACCTTCATATACATCAATAACGTAATATAGCCTAACCTAACCCAACCTAACGTCTCGGCGGTAATATTTGAAAACATTCATGGCGATTTGGCATCTACGTCTCCGTGGACCTTCATATACATCAATAACGTAATATAGCCTAACCTAACCCAACCTAACATTTCGGCGGTAATATTTGACAACATTCCTGGCGAGTTGGCTTCTCCGTCTCCGTGGGACCTTCATATACATCAATAACGTAATATAGCCTAACCTAACCCAACCTAACATTTCGGCGGTAATATTTGACATCATTCCTGACGAGTTGGCCTCTACGTCTCCGTTTGACCTTCATAAACATCAATAACGTAATATAACGTAACCTAACCCAACCTAACATATCGGCGGTAGTATTTGACAACATTCCTGGCGAGTTGGCTTCTCCGTCTCCGTGGGACATTTATATACATCAATAACGTAATATAGCCTAACCTAACCCAACCTAACGTCTCGGCGGTAATATTTGACAACATTCGTGGCGAGTTGGCTTCTCCGTCTCCGTGGGATCTTCTTATACATAAATAACGTAATATAACCTAACCTAACCCAACCTAACACATCGGCGGTAATATTTGACAACATACCTGTCGAGTTGGCCTCTGCGTCTCCGTGGAACCTTCATATGCATCAATTACGAAATATAACCTAACCTAACCCAACCTAACATCTAGGCGGTAATATTCGAAAACATTCCTGGCGAGTTGGCATCTACGTCTCCGTGGGACCATCATATACATCAATAACGTAATATAGCCTAACCTAACCCAACCTAACATTTCGGCGGTAATATTTGAAAACATTCATGGCAATTTGGCATCTACGTCTCCGTGGGACATTTATATACATCTATAACGTAATATAACCTAACCTAACCCAACCTAACATCTCGGCGGTAATATTTGACAACATACCTGGCGAGTTGGCCTCTACATCTCCGTGGATCCTTCATATACATCAATAATGAAATATAACCTAACCTAACCCAACCTAACATCTCGGCGGTAATATTTGACAACATACTTGGCGAGTTGGCCTCTACATCTCCGTGGAACCTTCATATACATCAATAATGAAATATAACCTAACCTAACCCAACCTAACATCTCGGGGGTAATATTTGAAGACATTCCTGGCGAGTTGGCTTCTCCCTCACCGTGGGACCTTTATATACATCAATAACGTAATATAACCTAACCTAACCCAACCTAACGTCTCGGCGGTAATATTTGAAAACATTCATGGCGATTTTGCATCTACGTCTCCGTGGGACCTTCATATACATCAATAACGTAATATAACCTAACCTAACCCAACCTAACGTCTCGGCGGTAATATTTGAAAACTTTCATGGCGATTTGGCATCTACGTCTCCGTGGGACCTTCATATACATCAATAACGTAATATAGCCTAACCTAACCCAACCTAACGTCTCGGCGGTAATATTTGAAAACATTCATGGCGATTTGGCATCTACGTCTCCGTGGGACCTTCATATACATCAATAACGTAATATAGCCTAACCTAACCCAACCTAACATTTCGGCGGTAATATTTGACAACATTCCTGGCGAGTTGGCTTCTCCGTCTCCGTGGGACCTTCATATACATCAATAACGTAATATAGCCTAACCTAACCCAACCTAACATTTCGGCGGTAATATTTGACATCATTCCTGACGAGTTGGCCTCTACGTCTCCGTTTGACCTTCATAAACATCAATAACGTAATATAACGTAACCTAACCCAACCTAACATATCGGCGGTAGTATTTGACAACATTCCTGGCGAGTTGGCTTCTCCGTCTCCGTGGGACATTTATATACATCAATAACGTAATATAACGTAACCTAACCCAACCTAACATCTCGGCGGTAATATTTGAAAACATACCTGGCGAGTTGGACTCTACGTCTCCGTGGGACCTTTATATACATCAATAAAGTAATATAAACTAACCTGACCCAACCTAACATTTCGGCGGTAATATTTGACAACATTCCTGGCGAGTTGGCTTCTCCGTCTCCGTGGGACATTTATATACATCAATAACGTAATATAACCTAACCTAACCCAACCTAACATCTCGGCGGTAATATTTGACAACATACCTGGCGAGCTGGCCTCTAAGTCTCCGTGGAACCTTCATATACATCAATAACGAAATATAACCTAACCTAACCCAACCTAACACCTCGGCGGTAATATTTGAAAACATTCCTGGCGATTTGGCTTCTCCGTCTCCGTGGGATCTTCTTATACATAAATAACGTAATATAACCTAACCTAACCCAACCTAACATATCGGCGGTAATATTTGACAACATAACTGGCGAGTTGGCCTCTGCGTCTCCGTGGAACCTTCATATGCATCAATTACGAAATATAACCTAACCTAACCCAACCTAACATCTAGGCGGTAATATTTGAAAACATTCCTGGCGAGTTGGCATCTACGTCTCCGTGGGACCATCATATACATCAATAACGTAATATAGCCTAACCTAACCCAACCTAACATTTCGGCGGTAATATTTGAAAACATTCATGGCAATTTGGCATTCTACGTCTACGTGGGACATTTATATACATCTATAACGTAATATAACCTAACCTAACCCAACCTAACATCTCGGCGGTAATATTTGACAACATACCTGGCGAGTTGGCCTCTGCGTCTCCGTGGAACCTTCATATACATCAATAACGAAATATAACCTAACCTGACCCAACCTAACATCTCGGCGGTAATATTTGAAAACATTCCTGGCGAGTTGGCTTCTCCGTCTCCGTGGGATCTTTTTATACATAAATAACATAATATAACCTAACCTAACCCAACCTAACATCTCGGCGGTAATATTTGAAAACATTCATGGCGAGTTGGCATCTACGTCTCCGTGGGACCTTCATATACATCAATAACGTAATATAACCTAACCTAACCCAACCTAACGTCTCGGCGGTAATATTTGAAAACATTCGTGGCGATTTGGCATCTACGTCTCCGTGGGACCTTCATATACATCAATAACGTAATATAGCCTAACCTAACCCAACCTAACGTCTCGGCGGTAATATTTGAAAACATTCATGGCGATTTGGCATCTACGTCTCCGTGGCACCTTCATATACATCAATAACGTAATATAGCCTAACCTAACCCAACCTAACGTCTCGGCGGTAATATTTGACAACATTCGTGGCGAGTTGGCTTCTCCGTCTCGGTGGGACCTTCATATACATCAATAACGTAATATAGCCTAACCTAACCCAACCTAACATTTCGGCGGTAATATTTGACATCATTCCTGACGAGTTGGCCTCTACGTCTCCGTTTGACCTTCATAAACATCAATAACGTAATATAACGTAACCTAACCCAACCTAACATATCGGCGGTAGTATTTGACAACATTCCTGGCGAGTTGGCTTCTCCGTCTCCGTGGGACATTTATATACATCAATAACGTAATATAACGTAACCTAACCCAACCTATCATCCCGGCGGTAATATTTGAAAACATTCCTGGCGAGTTGGCATCTACGTCTCCGTGGGATCTTCATATACATCAATAACGTAATATAGCCTAACCTAACCCAACCTAACATTCCGGCGGTAATATTTGACAACATTCCTGGCGAGTTGGATTCTCCGTCTCCGTGGGACATTTATATACATCAATAACGTAATATAACCTAACCTAACCCAACCTAACATCTCGGCGGTAATATTTGACAACATACCTGGCGAGTTGGCCTCTGCGTCTCCGTGGAACCTTCATATGCATCAATTACGAAATATAACCTAACCTAACCCAACCTAACGTCTCGGCGGTAATATTTGAAAACATTCATGGCGATTTGGCATCTACGTCTCCGTGGCACCTTCATATACATCAATAACGTAATATAGCCTAACCTAACCCAACCTAACGTCTCGGCGGTAATATTTGACAACATTCGTGGCGAGTTGGCCTCTATGTCTCCGTGGGGCCTTTATATACATCTATAACGTAATATAACCTAACCTAACTCAACCTAACGTCTCGGCGGTAATATTTGAAAACATTCATGGCGATTTGGCATCTACTTCTCCGTGGGACCTTCATATACATCAATAACGTAATATAGCCTAACCTAACCCAACCTAACATTTCGGCGGTAATATTTGACATCATTCCTGACGAGTTGGTCTCTACGTCTCCGTTTGACCTTCATAAACATCAATAACGTAATATAACGTAACCTAACCCAACCTAACATCTCGGCGGTAATATTTGAAAACATACCTGGCGAGTTGGACTCTACGTCTCCGTGGGACCTTTATATACATCAATAAAGTAATATAAACTAACCTGACCCAACCTAACATTTCGGCGGTAATATTTGACAACATTCCTGGCGAGTTGGCTTCTCCGTCTCCGTGGGACATTTATATACATCAATAACGTAATATAACCTAACCTAACCCAACCTAACATCTCGGCGGTAATATTTGACAACATACCTGGCGAGCTGGCCTCTAAGTCTCCGTGGAACCTTCATATACATCAATAACGAAATATAACCTAACCTAACCCAACCTAACACCTCGGCGGTAATATTTGAAAACATTCCTGGCGATTTGGCTTCTCCGTCTCCGTGGGATCTTCTTATACATAAATAACGTAATATTACCTAACCTAACCCAACCTAACATATCGGCGGTAATATTTGACAGCATACCTGGCAAGTTGGCCTCTGCGTCTCCGTGGAACCTTCATTTACATCAACAACGAAATATAACCTAACCTAACGCAACCTAACATCTCGGCGGTAATATTTGAAAACATTCCTGGCGAGTTGGCTTCTCCGTCTCCGTGGGATCTTTTTATACATAAATAACGTAATATAACCTAACCTAACCCAACCTAACATCTCGGCGGTAATATTTGAAAACATACCTGGCGAGTTGGCCTCTACGTCTCCTTGGGACCTTTATATACATCAATAACGTAACATAACCTAACCTAACCCAACCTAACGTCTCGGCGGTAATATTTGAAAATATTCATGGCGATTTGGCATCTACTTCTCCGTGGGACATTTATATACATTTATAACGTAATATAACCTAACCTAACCCAACCTAACATCTCGGCGGTAATATTTGAAAACATACCTGGCGAGTTGGCCTCTACGTCTCCGTGGGACCTTTATATACATCAATAAAGTAATATAACCTAACCTAACCCAACCTAACATCTCGGCGGTAATATTTGAAAACATACTTGGTGAGTTGGGCTCTACGTCTCCGTGGGAACTTTATATACATCAATAACGTAATATAACCTAACCTAACCCAACCTAACGTCTCGGCGCTAATATTTGAAAACATTCATGGCGACTTGGTATCTACGTCTCCGTGGGACCTTCATATACATCAATAACGTAATATAGCCTAACCTAACCCAACCTAACATCTCGGCGGTAATATTTGAAAACATTCATGGCGAGTTGGCTTCTCCGCCTCCGTGGGACATTTATATACATCAATAACGTAATATAACCTAACCTAACCCAACCTAACATCTCGGCGGTAATATTTGAAAACGTTCATGGCGAGTTGGCATCTACGTCTCCGTTGGACCCTCATATACATCAATAACGTAATATAGCCTAACCTAACCCAACCTAACATTTCGGCGGTAATATTTGACAACATTCCTGGCGAGTTGGCTTCTCCGTCTCCGTGGGACATTTATATACATCAATAACGTAATATAACCTAACCTAACCCAACCTAACATCTCGGCGGTAATATTTGACAACATAACTGGCGAGTTGGCCTCTGCGTCTCCGTGGAACCTTCATATACATCAATAACGAAATATAACCTAACCTAACCCAACCTAACATCTCGGCGGTAATATTTGAAAACATTCCTGGCGAGTTGGCTTCTCCGTCTCCGTGGGATCTTTTTATACATAAATAACGTAACATAACCTAACCTAACCCAACCTATCATCTCGGCGGTAATATTTGAAAACATACCTGGCGAGTTGGCCTCTACGTCTCCTTGGGACCTTTATATACATCAATAACGTAATATAACCTAACCTAACCCAACCTAACGTCTCGGCGGTAATATTTGAAAACATTCATGGCGATTTGGCATCTACGTCTCCGTGGGACATTTATATACATCTATAACGTAATATAACCTAACCTAACCGAACCTAACATCTCGGCGGTAATATTTGACAACATACCTGGCGAGCTGGCCTCTGCGTCTCCGTGGAACTTTCATATACATCAATAACGAAATATAACCTAACCTAACCCAACCTAACATCTCGGCGGTAATATTTGAAAACATTCCTGGCGATTTGGCTTCTCCGTCTCCGTGGGATCTTTTTATACATAAATAACGTAATATAACCTAACCTAACCCAACCTAACATCTCGGCGGTAATATTTGACAACATACCTTGCGAGTTGGCCTCTGCGTCTCCGTGAAACCTTCATATACATCAATAACGAAATATAACCTAACCTAACCCAACCTAACATCTCGGCGGTAATATTTGACAACATACCTGGCGAGTTGGCCTCTGCGTCTCCGTGGAACCTTCATATACATCAATAACGAAATATAACCTAACCTAACCCAACCTAACGTCTCGGCGGTAATATTTGAAAACATTCCTGGCGAGTTGGTATCTACGTCTCCGTGGGACCTTCATATACATCAATAACGTAATATAGCCTAACCTAACCCAACCTAACATCTCGGCGGTAATATTTGAAAACATTCATGGCGAGTTGGCTTCTCCGTCTCCGTGGGACCTTTATATACATCTATAACGTAACATAACCTAACCTAACCCAACCTAACATTTCGGCGGTAATATTTGAAAACATACCTGGCGAGTTGGAATCTACGTCTCCGTGGGACCTTTATATACATCAATAAAGTAATATAAACTAACCTAACCCAACCTAACATTTCGGCGGTAATATTAGACAACATTCCTGTCGAGTTGGTTTCTCCGTCTCCGTGGGATCTTTATAGACATCCATAACGTAATATAACCTAACCTAACCGAACCTAACATCTCGGCGGTAATATTTGAAAACATACCTGGCGAGTTGGCCTCTGCGTCTCCGTGGAACCTTCATATACATCAATAACGAAATATAACCTAACCTAACCCAAGCTAACATCTCGGCGGTAATATTTGAAAACATTCCTGGCGAGTTGGCTTCTCCGTCTCCGTGGGATCTTTTTATACATAAATAACGTAATATAACCTAACCTAACCCAACCCAACATCTCGGCGGTAATATTTGAAAACATACCTGGCGAGTTGGCCTCTACGTCTCCTTGGGACCTTTATATACATCAATAACGTAATATAACCTAACCTAACCCAACCTAACGTCTCGGCGGTAATATTTGAAAACATTCATGGCGATTTGGCATCTACGTCTCCGTGGGACCTTCATATACATCAATAACGTAATATAGCCTAACCTAACCCAACCTAACATCTCGGCGGTAATATTTGAAAACATTCATGGCGAGTTGGCTTCTCCGTCTCCGTGGGACATTTATATACATCAATAACGTAATATAACCTAACCTAACCCAACCTAGCATCTCGGCGGTAATATTTGAACACTTTCCTGGCGAGTTGGCCTCGACGTCTCCGTGGGACCTTTATATACATCAATAACGTAATATAACCTAACCTAACCCAACCTAACATCTCGGCGGTAATATTTGAAAACATACCTGGCGAGTTGGCCTCTACGTCTCCGTGGGACCTTTATATACATCAATAAAGTAATATAACCTAACCTAACCCAACCTAACATCTCGGCGGTAATATTTGACAACATAACTGGCGAGTTGGCCTCTGCGTCTCCGTGGAACCTTCATATACATCAATAACGAAATATAACCTAACCTAACCCAACCTAACATCTCGGCGGTAATATTTGAAAACATTCCTGGCGAGTTGGCTTCTCCGTCTCCGTGGGATCTTTTTATACATAAATAACGTAACATAACCTAACCTAACCCAACCTATCATCTCGGCGGTAATATTTGAAAACATACCTGGCGAGTTGGCCTCTACGTCTCCTTGGGACCTTTATATACATCAATAACGTAATATAACCTAACCTAACCCAACCTAACATCTCGGCGGTAATATTTGAAAACATTCATGGCGAGTTGGCTTCTCCGCCTCCGTGGGACATTTATATACATCAATAACGTAATATAACGTAACCTAACCCAACCTATCATCTCGGCGGTAATATTTGAAAACATACCTGGCGAGTTGGCCTCTACGTCTCCTTGGGACCTTTATATACATCAATAACGTAATATAACCTAACCTAACCCAACCTAACGTCTCGGCGGTAATATTTGAAAACATTCATGGCGATTTGGCATCTACGTCTCCGTGGGACATTCATATACATCAATAACGTAATATAGCCTAACCTAACCCAACCTAACATCTCGGCGGTAATATTTGAAAACATACTTGGTGAGTTGGGCTCTACGTCTCCGTGGGAACTTTATATACATCAATAACGTAATATAACCTAACCTAACCCAACCTAACGTCTCGGCGCTAATATTTGAAAACATTCATGGCGACTTGGTATCTACGTCTCCGTGGGACCTTCATATACATCAATAACGTAATATAGCCTAACCTAACCCAACCTAACATCTCGGCGGTAATATTTGAAAACATTCATGGCGAGTTGGCTTCTCCGCCTCCGTGGGACATTTATATACATCAATAACGTAATATAACCTAACCTAACCCAACCTAACATCTCGGCGGTAATATTTGAAAACGTTCATGGCGAGTTGGCATCTACGTCTCCGTTGGACCCTCATATACATCAATAACGTAATATAGCCTAACCTAACCCAACCTAACATTTCGGCGGTAATATTTGACAACATTCCTGGCGAGTTGGCTTCTCCGTCTCCGTGGGACATTTATATACATCAATAACGTAATATAACCTAACCTAACCCAACCTAACATCTCGGCGGTAATATTTGACAACATAACTGGCGAGTTGGCCTCTGCGTCTCCGTGGAACCTTCATATACATCAATAACGAAATATAACCTAACCTAACCCAACCTAACATCTCGGCGGTAATATTTGAAAACATTCCTGGCGAGTTGGCTTCTCCGTCTCCGTGGGATCTTTTTATACATAAATAACGTAACATAACCTAACCTAACCCAACCTATCATCTCGGCGGTAATATTTGAAAACATACCTGGCGAGTTGGCCTCTACGTCTCCTTGGGACCTTTATATACATCAATAACGTAATATAACCTAACCTAACCCAACCTAACGTCTCGGCGGTAATATTTGAAAACATTCATGGCGATTTGGCATCTACGTCTCCGTGGGACATTTATATACATCTATAACGTAATATAACCTAACCTAACCGAACCTAACATCTCGGCGGTAATATTTGACAACATACCTGGCGAGCTGGCCTCTGCGTCTCCGTGGAACTTTCATATACATCAATAACGAAATATAACCTAACCTAACCCAACCTAACATCTCGGCGGTAATATTTGAAAACATTCCTGGCGATTTGGCTTCTCCGTCTCCGTGGGATCTTTTTATACATAAATAACGTAATATAACCTAACCTAACCCAACCTAACATCTCGGCGGTAATATTTGACAACATACCTTGCGAGTTGGCCTCTGCGTCTCCGTGAAACCTTCATATACATCAATAACGAAATATAACCTAACCTAACCCAACCTAACATCTCGGCGGTAATATTTGACAACATACCTGGCGAGTTGGCCTCTGCGTCTCCGTGGAACCTTCATATACATCAATAACGAAATATAACCTAACCTAACCCAACCTAACGTCTCGGCGGTAATATTTGAAAACATTCCTGGCGAGTTGGTATCTACGTCTCCGTGGGACCTTCATATACATCAATAACGTAATATAGCCTAACCTAACCCAACCTAACATCTCGGCGGTAATATTTGAAAACATTCATGGCGAGTTGGCTTCTCCGTCTCCGTGGGACCTTTATATACATCTATAACGTAACATAACCTAACCTAACCCAACCTAACATTTCGGCGGTAATATTTGAAAACATACCTGGCGAGTTGGAATCTACGTCTCCGTGGGACCTTTATATACATCAATAAAGTAATATAAACTAACCTAACCCAACCTAACATTTCGGCGGTAATATTAGACAACATTCCTGTCGAGTTGGTTTCTCCGTCTCCGTGGGATCTTTATAGACATCCATAACGTAATATAACCTAACCTAACCCAACCTAACATCTCGGCGGTAATATTTGAAAACATACCTGGCGAGTTGGCCTCTGCGTCTCCGTGGAACCTTCATATACATCAATAACGAAATATAACCTAACCTAACCCAAGCTAACATCTCGGCGGTAATATTTGAAAACATTCCTGGCGAGTTGGCTTCTCCGTCTCCGTGGGATCTTTTTATACATAAATAACGTAATATAACCTAACCTAACCCAACCCAACATCTCGGCGGTAATATTTGAAAACATACCTGGCGAGTTGGCCTCTACGTCTCCTTGGGACCTTTATATACATCAATAACGTAATATAACCTAACCTAACCCAACCTAACGTCTCGGCGGTAATATTTGAAAACATTCATGGCGATTTGGCATCTACGTCTCCGTGGGACCTTCATATACATCAATAACGTAATATAGCCTAACCTAACCCAACCTAACATCTCGGCGGTAATATTTGAAAACATTCATGGCGAGTTGGCTTCTCCGTCTCCGTGGGACATTTATATACATCAATAACGTAATATAACCTAACCTAACCCAACCTAGCATCTCGGCGGTAATATTTGAACACTTTCCTGGCGAGTTGGCCTCGACGTCTCCGTGGGACCTTTATATACATCAATAACGTAATATAACCTAACCTAACCCAACCTAACATCTCGGCGGTAATATTTGAAAACATACCTGGCGAGTTGGCCTCTACGTCTCCGTGGGACCTTTATATACATCAATAAAGTAATATAACCTAACCTAACCCAACCTAACATCTCGGCGGTAATATTTGAAAACATACTTGGCGAGTTGGGCTCTACGTCTCCGTGGGACCTTTATATACATCAATAACGTAATATAACCTAACCTAACCCAACCTAACGTCTCGGCGCTAATATTTGAAAACATTCATGGCGACTTGGTATCTACGTCTCCGTGGGACCTTCATATACATCAATAACGTAATATAGCCTAACCTAACCCAACCTAACATCTCGGCGGTAATATTTGAAAACATTCATGGCGAGTTGGCTTCTCCGCCTCCGTGGGACATTTATATACATCAATAACGTAATATAACGTAACCTAACCCAACCTATCATCTCGGCGGTAATATTTGAAAACATACCTGGCGAGTTGGCCTCTACGTCTCCTTGGGACCTTTATATACATCAATAACGTAATATAACCTAACCTAACCCAACCTAACGTCTCGGCGGTAATATTTGAAAACATTCATGGCGATTTGGCATCTACGTCTCCGTGGGACATTTATATACATCTATAACGTAATATAACCTAACCTAACCCAACCTAACATCTCGGCGGTAATATTTGACAACATACCTGGCGAGCTGGCCTCTGCGTCTCCGTGGAACCTTCATATACATCAATAACGAAATATAACCTAACCTAACCCAACCTAACATCTCGGCGGTAATATTTGAAAACATTCCTGGCGAGTTGGCTTCTCCGTCTCCGTGGGATCTTTTTATACATAAATAACGTAATATAACCTAACCTAACCCAACCTATCATCTCGGCGGTAATATTTGAAAACATACCTGGCGAGTTGGCCTCTACGTCTCCTTGGGACCTTTATATACATCAATAACGTAATATAACCTAACCTAACCCAACCTAACGTCTCGGCGGTAATATTTGAAAACATTCATGGCGATTTGGCATCTACGTCTCCGTGGGACATTTATATACATCTATAACGTAATATAACCTAACCTAACCCAACCTAACATCTCGGCGGTAATATTTGACAACATACCTGGCGAGCTGGCCTCTAAGTCTCCGTGGAACCTTCATATACATCAATAACGAAATATAACCTAACCTAACCCAACCTAACACCTCGGCGGTAATATTTGAAAACATTCCTGGCGATTTGGCTTCTCCGTCTCCGTGGGATCTTCTTATACATAAATAACGTAATATTACCTAACCTAACCCAACCTAACATATCGGCGGTAATATTTGACAGCATACCTGGCAAGTTGGCCTCTGCGTCTCCGTGGAACCTTCATTTACATCAACAACGAAATATAACCTAACCTAACGCAACCTAACATCTCGGCGGTAATATTTGAAAACATTCCTGGCGAGTTGGCTTCTCCGTCTCCGTGGGATCTTTTTATACATAAATAACGTAATATAACCTAACCTAACCCAACCTAACATCTCGGCGGTAATATTTGAAAACATACCTGGCGAGTTGGCCTCTACGTCTCCTTGGGACCTTTATATACATCAATAACGTAACATAACCTAACCTAACCCAACCTAACGTCTCGGCGGTAATATTTGAAAATATTCATGGCGATTTGGCATCTACTTCTCCGTGGGACATTTATATACATTTATAACGTAATATAACCTAACCTAACCCAACCTAACATCTCGGCGGTAATATTTGAAAACATACCTGGCGAGTTGGCCTCTACGTCTCCGTGGGACCTTTATATACATCAATAAAGTAATATAACCTAACCTAACCCAACCTAACATCTCGGCGGTAATATTTGAAAACATACTTGGTGAGTTGGGCTCTACGTCTCCGTGGGAACTTTATATACATCAATAACGTAATATAACCTAACCTAACCCAACCTAACGTCTCGGCGCTAATATTTGAAAACATTCATGGCGACTTGGTATCTACGTCTCCGTGGGACCTTCATATACATCAATAACGTAATATAGCCTAACCTAACCCAACCTAACATCTCGGCGGTAATATTTGAAAACATTCATGGCGAGTTGGCTTCTCCGCCTCCGTGGGACATTTATATACATCAATAACGTAATATAACCTAACCTAACCCAACCTAACATCTCGGCGGTAATATTTGAAAACGTTCATGGCGAGTTGGCATCTACGTCTCCGTTGGACCCTCATATACATCAATAACGTAATATAGCCTAACCTAACCCAACCTAACATTTCGGCGGTAATATTTGACAACATTCCTGGCGAGTTGGCTTCTCCGTCTCCGTGGGACATTTATATACATCAATAACGTAATATAACCTAACCTAACCCAACCTAACATCTCGGCGGTAATATTTGACAACATAACTGGCGAGTTGGCCTCTGCGTCTCCGTGGAACCTTCATATACATCAATAACGAAATATAACCTAACCTAACCCAACCTAACATCTCGGCGGTAATATTTGAAAACATTCCTGGCGAGTTGGCTTCTCCGTCTCCGTGGGATCTTTTTATACATAAATAACGTAACATAACCTAACCTAACCCAACCTATCATCTCGGCGGTAATATTTGAAAACATACCTGGCGAGTTGGCCTCTACGTCTCCTTGGGACCTTTATATACATCAATAACGTAATATAACCTAACCTAACCCAACCTAACGTCTCGGCGGTAATATTTGAAAACATTCATGGCGATTTGGCATCTACGTCTCCGTGGGACATTTATATACATCTATAACGTAATATAACCTAACCTAACCGAACCTAACATCTCGGCGGTAATATTTGACAACATACCTGGCGAGCTGGCCTCTGCGTCTCCGTGGAACTTTCATATACATCAATAACGAAATATAACCTAACCTAACCCAACCTAACATCTCGGCGGTAATATTTGAAAACATTCCTGGCGATTTGGCTTCTCCGTCTCCGTGGGATCTTTTTATACATAAATAACGTAATATAACCTAACCTAACCCAACCTAACATCTCGGCGGTAATATTTGACAACATACCTTGCGAGTTGGCCTCTGCGTCTCCGTGAAACCTTCATATACATCAATAACGAAATATAACCTAACCTAACCCAACCTAACATCTCGGCGGTAATATTTGACAACATACCTGGCGAGTTGGCCTCTGCGTCTCCGTGGAACCTTCATATACATCAATAACGAAATATAACCTAACCTAACCCAACCTAACGTCTCGGCGGTAATATTTGAAAACATTCCTGGCGAGTTGGTATCTACGTCTCCGTGGGACCTTCATATACATCAATAACGTAATATAGCCTAACCTAACCCAACCTAACATCTCGGCGGTAATATTTGAAAACATTCATGGCGAGTTGGCTTCTCCGTCTCCGTGGGACCTTTATATACATCTATAACGTAACATAACCTAACCTAACCCAACCTAACATTTCGGCGGTAATATTTGAAAACATACCTGGCGAGTTGGAATCTACGTCTCCGTGGGACCTTTATATACATCAATAAAGTAATATAAACTAACCTAACCCAACCTAACATTTCGGCGGTAATATTAGACAACATTCCTGTCGAGTTGGTTTCTCCGTCTCCGTGGGATCTTTATAGACATCCATAACGTAATATAACCTAACCTAACCCAACCTAACATCTCGGCGGTAATATTTGAAAACATACCTGGCGAGTTGGCCTCTGCGTCTCCGTGGAACCTTCATATACATCAATAACGAAATATAACCTAACCTAACCCAAGCTAACATCTCGGCGGTAATATTTGAAAACATTCCTGGCGAGTTGGCTTCTCCGTCTCCGTGGGATCTTTTTATACATAAATAACGTAATATAACCTAACCTAACCCAACCCAACATCTCGGCGGTAATATTTGAAAACATACCTGGCGAGTTGGCCTCTACGTCTCCTTGGGACCTTTATATACATCAATAACGTAATATAACCTAACCTAACCCAACCTAACGTCTCGGCGGTAATATTTGAAAACATTCATGGCGATTTGGCATCTACGTCTCCGTGGGACCTTCATATACATCAATAACGTAATATAGCCTAACCTAACCCAACCTAACATCTCGGCGGTAATATTTGAAAACATTCATGGCGAGTTGGCTTCTCCGTCTCCGTGGGACATTTATATACATCAATAACGTAATATAACCTAACCTAACCCAACCTAGCATCTCGGCGGTAATATTTGAACACTTTCCTGGCGAGTTGGCCTCGACGTCTCCGTGGGACCTTTATATACATCAATAACGTAATATAACCTAACCTAACCCAACCTAACATCTCGGCGGTAATATTTGAAAACATACCTGGCGAGTTGGCCTCTACGTCTCCGTGGGACCTTTATATACATCAATAAAGTAATATAACCTAACCTAACCCAACCTAACATCTCGGCGGTAATATTTGAAAACATACTTGGCGAGTTGGGCTCTACGTCTCCGTGGGACCTTTATATACATCAATAACGTAATATAACCTAACCTAACCCAACCTAACGTCTCGGCGCTAATATTTGAAAACATTCATGGCGACTTGGTATCTACGTCTCCGTGGGACCTTCATATACATCAATAACGTAATATAGCCTAACCTAACCCAACCTAACATCTCGGCGGTAATATTTGAAAACATTCATGGCGAGTTGGCTTCTCCGCCTCCGTGGGACATTTATATACATCAATAACGTAATATAACGTAACCTAACCCAACCTATCATCTCGGCGGTAATATTTGAAAACATACCTGGCGAGTTGGCCTCTACGTCTCCTTGGGACCTTTATATACATCAATAACGTAATATAACCTAACCTAACCCAACCTAACGTCTCGGCGGTAATATTTGAAAACATTCATGGCGATTTGGCATCTACGTCTCCGTGGGACATTTATATACATCTATAACGTAATATAACCTAACCTAACCCAACCTAACATCTCGGCGGTAATATTTGACAACATACCTGGCGAGCTGGCCTCTGCGTCTCCGTGGAACCTTCATATACATCAATAACGAAATATAACCTAACCTAACCCAACCTAACATCTCGGCGGTAATATTTGAAAACATTCCTGGCGAGTTGGCTTCTCCGTCTCCGTGGGATCTTTTTATACATAAATAACGTAATATAACCTAACCTAACCCAACCTATCATCTCGGCGGTAATATTTGAAAACATACCTGGCGAGTTGGCCTCTACGTCTCCTTGGGACCTTTATATACATCAATAACCTAATATAACCTAACCTAACCCAACCTAACGTCTCGGCGGTAATATTTGAAAACATTCATGGCGATTTGGCATCTACGTCTCCGTGGGACATTTATATACATCTATAACGTAATATAACCTAACCTAACCCAACCTAACATCTCGGCGGTAATATTTGACAACATACCTGGCGAGCTGGCCTCTGCGTCTCCGTGGAACCTTCATATACATCAATAACGAAATATAACCTAACCTAACCCAACCTAACATCTCGGCGGTAATATTTGAAAACATTCCTGGCGATTTGGCTTCTCCGTCTCCGTGGGATCTTTTTATACATAAATAACGTAATATAACCTAACCTAACCCAACCTAACATCTCGGCGGTAATATTTGACAACATACCTTGCGAGTTGGCCTCTGCGTCTCCGTGAAACCTTCATATACATCAATAACGAAATATAACCTAACCTAACCCAACCTAACATCTCGGCGGTAATATTTGACAACATACCTGGCGAGTTGGCCTCTGCGTCTCCGTGGAACCTTCATATACATCAATAACGAAATATAACCTAACCTAACCCAACCTAACGTCTCGGCGGTAATATTTGAAAACATTCCTGGCGAGTTGGCCTCTACATCTCCGTGGAACCTTTATATACATCAATAAAGTAATATAACCTAACCTAACCCAACCTAACATCTCGGCGGTAATATTTGAAAACATACTTGGCGAGTTGGGCTCTACGTCTCCGTGGGACCTTTATATACATCAATAACGTAATATAACCTAACCTAACCCTACCTAACGTCTCGGCGGTAATATTTGAAAACATTCATGGCGATTTGGTATCTACGTCTCCGTGGGACCTTCATATACATCAATAACGTAATATAGCCTAACCTAACCCAACCTAACATCTCGGCGGTAATATTTGAAAACATTCATGGCGAGTTGGCTTCTCCGTCTCCGTGGGACCTTTATATACATCTATAACGTAACATAACCTAACCTAACCCAACCTAACATTTCGGCGGTAATATTTGAAAACATACCTGGCGAGTTGGAATCTACGTCTCCGTGGGACCTTTATATACATCAATAAAGTAATATAAACTAACCTAACCCAACCTAACATTTCGGCGGTAATATTAGACAACATTCCTGTCGAGTTGGTTTCTCCGTCTCCGTGGGATCTTTATAGACATCCATAACGTAATATAACCTAACCTAACCCAACCTAACATCTCGGCGGTAATATTTGAAAACATACCTGGCGAGTTGGCCTCTGCGTCTCCGTGGAACCTTCATATACATCAATAACGAAATATAACCTAACCTAACCCAAGCTAACATCTCGGCGGTAATATTTGAAAACATTCCTGGCGAGTTGGCTTCTCCGTCTCCGTGGGACATTTATATACATCAATAACGTAATATAACCTAACCTAACCCAACCTAACATCTCGGCGGTAATATTTGAAAACATTCATGGCGAGTTGGCATCTACGTCTCCGTGGTACATTTATATACGTCAATAACGTAATATAACATAACTTAACCCAACCTAACATTTCGGCGGTTATATTTGACATCATTCCTGGGGAGTTGGCCTCTACGTCTCCGTTTGACCTTCATAAACATCAATAACGTAATATAACGTAACCTAACCCAGCCTATCATCTCGGCGGTAATATTTGACAACATTCCTGGCGAGTTGGCCTCTATGTCTCCGTTGGACCTTTATATACATCTATAACGTAACATAACCTAACCTAACCCAACCTAACATTTCGGCGGTAATATTTGAAAACATACCTGGCGAGTTGGACTCTACGTCTCCGTGGGACCTTTATATACATCAATAAAGTAATATAAACTAACCTAACCCAACCTAACATTTCGGCGGTAATATTAGACAACATTCCTGTCGAGTTGGTTTCTCCGTCTCCGTGGGATCTTTATAGACATCCATAACTTAATATAACCTAACCTAACCCAACCTAACATCTCGGCGGTAATATTTGAAAACATTCATGGCGAGTTGGCATCTACGTCTCCGTGGGACCTTCATATACATCAATAACGTAATATAACCTAACCTAACCCAACCTAACGTCTCGGCGGTAATATTTGAAAACATTCATGGCGAGTTGGCTTCCCGTCTCCGTGGGATCTTTTTATACATAAATAACGTAATATAACCTAACCTAACCCAACCCAACATCTCGGCGGTAATATTTGAAAACATACCTGGCGAGTTGGCCTCTACGTCTCCTTGGGACCTTTATATACATCAATAACGTAATATAACCTAACCTAACCCAACCTAACGTCTCGGCGGTAATATTTGAAAACATTCATGGCGATTTGGCATCTACGTCTCCGTGGGACCTTCATATACATCAATA
This sequence comes from Xylocopa violacea, assembly GCA_963969225.1. Classification (NCBI taxonomy): domain Eukaryota; kingdom Metazoa; phylum Arthropoda; class Insecta; order Hymenoptera; family Apidae; genus Xylocopa; species Xylocopa violacea. The sequence goes on along the minus strand of CAXAJV010000147.1, from coordinate 1,280,253 downwards.
ACGTAATATAGCCTAACCTAACCCAACCTAACATCTCGGCGGTAATATTTGAAAACATTCATGGCGAGTTGGCTTCTCCGTCTCCGTGGGACATTTATATACATCAATAACGTAATATAACCTAACCTAACCCAACCTAACATCTCGGCGGTAATATTTGAAAACCTTCATGGCGAGTTGGCATCTGCGTCTCCGTGGAACCTTCATATACATCAATAACGAAATATAACCTAACCTAACGCAACCTAACATCTCGGCGGTAATATTTGAAAACATTCCTGGTGAGTTGGCTTCTCCGTCTCCGTGGGATCTTTTTATACATAAATAACGTAATATAACCTAACCTAACCCAACCTAACATCTCGGCGGTAATATTTGAAAACATACCTGGCGAGTTGGCCTCTACGTCTCCTTGGGACCTTTATATACATCAGTAACGTAATATAACCTAACCTAACCCAACCTAACGTCTCGGCGGTAATATTTGAAAACATTCATGGCGATTTGGCATCTACGTCTCCGTGGGACCCTCATATACATCAATAACGTAATATAGCCTAACCTAACCCAACCTAACATTTCGGCGGTAATATTTGACAACATTCCTGGCGAGTTGGCTTCTCCGTCTCCGTGGGACATTTATATACATCAATAACGTAATATAACCTAACCTAACCCAACCTAACATCTCGGCGGTAATATTTGACAACATAACTGGCGAGTTGGCCTCTGCGTCTCCGTGGAACCTTCATATACATCAATAACGAAATATAACCTAACCTAACCCAACCTAACATCTCGGCGGTAATATTTGAAAACATTCCTGGCGAGTTGGCTTCTCCGTCTCCGTGGGATCTTTTTATACATAAATAACGTAATATAACCTAACCTAACCCAACCTATCATCTCGGCGGTAATATTTGAAAACATACCTGGCGAGTTGGCCTCTACGTCTCCTTGGGACCTTTATATACATCAATAACGTAATATAACCTAACCTAACCCAACCTAACGTCTCGGCGGTAATATTTGAAAACATTCATGGCGATTTGGCATCTACGTCTCCGTGGGACATTTATATACATCTATAACGTAATATAACCTAACCTAACCCAACCTAACATCTCGGCGGTAATATTTGACAACATACCTGGCGAGCTGGCCTCTGCGTCTCCGTGGAACCTTCATATACATCAATAACGAAATATAACCTAACCTAACCCAACCTAACATCTCGGCGGTAATATTTGAAAACATTCCTGGCGAGTTGGCTTCTCCGTCTCCGTGGGATCTTTTTATACATAAATAACGTAATATAACCTAACCTAACCCAACCTATCATCTCGGCGGTAATATTTGAAAACATACCTGGCGAGTTGGCCTCTACGTCTCCTTGGGACCTTTATATACATCAATAACGTAATATAACCTAACCTAACCCAACCTAACGTCTCGGCGGTAATATTTGAAAACATTCATGGCGATTTGGCATCTACGTCTCCGTGGGACATTTATATACATCTATAACGTAATATAACCTAACCTAACCCAACCTAACATCTCGGCGGTAATATTTGACAACATACCTGGCGAGCTGGCCTCTGCGTCTCCGTGGAACCTTCATATACATCAATAACGAAATATAACCTAACCTAACCCAACCTAACATCTCGGCGGTAATATTTGAAAACATCCCTGGCGATTTGGCTTCTCCGTCTCCGTGGGATCTTTTTATACATAAATAACGTAATATAACCTAACCTAACCCAACCTAACATCTCGGCGGTAATATTTGACAACATACCTTGCGAGTTGGCCTCTGCGTCTCCGTGAAACCTTCATATACATCAATAACGAAATATAACCTAATCTAACCCAACCTAACATCTCGGCGGTAATATTTGACAACATACCTGGCGAGTTGGCCTCTGCGTCTCCGTGGAACCTTCATATACATCAATAACGAAATATAACCTAACCTAACCCAACCTAACGTCTCGGCGGTAATATTTGAAAACATTCCTGGCGAGTTGGCCTCTACATCTCCGTGGAACCTTCATATACATCAATAATGAAATATAACCTAACCTAACCCAACCTAACATCTCGGCGGTAATATTTGAAGACATTCCTGGCGAGTTGGCCTCTACGTCTCCGTGGGACCTTTATATACATCAATAAAGTAATATAACCTAACCTAACCCAACCTAACATTTCGGCGGTAATATTAGACAACATTCCTGTCGAGTTGGTTTCTCCGTCTCCGTGGGATCTTTATAGACATCCATAACGTAATATAACCTAACCTAACCCAACCTAACATCTCGGCGGTAATATTTGAAAACATTCATGGCGAGTTGGCATCTACGTCTCCGTGGGACCTTCATATACATCAATAACGTAATATAACCTAACCTAACCCAACCTAACGTCTCGGCGGTAATATTTGAAAACATTCATGGCGAGTTGGCTTCCCGTCTCCGTGGGATCTTTTTATACATAAATAACGTAATATAACCTAACCTAACCCAACCCAACATCTCGGCGGTAATATTTGAAAACATACCTGGCGAGTTGGCCTCTACGTCTCCTTGGGACCTTTATATACATCAATAACGTAATATAACCTAACCTAACCCAACCTAACGTCTCGGCGGTAATATTTGAAAACATTCATGGCGATTTGGCATCTACGTCTCCGTGGGACCTTCATATACATCAATAACGTAATATAGCCTAACCTAACCCAACCTAACATCTCGGCGGTAATATTTGAAAACATTCATGGCGAGTTGGCTTCTCCGTCTCCGTGGGACATTTATATACATCAATAACGTAATATAACCTAACCTAACCCAACCTAACATCTCGGCGGTAATATTTGAAAACATTCATGGCGAGTTGGCATCTGCGTCTCCGTGGAACCTTCATATACATCAATAACGAAATATAACCTAACCTAACGCAACCTAACATCTCGGCGGTAATATTTGAAAACATTCCTGGCGAGTTGGCTTCTCCGTCTCCGTGGGATCTTTTTATACATAAATAACGTAATATAACCTAACCTAACCCAACCTAACATCTCGGCCGTAATATTTGAAAACATACCTGGCGAGTTGGCCTCTACGTCTCCTTGGGACCTTTATATACATCAATAACGTAATATAACCTAACCTAACCCAACCTAACGTCTCGGTGGTAATATTTGAAAACATTCATGGCGATTTGGCATCTACGTCTCCGTGGGACATTTAAATACATCTATAACGTAATATAACCTAACCTAACCCAACCTAACATCTCGGCGGTAATATTTGAAAACATTCCTGGCGAGTTGGCCTCTACATCTCCGTGGAACCTTCATATACATCAATAATGAAATATAACCTAACCTAACCCAACCTAACATCTCGGCGGTAATATTTGAAGACATTCCTGGCGAGTTGGACTCTACGTCTCCGTTTGACCTTCATAAACATCAATAACGTAATATAACGTAACCTGACCCAGCCTATCATCTCGGCGGTAATATTTGACAACATTCCTGGCGAGTTGGCCTCTATGTCTCCGTGGGACCTTTATATACATCTATAACGTAACATAACCTAACCTAACACAACCTAACATTTCGGCGGTAATATTTGAAAACATACCTGGCGAGTTGGAATCTACGTCTCCGTGGGACCTTTATATACATCAATAAAGTAATATAAACTAACCTAACCCAACCTAACATTTCGGCGGTAATATTAGACAACATTCCTGTCGAGTTGGTTTCTCCGTCTCCGTGGGATCTTTATAGACATCCATAACGTAATATAACCTAACCTAACCCAACCTAACATCTCGGCGGTAATATTTGAAAACATACCTGGCGAGTTGGCCTCTGCGTCTCCGTGGAACCTTCATATACATCAATAACGAAATATAACCTAACCTAACCCAAGCTAACATCTCGGCGGTAATATTTGAAAACATTCCTGGCGAGTTGGCTTCCCGTCTCCGTGGGATCTTTTTATACATAAATAACGTAATATAACCTAACCTAACCCAACCCAACATCTCGGCGGTAATATTTGAAAACATACCTGGCGAGTTGGCCTCTACGTCTCCTTGGGACCTTTATATACATCAATAACGTAATATAACCTAACCTAACCCAACCTAACGTCTCGGCGGTAATATTTGAAAACATTCATGGCGATTTGGCATCTACGTCTCCGTGGGACCTTCATATACATCAATAACGTAATATAGCCTAACCTAACCCAACCTAACATCTCGGCGGTAATATTTGAAAACATTCATGGCGAGTTGGCTTCTCCGTCTCCGTGGACATTTATATACATCAATAACGTAATATAACCTAACCTAACCCAACCTAGCATCTCGGCGGTAATATTTGAAAACTTTCCTGGCGAGTTGGCCTCGACGTCTCCGTGGGACCTTTATATACATCAATAACGTAATATAACCTAACCTAACCCAACCTAACATCTCGGCGGTAATATTTGAAAACATACCTGGCGAGTTGGCCTCTACGTCTCCGTGGGACCTTTATATACATGAATAAAGTAATATAACCTAACCTAACCCAACCTAACATCTCGGCGGTAATATTTGAAAACATACTTGGCGAGTTGGGCTCTACGTCTCAGTGCGACCTTTATATACATCAATAACGTAATATAACCCAACCTAACCCAACCTAACGTCTCGGCGGTAATATTTGAAAACATTCCTGTCGAGTTGGTTTCTCCGTCTCCGTGGGATCTTTATAGACATCCATAACGTAATATAACCTAACCTAACCCAACCTAACATCTCGGCGGTAATATTTGAAAACATACCTGGCGAGTTGGCCTCTGCGTCTCCGTGGAACCTTCATATACATCAATAACGAAATATAACCTAACCTAACCCAAGCTAACATCTCGGCGGTAATATTTGAAAACATTCCTGGCGAGTTGGCTTCCTGTCTCCGTGGGATCTTTTTATACATAAATAACGTAATATAACCTAACCTAACCCAACCCAACATCTCGGCGGTAATATTTGAAAACATACCTGGCGAGTTGGCCTCTACGTCTCCTTGGGTCCTTTATATACATCAATAACGTAATATAACCTAACCTAACCCAACCTAACGTCTCGGCGGTAATATTTGAAAACATTCATGGCGATTTGGCATCTACGTCTCCGTGGGACCTTCATATACATCAATAACGTAATATAGCCTAACCTAACCCAACCTAACATCTCGGCGGTAATATTTGAAAACATTCATGGCGAGTTGGCTTCTCCGTCTCCGTGGACATTTATATACATCAATAACGTAATATAACCTAACCTAACCCAACCTAGCATCTCGGCGGAAATATTTGAAAACATTCATGGCGATTTGGCATCTACGTCTCCGTGGGACCTTCATATACATCAATAACGTAATATAGCCTAACCTAACCCAACCTAACATTTCGGCGGTAATATTTGACATCATTCCTGGCGAGTTGGCTTCTCCGTCTCCGTGGGACATTTATATACATCAATAACGTAATATAACGTAACCTACCCCAACCTATCATCCCGGCGGTAATATTTGATCACATTCCTGGTTTGTGGCCTCTACGTCTCCGCGGGACCTTTATATACATCTATAACGTGATATAACCTAACCTAACCCAACCTAACATCTCGGCGGTAATATTTGAAAACATTCATGGCGAGTTGGCCTCTATGTCTCCGTGGGACCTTTATATACATCAGTAACGTAATATAACCTAACCTAACCCAACCTAACGTCTCGGCGGTAATATTTGAAAACATTCATGGCGATTTGGCATCTACGTCTCCGTGGGACCTTCATATACATCAATAACGTAATATAGCCTAACCTAACCCAACCTAACATCTCGGCGGTAATATTTGAAAACATTCATGGCGATTTGGCATCTACGTCTCCGTGGGACCTTTATATACATCAATAAAGTAATATAAACTAACCTAACCCAACCTAACATTTCGGCGGTAATATTAGACAACATTCCTGTCGAGTTGGTTTCTCCGTCTCCGTGGGATCTTTATAGACATCCATAACGTAATATAACCTAACCTAACCCAACCTAACATCTCGGCGGTAATATTTGAAAACATTCATGGCGAGTTGGCATCTACGTCTCCGTGGGACCTTCATATACATCAATAACGTAATATAGCCTAACCTAACCCAACATAACATTTCGGCGGTAATATTTGACAACATTCCTGGCGAATTGGCTTCTCCGCCTCCGTGGGACATTTATATACATCAATAACGTAATATAACCTAACCTAACCCAACCAAACATCTCGGCGGTAATATTTGACAACATACCTGGCGACTTGGCCTCTGCGTCTCCGTGGCACCTTCATATACATCAATAACGAAATATAACCTAACCTAACCCAAGCTAACATCTCGGCGGTAATATTTGAAAACATTCCTGGCGATTTGGCATCTACGTCTCCGTGGGACCTTCATATACATCAATAACGTAATATAGCCTAACCTAACCCAACCTAACATCTCGGCGGTAATATTTGAAAACATTCATGGCGAGTTGGCTTCTCCGCCGCCGTGGGACATTTATATACATCAATAACGTAATATAACCTAACCTAACCCAAACTAACATCTCGGCGGTAATATTTGACAACATACCTGGCGAGCTGGCCTCTGCGTCTCCGTGGAACCTTCATATACATCAATAACGAAATATAACCTAACCTAACCCAACCTAACATCTCGGCGGTAATATTTGAAAACATTCCTGGCGAGTTGGCCTCGAAGTCTCCGTGGGACCTTTATATACATCAATAACGTAATATAACGTAACCTAACCCAACCTAACATCTCGGCGGTAATATTTGAAAACATTCATGGCGAGTTGGCATCTACGTCTCCGTGGGACCTTCATATACATCAATAACGTAATATAGCCTAACCTAACCCAACATAACATTTCGGCGGTAATATTTGACAACATTCCTGGCGAATTGGCTTCTCCGTCTCCGTGGGACATTTATATATATCCATAACGTAATATAACCTAACCTAACCCAACCAAACATCTCGGCGGTAATATTTGACAACATACCTGGCGAGTTGGCCTCTGCGTCTCCGTGGAACCTTCATATACATCAATAACGAAATATAACCTAACCTAACCCAACCTAACATCTCGGCGGTAATATTTGAAAACATTCATGGCGAGTTGGCCTCTATGTCTCCGTGGGACCTTTATATACATCAATAACGTAATATAGCCTAACCTAACCCAACCTAACATCTCGGCGGTAATATTTGAAAACATTCCTGGCGTGTTGGCCTCGACGTCTCCGTGGGACCTTTATATATATCAATATCGTAATATAACCTAACCTAACCCAATCTAACAACTCGGCGGTAATATTTGAAAACATACCTGGCGAGTTGGCCTCTACGTCTCCGTGGGACCTTTATATACATCAATAAAGTAACATAACCTAACCTAACCCAACCTAACATCTCGGCGGTAATATTTGAAAACATACTTGGCGAGTTGGCCTCTACGTCTCCGTGGGACCTTTATATACATCAGTAACGTAATATAACCTAACCTAACCCAACCTAACGTCTCGGCGGTAATATTTGAAAACATTCATGGCGATTTGGCATCTACGTCTCCGTGGGACCTTCATATACATCAATAACGTAATATAGCCTAACCTAACCCAACCTAACATCTCGGCGGTAATATTTGAAAACATTCATGGCGATTTGGCATCTACGTCTCCGCGGGACCTTTATATACATCTATAACGTGATATAACCTAACCTAACCCAACCTAACATCTCGGCGGTAATATTTGAAAACATTCCTGGCGAGGTGGCCTCTACGTCACCGTGGGACCTTTATAGACATCCATAACGTAATATAAACTAACCTAATCCAACCTAACGTCTCGGCGGTAATATTTGAAAACATTCATGGCGATTTGGCATCTACGTCTCCGTGGGACCTTCATATACATCAGTAACGTAATATAGCCTAACCTAACCCAACCTAACATTTCGGCGGTAATATTTGACATCATTCCTGTCGAGTTGGCCTCTACGTCTCCGTTTGACCTTCATAAACATCAATAACGTAATATAACGTAACCTAACCCAACCTATCATCTCGGCGGTAATATTTGATCACATTCCTGGCTTGTTGGCCTCTACGTCTCCGCGGGACCTTTATATAAATCTATAACGTGATATAACCTAACCTAACCCAACCTAACATCTCGGCGGTAATATTTGAAAACATTCCTGGCGAGGTGGCCTCTACGTCACCGTGGGACCTTTATAGACATCCATAACGTAATATAACCTAACCTAACCCAACCTAACGTCTCGGCGGTAATATTTGAAAACATTCATGGCGATTTGGCATCTACGTCTCCGTGGGACCTTTATATACATCTATAACGTGATATAACCTAACCTAACCCAACCTAACATCTCGGCGGTAATATTTGAAAACATTCATGGCGAGTTGGCCTCTATGTCTCCGTGGGACCTTTATATACATCAGTAACGTAATATAACCTAACCTAACCCAACCTAACGTCTCGGCGGTAATATTTGAAAACATTCATGGCGATTTGGCATCTACGTCTCCGTGGGACCTTCATATACATCAATAACGTAATATAGCCTAACCTAACCCAACATAACATTTCGGCGGTAATATTTGACAACATTCCTGGCGAATTGGCTTCTCCGTCTCCGTGGGACATTTATATACATCAATAACGTAATATAACCTAACCTAACCCAACCAAACATCTCGGCGGTAATATTTGACAACATACCTGGCGAGCTGGCCTCTGCGTCTCCGTGGAACCTTCATATACATCAATAACGAAATATAACCTAACCTAACCCAACCTAACATCTCGGCGGTAATATTTGAAAACATTCCTGGCGATTTGGCTTCTCCGTCTCCGTGGGATCTTTTTATACATAAATAACGTAATATAAACTAACCTAACCCAACCTAACATTTCGGCGGTAATATTTGACAACATTCCTGGCGAGTTGGCTTCTCCGTCTCCGTGGGATATTTATATACATCAATAACGTAATATAACCTAACCTAACCCAACCTAACACCTCGGCGGAAATATTTGAAAACATTCATGGCGATTTGGCATCTACGTCTCCGTGGGACCTTCATATACATCAATAACGTAATATAGCCTAACCTAACCCAACCTAACATTTCGGCGGTAATATTTGACATCATTCCTGGCGAGTTGGCTTCTCCGTCTCCGTGGGACATTTATATACATCAATAACGTAATATAACGTAACCTACCCCAACCTATCATCCCGGCGGTAATATTTGATCACATTCCTGGTTTGTGGCCTCTACGTCTCCGCGGGACCTTTATATACATCTATAACGTGATATAACCTAAACTAACCCAACCTAACATCTCGGCGGTAATATTTGAAAACATTCATGGCGAGTTGGCCTCTATGTCTCCGTGGGACCTTTATATACATCAGTAACGTAATATAACCTAACCTAACCCAACCTAACGTCTCGGCGGTAATATTTGAAAACATTCATGGCGATTTGGCATCTACGTCTCCGTGGGACCTTCATATACATCAATAACGTAATATAGCCTAACCTAACGCAACCTAACATCTCGGCGGTAATATTTGAAAACATTCATGGCGATTTGGCATCTACGTCTCCGTGGGACCTTTATATACATCAATAAAGTAATATAAACTAACCTAACCCAACCTAACATTTCGGCGGTAATATTAGACAACATTCCTGTCGAGTTGGTTTCTCCGTCTCCGTGGGATCTTTATAGACATCCATAACGTAATATAACCTAACCTAACCCAACCTAACATCTCGGCGGTAATATTTGAAAACATTCATGGCGAGTTGGCATCTACGTCTCCGTGGGACCTTCATATACATCAATAACGTAGTATAGCCTAACCTAACCCAACATAACATTTCGGCGGTAATATTTGACAACATTCCTGGCGAATTGGCTTCTCCGTCTCCGTGGGACATTTATATACATCAATAACGTAATATAACCTAACCTAACCCAACCAAACATCTCGGCGGTAATATTTGACAACATACCTGGCGACTTGGCCTCTGCGTCTCCGTGGCACCTTCATATACATCAATAACGAAATATAACCTAACCTAACCCAACCTAACATCTCGGCGGTAATATTTGAAAACATTCCTGGCGATTTGGCATCTACGTCTCCGTGGGACCTTCATATACATCAATAACGTAATATAGCCTAACCTAACCCAACCTAACATCTCGGCGGTAATATTTGAAAACATTCATGGCGAGTTGGCTTCTCCGCCTCCGTGGGACATTTATATACATCAATAACGTAATATAACCTAACCTAACCCAACCTAACATCTCGGCGGTAATATTTGACAACATACCTGGCGAGCTGGCCTCTGCGTCTCCGTGGAACCTTCATATACATCAATAACGAAATATAACCTAACCTAACCCAACCTAACATCTCGGCGGTAATATTTGAAAACATTCCTGGCGAGTTGGCCTCGAAGTCTCCGTGGGACCTTTATATACATCAATAACGTAATATAACGTAACCTAACCCAACCTAACATCTCGGCGGTAATATTTGAAAACATTCATGGCGAGTTGGCATCTACGTCTCCGTGGGACCTTCATATACATCAATAACGTAATATAGCCTAACCTAACCCAACATAACATTTCGGCGGTAATATTTGACAACATTCCTGGCGAATTGGCTTCTCCGTCTCCGTGGGACATTTATATATATCAATAACGTAATATAACCTAACCTAACCCAACCAAACATCTCGGCGGTAATATTTGACAACATACCTGGCGAGTTGGCCTCTGCGTCTCCGTGGAACCTTCATATACATCAATAACGAAATATAACCTAACCTAACCCAACCTAACATCTCGGCGGTAATATTTGAAAACATTCATGGCGAGTTGGCCTCTATGTCTCCGTGGGACCTTTATATACATCAATAACGTAATATAGCCTAACATAACCCAACCTAACATCTCGGCGGTAATATTTGAAAACATTCCTGGCGTGTTGGCCTCGACGTCTCCGTGGGACCTTTATATATATCAATATCGTAATATAACCTAACCTAACCCAATCTAACAACTCGGCGGTAATATTTGAAAACATACCTGGCGAGTTGGCCTCTACGTCTCCGTGGGACCTTTATATACATCAATAAAGTAACATAACCTAACCTAACCCAACCTAACATCTCGGCGGTAATATTTGAAAACATACTTGGCGAGTTGGCCTCTACGTCTCCGTGGGACCTTTATATACATCAGTAACGTAATATAACCTAACCTAACCCAACCTAACGTCTCGGCGGTAATATTTGAAAGCATTCATGGCGATTTGGCATCTACGTCTCCGTGGGACCTTCATATACATCAATAACGTAATATAGCCTAACCTAACCCAACCTAACATCTCGGCGGTAATATTTGAAAACATTCATGGCGATTTGGCATCTACGTCTCCGCGGGACCTTTATATACATCTATAACGTGATATAACCTAACCTAACCCAACCTAACATCTCGGCGGTAATATTTGAAAACATTCCTGGCGAGGTGGCCTCTACGTCACCGTGGGACCTTTATAGACATCCATAACGTAATATAAACTAACCTAATCCAACCTAACGTCTCGGCGGTAATATTTGAAAACATTCATGGCGATTTGGCATCTACGTCTCCGTGGGACCTTCATATACATCAGTAACGTAATATAGCCTAACCTAACCCAACCTAACATTTCGGCGGTAATATTTGACATCATTCCTGTCGAGTTGGCCTCTACGTCTCCGTTTGACCTTCATAAACATCAATAACGTAATATAACGTAACCTAACCCAACCTATCATCTCGGCGGTAATATTTGATCACATTCCTGGCTTGTTGGCCTCTACGTCTCCGCGGGACCTTTATATAAATCTATAACGTGATATAACCTAACCTAACCCAACCTAACATCTCGGCGGTAATATTTGAAAACATTCCTGGCGAGGTGGCCTCTACGTCACCGTGGGACCTTTATAGACATCCATAACGTAATATAACCTAACCTAACCCAACCTAACGTCTCGGCGGTAATATTTGAAAACATTCATGGCGATTTGGCATCTACGTCTCCGTGGGACCTTTATATACATCTATAACGTGATATAACCTAACCTAACCCAACCTAACATCTCGGCGGTAATATTTGAAAACATTCATGGCGAGTTGGCCTCTATGTCTCCGTGGGACCTTTATATACATCAGTAACGTAATATAACCTAACCTAACCCAACCTAACGTCTCGGCGGTAATATTTGAAAACATTCATGGCGATTTGGCATCTACGTCTCCGTGGGACCTTCATATACATCAATAACGTAATATAGCCTAACCTAACCCAACATAACATTTCGGCGGTAATATTTGACAACATTCCTGGCGAATTGGCTTCTCCGTCTCCGTGGGACATTTATATACATCAATAACGTAATATAACCTAACCTAACCCAACCAAACATCTCGGCGGTAATATTTGACAACATAAATGTCGAGCTGGCCTCTGCGTCTCCGTGGAACCTTCATATACATCAATAACGAAATATAACCTAACCTAACCCAACCTAACATCTCGGCGGTAATATTTGAAAACATTCCTGGCGATTTGGCTTCTCCGTCCCCGTGGGATCTTTTTATACATAAATAACGTAATATAAACTAACCTAACCCAACCTAACATTTCGGCGGTAATATTTGACAACATTCCTGGCGAGTTGGCTTCTCCGTCTCCGTGGGATATTTATATACATCAATAACGTAATATAACCTAACCTAACCCAACCTAACATCTCGGCGGAAATATTTGAAAACATTCATGGCGATTTGGCATCTACGTCTCCGTGGGACCTTCATATACATCAATAACGTAATATAGCCTAACCTAACCCAACCTAACATTTCGGCGGTAATATTTGACATCATTCCTGGCGAGTTGGCTTCTCCGTCTCCGTGGGACATTTATATACATCAATAACGTAATATAACGTAACCTACCCCAACCTATCATCCCGGCGGTAATATTTGATCACATTCCTGGTTTGTGGCCTCTACGTCTCCGCGGGACCTTTATATACATCTATAACGTGATATAACCTAACCTAACCCAACCTAACATCTCGGCGGTAATATTTGAAAACATTCATGGCGAGTTGGCCTCTATGTCTCCGTGGGACCTTTATATACATCAGTAACGTAATATAACCTAACCTAACCCAACCTAACGTCTCGGCGGTAATATTTGAAAACATTCATGGCGATTTGGCATCTACGTCTCCGTGGGACCTTCATATACATCAATAACGTAATATAGCCTAACCTAACCCAACCTAACATCTCGGCGGTAATATTTGAAAACATTCATGGCGATTTGGCATCTACGTCTCCGTGGGACCTTTATATACATCAATAAAGTAATATAAACTAACCTAACCCAACCTAACATTTCGGCGGTAATATTAGACAACATTCCTGTCGAGTTGGTTTCTCCGTCTCCGTGGGATCTTTATAGACATCCATAACGTAATATAACCTAACCTAACCCAACCTAACATCTCGGCGGTAATATTTGAAAACATTCCTGGCGATTTGGCATCTACGTCTCCGTGGGACCTTCATATACATCAATAACGTAATATAGCCTAACCTAACCCAACCTAACATCTCGGCGGTAATATTTGAAAACATTCATGGCGAGTTGGCTTCTCCGCCTCCGTGGGACATTTATATACATCAATAACGTAATATAACCTAACCTAACCCAACCTAACATCTCGGCGGTAATATTTGACAACATACCTGGCGAGCTGGCCTCTGCGTCTCCGTGGAACCTTCATATACATCAATAACGAAATATAACCTAACCTAACCCAACCTAACATCTCGGCGGTAATATTTGAAAACATTCCTGGCGAGTTGGCTTCGAAGTCTCCGTGGGACCTTTATATACATCAATAACGTAATATAACGTAACCTAACCCAACCTAACATCTCGGCGGTAATATTTGAAAACATTCATGGCGAGTTGGCATCTACGTCTCCGTGGGACCTTCATATACATCAATAACGTAATATAGCCTAACCTAACCCAACATAACATTTCGGCGGTAATATTTGACAACATTCCTGGCGAATTGGCTTCTCCGTCTCCGTGGGACATTTATATATATCAATAACGTAATATAACCTAACCTAACCCAACCAAACATCTCGGCGGTAATATTTGACAACATACCTGGCGAGTTGGCCTCTGCGTCTCCGTGGAACCTTCATATACATCAATAACGAAATATAACCTAACCTAACCCAACCTAACATCTCGGCGGTAATATTTGAAAACATTCATGGCGAGTTGGCCTCTATGTCTCCGTGGGACCTTTATATACATCAATAACGTAATATAGCCTAACCTAACCCAACCTAACATCTCGGCGGTAATATTTGAAAACATTCCTGGCGTGTTGGCCTCGACGTCTCCGTGGGACCTTTATATATATCAATATCGTAATATAACCTAACCTAAACCAATCTAACAACTCGGCGGTAATATTTGAAAACATACCTGGCGAGTTGGCCTCTACGTCTCCGTGGGACCTTTATATACATCAATAAAGTAACATAACCTAACCTAACCCAACCTAACATCTCGGCGGTAATATTTGAAAACATACTTGGCGAGTTGGCCTCTACGTCTCCGTGGGACCTTTATATACATCAGTAACGTAATATAACCTAACCTAACCCAACCTAACGTCTCGGCGGTATTATTTGAAAACATTCATGGCGATTTGGCATCTACGTCTCCGTGGGACCTTCATATACATCAATAACGTAATGTAGCCTAACCTAACCCAACCTAACATCTCGGCGGTAATATTTGAAAACATTCATGGCGATTTGGCATCTACGTCTCCGCGGGACCTTTATATACATCTATAACGTGATATAACCTAACCTAACCCAACCTAACATCTCGGCGGTAATATTTGAAAACATTCCTGGCGAGGTGGCCTCTACGTCACCGTGGGACCTTTATAGACATCCATAACGTAATATAAACTAACCTAATCCAACCTAACGTCTCGGCGGTAATATTTGAAAACATTCATGGCGATTTGGCATCTACGTCTCCGTGGGACCTTCATATACATCAGTAACGTAATATAGCCTAACCTAACCCAACCTAACATTTCGGCGGTAATATTTGACATCATTCCTGTCGAGTTGGCCTCTACGTCTCCGTTTGACCTTCATAAACATCAATAACGTAATATAACGTAACCTAACCCAACCTATCATCTCGGCGGTAATATTTGATCACATTCCTGGCTTGTTGGCCTCTACGTCTCCGCGGGACCTTTATATAAATCTATAACGTGATATAACCTAACCTAACCCAACCTAACATCTCGGCGGTAATATTTGAAAACATTCCTGGCGAGGTGGCCTCTACGTCACCGTGGGACCTTTATAGACATCCATAACGTAATATAACCTAACCTAACCCAACCTAACGTCTCGGCGGTAATATTTGAAAACATTCATGGCGATTTGGCATCTACGTCTCCGTGGGACCTTTATATACATCTATAACGTGATATAACCTAACCTAACCCAACCTAACATCTCGGCGGTAATATTTGAAAACATTCATGGCGAGTTGGCCTCTATGTCTCCGTGGGACCTTTATATACATCAGTAACGTAATATAACCTAACCTAACCCAACCTAACGTCTCGGCGGTAATATTTGAAAACATTCATGGCGATTTGGCATCTACGTCTCCGTGGGACCTTCATATACATCAATAACGTAATATAGCCTAACCTAACCCAACATAACATTTCGGCGGTAATATTTGACAACATTCCTGGCGAATTGGCTTCTCCGTCTCCGTGGGACATTTATATACATCAATAACGTAATATAACCTAACCTAACCCAACCAAACATCTCGGCGGTAATATTTGACAACATACCTGGCGAGCTGGCCTCTGCGTCTCCGTGGAACCTTCATATACATCAATAACGAAATATAACCTAACCTAACCCAACCTAACATCTCGGCGGTAATATTTGAAAACATTCCTGGCGATTTGGCTTCTCCGTCTCCGTGGGATCTTTTTATACATAAATAACGTAATATAACCTAACCTAACCCAACCTAACATTTCGGCGGTAATATTTGACAACATTCCTGGCGAGTTGGCTTCTCCGTCTCCGTGGGATATTTATATACATCAATAACGTAATATAACCTAACCTAACCCAACCTAACATCTCGGCGGAAATATTTGAAAACATTCATGGCGATTTGGCATCTACGTCTCCGTGGGACCTTCATATACATCAATAACGTAATATAGCCTAACCTAACCCAACCTAACATTTCGGCGGTAATATTTGACATCATTCCTGGCGAGTTGGCTTCTCCGTCTCCGTGGGACATTTATATACATCAATAACGTAATATAACGTAACCTACCCCAACCTATCATCCCGGCGGTAATATTTGATCACATTCCTCGTTTGTGGCCTCTACGTCTCCGCGGGACCTTTATATACATCTATAACGTGATATAACCTAACCTAACCCAACCTAACATCTCGGCGGTAATATTTGAAAACATTCATGGCGAGTTGGCCTCTATGTCTCCGTGGGACCTTTATATACATCAGTAACGTAATATAACCTAACCTAACCCAACCTAACGTCTCGGCGGTAATATTTGAAAACATTCATGGCGATTTGGCATCTACGTCTCCGTGGGACCTTCATATACATCAATAACGTAATATAGCCTAACCTAACCCAACCTAACATCTCGGCGGTAATATTTGAAAACATTCATGGCGATTTGGCATCTACGTCTCCGTGGGACCTTTATATACATCAATAAAGTAATATAAACTAACCTAACCCAACCTAACATTTCGGCGGTAATATTAGACAACATTCCTGTCGAGTTGGTTTCTCCGTCTCCGTGGGATCTTTATAGACATCCATAACGTAATATAACCTAACCTAACCCAACCTAACATCTCGGCGGTAATATTTGAAAACATTCATGGCGAGTTGGCATCTACGTCTCCGTGGGACCTTCATATACATCAATAACGTAATATAGCCTAACCTAACCCAACATAACATTTCGGCGGTAATATTTGACAACATTCCTGGCGAATTGGCTTCTCCGTCTCCGTGGGACATTTATATACATCAATAACGTAATATAACCTAACCTAACCCAACCAAACATCTCGGCGGTAATATTTGACAACATACCTGGCGACTTGGCCTCTGCGTCTCCGTGGCACCTTCATATACATCAATAACGAAATATAACCTAACCTAACCCAACCTAACATCTCGGCGGTAATATTTGAAAACATTCCTGGCGATTTGGCATCTACGTCTCCGTGGGACCTTCATATACATCAATAACGTAATATAGCCTAACCTAACCCAACCTAACATCTCGGCGGTAATATTTGAAAACATTCATGGCGAGTTGGCTTCTCCGCCTCCGTGGGACATTTATATACATCAATAACGTAATATAACCTAACCTAACCCAACCTAACATCTCGGCGGTAATATTTGACAACATACCTGGCGAGCTGGCCTCTGCGTCTCCGTGGAACCTTCATATACATCAATAACGAAATATAACCTAACCTAACCCAACCTAACATCTCGGCGGTAATATTTGAAAACATTCATGGCGAGTTGGCCTCTATGTCTCCGTGGGACCTTTATATACATCAATAACGTAATATAGCCTAACCTAACCCAACCTAACATCTCGGCGGTAATATTTGAAAACATTCCTGGCGTGTTGGCCTCGACGTCTCCGTGGGACCTTTATATATATCAATATCGTAATATAACCTAACCTAAACCAATCTAACAACTCGGCGGTAATATTTGAAAACATACCTGGCGAGTTGGCCTCTACGTCTCCGTGGGACCTTTATATACATCAATAAAGTAACATAACCTCACCTAACCCAACCTAACATCTCGGCGGTAATATTTGAAAACATACTTGGCGAGTTGGCCTCTACGTCTCCGTGGGACCTTTATATACATCAGTAACGTAATATAACCTAACCTAACCCAACCTAACGTCTCGGCGGTAATATTTGAAAACATTCATGGCGATTTGGCATCTACGTCTCCGCGGGACCTTTATATACATCTATAACGTGATATAACCTAACCTAACCCAACCTAACATCTCGGCGGTAATATTTGAAAACATTCCTGGCGAGGTGGCCTCTACGTCACCGTGGGACCTTTATAGACATCCATAACGTAATATAAACTAACCTAATCCAACCTAACGTCTCGGCGGTAATATTTGAAAACATTCATGGCGATTTGGCATCTACGTCTCCGTGGGACCTTCATATACAGCAGTAACGTAATATAGCCTAACCTAACCCAACCTAACATTTCGGCGGTAATATTTGACATCATTCCTGTCGAGTTGGCCTCTACGTCTCCGTTTGACCTTCATAAACATCAATAACGTAATATAACGTAACCTAACCCAACCTATCATCTCGGCGGTAATATTTGATCACATTCCTGGCTTGTTGGCCTCTACGTCTCCGCGGGACCTTTATATAAATCTATAACGTGATATAACCTAACCTAACCCAACCTAACATCTCGGCGGTAATATTTGAAAACATTCCTGGCGAGGTGGCCTCTACGTCACCGTGGGACCTTTATAGACATCCATAACGTAATATAACCTAACCTAACCCAACCTAACGTCTCGGCGGTAATATTTGAAAACATTCATGGCGATTTGGCATCTACGTCTCCGTGGGACCTTTATATACATCTATAACGTGATATAACCTAACCTAACCCAACCTAACATCTCGGCGGTAATATTTGAAAACATTCATGGCGAGTTGGCCTCTATGTCTCCGTGGGACCTTTATATACATCAGTAACGTAATATAACCTAACCTAACCCAACCTAACGTCTCGGCGGTAATATTTGAAAACATTCATGGCGTGTTGGCATCTACGTCTCCGTGGGACCTTCATATACATCAATAACGTAATATAGCCTAACCTAACCCAACATAACATTTCGGCGGTAATATTTGACAACATTCCTGGCGAATTGGCTTCTCCGTCTCCGTGGGACATTTATATACATCAATAACGTAATATAACCTAACCTAACCCAACCAAACATCTCGGCGGTAATATTTGACAACATACCTGGCGACTTGGCCTCTGCGTCTCCGTGGCACCTTCATATACATCAATAACGAAATATAACCTAACCTAACCCAACCTAACATCTCGGCGGTAATATTTGAAAACATTCCTGGCGATTTGGCATCTACGTCTCCGTGGGACCTTCATATACATCAATAACGTAATATAGCCTAACCTAACCCAACCTAACATCTCGGCGGTAATATTTGAAAACATTCATGGCGAGTTGGCTTCTCCGCCTCCGTGGGACATTTATATACATCAATAACGTAATATAACCTAACCTAACCCAACCTAACATCTCGGCGGTAATATTTGACAACATACCTGGCGAGCTGGCCCCTGCGTCTCCGTGGAACCTTCATATACATCAATAACGAAATATAACCTAACCTAACCCAACCTAACATCTCGGCGGTAATATTTGAAAACATTCATGGCGAGTTGGCCTCTATGTCTCCGTGGGACCTTTATATACATCAATAACGTAATATAGCCTAACCTAACCCAACCTAACATCTCGGCGGTAATATTTGAAAACATTCCTGGCGTGTTGGCCTCGACGTCTCCGTGGGACCTTTATATATATCAATATCGTAATATAACCTAACCTAAACCAATCTAACAACTCGGCGGTAATATTTGAAAACATACCTGGCGAGTTGGCCTCTACGTCTCCGTGGGACCTTTATATACATCAATAAAGTAACATAACCTCACCTAACCCAACCTAACATCTCGGCGGTAATATTTGAAAACATACTTGGCGAGTTGGCCTCTACGTCTCCGTGGGACCTTTATATACATCAGTAACGTAATATAACCTAACCTAACCCAACCTAACGTCTCGGCGGTAATATTTGAAAACATTCATGGCGATTTGGCATCTACGTCTCCGCGGGACCTTTATATACATCTATAACGTGATATAACCTAACCTAACCCAACCTAACATCTCGGCGGTAATATTTGAAAACATTCCTGGCGAGGTGGCCTCTACGTCACCGTGGGACCTTTATAGACATCCATAACGTAATATAAACTAACCTAATCCAACCTAACGTCTCGGCGGTAATATTTGAAAACATTCATGGCGATTTGGCATCTACGTCTCCGTGGGACCTTCATATACAGCAGTAACGTAATATAGCCTAACCTAACCCAACCTAACATTTCGGCGGTAATATTTGACATCATTCCTGTCGAGTTGGCCTCTACGTCTCCGTTTGACCTTCATAAACATCAATAACGTAATATAACGTAACCTAACCCAACCTATCATCTCGGCGGTAATATTTGATCACATTCCTGGCTTGTTGGCCTCTACGTCTCCGCGGGACCTTTATATAAATCTATAACGTGATATAACCTAACCTAACCCAACCTAACATCTCGGCGGTAATATTTGAAAACATTCCTGGCGAGGTGGCCTCTACGTCACCGTGGGACCTTTATAGACATCCATAACGTAATATAACCTAACCTAACCCAACCTAACGTCTCGGCGGTAATATTTGAAAACATTCATGGCGATTTGGCATCTACGTCTCCGTGGGACCTTTATATACATCTATAACGTGATATAACCTAACCTAACCCAACCTAACATCTCGGCGGTAATATTTGAAAACATTCATGGCGAGTTGGCCTCTATGTCTCCGTGGGACCTTTATATACATCAGTAACGTAATATAACCTAACCTAACCCAACCTAACGTCTCGGCGGTAATATTTGAAAACATTCATGGCGATTTGGCATCTACGTCTCCGTGGGACCTTCATATACATCAATAACGTAATATAGCCTAACCTAACCCAACATAACATTTCGGCGGTAATATTTGACAACATTCCTGGCGAATTGGCTTCTCCGTCTCCGTGGGACATTTATATACATCAATAACGTAATATAACCTAACCTAACCCAACCAAACATCTCGGCGGTAATATTTGACAACATACCTGGCGAGCTGGCCTCTGCGTCTCCGTGGAACCTTCATATACATCAATAACGAAATATAACCTAACCTAACCCAACCTAACATCTCGGCGGTAATATTTGAAAACATTCCTGGCGATTTGGCATCTACGTCTCCGTGGGACCTTCATATACATCAATAACGTAATATAGCCTAACCTAACCCAACCTAACATCTCGGCGGTAATATTTGAAAACATTCATGGCGAGTTGGCTTCTCCGCCTCCGTGGGACATTTATATACATCAATAACGTAATATAACCTAACCTAACCCAACCTAACATCTCGGCGGTAATATTTGACAACATACCTGGCGAGCTGGCCTCTGCGTCTCCGTGGAACCTTCATATACATCAATAACGAAATATAACCTAACCTAACCCAACCTAACATCTCGGCGGTAATATTTGAAAACATTCATGGCGAGTTGGCCTCTATGTCTCCGTGGGACCTTTATATACATCAATAACGTAATATAGCCTAACCTAACCCAACCTAACATCTCGGCGGTAATATTTGAAAACATTCCTGGCGTGTTGGCCTCGACGTCTCCGTGGGACCTTTATATATATCAATATCGTAATATAACCTAACCTAAACCAATCTAACAACTCGGCGGTAATATTTGAAAACATACCTGGCGAGTTGGCCTCTACGTCTCCGTGGGACCTTTATATACATCAATAAAGTAACATAACCTCACCTAACCCAACCTAACATCTCGGCGGTAATATTTGAAAACATACTTGGCGAGTTGGCCTCTACGTCTCCGTGGGACCTTTATATACATCAGTAACGTAATATAACCTAACCTAACCCAACCTAACGTCTCGGCGGTAATATTTGAAAACATTCATGGCGATTTGGCATCTACGTCTCCGCGGGACCTTTATATACATCTATAACGTGATATAACCTAACCTAACCCAACCTAACATCTCGGCGGTAATATTTGAAAACATTCCTGGCGAGGTGGCCTCTACGTCACCGTGGGACCTTTATAGACATCCATAACGTAATATAAACTAACCTAATCCAACCTAACGTCTCGGCGGTAATATTTGAAAACATTCATGGCGATTTGGCATCTACGTCTCCGTGGGACCTTCATATACAGCAGTAACGTAATATAGCCTAACCTAACCCAACCTAACATTTCGGCGGTAATATTTGACATCATTCCTGTCGAGTTGGCCTCTACGTCTCCGTTTGACCTTCATAAACATCAATAACGTAATATAACGTAACCTAACCCAACCTATCATCTCGGCGGTAATATTTGATCACATTCCTGGCTTGTTGGCCTCTACGTCTCCGCGGGACCTTTATATAAATCTATAACGTGATATAACCTAACCTAACCCAACCTAACATCTCGGCGGTAATATTTGAAAACATTCCTGGCGAGGTGGCCTCTACGTCACCGTGGGACCTTTATAGACATCCATAACGTAATATAACCTAACCTAACCCAACCTAACGTCTCGGCGGTAATATTTGAAAACATTCATGGCGATTTGGCATCTACGTCTCCGTGGGACCTTTATATACATCTATAACGTGATATAACCTAACCTAACCCAACCTAACATCTCGGCGGTAATATTTGAAAACATTCATGGCGAGTTGGCCTCTATGTCTCCGTGGGACCTTTATATACATCAGTAACGTAATATAACCTAACCTAACCCAACCTAACGTCTCGGCGGTAATATTTGAAAACATTCATGGCGATTTGGCATCTACGTCTCCGTGGGACCTTCATATACATCAATAACGCAATATAGCCTAACCTAACCCAACATAACATTTCGGCGGTAATATTTGACAACATTCCTGGCGAATTGGCTTCTCCGTCTCCGTGGGACATTTATATACATCAATAACGTAATATAACCTAACCTAACCCAACCAAACATCTCGGCGGTAATATTTGACAACATACCTGGCGAGCTGGCCTCTGCGTCTCCGTGGAACCTTCATATACATCAATAACGAAATATAACCTAACCTAACCCAACCTAACATCTCGGCGGTAATATTTGAAAACATTCCTGGCGATTTGGCTTCTCCGTCTCCGTGGGATCTTTTTATACATAAATAACGTAATATAACCTAACCTAACCCAACCTAACATTTCGGCGGTAATATTTGACAACATTCCTGGCGAGTTGGCTTCTCCGTCTCCGTGGGATATTTATATACATCAATAACGTAATATAACCTAACCTAACCCAACCTAACATCTCGGCGGAAATATTTGAAAACATTCATGGCGATTTGGCATCTACGTCTCCGTGGGACCTTCATATACATCAATAACGTAATATAGCCTAACCTAACCCAACCTAACATTTCGGCGGTAATATTTGACATCATTCCTGGCGAGTTGGCCGCTCCGTCTCCGTGGGACCTTCATATACATCAATAACGTAATATAGCCTAACCTAACCCAACATAACATTTCGGCGGTAATATTTGACAACATTCCTGGCGAATTGGCTTCTCCGTCTCCGTGGGACATTTATATACATCAATAACGTAATATAACCTAACCTAACCCAACCAAACATCTCGGCGGTAATATTTGACAACATACCTGGCGACTTGGCCTCTGCGTCTCCGTGGCACCTTCATATACATCAATAACGAAATATAACCTAACCTAACCCAACCTAACATCTCGGCGGTAATATTTGAAAACATTCCTGGCGATTTGGCATCTACGTCTCCGTGGGACCTTCATATACATCAATAACGTAATATAGCCTAACCTAACCCAACCTAACATCTCGGCGGTAATATTTGAAAACATTCATGGCGAGTTGGCTTCTCCGCCTCCGTGGGACATTTATATACATCAATAACGTAATATAACCTAACCTAACCCAACCTAACATCTCGGCGGTAATATTTGACAACATACCTGGCGAGCTGGCCTCTGCGTCTCCGTGGAACCTTCATATACATCAATAACGAAATATAACCTAACCTAACCCAACCTAACATCTCGGCGGTAATATTTGAAAACATTCCTGGCGAGTTGGCCTCGAAGTCTCCGTGGGACCTTTATATACATCAATAACGTAATATAACCTAACCTAACCCAACCTAACATCTCGGCGGTAATATTTGACAACATACCTGGCGAGCTGGCCTCTGCGTCTCCGTGGAACCTTCATATACATCAATAACGAAATATAACCTAACCTAACCCAACCTAACATCTCGGCGGTAATATTTGAAAACATTCCTGGCGATTTGGCTTCTCCGTCTCCGTGGGATCTTTTTATACATAAATAACGTAATATAACCTAACCTAACCCAACCTAACATCTCGGCGGTAATATTTGAAAACATTCATGGCGAGTTGGCCTCTATGTCTCCGTGGGACCTTTATATACATCAATAACGTAATATAGCCTAACCTAACCCAACCTAACATCTCGGCGGTAATATTTGAAAACATTCCTGGCGTGTTGGCCTCGACGTCTCCGTGGGACCTTTATATACATCAATAAAGTAATATAACCTAACCTAACCCAACATAACATCTCGGCGGTAATATTTGAAAACATACTTGGCGAGTTGGCCTCTACGTCTCCGTGGGACCTTTATATACATCAGTAACGTAATATAACCTAACCTAACCCAACCTAACGTCTCGGCGGTAATATTTGAAAACATTCATGGCGATTTGGCATCTACGTCTCCGTGGGACCTTCATATACATCAATAACGTAATATAGCCTAACCTAACCCAACCTAACATCTCGGCGGTAATATTTGAAAACATTCATGGCGATTTGGCATCTACGTCTCCGTGGGACCTTCATATACATCAATAACGTAATATAGCCTAACCTAACCCAACCTAACATTTCGGCGGTAATATTTGACAACATACCTGGCGAGTTGGCCTCTGCGTCTCCGTGGAACCTTCATATACATCCATAACGAAATATAACTTAACCTAACCCAACCTAACATCTCGGCGGTAATATTTGAAAACATTCCTGGCGAGTTGGCTTCTCCGTCACCGTGGGTCCTTTATATACATCAATAACGTAATATAACCTAACCTAACCCAACCTAACGTCTCGGCGGTAATATTTGAAAACATTCATGGCGATTTGGCATCTACGTCTCCGTGGGACCTTCATATACATCAATAACGTAATATAACCTAACCTAACCCAACCTAACGTCTCGGCGGTAATATTTGAAAACATTCATGGCGATTTGGCATCTACGTCTCCGTGTGACCTTCATATACATCAATAACGTAATATAGCCTAACCTAACCCAACCTAACGTCTCGGCGGTAATATTTGAAAACATTCCTGGCGAGTTGGCCTCTACGTCTCCGTCGGACCTTTATATACATCAATAAAGTAATATAACCTAACCTAACTCAGCCTATCATCTCGGCGGTAATATTTGACAACATTCCTGGCGAGTTGGCCTCTATGTCTCCGTGGGACCTTGATATACATCTATAACGTACTATAACCTAACCTAACCGAACCTAACATCTCGGCGGTAATATTTGAAAACATTCCTGGCGAGTTGGCCTCTACGTCTCCGTGGGACCTTTATATACATCAATAACGTAATATAACCTAACCTAACCCAACCTAACATCTCGGCGGTAATATTTGAAAACATTCCTGGCGATTTGGCTTCTCCGTCTCCGTGGGATCTTTTTATACATAAATAACGTAATATAACCTAACCTAACCCAACCTAACATCTCGGCGGTAATATTTGAAAACATTCATGGCGAGTTGGCCTCTATGTCTCCGTGGGACCTTTATATACATCAATAACGTAATATAGCCTAACCTAACCCAACCTAACATCTCGGCGGTAATATTTGAAAACATTCCTGGCGTGTTGGCCTCGACGTCTCCGTGGGACCTTTATATACATCAATAAAGTAATATAACCTAACCTAACCCAACATAACATCTCGGCGGTAATATTTGAAAACATACTTGGCGAGTTGGCCTCTACGTCTCCGTGGGACCTTTATATACATCAGTAACGTAATATAACCTAACCTAACCCAACCTAACGTCTCGGCGGTAATATTTGAAAACATTCATGGCGATTTGGCATCTACGTCTCCGTGGGACCTTCATATACATCAATAACGTAATATAGCCTAACCTAACCCAACCTAACATCTCGGCGGTAATATTTGAAAACATTCATGGCGATTTGGCATCTACGTCTCCGTGGGACCTTCATATACATCAATAACGTAATATAGCCTAACCTAACCCAACCTAACATTTCGGCGGTAATATTTGACAACATACCTGGCGAGTTGGCCTCTGCGTCTCCGTGGAACCTTCATATACATCCATAACGAAATATAACTTAACCTAACCCAACCTACAATCTCGGCGGTAATATTTGAAAACATTCCTGGCGAGTTGGCTTCTCCGTCACCGTGGGACCTTTATATACATCAATAACGTAATATAACCTAACCTAACCCAACCTAACGTCTCGGCGGTAATATTTGAAAACATTCATGGCGATTTGGCATCTACGTCTCCGTGGGACCTTCATATACATCAATAACGTAATATAACCTAACCTAACCCAACCTAACGTCTCGGCGGTAATATTTGAAAACATTCATGGCGATTTGGCATCTACGTCTCCGTGTGACCTTCATATACATCAATAACGTAATATAGCCTAACCTAACCCAACCTAACATCTCGGCGGTAATATTTGAAAACATTCCTGGCGAGTTGGCCTCTACGTCTCCGTCGGACCTTTATATACATCAATAAAGTAATATAACCTAACCTAACCCAGCCTATCATCTCGGCGGTAATATTTGACAACATTCCTGGCGAGTTGGCCTCTATGTCTCCGTGGGACCTTGATATACATCTATAACGTACTATAACCTAACCTAACCGAACCTAACATCTCGGCGGTAATATTTGAAAACATTCCTGGCGAGTTGGCCTCTACGTCTCCGTGGGACCTTTATATACATCAATAACGTAATATAACCTAACCTAACCCATCCTAACGTCTCGGCGGTAATATTTGACAACATTCCTGGCGAGTTGACCTCTATGTCTCCGTGGGACCTTTATATACATCTATAACGTAATATAACCTAACCTAACCCAACCTAACATCTCGGCGGTAATATTTGAAAACATACCTGGCGGTTTGGCCTCTACGTCTCCGTGGGACCTTTATATACATCTATAACGTGATATAACCTAACCTAACCCAACCTAACATCTCGGCGGTAATATTTGAAAACATTCATGGCGAGTTGGCCTCTATGTCTCCGTGGGACCTTTATATACATCAGTAACGTAATATAACCTAACCTAACCCAACCTAACGTCTCGGCGGTAATATTTGAAAACATTCATGGCGATTTGGCATCTACGTCTCCGTGGGACCTTCATATACATCAATAACGTAATATAGCCTAACCTAACCCAACATAACATTTCGGCGGTAATATTTGACAACATTCCTGGCGAATTGGCTTCTCCGTCTCCGTGGGACATTTATATACATCAATAACGTAATATAACCTAACCTAACCCAACCAAACATCTCGGCGGTAATATTTGACAACATACCTGGCGAGCTGGCCTCTGCGTCTCCGTGGAACCTTCATATACATCAATAACGAAATATAACCTAACCTAACCCAACCTAACATCTCGGCGGTAATATTTGAAAACATTCCTGGCGATTTGGCTTCTCCGTCTCCGTGGGATCTTTTTATACATAAATAACGTAATATAACCTAACCTAACCCAACCTAACATTTCGGCGGTAATATTTGACAACATTCCTGGCGAGTTGGCTTCTCCGTCTCCGTGGGATATTTATATACATCAATAACGTAATATAACCCAACCTAACCCAACCTAACATCTCGGCGGAAATATTTGAAAACATTCATGGCGATTTGGCATCTACGTCTCCGTGGGACCTTCATATACATCAATAACGTAATATAGCCTAACCTAACCCAACCTAACATTTCGGCGGTAATATTTGACAACATACCTGGCGAGTTGGCCTCTGCGTCTCCGTGGAACCTTCATATACATCCATAACGAAATATAACTTAACGTAACCCAACCTAACATCTCGGCGGTAATATTTGAAAACATTCCTGGCGAGTTGGCATCTACGTCTCCGTGGGACCTTCATATACATCAATAACGTAATATAGCCTAACCTAACCCAACCTAACCTTTCGGCGGTAATATTTGACAACATTCCTGGCGAGTTGGCTTCTCCGTCTCCGTGGGACATTTATATACATCAATAACGTAATATAACCTAACCTAACCCAACCTAACATCTCGGCGGTAATATTTGACAACATACCTGGCGAGTTGGCCTCTACGTTTCCGTGGAACCTTCATATACATCAATAATGAAATATAACCTAACCTAACCCAACCTAACATCTCGGCGGTAATATTTGAAAACATTCCTGGCGAGTTGGCTTCTCCGTCACCGTGGGACCTTTATATACATCAATAACGTAATATAACCTAACCTAACCCAACCTAACGTCTCGGCGGTAATATTTGAAAACATTCATGGCGATTTGGCATCTACGTCTCCGTGGGACCTTCATATATATCAATAACGTAATATAACCTAACCTAACCCAACCTAACGTCTCGGCGGTAATATTTGAAAACATTCATGGCGATTTGGCATCTACGTCTCCGTGTGACCTTCATATACATCAATAACGTAATATAGCCTAACCTAACCCAACCTAACATCTCGGCAGTAATATTTGAAAACATTCCTGGCGAGTTGGCCTCTACGTCTCCGTCGGACCTTTATATACATCAATAAAGTAATATAACCTAACCTAACCCAGCCTATCATCTCGGCGGTAATATTTGACAACATTCCTGGCGAGTTGGCCTCTATGTCTCCGTGGGACCTTGATATACATCTATAACGTACTATAACCTAACCTAACCGAACCTAACATCTCGGCGGTAATATTTGAAAACATTCCTGGCGAGTTGGCCTCTACGTCTCCGTGGGACCTTTATATACATCAATAACGTAATATAACCTAACCTAACCCATCCTAACGTCTCGGCGGTAATATTTGACAACATTCCTGGCGAGTTGACCTCTATGTCTCCGTGGGACCTTTATATACATCTATAACGTAATATAACCTAACCTAACCCAACCTAACATCTCGGCGGTAATATTTGAAAACATACCTGGCGATTTGGCCTCTACGTCTCCGTGGGACCTTTATATACATCTATAACGTGATATAACCTAACCTAACCCAACCTAACATCTCGGCGGTAATATTTGAAAACATTCATGGCGAGTTGGCCTCTATGTCTCCGTGGGACCTTTATATACATCAGTAACGTAATATAACCTAACCTAACCCAACCTAACGTCTCGGCGGTAATATTTGACAACATTCCTGGCGAATTGGCTTCTCCGTCTCCGTGGGACATTTATATACATCAATAACGTAATATAACCTAACCTAACCCAACCAAACATCTCGGCGGTAATATTTGACAACATACCTGGCGAGCTGGCCTCGGCGTCTCCGTGGAACCTTCATATACATCAATAACGAAATATAACCTAACCTAACCCAACCTAACATCTCGGCGGTAATATTTGAAAACATTCCTGGCGATTTGGCTTCTCCGTCTCCGTGGGATCTTTTTATACATAAATAACGTAATATAACCTAACCTAACCCAACCTAACATTTCGGCGGTAATATTTGACAACATTCCTGGCGAGTTGGCTTCTCCGTCTCCGTGGGATATTTATATACATCAATAACGTAATATAACCTAACCTAACCCAACCTAACATCTCGGCGGAAATATTTGAAAACATTCATGGCGATTTGGCATCTACGTCTCCGTGGGACCTTCATATACATCAATAACGTAATATAGCCTAACCTAACCCAACCTAACATTTCGTCGGTAATATTTGACATCATTCCTGGCGAGTTGGCTTCTCCGTCTCCGTGGGACATTTATATACATCAATAACGTAATATAACGTAACCTACCCCAACCTATCATCCCGGCGGTAATATTTGATCACATTCCTGGTTTGTGGCCTCTACGTCTCCGCGGGACCTTTATATACATCTATAACGTGATATAACCTAACCTAACCCAACCTAACATCTCGGCGGTAATATTTGACAACATTCCTGGCGAGTTGGCTTCTCCGTCTCCGTGGGATATTTATATACATCAATAACGTAATATAACCTAACCTAACCCAACCTAACATCTCGGCGGAAATATTTGAAAACATTCATGGCGATTTGGCATCTACGTCTCCGTGGGACCTTCATATACATCAATAACGTAATATAGCCTAACCTAACCCAACCTAACATTTCGGCGGTAATATTTGACATCATTCCTGGCGAGTTGGCTTCTCCGTCTCCGTGGGACATTTATATACATCAATAACGTAATATAACGTAACCTACCCCAACCTATCATCCCGGCGGTAATATTTGATCACATTCCTGGTTTGTGGCCTCTACGTCTCCGCGGGACCTTTATATACATCTATAACGTGATATAACCTAACCTAACCCAACCTAACATCTCGGCGGTAATATTTGAAAACATTCATGGCGAGTTGGCCTCTATGTCTCCGTGGGACCTTTATATACATCAGTAACGTAATATAGCCTAACCTAACCCAACCTAACGTCTCGGCGGTAATATTTGACAACATACCTGGCGAGCTGGCCTCTGCGTCTCCGTGGAACCTTCATATACATCAATAACGAAATATAACCTAACCTAACCCAACCTAACATCTCGGCGGTAATATTTGAAAACATTCCTGGCGATTTGGCTTCTCCGTCTCCGTGGGATCTTTTTATACATAAATAACGTAATATAACCTAACCTAACCCAACCTAACATTTCGGCGGTAATATTTGACAACATTCCTGGCGAGTTGGCTTCTCCGTCTCCGTGGGATATTTATATACATCAATAACGTAATATAACCTAACCTAACCCAACCTAACATCTCGGCGGAAATATTTGAAAACATTCATGGCGATTTGGCATCTACGTCTCCGTGGGACCTTCATATACATCAATAACGTAATATAGCCTAACCTAACCCAACCTAACATTTCGGCGGTAATATTTGACAACATACCTGGCGAGTTGGCCTCTGCGTCTCCGTGGAACCTTCATATACATCCATAACGAAATATAACTTAACCTAACCCAACCTAACATCTCGGCGGTAATATTTGAAAACATTCCTGGCGAGTTGGCATCTACGTCTCCGTGGGACCTTCATATACATCAATAACGTAATATAGCCTAACCTAACCCAACCTAACCTTTCGGCGGTAATATTTGACAACATTCCTGGCGAGTTGGCTTCTCCGTCTCCGTGGGACATTTATATACATCAATAACGTAATATAACCTAACCTAACCCAACCTAACATCTCGGCGGTAATATTTGACAACATACCTGGCGAGTTGGCCTCTACGTTTCCGTGGAACCTTCATATACATCAATAACGTAATATAGCCTAACCTAACCCAACCTAACATCTCGGCAGTAATATTTGAAAACATTCCTGGCGAGTTGGCCTCTACGTCTCCGTCGGACCTTTATATACATCAATAACGAAATATAACCTAACCTAACCCAACCTAACATCTCGGCGGAAATATTTGAAAACATTCATGGCGATTTGGCATCTACGTCTCCGTGGGACCTTCATATACATCAATAACGTAATATAGCCTAACCTAACCCAACCTAACATTTCGGCGGTAATATTTGACATCATTCCTGGCGAGTTGGCTTCTCCGTCTCCGTGGGACATTTATATACATCAATAACGTAATATAACGTAACCTACCCCAACCTATCATCCCGGCGGTAATATTTGATCACATTCCTGGTTTGTGGCCTCTACGTCTCCGCGGGACCTTTATATACATCTATAACGTGATATAACCTAACCTAACCCAACCTAACATCTCGGCGGTAATATTTGAAAACATTCATGGCGAGTTGGCCTCTATGTCTCCGTGGGACCTTTATATACATCAGTAACGTAATATAACCTAACCTAACCCAACCTAACGTCTCGGCGGTAATATTTGAAAACATTCATGGCGATTTGGCATCTACGTCTCCGTGGGACCTTCATATACATCAATAACGTAATATAGCCTAACCTAACCCAACCTAACATCTCGGCGGTAATATTTGAAAACATTCATGGCGATTTGGCATCTACGTCTCCGTGGGACCTTTATATACATCAATAAAGTAATATAAACTAACCTAACCCAACCTAACATTTCGGCGGTAATATTAGACAACATTCCTGTCGAGTTGGTTTCTCCGTCTCCGTGGGATCTTTATAGACATCCATAACGTAATATAACCTAACCTAACCCAACCTAACATCTCGGCGGTAATATTTGAAAACATTCATGGCGAGTTGGCATCTACGTCTCCGTGGGACCTTCATATACATCAATAACGTAATATAGCCTAACCTAACCCAACATAACATTTCGGCGGTAATATTTGACAACATTCCTGGCGAATTGGCTTCTCCGTCTCCGTGGGACATTTATATACATCAATAACGTAATATAACCTAACCTAACCCAACCAAACATCTCGGCGGTAATATTTGACAACATACCTGGCGAGTTGGCCTCTGCGTCTCCGTGGCACCTTCATATACATCAATAACGAAATATAACCTAACCTAACCCAACCTAACATCTCGGCGGTAATATTTGAAAACATTCCTGGCGATTTGGCATCTACGTCTCCGTGGGACCTTCATATACATCAATAACGTAATATAGCCTAACCTAACCCAACCTAACGTCTCGGCGGTAATATTTGAAAACATTCATGGCGATTTGGCATCTACGTCTCCGTGTGACCTTCATATACATCAATAATATAATATAGCCTAACCTAACCCAACCTAACATCTCGGCGGTAATATTTAACAACATTCCTGGCGAGTTGGCTTTTCCGTCTCCATGGGACATTTATATACATCAATAACGTAATATAACGTAACCTAACCCAACCTATCATCCCGGCGGTAATATTTGATCACATTCCTGGTTTCTGGCCTCTACGTCTCCGCGGGACCTTTATATACATCTATAACGTGATATAACCTAACCTAACCCAACCTAACATCTCGGCGGTAATATTTGAAAACATTCATGGCGAGTTGGCCTCTATGTCTCCGTGGGACCTTTATATACATCAGTAACGTAATATAACCTAACCTAACCCAACCTAACGTCTCGGTGGTAATATTTGAAAACATTCATGGCGATTTGGCATCTACGTCTCCGTGGGACCTTCATATACATCAATAACGTAATATAGCCTAACCTAACCCAACCTAACATCTCGGCGGTAATATTTGAAAACATTCCTGGCGAGTTGGCCTCGACGTCTCCGTGGGACCTTTATATACATCAATAACGTAATATAACCTAACCTAACCCAACCTAACATCTCGGCGGTAATATTTGACAACATACATGGCGAGCTGGCCTCTGCGTCTCCGTGGAACCTTCATATACATCAATAACGAAATATAACCTAACCTAACCCAACCTAACATCTCGGCGGTAATATTTGAAAACATTCCTGGCGATTTGGCTTCTCCGTCTCCGTGGGATCTTTTTATACATAAATAACGTAATATAACCTAACCTAACCCAACCTAACATCTCGGCGGTAATATTTGAAAACATTCATGGCGAGTTGGCCTCTATGTCTCCGTGGGACCTTTATATACATCAATAACGTAATATAGCCTAACCTAACCCAACCTAACATCTCGGCGGTAATATTTGAAAACATTCCTGGCGTGTTGGCCTCGACGTCTCCGTGGGACCTTTATATACATCAATAAAGTAATATAACCTAACCTAACCCAACCTAACATCTCGGCGGTAATATTTGAAAACATAGTTGGCGAGTTGGCCTCTACGTCTCCGTGGGACCTTTATATACATCAGTAACGTAATATAACCTAACCTAACCCAACCTAACGTCTCGGCGGTAATATTTGAAAACATTCATGGCGATTTGGCATCTACGTCTCCGTGGGACCTTCATATACATCAATAACGTAATATAGCCTAACCTAACCCAACCTAACATCTCGGCGGTAATATTTGAAAACATTCATGGCGATTTGGCATCTACGTCTCCGTGGGACCTTCATATACATCAATAACGTAATATAGCCTAACCTAACCCAACCTAACATTTCGGCGGTAATATTTGACAACATACCTGGCGAGTTGGCCTCTGCGTCTCCGTGGAACCTTCATATACATCCATAACGAAATATAACTTAACCCAACCCAACCTAACATCTCGGCGGTAATATTTGAAAACATTCCTGGCGAGTTGGCATCTACGTCTCCGTGGGACCTTCATATACATCAATAACGTAATATAGCCTAACCTAACCCAACCTAACCTTTCGGCGGTAATATTTGACAACATTCCTGGCGAGTTGGCTTCTCCGTCTCCGTGGGACATTTATATACATCAATAACGTAATATAACCTAACCTAACCCAACCTAACATCTCGGCGGTAATATTTGACAACATACCTGGCGAGTTGGCCTCTACGTTTCCGTGGAACCTTCATATACATCAATAATGAAATATAACCTAACCTAACCCAACCTAACATCTCGGCGGTAATATTTGAAAACATTCCTGGCGAGTTGGCTTCTCCGTCACCGTGGGACCTTTATATACATCAATAACGTAATATAACCTAACCTAACCCAACCTAACGTCTCGGCGGTAATATTTGAAAACATTCATGGCGATTTGGCATCTACTTCTCCGTGGGACCTTCATATACATCAATAACGTAATATAACCTAACCTAACCCAACCTAACGTCTCGGCGGTAATATTTGAAAACATTCATGGCGATTTGGCATCTACGTCTCCGTGGGACCTTCATATACATCAATAACGTAATATAGCCTAACCTAACCCACCTTACATTTCGGCGGTAATATTTGACATCATTCCTGTCGAGTTGGCCTCTACGTCTCCGTTTGACCTTCATAAACATCAATAACGTAATATAACGTAACCTAACCCAACCTATCATCTCGGCGGTAATATTTGATCACATTCCTGGCTTGTTGGCCTCTACGTCTCCGCGGGACCTTTATATAAATCTATAACGTAATATAACGTAACCTAACCCAACCTATCATCTCGGCGGTAATATTTGATCACATTCCTGGCTTGTTGGCCTCTACGTCTCCGCGGGACCTTTATATACATCAATAACGTAATATAACCTAACCTAACCCAACCTAACGTCTCGGCGGTAATATTTGAAAACATTCATGGCGATTTGGCATCTACGTCTCCGTGTGACCTTCATATACATCAATAATATAATATAGCCTAACCTAACCCAACCTAACATCTCGGCGGTAATATTTAACAACATTCCTGGCGAGTTGGCTTTTCCGTCTCCATGGGACATTTATATACATCAATAACGTAATATAACGTAACCTAACCCAACCTATCATCCCGGCGGTAGTATTTGATCACATTCCTGGTTTGTGGCCTCTACGTCTCCGCGGGACCTTTATATACATCTATAACGTGAAATAACCTAACCTAACCCAACCTAACATTCCGGCGGTAATATTTGACAACATTCCTGGCGAGTTGGATTCTCCGTCTCCGTGGGACATTTATATACATCAATAACGTAATTTAACCTAACCTAACCCAACCTAACGTCTCGGCGGTAATATTTGGCAACATACCTGGCGAGTTGGCCTCTACGTCTCCGTTTGACCTTCATAAACATCAATAACGTAATATTACGTAACCTAACCCAGCCTATCATCTCGGCGGTAATATTTGACAACATTCCTGGCGAGTTGGCCTCTATGTCTCCGTGGGACCTTTATATACATCTATAACGTAATATAACCTAACCTAACCCAACCTAACATCTCGGCGGTAATATCTGAAAACATTCCTGGCGAGTTGGCCTCGACGTCTCCGTGGGACCTTTATATACATCAATAACGTAATATAACCTAACCTAACCCAACCTAACATCTCGGCGGTAATATTTGACAACATACCTGGCGAGTTGGCCTCTACGTTTCCGTGGAACCTTCATATACATCAATAATGAAATATAACCTAACCTAACCCAACCTAACATCTCGGCGGTAATATTTGAAAACATTCCTGGCGAGTTGGCTTCTCCGTCACCGTGGGACCTTTATATACATCAATAACGTAATATAACCTAACCTAACCCAACCTAACGTCTCGGCGGTAATATTTGAAAACATTCATGGCGATTTGGCATCTACTTCTCCGTGGGACCTTCATATACATCAATAACGTAATATAACCTAACCTAACCCAACCTAACGTCTCGGCGGTAATATTTGAAAACATTCATGGCGATTTGGCATCTACGTCTCCGTGGGACCTTCATATACATCAATAAAGTAATATAAACTAACCTAACCCAACCTAACATTTCGGCGGTAATATTAGACAACATTCCTGTCGAGTTGGTTTCTCCGTCTCCGTGGGATCTTTATAGACATCCATAACGTAATATAACCTAACCTAACCCAACCTAACATCTCGGCGGTAATATTTGAAAACATTCATGGCGATTTGGCATCTACGTCTCCGTGGGACCTTCATATACATCAATAACGTAATATAGCCTAACCTAACCCAACCTAACCTTTCGGCGGTAATATTTGACAACATTCCTGGCGAGTTGGCTTCTCCGTCTCCGTGGGACATTTATATACATCAATAACGTAATATAACCTAACCTAACCCAACCTAACATCTCGGCGGTAATATTTGACAACATACCTGGCGAGTTGGCCTCTACGTTTCCGTGGAACCTTCATATACATCAATAATGAAATATAACCTAACCTAACCCAACCTAACATCTCGGCGGTAATATTTGAAAACATTCCTGGCGAGTTGGCTTCTCCGTCACCGTGGGACCTTTATATACATCAATAACGTAATATAACCTAACCTAACCCAACCTAACGTCTCGGCGGTAATATTTGAAAACATTCATGGCGATTTGGCATCTACTTCTCCGTGGGACCTTCATATACATCAATAACGTAATATAACCTAACCTAACCCAACCTAACGTCTCGGCGGTAATATTTGAAAACATTCATGGCGATTTGGCATCTACGTCTCCGTGGGACCTTCATATACATCAATAACGTAATATAGCCTAACCTAACCCACCTTACATTTCGGCGGTAATATTTGACATCATTCCTGTCGAGTTGGCCTCTACGTCTCCGTTTGACCTTCATAAACATCAATAACGTAATATAACGTAACCTAACCCAACCTATCATCTCGGCGGTAATATTTGATCACATTCCTGGCTTGTTGGCCTCTACGTCTCCGCGGGACCTTTATATAAATCTATAACGTAATATAACGTAACCTAACCCAACCTATCATCTCGGCGGTAATATTTGATCACATTCCTGGCTTGTTGGCCTCTACGTCTCCGCGGGACCTTTATATACATCAATAACGTAATATAACCTAACCTAACCCAACCTAACGTCTCGGCGGTAATATTTGAAAACATTCATGGCGATTTGGCATCTACGTCTCCGTGTGACCTTCATATACATCAATAATATAATATAGCCTAACCTAACCCAACCTAACATCTCGGCGGTAATATTTAACAACATTCCTGGCGAGTTGGCTTTTCCGTCTCCATGGGACATTTATATACATCAATAACGTAATATAACGTAACCTAACCCAACCTATCATCCCGGCGGTAGTATTTGATCACATTCCTGGTTTGTGGCCTCTACGTCTCCGCGGGACCTTTATATACATCTATAACGTGAAATAACCTAACCTAACCCAACCTAACATTCCGGCGGTAATATTTGACAACATTCCTGGCGAGTTGGATTCTCCGTCTCCGTGGGACATTTATATACATCAATAACGTAATTTAACCTAACCTAACCCAACCTAACGTCTCGGCGGTAATATTTGGCAACATACCTGGCGAGTTGGCCTCTACGTCTCCGTTTGACCTTCATAAACATCAATAACGTAATATTACGTAACCTAACCCAGCCTATCATCTCGGCGGTAATATTTGACAACATTCCTGGCGAGTTGGCCTCTATGTCTCCGTGGGACCTTTATATACATCTATAACGTAATATAACCTAACCTAACCCAACCTAACATCTCGGCGGTAATATCTGAAAACATTCCTGGCGAGTTGGCCTCGACGTCTCCGTGGGACCTTTATATACATCAATAACGTAATATAACCTAACCTAACCCAACCTAACATCTCGGCGGTAATATTTGACAACATACCTGGCGAGTTGGCCTCTACGTTTCCGTGGAACCTTCATATACATCAATAATGAAATATAACCTAACCTAACCCAACCTAACATCTCGGCGGTAATATTTGAAAACATTCCTGGCGAGTTGGCTTCTCCGTCACCGTGGGACCTTTATATACATCAATAACGTAATATAACCTAACCTAACCCAACCTAACGTCTCGGCGGTAATATTTGAAAACATTCATGGCGATTTGGCATCTACTTCTCCGTGGGACCTTCATATACATCAATAACGTAATATAACCTAACCTAACCCAACCTAACGTCTCGGCGGTAATATTTGAAAACATTCATGGCGATTTGGCATCTACGTCTCCGTGGGACCTTCATATACATCAATAACGTAATATAGCCTAACCTAACCCACCTTACATTTCGGCGGTAATATTTGACATCATTCCTGTCGAGTTGGCCTCTACGTCTCCGTTTGACCTTCATAAACATCAATAACGTAATATAACGTAACCTAACCCAACCTATCATCTCGGCGGTAATATTTGATCACATTCCTGGCTTGTTGGCCTCTACGTCTCCGCGGGACCTTTATATAAATCTATAACGTAATATAACGTAACCTAACCCAACCTATCATCTCGGCGGTAATATTTGATCACATTCCTGGCTTGTTGGCCTCTACGTCTCCGCGGGACCTTTATATACATCAATAACGTAATATAACCTAACCTAACCCAACCTAACGTCTCGGCGGTAATATTTGAAAACATTCATGGCGATTTGGCATCTACGTCTCCGTGTGACCTTCATATACATCAATAATATAATATAGCCTAACCTAACCCAACCTAACATCTCGGCGGTAATATTTAACAACATTCCTGGCGAGTTGGCTTTTCCGTCTCCATGGGACGTTTATATACATCAATAACGTAATATAACGTAACCTAACCCAACCTATCATCCCGGCGGTAGTATTTGATCACATTCCTGGTTTGTGGCCTCTACGTCTCCGCGGGACCTTTATATACATCTATAACGTGAAATAACCTAACCTAACCCAACCTAACATTCCGGCGGTAATATTTGACAACATTCCTGGCGAGTTGGATTCTCCGTCTCCGTGGGACATTTATATACATCAATAACGTAATTTAACCTAACCTAACCCAACCTAACGTCTCGGCGGTAATATTTGGCAACATACCTGGCGAGTTGGCCTCTACGTCTCCGTTTGACCTTCATAAACATCAATAACGTAATATTACGTAACCTAACCCAGCCTATCATCTCGGCGGTAATATTTGACAACATTCCTGGCGAGTTGGCCTCTATGTCTCCGTGGGACCTTTATATACATCTATAACGTAATATAACCTAACCTAACCCAACCTAACATCTCGGCGGTAATATTTGAAAACATACCTGGCGATTTGGCCTCTACGTCTCCGTGGGACCTTTATATACATCTATAACGTAATATAACCTAACCTAACACAACCTAACATCTCGGCGGTAATATCTGAAAACATTCCTGGCGAGTTGGCCTCGACGTCTCCGTGGGACCTTTATATACATCAATAACGTAATATAACCTAACCTAACCCAACCTAACATCTCGGCGGTAATATTTGACAACATACCTGGCGAGTTGGCCTCTACGTTTCCGTGGAACCTTCATATACATCAATAATGAAATATAACCTAACCTAACCCAACCTAACATCTCGGCGGTAATATTTGAAAACATTCCTGGCGAGTTGGCTTCTCCGTCACCGTGGGACCTTTATATACATCAATAACGTAATATAACCTAACCTAACCCAACCTAACGTCTCGGCGGTAATATTTGAAAACATTCATGGCGATTTGGCATCTACTTCTCCGTGGGACCTTCATATACATCAATAACGTAATATAACCTAACCTAACCCAACCTAACGTCTCGGCGGTAATATTTGAAAACATTCATGGCGATTTGGCATCTACGTCTCCGTGGGACCTTCATATACATCAATAACGTAATATAGCCTAACCTAACCCAACCTAACATTTCGGCGGTAATATTTGACATCATTCCTGTCGAGTTGGCCTCTACGTCTCCGTTTGACCTTCATAAACATCAATAACGTAATATAACGTAACCTAACCCAACCTATCATCTCGGCGGTAATATTTGATCACATTCCTGGCTTGTTGGCCTCTACGTCTCCGCGGGACCTTTATATAAATCTATAACGTAATATAACGTAACCTAACCCAACCTATCATCTCGGCGGTAATATTTGATCACATTCCTGGCTTGTTGGCCTCTACGTCTCCGCGGGACCTTTATATACATCAATAACGTAATATAACCTAACCTAACCCAACCTAACGTCTCGGCGGTAATATTTGAAAACATTCATGGCGATTTGGCATCTACGTCTCCGTGTGACCTTCATATACATCAATAATATAATATAGCCTAACCTAACCCAACCTAACATCTCGGCGGTAATATTTAACAACATTCCTGGCGAGGTGGCTTTTCCGTCTCCATGGGACATTTATATACATCAATAACGTAATATAACGTAACCTAACCCAACCTATCATCCCGGCGGTAGTATTTGATCACATTCCTGGTTTGTGGCCTCTACGTCTCCGCGGGACCTTTATATACATCTATAACGTGAAATAACCTAACCTAACCCAACCTAACATTCCGGCGGTAATATTTGACAACATTCCTGGCGAGTTGGATTCTCCGTCTCCGTGGGACATTTATATACATCAATAACGTAATTTAACCTAACCTAACCCAACCTAACGTCTCGGCGGTAATATTTGGCAACATACCTGGCGAGTTGGCCTCTACGTCTCCGTTTGACCTTCATAAACATCAATAACGTAATATTACGTAACCTAACCCAGCCTATCATCTCGGCGGTAATATTTGACAACATTCCTGGCGAGTTGGCCTCTATGTCTCCGTGGGACCTTTATATACATCTATAACGTAATATAACCTAACCTAACCCAACCTAACATCTCGGCGGTAATATTTGAAAACATACCTGGCGATTTGGCCTCTACGTCTCCGTGGGACCTTTATATACATCTATAACGTAATATAACCTAACCTAACACAACCTAACATCTCGGCGGTAATATCTGAAAACATTCCTGGCGAGTTGGCCTCGACGTCTCCGTGGGACCTTTATATACATCAATAACGTAATATAACCTAACATAACCCAACCTAACATCTCGGCGGTAATATTTGACAACATACCTGGCGAGTTGGCCTCTACGTCTCCGTGGGACCTTTATATACATCAATAAAGTAATATAACCTAACCTAACCCAACCTAACATTCCGGCGGTAATATTTGACAACATTCCTGGCGAGTTGGATTCTCCGTCACCGTGGGACCTTTATATACATCAATAACGTAATATAACCTAACCTAACCCAACCTAACGTCTCGGCGGTAATATTTGAAAACATTCATGGCGATTTGGCATCTACTTCTCCGTGGGACCTTCATATACATCAATAACGTAATATAACCTAACCTAACCCAACCTAACGTCTCGGCGGTAATATTTGAAAACATTCATGGCGATTTGGCATCTACGTCTCCG
Source organism: Xylocopa violacea (assembly GCA_963969225.1). Lineage (NCBI taxonomy): Eukaryota > Metazoa > Arthropoda > Insecta > Hymenoptera > Apidae > Xylocopa > Xylocopa violacea. Next base: position 1,237,677 of record CAXAJV010000147.1, on the reverse strand, counting down.
TGGGACCTTCATATACATCAATAACGTAATATAGCCTAACCTAACCCAACCTAACATTTCGGCGGTAATATTTGACATCATTCCTGTCGAGTTGGCCTCTACGTCTCCGTTTGACCTTCATAAACATCAATAACGTAATATAACGTAACCTAACCCAACCTATCATCTCGGCGGTAATATTTGAAAACATTCATGGCGATTTGGCATCTACGTATCCGTGGGACCTTCATATACATCAATAACGTAATATAGCCTAACCTAACCCAACCTAACATTTCGGCGGTAATATTTGACATCATTCCTGTCGAGTTGGCCTCTACGTCTCCGTTTGACCTTCATAAACATCAATAACGTAATATAACGTAACCTAACCCAACCTATCATCTCGGCGGTAATATTTGATCACATTCCTGGCTTGTTGGCCTCTACGTCTCCGCGGGACCTTTATATAAATCTATAACGTAATATAACGTAACCTAACCCAACCTATCATCTCGGCGGTAATATTTGATCACATTCCTGGCTTGTTGGCCTCTACGTCTCCGCGGGACCTTTATATACATCAATAACGTAATATAACCTAACCTAACCCAACCTAACGTCTCGGCGGTAATATTTGAAAACATTCATGGCGATTTGGCATCTACGTCTCCGTGTGACCTTCATATACATCAATAATATAATATAGCCTAACCTAACCCAACCTAACATCTCGGCGGTAATATTTAACAACATTCCTGGCGAGTTGGCTTTTCCGTCTCCATGGGACATTTATATACATCAATAACGTAATATAACGTAACCTAACCCAACCTATCATCCCGGCGGTAGTATTTGATCACATTCCTGGTTTGTGGCCTCTACGTCTCCGCGGGACCTTTATATACATCTATAACGTGAAATAACCTAACCTAACCCAACCTAACATTCCGGCGGTAATATTTGACAACATTCCTGGCGAGTTGGATTCTCCGTCTCCGTGGGACATTTATATACATCAATAACGTAATTTAACCTAACCTAACCCAACCTAACGTCTCGGCGGTAATATTTGGCAACATACCTGGCGAGTTGGCCTCTACGTCTCCGTTTGACCTTCATAAACATCAATAACGTAATATTACGTAACCTAACCCAGCCTATCATCTCGGCGGTAATATTTGACAACATTCCTGGCGAGTTGGCCTCTATGTCTCCGTGGGACCTTTATATACATCTATAACGTAATATAACCTAACCTAACCCAACCTAACATCTCGGCGGTAATATTTGAAAACATACCTGGCGATTTGGCCTCTACGTCTCCGTGGGACCTTTATATACATCTATAACGTAATATAACCTAACCTAACACAACCTAACATCTCGGCGGTAATATCTGAAAACATTCCTGGCGAGTTGGCCTCGACGTCTCCGTGGGACCTTTATATACATCAATAACGTAATATAACCTAACCTAACCCAACCTAACATCTCGGCGGTAATATTTGACAACATACCTGGCGAGTTGGCCTCTACGTCTCCGTGGGACCTTTATATACATCAATAAAGTAATATAACCTAACCTAACCCAACCTAACATTCCGGCGGTAATATTTGACAACATTCCTGGCGAGTTGGATTCTCCGTCACCGTGGGACCTTTATATACATCAATAACGTAATATAACCTAACCTAACCCAACCTAACGTCTCGGCGGTAATATTTGAAAACATTCATGGCGATTTGGCATCTACTTCTCCGTGGGACCTTCATATACATCAATAACGTAATATAACCTAACCTAACCCAACCTAACGTCTCGGCGGTAATATTTGAAAACATTCATGGCGATTTGGCATCTACGTCTCCGTGGGACCTTCATATACATCAATAACGTAATATAGCCTAACCTAACCCAACCTAACATTTCGGCGGTAATATTTGACATCATTCCTGTCGAGTTGGCCTCTACGTCTCCGTTTGACCTTCATAAACATCAATAACGTAATATAACGTAACCTAACCCAACCTATCATCTCGGCGGTAATATTTGAAAACATTCATGGCGATTTGGCATCTACGTCTCCGTGGGACCTTCATATACATCAATAACGTAATATAGCCTAACCTAACCCAACCTAACATTTCGGCGGTAATATTTGACATCATTCCTGTCGAGTTGGCCTCTACGTCTCCGTTTGACCTTCATAAACATCAATAACGTAATATAACGTAACCTAACCCAACCTATCATCTCGGCGGTAATATTTGATCACATTCCTGGCTTGTTGGCCTCTACGTCTCCGCGGGACCTTTATATAAATCTATAACGTAATATAACGTAACCTAACCCAACCTATCATCTCGGCGGTAATATTTGATCACATTCCTGGCTTGTTGGCCTCTACGTCTCCGCGGGACCTTTATATACATCAATAACGTAATATAACCTAACCTAACCCAACCTAACGTCTCGGCGGTAATATTTGAAAACATTCATGGCGATTTGGCATCTACGTCTCCGTGTGACCTTCATATACATCAATAATATAATATAGCCTAACCTAACCCAACCTAACATCTCGGCGGTAATATTTAACAACATTCCTGGCGAGTTGGCTTTTCCGTCTCCATGGGACATTTATATACATCAATAACGTAATATAACGTAACCTAACCCAACCTATCATCCCGGCGGTAGTATTTGATCACATTCCTGGTTTGTGGCCTCTACGTCTCCGCGGGACCTTTATATACATCTATAACGTGAAATAACCTAACCTAACCCAACCTAACATTCCGGCGGTAATATTTGACAACATTCCTGGCGAGTTGGATTCTCCGTCTCCGTGGGACATTTATATACATCAATAACGTAATTTAACCTAACCTAACCCAACCTAACGTCTCGGCGGTAATATTTGGCAACATACCTGGCGAGTTGGCCTCTACGTCTCCGTTTGACCTTCATAAACATCAATAACGTAATATTACGTAACCTAACCCAGCCTATCATCTCGGCGGTAATATTTGACAACATTCCTGGCGAGTTGGCCTCTATGTCTCCGTGGGACCTTTATATACATCTATAACGTAATATAACCTAACCTAACCCAACCTAACATCTCGGCGGTAATATTTGAAAACATACCTGGCGATTTGGCCTCTACGTCTCCGTGGGACCTTTATATACATCTATAACGTAATATAACCTAACCTAACACAACCTAACATCTCGGCGGTAATATCTGAAAACATTCCTGGCGAGTTGGCCTCGACGTCTCCGTGGGACCTTTATATACATCAATAACGTAATATAACCTAACCTAACCCAACCTAACATCTCGGCGGTAATATTTGACAACATACCTGGCGAGTTGGCCTCTACGTTTCCGTGGAACCTTCATATACATCAATAATGAAATATAACCTAACCTAACCCAACCTAACATCTCGGCGGTAATATTTGAAAACATTCCTGGCGAGTTGGCTTCTCCGTCACCGTGGGACCTTTATATACATCAATAACGTAATATAACCTAACCTAACCCAACCTAACGTCTCGGCGGTAATATTTGAAAACATTCATGGCGATTTGGCATCAACTTCTCCGTGGGACCTTCATATACATCAATAACGTAATATAACCTAACCTAACCCAACCTAACGTCTCGGCGGTAATATTTGAAAACATTCATGGCGATTTGGCATCTACGTCTCCGTGGGACCTTCATATACATCAATAACGTAATATAGCCTAACCTAACCCAACCTAACATTTCGGCGGTAATATTTGACATCATTCCTGTCGAGTTGGCCTCTACGTCTCCGTTTGACCTTCATAAACATCAATAACGTAATATAACGTAACCTAACCCAACCTATCATCTCGGCGGTAATATTTGATCACATTCCTGGCTTGTTGGCCTCTACGTCTCCGCGGGACCTTTATATAAATCTATAACGTAATATAACGTAACCTAACCCAACCTATCATCTCGGCGGTAATATTTGATCACATTCCTGGCCTGTTGGCCTCTACGTCTCCGCGGGACCTTTATATACATCAATAACGTAATATAACCTAACCTAACCCAACCTAACGTCTCGGCGGTAATATTTGAAAACATTCATGGCGATTTGGCATCTACGTCTCCGTGTGACCTTCATATACATCAATAATATAATATAGCCTAACCTAACCCAACCTAACATCTCGGCGGTAATATTTAACAACATTCCTGGCGAGTTGGCTTTTCCGTCTCCATGGGACATTTATATACATCAATAACGTAATATAACGTAACCTAACCCAACCTATCATCCCGGCGGTAGTATTTGATCACATTCCTGGTTTGTGGCCTCTACGTCTCCGCGGGACCTTTATATACATCTATAACGTGAAATAACCTAACCTAACCCAACCTAACATTCCGGCGGTAATATTTGACAACATTCCTGGCGAGTTGGATTCTCCGTCTCCGTGGGACATTTATATACATCAATAACGTAATTTAACCTAACCTAACCCAACCTAACGTCTCGGCGGTAATATTTGAAAACATTCATGGCGATTTGGCATCTACGTCTCCGTGGGACCTTCATATACATCAATAACGTAATATAGCCTAACCTAACCCAACCTAACATTTCGGCGGTAATATTTGACATCATTCCTGTCGAGTTGGCCTCTACGTCTCCGTTTGACCTTCATAAACATCAATAACGTAATATAACGTAACCTAACCCAACCTATCATCTCGGCGGTAATATTTGATCACATTCCTGGCTTGTTGGCCTCTACGTCTCCGCGGGACCTTTATATAAATCTATAACGTAATATAACGTAACCTAACCCAACCTATCATCTCGGCGGTAATATTTGATCACATTCCTGGCTTGTTGGCCTCTACGTCTCCGCGGGACCTTTATATACATCAATAACGTAATATAACCTAACCTAACCCAACCTAACGTCTCGGCGGTAATATTTGAAAACATTCATGGCGATTTGGCATCTACGTCTCCGTGTGACCTTCATATACATCAATAATATAATATAGCCTAACCTAACCCAACCTAACATCTCGGCGGTAATATTTAACAACATTCCTGGCGAGTTGGCTTTTCCGTCTCCATGGGACATTTATATACATCAATAACGTAATATAACGTAACCTAACCCAACCTATCATCCCGGCGGTAGTATTTGATCACATTCCTGGTTTGTGGCCTCTACGTCTCCGCGGGACCTTTATATACATCTATAACGTGAAATAACCTAACCTAACCCAACCTAACATTCCGGCGGTAATATTTGACAACATTCCTGGCGAGTTGGATTCTCCGTCTCCGTGGGACATTTATATACATCAATAACGTAATTTAACCTAACCTAACCCAACCTAACGTCTCGGCGGTAATATTTGGCAACATACCTGGCGAGTTGGCCTCTACGTCTCCGTTTGACCTTCATAAACATCAATAACGTAATATTACGTAACCTAACCCAGCCTATCATCTCGGCGGTAATATTTGACAACATTCCTGGCGAGTTGGCCTCTATGTCTCCGTGGGACCTTTATATACATCTATAACGTAATATAACCTAACCTAACCCAACCTAACATCTCGGCGGTAATATTTGAAAACATACCTGGCGATTTGGCCTCTACGTCTCCGTGGGACCTTTATATACATCTATAACGTAATATAACCTAACCTAACACAACCTAACATCTCGGCGGTAATATCTGAAAACATTCCTGGCGAGTTGGCCTCGACGTCTCCGTGGGACCTTTATATACATCAATAACGTAATATAACCTAACCTAACCCAACCTAACATCTCGGCGGTAATATTTGACAACATACCTGGCGAGTTGGCCTCTACGTTTCCGTGGAACCTTCATATACATCAATAATGAAATATAACCTAACCTAACCCAACCTAACATCTCGGCGGTAATATTTGAAAACATTCCTGGCGAGTTGGCTTCTCCGTCACCGTGGGACCTTTATATACATCAATAACGTAATATAACCTAACCTAACCCAACCTAACGTCTCGGCGGTAATATTTGAAAACATTCATGGCGATTTGGCATCTACTTCTCCGTGGGACCTTCATATACATCAATAACGTAATATAACCTAACCTAACCCAACCTAACGTCTCGGCGGTAATATTTGAAAACATTCATGGCGATTTGGCATCTACGTCTCCGTGGGACCTTCATATACATCAATAACGTAATATAGCCTAACCTAACCCAACCTAACATTTCGGCGGTAATATTTGACATCATTCCTGTCGAGTTGGCCTCTACGTCTCCGTTTGACCTTCATAAACATCAATAACGTAATATAACGTAACCTAACCCAACCTATCATCTCGGCGGTAATATTTGATCACATTCCTGGCTTGTTGGCCTCTACGTCTCCGCGGGACCTTTATATAAATCTATAACGTAATATAACGTAACCTAAACCAACCTATCATCTCGGCGGTAATATTTGATCACATTCCTGGCTTGTTGGCCTCTACGTCTCCGCGGGACCTTTATATACATCAATAACGTAATATAACCTAACCTAACCCAACCTAACGTCTCGGCGGTAATATTTGAAAACATTCATGGCGATTTGGCATCTACGTCTCCGTGTGACCTTCATATACATCAATAATATAATATAGCCTAACCTAACCCAACCTAACATCTCGGCGGTAATATTTAACAACATTCCTGGCGAGTTGGCTTTTCCGTCTCCATGGGACATTTATATACATCAATAACGTAATATAACGTAACCTAACCCAACCTATCATCCCGGCGGTAGTATTTGATCACATTCCTGGTTTGTGGCCTCTACGTCTCCGCGGGACCTTTATATACATCTATAACGTGAAATAACCTAACCTAACCCAACCTAACATTCCGGCGGTAATATTTGACAACATTCCTGGCGAGTTGGATTCTCCGTCTCCGTGGGACATTTATATACATCAATAACGTAATTTAACCTAACCTAACCCAACCTAACGTCTCGGCGGTAATATTTGGCAACATACCTGGCGAGTTGGCCTCTACGTCTCCGTTTGACCTTCATAAACATCAATAACGTAATATTACGTAACCTAACCCAGCCTATCATCTCGGCGGTAATATTTGACAACATTCCTGGCGAGTTGGCCTCTATGTCTCCGTGGGACCTTTATATACATCTATAACGTAATATAACCTAACCTAACCCAACCTAACATCTCGGCGGTAATATTTGAAAACATACCTGGCGATTTGGCCTCTACGTCTCCGTGGGACCTTTATATACATCTATAACGTAATATAACCTAACCTAACACAACCTAACATCTCGGCGGTAATATCTGAAAACATTCCTGGCGAGTTGGCCTCGACGTCTCCGTGGGACCTTTATATACATCAATAACGTAATATAACCTAACCTAACCCAACCTAACATCTCGGCGGTAATATTTGACAACATACCTGGCGAGTTGGCCTCTACGTCTCCGTGGGACCTTTATATACATCAATAAAGTAATATAACCTAACCTAACCCAACCTAACATTCCGGCGGTAATATTTGACAACATTCCTGGCGAGTTGGATTCTCCGTCACCGTGGGACCTTTATATACATCAATAACGTAATATAACCTAACCTAACCCAACCTAACGTCTCGGCGGTAATATTTGAAAACATTCATGGCGATTTGGCATCTACTTCTCCGTGGGACCTTCATATACATCAATAACGTAATATAACCTAAACTAACCCAACCTAACGTCTCGGCGGTAATATTTGAAAACATTCATGGCGATTTGGCATCTACGTCTCCGTGGGACCTTCATATACATCAATAACGTAATATAGCCTAACCTAACCCAACCTAACATTTCGGCGGTAATATTTGACATCATTCCTGTCGAGTTGGCCTCTACGTCTCCGTTTGACCTTCATAAACATCAATAACGTAATATAACGTAACCTAACCCAACCTATCATCTCGGCGGTAATATTTGAAAACATTCATGGCGATTTGGCATCTACGTCTCCGTGGGACCTTCATATACATCAATAACGTAATATAGCCTAACCTAACCCAACCTAACATTTCGGCGGTAATATTTGACATCATTCCTGTCGAGTTGGCCTCTACGTCTCCGTTTGACCTTCATAAACATCAATAACGTAATATAACGTAACCTAACCCAACCTATCATCTCGGCGGTAATATTTGATCACATTCCTGGCTTGTTGGCCTCTACGTCTCCGCGGGACCTTTATATAAATCTATAACGTAATATAACGTAACCTAACCCAACCTATCATCTCGGCGGTAATATTTGATCACATTCCTGGCTTGTTGGCCTCTACGTCTCCGCGGGACCTTTATATACATCAATAACGTAATATAACCTAACCTAACCCAACCTAACGTCTCGGCGGTAATATTTGAAAACATTCATGGCGATTTGGCATCTACGTCTCCGTGTGACCTTCATATACATCAATAATATAATATAGCCTAACCTAACCCAACCTAACATCTCGGCGGTAATATTTAACAACATTCCTGGCGAGTTGGCTTTTCCGTCTCCATGGGACATTTATATACATCAATAACGTAATATAACGTAACCTAACCCAACCTATCATCCCGGCGGTAGTATTTGATCACATTCCTGGTTTGTGGCCTCTACGTCTCCGCGGGACCTTTATATACATCTATAACGTGAAATAACCTAACCTAACCCAACCTAACATTCCGGCGGTAATATTTGACAACATTCCTGGCGAGTTGGATTCTCCGTCTCCGTGGGACATTTATATACATCAATAACGTAATTTAACCTAACCTAACCCAACCTAACGTCTCGGCGGTAATATTTGGCAACATACCTGGCGAGTTGGCCTCTACGACTCCGTTTGACCTTCATAAACATCAATAACGTAATATTACGTAACCTAACCCAGCCTATCATCTCGGCGGTAATATTTGACAACATTCCTGGCGAGTTGGCCTCTATGTCTCCGTGGGACCTTTATATACATCTATAACGTAATATAACCTAACCTAACCCAACCTAACATCTCGGCGGTAATATTTGAAAACATACCTGGCGATTTGGCCTCTACGTCTCCGTGGGACCTTTATATACATCTATAACGTAATATAACCTAACCTAACACAACCTAACATCTCGGCGGTAATATCTGAAAACATTCCTGGCGAGTTGGCCTCGACGTCTCCGTGGGACCTTTATATACATCAATAACGTAATATAACCTAACCTAACCCAACCTAACATCTCGGCGGTAATATTTGACAACATACCTGGCGAGTTGGCCTCTACGTCTCCGTGGGACCTTTATATACATCAATAAAGTAATATAACCTAACCTAACCCAACCTAACATTCCGGCGGTAATATTTGACAACATTCCTGGCGAGTTGGATTCTCCGTCACCGTGGGACCTTTATATACATCAATAACGTAATATAACCTAACCTAACCCAACCTAACGTCTCGGCGGTAATATTTGAAAACATTCATGGCGATTTGGCATCTACTTCTCCGTGGGACCTTCATATACATCAATAACGTAATATAACCTAACCTAATCCAACCTAACGTCTCGGCGGTAATATTTGAAAACATTCATGGCGATTTGGCATCTACGTCTCCGTGGGACCTTCATATACATCAATAACGTAATATAGCCTAACCTAACCCAACCTAACATTTCGGCGGTAATATTTGACATCATTCCTGTCGAGTTGGCCTCTACGTCTCCGTTTGACCTTCATAAACATCAATAACGTAATATAACGTAACCTAACCCAACCTATCATCTCGGCGGTAATATTTGAAAACATTCATGGCGATTTGGCATCTACGTCTCCGTGGGACCTTCATATACATCAATAACGTAATATAGCCTAACCTAACCCAACCTAACATTTCGGCGGTAATATTTGACATCATTCCTGTCGAGTTGGCCTCTACGTCTCCGTTTGACCTTCATAAACATCAATAACGTAATATAACGTAACCTAACCCAACCTATCATCTCGGCGGTAATATTTGATCACATTCCTGGCTTGTTGGCCTCTACGTCTCCGCGGGACCTTTATATAAATCTATAACGTAATATAACGTAACCTAACCCAACCTATCATCTCGGCGGTAATATTTGATCACATTCCTGGCTTGTTGGCCTCTACGTCTCCGCGGGACCTTTATATACATCAATAACGTAATATAACCTAACCTAACCCAACCTAACGTCTCGGCGGTAATATTTGAAAACATTCATGGCGATTTGGCATCTACGTCTCCGTGTGACCTTCATATACATCAATAATATAATATAGCCTAACCTAACCCAACCTAACATCTCGGCGGTAATATTTAACAACATTCCTGGCGAGTTGGCTTTTCCGTCTCCATGGGACATTTATATACATCAATAACGTAATATAACGTAACCTAACCCAACCTATCATCCCGGCGGTAGTATTTGATCACATTCCTGGTTTGTGGCCTCTACGTCTCCGCGGGACCTTTATATACATCTATAACGTGAAATAACCTAACCTAACCCAACCTAACATTCCGGCGGTAATATTTGACAACATTCCTGGCGAGTTGGATTCTCCGTCTCCGTGGGACATTTATATACATCAATAACGTAATTTAACCTAACCTAACCCAACCTAACGTCTCGGCGGTAATATTTGGCAACATACCTGGCGAGTTGGCCTCTACGTCTCCGTTTGACCTTCATAAACATCAATAACGTAATATTACGTAACCTAACCCAGCCTATCATCTCGGCGGTAATATTTGACAACATTCCTGGCGAGTTGGCCTCTATGTCTCCGTGGGACCTTTATATACATCTATAACGTAATATAACCTAACCTAACCCAACCTAACATCTCGGCGGTAATATTTGAAAACATACCTGGCGATTTGGCCTCTACGTCTCCGTGGGACCTTTATATACATCTATAACGTAATATAACCTAACCTAACACAACCTAACATCTCGGCGGTAATATCTGAAAACATTCCTGGCGAGTTGGCCTCGACGTCTCCGTGGGACCTTTATATACATCAATAACGTAATATAACCTAACCTAACCCAATCTAACATCTCGGCGGTAATATTTGACAACATACCTGGCGAGTTGGCCTCTACGTTTCCGTGGAACCTTCATATACATCAATAATGAAATATAACCTAACCTAACCCAACCTAACATCTCGGCGGTAATATTTGAAAACATTCCTGGCGATTTGGCCTCTACGTCTCCGTGGGACCTTTATATACATCTATAACGTAATATAACCTAACCTAACACAACCTAACATCTCGGCGGTAATATCTGAAAACATTCCTGGCGAGTTGGCCTCGACGTCTCCGTGGGACCTTTATATACATCAATAACGTAATATAACCTAACCTAACCCAACCTAACATCTCGGCGGTAATATTTGACAACATACCTGGCGAGTTGGCCTCTACGTCTCCGTGGGACCTTTATATACATCAATAAAGTAATATAACCTAACCTAACCCAACCTAACATTCCGGCGGTAATATTTGACAACATTCCTGGCGAGTTGGATTCTCCGTCACCGTGGGACCTTTATATACATCAATAACGTAATATAACCTAACCTAACCCAACCTAACGTCTCGGCGGTAATATTTGAAAACATTCATGGCGATTTGGCATCTACTTCTCCGTGGGACCTTCATATACATCAATAACGTAATATAACCTAACCTAATCCAACCTAACGTCTCGGCGGTAATATTTGAAAACATTCATGGCGATTTGGCATCTACGTCTCCGTGGGACCTTCATATACATCAATAACGTAATATAGCCTAACCTAACCCAACCTAACATTTCGGCGGTAATATTTGACATCATTCCTGTCGAGTTGGCCTCTACGTCTCCGTTTGACCTTCATAAACATCAATAACGTAATATAACGTAACCTAACCCAACCTATCATCTCGGCGGTAATATTTGATCACATTCCTGGCTTGTTGGCCTCTACGTCTCCGCAGGACCTTTATATAAATCTATAACGTAATATAACGTAACCTAACCCAACCTATCATCTCGGCGGTAATATTTGATCACATTCCTGGCTTGTTGGCCTCTACGTCTCCGCGGGACCTTTATATACATCAATAACGTAATATAACCTAACCTAACCCAACCTAACGTCTCGGCGGTAATATTTGAAAACATTCATGGCGATTTGGCATCTACGTCTCCGTGTGACCTTCATATACATCAATAATATAATATAGCCTAACCTAACCCAACCTAACATCTCGGCGGTAATATTTAACAACATTCCTGGCGAGTTGGCTTTTCCGTCTCCATGGGACATTTATATACATCAATAACGTAATATAACGTAACCTAACCCAACCTATCATCCCGGCGGTAGTATTTGATCACATTCCTGGTTTGTGGCCTCTACGTCTCCGCGGGACCTTTATATACATCTATAACGTGAAATAACCTAACCTAACCCAACCTAACATTCCGGCGGTAATATTTGACAACATTCCTGGCGAGTTGGATTCTCCGTCTCCGTTTGACCTTCATAAACATCAATAACGTAATATTACGTAACCTAACCCAGCCTATCATCTCGGCGGTAATATTTGACAACATTGCTGGCGAGTTGGCCTCTATGTCTCCGTGGGACCTTTATATACATCTATAACGTAATATAACCTAACCTAACCCAACCTAACATCTCGGCGGTAATATTTGAAAACATACCTGGCGATTTGGCCTCTACGTCTCCGTGGGACCTTTATATACATCTATAACGTAATATAACCTAACCTAACACAACCTAACATCTCGGCGGTAATATCTGAAAACATTCCTGGCGAGTTGGCCTCGACGTCTCCGTGGGACCTTTATATACATCAATAACGTAATATAACCTAACCTAACCCAACCTAACATCTCGGCGGTAATATTTGACAACATACCTGGCGAGTTGGCCTCTACGTCTCCGTGGGACCTTTATATACATCAATAAAGTAATATAACCTAACCTAACCCAACCTAACATTCCGGCGGTAATATTTGACAACATTCCTGGCGAGTTGGATTCTCCGTCTCCGTGGGACATTTATATACATCAATAACGTAATATAACCTAACCTAACCCAACCTAACGTCTCGGCGGTAATATTTGACAACATACCTGGCGAGTTGGCCTCTACGTCTCCGTTTGACCTTCATAAACATCAATAACGTAATATTACGTAACCTAACCCAGCCTATCATCTCGGCGGTAATATTTGAAAACATTCATGGCGAGTTGGCATCTACGTCTCCGTGGTACATTTATATACGTCAATAACGTAATATAACCTGACCTAACCCAACCTAACATTTCGGCGGTCATATTTGACATCATTCCTGGGGAGTTGGCCTCTACGTCTCCGTTTGACCTTCATAAACATCAATAACGTAATATAACGTAACCTAACCCAGCCTATCATCTCGGCGGTAATATTTGAAAACATTCATGGCGAGTTGGCTTCTCCGCCTCCGTGGGACATTTATATACATCAATAACGTAATATAACCTAACCTAACCCAACCTAACATCTCGGCGGTAATATTTGACAACATACCTGGCGAGCTGGCCTCTGCGTCTCCGTGGAACCTTCATATACATCAATAACGAAATATAACCTAACCTAACCCAACCTAACATCTCGGCGGTAATATTTGAAAACATTCCTGGCGATTTGGCTTCTCCGTCTCCGTGGGATCTTTTTATACATAAATAACGTAATATAACCTAACCTAACCCAACCTAACATCTCGGCGGTAATATTTGAAAACATACCTGGCGAGTTGGACTCTACGTCACCGTGGGACCTTTATAGACATCCATAACGTAATATAGCCTAACCTAACCCAACCTAACATTTCGGCGGTAATATTTGACAACATTCCTGACGAGTTGGCTTCTCCGTCTCCGTGGGACATTTATATACATCAATAACGTAATATAACCTAACCTAACCCAACCTAACGCCTCGGCGGAAATATTTGAAAACATTCATGGCGATTTGGCATCTACGTCTCCGTGGGACCTTCATATACATCAATAACGTAATATAGCCTAACCTAAACCAACCTAACATTTCGGCGGTAATATTTGACATCATTCCTGGCGAGTTGGCTTCTCCGTCTCCGTGGGACATTTATATACATCAATAACGTAATATAACGTAACCTAACCCAACCTAACATCTCGGCGGTAATATTTGAAAACATTCATGGCGAGTTGGCATCTACGTCTCCGTGGGACCTTCATATACATCAATAACGTAATATAGCCTAACCTAACCCAACATAACATTTCGGCGGTAATATTTGACAACATTCCTGGCGAATTGGCTTCTCCGTCTCCGTGGGACATTTATATATATCAATAACGTAATATAACCTAACCTAACCCAACCAAACATCTCGGCGGTAATATTTGACAACATTCCTGGCGAGGTGGCCTCTACGTCACCGTGGGACCTTTATAGACATCCATAACGTAATATAAACTAACCTAATCCAACCTAACGTCTCGGCGGTAATATTTGAAAACATTCATGGCGATTTGGCATCTACGTCTCCGTGGGACCTTCATATACATCAGTAACGTAATATAGCCTAACCTAACCCAACCTAACATTTCGGCGGTAATATTTGACATCATTCCTGTCGAGTTGGCCTCTACGTCTCCGTTTGACCTTCATAAACATCAATAACGTAATATAACGTAACCTAACCCAACCTATCATCTCGGCGGTAATATTTGATCATATTCCTGGCTTGTTGGCCTCTACGTCTCCGCGGGACCTTTATATAAATCTATAACGTGATATAACCTAACCTAACCCAACCTAACGTCTCGGCGGTAATATTTGAAAACATTCATGGCGATTTGGCATCTACGTCTCCGTGGGACCTTCATATACATCAATAACGTAATATAGCCTAACCTAACCCAACCTAACATTTCGGCGGTAATATTTGACATCATTACTGTCGAGTTGGCCTCTACGTCTCCGTTTGACCTTCATAAACATCAATAACGTAATATAACGTAACCTAACCCAACCTATCATCTCGGCGGTAATATTTGATCACATTCCTGGCTTGTTGGGCTCTACGTCTCCGCGGCACCTTTATATAAATCTATAACGTGATATAACCTAACCTAACCCAACCTAACATCTCGGCGGTAATATTTGAAAACATTCCTGGCGAGGTGCCCTCTACGTCACCGTGGGACCTTTATAGACATCCATAACGTAATATAACCTAGCCTAACCCAACCTAACATCTCGGCGGTAATATTTGAAAACATTCATGGCGAGTTGGCATCTACGTCTCCGTGGTACATTTATATACATCAATAACGTAATATAACCTAACCTAACCCAACCTAACATTTCGGCGGTTATATTTGACATCATTCCTGGGGAGTTGGCCTCTACGTCTCCGTTTGACCTTCATAAACATCAATAACGTAATATAACGTAACCTAACCCAGCCTATCATCTCGGCGGTAATATTTGACAACATGCCTGGCGAGTTGGCCACTATGTCTCCGTGGGACCCTTATATACATCTATAACGTAATATAACCTAACCCAAACCAACCTAACATCTCGGCGGTAATATTTGAAAACATACCTGGCGATTTGGCCTCTACGTCACCGTGGGACATTTATATATATCAATAACGTAATATAACCTAACCTAACCAAACCTAACGTCTCGGCGGTAATATTTGAAAACATTCATGGCGATTTGGCATCTACGTCTCCGTGTGACCTTCATATACATCAATAACGTAATATAGCCTAACCTAACCCAACCTAACATCTCGGCGGTAATATTTGAAAACATTCCTGGCGAGTTGACCTCTACGTCTCCGTCGGACCTTTATATACATCAATAAAGTAATATAACCTAACCTAACCCAGCCTATCATCTCGGCGGTAATATTTGACAACATTCCTGGCGAGTTGGCCTCTATGTCTCCGTGGGACCTTTATATACATCTATAACGTACTATAACCTAACCTAACCGAACCTAACATCTCGGCGGTAATATTTGAAAACATTCCTGGCGAGTTGGCCTCTACGTCTCCGTGGGACCTTTATATACATCAATAACGTAATATAACCTAACCTAACCCATCCTAACGTCTCGACGGTAATATTTGACAACATTCCTGGCGAGTTGACCTCTATGTCTCCGTGGGACCTTTATATACATCTATAACGTAATATAACCTAACCTAACCCAACCTAACATCTCGGCGGTAATATTTGAAGACATACCTGGCGATTTGGCCTCTACGTCTCCGTGGGAACTTTATATACATCTATAACGTAATATAACCTAACCTAACACAACCTAACATCTCGGCGGTAATATTTGAAAACATTCCTGACGAGTTGGCCTCGACGTCTCCGTGGGACCTTTATATACATCAATAACGTAATATAACCTAACCTAACCCAACCTAACATCTCGGCGGTAATATTTGAAAACATTCCTGGCGAGTTGGCCTCTACGTCTCCGTGGGACCTTTATATACATCTATAACGTAATATAACCTAACCTAACACAACCTAACGTCTCGGCGGTAATATTTGAAAACATTCATGGCGATTTGGCATCTACGTCTCCGTGGGACCTTCATATACATCAATAACGTAATATAGCCTAACCTAACCCAACCTAACATTTCGGCGGTAATATTTAACAACATTCCTGGCGAGTTGGATTCTCCGTCTCCGTGGGACATTTATATACATCAATAACGTAATATAACCTAACCTAACCCAACCTAACGTCTCGGCGGTAATATTTGACAACATACCTGGCGAGTTGGCCTCTACGTCTCCGTTTGACCTTCATAAACATCAATAACGTAATATTACGTAACCTAACCCAGCCTATCATCTCGGCGGTAATATTTGACAACATTCCTGGCGAGTTGGCCTCTATGTCTCCGTGGGACCTTTATATACATCTATAACGTGATATAACCTAACCTAACCCAACCTAACATCTCGGCGGTAATATTTGAAAACATTCCTGGCGAGTTGGCATCTACGTCTCCGTGGGACCTTCATATACATCAATAACGTAATATAGCCTAACCTAACCCAACCTAACATTCCGGCGGTAATATTTGACAACATTCCTGGCGAGTTGGATTCTCCGTCTCCGTGGGACATTTATATACATCAATAACGTAATATAACCTAACCTAACCCAACCTAACGTCTCGGCGGTAATATTTGACAACATACCTGGCGAGTTGGCCTCTACGTCTCCGTTTGACCTTCATAAACATCAATAACGTAATATTACGTAACCTAACCCAGCCTATCATCTCGGCGGTAATATTTGACAACATTCCTGGCGAGTTGGCCTCTATGTCTCCGTGGGACCTTTATATACATCTATAACGTAATATAACCTAACCTAACCCAACCTAACATCTCGGCGGTAATATTTGAAAACATACCTGGCGATTTGGCCTCTACGTCTCCGTGGGACCTTTATATACATCTATAACGTAATATAACCTAACTTAACACAACCTAACATCTCGGCGGTAATATTTGAAAACATTCCTGGCGAGTTGGCCTCGACGTCTCCGTGGGACCTTTATATACATCAATAACGTAATATAACCTAACCTAACCCAACCTAACATCTCGGCGGTAATATTTGAAAACATACCTGGCGAGTTGGCCTCTACGTCTCCGTGGGACCTTTATATACATCAATAAAGTAATAGAACCTAACCTAACCCAACCTAACATTCCGGCGGTAATATTTGACAACATTCCTGGCGAGTTGGATTCTCCGTCTCCGTGGGACATTTATATACATCAATAACGTAATATAACCTAACCTAACCCAACCTAACATCTCGGCGGTAATATTTGAAAACATTCATGGCGATTTGGCATCTACGTCTCCGTGGGACCTTCATATACATCAATAACGTAATATAGCCTAACCTAACCCAACCTAACATCTCGGCGGTAATATTTGAAAACATTCATGGCGAGTTGGCATCTACGTCTCCGTGGGTCCTTCATATACATCAATAACGTAATATAGCCTAACCTAACCCAACCTAACATCTAGGCGGTGATATTTGACAACATACCTGGCGAGCTGGCCTCTGCGTCTCCGTGGAACCTTCATAAACATCAATAACGTAATATAACGTAACCTAACCCAACCTATCATCTCGGCGGTAATATTTGATCACATTCCTGGCTTGTTGGCCTCTACGTCTCCGCGGGACCTTTATATACATCTATAACGTGATATAACCTAACCTAACCCAACCTAACATCTCGGCGGTAATATTTGAAAACATTCATGGCGAGTTGGCCTCTATGTCTCCGTGGGACCTTTATATACATCAATAACGTAATATAGCCTAACCTAACCCAACCTAACATCTCGGCGGTAATATTTGAAAACATTCCTGGCGTGTTGGCCTCGACGTCTCCGTGGGACCTTTATATAAATCTATAACGTGATATAACCTAACCTAACCCAACCTAACATCTCGGCGGTAATATTTGAAAACATTCCTGTCGAGGTGCCCTCTACGTCACCGTGGGACCTTTATAGACATCCATAACGTAATATAACCTAACCTAACCCAACCTAACATCTCGGCGGTAATATTTGAAAACATTCCTGGCGAGTTGGCCTCTACGTCTCCGTCGGACCTTTATATACATCAATAAAGTAATATAACCTAACCTAACCCAGCCTATCATCTCGGCGGTAATATTTGACAACATTCCTGGCGAGTTGGCCTCTATGTCTCCGTGGGACCTTCATATACATCAATAACGTAATATAGCCTAACCTAACCCAACCTAACATCTCGGCGGTAATATTTGAAAACATTCCTGGCGAGTTGGCCTCTACGTCTCCGTCGGACCTTTATATACATCAATAACGTAATATAACCTAACCTAACCCAGCCTATCATCTCGGCGGTATTATTTGACAACATTCCTGGCGAGTTGGCCTCTATGTCTCCGTGGGACCTTTATATACATCTATAACGTACTATAACCTAACCTAACCGAACCTAACATCTCGGCGGTAATATTTGAAAACATTCCTGGCGAGTTGGCCTCTACGTCTCCGTGGGACCCTTATATACATCAATAACGTAATATAACCTAACCTAACCCATCCTAACGTCTCGGCGGTAATATTTGACAACATTCCTGGCGAGTTGACCTCTATGTCTCCGTGGGACCTTTATATACATCTATAACGTAATATAACCTAACCTAACCCAACCTAACATCTCGGCGGTAATATTTGAAAACATACCTGGCGATTTGGCCTCTACGTCTCCGTGGGACCTTTATATACATCTATAACGTAATATAACCTAACCTAACACAACCTAACATCTCGGCGGTAATATTTGAAAACATTCCTGGCGAGTTGGCCTCGACGTCTCCGTGGGACCTTTATATACATCAATAACGTAATATAACGTAACCTAACCCAACCTATCATCCCGGCGGTAGTATTTGATCACATTCCTGGTTTGTGGCCTCTACGTCTCCGCGGGACCTTTATATACATCTATAACGTGATATAACCTAACCTAACCCAACCTAACATCTCGGCGGTAATATTTGAAAACATTCCTGGCGAGTTGGCATCTACGTCTCCGTGGGACCTTCATATACATCAATAACGTAATATAGCCTAACCTAACCCAACCTAACATTCCGGCGGTAATATTTGACAACATTCCTGGCGAGTTGGATTCTCCGTCTCCGTGGGACATTTATATACATCAATAACGTAATATAACCTAACCTAACCCAACCTAACGTCTCGGCGGTAATATTTGACAACATACCTGGCGAGTTGGCCTCTACGTCTCCGTTTGACCTTCATAAACATCAATAACGTAATATTACGTAACCTAACCCAGCCTATCATCTCGGCGGTAATATTTGACAACATTCCTGGCGAGTTGGCCTCGACGTCTCCGTGGGACCTTTATATACATCAATAACGTAATATAACCTAACCTAACCCAACCTAACATCTCGGCGGTAATATTTGAAAACATACCTGGCGAGTTGGCCTCTACGTCTCCGTGGGACCTTTATATACATCAATAAAGTAATAGAACCTAACCTAACCCAACCTAACATTCCGGCGGTAATATTTGACAACATTCCTGGCGAGTTGGATTCTCCGTCTCCGTGGGACATTTATATACATCAATAACGTAATATAACCTAACCTAACCCAACCTAACATCTCGGCGGTAATATTTGAAAACATTCATGGCGATTTGGCATCTACGTCTCCGTGGGACCTTCATATACATCAATAACGTAATATAGCCTAACCTAACCCAACCTAACATCTCGGCGGTAATATTTGAAAACATACTTGGCGAGTTGGCCTCTACGTCTCCGTGGGACCTTTATATACATCAGTAACGTAATATAACCTAACCTAACCCAACCTAACGTCTCGGCGGTAATATTTGAAAACATTCATGGCGATTTGGCATCTACGTCTCCGTGGGACCTTCATATACATCAATAACGTAATATAGCCTAACCTAACCCAACCTAACCTTTCGGCGCTAATATTTGACAACATTCCTGGCGAGTTGGCTTCTCCGTCTCCGTGGGACATTTATATACATCAATAACGTAATATAACCTAACCTAACCCAGCCTAACATCTCGGCGGTAATATTTGACAACATACCTGGCGAGTTGGCCTCTACGTTTCCGTGGAACCTTCATATACATCAATAATGAAATATAACCTAACCTAACCCAACCTAACATCTCGGCGGTAATATTTGAAAACATTCCTGGCGAGGTGGCCTCTACGTCACCGTGGGACCTTTATAGACATTCATAACGTAATATAACCTAACCTAACCCAACCTAACGTCTCGGCGGTAATATTTGAAAATATTCATGGCGATTTGGCATCTACGTCTCCGTGGGACCTTCATATACATCAATAACGTAATATAGCCTAACCTAACCCAACCTAACATTTCGGCGGTAATATTTGACATCATTACTGTCGAGTTGGCCTCTACGTCTCCGTTTGACCTTCATAAACATCAATAACGTAATATAACGTAACCTAACCCAACCTATCATCTCGGCGGTAATATTTGATCACATTCCTGGCTTGTTGGGCTCTACGTCTCCGCGGCACATTTATATAAATCTATAACGTGATATAACCTAACCTAACCCAACCTAACATCTCGGCGGTAATATTTGAAAACATTCCTGGCGAGGTGCCCTCTACGTCACCGTGGGACCTTTATAGACATCCATAACGTAATATAACCTAGCCTAACCCAACCTAACATCTCGGCGGTAATATTTGAAAACATTCATGGCGAGTTGGCATCTACGTCTCCGTGGTACATTTATATACATCAATAACGTAATATAACATAACCTAACCCAACCTAACATTTCGGCGGTTATATTTGACATCATTCCTGGGGAGTTGGCCTCTACGTCTCCGTTTGACCTTCATAAACATCAATAACGTAATATAACGTAACCTAACCCAGCCTATCATCTCGGCGGTAATATTTGACAACATGCCTGGCGAGTTGGCCTCTATGTCTCCGTGGGACCTTTATATACATCTATAACGTAATATAACCTAACCTAACCCAACCTAACATCTCGGCGGTAATATTTGAAAACATACCTGGCGATTTGGCCTCTACGTCACCGTGGGACATTTATATATATCAATAACGTAATATAACCTAACCTAACCAAACCTAACGTCTCGGCGGTAATATTTGAAAACATTCATGGCGATTTGGCATCTACGTCTCCGTGTGACCTTCATATACATCAATAACGTAATATAGCCTAACCTAACCCAACCTAACATCTCGGCGGTAATATTTGAAAACATTCCTGGCGAGTTGGCCTCTACGTCTCCGTCGGACCTTTATATACATCAATAACGTAATATAACCTAACCTAACCCAGCCTATCATCTCGGCGGTATTATTTGACAACATTCCTGGCGAGTTGGCCTCTATGTCTCCGTTTGACCTTCATAAACATCAATAACGTAATATTACGTAACCTAACCCAGCCTATCATCTCGGCGGTAATATTTGACAACATTCCTGGCGAGTTGGCCTCGACGTCTCCGTGGGACCTTTATATACATCAATAACGTAATATAACCTAACCTAACCCAACCTAACATCTCGGCGGTAATATTTGAAAACATACCTGGCGAGTTGGCCTCTACGTCTCCGTGGGACCTTTATATACATCAATAAAGTAATAGAACCTAACCTAACCCAACCTAACATTCCGGCGGTAATATTTGACAACATTCCTGGCGAGTTGGATTCTCCGTCTCCGTGGGACATTTATATACATCAATAACGTAATATAACCTAACCTAACCCAACCTAACATCTCGGCGGTAATATTTGAAAACATACCTGGCGATTTGGCCTCTACGTCACCGTGGGACATTTATATATATCAATAACGTAATATAACCTAACCTAACCAAACCTAACGTCTCGGCGGTAATATTTGAAAACATTCATGGCGATTTGGCATCTACGTCTCCGTGGGACCTTCATATACATCAATAACGTAATATAGCCTAACCTAACCCAACCTAACATCTCGGCGGTAATATTTGAAAACATTCATGGCGAGTTGGCATCTACGTCTCCGTGGGTCCTTCATATACATCAATAACGTAATATAGCCTAACCTAACCCAACCTAACATCTAGGCGGTGATATTTGACAACATACCTGGCGAGCTGGCCTCTGCGTCTCCGTGGAACCTTCATAAACATCAATAACGTAATATAACGTAACCTAACCCAACCTATCATCTCGGCGGTAATATTTGATCACATTCCTGGCTTGTTGGCCTCTACGTCTCCGCGGGACCTTTATATACATCTATAACGTAATATAACCTAACCTAACCCAACCTAACATCTCGGCGGTAATATTTGAAAACATACCTGGCGATTTGGCCTCTACGTCACCGTGGGACATTTATATATATCAATAACGTAATATAACCTAACCTAACCAAACCTAACGTCTCGGCGGTAATATTTGAAAACATTCATGGCGATTTGGCATCTACGTCTCCGTGTGACCTTCATATACATCAATAACGTAATATAGCCTAACCTAACCCAACCTAACATCTCGGCGGTAATATTTGAAAACATTCCTGGCGAGTTGGCCTCTACGTCTCCGTCGGACCTTTATATACATCAATAACGTAATATAACCTAACCTAACCCAGCCTATCATCTCGGCGGTATTATTTGACAACATTCCTGGCGAGTTGGCCTCTATGTCTCCGTGGGACCTTTATATACATCTATAACGTACTATAACCTAACCTAACCGAACCTAACATCTCGGCGGTAATATTTGAAAACATTCCTGGCGAGTTGGCCTCTACGTCTCCGTGGGACCCTTATATACATCAATAACGTAATATAACCTAACCTAACCCAACCTAACGTCTCGGCGGTAATATTTGACAACATACCTGGCGAGTTGGCCTCTACGTCTCCGTTTGACCTTCATAAACATCAATAACGTAATATTACGTAACCTAACCCAGCCTATCATCTCGGCGGTAATATTTGACAACATTCCTGGCGAGTTGGCCTCGACGTCTCCGTGGGACCTTTATATACATCAATAACGTAATATAACCTAACCTAACCCAACCTAACATCTCGGCGGTAATATTTGAAAACATACCTGGCGAGTTGGCCTCTACGTCTCCGTGGGACCTTTATATACATCAATAAAGTAATAGAACCTAACCTAACCCAACCTAACATTCCGGCGGTAATATTTGACAACATTCCTGGCGAGTTGGATTCTCCGTCTCCGTGGGACATTTATATACATCAATAACGTAATATAACCTAACCTAACCCAACCTAACATCTCGGCGGTAATATTTGAAAACATTCATGGCGATTTGGCATCTACGTCTCCGTGGGACCTTCATATACATCAATAACGTAATATAGCCTAACCTAACCCAACCTAACATCTCGGCGGTAATATTTGAAAACATTCATGGCGAGTTGGCATCTACGTCTCCGTGGGTCCTTCATATACATCAATAACGTAATATAGCCTAACCTAACCCAACCTAACATCTAGGCGGTGATATTTGACAACATACCTGGCGAGCTGGCCTCTGCGTCTCCGTGGAACCTTCATAAACATCAATAACGTAATATAACGTAACCTAACCCAACCTATCATCTCGGCGGTAATATTTGATCACATTCCTGGCTTGTTGGCCTCTACGTCTCCGCGGGACCTTTATATACATCTATAACGTGATATAACCTAACCTAACCCAACCTAACATCTCGGCGGTAATATTTGAAAACATTCATGGCGAGTTGGCCTCTATGTCTCCGTGGGACCTTTATATACATCAATAACGTAATATAGCCTAACCTAACCCAACCTAACATCTCGGCGGTAATATTTGAAAACATTCCTGGCGTGTTGGCCTCGACGTCTCCGTGGGACCTTTATATAAATCTATAACGTGATATAACCTAACCTAACCCAACCTAACATCTCGGCGGTAATATTTGAAAACATTCCTGGCGAGGTGCCCTCTACGTCACCGTGGGACCTTTATAGACATCCATAACGTAATATAACCTAACCTAACCCAACCTAACATCTCGGCGGTAATATTTGAAAACATTCCTGGCGAGTTGGCCTCTACGTCTCCGTCGGACCTTTATATACATCAATAAAGTAATATAACCTAACCTAACCCAGCCTATCATCTCGGCGGTAATATTTGACAACATTCCTGGCGAGTTGGCTTCTCCGTCTCCGTGGGACATTTATATACATCAATAACGTAATATAACGTAACCTAACCCAACCTAACATCTCGGCGGTAATATTTGAAAACATTCCTGTCGAGTTGGCCTCTACGTCTCCGTGGGACCTTTATATACATCAATAACGTAATATAACCTAACCTAACCCATCCTAACGTCTCGGCGGTAATATTTGAAAACATACCTGGCGAGTTGGCCTCTACGTCTCCGTGGGACCTTTATATCCATCAATAAAGTAATATAACCTAACCTAACCCAACCTAACATCTCGGCGGTAATATTTGAAAACATACTTGGCGAGTTGGCCTCTACGTCTCCGTGGGACCTTTATATACATCAGTAACGTAATATAACCTAACCTAACCCAACCTAACATCTCGGCGGTAATATTTGAAAACATTCCTGGCGAGTTGGCCTCTACGTCTCCGTCGGACCTTTATATACATCAATAAAGTAATATAACCTAACCTAACCCAGCCTATCATCTCGGCGGTAATATTTGACAACATTCCTGGCGAGTTGGCTTCTCCGTCTCCGTGGGACATTTATATACATCAATAACGTAATATAACGTAACCTAACCCAACCTAACATCTCGGCGGTAATATTTGAAAACATTCCTGTCGAGTTGGCCTCTACGTCTCCGTGGGACCTTTATATACATCAATAACGTAATATAACCTAACCTAACCCATCCTAACGTCTCGGCGGTAATATTTGAAAACATACCTGGCGAGTTGGCCTCTACGTCTCCTTGGGACCTTTATATACATCAATAAAGTAATATAACCTAACCTAACCCAACCTAACATCTCGGCGGTAATATTTGAAAACATACTTGGCGAGTTGGCCTCTACGTCTCCGTGGGACCTTTATATACATCAGTAACGTAATATAACCTAACCTAACCCAACCTAACGTCTCGGCGGTAATATTTGAAAACATTCATGGCGATTTGGCATCTACGTCTCCGTGGGACCTTCATATACATCAATAACGTAATATAGCCTAACCTAACCCAACCTAACATCTCGGCGGTAATATTTGAAAACATTCATGGCGATTTGGCATCTACGTCTCCGTGGGACCTTCATATACATCAATAACGTAATATAGCCTAACCTAACCCAACCTAACATTTCGACGGTAATATTTGACAACATACCTGGCGAGTTGGCCTCTGCGTCTCCGTGGAACCTTCATATACATCCATAACGAAATATAACCTAACCTAACCCAACCTAACATCTCGGCGGTAATATTTGAAAACATTCCTGGCGAGTTGGCATCTACGTCTCCGTGGGACCTATCATATACATCCATAACGTAATATAGCCTAACCTAACCCAACCTAACCTTTCGGCGCTAATATTTGACAACATTCCTGGCGAGTTGGCTTCTCCGTCTCCGTGGGACATTTATATACATCAATAACGTAATATAACCTAACCTAACCCAACCTAACATCTCGGCGGTAATATTTGACAACATACCTGGCGAGTTGGCCTCTACGTTTCCGTGGAACCTTCATATACATCAATAATGAAATATAACCTAACCTAACCCAACCTAACATCTCGGCGGTAATATTTGAAAACATTCCTGGCGTGTTGGCCTCGACGTCTCCGTGGGACCTTTATATATATCAATATCGTAATATAACCTAACCTAACCCAACCTAACAACTCGGCGGTAATATTTGAAAACATTCCTGGCGAGTTGGCATCTACGTCTCCGTGGGACCTTCATATACATCAATAACGTAATATAGCCTAACCTAACCCAACCTAACATTCCGGCGGTAATATTTGACAACATTCCTGGCGAGTTGGATTCTCCGTCTCCGTGGGACATTTATATACATCAATAACGTAATATAACCTAACCTAACCCAACCTAACGTCTCGGCGGTAATATGTGACAACATACTTGGCGAGTTGGCCTCTACGTCTCCGTTTGACCTTCATAAACATCAATAACGTAATATTACGTAACCTAACCCAGCCTATCATCTCGGCGGTAATATTTGACAACATTCCTGGCGAGTTGGCCTCGACGTCTCCGTGGGACCTTTATATACATCAATAACGTAATATAACCTAACCTAACCCAACCTAACATCTCGGCGGTAATATTTGAAAACATACCTGGCGAGTTGGCCTCTACGTCTCCGTGGGACCTTTATATACATCAATAAAGTAATAGAACCTAACCTAACCCAACCTAACGTCTCGGCGGTAATATTTGAAAACATTCATGGCGATTTGGCATCTACGTCTCCGTGGGACCTTCATATACATCAATAACGTAATATAGCCTAACCTAACCCAACCTAACATCTCGGCGGTAATATTTGAAAACATTCATGGCGATTTGGCATCTACGTCTCCGTGGGACCTTCATATACATCAATAACGTAATATAGCCTAACCTAACCCAACCTAACATTTCGACGGTAATATTTGACAACATACCTGGCGAGTTGGCCTCTGCGTCTCCGTGGAACCTTCATATACATCCATAACGAAATATAACCTAACCTAACCCAACCTAACATCTCGGCGGTAATATTTGAAAACATTCCTGGCGAGTTGGCATCTACGTCTCCGTGGGACCTATCATATACATCCATAACGTAATATAGCCTAACCTAACCCAACCTAACCTTTCGGCGCTAATATTTGACAACATTCCTGGCGAGTTGGCTTCTCCGTCTCCGTGGGACATTTATATACATCAATAACGTAATATAACCTAACCTAACCCAACCTAACATCTCGGCGGTAATATTTGACAACATACCTGGCGAGTTGGCCTCTACGTTTCCGTGGAACCTTCATATACATCAATAATGAAATATAACCTAACCTAACCCAACCTAACATCTCGGCGGTAATATTTGAAAACATTCCTGGCGTGTTGGCCTCGACGTCTCCGTGGGACCTTTATATATATCAATATCGTAATATAACCTAACCTAACCCAACCTAACAACTCGGCGGTAATATTTGAAAACATTCCTGGCGAGTTGGCATCTACGTCTCCGTGGGACCTTCATATACATCAATAACGTAATATAGCCTAACCTAACCCAACCTAACATTTCGGCGGTAATATTTGACAACATCCCTGGCGAGTTGGCTTCTCCGTCTCCGTGGGACATTTATATACATCAATAACGTAATATAACGTAACCTAACCCAACCTAACATCTCGGCGGTAATATTTGAAAACATTCATGGCGAGTTGGCATCTACGTCTCCGTGGGACCTTCATATACATCAATAACGTAATATAATATTAACCCAACCTAACCCAACATAACATTTCGGCAGTAATATTTGTCAACATTCCTGGCGAATTGGCTTCTCCGTCTCCGTGGGACATTTATATATATCAATAACGTAATATAACCTAACCTAACCCAACCAAACATCTCGGCGGTAATATTTGACAACATTCCTGGCGAGGTGGCCTCTACGTCACCGTGGGACCTTTATAGACATCCATAACGTAATATAAACTAACCTAATCCAACCTAACGTCTCGGCGGTAATATTTGAAAACATTCATGGCGATTTGGCATCTACGTCTCCGTGGGACCTTCATATACATCAGTAACGTAATATAGCCTAACCTAACCCAACCTAACATTTCGGCGGTAATATTTGACATCATTCCTGTCGATTTGGCCTCTACGTCTCCGTTTGACCTTCATAAACATCAATAACGTAATATTACGTAACCTAACCCAGCCTATCATCTCGGCGGTAATATTTGAAAACATTCCTGGCGAGTTGGCCTCGACGTCTCCGTGGGACCTTTATATACATCAATAACGTAATATAACCTAACCTAACCCAACCTAACATCTCGGCGGTAATATTTGAAAACATTCCTGGCGAGGTGGCCTCTACGTCACCGTGGGACCTTTATAGACATCCATAACGTAATATAACCTAACCTAACCCAACCTAACGTCTCGGCGCTAATATTTGAAAACATTCATGGCGATTTGGCATCTACGTCTCCGTGGGACATTCATATACATCAATAACGTAATATAGCCTAACCTAACCCAACCTAACATTTCGGCGGTAATATTTGACATCATTACTGTCGAGTTGGCCTCTACGTCTCCGTTTGACCTTCATAAACATCAATAACGTAATATAACGTAACCTAACCCAACCTATCATCTCGGCGGTAATATTTGATCACATTCCTGGCTTGTTGGGCTCTACGTCTCCGCGGCACCTTTATATAAATCTATAACGTGATATAACCTAACCTAACCCAACCTAACATCTCGGCGGTAATATTTGAAAACATTCCTGGCGAGGTGCCCTCTACGTCACCGTGGGACCTTTATAGACATCCATAACGTAATATAACCTAGCCTAACCCAACCTAACATCTCGGCGGTAATATTTGAAAACATTCATGGCGAGTTGGCATCTACGTCTCCGTGGTACATTTATATACATCAATAACGTAATATAACCTAACCTAACCCAACCTAACATTTCGGCGGTTATATTTGACATCATTCCTGGGGAGTTGGCCTCTACGTCTCCGTTTGACCTTCATAAACATCAATAACGTAATATAGCGTAACCTAACCCAGCCTATCATCTCGGCGGTAATATTTGACAACATTCCTGGCGAGTTAGCCTCTATGTCTCCGTGGGACCTTTATATACATCTATAACGTACTATAACCTAACCTAACCGAACCTAACATCTCGGCGGTAATATTTGAAAACATTCCTGGCGAGTTGGCCTCTACGTCTCCGTGGGACCTTTATATACATCAATAACGTAACATAACCTAACCTAACCCAACCTAACATTCCGGCGGTAATATTTGACAACATTCCTGGCGAGTTGGATTCTCCGTCTCCGTGGGACATTTATATACATCAATAACGTAATATAACCTAACCTAACCCAACCTAACATCTCGGCGGTAATATTTGAAAACATTCATGGCGATTTGGCATCTACGTCTCCGTGGGACCTTCATATACATCAATAACGTAATATAGCCTAACCTAACCCAACCTAACATCTCGGCGGTAATATTTGAAAACATTCATGGCGAGTTGGCATCTACGTCTCCGTGGGTCCTTCATATACATCAATAACGTAATATAGCCTAACCTAACCCAACCTAACATCTAGGCGGTGATATTTGACAACATACCTGGCGAGCTGGCCTCTGCGTCTCCGTGGAACCTTCATAAACATCAATAACGTAATATAACGTAACCTAACCCAACCTATCATCTCGGCGGTAATATTTGATCACATTCCTGGCTTGTTGGCCTCTACGTCTCCGCGGGACCTTTATATACATCTATAACGTAATATAACCTAACCTAACCCAACCTAACATCTCGGCGGTAATATTTGAAAACATACCTGGCGATTTGGCCTCTACGTCACCGTGGGACATTTATATATATCAATAACGTAATATAACCTAACCTAACCAAACCTAACGTCTCGGCGGTAATATTTGAAAACATTCATGGCGATTTGGCATCTACGTCTCCGTGTGACCTTCATATACATCAATAACGTAATATAGCCTAACCTAACCCAACCTAACATCTCGGCGGTAATATTTGAAAACATTCCTGGCGAGTTGGCCTCTACGTCTCCGTCGGACCTTTATATACATCAATAACGTAATATAACCTAACCTAACCCAGCCTATCATCTCGGCGGTATTATTTGACAACATTCCTGGCGAGTTGGCCTCTATGTCTCCGTGGGACCTTTATATACATCTATAACGTACTATAACCTAACCTAACCGAACCTAACATCTCGGCGGTAATATTTGAAAACATTCCTGGCGAGTTGGCCTCTACGTCTCCGTGGGACCCTTATATACATCAATAACGTAATATAACCTAACCTAACCCAACCTAACGTCTCGGCGGTAATATTTGACAACATACCTGGCGAGTTGGCCTCTACGTCTCCGTTTGACCTTCATAAACATCAATAACGTAATATTACGTAACCTAACCCAGCCTATCATCTCGGCGGTAATATTTGACAACATTCCTGGCGAGTTGGCCTCGACGTCTCCGTGGGACCTTTATATACATCAATAACGTAATATAACCTAACCTAACCCAACCTAACATCTCGGCGGTAATATTTGAAAACATACCTGGCGAGTTGGCCTCTACGTCTCCGTGGGACCTTTATATACATCAATAAAGTAATAGAACCTAACCTAACCCAACCTAACATTCCGGCGGTAATATTTGACAACATTCCTGGCGAGTTGGATTCTCCGTCTCCGTGGGACATTTATATACATCAATAACGTAATATAACCTAACCTAACCCAACCTAACATCTCGGCGGTAATATTTGAAAACATTCATGGCGATTTGGCATCTACGTCTCCGTGGGACCTTCATATACATCAATAACGTAATATAGCCTAACCTAACCCAACCTAACATCTCGGCGGTAATATTTGAAAACATTCATGGCGAGTTGGCATCTACGTCTCCGTGGGTCCTTCATATACATCAATAACGTAATATAGCCTAACCTAACCCAACCTAACATCTAGGCGGTGATATTTGACAACATACCTGGCGAGCTGGCCTCTGCGTCTCCGTGGAACCTTCATAAACATCAATAACGTAATATAACGTAACCTAACCCAACCTATCATCTCGGCGGTAATATTTGATCACATTCCTGGCTTGTTGGCCTCTACGTCTCCGCGGGACCTTTATATACATCTATAACGTGATATAACCTAACCTAACCCAACCTAACATCTCGGCGGTAATATTTGAAAACATTCATGGCGAGTTGGCCTCTATGTCTCCGTGGGACCTTTATATACATCAATAACGTAATATAGCCTAACCTAACCCAACCTAACATCTCGGCGGTAATATTTGAAAACATTCCTGGCGTGTTGGCCTCGACGTCTCCGTGGGACCTTTATATAAATCTATAACGTGATATAACCTAACCTAACCCAACCTAACATCTCGGCGGTAATATTTGAAAACATTCCTGGCGAGGTGCCCTCTACGTCACCGTGGGACCTTTATAGACATCCATAACGTAATATAACCTAACCTAACCCAACCTAACATCTCGGCGGTAATATTTGAAAACATTCCTGGCGAGTTGGCCTCTACGTCTCCGTCGGACCTTTATATACATCAATAAAGTAATATAACCTAACCTAACCCAGCCTATCATCTCGGCGGTAATATTTGACAACATTCCTGGCGAGTTGGCTTCTCCGTCTCCGTGGGACATTTATATACATCAATAACGTAATATAACGTAACCTAACCCAACCTAACATCTCGGCGGTAATATTTGAAAACATTCCTGTCGAGTTGGCCTCTACGTCTCCGTGGGACCTTTATATACATCAATAACGTAATATAACCTAACCTAACCCATCCTAACGTCTCGGCGGTAATATTTGAAAACATACCTGGCGAGTTGGCCTCTACGTCTCCGTGGGACCTTTATATCCATCAATAAAGTAATATAACCTAACCTAACCCAACCTAACATCTCGGCGGTAATATTTGAAAACATACTTGGCGAGTTGGCCTCTACGTCTCCGTGGGACCTTTATATACATCAGTAACGTAATATAACCTAACCTAACCCAACCTAACATCTCGGCGGTAATATTTGAAAACATTCCTGGCGAGTTGGCCTCTACGTCTCCGTCGGACCTTTATATACATCAATAAAGTAATATAACCTAACCTAACCCAGCCTATCATCTCGGCGGTAATATTTGACAACATTCCTGGCGAGTTGGCTTCTCCGTCTCCGTGGGACATTTATATACATCAATAACGTAATATAACGTAACCTAACCCAACCTAACATCTCGGCGGTAATATTTGAAAACATTCCTGTCGAGTTGGCCTCTACGTCTCCGTGGGACCTTTATATACATCAATAACGTAATATAACCTAACCTAACCCATCCTAACGTCTCGGCGGTAATATTTGAAAACATACCTGGCGAGTTGGCCTCTACGTCTCCGTGGGACCTTTATATACATCAATAAAGTAATATAACCTAACCTAACCCAACCTAACATCTCGGCGGTAATATTTGAAAACATACTTGGCGAGTTGGCCTCTACGTCTCCGTGGGACCTTTATATACATCAGTAACGTAATATAACCTAACCTAACCCAACCTAACGTCTCGGCGGTAATATTTGAAAACATTCATGGCGATTTGGCATCTACGTCTCCGTGGGACCTTCATATACATCAATAACGTAATATAGCCTAACCTAACCCAACCTAACATCTCGGCGGTAATATTTGAAAACATTCATGGCGATTTGGCATCTACGTCTCCGTGGGACCTTCATATACATCAATAACGTAATATAGCCTAACCTAACCCAACCTAACATTTCGACGGTAATATTTGACAACATACCTGGCGAGTTGGCCTCTGCGTCTCCGTGGAACCTTCATATACATCCATAACGAAATATAACCTAACCTAACCCAACCTAACATCTCGGCGGTAATATTTGAAAACATTCCTGGCGAGTTGGCATCTACGTCTCCGTGGGACCTATCATATACATCCATAACGTAATATAGCCTAACCTAACCCAACCTAACCTTTCGGCGCTAATATTTGACAACATTCCTGGCGAGTTGGCTTCTCCGTCTCCGTGGGACATTTATATACATCAATAACGTAATATAACCTAACCTAACCCAACCTAACATCTCGGCGGTAATATTTGACAACATACCTGGCGAGTTGGCCTCTACGTTTCCGTGGAACCTTCATATACATCAATAATGAAATATAACCTAACCTAACCCAACCTAACATCTCGGCGGTAATATTTGAAAACATTCCTGGCGTGTTGGCCTCGACGTCTCCGTGGGACCTTTATATATATCAATATCGTAATATAACCTAACCTAACCCAACCTAACAACTCGGCGGTAATATTTGAAAACATTCCTGGCGAGTTGGCATCTACGTCTCCGTGGGACCTTCATATACATCAATAACGTAATATAGCCTAACCTAACCCAACCTAACATTCCGGCGGTAATATTTGACAACATTCCTGGCGAGTTGGATTCTCCGTCTCCGTGGGACATTTATATACATCAATAACGTAATATAACCTAACCTAACCCAACCTAACGTCTCGGCGGTAATATGTGACAACATACTTGGCGAGTTGGCCTCTACGTCTCCGTTTGACCTTCATAAACATCAATAACGTAATATTACGTAACCTAACCCAGCCTATCATCTCGGCGGTAATATTTGACAACATTCCTGGCGAGTTGGCCTCGACGTCTCCGTGGGACCTTTATATACATCAATAACGTAATATAACCTAACCTAACCCAACCTAACATCTCGGCGGTAATATTTGAAAACATACCTGGCGAGTTGGCCTCTACGTCTCCGTGGGACCTTTATATACATCAATAAAGTAATAGAACCTAACCTAACCCAACCTAACGTCTCGGCGGTAATATTTGAAAACATTCATGGCGATTTGGCATCTACGTCTCCGTGGGACCTTCATATACATCAATAACGTAATATAGCCTAACCTAACCCAACCTAACATCTCGGCGGTAATATTTGAAAACATTCATGGCGATTTGGCATCTACGTCTCCGTGGGACCTTCATATACATCAATAACGTAATATAGCCTAACCTAACCCAACCTAACATTTCGACGGTAATATTTGACAACATACCTGGCGAGTTGGCCTCTGCGTCTCCGTGGAACCTTCATATACATCCATAACGAAATATAACCTAACCTAACCCAACCTAACATCTCGGCGGTAATATTTGAAAACATTCCTGGCGAGTTGGCATCTACGTCTCCGTGGGACCTATCATATACATCCATAACGTAATATAGCCTAACCTAACCCAACCTAACCTTTCGGCGCTAATATTTGACAACATTCCTGGCGAGTTGGCTTCTCCGTCTCCGTGGGACATTTATATACATCAATAACGTAATATAACCTAACCTAACCCAACCTAACATCTCGGCGGTAATATTTGACAACATACCTGGCGAGTTGGCCTCTACGTTTCCGTGGAACCTTCATATACATCAATAATGAAATATAACCTAACCTAACCCAACCTAACATCTCGGCGGTAATATTTGAAAACATTCCTGGCGTGTTGGCCTCGACGTCTCCGTGGGACCTTTATATATATCAATATCGTAATATAACCTAACCTAACCCAACCTAACAACTCGGCGGTAATATTTGAAAACATTCCTGGCGAGTTGGCATCTACGTCTCCGTGGGACCTTCATATACATCAATAACGTAATATAGCCTAACCTAACCCAACCTAACATTTCGGCGGTAATATTTGACAACATCCCTGGCGAGTTGGCTTCTCCGTCTCCGTGGGACATTTATATACATCAATAACGTAATATAACGTAACCTAACCCAACCTAACATCTCGGCGGTAATATTTGAAAACATTCATGGCGAGTTGGCATCTACGTCTCCGTGGGACCTTCATATACATCAATAACGTAATATAATATTAACCCAACCTAACCCAACATAACATTTCGGCAGTAATATTTGTCAACATTCCTGGCGAATTGGCTTCTCCGTCTCCGTGGGACATTTATATATATCAATAACGTAATATAACCTAACCTAACCCAACCAAACATCTCGGCGGTAATATTTGACAACATTCCTGGCGAGGTGGCCTCTACGTCACCGTGGGACCTTTATAGACATCCATAACGTAATATAAACTAACCTAATCCAACCTAACGTCTCGGCGGTAATATTTGAAAACATTCATGGCGATTTGGCATCTACGTCTCCGTGGGACCTTCATATACATCAGTAACGTAATATAGCCTAACCTAACCCAACCTAACATTTCGGCGGTAATATTTGACATCATTCCTGTCGATTTGGCCTCTACGTCTCCGTTTGACCTTCATAAACATCAATAACGTAATATTACGTAACCTAACCCAGCCTATCATCTCGGCGGTAATATTTGAAAACATTCCTGGCGAGTTGGCCTCGACGTCTCCGTGGGACCTTTATATACATCAATAACGTAATATAACCTAACCTAACCCAACCTAACATCTCGGCGGTAATATTTGAAAACATTCCTGGCGAGGTGGCCTCTACGTCACCGTGGGACCTTTATAGACATCCATAACGTAATATAACCTAACCTAACCCAACCTAACGTCTCGGCGCTAATATTTGAAAACATTCATGGCGATTTGGCATCTACGTCTCCGTGGGACATTCATATACATCAATAACGTAATATAGCCTAACCTAACCCAACCTAACATTTCGGCGGTAATATTTGACATCATTACTGTCGAGTTGGCCTCTACGTCTCCGTTTGACCTTCATAAACATCAATAACGTAATATAACGTAACCTAACCCAACCTATCATCTCGGCGGTAATATTTGATCACATTCCTGGCTTGTTGGGCTCTACGTCTCCGCGGCACCTTTATATAAATCTATAACGTGATATAACCTAACCTAACCCAACCTAACATCTCGGCGGTAATATTTGAAAACATTCCTGGCGAGGTGCCCTCTACGTCACCGTGGGACCTTTATAGACATCCATAACGTAATATAACCTAGCCTAACCCAACCTAACATCTCGGCGGTAATATTTGAAAACATTCATGGCGAGTTGGCATCTACGTCTCCGTGGTACATTTATATACATCAATAACGTAATATAACCTAACCTAACCCAACCTAACATTTCGGCGGTTATATTTGACATCATTCCTGGGGAGTTGGCCTCTACGTCTCCGTTTGACCTTCATAAACATCAATAACGTAATATAGCGTAACCTAACCCAGCCTATCATCTCGGCGGTAATATTTGACAACATTCCTGGCGAGTTAGCCTCTATGTCTCCGTGGGACCTTTATATACATCTATAACGTACTATAACCTAACCTAACCGAACCTAACATCTCGGCGGTAATATTTGAAAACATTCCTGGCGAGTTGGCCTCTACGTCTCCGTGGGACCTTTATATACATCAATAACGTAACATAACCTAACCTAACCCATCCTAACGTCTCGGCGGTAATATTTGACAACATTCCTGGCGAGTTGACCTCTATGTCTCCGTGGGACCTTTATATACATCTATAACGTAATATAACCTAACCTAACCCAACCTAACATCTCGGCGGTAATATTTGAAAACATACCTGGCGATTTGGCCTCTACGTCTCCGTGGGACCTTTATATACATCTATAACGTAATATAACCTAACCTAACCCAACCTAACATCTCGGCGGTAATATTTGAAAACATTCCTGGCGAGTTGGATTCTCCGTCTCCGTGGGACATTTATATACATCAATAACGTAATATAACCTAACCTAACCCAACCTAACGTCTCGGCGGTAATATTTGACAACATACCTGGCGAGTTGGCCTCTACGTCTCCGTTTGACCTTCATAAACATCAATAACGTAATATTACGTAACCTAACCCAGCCTATCATCTCGGCGGTAATATTTGAAAACATTCATGGCGAGTTGGCATCTACGTCTCCGTGGTACATTTATATACGTCAATAACGTAATATAACCTGACCTAACCCAACCTAACATTTCGGCGGTCATATTTGACATCATTCCTGGGGAGTTGGCCTCTACGTCTCCGTTTGACCTTCATAAACATCAATAACGTAATATAACGTAACCTAACCCAGCCTATCATCTCGGCGGTAATATTTGAAAACATTCATGGCGAGTTGGCTTCTCCGCCTCCGTGGGACATTTATATACATCAATAACGTAATATAACCTAACCTAACCCAACCTAACATCTCGGCGGTAATATTTGACAACATACCTGGCGAGCTGGCCTCTGCGTCTCCGTGGAACCTTCATATACATCAATAACGAAATATAACCTAACCTAACCCAACCTAACATCTCGGCGGTAATATTTGAAAACATTCCTGGCGATTTGGCTTCTCCGTCTCCGTGGGATCTTTTTATACATAAATAACGTAATATAACCTAACCTAACCCAACCTAACATCTCGGCGGTAATATTTGAAAACATACCTGGCGAGTTGGACTCTACGTCACCGTGGGACCTTTATAGACATCCATAACGTAATATAGCCTAACCTAACCCAACCTAACATTTCGGCGGTAATATTTGACAACATTCCTGACGAGTTGGCTTCTCCGTCTCCGTGGGACATTTATATACATCAATAACGTAATATAACCTAACCTAACCCAACCTAACGCCTCGGCGGAAATATTTGAAAACATTCATGGCGATTTGGCATCTACGTCTCCGTGGGACCTTCATATACATCAATAACGTAATATAGCCTAACCTAAACCAACCTAACATTTCGGCGGTAATATTTGACATCATTCCTGGCGAGTTGGCTTCTCCGTCTCCGTGGGACATTTATATACATCAATAACGTAATATAACGTAACCTAACCCAACCTAACATCTCGGCGGTAATATTTGAAAACATTCATGGCGAGTTGGCATCTACGTCTCCGTGGGACCTTCATATACATCAATAACGTAATATAGCCTAACCTAACCCAACATAACATTTCGGCGGTAATATTTGACAACATTCCTGGCGAATTGGCTTCTCCGTCTCCGTGGGACATTTATATATATCAATAACGTAATATAACCTAACCTAACCCAACCAAACATCTCGGCGGTAATATTTGACAACATTCCTGGCGAGGTGGCCTCTACGTCACCGTGGGACCTTTATAGACATCCATAACGTAATATAAACTAACCTAATCCAACCTAACGTCTCGGCGGTAATATTTGAAAACATTCATGGCGATTTGGCATCTACGTCTCCGTGGGACCTTCATATACATCAGTAACGTAATATAGCCTAACCTAACCCAACCTAACATTTCGGCGGTAATATTTGACATCATTCCTGTCGAGTTGGCCTCTACGTCTCCGTTTGACCTTCATAAACATCAATAACGTAATATAACGTAACCTAACCCAACCTATCATATCGGCGGTAATATTTGATCATATTCCTGGCTTGTTGGCCTCTACGTCTCCGCGGGACCTTTATATAAATCTATAACGTGATATAACCTAACCTAACCCAACCTAACGTCTCGGCGGTAATATTTGAAAACATTCATGGCGATTTGGCATCTACGTCTCCGTGGGACCTTCATATACATCAATAACGTAATATAGCCTAACCTAACCCAACCTAACATTTCGGCGGTAATATTTGACATCATTACTGTCGAGTTGGCCTCTACGTCTCCGTTTGACCTTCATAAACATCAATAACGTAATATAACGTAACCTAACCCAACCTATCATCTCGGCGGTAATATTTGATCACATTCCTGGCTTGTTGGGCTCTACGTCTCCGCGGCACCTTTATATAAATCTATAACGTGATATAACCTAACCTAACCCAACC
This sequence comes from Xylocopa violacea, assembly GCA_963969225.1. Lineage (NCBI taxonomy): Eukaryota > Metazoa > Arthropoda > Insecta > Hymenoptera > Apidae > Xylocopa > Xylocopa violacea. Next base: position 1,198,052 of record CAXAJV010000147.1, on the reverse strand, counting down.
TAACATCTCGGCGGTAATATTTGAAAACATTCCTGGCGAGGTGCCCTCTACGTCACCGTGGGACCTTTATAGACATCCATAACGTAATATAACCTAGCCTAACCCAACCTAACATCTCGGCGGTAATATTTGAAAACATTCATGGCGAGTTGGCATCTACGTCTCCGTGGTACATTTATATACATCAATAACGTAATATAACCTAACCTAACCCAACCTAACATTTCGGCGGTTATATTTGACATCATTCCTGGGGAGTTGGCCTCTACGTCTCCGTTTGACCTTCATAAAGATCAATAACGTAATATAACGTAACCTAACCCAGCCTATCATCTCGGCGGTAATATTTGACAACATGCCTGGCGAGTTGGCCACTATGTCTCCGTGGGACCTTTATATACATCTATAACGTAATATAACCTAACCTAAACCAACCTAACATCTCGGCGGTAATATTTGAAAACATACCTGGCGATTTGGCCTCTACGTCACCGTGGGACATTTATATATATCAATAACGTAATATAACATAACCTAACCAAACCTAACGTCTCGGCGGTAATATTTGAAAACATTCATGGCGATTTGGCATCTACGTCTCCGTGTGACCTTCATATACATCAATAACGTAATATAGCCTAACCTAACCCAACCTAACATCTCGGCGGTAATATTTGAAAACATTCCTGGCGAGTTGGCCTCTACGTCTCCGTCGGACCTTTATATACATCAATAAAGTAATATAACCTAACCTAACCCAGCCTATCATCTCGGCGGTAATATTTGACAACATTCCTGGCGAGTTGGCCTCTATGTCTCCGTGGGACCTTTATATACATCTATAACGTACTATAACCTAACCTAACCGAACCTAACATCTCGGCGGTAATATTTGAAAACATTCCTGGCGAGTTGGCCTCTACGTCTCCGTGGGACCTTTATATACATCAATAACGTAATATAACCTAACCTAACCCATCCTAACGTCTCGGCGGTAATATTTGACAACATTCCTGGCGAGTTGACCTCTATGTCTCCGTGGGACCTTTATATACATCTATAACGTAATATAACCTAACCTAACCCAACCTAACATCTCGGCGGTAATATTTGAAAACATACCTGGCGATTTGGCCTCTACGTCTCCGTGGGACCTTTATATACATCTATAACGTAATATAACCTAACCTAACACAACCTAACATCTCGGCGGTAATATTTGAAAACATTCCTGGCGAGTTGGCCTCGACGTCTCCGTGGGACCTTTATATACATCAATAACGTAATATAACCTAACCTAACCCAACCTAACATCTCGGCGGTAATATTTGAAAACATTCCTGGCGAGTTGGCCTCTACGTCTCCGTGGGACCTTTATATACATCTATAACGTAATATAACCTAACCTAACACAACCTAACGTCTCGGCGGTAATATTTGAAAACATTCATGGCGATTTGGCATCTACGTCTCCGTGGGACCTTCATATACATCAATAACGTAATATAGCCTAACCTAACCCAACCTAACATTTCGGCGGTAATATTTAACAACATTCCTGGCGAGTTGGCTTCTCCGTCTCCGTGGGACATTTATATACATCAATAACGTAATATAACGTAACCTAACCCAACCTATCATCCCGGCGGTAGTATTTGATCACATTCCTGGTTTGTGGCCTCTACGTCTCCGCGGGACCTTTATATACATCTATAACGTGATATAACCTAACCTAACCCAACCTAACATCTCGGCGGTAATATTTGAAAACATTCCTGGCGAGTTGGCATCTACGTCTCCGTGGGACCTTCATATACATCAATAACGTAATATAGCCTAACCTAACCCAACCTAACATTCCGGCGGTAATATTTGACAACATTCCTGGCGAGTTGGATTCTCCGTCTCCGTGGGACATTTATATACATCAATAACGTAATATAACCTAACCTAACCCAACCTAACGTCTCGGCGGTAATATTTGACAACATACCTGGCGAGTTGGCCTCTACGTCTCCGTTTGACCTTCATAAACATCAATAACGTAATATTACGTAACCTAACCCAGCCTATCATCTCGGCGGTAATATTTGACAACATTCCTGGCGAGTTGGCCTCTATGTCTCCGTGGGACCTTTATATACATCTATAACGTAATATAACCTAACCTAACCCAACCTAACATCTCGGCGGTAATATTTGAAAACATACCTGGCGATTTGGCCTCTACGTCTCCGTGGGACCTTTATATACATCTATAACGTAATATAACCTAACTTAACACAACCTAACATCTCGGCGGTAATATTTGAAAACATTCCTGGCGAGTTGGCCTCGACGTCTCCGTGGGACCTTTATATACATCAATAACGTAATATAACCTAACCTAACCCAACCTAACATCTCGGCGGTAATATTTGAAAACATACCTGGCGAGTTGGCCTCTACGTCTCCGTGGGACCTTTATATACATCAATAAAGTAATAGAACCTAACCTAACCCAACCTAACATTCCGGCGGTAATATTTGACAACATTCCTGGCGAGTTGGATTCTCCGTCTCCGTGGGACATTTATATACATCAATAACGTAATATAACCTAACCTAACCCAACCTAACATCTCGGCGGTAATATTTGAAAACATTCATGGCGATTTGGCATCTACGTCTCCGTGGGACCTTCATATACATCAATAACGTAATATAGCCTAACCTAACCCAACCTAACATCTCGGCGGTAATATTTGAAAACATTCATGGCGAGTTGGCATCTACGTCTCCGTGGGTCCTTCATATACATCAATAACGTAATATAGCCTAACCTAACCCAACCTAACATCTAGGCGGTGATATTTGACAACATTCCTGGCGAGTTGGCATCTACGTCTCCGTGGGACCTATCATATACATCCATAACGTAATATAGCCTAACCTAACCCAACCTAACCTTTCGGCGCTAATATTTGACAACATTCCTGGCGAGTTGGCTTCTCCGTCTCCGTGGGACATTTATATACATCAATAACGTAATATAACCTAACCTAACCCAACCTAACATCTCGGCGGTAATATTTGACAACATACCTGGCGAGTTGGCCTCTACGTTTCCGTGGAACCTTCATATACATCAATAATGAAATATAACCTAACCTAACCCAACCTAACATCTCGGCGGTAATATTTGAAAACATTCCTGGCGTGTTGGCCTCGACGTCTCCGTGGGACCTTTATATATATCAATATCGTAATATAACCTAACCTAACCCAACCTAACAACTCGGCGGTAATATTTGAAAACATTCCTGGCGAGTTGGCATCTACGTCTCCGTGGGACCTTCATATACATCAATAACGTAATATAGCCTAACCTAACCCAACCTAACATTTCGGCGGTAATATTTGACAACATCCCTGGCGAGTTGGCTTCTCCGTCTCCGTGGGACATTTATATACATCAATAACGTAATATAACGTAACCTAACCCAACCTAACATCTCGGCGGTAATATTTGAAAACATTCATGGCGAGTTGGCATCTACGTCTCCGTGGGACCTTCATATACATCAATAACGTAATATAGCCTAACCTAACCCAACATAACATTTCGGCAGTAATATTTGACAACATTCCTGGCGAATTGGCTTCTCCGTCTCCGTGGGACATTTATATATATCAATAACGTAATATAACCTAACCTAACCCAACCAAACATCTCGGCGGTAATATTTGACAACATTCCTGGCGAGGTGGCCTCTACGTCACCGTGGGACCTTTATAGACATCCATAACGTAATATAAACTAACCTAATCCAACCTAACGTCTCGGCGGTAATATTTGAAAACATTCATGGCGATTTGGCATCTACGTCTCCGTGGGACCTTCATATACATCAGTAACGTAATATAGCCTAACCTAACCCAACCTAACATTTCGGCGGTAATATTTGACATCATTCCTGTCGATTTGGCCTCTACGTCTCCGTTTGACCTTCGTAAACATCAATAACGTAATATAACGTAACCTAACCCAACCTATCATCTCGGCGGTAATATTTGATCACATTCCTGGCTTGTTGGCCTCTACGTCTCCGCGGGACCTTTATATAAATCTATAACGTGATATAACCTAACCTAACCCAACCTAACATCTCGGCGGTAATATTTGAAAACATTCCTGGCGAGGTGGCCTCTACGTCACCGTGGGACCTTTATAGACATCCATAACGTAATATAACCTAACCTAACCCAACCTAACGTCTCGGCGCTAATATTTGAAAACATTCATGGCGATTTGGCATCTACGTCTCCGTGGGACCTTCATATACATCAATAACGTAATATAGCCTAACCTAACCCAACCTAACATTTCGGCGGTAATATTTGACATCATTACTGTCGAGTTGGCCTCTACGTCTCCGTTTGACCTTCATAAACATCAATAACGTAATATAACGTAACCTAACCCAACCTATCATCTCGGCGGTAATATTTGATCACATTCCTGGCTTGTTGGGCTCTACGTCTCCGCGGCACCTTTATATAAATCTATAACGTGATATAACCTAACCTAACCCAACCTAACATCTCGGCGGTAATATTTGAAAACATTCCTGGCGAGGTGCCCTCTACGTCACCGTGGGACCTTTATAGACATCCATAACGTAATATAACCTAGCCTAACCCAACCTAACATCTCGGCGGTAATATTTGAAAACATTCATGGCGAGTTGGCATCTACGTCTCCGTGGTACATTTATATACATCAATAACGTAATATAACCTAACCTAACCCAACCTAACATTTCGGCGGTTATATTTGACATCATTCCTGGGGAGTTGGCCTCTACGTCTCCGTTTGACCTTCATAAACATCAATAACGTAATATAACGTAACCTAACCCAGCCTATCATCTCGGCGGTAATATTTGACAACATTCCTGGCGAGTTAGCCTCTATGTCTCCGTGGGACCTTTATATACATCTATAACGTACTATAACCTAACCTAACCGAACCTAACATCTCGGCGGTAATATTTGAAAACATTCCTGGCGAGTTGGCCTCTACGTCTCCGTGGGACCTTTATATACATCAATAACGTAATATAACCTAACCTAACCCATCCTAACGTCTCGGCGGTAATATTTGACAACATTCCTCGCGAGTTGACCTCTATGTCTCCGTGGGACCTTTATATACATCTATAACGTAATATAACCTAACCTAACCCAACCTAACATCTCGGCGGTAATATTTGAAAACATACCTGGCGATTTGGCCTCTACGTCTCCGTGGGACCTTTATATACATCTATAACGTAATATAACCTAACCTAACCCAACCTAACGTCTCGGCGGTAATATTTGAAAACATTCATGGCGATTTGGCATCTACGTCTCCGTGTGACCTTCATATACATCAATAATATAATATAGCCTAACCTAACCCAACCTAACATCTCGGCGGTAATATTTAACAACATTCCTGGCGAGTTGGCTTTTCCGTCTCCATGGGACATTTATATACATCAATAACGTAATATAACGTAACCTAACCCAACCTATCATCCCGGCGGTAGTATTTGATCACATTCCTGGTTTGTGGCCTCTACGTCTCCGCGGGACCTTTATATACATCTATAACGTGAAATAACCTAACCTAACCCAACCTAACATTCCGGCGGTAATATTTGACAACATTCCTGGCGAGTTGGATTCTACGTCTCCGCGGGACCTTTATATACATCTATAACGTGAAATAACCTAACCTAACCCAACCTAACATTCCGGCGGTAATATTTGACAACATTCCTGGCGAGTTGGATTCTCCGTCTCCGTGGGACATTTATATACATCAATAACGTAATTTAACCTAACCTAACCCAACCTAACATCTCGGCGGTAATATTTGAAAACATACCTGGCGATTTGGCCTCTACGTCTCCGTGGGACCTTTATATACATCTATAACGTAATATAACCTAACCTAACACAACCTAACATCTCGGCGGTAATATCTGAAAACATTCCTGGCGAGTTGGCCTCGACGTCTCCGTGGGACCTTTATATACATCAATAACGTAATATAACCTAACCTAACCCAACCTAACATCTCGGCGGTAATATTTGACAACATACCTGGCGAGTTGGCCTCTACGTCTCCGTGGGACCTTTATATACATCAATAAAGTAATATAACCTAACCTAACCCAACCTAACATTCCGGCGGTAATATTTGACAACATTCCTGGCGAGTTGGATTCTCCGTCTCCGTGGGACATTTATATACATCAATAACGTAATATAACCTAACCTAACCCAACCTAACGTCTCGGCGGTAATATTTGACAACATACCTGGCGAGTTGGCCTCTACGTCTCCGTTTGACCTTCATAAACATCAATAACGTAATATTACGTAACCTAACCCAGCCTATCATCTCGGCGGTAATATTTGAAAACATTCATGGCGAGTTGGCATCTACGTCTCCGTGGTACATTTATATACGTCAATAACGTAATATAACCTGACCTAACCCAACCTAACATTTCGGCGGTCATATTTGACATCATTCCTGGGGAGTTGGCCTCTACGTCTCCGTTTGACCTTCATAAACATCAATAACGTAATATAACGTAACCTAACCCAGCCTATCATCTCGGCGGTAATATTTGAAAACATTCATGGCGAGTTGGCTTCTCCGCCTCCGTGGGACATTTATATACATCAATAACGTAATATAACCTAACCTAACCCAACCTAACATCTCGGCGGTAATATTTGACAACATACCTGGCGAGCTGGCCTCTGCGTCTCCGTGGAACCTTCATATACATCAATAACGAAATATAACCTAACCTAACCCAACCTAACATCTCGGCGGTAATATTTGAAAACATTCCTGGCGATTTGGCTTCTCCGTCTCCGTGGGATCTTTTTATACATAAATAACGTAATATAACCTAACCTAACCCAACCTAACATCTCGGCGGTAATATTTGAAAACATACCTGGCGAGTTGGACTCTACGTCACCGTGGGACCTTTATAGACATCCATAACGTAATATAGCCTAACCTAACCCAACCTAACATTTCGGCGGTAATATTTGACAACATTCCTGACGAGTTGGCTTCTCCGTCTCCGTGGGACATTTATATACATCAATAACGTAATATAACCTAACCTAACCCAACCTAACGCCTCGGCGGAAATATTTGAAAACATTCATGGCGATTTGGCATCTACGTCTCCGTGGGACCTTCATATACATCAATAACGTAATATAGCCTAACCTAAACCAACCTAACATTTCGGCGGTAATATTTGACATCATTCCTGGCGAGTTGGCTTCTCCGTCTCCGTGGGACATTTATATACATCAATAACGTAATATAACGTAACCTAACCCAACCTAACATCTCGGCGGTAATATTTGAAAACATTCATGGCGAGTTGGCATCTACGTCTCCGTGGGACCTTCATATACATCAATAACGTAATATAGCCTAACCTAACCCAACATAACATTTCGGCGGTAATATTTGACAACATTCCTGGCGAATTGGCTTCTCCGTCTCCGTGGGACATTTATATATATCAATAACGTAATATAACCTAACCTAACCCAACCAAACATCTCGGCGGTAATATTTGACAACATTTCTGGCGAGGTGGCCTCTACGTCACCGTGGGACCTTTATAGACATCCATAACGTAATATAAACTAACCTAATCCAACCTAACGTCTCGGCGGTAATATTTGAAAACATTCATGGCGATTTGGCATCTACGTCTCCGTGGGACCTTCATATACATCAGTAACGTAATATAGCCTAACCTAACCCAACCTAACATTTCGGCGGTAATATTTGACATCATTCCTGTCGAGTTGGCCTCTACGTCTCCGTTTGACCTTCATAAACATCAATAACGTAATATAACGTAACCTAACCCAACCTATCATCTCGGCGGTAATATTTGATCATATTCCTGGCTTGTTGGCCTCTACGTCTCCGCGGGACCTTTATATAAATCTATAACGTGATATAACCTAACCTAACCCAACCTAACGTCTCGGCGGTAATATTTGAAAACATTCATGGCGATTTGGCATCTACGTCTCCGTGGGACCTTCATATACATCAATAACGTAATATAGCCTAACCTAACCCAACCTAACATTTCGGCGGTAATATTTGACATCATTACTGTCGAGTTGGCCTCTACGTCTCCGTTTGACCTTCATAAACATCAATAACGTAATATAACGTAACCTAACCCAACCTATCATCTCGGCGGTAATATTTGATCACATTCCTGGCTTGTTGGGCTCTACGTCTCCGCGGCACCTTTATATAAATCTATAACGTGATATAACCTAACCTAACCCAACCTAACATCTCGGCGGTAATATTTGAAAACATTCCTGGCGAGGTGCCCTCTACGTCACCGTGGGACCTTTATAGACATCCATAACGTAATATAACCTAGCCTAACCCAACCTAACATCTCGGCGGTAATATTTGAAAACATTCATGGCGAGTTGGCATCTACGTCTCCGTGGTACATTTATATACATCAATAACGTAATATAACCTAACCTAACCCAACCTAACATTTCGGCGGTTATATTTGACATCATTCCTGGGGAGTTGGCATCTACGTCTCCGTTTGACCTACATAAACATCAATAACGTAATATAACGTAACCTAACCCAGCCTATCATCTCGGCGGTAATATTTGACAACATGCCTGGCGAGTTGGCCACTATGTCTCCGTGGGACCTTTATATACATCTATAACGTAATATAACCTAACCTAAACCAACCTAACATCTCGGCGGTAATATTTGAAAACATACCTGGCGATTTGGCCTCTACGTCACCGTGGGACATTTATATATATCAATAACGTAATATAACCTAACCTAACCAAACCTAACGTCTCGGCGGTAATATTTGAAAACATTCATGGCGATTTGGCATCTACGTCTCCGTGTGACCTTCATATACATCAATAACGTAATATAGCCTAACCTAACCCAACCTAACATCTCGGCGGTAATATTTGAAAACATTCCTGGCGAGTTGGCCTCTACGTCTCCGTCGGACCTTTATATACATCAATAAAGTAATATAACCTAACCTAACCCAGCCTATCATCTCGGCGGTAATATTTGACAACATTCCTGGCGAGTTGGCCTCTATGTCTCCGTGGGACCTTTATATACATCTATAACGTACTATAACCTAACCTAACCGAACCTAACATCTCGGCGGTAATATTTGAAAACATTCCTGGCGAGTTGGCCTCTACGTCTCCGTGGGACCTTTATATACATCAATAACGTAATATAACCTAACCTAACCCATCCTAACGTCTCGGCGGTAATATTTGACAACATTCCTGGCGAGTTGACCTCTATGTCTCCGTGGGACCTTTATATACATCTATAACGTAATATAACCTAACCTAACCCAACCTAACATCTCGGCGGTAATATTTGAAAACATACCTGGCGATTTGGCCTCTACGTCTCCGTGGGACCTTTATATACATCTATAACGTAATATAACCTAACCTAACCCAACCTAACGTCTCGGCGGTAATATTTGAAAACATTCATGGCGATTTGGCATCTACGTCTCCGTGTGACCTTCATATACATCAATAATATAATATAGCCTAACCTAACCCAACCTAACATCTCGGCGGTAATATTTAACAACATTCCTGGCGAGTTGGCTTTTCCGTCTCCATGGGACATTTATATACATCAATAACGTAATATAACGTAACCTAACCCAACCTATCATCCCGGCGGTAGTATTTGATCACATTCCTGGTTTGTGGCCTCTACGTCTCCGCGGGACCTTTATATACATCTATAACGTGAAATAACCTAACCTAACCCAACCTAACATTCCGGCGGTAATATTTGACAACATTCCTGGCGAGTTGGATTCTACGTCTCCGCGGGACCTTTATATACATCTATAACGTGAAATAACCTAACCTAACCCAACCTAACATTCCGGCGGTAATATTTGACAACATTCCTGGCGAGTTGGATTCTCCGTCTCCGTGGGACATTTATATACATCAATAACGTAATTTAACCTAACCTAACCCAACCTAACATCTCGGCGGTAATATTTGAAAACATACCTGGCGATTTGGCCTCTACGTCTCCGTGGGACCTTTATATACATCTATAACGTAATATAACCTAACCTAACACAACCTAACATCTCGGCGGTAATATCTGAAAACATTCCTGGCGAGTTGGCCTCGACGTCTCCGTGGGACCTTTATATACATCAATAACGTAATATAACCTAACCTAACCCAACCTAACATCTCGGCGGTAATATTTGACAACATACCTGGCGAGTTGGCCTCTACGTCTCCGTGGGACCTTTATATACATCAATAAAGTAATATAACCTAACCTAACCCAACCTAACATTCCGGCGGTAATATTTGACAACATTCCTGGCGAGTTGGATTCTCCGTCTCCGTGGGACATTTATATACATCAATAACGTAATATAACCTAACCTAACCCAACCTAACGTCTCGGCGGTAATATTTGACAACATACCTGGCGAGTTGGCCTCTACGTCTCCGTTTGACCTTCATAAACATCAATAACGTAATATTACGTAACCTAACCCAGCCTATCATCTCGGCGGTAATATTTGAAAACATTCATGGCGAGTTGGCATCTACGTCTCCGTGGTACATTTATATACGTCAATAACGTAATATAACCTGACCTAACCCAACCTAACATTTCGGCGGTCATATTTGACATCATTCCTGGGGAGTTGGCCTCTACGTCTCCGTTTGACCTTCATAAACATCAATAACGTAATATAACGTAACCTAACCCAGCCTATCATCTCGGCGGTAATATTTGAAAACATTCATGGCGAGTTGGCTTCTCCGCCTCCGTGGGACATTTATATACATCAATAACGTAATATAACCTAACCTAACCCAACCTAACATCTCGGCGGTAATATTTGACAACATACCTGGCGAGCTGGCCTCTGCGTCTCCGTGGAACCTTCATATACATCAATAACGAAATATAACCTAACCTAACCCAACCTAACATCTCGGCGGTAATATTTGAAAACATTCCTGGCGATTTGGCTTCTCCGTCTCCGTGGGATCTTTTTATACATAAATAACGTAATATAACCTAACCTAACCCAACCTAACATCTCGGCGGTAATATTTGAAAACATACCTGGCGAGTTGGACTCTACGTCACCGTGGGACCTTTATAGACATCCATAACGTAATATAGCCTAACCTAACCCAACCTAACATTTCGGCGGTAATATTTGACAACATTCCTGACGAGTTGGCTTCTCCGTCTCCGTGGGACATTTATATACATCAATAACGTAATATAACCTAACCTAACCCAACCTAACGCCTCGGCGGAAATATTTGAAAACATTCATGGCGATTTGGCATCTACGTCTCCGTGGGACCTTCATATACATCAATAACGTAATATAGCCTAACCTAAACCAACCTAACATTTCGGCGGTAATATTTGACATCATTCCTGGCGAGTTGGCTTCTCCGTCTCCGTGGGACATTTATATACATCAATAACGTAATATAACGTAACCTAACCCAACCTAACATCTCGGCGGTAATATTTGAAAACATTCATGGCGAGTTGGCATCTACGTCTCCGTGGGACCTTCATATACATCAATAACGTAATATAGCCTAACCTAACCCAACATAACATTTCGGCGGTAATATTTGACAACATTCCTGGCGAATTGGCTTCTCCGTCTCCGTGGGACATTTATATATATCAATAACGTAATATAACCTAACCTAACCCAACCAAACATCTCGGCGGTAATATTTGACAACATTTCTGGCGAGGTGGCCTCTACGTCACCGTGGGACCTTTATAGACATCCATAACGTAATATAAACTAACCTAATCCAACCTAACGTCTCGGCGGTAATATTTGAAAACATTCATGGCGATTTGGCATCTACGTCTCCGTGGGACCTTCATATACATCAGTAACGTAATATAGCCTAACCTAACCCAACCTAACATTTCGGCGGTAATATTTGACATCATTCCTGTCGAGTTGGCCTCTACGTCTCCGTTTGACCTTCATAAACATCAATAACGTAATATAACGTAACCTAACCCAACCTATCATCTCGGCGGTAATATTTGATCATATTCCTGGCTTGTTGGCCTCTACGTCTCCGCGGGACCTTTATATAAATCTATAACGTGATATAACCTAACCTAACCCAACCTAACGTCTCGGCGGTAATATTTGAAAACATTCATGGCGATTTGGCATCTACGTCTCCGTGGGACCTTCATATACATCAATAACGTAATATAGCCTAACCTAACCCAACCTAACATTTCGGCGGTAATATTTGACATCATTACTGTCGAGTTGGCCTCTACGTCTCCGTTTGACCTTCATAAACATCAATAACGTAATATAACGTAACCTAACCCAACCTATCATCTCGGCGGTAATATTTGATCACATTCCTGGCTTGTTGGGCTCTACGTCTCCGCGGCACCTTTATATAAATCTATAACGTGATATAACCTAACCTAACCCAACCTAACATCTCGGCGGTAATATTTGAAAACATTCCTGGCGAGGTGCCCTCTACGTCACCGTGGGACCTTTATAGACATCCATAACGTAATATAACCTAGCCTAACCCAACCTAACATCTCGGCGGTAATATTTGAAAACATTCATGGCGAGTTGGCATCTACGTCTCCGTGGTACATTTATATACATCAATAACGTAATATAACCTAACCTAACCCAACCTAACATTTCGGCGGTTATATTTGACATCATTCCTGGGGAGTTGGCATCTACGTCTCCGTTTGACCTACATAAACATCAATAACGTAATATAACGTAACCTAACCCAGCCTATCATCTCGGCGGTAATATTTGACAACATGCCTGGCGAGTTGGCCACTATGTCTCCGTGGGACCTTTATATACATCTATAACGTAATATAACCTAACCTAAACCAACCTAACATCTCGGCGGTAATATTTGAAAACATACCTGGCGATTTGGCCTCTACGTCACCGTGGGACATTTATATATATCAATAACGTAATATAACCTAACCTAACCAAACCTAACGTCTCGGCGGTAATATTTGAAAACATTCATGGCGATTTGGCATCTACGTCTCCGTGTGACCTTCATATACATCAATAACGTAATATAGCCTAACCTAACCCAACCTAACATCTCGGCGGTAATATTTGAAAACATTCCTGGCGAGTTGGCCTCTACGTCTCCGTCGGACCTTTATATACATCAATAAAGTAATATAACCTAACCTAACCCAGCCTATCATCTCGGCGGTAATATTTGACAACATTCCTGGCGAGTTGGCCTCTATGTCTCCGTGGGACCTTTATATACATCTATAACGTACTATAACCTAACCTAACCGAACCTAACATCTCGGCGGTAATATTTGAAAACATTCCTGGCGAGTTGGCCTCTACGTCTCCGTGGGACCTTTATATACATCAATAACGTAATATAACCTAACCTAACCCATCCTAACGTCTCGGCGGTAATATTTGACAACATTCCTGGCGAGTTGACCTCTATGTCTCCGTGGGACCTTTATATACATCTATAACGTAATATAACCTAACCTAACCCAACCTAACATCTCGGCGGTAATATTTGAAAACATACCTGGCGATTTGGCCTCTACGTCTCCGTGGGACCTTTATATACATCTATAACGTAATATAACCTAACCTAACACAACCTAACATCTCGGCGGTAATATTTGAAAACATTCCTGGCGAGTTGGCCTCGACCTCTCCGTGGGACCTTTATATACATCAATAACGTAATATAACCTAACCTAACCCAACCTAACATCTCGGCGGTAATATTTGAAAACATTCCTGGCGAGTTGGCCTCTACGTCTCCGTGGGACCTTTATATACATCTATAACGTAATATAACCTAACCTAACACAACCTAACGTCTCGGCGGTAATATTTGAAAACATTCATGGCGATTTGGCATCTACGTCTCCGTGGGACCTTCATATACATCAATAACGTAATATAGCCTAACCTAACCCAACCTAACATTTCGGCGGTAATATTTAACAACATTCCTGGCGAGTTGGCTTCTCCGTCTCCGTGGGACATTTATATACATCAATAACGTAATATAACGTAACCTAACCCAACCTATCATCCCGGCGGTAGTATTTGATCACATTCCTGGTTTGTGGCCTCTACGTCTCCGCGGGACCTTTATATACATCTATAACGTGATATAACCTAACCTAACCCAACCTAACATCTCGGCGGTAATATTTGAAAACATTCCTGGCGAGTTGGCATCTACGTCTCCGTGGGACCTTCATATACATCAATAACGTAATATAGCCTAACCTAACCCAACCTAACATTCCGGCGGTAATATTTGACAACATTCCTGGCGAGTTGGATTCTCCGTCTCCGTGGGACATTTATATACATCAATAACGTAATATAACCTAACCTAACCCAACCTAACATCTCGGCGGTAATATTTGAAAACATTCATGGCGATTTGGCATCTACGTCTCCGTGGGACCTTCATATACATCAATAACGTAATATAGCCTAACCTAACCCAACCTAACATCTCGGCGGTAATATTTGAAAACATTCATGGCGAGTTGGCATCTACGTCTCCGTGGGTCCTTCATATACATCAATAACGTAATATAGCCTAACCTAACCCAACCTAACATCTAGGCGGTGATATTTGACAACATACCTGGCGAGCTGGCCTCTGCGTCTCCGTGGAACCTTCATAAACATCAATAACGTAATATAACGTAACCTAACCCAACCTATCATCTCGGCGGTAATATTTGATCACATTCCTGGCTTGTTGGCCTCTACGTCTCCGCGGGACCTTTATATACATCTATAACGTGATATAACCTAACCTAACCCAACCTAACATCTCGGCGGTAATATTTGAAAACATTCATGGCGAGTTGGCCTCTATGTCTCCGTGGGACCTTTATATACATCAATAACGTAATATAGCCTAACCTAACCCAACCTAACATCTCGGCGGTAATATTTGAAAACATTCCTGGCGTGTTGGCCTCGACGTCTCCGTGGGACCTTTATATAAATCTATAACGTGATATAACCTAACCTAACCCAACCTAACATCTCGGCGGTAATATTTGAAAACATTCCTGTCGAGGTGCCCTCTACGTCACCGTGGGACCTTTATAGACATCCATAACGTAATATAACCTAACCTAACCCAACCTAACATCTCGGCGGTAATATTTGAAAACATTCCTGGCGAGTTGGCCTCTACGTCTCCGTCGGACCTTTATATACATCAATAAAGTAATATAACCTAACCTAACCCAGCCTATCATCTCGGCGGTAATATTTGACAACATTCCTGGCGAGTTGGCCTCTATGTCTCCGTGGGACCTTTATATACATCTATAACGTAATATAACCTAACCTAACCCAACCTAACATCTCGGCGGTAATATTTGAAAACATTCCTGTCGAGTTGGCCTCTACGCCTCCGTGGGACCTTTATATACATCAATAAAGTAATATAACCTAACCTAACCCAACCTAACATCTCGGCGGTAATATTTGACAACATACCTGGCGAGTTGGCCTCTACGTTTCCGTGGAACCTTCATATACATCAATAATGAAATATAACCTAACCTAACCCAACCTAACATCTCGGCGGCAATATTTGAAAACATTCCTGGCGAGGTGGCCTCTACGTCACCGTGGGACCTTTATAGACATTCATAACGTAATATAACCTAACCTAACCCAACCTAACGTCTCGGCGGTAATATTTGAAAACATTCATGGCGATTTGGCATCTACGTCTCCGTGGGACCTTCATATACATCAATAACGTAATATAGCCTAACCTAACCCAACCTAACATTTCGGCGGTAATATTTGACATCATTACTGTCGAGTTGGCCTCTACGTCTCCGTTTGACCTTCATAAACATCAATAACGTAATATAACGTAACCTAACCCAACCTATCATCTCGGCGGTAATATTTGATCACATTCCTGGCTTGTTGGGCTCTACGTCTCCGCGGCACCTTTATATAAATCTATAACGTGATATAACCTAACCTAACCCAACCTAACATCTCGGCGGTAATATTTGAAAACATTCCTGGCGAGGTGCCCTCTACGTCACCGTGGGACCTTTATAGACATCCATAACGTAATATAACCTAGCCTAACCCAACCTAACATCTCGGCGGTAATATTTGAAAACATTCATGGCGAGTTGGCATCTACGTCTCCGTGGTACATTTATATACATCAATAACGTAATATAACCTAACCTAACCCAACCTAACATTTCGGCGGTTATATTTGACATCATTCCTGGGGAGTTGGCCTCTACGTCTCCGTTTGATCTTCATAAACATCAATAACGTAATATAACGTAACCTAACCCAGCCTATCATCTCGGCGGTAATATTTGACAACATGCCTGGCGAGTTGGCCTCTATGTCTCCGTGGGACCTTTATATACATCTATAACGTAATATAACCTAACCTAACCCAACCTAACATCTCGGCGGTAATATTTGAAAACATACCTGGCGATTTGGCCTCTACGTCACCGTGGGACATTTATATATATCAATAACGTAATATAACCTAACCTAACCAAACCTAACGTCTCGGCGGTAATATTTGAAAACATTCATGGCGATTTGGCATCTACGTCTCCGTGTGACCTTCATATACATCAATAACGTAATATAGCCTAACCTAACCCAACCTAACATCACGGCGGTAATATTTGAAAACATTCCTGGCGAGTTGGCCTCTACGTCTCCGTCGGACCTTTATATACATCAATAACGTAATATAACCTAACCTAACCCAGCCTATCATCTCGGCGGTATTATTTGACAACATTCCTGGCGAGTTGGCCTCTATGTCTCCGTGGGACCTTTATATACATCTATAACGTACTATAACCTAACCTAACCGAACCTAACATCTCGGCGGTAATATTTGAAAACATTCCTGGCGAGTTGGCCTCTACGTCTCCGTGGGACCCTTATATACATCAATAACGTAATATAACCTAACCTAACCCATCCTAACGTCTCGGCGGTAATATTTGACAACATTCCTGGCGAGTTGACCTCTATGTCTCCGTGGGACCTTTATATACATCTATAACGTAATATAACCTAACCTAACCCAACCTAACATCTCGGCGGTAATATTTGAAAACATACCTGGCGATTTGGCCTCTACGTCTCCGTGGGACCTTTATATACATCTATAACGTAATATAACCTAACCTAACACAACCTAACATCTCGGCGGTAATATTTGAAAACATTCCTGGCGAGTTGGCCTCGACGTCTCCGTGGGACCTTTATATACATCAATAACGTAATATAGCCTAACCTAACCCAACCTAACATTCCGGCGGTAATATTTGACAACATTCCTGGCGAGTTGGATTCTCCGTCTCCGTGGGACATTTATATACATCAATAACGTAATATAACCTAACCTAACCCAACCTAACGTCTCGGCGGTAATATTTGACAACATACCTGGCGAGTTGGCCTCTACGTCTCCGTTTGACCTTCATAAACATCAATAACGTAATATTACGTAACCTAACCCAGCCTATCATCTCG
Source organism: Xylocopa violacea (assembly GCA_963969225.1). NCBI lineage: Eukaryota > Metazoa > Arthropoda > Insecta > Hymenoptera > Apidae > Xylocopa > Xylocopa violacea. The sequence continues at coordinate 1,180,278 of CAXAJV010000147.1, read as the reverse complement.
GCGGTAATATTTGACAACATTCCTGGCGAGTTGGCCTCGACGTCTCCGTGGGACCTTTATATACATCAATAACGTAATATAACCTAACCTAACCCAACCTAACATCTCGGCGGTAATATTTGAAAACATACCTGGCGAGTTGGCCTCTACGTCTCCGTGGGACCTTTATATACATCAATAAAGTAATAGAACCTAACCTAACCCAACCTAACATTCCGGCGGTAATATTTGACAACATTCCTGGCGAGTTGGATTCTCCGTCTCCGTGGGACATTTATATACATCAATAACGTAATATAACCTAACCTAACCCAACCTAACATCTCGGCGGTAATATTTGAAAACATTCATGGCGATTTGGCATCTACGTCTCCGTGGGACCTTCATATACATCAATAACGTAATATAGCCTAACCTAACCCAACCTAACATCTCGGCGGTAATATTTGAAAACATTCATGGCGAGTTGGCATCTACGTCTCCGTGGGTCCTTCATATACATCAATAACGTAATATAGCCTAACCTAACCCAACCTAACATCTAGGCGGTGATATTTGACAACATACCTGGCGAGCTGGCCTCTGCGTCTCCGTGGAACCTTCATAAACATCAATAACGTAATATAACGTAACCTAACCCAACCTATCATCTCGGCGGTAATATTTGATCACATTCCTGGCTTGTTGGGCTCTACGTCTCCGCGGCACCTTTATATAAATCTATAACGTGATATAACCTAACCTAACCCAACCTAACATCTCGGCGGTAATATTTGAAAACATTCCTGGCGAGGTGCCCTCTACGTCACCGTGGGACCTTTATAGACATCCATAACGTAATATAACCTAGCCTAACCCAACCTAACATCTCGGCGGTAATATTTGAAAACATTCATGGCGAGTTGGCATCTACGTCTCCGTGGTACATTTATATACATCAATAACGTAATATAACCTAACCTAACCCAACCTAACATTTCGGCGGTTATATTTGACATCATTCCTGGGGAGTTGGCCTCTACGTCTCCGTTTGACCTTCATAAACATCAATAACGTAATATAACGTAACCTAACCCAGCCTATCATCTCGGCGATAATATTTGACAACATGCCTGGCGAGTTGGCCTCTATGTCTCCGTGGGACCTTTATATACATCTATAACGTAATATAACCTAACCTAACCCAACATAACATCTCGGCGGTAATATTTGAAAACATACCTGGCGATTTGGCCTCTACGTCACCGTGGGACATTTATATATATCAATAACGTAATATAACCTAACCTAACCAAACCTAACGTCTCGGCGGTAATATTTGAAAACATTCATGGCGATTTGGCATCTACGTCTCCGTGTGACCTTCATATACATCAATAACGTAATATAGCCTAACCTAACCCAACCTAACATCTCGGCGGTAATATTTGAAAACATTCCTGGCGAGTTGGCCTCTACGTCTCCGTCGGACCTTTATATACATCAATAAAGTAATATAACCTAACCTAACCCAGCCTATCATCTCGGCGGTAATATTTGACAACATTCCTGGCGAGTTAGCCTCTATGTCTCCGTGGGACCTTTATATACATCTATAACGTACTATAACCTAACCTAACCGAACCTAACATCTCGGCGGTAATATTTGAAAACATTCCTGGCGAGTTGGCCTCTACGTCTCCGTGGGACCTTTATATACATCAATAACGTAATATAACCTAACCTAACCCATCCTAACGTCTCGGCGGTAATATTTGACAACATTCCTGGCGAGTTGACCTCTATGTCTCCGTGGGACCTTTATATACATCTATAACGTAATATAACCTAACCTAACCCAACCTAACATCTCGGCGGTAATATTTGAAAACATACCTGGCGATTTGGCCTCTACGTCTCCGTGGGACCTTTATATACATCTATAACGTAATATAACCTAACCTAACACAACCTAACATCTCGGCGGTAATATTTGAAAACATTCCTGGCGAGTTGGCCTCGACGTCTCCGTGGGACCTTTATATACATCAATAACGTAATATAACCTAACCTAACCCAACCTAACAACTCGGCGGTAATATTTGAAAACATTCCTGGCGAGTTGGCCTCTACGTCTCCGTGGGACCTTCATATACATCAATAACGTAATATAGCCTAACCTAACCCAACCTAACATTTCGGCGGTAATATTTGACAACATCCCTGGCGAGTTGGCTTCTCCGTCTCCGTGGGACATTTATATACATCAATAACGTAATATAACCTAACCTAACCCAACCTAACATCTCGGCGGTAATATTTGACATCATTCCTGGCGAGTTGGCCTCTACGTCTCCGTTTGACCTTCATAAACATCAATAACGTAATATAACGTAACCTAACCCAACCTATCATCTCGGCGGTAATATTTGATCACATTCCTGGCTTGTTGGCCTCTACGTCTCCGCGGGACCTTTATATAAATCTATAACGTGATATAACCTAACCTAACCCAACCTAACATCTCGGCGGTAATATTTGAAAACATACCTGGCGAGTTGGCCTCTACGTCTCCGTGGGACCTTTATATACATCAATAAAGTAATATAACCTAACCTAACCCAACCTAACATCTCGGCGGTAATATTTGAAAACATACTTGGCGAGTTGGCCTCTACGTCTCCGTGGGACCTTTATATACATCAGTAACGTAATATAACCTAACCTAACCCAACCTAACGTCTCGGCGGTAATATTTGAAAACATTCATGGCGATTTGGCATCTACGTCTCCGTGGGACCTTCATATACATCAATAACGTAATATAGCCTAACCTAACCCAACCTAACATCTCGGCGGTAATATTTGAAAACATTCATGGCGATTTGGCATCTACGTCTCCGTGGGACCTTCATATACATCAATAACGTAATATAGCCTAACCTAACCCAACCTAACATTTCGACGGTAATAATTGACAACATACCTGGCGAGTTGGCCTCTGCGTCTCCGTGGAACCTTCATATACATCCATAACGAAATATAACCTAACCTAACCCAACCTAACATCTCGGCGGTAATATTTGAAAACATTCCTGGCGAGTTGGCATCTACGTCTCCGTGGGACCTATCATATACATCCATAACGTAATATAGCCTAACCTAACCCAACCTAACCTTTCGGCGCTAATATTTGACAACATTCCTGGCGAGTTGGCTTCTCCGTCTCCGTGGGACATTTATATACATCAATAACGTAATATAACGTAACCTAACCCAACCTAACATCTCGGCGGTAATATTTGAAAACATTCATGGCGAGTTGGCATCTACGTCTCCGTGGTACATTTATATACATCAATAACGTAATATAACCTAACCTAACCCAACCTAACATTTCGGCGGTTATATTTGACATCATTCCTGGGGAGTTGGCCTCTACGTCTCCGTTTGACCTTCATAAACATCAATAACGTAATATAACGTAACCTAACCCAGCCTATCATCTCGGCGGTAATATTTGACAACATGCCTGGCGAGTTGGCCTCTATGTCTCCGTGGGACCTTTATATACATCTATAACGTAATATAACCTAACCTAACCCAACCTAACATCTCGGCGGTAATATTTGAAAACATACCTGGCGATTTGGCCTCTACGTCACCGTGGGACATTTATATATATCAATAACGTAATATAACCTAACCTAACCAAACCTAACGTCTCGGCGGTAATATTTGAAAACATTCATGGCGATTTGGCATCTACGTCTCCGTGTGACCTTCATATACATCAATAACGTAATATAGCCTAACCTAACCCAACCTAACATCTCGGCGGTAATATTTGAAAACATTCCTGGCGAGTTGGCCTCTACGTCTCCGTCGGACCTTTATATACATCAATAAAGTAATATAACCTAACCTAACCCAGCCTATCATCTCGGCGGTAATATTTGAAAACATTCATGGCGATTTGGCATCTACGTCTCCGTGTGACCTTCATATACATCAATAACGTAATATAGCCTAACCTAACCCAACCTAACATCTCGGCGGTAATATTTGAAAACATTCCTGGCGAGTTGGCCTCTACGTCTCCGTCGGACCTTTATATACATCAATAAAGTAATATAACCTAACCTAACCCAGCCTATCATCTCGGCGGTAATATTTGACAACATTCCTGGCGAGTTAGCCTCTATGTCTCCGTGGGACCTTTATATACATCTATAACGTACTATAACCTAACCTAACCGAACCTAACATCTCGGCGGTAATATTTGAAAACATTCCTGGCGAGTTGGCCTCTACGTCTCCGTGGGACCTTTATATACATCAATAACGTAATATAACCTAACCTAACCCATCCTAACGTCTCGGCGGTAATATTTGACAACATTCCTGGCGAGTTGACCTCTATGTCTCCGTGGGACCTTTATATACATCTATAACGTAATATAACCTAACCTAACCCAACCTAACATCTCGGCGGTAATATTTGAAAACATACCTGGCGATTTGGCCTCTACGTCTCCGTGGGACCTTTATATACATCTATAACGTAATATAACCTAACCTAACACAACCTAACATCTCGGCGGTAATATTTGAAAACATTCCTGGCGAGTTGGCCTCGACGTCTCCGTGGGACCTTTATATACATCAATAACGTAATATAACCTAACCTAACCCAACCTAACAACTCGGCGGTAATATTTGAAAACATTCCTGGCGAGTTGGCCTCTACGTCTCCGTGGGACCTTCATATACATCAATAACGTAATATAGCCTAACCTAACCCAACCTAACATTTCGGCGGTAATATTTGACAACATCCCTGGCGAGTTGGCTTCTCCGTCTCCGTGGGACATTTATATACATCAATAACGTAATATAACCTAACCTAACCCAACCTAACATCTCGGCGGTAATATTTGACATCATTCCTGGCGAGTTGGCCTCTACGTCTCCGTTTGACCTTCATAAACATCAATAACGTAATATAACGTAACCTAACCCAACCTATCATCTCGGCGGTAATATTTGATCACATTCCTGGCTTGTTGGCCTCTACGTCTCCGCGGGACCTTTATATAAATCTATAACGTGATATAACCTAACCTAACCCAACCTAACATCTCGGCGGTAATATTTGAAAACATACCTGGCGAGTTGGCCTCTACGTCTCCGTGGGACCTTTATATACATCAATAAAGTAATATAACCTAACCTAACCCAACCTAACATCTCGGCGGTAATATTTGAAAACATACTTGGCGAGTTGGCCTCTACGTCTCCGTGGGACCTTTATATACATCAGTAACGTAATATAACCTAACCTAACCCAACCTAACGTCTCGGCGGTAATATTTGAAAACATTCATGGCGATTTGGCATCTACGTCTCCGTGGGACCTTCATATACATCAATAACGTAATATAGCCTAACCTAACCCAACCTAACATCTCGGCGGTAATATTTGAAAACATTCATGGCGATTTGGCATCTACGTCTCCGTGGGACCTTCATATACATCAATAACGTAATATAGCCTAACCTAACCCAACCTAACATTTCGACGGTAATAATTGACAACATACCTGGCGAGTTGGCCTCTGCGTCTCCGTGGAACCTTCATATACATCCATAACGAAATATAACCTAACCTAACCCAACCTAACATCTCGGCGGTAATATTTGAAAACATTCCTGGCGAGTTGGCATCTACGTCTCCGTGGGACCTATCATATACATCCATAACGTAATATAGCCTAACCTAACCCAACCTAACCTTTCGGCGCTAATATTTGACAACATTCCTGGCGAGTTGGCTTCTCCGTCTCCGTGGGACATTTATATACATCAATAACGTAATATAACGTAACCTAACCCAACCTAACATCTCGGCGGTAATATTTGAAAACATTCATGGCGAGTTGGCATCTACGTCTCCGTGGTACATTTATATACATCAATAACGTAATATAACCTAACCTAACCCAACCTAACATTTCGGCGGTTATATTTGACATCATTCCTGGGGAGTTGGCCTCTACGTCTCCGTTTGACCTTCATAAACATCAATAACGTAATATAACGTAACCTAACCCAGCCTATCATCTCGGCGGTAATATTTGACAACATGCCTGGCGAGTTGGCCTCTATGTCTCCGTGGGACCTTTATATACATCTATAACGTAATATAACCTAACCTAACCCAACCTAACATCTCGGCGGTAATATTTGAAAACATACCTGGCGATTTGGCCTCTACGTCACCGTGGGACATTTATATATATCAATAACGTAATATAACCTAACCTAACCAAACCTAACGTCTCGGCGGTAATATTTGAAAACATTCATGGCGATTTGGCATCTACGTCTCCGTGTGACCTTCATATACATCAATAACGTAATATAGCCTAACCTAACCCAACCTAACATCTCGGCGGTAATATTTGAAAACATTCCTGGCGAGTTGGCCTCTACGTCTCCGTCGGACCTTTATATACATCAATAAAGTAATATAACCTAACCTAACCCAGCCTATCATCTCGGCGGTAATATTTGACAACATTCCTGGCGAGTTGGCCTCTATGTCTCCGTGGGACCTTTATATACATCTATAACGTACTATAACCTAACCTATCCGAACCTAACATCTCGGCGGTAATATTTGAAAACATTCCTGGCGAGTTGGCCTCTACGTCTCCGTGGGACCTTTATATACATCAATAACGTAATATAACCTAACCTAACCCATCCTAACGTCTCGGCGGTAATATTTGACAACATTCCTGGCGAGTTGACCTCTATGTCTCCGTGGGACCTTTATATACATCTATAACGTAATATAACCTAACCTAACCCAACCTAACATCTCGGCGGTAATATTTGAAAACATACCTGGCGATTTGGCCTCTACGTCTCCGTGGGACCTTTATATACATCTATAACGTAATATAACCTAACCTAACACAACCTAACATCTCGGCGGTAATATTTGAAAACATTCCTGGCGAGTTGGCCTCGACGTCTCCGTGGGATCTTTATATACATCAATAACGTAATATAACCTAACCTAACCCAACCTAACATCTCGGCGGTAATATTTGAAAACATTCCTGGCGAGTTGGCCTCTACGTCTCCGTGGGACCTTTATATACATCTATAACGTAATATAACCTAACCTAACACAACCTAACGTCTCGGCGGTAATATTTGAAAACATTCATGGCGATTTGGCATCTACGTCTCCGTGGGACCTTCATATACATCAATAACGTAATATAGCCTAACCTAACCCAACCTAACATTTCAGCGGTAATATTTAACAACATTCCTGGCGAGTTGGCTTCTCCGTCTCCGTGGGACATTTATATACATCAATAACGTAATATAACGTAACCTAACCCAACCTATCATCCCGGCGGTAGTATTTGATCACATTCCTGGTTTGTGGCCTCTACGTCTCCGCGCGACCTTCATATACATCTATAACGTGATATAACCTAACCTAACCCAACCTAACATCTCGGCGGTAATATTTGAAAACATTCCTGGCGAGTTGGCATCTACGTCTCCGTGGGACCTTCATATACATCAATAACGTAATATAGCCTAACCTAACCCAACCTAACATTCCGGCGGTAATATTTGACAACATTCCTGGCGAGTTGGATTCTCCGTCTCCGTGGGACATTTATATACATCAATAACGTAATATAACCTAACCTAACCCAACCTAACGTCTCGGCGGTAATATTTGACAACATACCTGGCGAGTTGGCCTCTACGTCTCCGTTTGACCTTCATAAACATCAATAACGTAATATTACGTAACCTAACCCAGCCTATCATCTCGGCGGTAATATTTGACAACATTCCTGGCGAGTTGGCCTCTATGTCTCCGTGGGACCTTTATATACATCTATAACGTAATATAACCTAACCTAACCCAACCTAACATCTCGGCGGTAATATTTGAAAACATACCTGGCGATTTGGCCTCTACGTCTCCGTGGGACCCTTATATACATCTATAACGTAATATAACCTAACTTAACACAACCTAACATCTCGGCGGTAATATTTGAAAACATTCCTGGCGAGTTGGCCTCGACGTCTCCGTGGGACCTTTATATACATCAATAACGTAATATAACCTAACCTAACCCAACCTAACATCTCGGCGGTAATATTTGAAAACATACCTGGCGAGTTGGCCTCTACGTCTCCGTGGGACCTTTATATACATCAATAAAGTAATAGAACCTAACCTAACCCAACCTAACATTCCGGCGGTAATATTTGACAACATTCCTGGCGAGTTGGATTCTCCGTCTCCGTGGGACCTTCATATACATCAATAACGTAATATAGCCTAACCTAACCCAACCTAACATCTCGGCGGTAATATTTGAAAACATTCATGGCGAGTTGGCATCTACGTCTCCGTGGGTCCTTCATATACATCAATAACGTAATATAGCCTAACCTAACCCAACCTAACATCTAGGCGGTGATATTTGACAACATACCTGGCGAGCTGGCCTCTGCGTCTCCGTGGAACCTTCATAAACATCAATAACGTAATATAACGTAACCTAACCCAACCTATAATCTCGGCGGTAATATTTGATCACATTCCTGGCTTGTTGGCCTCTACGTCTCCGCGGGACCTTTATATACATCTATAACGTGATATAACCTAACCTAACCCAACCTAACATCTCGGCGGTAATATTTGAAAACATTCATGGCGAGTTGGCCTCTATGTCTCCGTGGGACCTTTATATACATCAATAACGTAATATAGCCTAACCTAACCCAACCTAACATCTCGGCGGTAATATTTGAAAACATTCCTGGCGTGTTGGCCTCGACGTCTCCGTGGGACCTTTATATATATCAATATCGTAATATAACCTAACCTAACCCAACCTAACAACTCGGCGGTAATATTTGAAAACATTCCTGGCGAGTTGGCATCTACGTCTCCGTGGGACCTTCATATACATCAATAACGTAATATAGCCTAACCTAACCCAACCTAACATTTCGGCGGTAATATTTGACAACATCCCTGGCGAGTTGGCTTCTCCGTCTCCGTGGGACATTTATATACATCAATAACGTAATATAACCTAACCTAACCCAACCTAACATCTCGGCGGTAATATTTGACATCATTCCTGGCGAGTTGGCCTCTACGTCTCCGTTTGACCTTCATAAACATCAATAACGTAATATAACGTAACCTAACCCAACCTATCATCTCGGCGGTAATATTTGATCACATTCCTGGCTTGTTGGCCTCTACGTCTCCGCGGGACCTTTATATAAATCTATAACGTGATATAACCTAACCTAACCCAACCTAACATCTCGGCGGTAATATTTGAAAACATTCCTGGCGAGGTGCCCTCTACGTCACCGTGGGACCTTTATAGACATCCATAACGTAATATAACCTAACCTAACCCAACCTAACATCTCGGCGGTAATATTTGAAAACATACCTGGCGAGTTGGCCTCTACGTCTCCGTGGGACCTTTATATACATCAGTAACGTAATATAACCTAACCTAACCCAACCTAACGTCTCGGCGGTAATATTTGAAAACATTCATGGCGATTTGGCATCTACGTCTCCGTGGGACCTTCATATACATCAATAACGTAATATAGCCTAACCTAACCCAACCTAACATCTCGGCGGTAATATTTGAAAACATTCATGGCGATTTGGCATCTACGTCTCCGTGGGACCTTCATATACATCAATAACGTAATATAGCCTAACCTAACCCAACCTAACATTTCGACGGTAATATTTGACAACATACCTGGCGAGTTGGCCTCTGCGTCTCCGTGGAACCTTCATATACATCCATAACGAAATATAACCTAACCTAACCCAACCTAACATCTCGGCGGTAATATTTGAAAACATTCCTGGCGAGTTGGCATCTACGTCTCCGTGGGACCTATCATATACATCCATAACGTAATATAGCCTAACCTAACCCAACCTAACCTTTCGGCGCTAATATTTGACAACATTCCTGGCGAGTTGGCTTCTCCGTCTCCGTGGGACATTTATATACATCAATAACGTAATATTACCTAACCTAACCCAACCTAACATCTCGGCGGTAATATTTGACAACATACCTGGCGAGTTGGCCTCTACGTTTCCGTGGAACCTTCATATACATCAATAATGAAATATAACCTAACCTAACCCAACCTAACATCTCGGCGGTAATATTTGAAAACATTCCTGGCGTGTTGGCCTCGACGTCTCCGTGGGACCTTTATATATATCAATATCGTAATATAACCTAACCTAACCCAACCTAACAACTCGGCGGTAATATTTGAAAACATTCCTGGCGAGTTGGCATCTACGTCTCCGTGGGACCTTCATATACATCAATAACGTAATATAGCCTAACCTAACCCAACCTAACATTTCGGCGGTAATATTTGACAACATCCCTGGCGAGTTGGCTTCTCCGTCTCCGTGGGACATTTATATGCATCAATAACGTAATATAACGTAACCTAACCCAACCTAACATCTCGGCGGTAATATTTGAAAACATTCATGGCGAGTTGGCATCTACGTCTCCGTGGGACCTTCATATACATCAATAACGTAATATAGCCTAACCTAACCCAACATAACATTTCGGCAGTAATATTTGACAACATTCCTGGCGAATTGGCTTCTCCGTCTCCGTGGGACATTTATATATATCAATAACGTAATATAACCTAACCTAACCCAACCAAACATCTCGGCGGTAATATTTGACAACATTCCTGGCGAGGTGGCCTCTACGTCACCGTGGGACCTTTATAGACATCCATAACGTAATATAAACTAACCTAATCCAACCTAACGTCTCGGCGGTAATATTTGAAAACATTCATGGCGATTTGGCATCTACGTCTCCGTGGGACCTTCATATACATCAGTAACGTAATATAGCCTAACCTAACCCAACCTAACATTTCGGCGGTAATATTTGACATCATTCCTGTCGATTTGGCCTCTACGTCTCCGTTTGACCTTCATAAACATCAATAACGTAATATAACGTAACCTAACCCAACCTATCATCTCGGCGGTAATATTTGATCACATTCCTGGCTTGTTGGCCTCTACGTCTCCGCGGGACCTTTATATAAATCTATAACGTGATATAACCTAACCTAACCCAACCTAACATCTCGGCGGTAATATTTGAAAACATTCCTGGCGAGGTGGCCTCTACGTCACCGTGGGACCTTTATAGACATCCATAACGTAATATAACCTAACCTAACCCAACCTAACGTCTCGGCGGTAATATTTGAAAACATTCATGGCGATTTGGCATCTACGTCTCCGTGGGACCTTCATATACATCAATAACGTAATATAGCCTAACCTAACCCAACCTAACATTTCGGCGGTAATATTTGACATCATTACTGTCGAGTTGGCCTCTACGTCTCCGTTTGACCTTCATAAACATCAATAACGTAATATAACGTAACCTAACCCAACCTATCATCTCGGCGGTAATATTTGATCACATTCCTGGCTTGTTGGGCTCTACGTCTCCGCGGCACCTTTATATAAATCTATAACGTGATATAACCTAACCTAACCCAACCTAACATCTCGGCGGTAATATTTGAAAACATTCCTGGCGAGGTGCCCTCTACGTCACCGTGGGACCTTTATAGACATCCATAACGTAATATAACCTAGCCTAACCCAACCTAACATCTCGGCGGTAATATTTGAAAACATTCATGGCGAGTTGGCATCTACGTCTCCGTGGTACATTTATATACATCAATAACGTAATATAACCTAACCTAACCCAACCTAACATTTCGGCGGTTATATTTGACATCATTCCTGGGGAGTTGGCCTCTACGTCTCCGTTTGACCTTCATAAACATCAATAACGTAATATAACGTAACCTAACCCAGCCTATCATCTCGGCGGTAATATTTGACAACATGCCTGGCGAGATGGCCTCTACGTCTCCGTGGGACCTTTATATACATCTATAACGTACTATAACCTAACCTAACCGAACCTAACATCTCGGCGGTAATATTTGAAAACATTCCTGGCGAGTTGGCCTCTACGTCTCCGTGGGACCTTTATATACATCAATAACGTAATATAACCTAACCTAACCCATCCTAACGTCTCGGCGGTAATATTTGACAACATTCCTGGCGAGTTGACCTCTATGCCTCCGTGGGACCTTTATATACATCTATAACGTAATATAACCTAACCTAACCCAACCTAACATCTCGGCGGTAATATTTGAAAACATACCTGGCGATTTGGCCTCTACGTCTCCGTGGGACCTTTATATACATCTATAACGTAATATAACCTAACCTAACACAACCTAACATCTCGGCGGTAATATTTGAAAACATTCCTGGCGAGTTGGCCTCGACGTCTCCGTGGGACCTTTATATACATCAATAACGTAATATAACCTAACCTAACCCAACCTAACATCTCGGCGGTAATATTTGAAAACATTCCTGGCGAGTTGGCCTCTACGTCTCCGTGGGACCTTTATATACATCTATAACGTAATATAACCTAACCTAACACAACCTAACGTCTCGGCGGTAATATTTGAAAACATTCATGGCGATTTGGCATCTACGTCTCCGTGGGACCTTCATATACATCAATAACGTAATATAGCCTAACCTAACCCAACCTAACATTTCGGCGGTAATATTTAACAACATTCCTGGCGAGTTGGCTTCTCCGTCTCCGTGGGACATTTATATACATCAATAACGTAATATAACGTAACCTAACCCAACCTATCATCCCGGCGGTAATATTTGAAAACATTCCTGGCGAGGTGCCCTCTACGTCACCGTGGGACCTTTATAGACATCCATAACGTAATATAACCTAACCTAACCTAACCTAACATCTCGGCGGTAATATTTGAAAACATTCCTGGCGAGTTGGCATCTACGTCTCCGTCGGACCTTTATATACATCAATAAAGTAATATAACGTAACCTAACCCAGCCTATCATCTCGGCGGTAATATTTGACAACATTCCTGGCGAGTTGGCCTCTATGTCTCCGTGGGACCTTTATATACATCTATAACGTAATATAACCTAACCTAACCCAACCTAACATCTCGGCGGTAATATTTGAAAACATACCTGGCGATTTGGCCTCTACGTCACCGTGGGACATTTATATATATCAATAACGTAATATAACCTAACCTAACCAAACCTAACGTCTCGGCGGTAATATTTGAAAACATTCATGGCGATTTGGCATCTACGTCTCCGTGTGACCTTCATATACAACAATAACGTAATATAGCCTAACCTAACCCAACCTAACATTTCGGCGGTAATATTTGACAACATCCCTGGCGAGTTGGCTTCTCCGTCTCCGTGGGACATTTATATACATCAATAACGTAATATAACCTAACCTAACCCAACCTAACATCTCGGCGGTAATATTTGACATCATTCCTGGCGAGTTGGCCTCTACGTCTCCGTTTGACCTTCATAAACATCAATAACGTAATATAACGTAACCTAACCCAACCTATCATCTCGGCGGTAATATTTGATCACATTCCTGGCTTGTTGGCCTCTACGTCTCCGCAGGACCTTTATATAAATCTATAACGTGATATAACCTAACCTAACCCAACCTAACATCTCGGCGGTAATATTTGAAAACATTCCTGGCGAGGTGCCCTCTACGTCACCGTGGGACCTTTATAGACATCCATAACGTAATATAACCTAACCTAACCTAACCTAACATCTCGGCGGTAATATTTGAAAACATTCCTGGCGAGTTGGCATCTACGTCTCCGTCGGACCTTTATATACATCAATAAAGTAATATAACCTAACCTAACCCAGCCTATCATCTCGGCGGTAATATTTGACAACATTCCTGGCGAGTTGGCCTCTATGTCTCCGTGGGACCTTTATATACATCTATAACGTAATATAACCTAACCTAACCCAACCTAACATCTCGGCGGTAATATTTGAAAACATACCTGGCGATTTGGCCTCTACGTCACCGTGGGACATTTATATATATCAATAACGTAATATAACCTAACCTAACCAAACCTAACGTCTCGGCGGTAATATTTGAAAACATTCATGGCGATTTGGCATCTACGTCTCCGTGTGACCTTCATATACAACAATAACGTAATATAGCCTAACCTAACCCAACCTAACATCTCGGCGGTAATATTTGAAAACATTCCTGGCGAGTTGGCCTCTACGTCTCCGTCGGACCTTTATATACATCAATAAAGTAATATAACCTAACCTAACCCAGCCTATCATCTCGGCGGTAATATTTGACAACATTCCTGGCGAGTTGGCCTCTATGTCTCCGTGGGACCTTTATATACATCTATAACGTACTATAACCTAACCTAACCGAACCTAACATCTCGGCGGTAATATTTGAAAACATTCCTGGCGAGTTGGCCTCTACGTCTCCGTGGGACCTTTATATACATCAATAACGTAATATAACCTAACCTAACCCATCCTAACGTCTCGGCGGTAATATTTGACAACATTCCTGGCGAGTTGACCTCTATGTCTCCGTGGGACCTTTATATACATCTATAACGTAATATAACCTAACCTAACCCAACCTAACATCTCGGCGGTAATATTTGAAAACATACCTGGCGATTTGGCCTCTACGTCTCCGTGGGACCTTTATATACATCTATAACGTAATATAACCTAACCTAACACAACCTAACATCTCGGCAGTAATATTTGAAAACATTCCTGGCGAGTTGGCCTCGACGTCTCCGTGGGACCTTTATATACATCAATAACGTAATATAACCTAACCTAACACAACCTAACGTCTCGGCGGTAATATTTGAAAACATTCATGGCGATTTGGCATCTACGTCTCCGTGGGACCTTCATATACATCAATAACGTAATATAGCCTAACCTAACCCAACCTAACATTTCGGCGGTAATATTTAACAACATTCCTGGCGAGTTGGCTTCTCCGTCTCCGTGGGACATTTATATACATCAATAACGTAATATAACGTAACCTAACCCAACCTATCATCCCGGCGGTAGTATTTGATCACATTCCTGGTTTGTGGCCTCTACGTCTCCGCGCGACCTTTATATACATCTATAACGTGATATAACCTAACCTAACCCAACCTAACATCTCGGCGGTAATATTTGAAAACATTCCTGGCGAGTTGGCATCTACGTCTCCGTGGGACCTTCATATACATCAATAACGTAATATAGCCTAACCTAACCCAACCTAACATTCCGGCGGTAATATTTGACAACATTCCTGGCGAGTTGGATTCTCCGTCTCCGTGGGACATTTATATACATCAATAACGTAATATAACCTAACCTAACCCAACCTAACGTCTCGGCGGTAATATTTGACAACATACCTGGCGAGTTGGGCTCTACGTCTCCGTTTGACCTTCATAAACATCAATAACGTAATATTACGTAACCTAACCCAGCCTATCATCTCGGCGGTAATATTTGACAACATTCCTGGCGAGTTGGCCTCTATGTCTCCGTGGGACCTTTATATACATCTATAACGTAATATAACCTAACCTAACCCAACCTAACATCTCGGCGGTAATATTTGAAAACATACCTGGCGATTTGGCCTCTACGTCTCCGTGGGACCTTTATATACATCTATAACGTAATATAACCTAACTTAACACAACCTAACATCTCGGCGGTAATATTTGAAAACATTCCTGGCGAGTTGGCCTCGACGTCTCCGTGGGACCTTTATATACATCAATAACGTAATATAACCTAACCTAACCCAACCTAACATCTCGGCGGTAATATTTGAAAACATACCTGGCGAGTTGGCCTCTACGTCTCCGTGGGACCTTTATATACATCAATAAAGTAATAGAACCTAACCTAACCCAACCTAACATTCCGGCGGTAATATTTGACAACATTCCTGGCGAGTTGGATTCTCCGTCTCCGTGGGACATTTATATACATCAATAACGTAATATAACCTAACCTAACCCAACCTAACATCTCGGCGGTAATATTTGAAAACATTCACGGCGATTTGGCATCTACGTCTCCGTGGGACCTTCATATACATCAATAACGTAATATAGCCTAACCTAACCCAACCTAACATCTCGGCGGTAATATTTGAAAACATTCATGGCGAGTTGGCATCTACGTCTCCGTGGGTCCTTCATATACATCAATAACGTAATATAGCCTAACCTAACCCAAACTAACATCTAGGCGGTGATATTTGACAACATACCTGGCGAGCTGGCCTCTGCGTCTCCGTGGAACCTTCATAAACATCAATAACGTAATATAACGTAACCTAACCCAACCTATCATCTCGGCGGTAATATTTGATCACATTCCTGGCTTGTTGGCCTCTACGTCTCCGCGGGACCTTTATATACATCTATAACGTGATATAACCTAACCTAACCCAACCTAACATCTCGGCGGTAATATTTGAAAACATTCATGGCGAGTTCGCCTCTATGTCTCCGTGGGACCTTTATATACATCAATAACGTAATATAGCCTAACCTAACCCAACCTAACATCTCGGCGGTAATATTTGAAAACATTCCTGGCGTGTTGGCCTCGACGTCTCCGTGGGACCTTTATATATATCAATATCGTAATATAACCTAACCTAACCCAACCTAACAACTCGGCGGTAATATTTGAAAACATTCCTGGCGAGTTGGCATCTACGTCTCCGTGGGACCTTCATATACATCAATAACGTAATATAGCCTAACCTAACCCAACCTAACATTTCGGCGGTAATATTTGACAACATCCCTGGCGAGTTGGCTTCTCCGTCTCCGTGGGACATTTATATACATCAATAACGTAATATAACCTAACCTAACCCAACCTAACATCTCGGCGGTAATATTTGACATCATTCCTGGCGAGTTGGCCTCTACGTCTCCGTTTGACCTTCATAAACATCAATAACGTAATATAACGTAACCTAACCCAACCTATCATCTCGGCGGTAATATTTGATCACATTCCTGGCTTGTTGGCCTCTACGTCTCCGCGGGACCTTTATATAAATCTATAACGTGATATAACCTAACCTAACCCAACCTAACATCTCGGCGGTAATATTTGAAAACATTCCTGGCGAGGTGCCCTCTACGTCACCGTGGGACCTTTATAGACATCCATAACGTAATATAACCTAACCTAACCCAACCTAACATCTCGGCGGTAATATTTGAAAACATTCCTGGCGAGTTGGCATCTACGTCTCCGTCGGACCTTTATATACATCAATAAAGTAATATAACCTAACCGAACCCAGCCTATCATCTCGGCGGTAATATTTGACAACATTCCTGGCGAGTTGGCCTCTATGTCTCCGTGGGACCTTTATATACATCTATAACGTAATATAACCTAACCTAACCCAACCTAACATCTCGGCGGTAATATTTGAAAACATTCCTGTCGAGTTGGCCTCTACGTCTCCGTGGGACCTTTATATACATCAATAACGTAATATAACCTAACCTAACCCATCCTAACGTCTCGGCGGTAATATTTGAAAACATACCTGGCGAGTTGGCCTCTACGTCTCCGTGGGACCTTTATATACATCAATAAAGTAATATAACCTAACCTAACCCAACCTAACATCTCGGCGGTAATATTTGAAAACATACTTGGCGAGTTGGCCTCTACGTCTCCGTGGGACCTTTATATACATCAGTAACGTAATATAACCTAACCTAACCCAACCTAACGTCTCGGCGGTAATATTTGAAAACATTCATGGCGATTTGGCATCTACGTCTCCGTGGGACCTTCATATACATCAATAACGTAATATAGCCTAACCTAACCCAACCTAACATCTAGGCGGTAATATTTGAAAACATTCATGGCGATTTGGCATCTACGTCTCCGTGGGACCTTCATATACATCAATAACGTAATATAGCCTAACCTAACCCAACCTAACATTTCGACGGTAATATTTGACAACATACCTGGCGAGTTGGCCTCTGCGTCTCCGTGGAACCTTCATATACATCCATAACGAAATATAACCTAACCTAACCCAACCTAACATCTCGGCGGTAATATTTGAAAACATTCCTGGCGAGTTGGCATCTACGTCTCCGTGGGACCTATCATATACATCCATAACGTAATATAGCCTAACCTAACCCAACCTAACCTTTCGGCGCTAATATTTGACAACATTCCTGGCGAGTTGGCTTCTCCGTCTCCGTGGGACATTTATATACATCAATAACGTAATATAACCTAACCTAACCCAACCTAACATCTCGGCGGTAATATTTGACAACATACCTGGCGAGTTGGCCTCGACGTCTCCGTGGGACCTTTATATATATCAATATCGTAATATAACCTAACCTAACCCAACCTAACAACTCGGCGGTAATATTTGAAAACATTCCTGGCGAGTTGGCATCTACGTCTCCGTGGGACCTTCATATACATCAATAACGTAATATAGCCTAACCTAACCCAACCTAACATTTCGGCGGTAATATTTGACAACATCCCTGGCGAGTTGGGTTCTCCGTCTCCGTGGGACATTTATATACATCAATAACGTAATATAACCTAACCTAACCCAACCTAACATCTCGGCGGTAATATTTGACATCATTCCTGGCGAGTTGGCCTCTACGTCTCCGTTTGACCTTCATAAACATCAATAACGTAATATAACGTAACCTAACCCAACCTATCATCTCGGCGGTAATATTTGATCACATTCCTGGCTTGTTGGCCTCTACGTCTCCGCGGGACCTTTATATAAATCTATAACGTGATATAACCTAACCTAACCCAACCTAACATCTCGGCGGTAATATTTGAAAACATTCCTGGCGAGGTGCCCTCTACGTCACCGTGGGACCTTTATAGACATCCATAACGTAATATAACCTAACCTAACCCAACCTAACATCTCGGCGGTAATATTTGAAAACATTCCTGGCGAGTTGGCCTCTACGTCTCCGTCGGACCTTTATATACATCAATAAAGTAATATAACCTAACCTAACCCAGCCTATCATCTCGGCGGTAATATTTGACAACATTCCTGGCGAGTTGGCCTCTATGTCTCCGTGGGACCTTTATATACATCTATAACGTAATATAACCTAACCTAACCCAACCTAACATCTCGGCGGTAATATTTGAAAACATTCCTGTCGAGTTGGCCTCTACGTCTCCGTGGGACCTTTATATACATCAATAACGTAATATAACCTAACCTAACCCATCCTAACGTCTCGGCGGTAATATTTGAAAACATGCCTGGCGAGTTGGCCTCTACGTCTCCGTGGGACCTTTATATACATCAATAAAGTAATATAACCTAACCTAACCCAACCTAACATCTCGGCGGTAATATTTGAAAACATACTTGGCGAGTTGGCCTCTACGTCTCCGTGGGACCTTTATATACATCAGTAACGTAATATAACCTAACCTAACCCAACCTAAAGTCTCGGCGGTAATATTTGAAAACATTCATGGCGATTTGGCATCTACGTCTCCGTGGGACCTTCATATACATCAATAACGTAATATAGCCTAACCTAACCCAACCTAACATCTCGGCGGTAATATTTGAAAACATTCATGGCGATTTGGCATCTACGTCTCCGTGGGACCTTCATATACATCAATAACGTAATATAGCCTAACCTAACCCAACCTAACATTTCGACGGTAATATTTGACAACATACCTGGCGAGTTGGCCTCTGCGTCTCCGTGGAACCTTCATATACATCCATAACGAAATATAACCTAACCTAACTCAACCTAACATCTCGGCGGTAATATTTGAAAACATTCCTGGCGAGTTGGCATCTACGTCTCCGTGGGACCTATCATATACATCCATAACGTAATATAGCCTAACCTAACCCAACCTAACCTTTCGGCGCTAATATTTGACAACATTCCTGGCGAGTTGGCTTCTCCGTCTCCGTGGGACATTTATATACATCAATAACGTAATATAACCTAACCTAACCCAACCTAACATCTCGGCGGTAATATTTGACAACATACCTGGCGAGTTGGCGTCTACGTTTCCGTGGAACCTTCATATACATCAATAATGAAATATAACCTAACCTAACCCAACCTAACATCTCGGCGGTAATATTTGAAAACATTCCTGGCGAGTTGGCTTCTCCGTCACCGTGGGACCTTTATATACATCAATAACGTAATATAACCTAACCTAACCCAACCTAACGTCTCGGCGGTAATATTTGAAAACATTCATGGCGATTTGGCATCTACGTCTCCGTGGGACCTTCATATACATCAATAACGTAATATAGCCTAACCTAACCCAACCTAACATTTCGGCGGTAATATTTGACATCATTCCTGGCGAGTTGGCCTCTACGTCTCCGTTTGAACTTCATAAACATCAATAACGTAATATAACGTAACCTAACCCAACCTATCATCTCGGCGGTAATATTTGATCACATTCCTGGCTTGTTGGCCTCTACGTCTCCGCGGGACCTTTATATACATCTATAACGTGATATAACCTAACCTAACCCAACCTAACATCTCGGCGGTAATATTTGAAAACATTCCTGGCGAGGTGGCCTCTACGTCACCGTGAGACCTTTATAGACATCCATAACGTAATATAAACTACACTAATCCAACCTAACGTCTCGGCGGTAATATTTGAAAACATTCATGGCGATTTGGCATCTACGTCTCCGTGGGACCTTCATATACATCAGTAACGTAATATAGCCTAACCTAACCCAACCTAACATTTCGGCGGTAATATTTGACATCATTCCTGTCGAGTTGGCCTCTACGTCTCCGTTTGACCTTCATAAACATCAATAACGTAATATAACGTAACCTAACCCAACCTATCATCTCGGCGGTAATATTTGATCACATTCCTGGCTTGTTGGCCTCTACGTCTCCGCGGGACCTTTATATAAATCTATAACGTGATATAACCTAACATAACCCAACCTAACATCTCGGCGGTAATATTTGAAAACATTCCTGGCGAGGTAGCCTCTACGTCACCGTGGGACCTTTATAGACATCCATAACGTAATATAACCTAACCTAACCCAACCTAACGTCTCGGCGGTAATATTTGAAAACATTCATGGCGATTTGGCATCTACGTCTCCGTGGGACCTTCATATACATCAATAACGTAATATAGCGTAACCTAACCCAACCTAACATTTCGGCGGTAATATTTGACATCATTACTGTCGAGTTGGCCTCTACGTCTCCGTTTGCCCTTCATAAACATCAATAACGTAATATAACGTAACCTAACCCAACCTATCATCTCGGCGGTAATATTTGATCACATTCCTGGCTTGTTGGGCTCTACGTCTCCGCGGGACCTTTATATACATCAATAACGTAATATAACCTAACCTAACCCAACCTAACATCTCGGCGGTAATATTTGAAAACATTCCTGGCGAGTTGGCCTCTACGTCTCCGTGGGACCTTTATATAAATCTATAACGTGATATAACCTAACCTAACCCAACCTAACATCTCGGCGGTAATATTTGAAAACATTCCTGGCGAGGTGCCCTCTACGTCACCGTGGGACCTTTATAGACATCCATAACGTAATATAACCTAGCCTAACCCAACCTAACATCTCGGCGGTAATATTTGAAAACATTCATGGCGAGTTGGCATCTACGTCTCCGTGGTACATTTATATACATCAATAACGTAATATAACCTAACCTAACCCAACCTAACATTTCGGCGGTTATATTTGACATCATTCCTGGGGAGTTGGCCTCTACGTCTCCGTTTGACCTTCATAAACATCAATAACGTAATATAACGTAACCTAACCCAGCCTATCATCTCGGCGGTAATATTTGACAACATGCCTGGCGAGTTGGCCTCTACGTCTCCGTGGGACCTTTATATACATCTATAACGTAATATAACCTAACCTAACCCAACCTAACATCTCGGCGGTAATATTTGACAGCATTCCTGGCGAGTTGACCTCTATGTCTCCGTGGGACCTTTATATACATCTATAACGTAATATAACCTAACCTAACCCAACCTAACATTTCGGCGGTAATATTTGACAACATCCCTGGCGAGTTGGCTTCTCCGTCTCCGTGGGACATTTATATACATCAATAACGTAATATAACCTAACCTAACCCAACCTAACATCTCGGCGGTAATATTTGACATCATTCCTGGCGAGTTGGCCTCTACGTCTCCGTTTGACCTTCATAAACATCAATAACGTAATATAACGTAACCTAACCCAACCTATCATCTCGGCGGTAATATTTGATCACATTCCTGGCTTGTTGGCCTCTACGTCTCCGCGGGACCTTTATATAAATCTATAACGTGATATAACCTAACCTAACCCAACCTAACATCTCGGCGGTAATATTTGAAAACATTCCTGGCGAGGTGCCCTCTACGTCACCGTGGGACCTTTATAGACATCCATAACGTAATATAACCTAACCTAACCCAACCTAACATCTCGGCGGTAATATTTGAAAACATTCCTGGCGAGTTGGCCTCTACGTCTCCGTCGGACCTTTATATACATCAATAAAGTAATATAACCTAACCTAACCCAGCCTATCATCTCGGCGGTAATATTTGACAACATTCCTGGCGAGTTGGCCTCTATGTCTCCGTGGGACCTTTATATACATCTATAACGTAATATAACCTAACCTAACCCAACCTAACATCTCGGCGGTAATATTTGAAAACATTCCTGTCGAGTTGGCCTCTACGTCTCCGTGGGACCTTTATATACATCAATAACGTAATATAACCTAACCTAACCCATCCTAACGTCTCGGCGGTAATATTTGAAAACATGCCTGGCGAGTTGGCCTCTACGTCTCCGTGGGACCTTTATATACATCAATAAAGTAATATAACCTAACCTAACCCAACCTAACATCTCGGCGGTAATATTTGAAAACATACTTGGCGAGTTGGCCTCTACGTCTCCGTGGGACCTTTATATACATCAG
This sequence comes from Xylocopa violacea, assembly GCA_963969225.1. Classification (NCBI taxonomy): domain Eukaryota; kingdom Metazoa; phylum Arthropoda; class Insecta; order Hymenoptera; family Apidae; genus Xylocopa; species Xylocopa violacea. The sequence continues at coordinate 1,157,098 of CAXAJV010000147.1, read as the reverse complement.
TAACGTAATATAACCTAACCTAACCCAACCTAACGTCTCGGCGGTAATATTTGAAAACATTCATGGCGATTTGGCATCTACGTCTCCGTGGGACCTTCATATACATCAATAACGTAATATAGCCTAACCTAACCCAACCTAACATCTCGGCGGTAATATTTGAAAACATTCATGGCGATTTGGCATCTACGTCTCCGTGGGACCTTCATATACATCAATAACGTAATATAGCCTAACCTAACCCAACCTAACATTTCGACGGTAATATTTGACAACATACCTGGCGAGTTGGCCTCTGCGTCTCCGTGGAACCTTCATATACATCCATAACGAAATATAACCTAACCTAACTCAACCTAACATCTCGGCGGTAATATTTGAAAACATTCCTGGCGAGTTGGCATCTACGTCTCCGTGGGACCTATCATATACATCCATAACGTAATATAGCCTAACCTAACCCAACCTAACCTTTCGGCGCTAATATTTGACAACATTCCTGGCGAGTTGGCTTCTCCGTCTCCGTGGGACATTTATATACATCAATAACGTAATATAACCTAACCTAACCCAACCTAACATCTCGGCGGTAATATTTGACAACATACCTGGCGAGTTGGCGTCTACGTTTCCGTGGAACCTTCATATACATCAATAATGAAATATAACCTAACCTAACCCAACCTAACATCTCGGCGGTAATATTTGAAAACATTCCTGGCGAGTTGGCTTCTCCGTCACCGTGGGACCTTTATATACATCAATAACGTAATATAACCTAACCTAACCCAACCTAACGTCTCGGCGGTAATATTTGAAAACATTCATGGCGATTTGGCATCTACGTCTCCGTGGGACCTTCATATACATCAATAACGTAATATAGCCTAACCTAACCCAACCTAACATTTCGGCGGTAATATTTGACATCATTCCTGGCGAGTTGGCCTCTACGTCTCCGTTTGAACTTCATAAACATCAATAACGTAATATAACGTAACCTAACCCAACCTATCATCTCGGCGGTAATATTTGATCACATTCCTGGCTTGTTGGCCTCTACGTCTCCGCGGGACCTTTATATACATTTATAACGTGATATAACCTAACCTAACCCAACCTAACATCTCGGCGGTAATATTTGAAAACATTCCTGGCGAGGTGGCCTCTACGTCACCGTGGGACCTTTATAGACATCCATAACGTAATATAAACTACACTAATCCAACCTAACGTCTCGGCGGTAATATTTGAAAACATTCATGGCGATTTGGCATCTACGTCTCCGTGGGACCTTCATATACATCAGTAACGTAATATAGCCTAACCTAACCCAACCTAACATTTCCGCGGTAATATTTGACATCATTCCTGTCGAGTTGGCCTCTACGTCTCCGTTTGACCTTCATAAACATCAATAACGTAATATAACGTAACCTAACCCAACCTATCATCTCGGCGGTAATATTTGATCACATTCCTGGCTTGTTGGCCTCTACGTCTCCGCGGGACCTTTATATAAATCTATAACGTGATATAACCTAACCTAACCCAACCTAACATCTCGGCGGTAATATTTGAAAACATTCCTGGCGAGGTAGCCTCTACGTCACCGTGGGACCTTTATAGACATCCATAACGTAATATAACCTAACCTAACCCAACCTAACGTCTCGGCGGTAATATTTGAAAACATTCATGGCGATTTGGCATCTACGTCTCCGTGGGACCTTCATATACATCAATAACGTAATATAGCGTAACCTAACCCAACCTAACATTTCGGCGGTAATATTTGACATCATTACTGTCGAGTTGGCCTCTACGTCTCCGTTTGCCCTTCATAAACATCAATAACGTAATATAACGTAACCTAACCCAACCTATCATCTCGGCGGTAATATTTGATCACATTCCTGGCTTGTTGGGCTCTACGTCTCCGCGGGACCTTTATATACATCAATAACGTAATATAACCTAACCTAACCCAACCTAACATCTCGGCGGTAATATTTGAAAACATTCCTGGCGAGTTGGCCTCTACGTCTCCGTGGGACCTTTATATAAATCTATAACGTGATATAACCTAACCTAACCCAACCTAACATCTCGGCGGTAATATTTGAAAACATTCCTGGCGAGGTGCCCTCTACGTCACCGTGGGACCTTTATAGACATCCATAACGTAATATAACCTAGCCTAACCCAACCTAACATCTCGGCGGTAATATTTGAAAACATTCATGGCGAGTTGGCATCTACGTCTCCGTGGTACATTTATATACATCAATAACGTAATATAACCTAACCTAACCCAACCTAACATTTCGGCGGTTATATTTGACATCATTCCTGGGGAGTTGGCCTCTACGTCTCCGTTTGACCTTCATAAACATCAATAACGTAATATAACGTAACCTAACCCAGCCTATCATCTCGGCGGTAATATTTGACAACATGCCTGGCGAGTTGGCCTCTATGTCTCCGTGGGACCTTTATATACATCTATAACGTAATATAACCTAACCTAACCCAACCTAACATCTCGGCGGTAATATTTGACAGCATTCCTGGCGAGTTGACCTCTATGTCTCCGTGGGACCTTTATATACATCTATAACGTAATATAACCTAACCTAACCCAACCTAACATCTCGGCGGTAATATTTGAAAACATACCTGGCGATTTGGCCTCTACGTCTCCGTGGGACCTTTATATACATCTATAACGTAATATAACCTAACCTAACACAACCTAACATCACGGCGGTAATATTTGAAAACATTCCTGGCGAGTTGGCCTCGACGTCTCCGTGGGACCTTTATATACATCAATAACGTGATATAACCTAACCTAACCCAACCTAACATCTCGGCGGTAATATTTGAAAACATTCCTGGCGAGTTGGCCTCTACGTCTCCGTGGGACCTTTATATACATCTATAACGTAATATAACCTAACCTAACCCAACCTAACGTCTCGGCGGTAATATTTGAAAACATTCATGGCGATTTGGTATCTACGTCTCCGTGGGACCTTCATATACATCAATAACGTAATATAGCCTAACCAAACCCAACCTAACATTTCGGCGGTAATATTTAACAACATTCCTGGCGAGTTGGCTTCTCCGTCTCCGTGGGACATTTATATACATCAATAACGTAATATAACGTAACCTAACCCAACCTATCATCCCGGCGGTAGTATTTGATCACATTCCTGGTTTGTGGCCTCTACGTCTCCGCGGGACCTTTATATACATCTATAACGCGATATAACCTAACCTAACCCAACCTAACATCTCGGCGGTAATATTTGACAGCATTCCTGGCGAGTTGACCTCTATGTCTCCGTGGGACCTTTATATACATCTATAACGTAATATAACCTAACCTAACCCAACCTAACATCTCGGCGGTAATATTTGAAAACATACCTGGCGATTTGGCCTCTACGTCTCCGTGGGACCTTTATATACATCTATAACGTAATATAACCTAACCTAACACAACCTAACATCACGGCGGTAATATTTGAAAACATTCCTGGCGAGTTGGCCTCGACGTCTCCGTGGGACCTTTATATACATCAATAACGTAATATAACCTAACCTAACCCAACCTAACATCTCGGCGGTAATATTTGAAAACATACCTGGCGATTTGGCCTCTACGTCTCCGTGGGACCTTTATATACATCTATAACGTAATATAACCTAACTTAACACAACCTAACATCTCGGCGGTAATATTTGAAAACATTCCTGGCGAGTTGGCCTCGACGTCTCCGTGGGACCTTTATATACATCAATAACGTAATATAACCTAACCTAACCCAACCTAACATCTCGGCGGTAATATTTGACAACATTCCTGGCGAGTTGGATTCTCCGTCTCCGTGGGACATTTATATACATCAATAACGTAATATAACCTAACCTAACCCAACCTAACGTCTCGGCGGTAATATTTGACAACATACCTGGCGAGTTGGGCTCTACGTCTCCGTTTGACCTTCATAAACATCAATAACGTAATATTACGTAACCTAACCCAGCCTATCATCTCGGCGGTAATATTTGAAAACATTCCTGGCGAGTTGGCATCTACGTCTCCGTGGGACCTTCATATACATCAATAACGTAATATAGCCTAACCTAACCCAACCTAACATTTCGGCGGTAATATTTAACAACATTCCTGGCGAGTTGGCTTCTCCGTCTCCGTGGGACATTTATATACATCAATAACGTAATATAACGTAACCTAACCCAACCTATCATCCCGGCGGTAGTATTTGATCACATTCCTGGTTTGTGGCCTCTACGTCTCCGCGCGACCTTTATATACATCTATAACGTGATATAACCTAACCTAACCCAACCTAACATCTCGGCGGTAATATTTGAAAACATTCCTGGCGAGTTGGCATCTACGTCTCCGTGGGACCTTCATATACATCAATAACGTAATATAGCCTAACCTAACCCAACCTAACATTCCGGCGGTAATATTTGACAACATTCCTGGCGAGTTGGATTCTCCGTCTCCGTGGGAAATTTATATACATCAATAACGTAATATAACCTAACCTAACCCAACCTAACGTCTCGGCGGTAATATTTGACAACATACCTGGCGAGTTGGGCTCTACGTCTCCGTTTGACCTTCATAAACATCAATAACGTAATATTACGTAACCTAACCCAGCCTATCATCTCGGCGGTAATATTTGACAACATTCCTGGCGAGTTGGCCTCTATGTCTCCGTGGGACCTTTATATACATCTATAACGTAATATAACCTAACCTAACCCAACCTAACATCTCGGCGGTAATATTTGAAAACATACCTGGCGATTTGGCCTCTACGTCTCCGTGGGACCTTTATATACATCTATAACGTAATATAACCTAACTTAACACAACCTAACATCTCGGCGGTAATATTTGAAAACATTCCTGGCGAGTTGGCCTCGACGTCTCCGTGGGACCTTTATATACATCAATAACGTAATATAACCTAACCTAACCCAACCTAACATCTCGGCGGTAATATTTGAAAACATACCTGGCGAGTTGGCCTCTACGTCTCCGTGGGACCTTTATATACATCAATAAAGTAATAGAACCTAACCTAACCCAACCTAACATTCCGGCGGTAATATTTGACAACATTCCTGGCGAGTTGGATTCTCCGTCTCCGTGGGACATTTATATACATCAATAACGTAATATAACCTAACCTAACCCAACCTAACATCTCGGCGGTAATATTTGAAAACATTCATGGCGATTTGGCATCTACGTCTCCGTGGGACCTTCATATACATCAATAACGTAATATAGCCTAACCTAACCCAACCTAACATCTCGGCGGTAATATTTGAAAACATTCATGGCGAGTTGGCATCTACGTCTCCGTGGGTCCTTCATATACATCAATAACGTAATATAGCCTAACCTAACCCAACCTAACATCTAGGCGGTGATATTTGACAACATACCTGGCGAGCTGGCCTCTGCGTCTCCGTGGAACCTTCATAAACATCAATAACGTAATATAACGTAACCTAACCCAACCTATCATCTCGGCGGTAATATTTGATCACATTCCTGGCTTGTTGGCCTCTACGTCTCCGCGGGACCTTTATATACATCTATAACGTGATATAACCTAACCTAACCCAACCTAACATCTCGGCGGTAATATTTGAAAACATTCATGGCGAGTTCGCCTCTATGTCTCCGTGGGACCTTTATATACATCAATAACGTAATATAGCCTAACCTAACCCAACCTAACATCTCGGCGGTAATATTTGAAAACATTCCTGGCGTGTTGGCCTCGACGTCTCCGTGGGACCTTTATATATATCAATATCGTAATATAACCTAACCTAACCCAACCTAACAACTCGGCGGTAATATTTGAAAACATTCCTGGCGAGTTGGCATCTACGTCTCCGTGGGACCTTCATATACATCAATAACGTAATATAGCCTAACCTAACCCAACCTAACATTTCGGCGGTAATATTTGACAACATCCCTGGCGAGTTGGCTTCTCCGTCTCCGTGGGACATTTATATACATCAATAACGTAATATAACCTAACCTAACCCAGCCTATCATCTCGGCGGTAATATTTGACAACATTCCTGGCGAGTTGGCCTCTATGTCTCCGTGGGACCTTTATATACATCTATAACGTAATATAACCTAACCTAACCCAACCTAACATCTCGGCGGTAATATTTGAAAACATTCCTGTCGAGTTGGCCTCTACGTCTCCGTGGGACCTTTATATACATCAATAACGTAATATAACCTAACCTAACCCATCCTAACGTCTCGGCGGTAATATTTGAAAACATGCCTGGCGAGTTGGCCTCTACGTCTCCGTGGGACCTTTATATACATCAATAAAGTAATATAACCTAACCTAACCCAACCTAACATCTCGGCGGTAATATTTGAAAACATACTTGGCGAGTTGGCCTCTACGTCTCCGTGGGACCTTTATATACATCAGTAACGTAATATAACCTAACCTAACCCAACCTAACGTCTCGGCGGTAATATTTGAAAACATTCATGGCGATTTGGCATCTACGTCTCCGTGGGACCTTCATATACATCAATAACGTAATATAGCCTAACCTAACCCAACCTAACATCTCGGCGGTAATATTTGAAAACATTCATGGCGATTTGGCATCTACGTCTCCGTGGGACCTTCATATACATCAATAACGTAATATAGCCTAACCTAACCCAACCTAACATTTCGACGGTAATATTTGACAACATACCTGGCGAGTTGGCCTCTGCGTCTCCGTGGAACCTTCATATACATCCATAACGAAATATAACCTAACCTAACTCAACCTAACATCTCGGCGGTAATATTTGAAAACATTCCTGGCGAGTTGGCATCTACGTCTCCGTGGGACCTATCATATACATCCATAACGTAATATAGCCTAACCTAACCCAACCTAACCTTTCGGCGCTAATATTTGACAACATTCCTGGCGAGTTGGCTTCTCCGTCTCCGTGGGACATTTATATACATCAATAACGTAATATAACCTAACCTAACCCAACCTAACATCTCGGCGGTAATATTTGACAACATACCTGGCGAGTTGGCGTCTACGTTTCCGTGGAACCTTCATATACATCAATAATGAAATATAACCTAACCTAACCCAACCTAACATCTCGGCGGTAATATTTGAAAACATTCCTGGCGAGTTGGCTTCTCCGTCACCGTGGGACCTTTATATACATCAATAACGTAATATAACCTAACCTAACCCAACCTAACGTCTCGGCGGTAATATTTGAAAACATTCATGGCGATTTGGCATCTACGTCTCCGTGGGACCTTCATATACATCAATAACGTAATATAGCCTAACCTAACCCAACCTAACATTTCAGCGGTAATATTTGACATCATTCCTGGCGAGTTGGCCTCTACGTCTCCGTTTGAACTTCATAAACATCAATAACGTAATATAACGTAACCTAACCCAACCTATCATCTCGGCGGTAATATTTGATCACATTCCTGGCTTGTTGGCCTCTACGTCTCCGCGGGACCTTTATATACATCTATAACGTGATATAACCTAACCTAACCCAACCTAACATCTCGGCGGTAATATTTGAAAACATTCCTGGCGAGGTGGCCTCTACGTCACCGTGGGACCTTTATAGACATCCATAACGTAATATAAACTACACTAATCCAACCTAACGTCTCGGCGGTAATATTTGAAAACATTCATGGCGATTTGGCATCTACGTCTCCGTGGGACCTTCATATACATCAGTAACGTAATATAGCCTAACCTAACCCAACCTAACATTTCGGCGGTAATATTTGACATCATTCCTGTCGAGTTGGCCTCTACGTCTCCGTTTGACCTTCATAAACATCAATAACGTAATATAACGTAACCTAACCCAACCTATCATCTCGGCGGTAATATTTGATCACATTCCTGGCTTGTTGGCCTCTACGTCTCCGCGGGACCTTTATATAAATCTATAACGTGATATAACCTAACCTAACCCAACCTAACATCTCGGCGGTAATATTTGAAAACATTCCTGGCGAGGTAGCCTCTACGTCACCGTGGGACCTTTATAGACATCCATAACGTAATATAACCTAACCTAACCCAACCTAACGTCTCGGCGGTAATATTTGAAAACATTCATGGCGATTTGGCATCTACGTCTCCGTGGGACCTTCATATACATCAATAACGTAATATAGCGTAACCTAACCCAACCTAACATTTCGGCGGTAATATTTGACATCATTACTGTCGAGTTGGCCTCTACGTCTCCGTTTGCCCTTCATAAACATCAATAACGTAATATAACGTAACCTAACCCAACCTATCATCTCGGCGGTAATATTTGATCACATTCCTGGCTTGTTGGGCTCTACGTCTCCGCGGGACCTTTATATACATCAATAACGTAATATAACCTAACCTAACCCAACCTAACATCTCGGCGGTAATATTTGAAAACATTCCTGGCGAGTTGGCCTCTACGTCTCCGTGGGACCTTTATATAAATCTATAACGTGATATAACCTAACCTAACCCAACCTAACATCTCGGCGGTAATATTTGAAAACATTCCTGGCGAGGTGCCCTCTACGTCACCGTGGGACCTTTATAGACATCCATAACGTAATATAACCTAGCCTAACCCAACCTAACATCTCGGCGGTAATATTTGAAAACATTCATGGCGAGTTGGCATCTACGTCTCCGTGGTACATTTATATACATCAATAACGTAATATAACCTAACCTAACCCAACCTAACATTTCGGCGGTTATATTTGACATCATTCCTGGGGAGTTGGCCTCTACGTCTCCGTTTGACCTTCATAAACATCAATAACGTAATATAACGTAACCTAACCCAGCCTATCATCTCGGCGGTAATATTTGACAACATGCCTGGCGAGTTGGCCTCTATGTCTCCGTGGGACCTTTATATACATCTATAACGTAATATAACCTAACCTAACCCAACCTAACATCTCGGCGGTAATATTTGACAGCATTCCTGGCGAGTTGACCTCTATGTCTCCGTGGGACCTTTATATACATCTATAACGTAATATAACCTAACCTAACCCAACCTAACATCTCGGCGGTAATATTTGAAAACATACCTGGCGATTTGGCCTCTACGTCTCCGTGGGACCTTTATATACATCTATAACGTAATATAACCTAACCTAACACAACCTAACATCACGGCGGTAATATTTGAAAACATTCCTGGCGAGTTGGCCTCGACGTCTCCGTGGGACCTTTATATACATCAATAACGTAATATAACCTAACCTAACCCAACCTAACATCTCGGCGGTAATATTTGAAAACATTCCTGGCGAGTTGGCCTCTACGTCTCCGTGGGACCTTTATATACATCTATAACGTAATATAACCTAACCTAACCCAACCTAACGTCTCGGCGGTAATATTTGAAAACATTCATGGCGATTTGGTATCTACGTCTCCGTGGGACCTTCATATACATCAATAACGTAATATAGCCTAACCAAACCCAACCTAACATTTCGGCGGTAATATTTAACAACATTCCTGGCGAGTTGGCTTCTCCGTCTCCGTGGGACATTTATATACATCAATAACGTAATATAACGTAACCTAACCCAACCTATCATCCCGGCGGTAGTATTTGATCACATTCCTGGTTTGTGGCCTCTACGTCTCCGCGGGACCTTTATATACATCTATAACGCGATATAACCTAACCTAACCCAACCTAACATCTCGGCGGTAATATTTGACAGCATTCCTGGCGAGTTGACCTCTATGTCTCCGTGGGACCTTTATATACATCTATAACGTAATATAACCTAACCTAACCCAACCTAACATCTCGGCGGTAATATTTGAAAACATACCTGGCGATTTGGCCTCTACGTCTCCGTGGGACCTTTATATACATCAATAACGTAATATAACCTAACCTAACCCAACCTAACATCTCGGCGGTAATATTTGAAAACATACCTGGCGAGTTGGCCTCTACGTCTCCGTGGGACCTTTATATACATCTATAACGTAATATAACCTAACTTAACACAACCTAACATCTCGGCGGTAATATTTGAAAACATTCCTGGCGAGTTGGCCTCGACGTCTCCGTGGGACCTTTATATACATCAATAACGTAATATAACCTAACCTAACCCAACCTAACATCTCGGCGGTAATATTTGAAAACATACCTGGCGAGTTGGCCTCTACGTCTCCGTGGGACCTTTATATACATCAATAAAGTAATAGAACCTAACCTAACCCAACCTAACATTCCGGCGGTAATATTTGGCAACATTCCTGGCGAGTTGGATTCTCCGTCTCCGTGGGACATTTATATACATCAATAACGTAATATAACCTAACCTAACCCAACCTAACATCTCGGCGGTAATATTTGAAAACATTCATGGCGATTTGGCATCTACGTCTCCGTGGGACCTTCATATACATCAATAACGTAATATAGCCTAACCTAACCCAACCTAACATCTCGGCGGTAATATTTGAAAACATTCATGGCGAGTTGGCATCTACGTCTCCGTGGGACCTTCATATACATCAATAACGTAATATAGCCTAACCTAACCCAACCTAACATCTAGGCGGTAATATTTGACAACATACCTGCCGAGCTGGCCTCTGCGTCTCCGTGGAACCTTCATAAACATCAATAACGTAATATAACGTAACCTAACCCAACCTATCATCTCGGCGGTAATATTTGATCACATTCCTGGCTTGTTGGCCTCTACGTCTCCGCGGGACCTTTATATACATCTATAACGTGATATAACCTAACCTAACCCAACCTAACATCTCGGCGGTAATATTTGAAAACATTCATGGCGAGTTGGCCTCTATGTCTCCGTGGGACCTTTATATACATCAATAACGTAATATAGCCTAACCTAACCCAACCTAACATCTCGGCGGTAATATTTGAAAACATTCCTGGCGTGTTGGCCTCGACGTCTCCGTGGGACCTTTATATATATCAATATCGTAATATAACCTAACCTAACCCAACCTAACAACTCGGCGGTAATATTTGAAAACATTCCTGGCGAGTTGGCATCTACGTCTCCGTGGGACCTTCATATACATCAATAACGTAATATAGCCTAACCTAACCCAACCTAACATTTCGGCGGTAATATTTGACAACATCCCTGGCGAGTTGGCTTCTCCGTCTCCGTGGGACATTTATATACATCAATAACGTAATATAACCTAACCTAACCCAACCTAACATTTCGGCGGTTATATTTGACATCATTCCTGGGGAGTTGGCCTCTACTTCTCCGTTTGACCTTCATAAACATCAATAACGTAATATAACGTAACCTAACCCAGCCTATCATCTCGGCGGTAATATTTGACAACATGCCTGGCGAGTTGGCCTCTATGTCTCCGTCGGTCCTTTATATACATCAATAAAGTAATATAACCTAACCTAACCCAGCCTATCATCTCGGCGGTAATATTTGACAACATTCCTGGCGAGTTGGCCTCTATGTCTCCGTGGGACCTTTATATACATCTATAACGTAATATAACCTAACCTAACCCAACCTAACATCTCGGCGGTAATATTTGAAAACATTCCTGTCGAGTTGGCCTCTACGTCTCCGTGGGACCTTTATATACATCAATAACGTAATATAACCTAACCTAACCCATCCTAACGTCTCGGCGGTAATATTTGACAACATTCCTGGCGAGTTGGCCTCTATGTCTCCGTGGGACCTTTATATACATCTATAACGTAATATAACCTAACCTAACCCAACCTAACATCTCGGCGGTAATATTTGAAAACATACCTGGCGATTTGGCCTCTACGTCTCCGTGGGACCTTTATATACATCTATAACGTAATATAACCTAACCTAACACAACCTAACATCACGGCGGTAATATTTGAAAACATTCCTGGCGAGTTGGCCTCGACGTCTCCGTGGGACCTTTATATACATCAATAACGTAATATAACCTAACCTAACCCAACCTAACATCTCGGCGGTAATATTTGAAAACATACCTGGCGATTTGGCCTCTACGTCTCCGTGGGACCTTTATATACATCTATAACGTAATATAACCTAACTTAACACAACCTAACATCTCGGCGGTAATATTTGAAAACATTCCTGGCGAGTTGGCCTCGACGTCTCCGTGGGACCTTTATATACATCAATAACGTAATATAACCTAACCTAACCCAACCTAACATCTCGGCGGTAATATTTGAAAACATACCTGGCGAGTTGGCCTCTACGTCTCCGTGGGACCTTTATATACATCAATAAAGTAATAGAACCTAACCTAACCCAACCTAACATTCCGGCGGTAATATTTGGCAACATTCCTGGCGAGTTGGATTCTCCGTCTCCGTGGGACATTTATATACATCAATAACGTAATATAACCTAACCTAACCCAACCTAACATCTCGGCGGTAAAATTTGAAAACATTCCTGGCGTGTTGGCCTCGACGTCTCCGTGGGACCTTTATATATATCAATATCGTAATATAACCTAACCTAACCCAACCTAACAACTCGGCGGTAATATTTGAAAACATTCCTGGCGAGTTGGCATCTACGTCTCCGTGGGACCTTCATATACATCAATAACGTAATATAGCCTAACCTAACCCAACCTAACATTTCGGCGGTAATATTTGACAACATCCCTGGCGAGTTGGCTTCTCCGTCTCCGTGGGACATTTATATACATCAATAACGTAATATAACCTAACCTAACCCAACCTAACATTTCGGCGGTTATATTTGACATCATTCCTGGGGAGTTGGCCTCTACTTCTCCGTTTGACCTTCATAAACATCAATAACGTAATATAACGTAACCTAACCCAGCCTATCATCTCGGCGGTAATATTTGACAACATGCCTGGCGAGTTGGCCTCTATGTCTCCGTCGGTCCTTTATATACATCAATAAAGTAATATAACCTAACCTAACCCAGCCTATCATCTCGGCGGTAATATTTGACAACATTCCTGGCGAGTTGGCCTCTATGTCTCCGTGGGACCTTTATATACATCTATAACGTAATATAACCTAACCTAACCCAACCTAACATCTCGGCGGTAATATTTGAAAACATTCCTGTCGAGTTGGCCTCTACGTCTCCGTGGGACCTTTATATACATCAATAACGTAATATAACCTAACCTAACCCATCCTAACGTCTCGGCGGTAATATTTGACAACATTCCTGGCGAGTTGGCCTCTATGTCTCCGTGGGACCTTTATATACATCTATAACGTAATATAACCTAACCTAACCCAACCTAACATCTCGGCGGTAATATTTGAAAACATACCTGGCGATTTGGCCTCTACGTCTCCGTGGGACCTTTATATACATCTATAACGTAATATAACCTAACCTAACACAACCTAACATCTCGGCGGTAATATTTGAAAACATACCTGGCGAGTTGGCCTCTACGTCTCCGTGGGACCTTTATATACATCAATAAAGTAATATAACCTAACCTGACCCAGCCTATCATCTCGGCGGTAATATTTGACAACATTCCTGGCGAGTTGGCCTCTATGTCTCCGTGGGACCTTTATATACATCTATAACGTAATATAACCTAACCTAACCCAACCTAACATCTCGGCGGTAATATTTGAAAACATTCCTGGCGAGTTGGCCTCTACGTCTCCGTGGGACCTTTATATACATCTATAACGTAATATAACCTAACCTAACCCAACCTAACGTCTCGGCGGTAATATTTGAAAACATTCATGGCGATTTGGCATCTACGTCTCCGTGGGACCTTCATATACATCAATAACGTAATATAGCCTAACCTAACCCAACCTAACATTTCGGCGGTAATATTTAACAACATTCCTGGCGAGTTGGCTTCTCCGTCTCCGTGGGACATTTATATACATCAATAACGTAATATAACGTAACCTAACCCAACCTAACATCTCGGCGGTAATATTTGAAAACATACCTGGCGATTTGGCCTCTACGTCTCCGTGGGACCTTTATATACATCTATAACGTAATATAACCTAACCTAACACAACCTAACATCTCGGCGGTAATATTTGAAAACATTCCTGGCGAGTTGGCCTCGACGTCTCCGTGGGACCTTTATATACATCAATAACGTAATATAACCTAACCTAACCCAACCTAACGTCTCGGCGGTAATATTTGACAACATACCTGGCGAGTTGGCCTCTACGTCTCCGTTTGACCTTCATAAACATCAATAACGTAATATTACGTAACCTAACCCAGCCTATCATCTCGGCGGTAATATTTGAAAACATTCATGGCGAGTTGGCTTCTCCGTCTCCGTGGGACATTTATATACATCAATAACGTAATATAACCTAACCTAACCCAACCTAACATCTCGGCGGTAATATTTGAAAACATTCATTGCGAGTTGGCATCTACGTCTCCGTGGTACATTTATATACATCAATAACGTAATATAACCTAACCTAACCCAACCTAACATTTCGGCGGTTATATTTGACATCATTCCTGGGGAGTTGGCCTCTACGTCTCCGTTTGACCTTCATAAACATCAATAACGTAATATAACGTAACCTAACCCAGCCTATCATCTCGGCGGTAATATTTGACAACATGCCTGGCGAGTTGGCCTCTATGTCTCCGTGGGACATTTATATACATCAATAACGTAATATAACGTAACCTAACCCAACCTATCATCCCGGCGGTAATATTTGATCACATTCCTGGTTTGTGGCCTCTACGTCTCCGCGGGACCTTTATATACATCTATAACGTGATATAACCTAACCTAACCCAACCTAACATCTCGGCGGTAATATTTGAAAACATTCCTGGCGAGTTGGCATCTACGTCTCCGTGGGACCTTCATATACATCAATAACGTAATATAGCCTAACCTAACCCAACCTAACATTCCGGCGGTAATATTTGACAACATTCCTGGCGAGTTGGATTCTCCGTCTCCGTGGGACATTTATATACATCAATAACGTAATATAACCTAACCTAACCCAACCTAACGTCTCGGCGGTAATATTTGACAACATACCTGGCGAGTTGGCCTCTACGTCTCCGTTTGACCTTCATAAACATCAATAACGTAATATTACGTAACCTAACCCAGCCTATCATCTCGGCGGTAATATTTGAAAACATTCATGGCGAGTTGGCTTCTCCGTCTCCGTGGGACATTTATATACATCAATAACGTAATATAACCTAACCTAACCCAACCTAACATCTAGGCGGTAATATTTGACAACATACCTGGCGAGCTGGCCTCTGCGTCTCCGTGGAACCTTCATAAACATCAATAACGTAATATAACGTAACCTAACCCAACCTATCATCTCGACGGTAATATTTGATCACATTCCTGGCTTGTTGGCCTCTACGTCTCCGTGGGACCTTCATATACATCAATAACGTAATATAGCCTAACCTAACCCAACCTAACATTTCGGCGGTAATATTTGACATCATTCCTGTCGAGTTGGCCTCTACGTCTCCGTTTGACCTTCATAAACATCAATAACGTAATATAACGTAACCTAACCCAACCTATCATCTCGGCGGTAATATTTGATCACATTCCTGGCTTGTTGGCCTCTACGTCTCCGCGGGACCTTTATATAAATCTATAACGTGATATAACCTAACCTAACCCAACCTAACATCTCGGCGGTAATATTTGAAAACATTCATGGCGAGTTGGCATCTACGTCACCGTGGTACATTTATATACATCAATAACGTAATATAACCTAACCTAACCCAACCTAACATTTCGGCGGTTATATTTGACATCATTCCTGGGGAGTTGGCCTCTACGTCTCCGTTTGACCTTCATAAACATCAATAACGTAATATAACGTAACCTAACCCAGCCTATCATCTCGGCGGTAATATTTGACAACATGCCTGGCGAGTTGGCCTCGACGTCTCCGTGGGACCTTTATATATATCAATATCGTAATATAACCTAACCTAACCCAACCTAACAACTCGGCGGTAATATTTGAAAACATTCCTGGCGAGTTGGCATCTACGTCTCCGTGGGACCTTCATATACATCAATAACGTAATATAGCCTAACCTAACCCAACCTAACATTTCGGCGGTAATATTTGACAACATCCCTGGCGAGTTGGCTTCTCCGTCTCCGTGGGACATTTATATACATCAATAACGTAATATAACCTAACCTAACCCAACCTAACATTTCGGCGGTTATATTTGACATCATTCCTGGGGAGTTGGCCTCTACTTCTCCGTTTGACCTTCATAAACATCAATAACGTAATATAACGTAACCTAACCCAGCCTATCATCTCGGCGGTAATATTTGACAACATGCCTGGCGAGTTGGCCTCTATGTCTCCGTCGGACCTTTATATACATCAATAAAGTAATATAACCTAACCTAACCCAGCCTATCATCTCGGCGGTAATATTTGACAACATTCCTGGCGAGTTGGCCTCTATGTCTCCGTGGGACCTTTATATACATCTATAACGTAATATAACCTAACCTAACCCAACCTAACATCTCGGCGGTAATATTTGAAAACATTCCTGTCGAGTTGGCCTCTACGTCTCCGTGGGACCTTTATATACATCAATAACGTAATATAACCTAACCTAACCCATCCTAACGTCTCGGCGGTAATATTTGACAACATTCCTGGCGAGTTGGCCTCTATGTCTCCGTGGGACCTTTATATACATCTATAACGTAATATAACCTAACCTAACCCAACCTAACATCTCGGCGGTAATATTTGAAAACATACCTGGCGATTTGGCCTCTACGTCTCCGTGGGACCTTTATATACATCTATAACGTAATATAACCTAACCTAACACAACCTAACATCTCGGCGGTAATATTTGAAAACATACCTGGCGAGTTGGCCTCTACGTCTCCGTGGGACCTTTATATACATCAATAAAGTAATATAACCTAACCTGACCCAGCCTATCATCTCGGCGGTAATATTTGACAACATTCCTGGCGAGTTGGCCTCTATGTCTCCGTGGGACCTTTATATACATCTATAACGTAATATAACCTAACCTAACCCAACCTAACATCTCGGCGGTAATATTTGAAAACATTCCTGGCGAGTTGGCCTCTACGTCTCCGTGGGACCTTTATATACATCTATAACGTAATATAACCTAACCTAACCCAACCTAACGTCTCGGCGGTAATATTTGAAAACATTCATGGCGATTTGGCATCTACGTCTCCGTGGGACCTTCATATACATCAATAACGTAATATAGCCTAACCTAACCCAACCTAACATTTCGGCGGTAATATTTAACAACATTCCTGGCGAGTTGGCTTCTCCGTCTCCGTGGGACATTTATATACATCAATAACGTAATATAACGTAACCTAACCCAACCTAACATCTCGGCGGTAATATTTGAAAACATACCTGGCGATTTGGCCTCTACGTCTCCGTGGGACCTTTATATACATCTATAACGTAATATAACCTAACCTAACACAACCTAACATCTCGGCGGTAATATTTGAAAACATTCCTGGCGAGTTGGCCTCGACGTCTCCGTGGGACCTTTATATACATCAATAACGTAATATAACCTAACCTAACCCAACCTGACGTCTCGGCGGTAATATTTGACAACATACCTGGCGAGTTGGCCTCTACGTCTCCGTTTGACCTTCATAAACATCAATAACGTAATATTACGTAACCTAACCCAGCCTATCATCTCGGCGGTAATATTTGAAAACATTCATGGCGAGTTGGCTTCTCCGTCTCCGTGGGACATTTATATACATCAATAACGTAATATAACCTAACCTAACCCAACCTAACATCTCGGCGGTAATATTTGAAAACATTCATTGCGAGTTGGCATCTACGTCTCCGTGGTACATTTATATACATCAATAACGTAATATAACCTAACCTAACCCAACCTAACATTTCGGCGGTTATATTTGACATCATTCCTGGGGAGTTGGCCTCTACGTCTCCGTTTGACCTTCATAAACATCAATAACGTAATATAACGTAACCTAACCCAGCCTATCATCTCGGCGGTAATATTTGACAACATGCCTGGCGAGTTGGCCTCTATGTCTCCGTGGGACATTTATATACATCAATAACGTAATATCACGTAACCTAACCCAACCTATCATCCCGGCGGTAATATTTGATCACATTCCTGGTTTGTGGCCTCTACGTCTCCGCGGGACCTTTATATACATCTATAACGTGATATAACCTAACCTAACCCAACCTAACATCTCGGCGGTAATATTTGAAAACATTCCTGGCGAGTTGGCATCTACGTCTCCGTGGGACCTTCATATACATCAATAACGTAATATAGCCTAACCTAACCCAACCTAACATTCCGGCGGTAATATTTGACAACATTCCTGGCGAGTTGGATTCTCCGTCTCCGTGGGACATTTATATACATCAATAACGTAATATAACCTAACCTAACCCAACCTAACGTCTCGGCGGTAATATTTGACAACATACCTGGCGAGTTGGCCTCTACGTCTCCGTTTGACCTTCATAAACATCAATAACGTAATATTACGTAACCTAACCCAGCCTATCATCTCGGCGGTAATATTTGAAAACATTCATGGCGAGTTGGCTTCTCCGTCTCCGTGGGACATTTATATACATCAATAACGTAATATAACCTAACCTAACCCAACCTAACATCTCGGCGGTAATATTTGACATCATTCCTGGCGAGTTGGCCTCTACGTCTCCGTTTGACCTTCATAAACATCAATAACGTAATATAACGTAACCTAACCCAACCTATCATCTCGGCGGTAATATTTGATCACATTCCTGGCTTGTTGGCCTCTACGTCTCCGCGGGACCTTTATATAAATCTATAACGTGATATAACCTAACCTAACCCAACCTAACATCTCGGCGGTAATATTTGAAAACATTCCTGGCGAGGTGCCCTCTACGTCACCGTGGGACCTTTATAGACATCCATAACGTAATATAACCTAACCTAACCCAACCTAACATCTCGGCGGTAATATTTGAAAACATTCATGGCCAGTTGGCATCTACGTCTCCGTGGTACATTTATATACATCAATAACGTAATATAACCTAACCTAACCCAACCTAACATTTCGGCGGTTATATTTGACATCATTCCTGGGGAGTTGGCCTCTACGTCTCCGTTTGACCTTCATAAACATCAATAACGTAATATAACGTAACCTAACCCAGCCTATCATCTCGGCGGTAATATTTGACAACATGCCTGGCGAGTTGGCCTCTATGTCTCCGTGGGACCTTTATATACATCTATAACGTAATATATCCTAACCTAACCCAACCTAACATCTCGGCGGTAATATTTGAAAACATACCTGGCGATTTGGCCTCTACGTCACCGTGGAACCTTTATATACATCAATAACGTATTATAACCTAACCTAACCCAACCTAACGTCTCGATGGTAATATTTGAAAACATTCATGGCGATTTGGCATCTACCTCTCCGTGTGACCTTCATATACATCAATAACGTAATATAGCCTAACCTAACCCAACCTAACATCTCGGCGGTAATATTTGAAAACATTCCTGGCGAGTTGGCCTCTACGTCTCCGTCGGACCTTTATATACATCAATAAAGTAATATAACCTAACCTAACCCAGCCTATCATCTCGGCGGTAATATTTGACAACATTCCTGGCGAGTTGGCCTCTATGTCTCCGTGGGACCTTTATATACATCTATAACGTAATATAACCTAACCTAACCCAACCTAACATCTCGGCGGTAATATTTGAAAACATTCCTGTCGAGTTGGCCTCTACGTCTCCGTGGGACCTTTATATACATCAATAACGTAATATAACCTAACCTAACCCATCCTAACGTCTCGGCGGTAATATTTGACAACATTCCTGGCGGGTTGGCCTCTATGTCTCCGTGGGACCTTTATATACATCTATAACGTAATATAACCTAACCTAACCCAACCTAACATCTCGGCGGTAATATTTGAAAACATACCTGGCGAGTTGGCCTCTACGTCTCCGTGGGACCTTTATATACATCAATAAAGTAATATAACCTAACCTAACCCAGCCTATCATCTCGGCGGTAATATTTGACAACATTCCTGGCGAGTTGGCCTCTATGTCTCCGTGGGACCTTTATATACATCTATAACGTAATATAACCTAACCTAACCCAACCTAACATCTCGGCGGTAATATTTGAAAACATTCCTGGCGAGTTGGCCTCTACGTCTCCGTGGGACCTTTATATACATCTATAACGTAATATAACCTAACCTAACCCAACCTAACGTCTCGGCGGTAATATTTGAAAACATTCATGGCGATTTGGCATCTACGTCTCTGTGGGACCTTCATATACATCAATAACGTAATATAGCCTAACCTAACCCAACCTAACATTGCGGCGGTAATATTTAACAACATTCCTGGCGAGTTGGCTTCTCCGTCTCCGTGGGACATTTATATACATCAATAACGTAATATAACGTAACCTAACCCAACCTATCATCCCGGCGGTAATATTTGATCACATTCCTGGTTTGTGGCCTCTACGTCTCCGCGGGACCTTTATATACATCTATAACGTGATATAACCTAACCTAACCCAACCTAACATCTCGGCGGTAATATTTGAAAACATTCCTGGCGAGTTGGCATCTACGTCTCCGTGGGACCTTCATATACATCAATAACGTAATATAGCCTAACCTAACCCAACCTAACATTCCGGCGGTAATATTTGACAACATTCCTGGCGAGTTGGATTCTCCGTCTTCGTGGGACATTTATATACATCAATAACGTAATATAACCTAACCTAACCCAACCTAACGTCTCGGCCGTAATATTTGAAAACATTCATGGCGATTTGGCATCTACCTCTCCGTGTGACCTTCATATACATCAATAACGTAATATAGCCTAACCTAACCCAACCTAACATCTCGGCGGTAATATTTGAAAACATTCCTGGCGAGTTGGCCTCTACGTCTCCGTGGGACCTTTATATACATCTATAACGTAATATAACCTAACCTAACCCTACCTAACATCTCGGCGGTAATATTTGAAAACATACCTGGCGATTTGGCCTCTACGTCTCCGTGGGACCTTTATATACATCTATAACGTAATATAACCTAACCTAACACAACCTAACATCTCGGCGGTAATATTTGAAAACATTCCTGGCGAGTTGGCCTCGACGTCTCCGTGGGACCTTTATATACATCAATAACGTAATATAACCTAACCTAACCCAACCTAACGTCTCGGCGGTAATATTTGACAACATACCTGGCGAGTTGGCCTCTACGTCTCCGTTTGACCTTCATAAACATCAATAACGTAATATTACGTAACCTAACCCAGCCTATCATCTCGGCGGTAATATTTGAAAACATTCATGGCGAGTTGGCTTCTCCGTCTCCGTGGGACATTTATATACATCAATAACGTAATATAACCTAACCTAACCCAACCTAACATCTAGGCGGTAATATTTGACAACATACCTGGCGAGCTGGCCTCTGCGTCTCCGTGGAACCTTCATAAACATCAATAACGTAATATAACGTAACCTAACCCAACCTATCATCTCGGCGGTAATATTTGATCACATTCCTGGCTTGTTGGCCTCTACGTCTCCGCGGGACCTTTATATAAATCTATAACGTGATATAACCTAACCTAACCCAACCTAACATCTCGGCGGTAATATTTGAAAACATACCTGGCGATTTGGCCTCTACGTCTCCGTGGGACCTTTATATACATCTATAACGTAATATAACCTAACCTAACACAACCTAACATCTCGGCGGTAATATTTGAAAACATTCCTGGCGAGTTGGCCTCGACGTCTCCGTGGGACCTTTATATACATCAATAACGTAATATAACCTAACCTAACCCAACCTAACGTCTCGGCGGTAATATTTGACAACATACCTGGCGAGTTGGCCTCTACGTCTCCGTTTGACCTTCATAAACATCAATAACGTAATATTACGTAACCTAACCCAGCCTATCATCTCGGCGGTAATATTTGAAAACATTCATGGCGAGTTGGCTTCTCCGTCTCCGTGGGACATTTATATACATCAATAACGTAATATAACCTAACCTAACCCAACCTAACATCTAGGCGGTAATATTTGACAACATACCTGGCGAGCTGGCCTCTGCGTCTCCGTGGAACCTTCATAAACATCAATAACGTAATATAACGTAACCTAACCCAACCTATCATCTCGACGGTAATATTTGATCACATTCCTGGCTTGTTGGCCTCTACGTCTCCGTGGGACCTTCATATACATCAATAACGTAATATAGCCTAACCTAACCCAACCTAACATTTCGGCGGTAATATTTGACATCATTCCTGTCGAGTTGGCCTCTACGTCTCCGTTTGACCTTCATAAACATCAATAACGTAATATAACGTAACCTAACCCAAACTATCATCTCGGCGGTAATATTTGATCACATTCCTGGCTTGTTGGCCTCTACGTCTCCGCGGGACCTTTATATAAATCTATAACGTGATATAACCTAACCTAACCCAACCTAACATCTCGGCGGTAATATTTGAAAACATTCATGGCGAGTTGGCATCTACGTCTCCGTGGTACATTTATATACATCAATAACGTAATATAACCTAACCTAACCCAACCTAACATTTCGGCGGTTATATTTGACATCATTCTTGGGGAGTTGGCCTCTACGTCTCCGTTTGACCTTCATAAACATCAATAACGTAATATAACGTAACCTAACCCAGCCTATCATCTCGGCGGTAATATTTGACAACATGCCTGGCGAGTTGGCCTCTATGTCTCCGTGGGACGTTTATATACATCTATAACGTAATATAACCTAACCTAACCCAACCTAACATCTCGGCGGTAATATTTGAAAACATACCTGGCGATTCGGCCTCTACGTCACCGTGGGACCTTTATATACATCAATAACGTATTATAACCTAACCTAACCCATCCTAACGTATCGGCGGTAATATTTGAAAACATTCATGGCGATTTGGCATCTACGTCTCCGTGGGACCTTCATATACATCAATAACGTAATATAGCCTAACCTAACCCAACCTAACATTTCGGCGGTAATATTTGACATCATTCCTGTCGAGTTGGCCTCTACGTCTCCGTTTGACCTTCATAAACATCAATAACGTAATATAACGTAACCTAACCCAACCTATCATCTCGGCGGTAATATTTGATCACATTCCTGGCTTGTTGGCCTCTACGTCTCCGCGGGACCTTTATATAAATCTATAACGTGATATAACCTAACCTAACCCAACCTAACATCTCGGCGGTAATATTTGAAAACATTCCTGGCGAGGTGCCCTCTACGTCACCGTGGGAACTTTATAGACATCCATAACGTAATATAACCTAACCTAACCCAACCTAACATCTCGGCGGTAATATTTGAAAACATTCATGGCGAGTTGGCATCTACGTCTCCGTGGTACATTTATATACATCAATAACGCAATATAACCTAACCTAACCCAACCTAACATTTCGGCGGTTATATTTGACATCATTCCTGGGGAGTTGGCCTCCACGTCTCCGTTTGACCTTCATAAACATCAATAACGTAATATAACGTAACCTAACCCAGCCTATCATCTCGGCGGTAATATTTGACAACATGCCTGGCGAGTTGACCTCTATGTCTCCGTGGGACCTTTATATACATCTATAACGTAATATAACCTAACCTAACCCAACCTAACATCTCGGCGGTAATATTTGAAAACATACCTGGCGATTTGGCCTCTACGTCACCGTGGGACCTTTATATACATCAATAACGTAATATAACCTAACCTAACCCAACCTAACGTCTCGGCGGTAATATTTGAAAACATTCATGGCGATTTGGCATCTACGTCTCCGAGTGACCTTCATATACATCAATAACGTAATATAGCCTAACCTAACCCAACCTATCATCTCGGCGGTAATATTTGATCACACTCCTGGCTTGTTGGCCTCTACGTCTCCGCGGGACCTTTATATACATCTATAACGTGATATAACCTAACCTAACCCAACCTAACATCTCGGCGGTAATATTTGAAAACATTCCTGGCGAGGTGGCCTCTACGTCACCGTGGGACCTTTATAGACATCCATAACGTAATATAACCTAACCTAACCCAACCTAACGTCTCGGCGGTAATATTTGATCACATTCCTGGCTTGTTGGCCTCTACGTCTCCGCGGGACCTTTATATACATCTTTAACGTGATATAACCTAACCTAACCCAACCTATCATCTCGGCGGTAATATTTGAAAACATTCCTGGCGAGGTGGCCTCTACGTCACCGTGGGACCTTTATAGACATCCATAACGTAATATAACCTAACCTAACCCAACCTAACGTCTCGGCGGTAATATTTGAAAACATTCATGGCGATTTGGCATCTACGTCTCCGTGGGACCTTCATATACATCAATAACGTAATATAGCCTAACCTAACCCAACCTAACATTTCGGCGGTAATATTTGACATCATTCCTGTCGAGTTGGCCTCTACGTCTCCGTTTGACCTTCATAAACGTCAATAACGTAATATAACGTAACCTAACCCAACCTATCATCTCGGCGGTAATATTTGATCACATTCCTGGCTTGTTGGCCTCTACGTCTCCGCGGGACCTTTATATACATCTATAACGCGATATAACCTAACCTAACCCAACCTAACATCTCGGCGGTAATATTTGACAGCATTCCTGGCGAGTTGACCTCTATGTCTCCGTGGGACCTTTATCTACATCTATAACGTAATATAACCTAACCTAACCCAACCTAACATCTCGGCGGTAATATTTGAAAACATACCTGGCGATTTGGCCTCTACGTCTCCGTGGGACCTTTATATACATCAATAACGTAATATAACCTAACCTAACCCAACCTAACATCTCGGCGGTAATATTTGAAAACATACCTGGCGAGTTGGCCTCTACGTCTCCGTGGGACCTTTATATACATCTATAACGTAATATAACCTAACTTAACACAACCTAACATCTCGGCGGTAATATTTGAAAACATTCCTGGCGAGTTGGCCTCGACGTCTCCGTGGGACCTTTATATACATCAATAACGTAATATAACCTAACCTAACCCAACCTAACATCTCGGCGGTAATATTTGAAAACATACCTGGCGAGTTGGCCTCTACGTCTCCGTGGGACCTTTATATACATCAATAAAGTAATAGAACCTAACCTAACCCAACCTAACATTCCGGCGGTAATATTTGGCAACATTCCTGGCGAGTTGGATTCTCCGTCTCCGTGGGACATTTATATACATCAATAACGTAATATAACCTAACCTAACCCAACCTAACATCTCGGCGGTAATATTTGAAAACATTCATGGCGATTTGGCATCTACGTCTCCGTGGGACCTTCATATACATCAATAACGTAATATAGCCTAACCTAACCCAACCTAACATCTCGGCGGTAATATTTGAAAACATTCATGGCGAGTTGGCATCTACGTCTCCGTGGGACCTTCATATACATCAATAACGTAATATAGCCTAACCTAACCCAACCTAACATCTAGGCGGTAATATTTGACAACATACCTGCCGAGCTGGCCTCTGCGTCTCCGTGGAACCTTCATAAACATCAATAACGTAATATAACGTAACCTAACCCAACCTATCATCTCGGCGGTAATATTTGATCACATTCCTGGCTTGTTGGCCTCTACGTCTCCGCGGGACCTTTATATACATCTATAACGTGATATAACCTAACCTAACCCAACCTAACATCTCGGCGGTAATATTTGAAAACATTCATGGCGAGTTGGCCTCTATGTCTCCGTGGGACCTTTATATACATCAATAACGTAATATAGCCTAACCTAACCCAACCTAACATCTCGGCGGTAATATTTGAAAACATTCCTGGCGTGTTGGCCTCGACGTCTCCGTGGGACCTTTATATATATCAATATCGTAATATAACCTAACCTAACCCAACCTAACAACTCGGCGGTAATATTTGAAAACATTCCTGGCGAGTTGGCATCTACGTCTCCGTGGGACCTTCATATACATCAATAACGTAATATAGCCTAACCTAACCCAACCTAACATTTCGGCGGTAATATTTGACAACATCCCTGGCGAGTTGGCTTCTCCGTCTCCGTGGGACATTTATATACATCAATAACGTAATATAACCTAACCTAACCCAACCTAACATTTCGGCGGTTATATTTGACATCATTCCTGGGGAGTTGGCCTCTACTTCTCCGTTTGACCTTCATAAACATCAATAACGTAATATAACGTAACCTAACCCAGCCTATCATCTCGGCGGTAATATTTGACAACATGCCTGGCGAGTTGGCCTCTATGTCTCCGTCGGTCCTTTATATACATCAATAAAGTAATATAACCTAACCTAACCCAGCCTATCATCTCGGCGGTAATATTTGACAACATTCCTGGCGAGTTGGCCTCTATGTCTCCGTGGGACCTTTATATACATCTATAACGTAATATAACCTAACCTAACCCAACCTAACATCTCGGCGGTAATATTTGAAAACATTCCTGTCGAGTTGGCCTCTACGTCTCCGTGGGACCTTTATATACATCAATAACGTAATATAACCTAACCTAACCCATCCTAACGTCTCGGCGGTAATATTTGACAACATTCCTGGCGAGTTGGCCTCTATGTCTCCGTGGGACCTTTATATACATCTATAACGTAATATAACCTAACCTAACCCAACCTAACATCTCGGCGGTAATATTTGAAAACATACCTGGCGATTTGGCCTCTACGTCTCCGTGGGACCTTTATATACATCTATAACGTAATATAACCTAACCTAACACAACCTAACATCACGGCGGTAATATTTGAAAACATTCCTGGCGAGTTGGCCTCGACGTCTCCGTGGGACCTTTATATACATCAATAACGTAATATAACCTAACCTAACCCAACCTAACATCTCGGCGGTAATATTTGAAAACATACCTGGCGATTTGGCCTCTACGTCTCCGTGGGACCTTTATATACATCTATAACGTAATATAACCTAACTTAACACAACCTAACATCTCGGCGGTAATATTTGAAAACATTCCTGGCGAGTTGGCCTCGACGTCTCCGTGGGACCTTTATATACATCAATAACGTAATATAACCTAACCTAACCCAACCTAACATCTCGGCGGTAATATTTGAAAACATACCTGGCGAGTTGGCCTCTACGTCTCCGTGGGACCTTTATATACATCAATAAAGTAATAGAACCTAACCTAACCCAACCTAACATTCCGGCGGTAATATTTGGCAACATTCCTGGCGAGTTGGATTCTCCGTCTCCGTGGGACATTTATATACATCAATAACGTAATATAACCTAACCTAACCCAACCTAACATCTCGGCGGTAATATTTGAAAACATTCATGGCGATTTGGCATCTACGTCTCCGTGGGACCTTCATATACATCAATAACGTAATATAGCCTAACCTAACCCAACCTAACATCTCGGCGGTAATATTTGAAAACATTCATGGCGAGTTGGCATCTACGTCTCCGTGGGACCTTCATATACATCAATAACGTAATATAGCCTAACCTAACCCAACCTAACATCTAGGCGGTAATATTTGACAACATACCTGCCGAGCTGGCCTCTGCGTCTCCGTGGAACCTTCATAAACATCAATAACGTAATATAACGTAACCTAACCCAACCTATCATCTCGGCGGTAATATTTGATCACATTCCTGGCTTGTTGGCCTCTACGTCTCCGCGGGACCTTTATATACATCTATAACGTGATATAACCTAACCTAACCCAACCTAACATCTCGGCGGTAATATTTGAAAACATTCATGGCGAGTTGGCCTCTATGTCTCCGTGGGACCTTTATATACATCTATAACGTAATATAACCTAACCTAACCCAACCTAACATCTCGGCGGTAATATTTGAAAACATTCCTGGCGTGTTGGCCTCGACGTCTCCGTGGGACCTTTATATATATCAATATCGTAATATAACCTAACCTAACCCAACCTAACAACTCGGCGGTAATATTTGAAAACATTCCTGGCGAGTTGGCATCTACGTCTCCGTGGGACCTTCATATACATCAATAACGTAATATAGCCTAACCTAACCCAACCTAACATTTCGGCGGTAATATTTGACAACATCCCTGGCGAGTTGGCTTCTCCGTCTCCGTGGGACATTTATATACATCAATAACGTAATATAACCTAACCTAACCCAACCTAACATTTCGGCGGTTATATTTGACATCATTCCTGGGGAGTTGGCCTCTACTTCTCCGTTTGACCTTCATAAACATCAATAACGTAATATAACGTAACCTAACCCAGCCTATCATCTCGGCGGTAATATTTGACAACATGCCTGGCGAGTTGGCCTCTATGTCTCCGTCGGTCCTTTATATACATCAATAAAGTAATATAACCTAACCTAACCCAGCCTATCATCTCGGCGGTAATATTTGACAACATTCCTGGCGAGTTGGCCTCTATGTCTCCGTGGGACCTTTATATACATCTATAACGTAATATAACCTAACCTAACCCAACCTAACATCTCGGCGGTAATATTTGAAAACATTCCTGTCGAGTTGGCCTCTACGTCTCCGTGGGACCTTTATATACATCAATAACGTAATATAACCTAACCTAACCCATCCTAACGTCTCGGCGGTAATATTTGACAACATTCCTGGCGAGTTGGCCTCTATGTCTCCGTGGGACCTTTATATACATCTATAACGTAATATAACCTAACCTAACCCAACCTAACATCTCGGCGGTAATATTTGAAAACATACCTGGCGATTTGGCCTCTACGTCTCCGTGGGACCTTTATATACATCTATAACGTAATATAACCTAACCTAACACAACCTAACATCTCGGCGGTAATATTTGAAAACATACCTGGCGAGTTGGCCTCTACGTCTCCGTGGGACCTTTATATACATCAATAAAGTAATATAACCTAACCTGACCCAGCCTATCATCTCGGCGGTAATATTTGACAACATTCCTGGCGAGTTGGCCTCTATGTCTCCGTGGGACCTTTATATACATCTATAACGTAATATAACCTAACCTAACCCAACCTAACATCTCGGCGGTAATATTTGAAAACATTCCTGGCGAGTTGGCCTCTACGTCTCCGTGGGACCTTTATATACATCTATAACGTAATATAACCTAACCTAACCCAACCTAACGTCTCGGCGGTAATATTTGAAAACATTCATGGCGATTTGGCATCTACGTCTCCGTGGGACCTTCATATACATCAATAACGTAATATAGCCTAACCTAACCCAACCTAACATTTCGGCGGTAATATTTAACAACATTCCTGGCGAGTTGGCTTCTCCGTCTCCGTGGGACATTTATATACATCAATAACGTAATATAACGTAACCTAACCCAACCTAACATCTCGGCGGTAATATTTGAAAACATACCTGGCGATTTGGCCTCTACGTCTCCGTGGGACCTTTATATACATCTATAACGTAATATAACCTAACCTAACACAACCTAACATCTCGGCGGTAATATTTGAAAACATTCCTGGCGAGTTGGCCTCGACGTCTCCGTGGGACCTTTATATACATCAATAACGTAATATAACCTAACCTAACCCAACCTAACGTCTCGGCGGTAATATTTGACAACATACCTGGCGAGTTGGCCTCTACGTCTCCGTTTGACCTTCATAAACATCAATAACGTAATATTACGTAACCTAACCCAGCCTATCATCTCGGCGGTAATATTTGAAAACATTCATGGCGAGTTGGCTTCTCCGTCTCCGTGGGACATTTATATACATCAATAACGTAATATAACCTAACCTAACCCAACCTAACATCTCGGCGGTAATATTTGAAAACATTCATTGCGAGTTGGCATCTACGTCTCCGTGGTACATTTATATACATCAATAACGTAATATAACCTAACCTAACCCAACCTAACATTTCGGCGGTTATATTTGACATCATTCCTGGGGAGTTGGCCTCTACGTCTCCGTTTGACCTTCATAAACATCAATAACGTAATATAACGTAACCTAACCCAGCCTATCATCTCGGCGGTAATATTTGACAACATGCCTGGCGAGTTGGCCTCTATGTCTCCGTGGGACATTTATATACATCAATAACGTAATATAACGTAACCTAACCCAACCTATCATCCCGGCGGTAATATTTGATCACATTCCTGGTTTGTGGCCTCTACGTCTCCGCGGGACCTTTATATACATCTATAACGTGATATAACCTAACCTAACCCAACCTAACATCTCGGCGGTAATATTTGAAAACATTCCTGGCGAGTTGGCATCTACGTCTCCGTGGGACCTTCATATACATCAATAACGTAATATAGCCTAACCTAACCCAACCTAACATTCCGGCGGTAATATTTGACAACATTCCTGGCGAGTTGGATTCTCCGTCTCCGTGGGACATTTATATACATCAATAACGTAATATAACCTAACCTAACCCAACCTAACATCTCGGCGGTAATATTTGAAAACATACCTGGCGAGTTGGCCTCTACGTCTCCGTGGGACCTTTATATACATCTATAACGTAATATAACCTAACTTAACACAACCTAACATCTCGGCGGTAATATTTGAAAACATTCCTGGCGAGTTGGCCTCGACGTCTCCGTGGGACCTTTATATACATCAATAACGTAATATAACCTAACCTAACCCAACCTAACATCTCGGCGGTAATATTTGAAAACATACCTGGCGAGTTGGCCTCTACGTCTCCGTGGGACCTTTATATACATCAATAAAGTAATAGAACCTAACCTAACCCAACCTAACATTCCGGCGGTAATATTTGGCAACATTCCTGGCGAGTTGGATTCTCCGTCTCCGTGGGACATTTATATACATCAATAACGTAATATAACCTAACCTAACCCAACCTAACATCTCGGCGGTAATATTTGAAAACATTCATGGCGATTTGGCATCTACGTCTCCGTGGGACCTTCATATACATCAATAACGTAATATAGCCTAACCTAACCCAACCTAACATCTCGGCGGTAATATTTGAAAACATTCATGGCGAGTTGGCATCTACGTCTCCGTGGGACCTTCATATACATCAATAACGTAATATAGCCTAACCTAACCCAACCTAACATCTAGGCGGTAATATTTGACAACATACCTGCCGAGCTGGCCTCTGCGTCTCCGTGGAACCTTCATAAACATCAATAACGTAATATAACGTAACCTAACCCAACCTATCATCTCGGCGGTAATATTTGATCACATTCCTGGCTTGTTGGCCTCTACGTCTCCGCGGGACCTTTATATACATCTATAACGTGATATAACCTAACCTAACCCAACCTAACATCTCGGCGGTAATATTTGAAAACATTCATGGCGAGTTGGCCTCTATGTCTCCGTGGGACCTTTATATACATCAATAACGTAATATAGCCTAACCTAACCCAACCTAACATCTCGGCGGTAATATTTGAAAACATTCCTGGCGTGTTGGCCTCGACGTCTCCGTGGGACCTTTATATATATCAATATCGTAATATAACCTAACCTAACCCAACCTAACAACTCGGCGGTAATATTTGAAAACATTCCTGGCGAGTTGGCATCTACGTCTCCGTGGGACCTTCATATACATCAATAACGTAATATAGCCTAACCTAACCCAACCTAACATTTCGGCGGTAATATTTGACAACATCCCTGGCGAGTTGGCTTCTCCGTCTCCGTGGGACATTTATATACATCAATAACGTAATATAACCTAACCTAACCCAACCTAACATTTCGGCGGTTATATTTGACATCATTCCTGGGGAGTTGGCCTCTACTTCTCCGTTTGACCTTCATAAACATCAATAACGTAATATAACGTAACCTAACCCAGCCTATCATCTCGGCGGTAATATTTGACAACATGCCTGGCGAGTTGGCCTCTATGTGTCCGTCGGTCCTTTATATACATCAATAAAGTAATATAACCTAACCTAACCCAGCCTATCATCTCGGCGGTAATATTTGACAACATTCCTGGCGAGTTGGCCTCTATGTCTCCGTGGGACCTTTATATACATCTATAACGTAATATAACCTAACCTAACCCAACCTAACATCTCGGCGGTAATATTTGAAAACATTCCTGTCGAGTTGGCCTCTACGTCTCCGTGGGACCTTTATATACATCAATAACGTAATATAACCTAACCTAACCCATCCTAACGTCTCGGCGGTAATATTTGACAACATTCCTGGCGAGTTGGCCTCTATGTCTCCGTGGGACCTTTATATACATCTATAACGTAATATAACCTAACCTAACCCAACCTAACATCTCGGCGGTAATATTTGAAAACATACCTGGCGATTTGGCCTCTACGTCTCCGTGGGACCTTTATATACATCTATAACGTAATATAACCTAACCTAACACAACCTAACATCACGGCGGTAATATTTGAAAACATTCCTGGCGAGTTGGCCTCGACGTCTCCGTGGGACCTTTATATACATCAATAACGTAATATAACCTAACCTAACCCAACCTAACATCTCGGCGGTAATATTTGAAAACATACCTGGCGATTTGGCCTCTACGTCTCCGTGGGACCTTTATATACATCTATAACGTAATATAACCTAACTTAACACAACCTAACATCTCGGCGGTAATATTTGAAAACATTCCTGGCGAGTTGGCCTCGACGTCTCCGTGGGACCTTTATATACATCAATAACGTAATATAACCTAACCTAACCCAACCTAACATCTCGGCGGTAATATTTGAAAACATACCTGGCGAGTTGGCCTCTACGTCTCCGTGGGACCTTTATATACATCAATAAAGTAATAGAACCTAACCTAACCCAACCTAACATTCCGGCGGTAATATTTGGCAACATTCCTGGCGAGTTGGATTCTCCGTCTCCGTGGGACATTTATATACATCAATAACGTAATATAACCTAACCTAACCCAACCTAACATCTCGGCGGTAATATTTGAAAACATTCATGGCGATTTGGCATCTACGTCTCCGTGGGACCTTCATATACATCAATAACGTAATATAGCCTAACCCAACCCAACCTAACATCTCGGCGGTAATATTTGAAAACATTCATGGCGAGTTGGCATCTACGTCTCCGTGGGACCTTCATATACATCAATAACGTAATATAGCCTAACCTAACCCAACCTAACATCTAGGCGGTAATATTTGACAACATACCTGCCGAGCTGGCCTCTGCGTCTCCGTGGAACCTTCATAAACATCAATAACGTAATATAACGTAACCTAACCCAACCTATCATCTCGGCGGTAATATTTGATCACATTCCTGGCTTGTTGGCCTCTACGTCTCCGCGGGACCTTTATATACATCTATAACGTGATATAACCTAACCTAACCCAACCTAACATCTCGGCGGTAATATTTGAAAACATTCATGGCGAGTTGGCCTCTATGTCTCCGTGGGACCTTTATATACATCTATAACGTAATATAACCTAACCTAACCCAACCTAACATCTCGGCGGTAATATTTGAAAACATTCCTGGCGTGTTGGCCTCGACGTCTCCGTGGGACCTTTATATATATCAATATCGTAATATAACCTAACCTAACCCAACCTAACAACTCGGCGGTAATATTTGAAAACATTCCTGGCGAGTTGGCATCTACGTCTCCGTGGGACCTTCATATACATCAATAACGTAATATAGCCTAACCTAACCCAACCTAACATTTCGGCGGTAATATTTGACAACATCCCTGGCGAGTTGGCTTCTCCGTCTCCGTGGGACATTTATATACATCAATAACGTAATATAACCTAACCTAACCCAACCTAACATTTCGGCGGTTATATTTGACATCATTCCTGGGGAGTTGGCCTCTACTTCTCCGTTTGACCTTCATAAACATCAATAACGTAATATAACGTAACCTAACCCAGCCTATCATCTCGGCGGTAATATTTGACAACATGCCTGGCGAGTTGGCCTCTATGTCTCCGTCGGTCCTTTATATACATCAATAAAGTAATATAACCTAACCTAACCCAGCCTATCATCTCGGCGGTAATATTTGACAACATTCCTGGCGAGTTGGCCTCTATGTCTCCGTGGGACCTTTATATACATCTATAACGTAATATAACCTAACCTAACCCAACCTAACATCTCGGCGGTAATATTTGAAAACATTCCTGTCGAGTTGGCCTCTACGTCTCCGTGGGACCTTTATATACATCAATAACGTAATATAACCTAACCTAACCCATCCTAACGTCTCGGCGGTAATATTTGACAACATTCCTGGCGAGTTGGCCTCTATGTCTCCGTGGGACCTTTATATACATCTATAACGTAATATAACCTAACCTAACCCAACCTAACATCTCGGCGGTAATATTTGAAAACATACCTGGCGATTTGGCCTCTACGTCTCCGTGGGACCTTTATATACATCTATAACGTAATATAACCTAACCTAACACAACCTAACATCACGGCGGTAATATTTGAAAACATTCCTGGCGAGTTGGCCTCGACGTCTCCGTGGGACCTTTATATACATCAATAACGTAATATAACCTAACCTAACCCAACCTAACATCTCGGCGGTAATATTTGAAAACATACCTGGCGATTTGGCCTCTACGTCTCCGTGGGACCTTTATATACATCTATAACGTAATATAACCTAACTTAACACAACCTAACATCTCGGCGGTAATATTTGAAAACATTCCTGGCGAGTTGGCCTCGACGTCTCCGTGGGACCTTTATATACATCAATAACGTAATATAACCTAACCTAACCCAACCTAACATCTCGGCGGTAATATTTGAAAACATACCTGGCGAGTTGGCCTCTACGTCTCCGTGGGACCTTTATATACATCAATAAAGTAATAGAACCTAACCTAACCCAACCTAACATTCCGGCGGTAATATTTGGCAACATTCCTGGCGAGTTGGATTCTCCGTCTCCGTGGGACATTTATATACATCAATAACGTAATATAACCTAACCTAACCCAACCTAACATCTCGGCGGTAATATTTGAAAACATTCATGGCGATTTGGCATCTACGTCTCCGTGGGACCTTCATATACATCAATAACGTAATATAGCCTAACCTAACCCAACCTAACATCTCGGCGGTAATATTTGAAAACATTCATGGCGAGTTGGCATCTACGTCTCCGTGGGACCTTCATATACATCAATAACGTAATATAGCCTAACCTAACCCAACCTAACATCTAGGCGGTAATATTTGACAACATACCTGCCGAGCTGGCCTCTGCGTCTCCGTGGAACCTTCATAAACATCAATAACGTAATATAACGTAACCTAACCCAACCTATCATCTCGGCGGTAATATTTGATCACATTCCTGGCTTGTTGGCCTCTACGTCTCCGCGGGACCTTTATATACATCTATAACGTGATATAACCTAACCTAACCCAACCTAACATCTCGGCGGTAATATTTGAAAACATTCATGGCGAGTTGGCCTCTATGTCTCCGTGGGACCTTTATATACATCTATAACGTAATATAACCTAACCTAACCCAACCTAACATCTCGGCGGTAATATTTGAAAACATTCCTGGCGTGTTGGCCTCGACGTCTCCGTGGGACCTTTATATATATCAATATCGTAATATAACCTAACCTAACCCAACCTAACAACTCGGCGGTAATATTTGAAAACATTCCTGGCGAGTTGGCATCTACGTCTCCGTGGGACCTTCATATACATCAATAACGTAATATAGCCTAACCTAACCCAACCTAACATTTCGGCGGTAATATTTGACAACATCCCTGGCGAGTTGGCTTCTCCGTCTCCGTGGGACATTTATATACATCAATAACGTAATATAACCTAACCTAACCCAACCTAACATTTCGGCGGTTATATTTGACATCATTCCTGGGGAGTTGGCCTCTACTTCTCCGTTTGACCTTCATAAACATCAATAACGTAATATAACGTAACCTAACCCAGCCTATCATCTCGGCGGTAATATTTGACAACATGCCTGGCGAGTTGGCCTCTATGTCTCCGTCGGTCCTTTATATACATCAATAAAGTAATATAACCTAACCTAACCCAGCCTATCATCTCGGCGGTAATATTTGACAACATTCCTGGCGAGTTGGCCTCTATGTCTCCGTGGGACCTTTATATACATCTATAACGTAATATAACCTAACCTAACCCAACCTAACATCTCGGCGGTAATATTTGAAAACATTCCTGTCGAGTTGGCCTCTACGTCTCCGTGGGACCTTTATATACATCAATAACGTAATATAACCTAACCTAACCCATCCTAACGTCTCGGCGGTAATATTTGACAACATTCCTGGCGAGTTGGCCTCTATGTCTCCGTGGGACCTTTATATACATCTATAACGTAATATAACCTAACCTAACCCAACCTAACATCTCGGCGGTAATATTTGAAAACATACCTGGCGATTTGGCCTCTACGTCTCCGTGGGACCTTTATATACATCTATAACGTAATATAACCTAACCTAACACAACCTAACATCACGGCGGTAATATTTGAAAACATTCCTGGCGAGTTGGCCTCGACGTCTCCGTGGGACCTTTATATACATCAATAACGTAATATAACCTAACCTAACCCAACCTAACATCTCGGCGGTAATATTTGAAAACATACCTGGCGATTTGGCCTCTACGTCTCCGTGGGACCTTTATATACATCTATAACGTAATATAACCTAACTTAACACAACCTAACATCTCGGCGGTAATATTTGAAAACATTCCTGGCGAGTTGGCCTCGACGTCTCCGTGGGACCTTTATATACATCAATAACGTAATATAACCTAACCTAACCCAACCTAACATCTCGGCGGTAATATTTGAAAACATACCTGGCGAGTTGGCCTCTACGTCTCCGTGGGACCTTTATATACATCAATAAAGTAATAGAACCTAACCTAACCCAACCTAACATTCCGGCGGTAATATTTGGCAACATTCCTGGCGAGTTGGATTCTCCGTCTCCGTGGGACATTTATATACATCAATAACGTAATATAACCTAACCTAACCCAACCTAACATCTCGGCGGTAATATTTGAAAACATTCATGGCGATTTGGCATCTACGTCTCCGTGGGACCTTCATATACATCAATAACGTAATATAGCCTAACCTAACCCAACCTAACATCTCGGCGGTAATATTTGAAAACATTCATGGCGAGTTGGCATCTACGTCTCCGTGGGACCTTCATATACATCAATAACGTAATATAGCCTAACCTAACCCAACCTAACATCTAGGCGGTAATATTTGACAACATACCTGCCGAGCTGGCCTCTGCGTCTCCGTGGAACCTTCATAAACATCAATAACGTAATATAACGTAACCTAACCCAACCTATCATCTCGGCGGTAATATTTGATCACATTCCTGGCTTGTTGGCCTCTACGTCTCCGCGGGACCTTTATATACATCTATAACGTGATATAACCTAACCTAACCCAACCTAACATCTCGGCGGTAATATTTGAAAACATTCATGGCGAGTTGGCCTCTATGTCTCCGTGGGACCTTTATATACATCTATAACGTAATATAACCTAACCTAACCCAACCTAACATCTCGGCGGTAATATTTGAAAACATTCCTGGCGTGTTGGCCTCGACGTCTCCGTGGGACCTTTATATATATCAATATCGTAATATAACCTAACCTAACCCAACCTAACAACTCGGCGGTAATATTTGAAAACATTCCTGGCGAGTTGGCATCTACGTCTCCGTGGGACCTTCATATACATCAATAACGTAATATAGCCTAACCTAACCCAACCTAACATTTCGGCGGTAATATTTGACAACATCCCTGGCGAGTTGGCTTCTCCGTCTCCGTGGGACATTTATATACATCAATAACGTAATATAACCTAACCTAACCCAACCTAACATTTCGGCGGTTATATTTGACATCATTCCTGGGGAGTTGGCCTCTACTTCTCCGTTTGACCTTCATAAACATCAATAACGTAATATAACGTAACCTAACCCAGCCTATCATCTCGGCGGTAATATTTGACAACATGCCTGGCGAGTTGGCCTCTATGTCTCCGTCGGTCCTTTATATACATCAATAAAGTAATATAACCTAACCTAACCCAGCCTATCATCTCGGCGGTAATATTTGACAACATTCCTGGCGAGTTGGCCTCTATGTCTCCGTGGGACCTTTATATACATCTATAACGTAATATAACCTAACCTAACCCAACCTAACATCTCGGCGGTAATATTTGAAAACATTCCTGTCGAGTTGGCCTCTACGTCTCCGTGGGACCTTTATATACATCAATAACGTAATATAACCTAACCTAACCCATCCTAACGTCTCGGCGGTAATATTTGACAACATTCCTGGCGAGTTGGCCTCTATGTCTCCGTGGGACCTTTATATACATCTATAACGTAATATAACCTAACCTAACCCAACCTAACATCTCGGCGGTAATATTTGAAAACATACCTGGCGATTTGGCCTCTACGTCTCCGTGGGACCTTTATATACATCTATAACGTAATATAACCTAACCTAACACAACCTAACATCTCGGCGGTAATATTTGAAAACATACCTGGCGAGTTGGCCTCTACGTCTCCGTGGGACCTTTATATACATCAATAAAGTAATATAACCTAACCTGACCCAGCCTATCATCTCGGCGGTAATATTTGACAACATTCCTGGCGAGTTGGCCTCTATGTCTCCGTGGGACCTTTATATACATCTATAACGTAATATAACCTAACCTAACCCAACCTAACATCTCGGCGGTAATATTTGAAAACATTCCTGGCGAGTTGGCCTCTACGTCTCCGTGGGACCTTTATATACATCTATAACGTAATATAACCTAACCTAACCCAACCTAACGTCTCGGCGGTAATATTTGAAAACATTCATGGCGATTTGGCATCTACGTCTCCGTGGGACCTTCATATACATCAATAACGTAATATAGCCTAACCTAACCCAACCTAACATTTCGGCGGTAATATTTAACAACATTCCTGGCGAGTTGGCTTCTCCGTCTCCGTGGGACATTTATATACATCAATAACGTAATATAACGTAACCTAACCCAACCTAACATCTCGGCGGTAATATTTGAAAACATACCTGGCGATTTGGCCTCTACGTCTCCGTGGGACCTTTATATACATCTATAACGTAATATAACCTAACCTAACACAACCTAACATCTCGGCGGTAATATTTGAAAACATTCCTGGCGAGTTGGCCTCGACGTCTCCGTGGGACCTTTATATACATCAATAACGTAATATAACCTAACCTAACCCAACCTAACGTCTCGGCGGTAATATTTGACAACATACCTGGCGAGTTGGCCTCTACGTCTCCGTTTGACCTTCATAAACATCAATAACGTAATATTACGTAACCTAACCCAGCCTATCATCTCGGCGGTAATATTTGAAAACATTCATGGCGAGTTGGCTTCTCCGTCTCCGTGGGACATTTATATACATCAATAACGTAATATAACCTAACCTAACCCAACCTAACATCTCGGCGGTAATATTTGAAAACATTCATTGCGAGTTGGCATCTACGTCTCCGTGGTACATTTATATACATCAATAACGTAATATAACCTAACCTAACCCAACCTAACATTTCGGCGGTTATATTTGACATCATTCCTGGGGAGTTGGCCTCTACGTCTCCGTTTGACCTTCATAAACATCAATAACGTAATATAACGTAACCTAACCCAGCCTATCATCTCGGCGGTAATATTTGACAACATGCCTGGCGAGTTGGCCTCTATGTCTCCGTGGGACATTTATATACATCAATAACGTAATATAACGTAACCTAACCCAACCTATCATCCCGGCGGTAATATTTGATCACATTCCTGGTTTGTGGCCTAGACGTCTCCGCGGGACCTTTATATACATCTATAACGTGATATAACCTAACCTAACCCAACCTAACATCTCGGCGGTAATATTTGAAAACATTCCTGGCGAGTTGGCATCTACGTCTCCGTGGGACCTTCATATACATCAATAACGTAATATAGCCTAACCTAACCCAACCTAACATTCCGGCGGTAATATTTGACAACATTCCTGGCGAGTTGGATTCTCCGTCTCCGTGGGACATTTATATACATCAATAACGTAATATAACCTAACCTAACCCAACCTAACGTCTCGGCGGTAATATTTGACAACATACCTGGCGAGTTGGCCTCTACGTCTCCGTTTGACCTTCATAAACATCAATAACGTAATATTACGTAACCTAACCCAGCCTATCATCTCGGCGGTAATATTTGAAAACATTCATGGCGAGTTGGCTTCTCCGTCTCCGTGGGACATTTATATACATCAATAACGTAATATAACCTAACCTAACCCAACCTAACATCTAGGCGGTAATATTTGACAACATACCTGGCGAGCTGGCCTCTGCGTCTCCGTGGAACCTTCATAAACATCAATAACGTAATATAACGTAACCTAACCCAACCTATCATCTCGACGGTAATATTTGATCACATTCCTGGCTTGTTGGCCTCTACGTCTCCGTGGGACCTTCATATACATCAATAACGTAATATAGCCTAACCTAACCCAACCTAACATTTCGGCGGTAATATTTGACATCATTCCTGTCGAGTTGGCCTCTACGTCTCCGTTTGACCTTCATAAACATCAATAACGTAATATAACGTAACCTAACCCAACCTATCATCTCGGCGGTAATATTTGATCACATTCCTGGCTTGTTGGCCTCTACGTCTCCGCGGGACCTTT
The DNA here is from genome assembly GCA_963969225.1 of Xylocopa violacea. Taxonomy (NCBI): domain Eukaryota; kingdom Metazoa; phylum Arthropoda; class Insecta; order Hymenoptera; family Apidae; genus Xylocopa; species Xylocopa violacea. The sequence continues at coordinate 1,115,804 of CAXAJV010000147.1, read as the reverse complement.
ATATAAATCTATAACGTGATATAACCTAACCTAACCCAACCTAACATCTCGGCGGTAATATTTGAAAACATTCATGGCGAGTTGGCATCTACGTCTCCGTGGTACATTTATATACATCAATAACGTAATATAACCTAACCTAACCCAACCTAACATTTCGGCGGTTATATTTGACATCATTCCTGGGGAGTTGGCCTCTACGTCTCCGTTTGACCTTCATAAACATCAATAACGTAATATAACGTAACCTAACCCAGCCTATCATCTCGGCGGTAATATTTGACAACATGCCTGGCGAGTTGGCCTCGACGTCTCCGTGGGACCTTTATATATATCAATATCGTAATATAACCTAACCTAACCCAACCTAACAACTCGGCGGTAATATTTGAAAACATTCCTGGCGAGTTGGCATCTACGTCTCCGTGGGACCTTCATATACATCAATAACGTAATATAGCCTAACCTAACCCAACCTAACATTTCGGCGGTAATATTTGACAACATCCCTGGCGAGTTGGCTTCTCCGTCTCCGTGGGACATTTATATACATCAATAACGTAATATAACCTAACCTAACCCAACCTAACATTTCGGCGGTTATATTTGACATCATTCCTGGGGAGTTGGCCTCTACTTCTCCGTTTGACCTTCATAAACATCAATAACGTAATATAACGTAACCTAACCCAGCCTATCATCTCGGCGGTAATATTTGACAACATGCCTGGCGAGTTGGCCTCTATGTCTCCGTCGGACCTTTATATACATCAATAAAGTAATATAACCTAACCTAACCCAGCCTATCATCTCGGCGGTAATATTTGACAACATTCCTGGCGAGTTGGCCTCTATGTCTCCGTGGGACCTTTATATACATCTATAACGTAATATAACCTAACCTAACCCAACCTAACATCTCGGCGGTAATATTTGAAAACATTCCTGTCGAGTTGGCCTCTACGTCTCCGTGGGACCTTTATATACATCAATAACGTAATATAACCTAACCTAACCCATCCTAACGTCTCGGCGGTAATATTTGACAACATTCCTGGCGAGTTGGCCTCTATGTCTCCGTGGGACCTTTATATACATCTATAACGTAATATAACCTAACCTAACCCAACCTAACATCTCGGCGGTAATATTTGAAAACATACCTGGCGATTTGGCCTCTACGTCTCCGTGGGACCTTTATATACATCTATAACGTAATATAACCTAACCTAACACAACCTAACATCTCGGCGGTAATATTTGAAAACATACCTGGCGAGTTGGCCTCTACGTCTCCGTGGGACCTTTATATACATCAATAAAGTAATATAACCTAACCTGACCCAGCCTATCATCTCGGCGGTAATATTTGACAACATTCCTGGCGAGTTGGCCTCTATGTCTCCGTGGGACCTTTATATACATCTATAACGTAATATAACCTAACCTAACCCAACCTAACATCTCGGCGGTAATATTTGAAAACATTCCTGGCGAGTTGGCCTCTACGTCTCCGTGGGACCTTTATATACATCTATAACGTAATATAACCTAACCTAACCCAACCTAACGTCTCGGCGGTAATATTTGAAAACATTCATGGCGATTTGGCATCTACGTCTCCGTGGGACCTTCATATACATCAATAACGTAATATAGCCTAACCTAACCCAACCTAACATTTCGGCGGTAATATTTAACAACATTCCTGGCGAGTTGGCTTCTCCGTCTCCGTGGGACATTTATATACATCAATAACGTAATATAACGTAACCTAACCCAACCTAACATCTCGGCGGTAATATTTGAAAACATACCTGGCGATTTGGCCTCTACGTCTCCGTGGGACCTTTATATACATCTATAACGTAATATAACCTAACCTAACACAACCTAACATCTCGGCGGTAATATTTGAAAACATTCCTGGCGAGTTGGCCTCGACGTCTCCGTGGGACCTTTATATACATCAATAACGTAATATAACCTAACCTAACCCAACCTGACGTCTCGGCGGTAATATTTGACAACATACCTGGCGAGTTGGCCTCTACGTCTCCGTTTGACCTTCATAAACATCAATAACGTAATATTACGTAACCTAACCCAGCCTATCATCTCGGCGGTAATATTTGAAAACATTCATGGCGAGTTGGCTTCTCCGTCTCCGTGGGACATTTATATACATCAATAACGTAATATAACCTAACCTAACCCAACCTAACATCTCGGCGGTAATATTTGAAAACATTCATTGCGAGTTGGCATCTACGTCTCCGTGGTACATTTATATACATCAATAACGTAATATAACCTAACCTAACCCAACCTAACATTTCGGCGGTTATATTTGACATCATTCCTGGGGAGTTGGCCTCTACGTCTCCGTTTGACCTTCATAAACATCAATAACGTAATATAACGTAACCTAACCCAGCCTATCATCTCGGCGGTAATATTTGACAACATGCCTGGCGAGTTGGCCTCTATGTCTCCGTGGGACATTTATATACATCAATAACGTAATATCACGTAACCTAACCCAACCTATCATCCCGGCGGTAATATTTGATCACATTCCTGGTTTGTGGCCTCTACGTCTCCGCGGGACCTTTATATACATCTATAACGTGATATAACCTAACCTAACCCAACCTAACATCTCGGCGGTAATATTTGAAAACATTCCTGGCGAGTTGGCATCTACGTCTCCGTGGGACCTTCATATACATCAATAACGTAATATAGCCTAACCTAACCCAACCTAACATTCCGGCGGTAATATTTGACAACATTCCTGGCGAGTTGGATTCTCCGTCTCCGTGGGACATTTATATACATCAATAACGTAATATAACCTAACCTAACCCAACCTAACGTCTCGGCGGTAATATTTGACAACATACCTGGCGAGTTGGCCTCTACGTCTCCGTTTGACCTTCATAAACATCAATAACGTAATATTACGTAACCTAACCCAGCCTATCATCTCGGCGGTAATATTTGAAAACATTCATGGCGAGTTGGCTTCTCCGTCTCCGTGGGACATTTATATACATCAATAACGTAATATAACCTAACCTAACCCAACCTAACACCTCGGCGGTAATATTTGACATCATTCCTGGCGAGTTGGCCTCTACGTCTCCGTTTGACCTTCATAAACATCAATAACGTAATATAACGTAACCTAACCCAACCTATCATCTCGGCGGTAATATTTGATCACATTCCTGGCTTGTTGGCCTCTACGTCTCCGCGGGACCTTTATATAAATCTATAACGTGATATAACCTAACCTAACCCAACCTAACATCTCGGCGGTAATATTTGAAAACATTCCTGGCGAGGTGCCCTCTACGTCACCGTGGGACCTTTATAGACATCCATAACGTAATATAACCTAACCTAACCCAACCTAACATCTCGGCGGTAATATTTGAAAACATTCATGGCCAGTTGGCATCTACGTCTCCGTGGTACATTTATATACATCAATAACGTAATATAACCTAACCTAACCCAACCTAACATTTCGGCGGTTATATTTGACATCATTCCTGGGGAGTTGGCCTCTACGTCTCCGTTTGACCTTCATAAACATCAATAACGTAATATAACGTAACCTAACCCAGCCTATCATCTCGGCGGTAATATTTGACAACATGCCTGGCGAGTTGGCCTCTATGTCTCCGTGGGACCTTTATATACATCTATAACGTAATATAACCTAACCTAACCCAACCTAACATCTCGGCGGTAATATTTGAAAACATACCTGGCGATTTGGCCTCTACGTCACCGTGGAACCTTTATATACATCAATAACGTATTATAACCTAACCTAACCCAACCTAACGTCTCGATGGTAATATTTGAAAACATTCATGGCGATTTGGCATCTACCTCTCCGTGTGACCTTCATATACATCAATAACGTAATATAGCCTAACCTAACCCAACCTAACATCTCGGCGGTAATATTTGAAAACATTCCTGGCGAGTTGGCCTCTACGTCTCCGTCGGACCTTTATATACATCAATAAAGTAATATAACCTAACCTAACCCAGCCTATCATCTCGGCGGTAATATTTGACAACATTCCTGGCGAGTTGGCCTCTATGTCTCCGTGGGACCTTTATATACATCTATAACGTAATATAACCTAACCTAACCCAACCTAACATCTCGGCGGTAATATTTGAAAACATTCCTGTCGAGTTGGCCTCTACGTCTCCGTGGGACCTTTATATACATCAATAACGTAATATAACCTAACCTAACCCAACCTAACATTTCGGCGGTTATATTTGACATCATTCCTGGGGAGTTGGCCTCTACGTCTCCGTTTGACCTTCATAAACATCAATAACGTAATATAACGTAACCTAACCCAGCCTATCATCTCGGCGGTAATATTTGACAACATGCCTGGCGAGTTGGCCTCTATGTCTCCGTGGGACATTTATATACATCAATAACGTAATATCACGTAACCTAACCCAACCTATCATCCCGGCGGTAATATTTGATCACATTCCTGGTTTGTGGCCTCTACGTCTCCGCGGGACCTTTATATACATCTATAACGTGATATAACCTAACCTAACCCAACCTAACATCTCGGCGGTAATATTTGAAAACATTCCTGGCGAGTTGGCATCTACGTCTCCGTGGGACCTTCATATACATCAATAACGTAATATAGCCTAACCTAACCCAACCTAACATTCCGGCGGTAATATTTGACAACATTCCTGGCGAGTTGGATTCTCCGTCTCCGTGGGACATTTATATACATCAATAACGTAATATAACCTAACCTAACCCAACCTAACGTCTCGGCGGTAATATTTGACAACATACCTGGCGAGTTGGCCTCTACGTCTCCGTTTGACCTTCATAAACATCAATAACGTAATATTACGTAACCTAACCCAGCCTATCATCTCGGCGGTAATATTTGAAAACATTCATGGCGAGTTGGCTTCTCCGTCTCCGTGGGACATTTATATACATCAATAACGTAATATAACCTAACCTAACCCAACCTAACATCTCGGCGGTAATATTTGACATCATTCCTGGCGAGTTGGCCTCTACGTCTCCGTTTGACCTTCATAAACATCAATAACGTAATATAACGTAACCTAACCCAACCTATCATCTCGGCGGTAATATTTGATCACATTCCTGGCTTGTTGGCCTCTACGTCTCCGCGGGACCTTTATATAAATCTATAACGTGATATAACCTAACCTAACCCAACCTAACATCTCGGCGGTAATATTTGAAAACATTCCTGGCGAGGTGCCCTCTACGTCACCGTGGGACCTTTATAGACATCCATAACGTAATATAACCTAACCTAACCCAACCTAACATCTCGGCGGTAATATTTGAAAACATTCATGGCCAGTTGGCATCTACGTCTCCGTGGTACATTTATATACATCAATAACGTAATATAACCTAACCTAACCCAACCTAACATTTCGGCGGTTATATTTGACATCATTCCTGGGGAGTTGGCCTCTACGTCTCCGTTTGACCTTCATAAACATCAATAACGTAATATAACGTAACCTAACCCAGCCTATCATCTCGGCGGTAATATTTGACAACATGCCTGGCGAGTTGGCCTCTATGTCTCCGTGGGACCTTTATATACATCTATAACGTAATATAACCTAACCTAACCCAACCTAACATCTCGGCGGTAATATTTGAAAACATACCTGGCGATTTGGCCTCTACGTCACCGTGGAACCTTTATATACATCAATAACGTATTATAACCTAACCTAACCCAACCTAACGTCTCGATGGTAATATTTGAAAACATTCATGGCGATTTGGCATCTACCTCTCCGTGTGACCTTCATATACATCAATAACGTAATATAGCCTAACCTAACCCAACCTAACATCTCGGCGGTAATATTTGAAAACATTCCTGGCGAGTTGGCCTCTACGTCTCCGTCGGACCTTTATATACATCAATAAAGTAATATAACCTAACCTAACCCAGCCTATCATCTCGGCGGTAATATTTGACAACATTCCTGGCGAGTTGGCCTCTATGTCTCCGTGGGACCTTTATATACATCTATAACGTAATATAACCTAACCTAACCCAACCTAACATCTCGGCGGTAATATTTGAAAACATTCCTGTCGAGTTGGCCTCTACGTCTCCGTGGGACCTTTATATACATCAATAACGTAATATAACCTAACCTAACCCAACCTAACATTTCGGCGGTTATATTTGACATCATTCCTGGGGAGTTGGCCTCTACGTCTCCGTTTGACCTTCATAAACATCAATAACGTAATATAACGTAACCTAACCCAGCCTATCATCTCGGCGGTAATATTTGACAACATGCCTGGCGAGTTGGCCTCTATGTCTCCGTGGGACATTTATATACATCAATAACGTAATATCACGTAACCTAACCCAACCTATCATCCCGGCGGTAATATTTGATCACATTCCTGGTTTGTGGCCTCTACGTCTCCGCGGGACCTTTATATACATCTATAACGTGATATAACCTAACCTAACCCAACCTAACATCTCGGCGGTAATATTTGAAAACATTCCTGGCGAGTTGGCATCTACGTCTCCGTGGGACCTTCATATACATCAATAACGTAATATAGCCTAACCTAACCCAACCTAACATTCCGGCGGTAATATTTGACAACATTCCTGGCGAGTTGGATTCTCCGTCTCCGTGGGACATTTATATACATCAATAACGTAATATAACCTAACCTAACCCAACCTAACGTCTCGGCGGTAATATTTGACAACATACCTGGCGAGTTGGCCTCTACGTCTCCGTTTGACCTTCATAAACATCAATAACGTAATATTACGTAACCTAACCCAGCCTATCATCTCGGCGGTAATATTTGAAAACATTCATGGCGAGTTGGCTTCTCCGTCTCCGTGGGACATTTATATACATCAATAACGTAATATAACCTAACCTAACCCAACCTAACATCTCGGCGGTAATATTTGACATCATTCCTGGCGAGTTGGCCTCTACGTCTCCGTTTGACCTTCATAAACATCAATAACGTAATATAACGTAACCTAACCCAACCTATCATCTCGGCGGTAATATTTGATCACATTCCTGGCTTGTTGGCCTCTACGTCTCCGCGGGACCTTTATATAAATCTATAACGTGATATAACCTAACCTAACCCAACCTAACATCTCGGCGGTAATATTTGAAAACATTCCTGGCGAGGTGCCCTCTACGTCACCGTGGGACCTTTATAGACATCCATAACGTAATATAACCTAACCTAACCCAACCTAACATCTCGGCGGTAATATTTGAAAACATTCATGGCCAGTTGGCATCTACGTCTCCGTGGTACATTTATATACATCAATAACGTAATATAACCTAACCTAACCCAACCTAACATTTCGGCGGTTATATTTGACATCATTCCTGGGGAGTTGGCCTCTACGTCTCCGTTTGACCTTCATAAACATCAATAACGTAATATAACGTAACCTAACCCAGCCTATCATCTCGGCGGTAATATTTGACAACATGCCTGGCGAGTTGGCCTCTATGTCTCCGTGGGACCTTTATATACATCTATAACGTAATATAACCTAACCTAACCCAACCTAACATCTCGGCGGTAATATTTGAAAACATACCTGGCGATTTGGCCTCTACGTCACCGTGGAACCTTTATATACATCAATAACGTATTATAACCTAACCTAACCCAACCTAACGTCTCGATGGTAATATTTGACAACATTCCTGGCGAGTTGGCCTCTATGTCTCCGTGGGACCTTTATATACATCTATAACGTAATATAACCTAACCTAACCCAACCTAACATCTCGGCGGTAATATTTGAAAACATACCTGGCGAGTTGGCCTCTACGTCTCCGTGGGACCTTTATATACATCAATAAAGTAATATAACCTAACCTAACCCAGCCTATCATCTCGGCGGTAATATTTGACAACATTCCTGGCGAGTTGGCCTCTATGTCTCCGTGGGACCTTTATATACATCTATAACGTAATATAACCTAACCTAACCCAACCTAACATCTCGGCGGTAATATTTGAAAACATTCCTGGCGAGTTGGCCTCTACGTCTCCGTGGGACCTTTATATACATCTATAACGTAATATAACCTAACCTAACCCAACCTAACGTCTCGGCGGTAATATTTGAAAACATTCATGGCGATTTGGCATCTACGTCTCTGTGGGACCTTCATATACATCAATAACGTAATATAGCCTAACCTAACCCAACCTAACATTTCGGCGGTAATATTTAACAACATTCCTGGCGAGTTGGCTTCTCCGTCTCCGTGGGACATTTATATACATCAATAACGTAATATAACGTAACCTAACCCAACCTATCATCCCGGCGGTAATATTTGATCACATTCCTGGTTTGTGGCCTCTACGTCTCCGCGGGACCTTTATATACATCTATAACGTGATATAACCTAACCTAACCCAACCTAACATCTCGGCGGTAATATTTGAAAACATTCCTGGCGAGTTGGCATCTACGTCTCCGTGGGACCTTCATATACATCAATAACGTAATATAGCCTAACCTAACCCAACCTAACATTCCGGCGGTAATATTTGACAACATTCCTGGCGAGTTGGATTCTCCGTCTTCGTGGGACATTTATATACATCAATAACGTAATATAACCTAACCTAACCCAACCTAACGTCTCGGCCGTAATATTTGAAAACATTCATGGCGATTTGGCATCTACCTCTCCGTGTGACCTTCATATACATCAATAACGTAATATAGCCTAACCTAACCCAACCTAACATCTCGGCGGTAATATTTGAAAACATTCCTGGCGAGTTGGCCTCTACGTCTCCGTGGGACCTTTATATACATCTATAACGTAATATAACCTAACCTAACCCAACCTAACATCTCGGCGGTAATATTTGAAAACATACCTGGCGATTTGGCCTCTACGTCTCCGTGGGACCTTTATATACATCTATAACGTAATATAACCTAACCTAACACAACCTAACATCTCGGCGGTAATATTTGAAAACATTCCTGGCGAGTTGGCCTCGACGTCTCCGTGGGACCTTTATATACATCAATAACGTAATATAACCTAACCTAACCCAACCTAACGTCTCGGCGGTAATATTTGACAACATACCTGGCGAGTTGGCCTCTACGTCTCCGTTTGACCTTCATAAACATCAATAACGTAATATTACGTAACCTAACCCAGCCTATCATCTCGGCGGTAATATTTGAAAACATTCATGGCGAGTTGGCTTCTCCGTCTCCGTGGGACATTTATATACATCAATAACGTAATATAACCTAACCTAACCCAACCTAACATCTAGGCGGTAATATTTGACAACATACCTGGCGAGCTGGCCTCTGCGTCTCCGTGGAACCTTCATAAACATCAATAACGTAATATAACGTAACCTAACCCAACCTATCATCTCGGCGGTAATATTTGATCACATTCCTGGCTTGTTGGCCTCTACGTCTCCGCGGGACCTTTATATAAATCTATAACGTGATATAACCTAACCTAACCCAACCTAACATCTCGGCGGTAATATTTGAAAACATACCTGGCGATTTGGCCTCTACGTCTCCGTGGGACCTTTATATACATCTATAACGTAATATAACCTAACCTAACACAACCTAACATCTCGGCGGTAATATTTGAAAACATTCCTGGCGAGTTGGCCTCGACGTCTCCGTGGGACCTTTATATACATCAATAACGTAATATAACCTAACCTAACCCAACCTAACGTCTCGGCGGTAATATTTGACAACATACCTGGCGAGTTGGCCTCTACGTCTCCGTTTGACCTTCATAAACATCAATAACGTAATATTACGTAACCTAACCCAGCCTATCATCTCGGCGGTAATATTTGAAAACATTCATGGCGAGTTGGCTTCTCCGTCTCCGTGGGACATTTATATACATCAATAACGTAATATAACCTAACCTAACCCAACCTAACATCTAGGCGGTAATATTTGACAACATACCTGGCGAGCTGGCCTCTGCGTCTCCGTGGAACCTTCATAAACATCAATAACGTAATATAACGTAACCTAACCCAACCTATCATCTCGACGGTAATATTTGATCACATTCCTGGCTTGTTGGCCTCTACGTCTCCGTGGGACCTTCATATACATCAATAACGTAATATAGCCTAACCTAACCCAACCTAACATTTCGGCGGTAATATTTGACATCATTCCTGTCGAGTTGGCCTCTACGTCTCCGTTTGACCTTCATAAACATCAATAACGTAATATAACGTAACCTAACCCAACCTATCATCTCGACGGTAATATTTGATCACATTCCTGGCTTGTTGGCCTCTACGTCTCCGCGGGACCTTTATATAAATCTATAACGTGATATAACCTAACCTAACCCAACCTAACATCTCGGCGGTAATATTTGAAAACATTCATGGCGAGTTGGCATCTACGTCTCCGTGGTACATTTATATACATCAATAACGTAATATAACCTAACCTAACCCAACCTAACATTTCGGCGGTTATATTTGACATCATTCTTGGGGAGTTGGCCTCTACGTCTCCGTTTGACCTTCATAAACATCAATAACGTAATATAACGTAACCTAACCCAGCCTATCATCTCGGCGGTAATATTTGACAACATGCCTGGCGAGTTGGCCTCTATGTCTCCGTGGGACGTTTATATACATCTATAACGTAATATAACCTAACCTAACCCAACCTAACATCTCGGCGGTAATATTTGAAAACATACCTGGCGATTCGGCCTCTACGTCACCGTGGGACCTTTATATACATCAATAACGTATTATAACCTAACCTAACCCATCCTAACGTCTCGGCGGTAATATTTGAAAACATTCATGGCGATTTGGCATCTACGTCTCCGTGGGACCTTCATATACATCAATAACGTAATATAGCCTAACCTAACCCAACCTAACATTTCGGCGGTAATATTTGACATCATTCCTGTCGAGTTGGCCTCTACGTCTCCGTTTGACCTTCATAAACATCAATAACGTAATATAACGTAACCTAACCCAACCTATCATCTCGGCGGTAATATTTGATCACATTCCTGGCTTGTTGGCCTCTACGTCTCCGCGGGACCTTTATATAAATCTATAACGTGATATAACCTAACCTAACCCAACCTAACATCTCGGCGGTAATATTTGAAAACATTCCTGGCGAGGTGCCCTCTACGTCACCGTGGGAACTTTATAGACATCCATAACGTAATATAACCTAACCTAACCCAACCTAACATCTCGGCGGTAATATTTGAAAACATTCATGGCGAGTTGGCATCTACGTCTCCGTGGTACATTTATATACATCAATAACGCAATATAACCTAACCTAACCCAACCTAACATTTCGGCGGTTATATTTGACATCATTCCTGGGGAGTTGGCCTCCACGTCTCCGTTTGACCTTCATAAACATCAATAACGTAATATAACGTAACCTAACCCAGCCTATCATCTCGGCGGTAATATTTGACAACATGCCTGGCGAGTTGACCTCTATGTCTCCGTGGGACCTTTATATACATCTATAACGTAATATAACCTAACCTAACCCAACCTAACATCTCGGCGGTAATATTTGAAAACATACCTGGCGATTTGGCCTCTACGTCACCGTGGGACCTTTATATACATCAATAACGTAATATAACCTAACCTAACCCAACCTAACGTCTCGGCGGTAATATTTGAAAACATTCATGGCGATTTGGCATCTACGTCTCCGAGTGACCTTCATATACATCAATAACGTAATATAGCCTAACCTAACCCAACCTATCATCTCGGCGGTAATATTTGATCACACTCCTGGCTTGTTGGCCTCTACGTCTCCGCGGGACCTTTATATACATCTATAACGTGATATAACCTAACCTAACCCAACCTAACATCTCGGCGGTAATATTTGAAAACATTCCTGGCGAGGTGGCCTCTACGTCACCGTGGGACCTTTATAGACATCCATAACGTAATATAACCTAACCTAACCCAACCTAACGTCTCGGCGGTAATATTTGATCACATTCCTGGCTTGTTGGCCTCTACGTCTCCGCGGGACCTTTATATACATCTTTAACGTGATATAACCTAACCTAACCCAACCTATCATCTCGGCGGTAATATTTGAAAACATTCCTGGCGAGGTGGCCTCTACGTCACCGTGGGACCTTTATAGACATCCATAACGTAATATAACCTAACCTAACCCAACCTAACGTCTCGGCGGTAATATTTGAAAACATTCATGGCGATTTGGCATCTACGTCTCCGTGGGACCTTCATATACATCAATAACGTAATATAGCCTAACCTAACCCAACCTAACATTTCGGCGGTAATATTTGACATCATTCCTGTCGAGTTGGCCTCTACGTCTCCGTTTGACCTTCATAAACGTCAATAACGTAATATAACGTAACCTAACCCAACCTATCATCTCGGCGGTAATATTTGATCACATTCCTGGCTTGTTGGCCTCTACGTCTCCGCGGGACCTTTATATAAATCTATAACGTGATATAACCTAACCTAACCCAACCTAACATCTCGGCGGTAATATTTGAAAACATTCCTGGCGAGGTGCCCTCTACGTCACCGTGGGACCTTTATAGACATCCATAACGTAATATAACCTAACCTAACCCAACCTAACATCTCGGCGGTAATATTTGAAAACATTCCTGTCGAGTTGGCCTCTACGTCTCCGTGGGACCTTTATATACATCAATAACGTAATATAACCTAACCTAACCCATCCTAACGTCTCGGCGGTAATATTTGACAACATTCCTGGCGAGTTGGCCTCTATGTCTCCGTGGGACCTTTATATACATCTATAACGTAATATAACCTAACCTAACCCAACCTAACATCTCGGCGGTAATATTTGAAAACATTCCTGTCGAGTTGGCCTCTACGTCTCCGTGGGACCTTTATATACATCAATAACGTAATATAACCTAACCTAACCCAACCTAACATTTCGGCGGTTATATTTGACATCATTCCTGGGGAGTTGGCCTCTACGTCTCCGTTTGACCTTCATAAACATCAATAACGTAATATAACGTAACCTAACCCAGCCTATCATCTCGGCGGTAATATTTGACAACATGCCTGGCGAGTTGGCCTCTATGTCTCCGTGGGACATTTATATACATCAATAACGTAATATCACGTAACCTAACCCAACCTATCATCCCGGCGGTAATATTTGATCACATTCCTGGTTTGTGGCCTCTACGTCTCCGCGGGACCTTTATATACATCTATAACGTGATATAACCTAACCTAACCCAACCTAACATCTCGGCGGTAATATTTGAAAACATTCCTGGCGAGTTGGCATCTACGTCTCCGTGGGACCTTCATATACATCAATAACGTAATATAGCCTAACCTAACCCAACCTAACATTCCGGCGGTAATATTTGACAACATTCCTGGCGAGTTGGATTCTCCGTCTCCGTGGGACATTTATATACATCAATAACGTAATATAACCTAACCTAACCCAACCTAACGTCTCGGCGGTAATATTTGACAACATACCTGGCGAGTTGGCCTCTACGTCTCCGTTTGACCTTCATAAACATCAATAACGTAATATTACGTAACCTAACCCAGCCTATCATCTCGGCGGTAATATTTGAAAACATTCATGGCGAGTTGGCTTCTCCGTCTCCGTGGGACATTTATATACATCAATAACGTAATATAACCTAACCTAACCCAACCTAACATCTCGGCGGTAATATTTGACATCATTCCTGGCGAGTTGGCCTCTACGTCTCCGTTTGACCTTCATAAACATCAATAACGTAATATAACGTAACCTAACCCAACCTATCATCTCGGCGGTAATATTTGATCACATTCCTGGCTTGTTGGCCTCTACGTCTCCGCGGGACCTTTATATAAATCTATAACGTGATATAACCTAACCTAACCCAACCTAACATCTCGGCGGTAATATTTGAAAACATTCCTGGCGAGGTGCCCTCTACGTCACCGTGGGACCTTTATAGACATCCATAACGTAATATAACCTAACCTAACCCAACCTAACATCTCGGCGGTAATATTTGAAAACATTCATGGCCAGTTGGCATCTACGTCTCCGTGGTACATTTATATACATCAATAACGTAATATAACCTAACCTAACCCAACCTAACATTTCGGCGGTTATATTTGACATCATTCCTGGGGAGTTGGCCTCTACGTCTCCGTTTGACCTTCATAAACATCAATAACGTAATATAACGTAACCTAACCCAGCCTATCATCTCGGCGGTAATATTTGACAACATGCCTGGCGAGTTGGCCTCTATGTCTCCGTGGGACCTTTATATACATCTATAACGTAATATAACCTAACCTAACCCAACCTAACATCTCGGCGGTAATATTTGAAAACATACCTGGCGATTTGGCCTCTACGTCACCGTGGAACCTTTATATACATCAATAACGTATTATAACCTAACCTAACCCAACCTAACGTCTCGATGGTAATATTTGAAAACATTCATGGCGATTTGGCATCTACCTCTCCGTGTGACCTTCATATACATCAATAACGTAATATAGCCTAACCTAACCCAACCTAACATCTCGGCGGTAATATTTGAAAACATTCCTGGCGAGTTGGCCTCTACGTCTCCGTCGGACCTTTATATACATCAATAAAGTAATATAACCTAACCTAACCCAGCCTATCATCTCGGCGGTAATATTTGACAACATTCCTGGCGAGTTGGATTCTCCGTCTCCGTGGGACATTTATATACATCAATAACGTAATATAACCTAACCTAACCCAACCTAACGTCTCGGCGGTAATATTTGACAACATACCTGGCGAGTTGGCCTCTACGTCTCCGTTTGACCTTCATAAACATCAATAACGTAATATTACGTAACCTAACCCAGCCTATCATCTCGGCGGTAATATTTGAAAACATTCATGGCGAGTTGGCTTCTCCGTCTCCGTGGGACATTTATATACATCAATAACGTAATATAACCTAACCTAACCCAACCTAACATCTCGGCGGTAATATTTGACATCATTCCTGGCGAGTTGGCCTCTACGTCTCCGTTTGACCTTCATAAACATCAATAACGTAATATAACGTAACCTAACCCAACCTATCATCTCGGCGGTAATATTTGATCACATTCCTGGCTTGTTGGCCTCTACGTCTCCGCGGGACCTTTATATAAATCTATAACGTGATATAACCTAACCTAACCCAACCTAACATCTCGGCGGTAATATTTGAAAACATTCCTGGCGAGGTGCCCTCTACGTCACCGTGGGACCTTTATAGACATCCATAACGTAATATAACCTAACCTAACCCAACCTAACATCTCGGCGGTAATATTTGAAAACATTCATGGCCAGTTGGCATCTACGTCTCCGTGGTACATTTATATACATCAATAACGTAATATAACCTAACCTAACCCAACCTAACATTTCGGCGGTTATATTTGACATCATTCCTGGGGAGTTGGCCTCTACGTCTCCGTTTGACCTTCATAAACATCAATAACGTAATATAACGTAACCTAACCCAGCCTATCATCTCGGCGGTAATATTTGACAACATGCCTGGCGAGTTGGCCTCTATGTCTCCGTGGGACCTTTATATACATCTATAACGTAATATAACCTAACCTAACCCAACCTAACATCTCGGCGGTAATATTTGAAAACATACCTGGCGATTTGGCCTCTACGTCACCGTGGAACCTTTATATACATCAATAACGTATTATAACCTAACCTAACCCAACCTAACGTCTCGATGGTAATATTTGAAAACATTCATGGCGATTTGGCATCTACCTCTCCGTGTGACCTTCATATACATCAATAACGTAATATAGCCTAACCTAACCCAACCTAACATCTCGGCGGTAATATTTGAAAACATTCCTGGCGAGTTGGCCTCTACGTCTCCGTCGGACCTTTATATACATCAATAAAGTAATATAACCTAACCTAACCCAGCCTATCATCTCGGCGGTAATATTTGACAACATTCCTGGCGAGTTGGCCTCTATGTCTCCGTGGGACCTTTATATACATCTATAACGTAATATAACCTAACCTAACCCAACCTAACATCTCGGCGGTAATATTTGAAAACATTCCTGTCGAGTTGGCCTCTACGTCTCCGTGGGACCTTTATATACATCAATAACGTAATATAACCTAACCTAACCCAACCTAACATTTCGGCGGTTATATTTGACATCATTCCTGGGGAGTTGGCCTCTACGTCTCCGTTTGACCTTCATAAACATCAATAACGTAATATAACGTAACCTAACCCAGCCTATCATCTCGGCGGTAATATTTGACAACATGCCTGGCGAGTTGGCCTCTATGTCTCCGTGGGACATTTATATACATCAATAACGTAATATCACGTAACCTAACCCAACCTATCATCCCGGCGGTAATATTTGATCACATTCCTGGTTTGTGGCCTCTACGTCTCCGCGGGACCTTTATATACATCTATAACGTGATATAACCTAACCTAACCCAACCTAACATCTCGGCGGTAATATTTGAAAACATTCCTGGCGAGTTGGCATCTACGTCTCCGTGGGACCTTCATATACATCAATAACGTAATATAGCCTAACCTAACCCAACCTAACATTCCGGCGGTAATATTTGACAACATTCCTGGCGAGTTGGATTCTCCGTCTCCGTGGGACATTTATATACATCAATAACGTAATATAACCTAACCTAACCCAACCTAACGTCTCGGCGGTAATATTTGACAACATACCTGGCGAGTTGGCCTCTACGTCTCCGTTTGACCTTCATAAACATCAATAACGTAATATTACGTAACCTAACCCAGCCTATCATCTCGGCGGTAATATTTGAAAACATTCATGGCGAGTTGGCTTCTCCGTCTCCGTGGGACATTTATATACATCAATAACGTAATATAACCTAACCTAACCCAACCTAACATCTCGGCGGTAATATTTGACATCATTCCTGGCGAGTTGGCCTCTACGTCTCCGTTTGACCTTCATAAACATCAATAACGTAATATAACGTAACCTAACCCAACCTATCATCTCGGCGGTAATATTTGATCACATTCCTGGCTTGTTGGCCTCTACGTCTCCGCGGGACCTTTATATAAATCTATAACGTGATATAACCTAACCTAACCCAACCTAACATCTCGGCGGTAATATTTGAAAACATTCCTGGCGAGGTGCCCTCTACGTCACCGTGGGACCTTTATAGACATCCATAACGTAATATAACCTAACCTAACCCAACCTAACATCTCGGCGGTAATATTTGAAAACATTCATGGCCAGTTGGCATCTACGTCTCCGTGGTACATTTATATACATCAATAACGTAATATAACCTAACCTAACCCAACCTAACATTTCGGCGGTTATATTTGACATCATTCCTGGGGAGTTGGCCTCTACGTCTCCGTTTGACCTTCATAAACATCAATAACGTAATATAACGTAACCTAACCCAGCCTATCATCTCGGCGGTAATATTTGACAACATGCCTGGCGAGTTGGCCTCTATGTCTCCGTGGGACCTTTATATACATCTATAACGTAATATAACCTAACCTAACCCAACCTAACATCTCGGCGGTAATATTTGAAAACATACCTGGCGATTTGGCCTCTACGTCACCGTGGAACCTTTATATACATCAATAACGTATTATAACCTAACCTAACCCAACCTAACGTCTCGATGGTAATATTTGACAACATTCCTGGCGAGTTGGCCTCTATGTCTCCGTGGGACCTTTATATACATCTATAACGTAATATAACCTAACCTAACCCAACCTAACATCTCGGCGGTAATATTTGAAAACATACCTGGCGAGTTGGCCTCTACGTCTCCGTGGGACCTTTATATACATCAATAAAGTAATATAACCTAACCTAACCCAGCCTATCATCTCGGCGGTAATATTTGACAACATTCCTGGCGAGTTGGCCTCTATGTCTCCGTGGGACCTTTATATACATCTATAACGTAATATAACCTAACCTAACCCAACCTAACATCTCGGCGGTAATATTTGAAAACATTCCTGGCGAGTTGGCCTCTACGTCTCCGTGGGACCTTTATATACATCTATAACGTAATATAACCTAACCTAACCCAACCTAACGTCTCGGCGGTAATATTTGAAAACATTCATGGCGATTTGGCATCTACGTCTCTGTGGGACCTTCATATACATCAATAACGTAATATAGCCTAACCTAACCCAACCTAACATTTCGGCGGTAATATTTAACAACATTCCTGGCGAGTTGGCTTCTCCGTCTCCGTGGGACATTTATATACATCAATAACGTAATATAACGTAACCTAACCCAACCTATCATCCCGGCGGTAATATTTGATCACATTCCTGGTTTGTGGCCTCTACGTCTCCGCGGGACCTTTATATACATCTATAACGTGATATAACCTAACCTAACCCAACCTAACATCTCGGCGGTAATATTTGAAAACATTCCTGGCGAGTTGGCATCTACGTCTCCGTGGGACCTTCATATACATCAATAACGTAATATAGCCTAACCTAACCCAACCTAACATTCCGGCGGTAATATTTGACAACATTCCTGGCGAGTTGGATTCTCCGTCTTCGTGGGACATTTATATACATCAATAACGTAATATAACCTAACCTAACCCAACCTAACGTCTCGGCCGTAATATTTGAAAACATTCATGGCGATTTGGCATCTACCTCTCCGTGTGACCTTCATATACATCAATAACGTAATATAGCCTAACCTAACCCAACCTAACATCTCGGCGGTAATATTTGAAAACATTCCTGGCGAGTTGGCCTCTACGTCTCCGTGGGACCTTTATATACATCTATAACGTAATATAACCTAACCTAACCCAACCTAACATCTCGGCGGTAATATTTGAAAACATACCTGGCGATTTGGCCTCTACGTCTCCGTGGGACCTTTATATACATCTATAACGTAATATAACCTAACCTAACACAACCTAACATCTCGGCGGTAATATTTGAAAACATTCCTGGCGAGTTGGCCTCGACGTCTCCGTGGGACCTTTATATACATCAATAACGTAATATAACCTAACCTAACCCAACCTAACGTCTCGGCGGTAATATTTGACAACATACCTGGCGAGTTGGCCTCTACGTCTCCGTTTGACCTTCATAAACATCAATAACGTAATATTACGTAACCTAACCCAGCCTATCATCTCGGCGGTAATATTTGAAAACATTCATGGCGAGTTGGCTTCTCCGTCTCCGTGGGACATTTATATACATCAATAACGTAATATAACCTAACCTAACCCAACCTAACATCTAGGCGGTAATATTTGACAACATACCTGGCGAGCTGGCCTCTGCGTCTCCGTGGAACCTTCATAAACATCAATAACGTAATATAACGTAACCTAACCCAACCTATCATCTCGGCGGTAATATTTGATCACATTCCTGGCTTGTTGGCCTCTACGTCTCCGCGGGACCTTTATATAAATCTATAACGTGATATAACCTAACCTAACCCAACCTAACATCTCGGCGGTAATATTTGAAAACATACCTGGCGATTTGGCCTCTACGTCTCCGTGGGACCTTTATATACATCTATAACGTAATATAACCTAACCTAACACAACCTAACATCTCGGCGGTAATATTTGAAAACATTCCTGGCGAGTTGGCCTCGACGTCTCCGTGGGACCTTTATATACATCAATAACGTAATATAACCTAACCTAACCCAACCTAACGTCTCGGCGGTAATATTTGACAACATACCTGGCGAGTTGGCCTCTACGTCTCCGTTTGACCTTCATAAACATCAATAACGTAATATTACGTAACCTAACCCAGCCTATCATCTCGGCGGTAATATTTGAAAACATTCATGGCGAGTTGGCTTCTCCGTCTCCGTGGGACATTTATATACATCAATAACGTAATATAACCTAACCTAACCCAACCTAACATCTAGGCGGTAATATTTGACAACATACCTGGCGAGCTGGCCTCTGCGTCTCCGTGGAACCTTCATAAACATCAATAACGTAATATAACGTAACCTAACCCAACCTATCATCTCGACGGTAATATTTGATCACATTCCTGGCTTGTTGGCCTCTACGTCTCCGTGGGACCTTCATATACATCAATAACGTAATATAGCCTAACCTAACCCAACCTAACATTTCGGCGGTAATATTTGACATCATTCCTGTCGAGTTGGCCTCTACGTCTCCGTTTGACCTTCATAAACATCAATAACGTAATATAACGTAACCTAACCCAACCTATCATCTCGACGGTAATATTTGATCACATTCCTGGCTTGTTGGCCTCTACGTCTCCGCGGGACCTTTATATAAATCTATAACGTGATATAACCTAACCTAACCCAACCTAACATCTCGGCGGTAATATTTGAAAACATTCATGGCGAGTTGGCATCTACGTCTCCGTGGTACATTTATATACATCAATAACGTAATATAACCTAACCTAACCCAACCTAACATTTCGGCGGTTATATTTGACATCATTCTTGGGGAGTTGGCCTCTACGTCTCCGTTTGACCTTCATAAACATCAATAACGTAATATAACGTAACCTAACCCAGCCTATCATCTCGGCGGTAATATTTGACAACATGCCTGGCGAGTTGGCCTCTATGTCTCCGTGGGACGTTTATATACATCTATAACGTAATATAACCTAACCTAACCCAACCTAACATCTCGGCGGTAATATTTGAAAACATACCTGGCGATTCGGCCTCTACGTCACCGTGGGACCTTTATATACATCAATAACGTATTATAACCTAACCTAACCCATCCTAACGTCTCGGCGGTAATATTTGAAAACATTCATGGCGATTTGGCATCTACGTCTCCGTGGGACCTTCATATACATCAATAACGTAATATAGCCTAACCTAACCCAACCTAACATTTCGGCGGTAATATTTGACATCATTCCTGTCGAGTTGGCCTCTACGTCTCCGTTTGACCTTCATAAACATCAATAACGTAATATAACGTAACCTAACCCAACCTATCATCTCGGCGGTAATATTTGATCACATTCCTGGCTTGTTGGCCTCTACGTCTCCGCGGGACCTTTATATAAATCTATAACGTGATATAACCTAACCTAACCCAACCTAACATCTCGGCGGTAATATTTGAAAACATTCCTGGCGAGGTGCCCTCTACGTCACCGTGGGAACTTTATAGACATCCATAACGTAATATAACCTAACCTAACCCAACCTAACATCTCGGCGGTAATATTTGAAAACATTCATGGCGAGTTGGCATCTACGTCTCCGTGGTACATTTATATACATCAATAACGCAATATAACCTAACCTAACCCAACCTAACATTTCGGCGGTTATATTTGACATCATTCCTGGGGAGTTGGCCTCCACGTCTCCGTTTGACCTTCATAAACATCAATAACGTAATATAACGTAACCTAACCCAGCCTATCATCTCGGCGGTAATATTTGACAACATGCCTGGCGAGTTGACCTCTATGTCTCCGTGGGACCTTTATATACATCTATAACGTAATATAACCTAACCTAACCCAACCTAACATCTCGGCGGTAATATTTGAAAACATACCTGGCGATTTGGCCTCTACGTCACCGTGGGACCTTTATATACATCAATAACGTAATATAACCTAACCTAACCCAACCTAACGTCTCGGCGGTAATATTTGAAAACATTCATGGCGATTTGGCATCTACGTCTCCGAGTGACCTTCATATACATCAATAACGTAATATAGCCTAACCTAACCCAACCTATCATCTCGGCGGTAATATTTGATCACACTCCTGGCTTGTTGGCCTCTACGTCTCCGCGGGACCTTTATATACATCTATAACGTGATATAACCTAACCTAACCCAACCTAACATCTCGGCGGTAATATTTGAAAACATTCCTGGCGAGGTGGCCTCTACGTCACCGTGGGACCTTTATAGACATCCATAACGTAATATAACCTAACCTAACCCAACCTAACGTCTCGGCGGTAATATTTGATCACATTCCTGGCTTGTTGGCCTCTACGTCTCCGCGGGACCTTTATATACATCTTTAACGTGATATAACCTAACCTAACCCAACCTATCATCTCGGCGGTAATATTTGAAAACATTCCTGGCGAGGTGGCCTCTACGTCACCGTGGGACCTTTATAGACATCCATAACGTAATATAACCTAACCTAACCCAACCTAACGTCTCGGCGGTAATATTTGAAAACATTCATGGCGATTTGGCATCTACGTCTCCGTGGGACCTTCATATACATCAATAACGTAATATAGCCTAACCTAACCCAACCTAACATTTCGGCGGTAATATTTGACATCATTCCTGTCGAGTTGGCCTCTACGTCTCCGTTTGACCTTCATAAACGTCAATAACGTAATATAACGTAACCTAACCCAACCTATCATCTCGGCGGTAATATTTGATCACATTCCTGGCTTGTTGGCCTCTACGTCTCCGCGGGACCTTTATATAAATCTATAACGTGATATAACCTAACCTAACCCAACCTAACATCTCGGCGGTAATATTTGAAAACATTCCTGGCGAGGTGCCCTCTACGTCACCGTGGGACCTTTATAGACATCCATAACGTAATATAACCTAACCTAACCCAACCTAACATCTCGGCGGTAATATTTGAAAACATTCCTGTCGAGTTGGCCTCTACGTCTCCGTGGGACCTTTATATACATCAATAACGTAATATAACCTAACCTAACCCATCCTAACGTCTCGGCGG
Source organism: Xylocopa violacea (assembly GCA_963969225.1). Taxonomy (NCBI): domain Eukaryota; kingdom Metazoa; phylum Arthropoda; class Insecta; order Hymenoptera; family Apidae; genus Xylocopa; species Xylocopa violacea. The sequence continues at coordinate 1,092,757 of CAXAJV010000147.1, read as the reverse complement.
TAATATTTGACAACATTCCTGGCGAGTTGGCCTCTATGTCTCCGTGGGACCTTTATATACATCTATAACGTAATATAACCTAACCTAACCCAACCTAACATCTCGGCGGTAATATTTGAAAACATACCTGGCGAGTTGGCCTCTACGTCTCCGTGGGACCTTCATATACATCAATAACGTAATATAGCCTAACCTAACCCAACCTAACATCTCGGCGGTAATATTTGAAAACATTCCTGGCGAGTTGGCCTCTACGTCTCCGTGGGACCTTTATATACATCTATAACGTAATATAACCTAACCTAACCCAACCTAACATCTCGGCGGTAATATTTGAAAACATACCTGGCGATTTGGCCTCTACGTCTCCGTGGGGCCTTTATATACATCTATAACGTAATATAACCTAACCTAACACAACCTAACATCTCGGCGGTAATATTTGAAAACATTCCTGGCGAGTTGGCCTCGACGTCTCCGTGGGACCTTTATATACATCAATAACGTAATATAACCTAACCTAACCCAACCTAACGTCTCGGCGGTAATATTTGACAACATACCTGGCGAGTTGGCCTCTACGTCTCCGTTTGACCTTCATAAACATCAATAACGTAATATTACGTAACCTAACCCAGCCTATCATCTCGGCGGTAATATTTGAAAACATTCATGGCGAGTTGGCTTCTCCGTCTCCGTGGGACATTTATATACATCAATAACGTAATATAACCTAACCTAACCCAACCTAACATCTAGGCGGTAATATTTGACAACATACCTGGCGAGCTGGCCTCTGCGTCTCCGTGGAACCTTCATAAACATCAATAACGTAATATAACGTAACCTAACCCAACCTATCATCTCGGCGGTAATATTTGATCACATTCCTGGCTTGTTGGCCTCTACGTCTCCGCGGGACCTTTATATAAATCTATAACGTGATATAACCTAACCTAACCCAACCTAACATCTCGGCGGTAATATTTGAAAACATACCTGGCGATTTGGCCTCTACGTCTCCGTGGGACCTTTATATACATCTATAACGTAATATAACCTAACCTAACACAACCTAACATCTCGGCGGTAATATTTGAAAACATTCCTGGCGAGTTGGCCTCGACGTCTCCGTGGGACCTTTATATACATCAATAACGTAATATAACCTAACCTAACCCAACCTAACGTCTCGGCGGTAATATTTGACAACATACCTGGCGAGTTGGCCTCTACGTCTCCGTTTGACCTTCATAAACATCAATAACGTAATATTACGTAACCTAACCCAGCCTATCATCTCGGCGGTAATATTTGAAAACATTCATGGCGAGTTGGCTTCTCCGTCTCCGTGGGACATTTATATACATCAATAACGTAATATAACCTAACCTAACCCAACCTAACATCTAGGCGGTAATATTTGACAACATACCTGGCGAGCTGGCCTCTGCGTCTCCGTGGAACCTTCATAAACATCAATAACGTAATATAACGTAACCTAACCCAACCTATCATCTCGACGGTAATATTTGATCACATTCCTGGCTTGTTGGCCTCTACGTCTCCGTGGGACCTTCATATACATCAATAACGTAATATAGCCTAACCTAACCCAACCTAACATTTCGGCGGTAATATTTGACATCATTCCTGTCGAGTTGGCCTCTACGTCTCCGTTTGACCTTCATAAACATCAATAACGTAATATAACGTAACCTAACCCAACCTATCATCTCGGCGGTAATATTTGATCACATTCCTGGCTTGTTGGCCTCTACGTCTCCGCGGGACCTTTATATAAATCTATAACGTGATATAACCTAACCTAACCCAACCTAACATCCCGGCGGTAATATTTGAAAACATTCATGGCGAGTTGGCATCTACGTCTCCGTGGTACATTTATATACATCAATAACGCAATATAACCTAACCTAACCCAACCTAACATTTCGGCGGTTATATTTGACATCATTCCTGGGGAGTTGGCCTCCACGTCTCCGTTTGACCTTCATAAACATCAATAACGTAATATAACGTAACCTAACCCAGCCTATCATCTCGGCGGTAATATTTGACAACATGCCTGGCGAGTTGACCTCTATGTCTCCGTGGGACCTTTATATACATCAATAACGTAATATAACCTAACCTAACCCATCCTAACGTCTCGGCGGTAATATTTGACAACATTCCTGGCGAGTTGGCCTCTATGTCTCCGTGGGACCTTTATATACATCTATAACGTAATATAACCTAACCTAACCCAACCTAACATCTCGGCGGTAATATTTGAAAACATACCTGGCGAGTTGGCCTCTACGTCTCCGTGGGACCTTCATATACATCAATAACGTAATATAGCCTAACCTAACCCAACCTAACATCTCGGCGGTAATATTTGAAAACATTCCTGGCGAGTTGGCCTCTACGTCTCCGTGGGACCTTTATATACATCTATAACGTAATATAACCTAACCTAACCCAACCTAACATCTCGGCGGTAATATTTGAAAACATACCTGGCGATTTGGCCTCTACGTCTCCGTGGGGCCTTTATATACATCTATAACGTAATATAACCTAACCTAACACAACCTAACATCTCGGCGGTAATATTTGAAAACATTCCTGGCGAGTTGGCCTCGACGTCTCCGTGGGACCTTTATATACATCAATAACGTAATATAACCTAACCTAACCCAACCTAACGTCTCGGCGGTAATATTTGACAACATACCTGGCGAGTTGGCCTCTACGTCTCCGTTTGACCTTCATAAACATCAATAACGTAATATTACGTAACCTAACCCAGCCTATCATCTCGGCGGTAATATTTGAAAACATTCATGGCGAGTTGGCTTCTCCGTCTCCGTGGGACATTTATATACATCAATAACGTAATATAACCTAACCTAACCCAACCTAACATCTAGGCGGTAATATTTGACAACATACCTGGCGAGCTGGCCTCTGCGTCTCCGTGGAACCTTCATAAACATCAATAACGTAATATAACGTAACCTAACCCAACCTATCATCTCGGCGGTAATATTTGATCACATTCCTGGCTTGTTGGCCTCTACGTCTCCGCGGGACCTTTATATAAATCTATAACGTGATATAACCTAACCTAACCCAACCTAACATCTCGGCGGTAATATTTGAAAACATACCTGGCGATTTGGCCTCTACGTCTCCGTGGGACCTTTATATACATCTATAACGTAATATAACCTAACCTAACACAACCTAACATCTCGGCGGTAATATTTGAAAACATTCCTGGCGAGTTGGCCTCGACGTCTCCGTGGGACCTTTATATACATCAATAACGTAATATAACCTAACCTAACCCAACCTAACGTCTCGGCGGTAATATTTGACAACATACCTGGCGAGTTGGCCTCTACGTCTCCGTTTGACCTTCATAAACATCAATAACGTAATATTACGTAACCTAACCCAGCCTATCATCTCGGCGGTAATATTTGAAAACATTCATGGCGAGTTGGCTTCTCCGTCTCCGTGGGACATTTATATACATCAATAACGTAATATAACCTAACCTAACCCAACCTAACATCTAGGCGGTAATATTTGACAACATACCTGGCGAGCTGGCCTCTGCGTCTCCGTGGAACCTTCATAAACATCAATAACGTAATATAACGTAACCTAACCCAACCTATCATCTCGACGGTAATATTTGATCACATTCCTGGCTTGTTGGCCTCTACGTCTCCGTGGGACCTTCATATACATCAATAACGTAATATAGCCTAACCTAACCCAACCTAACATTTCGGCGGTAATATTTGACATCATTCCTGTCGAGTTGGCCTCTACGTCTCCGTTTGACCATCATAAACATCAATAACGTAATATAACGTAACCTAACCCAACCTATCATCTCGGCGGTAATATTTGATCACATTCCTGGCTTGTTGGCCTCTACGTCTCCGCGGGACCTTTATATAAATCTATAACGTGATATAACCTAACCTAACCCAACCTAACATCCCGGCGGTAATATTTGAAAACATTCATGGCGAGTTGGCATCTACGTCTCCGTGGTACATTTATATACATCAATAACGCAATATAACCTAACCTAACCCAACCTAACATTTCGGCGGTTATATTTGACATCATTCCTGGGGAGTTGGCCTCCACGTCTCCGTTTGACCTTCATAAACATCAATAACGTAATATAACGTAACCTAACCCAGCCTATCATCTCGGCGGTAATATTTGACAACATGCCTGGCGAGTTGACCTCTATGTCTCCGTGGGACCTTTATATACATCTATAACGTAATATAACCTAACCTAACCCAACCTAACATCTCGGCGGTAATATTTGAAAACATACCTGGCGATTTGGCCTCTACGTCACCGTGGGACCTTTATATACATCAATAACGTAATATAACCTAACCTAACCCAACCTAACGTCTCGGCGGTAATATTTGAAAACATTCATGGCGATTTGGCATCTACGTCTCCGAGTGACCTTCATATACATCAATAACGTAATATAGCCTAACCTAACCCAACCTATCATCTCGGCGGTAATATTTGATCACACTCCTGGCTTGTTGGCCTCTACGTCTCCGCGGGACCTTTATATACATCTATAACGTGATATAACGTAACCTAACCCAACCTAACATCTCGGCGGTAATATTTGAAAACATTCCTGGCGAGGTGGCCTCTACGTCTCCGCGGGACCTTTATATACATCTTTAACGTGATATAACCTAACCTAACCCAACCTAACATCTCGGCGGTAATATTTGAAAACATTCCTGGCGAGGTGGCCTCTACGTCACCGTGGGACCTTTATAGACATCCATAACGTAATATAACCTAACCTAACCCAACCTAACGTCTCGGCGGTAATATTTGAAAACATTCATGGCGATTTGGCATCTACGTCTCCGTGGGACCTTCATATACATCAATAACGTAATATAGCCTAACCTAACCCAACCTAACATTTCGGCGGTAATATTTGACATCATTCCTGTCGAGTTGGCCTCTACGTCTCCGTTTGACCTTCATAAACATCAATAACGTAATATAACGTAACCTAACCCAACCTATCATCTCGGCGGTAATATTTGATCACATTCCTGGCTTGTTGGCCTCTACGTCTCCGCGGGACCTTTATATAAATCTATAACGTGATATAACCTAACCTAACCCAACCTAACATCTCGGCGGTAATATTTGAAAACATTCCTGGCGAGGTGCCCTCTACGTCACCGTGGGACCTTTATAGACATCCATAACGTAATATAACCTAACCTAACCCAACCTAACATCTCGGCGGTAATATTTGAAAACATTCATGGCGAGTTGGCATCTACGTCTCCGTGGTACATTTATATACATCAATAACGTAATATAACCTAACCTAACCCAACCTAACATTTCGGCGGTTATATTTGACATCATTCCTGGGGAGTTGGCCTCTACGTCTCCGTTTGACCTTCATAAACATCAATAACGTAATATAACGTAACCTAACCCAGCCTATCATCTCGGCGGTAATATTTGACAACATGCCTGGCGAGTTGGCCTCTATGTCTCCGTGGGACCTTTATATACATCTATAACGTAATATAACCTAACCTAACCCAACCTAACATCTCGGCGGTAATATTTGAAAACATTCCTGGCGAGGTGGCCTCTACGTGACCGTGGGACCTTTATAGACATCCATAACGTAATATAACCTAACCTAACCCAACCTAACGTCTCGGCGGTAATATTTGAAAACATTCATGGCGATTTGGCATCTACGTCTCCGTCGGACCTTCATATACATCACTAACGTAATATAGCCTAACCTAACCCAACCTATCATTTCGGCGGTAATATTTGACATCATTCCTGTCGAGTTGGCCTCTACGTCTCCGTTTGACCTTCATAAACATCAATAACGTAATATAACGTAACCTAACCCAACCTATCATCTCGGCGGTAATATTTGATCACATTCCTGGCTTGTTGGCCTCTACGTCTCCGCGGGACCTTTATATAAATCTATAACGTGATATAACCTAACCTAACCCAACCTAACATCTCGGCGGTAATATTTGATAAAATTCCTGGCGAGTTGGCCTCTACGTCTCCGTGGGACCTTTATATACATCAATAACGTAATATAACCTAACCTAAACCATCCTAACGTCTCGGCGGTAATATTTGACAACATTCCTGGCGAGTTGGCCTCTATGTCTCCGTGGGACCTTTATATACATCTATAACGTAATATAACCTAACCTAACCCAACCTAACATCTCGGCGGTAATATTTGAAAACATACCTGGCGATTTGGCCTCTACGTCACCGTGGGACCTTTATATACATCAATAACGTAATATAACCTAACCTAACCCAACCTAACGTCTCGGCGGTAATATTTGAAAACATTCATGGCGATTTGGCATCTACGTCTCCGTGTGACCTTCATATACATCAATAACGTAATATAGCCTAACCTAACCCAACCTATCATCTCGGCGGTAATATTTGATCACACTCCTGGCTTGTTGGCCTCTACGTCTCCGCGGGACCTTTATATACATCTATAACGTGATATAACCTAACCTAACCCAACCTAACATCTCGGCGGTAATATTTGAAAACATTCCTGGCGAGGTGGCCTCTACGTCACCGTGGGACCTTTATAGACATCCATAACGTAATATAACCTAACCTAACCCAACCTATCATCTCGGCGGTAATATTTGATCACATTCCTGGCTTGTTGGCCTCTACGTCTCCGCGGGACCTTTATATAAATCTGTAACGTGATATAACCTAACCTAACCCAACCTAACATCTCGGCGGTAATATTTGAAAACATTCCTGGCGAGGTGCCCTCTACGTCACCGTGGGACCTTTATAGACATCCATAGCGTAATATAACCTAACCTAACCCAACCTAACATCTCGGCGGTAATATTTGAAAACATTCATGGCGAGTTGGCATCTACGTCTCCGTGGTACATTTATATACATCAATAACGTAATATAACCTAACCTAACCCAACCTAACATTTCGGCGGTTATATTTGACATCATTCCTGGGGAGTTGGCCTCTACGTCTCCGTTTGACCTTCATAAACATCAATAACGTAATATAACGTAACCTAACCCAGCCTATCATCTCGGCGGTAATATTTGACAACATGCCTGGCGAGTTGGCCCCTATGTCTCCGTGGGACCTTTATATACATCTATAACGTAATATAACCTAACCTAACCCAACCTAACATCTCGGCGGTAATATTTGAAAACATACCTGGCGATTTGGCCTCTACGTCACCGTGGGACCTTTATATACATCAATAACGTAATATAACCTAACCTAACCCAACCTAACGTCTCGGCGGTAATATTTGAAAACATTCATGGCGATTTGGCATCTACGTCTCCGTGTGACCTTCATATACATCAATAACGTAATATAGCCTAACCTAACCCAACCTAACATCTCGGCGGTAATATTTGAAAACATTCATGGCGATTTGGCGTCTACGTCTCCGTGGGACCTTCATATACATCAATAACGTAATATAGCCTAACCTAACCCAACCTAACATCTCGGCGGTAATATTTGAAAACATTCATGGCGAGTTGGCATCTACGTGTCCGTGGGACCTTCATATACATCAATAACGTAATATAGCAAAACCTAACCCAACCTAACATTTCGGCGGTAATATTTAACAACATTCCTGGCGAGTTGGCTTCTCCGTCTCCGTGGGACATTTATATACATCAATAACGTAATATAACGTAACCTAACCCAACCTATCATCCCGGCGGTAATATTTGATCACATTCCTGGTTTGTGGCCTCTACGTCTCCGCGGGACCTTTATATACATCTATAACGTGATATAACCTAACCTAACCCAACCTAACATTTCGGCGGTTATATTTGACATCATTCCTGGGGAGTTGGCCTCTACGTCTCCGTTTGACCTTCATAAACATCAATAACGTAATATAACGTAACCTAACCCAGCCTATCATCTCGGCGGTAATATTTGACTACATGCCTGGCGAGTTGGCCTCTATGTCTCCGTGGGACCTTTATATACATCTATAACGTAATATAACCTAACCTAACCCAACCTAACATCTCGGCGGTAATATTTGAAAACATTCCTGGCGAGGTGGCCTCTACGTCACCGTGGGACCTTTATAGACATCCATAACGTAATATAACCTAACCTAACCCAACCTAACATCTCGGCGGTAATATTTGAAAACATACCTGGCGAGTTGGCCTCTACGTCTCCGTGGGACCTTTATATACATCAATAAAGTAATATAACCTAACCTAACCCAGCCTATCATCTCGGCGGTAATATTTGACAACATGCCTGGCGAGTTGGCCTCTATGTCTCCGTGGGACCTTCATATACATCAATAACGAAATATGACCTAACCTAACCCAACCTAACATCTCGGCGGTAATATTTGAAAACATTCTTTGCGAGTTGACCTCTGCGTCTCCGTGGAACCTTCATATACATCAATAACGAAATATAACCTAACCTAACCCAACCTAACGTCTCGGCGGTAATATTTGAAAACATTCATGGCGATTTGGCGTCTACGTCTCCGTGGGACCTTCATATACATCAATAACGTAATATAGCCTAACCTAACCCAACCTAACATTCCGGCGGTAATATTTGACAACATTCCTGGCGAGTTGGATTCTCCGTCTCCGTGGGACATTTATATACATCAATAACGTAATATAACCTAACCTAACCCAACCTAACGTCTCGGCGGTAATATTTGACAACATACCTGGAGAGTTGGCCTCTACGTCTCCGTTTGACCTTCCTAAACATCAATAACGTAATATTACGTAACCTAACCCAGCCTATCATCTCGGCGGTAATATTTGAAAACATTCATGGCGAGTTGGCTTCTCCGTCTCCGTGGGACATTTATATACATCAATAACGTAATATAACCTAACCTAACCCAACCTAACATCTATGCGGTAATATTTGACAACATACCTGGCGAGCTGGCCTCTGCGTCTCCGTGGAACCTTCATAAACATCAATAACGTAATATAACGTAACCTAACCCAACCTATCATCTCGGCGGTAATATTTGATCACATTCCTGGCTTATTGGCCTCTACGTCTCCGCGGGACCTTTATATACATCTATAACGTGATATAACCTAACCTAACCCAACCTAACATCTCGGCGGTAATATTTGAAAACATTCCTGGCGAGGTGGCCTCTACGTGACCGTGGGACCTTTATAGACATCCATAACGTAATATAACCTAACCTAACCCAACCTAACGTCTCGGCGGTAATATTTGAAAACATTCATGGCGATTTGGCTTCTACGTCTCCGTCGGACCTTCATATACATCACTAACGTAATATAGCCTAACCTAACCCAACCTATCATTTCGGCGGTAATATTTGACATCATTCCTGTCGAGTTGGCCTCTACGTCTCCGTTTGACCTTCATAAACATCAATAACGTAATATAACGTAACCTAACCCAACCTATCATCTCGGCGGTAATATTTGATCACATTCCTGGCTTGTTGGCCTCTACGTCTCCGCGGGACCTTTATATAAATCTATAACGTGATATAACCTAACCTAACCCAACCTAACATCTCGGCGGTAATATTTGATAAAATTCCTGGCGAGTTGGCCTCTACGTCTCCGTGGGACCTTTATATACATCAATAACGTAATATAACCTAACCTAAACCATCCTAACGTCTCGGCGGTAATATTTGACAACATTCCTGGCGAGTTGGACTCTATGTCTCCGTGGGACCTTTATATACATCTATAACGTAATATAACCTAACCTAACCCAACCTAACATCTCGGCGGTAATATTTGAAAACATACCTGGCGATTTGGCCTCGACGTCTCCGTGGGACCTTTATATACATCTATAACGTAATATAACCTAACCTAACACAACCTAACATCTCGGCGGTAATATTTGAAAACATTCCTGGCGAGTTGGCCTCGACGTCTCCGTGGGACCTTTATATACATCAATAACGTAATATAACCTAACCTAACCCAACCTAACATCTCGGCGGTAATATTTGAAAACATACCTGGCGAGTTGGCCTCTACGTCTCCGTGGGACCTTTATATACATCAATAACGTAATATAACCTAACCTAACCCAACCTAACGTCTCGGCGGTAATATTTGAAAACATTCATGGCGATTTGGCGTCTACGTCTCCGTGGGACCTTCATATACATCAATAACGTAATATAGCCTAACCTAACCCAACCTAACATTTCGGCGGTAATATTTGAAAACATTCATGGCGAGTTGGCATCTACGTGTCCGTGGGACCTTCATATACATCAATAACGTAATATAGCAAAACCTAACCCAACCTAACATTTCGGCGGTAATATTTAACAACATTCCTGGCGAGTTGGCTTCTCCGTCTCCGTGGGACATTTATATACATCAATAACGTAATATAACGTAACCTAACCCAACCTATCATCCCGGCGGTAATATTTGATCACATTCCTGGTTTGTGGCCTCTACGTCTCCGCGGGACCTTTATATACATCTATAACGTGATATAACCTAACCTAACCCAACCTAACATTTCGGCGGTTATATTTGACATCATTCCTGGGGAGTTGGCCTCTACGTCTCCGTTTGACCTTCATAAACATCAATAACGTAATATAACGTAACCTAACCCAGCCTATCATCTCGGCGGTAATATTTGACTACATGCCTGGCGAGTTGGCCTCTATGTCTCCGTGGGACCTTTATATACATCTATAACGTAATATAACCTAACCTAACCCAACCTAACATCTCGGCGGTAATATTTGAAAACATTCCTGGCGAGGTGGCCTCTACGTCACCGTGGGACCTTTATAGACATCCATAACGTAATATAACCTAACCTAACCCAACCTAACATCTCGGCGGTAATATTTGAAAACATACCTGGCGAGTTGGCCTCTACGTCTCCGTGGGACCTTTATATACATCAATAAAGTAATATAACCTAACCTAACCCAGCCTATCATCTCGGCGGTAATATTTGACAACATGCCTGGCGAGTTGGCCTCTATGTCTCCGTGGGACCTTCATATACATCAATAACGAAATATGACCTAACCTAACCCAACCTAACATCTCGGCGGTAATATTTGAAAACATTCTTTGCGAGTTGACCTCTGCGTCTCCGTGGAACCTTCATATACATCAATAACGAAATATAACCTAACCTAACCCAACCTAACGTCTCGGCGGTAATATTTGAAAACATTCATGGCGATTTGGCGTCTACGTCTCCGTGGGACCTTCATATACATCAATAACGTAATATAGCCTAACCTAACCCAACCTAACATTCCGGCGGTAATATTTGACAACATTCCTGGCGAGTTGGATTCTCCGTCTCCGTGGGACATTTATATACATCAATAACGTAATATAACCTAACCTAACCCAACCTAACGTCTCGGCGGTAATATTTGACAACATACCTGGAGAGTTGGCCTCTACGTCTCCGTTTGACCTTCCTAAACATCAATAACGTAATATTACGTAACCTAACCCAGCCTATCATCTCGGCGGTAATATTTGAAAACATTCATGGCGAGTTGGCTTCTCCGTCTCCGTGGGACATTTATATACATCAATAACGTAATATAACCTAACCTAACCCAACCTAACATCTATGCGGTAATATTTGACAACATACCTGGCGAGCTGGCCTCTGCGTCTCCGTGGAACCTTCATAAACATCAATAACGTAATATAACGTAACCTAACCCAACCTATCATCTCGGCGGTAATATTTGATCACATTCCTGGCTTATTGGCCTCTACGTCTCCGCGGGACCTTTATATACATCTATAACGTGATATAACCTAACCTAACCCAACCTAACATCTCGGCGGTAATATTTGAAAACATTCCTGGCGAGGTGGCCTCTACGTGACCGTGGGACCTTTATAGACATCCATAACGTAATATAACCTAACCTAACCCAACCTAACGTCTCGGCGGTAATATTTGAAAACATTCATGGCGATTTGGCTTCTACGTCTCCGTCGGACCTTCATATACATCACTAACGTAATATAGCCTAACCTAACCCAACCTATCATTTCGGCGGTAATATTTGACATCATTCCTGTCGAGTTGGCCTCTACGTCTCCGTTTGACCTTCATAAACATCAATAACGTAATATAACGTAACCTAACCCAACCTATCATCTCGGCGGTAATATTTGATCACATTCCTGGCTTGTTGGCCTCTACGTCTCCGCGGGACCTTTATATAAATCTATAACGTGATATAACCTAACCTAACCCAACCTAACATCTCGGCGGTAATATTTGATAAAATTCCTGGCGAGTTGGCCTCTACGTCTCCGTGGGACCTTTATATACATCAATAACGTAATATAACCTAACCTAAACCATCCTAACGTCTCGGCGGTAATATTTGACAACATTCCTGGCGAGTTGGACTCTATGTCTCCGTGGGACCTTTATATACATCTATAACGTAATATAACCTAACCTAACCCAACCTAACATCTCGGCGGTAATATTTGAAAACATACCTGGCGATTTGGCCTCGACGTCTCCGTGGGACCTTTATATACATCTATAACGTAATATAACCTAACCTAACACAACCTAACATCTCGGCGGTAATATTTGAAAACATTCCTGGCGAGTTGGCCTCGACGTCTCCGTGGGACCTTTATATACATCAATAACGTAATATAACCTAACCTAACCCAACCTAACATCTCGGCGGTAATATTTGAAAACATACCTGGCGAGTTGGCCTCTACGTCTCCGTGGGACCTTTATATACATCAATAACGTAATATAACCTAACCTAACCCAACCTAACGTCTCGGCGGTAATATTTGAAAACATTCATGGCGATTTGGCGTCTACGTCTCCGTGGGACCTTCATATACATCAATAACGTAATATAGCCTAACCTAACCCAACCTAACATTTCGGCGGTAATATTTGAAAACATTCATGGCGAGTTGGCATCTACGTGTCCGTGGGACCTTCATATACATCAATAACGTAATATAGCAAAACCTAACCCAACCTAACATTTCGGCGGTAATATTTAACAACATTCCTGGCGAGTTGGCTTCTCCGTCTCCGTGGGACATTTATATACATCAATAACGTAATATAACGTAACCTAACCCAACCTATCATCCCGGCGGTAATATTTGATCACATTCCTGGTTTGTGGCCTCTACGTCTCCGCGGGACCTTTATATACATCTATAACGTGATATAACCTAACCTAACCCAACCTAACATTTCGGCGGTTATATTTGACATCATTCCTGGGGAGTTGGCCTCTACGTCTCCGTTTGACCTTCATAAACATCAATAACGTAATATAACGTAACCTAACCCAGCCTATCATCTCGGCGGTAATATTTGACTACATGCCTGGCGAGTTGGCCTCTATGTCTCCGTGGGACCTTTATATACATCTATAACGTAATATAACCTAACCTAACCCAACCTAACATCTCGGCGGTAATATTTGAAAACATTCCTGGCGAGGTGGCCTCTACGTCACCGTGGGACCTTTATAGACATCCATAACGTAATATAACCTAACCTAACCCAACCTAACATCTCGGCGGTAATATTTGAAAACATACCTGGCGAGTTGGCCTCTACGTCTCCGTGGGACCTTTATATACATCAATAAAGTAATATAACCTAACCTAACCCAGCCTATCATCTCGGCGGTAATATTTGACAACATGCCTGGCGAGTTGGCCTCTATGTCTCCGTGGGACCTTCATATACATCAATAACGAAATATGACCTAACCTAACCCAACCTAACATCTCGGCGGTAATATTTGAAAACATTCTTTGCGAGTTGACCTCTGCGTCTCCGTGGAACCTTCATATACATCAATAACGAAATATAACCTAACCTAACCCAACCTAACGTCTCGGCGGTAATATTTGAAAACATTCATGGCGATTTGGCGTCTACGTCTCCGTGGGACCTTCATATACATCAATAACGTAATATAGCCTAACCTAACCCAACCTAACATTCCGGCGGTAATATTTGACAACATTCCTGGCGAGTTGGATTCTCCGTCTCCGTGGGACATTTATATACATCAATAACGTAATATAACCTAACCTAACCCAACCTAACGTCTCGGCGGTAATATTTGACAACATACCTGGAGAGTTGGCCTCTACGTCTCCGTTTGACCTTCATAAACATCAATAACGTAATATTACGTAACCTAACCCAGCCTATCATCTCGGCGGTAATATTTGAAAACATTCATGGCGAGTTGGCTTCTCCGTCTCCGTGGGACATTTATATACATCAATAACGTAATATAACCTAACCTAACCCAACCTAACATCTAGGCGGTAATATTTGACAACATACCTGGCGAGCTGGCCTCTGCGTCTCCGTGGAACCTTCATAAACATCAATAACGTAATATAACGTAACCTAACCCAACCTATCATCTCGGCGGTAATATTTGATCACATTCCTGGCTTATTGGCCTCTACGTCTCCGCGGGACCTTTATATACATCTATAACGTAATATAACCTAACCTAACCCAACCTAACATCTCGGCGGTAATATTTGAAAACATTCCTGGCGAGGTGGCCTCTACGTGACCGTGGGACCTTTATAGACATCCATAACGTAATATAACCTAACCTAACCCAACCTAACGTCTCGGCGGTAATATTTGAAAACATTCATGGCGATTTGGCATCTACGTCTCCGTCGGACCTTCATATACATCACTAACGTAATATAGCCTAACCTAACCCAACCTATCATTTCGGCGGTAATATTTGACATCATTCCTGTCGAGTTGGCCTCTACGTCTCCGTTTGACCTTCATAAACATCAATAACGTAATATAACGTAACCTAACCCAACCTATCATCTCGGCGGTAATATTTGATCACATTCCTGGCTTGTTGGCCTCTACGTCTCCGCGGGACCTTTATATAAATCTATAACGTGATATAACCTAACCTAACCCAACCTAACATCTCGGCGGTAATATTTGATAAAATTCCTGGCGAGTTGGCCTCTACGTCTCCGTGGGACCTTTATATACATCAATAACGTAATATAACCTAACCTAAACCATCCTAACGTCTCGGCGGTAATATTTGACAACATTCCTGGCGAGTTGGCCTCTATGTCTCCGTGGGACCTTTATATACATCTATAACGTAATATAACCTAACCTAACCCAACCTAACATCTCGGCGGTAATATTTGAAAACATACCTGGCGATTTGGCCTCTACGTCTCCGTGGGACCTTTATATACATCTATAACGTAATATAACCTAACCTAACACAACCTAACATCTCGGCGGTAATATTTGAAAACATTCCTGGCGAGTTGGCCTCGACGTCTCCGTGGGACCTTTATATACATCAATAACGTAATATAACCTAACCTAACCCAACCTAACATCTCGGCGGTAATATTTGAAAACATACCTGGCGAGTTGGCCTCTACGTCTCCGTGGGACCTTTATATACATCAATAAAGTAATGTAACCTAACCTAACCCATCCTAACGTCTCGGCGGTAATATTTGACAACATTCCTGGCGAGTTGGCCTCTGTGTCTCCGTGGGACCTTTGTATACATCTATAACGTAATATAACCTAACCTAACCCAACCTAACATCTCGGCGGTAATATTTGAAAACATACCTAGCGATTTGGCCTCTACGTCTCCGTGGGACCTTTATATACATCTATAACGTAATATAACCTAACCTAACACAACCTAACATCTCGGCGGTAATATTTGAAAACATTCCTGGCGAGTTGGCCTCGACGTCTCCGTGGGACCTTTATATACATCAATAACGTAATATAACCTAACCTAACCCAACCTAACATCTAGGCGGTAATATTTGACAACATACCTGGCGAGCTGGCCTCTGCGTCTCCGTGGAACCTTCATAAACATCAATAACGTAATATAACGTAACCTAACCCAACCTATCATCTCGGCGGTAATATTTGATCACATTCCTGGCTTGTTGGCCTCTACGTCTCCGCGGGACCTTTATATACATCTATAACGTGATATAACCTAACCTAACCCAACCTAACATCTCGGCGGTAATATTTGAAAACATTCCTGGCGAGGTGGCCTCTACGTCACCGTGGGACCTTTATAGACATCCATAACGTAATATAACCTAACCTAACCCAACCTAACATCTCGGCGGTAATATTTGAAAACATACCTGGCGAGTTGGCCTCTACGTCTCCGTGGGACCTTTATATACATCAATAAAGTAATATAACCTAACCTAACCCAGCCTATCATCTCGGCGGTAATATTTGACAACATGCCTGGCGAGTTGGCCTCTATTTCTCCGTGGGACCTTCATATACATCAATAACGAAATATGACCTAACCTAACCCAACCTAACATCTCGGCGGTAATATTTGAAAACATTCATTGCGAGTTGACCTCTGCGTCTCCGTGGAACCTTCATATACATCAATAACGAAATATAACCTAACCTAACCCAACCTAACGTCTCGGCGGTAATATTTGAAAACATTCATGGCGATTTGGCGTCTACGTCTACGTGGGACCTTCATATACATCAATAACGTAATATAGCCTAACCTAACCCAACCTAACATTCCGGCGGTAATATTTGACAACATTCCTGGCGAGTTGGATTCTCCGTCTCCGTGGGACATTTATATACATCAATAACGTAATATAACCTAACCTAACCCAACCTAACGTCTCGGCGGTAATATTTGACAACATACCTGGAGAGTTGGCCTCTACGTCTCCGTTTGACCTTCATAAACATCAATAACGTAATATTACGTAACCTAACCCAGCCTATCATCTCGGCGGTAATATTTGAAAACATTCATGGCGAGTTGGCTTCTCCGTCTCCGTGGGACATTTATATACATCAATAACGTAATATAACCTAACCTAACCCAACCTAACATCTAGGCGGTAATATTTGACAACATACCTGGCGAGCTGGCCTCTGCGTCTCCGTGGAACCTTCATAAACATCAATAACGTAATATAACGTAACCTAACCCAACCTATCATCTCGGCGGTAATATTTGATCACATTCCTGGCTTGTTGGCCTCTACGTCTCCGCGGGACCTTTATATACATCTATAACGTGATATAACCTAACCTAACCCAACCTAACATCTCGGCGGTAATATTTGAAAACATTCCTGGCGAGGTGGCCTCTACGTGACCGTGGGACCTTTATAGACATCCATAACGTAATATAACCTAACCTAACCCAACCTAACGTCTCGGCGGTAATATTTGAAAACATTCATGGCGATTTGGCATCTACGTCTCCGTCGGACCTTCATATACATCACTAACGTAATATAGCCTAACCTAACACAACCTAACATCTCGGCGGTAATATTTGAAAACATTCCTGGCGAGTTGGCCTCGACGTCTCCGTGGGACCTTTATATACATCAATAACGTAATATAACCTAACCTAACCCAACCTAACATCTCGGCGGTAATATTTGAAAACATACCTGGCGAGTTGGCCTCTACGTCTCCGTGGGACCTTTATATACATCAATAAAGTAATATAACCTAACCTAATCCAGCCTATCATCTCGGCAGTAATATTTGACAACATGCCTGGCGAGTTGGCCTCTATGTCTCCGTGGGACCTTCATATACATCAATAACGAAATATAACCTAACCTAACCCAACCTAACATCTCGGCGGTAATATTTGAAAACATACCTGGCGAGTTGGCCTCTACGTCTCCGTGGGACCTTTATATACATCTATAACGTAATATAACCTAACCTAACACAACCTAACATCTCGGCGGTAATATTTGAAAACATTCCTGGCGAGTTGGCCTCGACGTCTCCGTGGGACCTTTATATACATCAATAACGTAATATAACCTAACCTAACCCAACCTAACATCTCGGCGGTAATATTTGAAAACATACCTGGCGAGTTGGCCTCTACGTCTCCGTGGGACCTTTATATACATCAATAAAGTAATATAACCTAACCTAACCCAAACTAACATCTCGGCGGTAATATTTGAAAACATACCTGGCGAGTTGGCCTCTACGTCTCCGTGGGACCTTTATATACATCAATAACGTAATATAACCTAACCTAACCCAACCTCACGTCTCGGCGGTAATATTTGAAAACATTCATGGCGATTTGGCGTCTACGTCTCCGTGGGACCTTCATATACATCAATAACGTAATATAGCCTAACCTAACCCAACCTAACATCTCGGCGGTAATATTTGAAAACATTCATGGCGAGTTGGCATCTACGTCTCCGTGGGACCTTCATATACATCAATAACGTAATATAGCCTGACCTAACCCAACCTAACATTTCGGCGGTAATATTTAACAACATTCCTGGCGAGTTGGCTTCTCCGTCTCCGTGGGACATTTATATACATCAATAACGTAATATAACGTAACCTAACCCAACCTATCATCCCGGCGGTAATATTTGATCACATTCCTGGTTTGTGGCCTCTACGTCTCCGCGGGACCTTTATATACATCTATAACGTGATATAACCTAACCTAACCCAACCTAACATCTCGGCGGTAATATTTGAAAACATTCCTGGCGAGTTGGCATCTACGTCTCCGTGGGACCTTCATATACATCAATAACGTAATATAGCCTAACCTAACCCAACCTAACATTCCGGCGGTAATATTTGACAACATTCCTGGCGAGTTGGATTCTCCGTCTCCGTGGGACATTTATATACATCAATAACGTAATATAACCTAACCTAACCCAACCTAACGTCTCGGCGGTAATATTTGACAACATACCTGGCTAGTTGGCCTCTACGTCTCCGTTTGACCTTCATAAACATCAATAACGTAATATAGCCTAACCTAACCCAACCTATCATCTCGGCCGTAATATTTGATCACATTCCTGGCTTGTTGGCCTCTACGTCTCCGCGGGACCTTTATATACATCTATAACGTGATATAACCTAACCTAACCCAACCTAACATCTCGGCGGTAATATTTGAAAACATTCCTGGCGAGTTGGCCTCTTTGTCTCCGTGGGACCTTTATATACATCTATAACGTAATATAACCTAACCTAACCCAACCTAACATCTCGGCGGTAATATTTGAAAACATTCCTGGCGAGTTGGCCTCTACGTCTCCGTGGGACCTTTATATACATCAATAACGTAATATAACCTAACCTAACCCATCCTAACGTCTCGGCGGTAATATTTGACAACATTCCTGGCGAGTTGGCCTCTATGTCTCCGTGGGACCTTTATATACATCTATAACGTAATATAACCTAACCTAACCCAACCTAACATCTCGGCGGTAATATTTGAAAACATACCTGGCGATTTGGCATCTACGTCTCCGTGGGACCTTTATATACATCTATAACGTAATATAACCTAACCTAACACAACCTAACATCTCGGCGGTAATATTTGAAAACATTCCTGGCGAGTTGGCTTCGACGTCTCCGTGGGACCTTTATATACATCAATAACGTAATATAACCTAACCTAACCCAACCTAACATCTCGGCGGTAATATTTGAAAACATACCTGGCGAGTTGGCCTCTACGTCTCCGTGGGACCTTTATATACATCAATAAAGTAATATAACCTAACCTAACCCAGCCTATCATCTCGGCGGTAATATTTGACAACATGCCTGGCGAGTTGGCCTCTATGTCTCCGTGGGACCTTCATACACATCAATAACGAAATATGACCTAACCTAACCCAACCTAACATCTCGGCGGTAATATTTGAAAACATTCTTTGCGAGTTGACCTCTGCGTCTCCGTGGAACCTTCATATACATCAATAACGAAATATAACCTAACCTAACCCAACCTAACATCTCGGTGGTAATATTTGAAAACATACCTGGCGAGTTGGTCTCTACGTCTCCGTGGGACCTTTATATACATCAATAACGTAATATAACCTAACCTAACCCAACCTAACGTCTCGGCGGTAATATTTGAAAACATTCATGGCGATTTGGCGTCTACGTCTCCGTGGGACCTTCATATACATCAATAACGTAATATATCCTAACCTAACCCAACCTAACATTCCGGCGGTAATATTTGACAACATTCCTGGCGAGTTGGATTATCCGTCTCCGTGGGACATTTATATACATCAATAACGTAATATAACCTAACCTAACCCAACCTAACGTCTCGGCGGTAATATTTGACAACATACCTGGAGAGTTGGCCTCTACGTCTCCGTTTGACCTTCATAAACATCAATAACGTAATATTACGTAACCTAACCCAGCCTATCATCTCGGCGGTAATATTTGAAAACATTCCTGTCGAGTTGGCCTCTACGTCTCCGTTTGACCTTCATAAACATCAATAACGTAATATAACGTAACCTAACCCAACCTATCATCTCGGCGGTAATATTTGATCACATTCCTGGCTTGTTGGCCTCTACGTCTCCGCGGGACCTTTATATAAATCTATAACGTGATATAACCTAACCTAACCCAACCTAACATCTCGGCGGTAATATTTGATAAAATTCCTGGCGAGTTGGCCTCTACGTCTCCGTGGGACCTTTATATACATCAATAACGTAATATAACCTAACCTAACCCATCCTAACGTCTCGGCGGTAATATTTGACAACATTCCTGGCGAGTTGGCCTCTATGTCTCCGTGGGACCTTTATATACATCTATAACGTAATATAACCTAACCTAACCCAACCTAACATCTCGGCGGTAATATTTGAAAACATACCTGGCGATTTGGCCTCTACGTCTCCGTGGGACCTTTATATACATCTATAACGTAATATAACCTAACCTAACACAACCTAACATCTCGGCGGTAATATTTGAAAACATTCCTGGCGAGTTGGCCTCGACGTCTCCGTGGGACCTTTATATACATCAATAACGTAATATAACCTAACCTAACCCAACCTAACGTCTCGGCGGTAATATTTGAAAACATTCATGGCGATTTGGCGTCTACGTCTCCGTGGGACCTTCATATACATCAATAACGTAATATAGCCTAACCTAATCCAACCTAACATCTCGGCGGTAATATTTGAAAACATTCATGGCGAGTTGGCATCTACGTCTCCGTGGGACCTTCATATACATCAATAACGTAATATAGCCTAACCTAACCCAACCTAACATTTCGGCGGTAATATTTAACAACATTCCTGGCGAGTTGGCTTCTCCGTCTCCGTGGGACATTTATATACATCAATAACGTAATATAACGTAACCTAACCCAACCTATCATCCCGGCGGTAATATTTGATCACATTCCTGGTTTGTGGCCTCTACTTCTCCGCCGGACCTTTATATACATCTATAACGTGATATAACCTAACCTAACCCAACCTAACATCTCGGCGGTAATATTTGAAAACATTCCTGGCGAGTTGGCATCTACGTCTCCGTGGGACCTCCATATACATCAATAACGTAATATAGCCTAACCTAACCCAACCTAACATTCCGGCGGTAATATTTGACAACATTCCTGGAGAGTTGGATTCTCCGTCTCCGTGGGACATTTATATACATCAATAACGTAATATAACCTAACCTAACCCAACCTAACGTCTCGGCGGTAATATTTGACAACATACCTGGATAGTTGGCCTCTACGTCTCCGTTTGACCTTCATAAACATCAATAACGTAATATTACGTAACCTAACCCAGCCTATCATCTCGGCGGTAATATTTGAAAACATTCATGGCGAGTTGGCTTCTCCGTCTCCGTGGGACATTTATATACATCAATAACGTAATATAACCTAACCTAACCCAACCTAACATCTAGGCGGTAATATTTGACAGCATACCTGGCGAGCTGGCCTCTGCGTCTCCGTGGAACCTTCATAAACATCAATAACGTAATATAACGTAACCTAACCCAACCTATCATCTCGGCGGTAATATTTGATCACATTCCTGGCTTGTTGGCCTCTACGTCTCCGCGGGACCTTTATATAAATCTATAACGTGATATAACCTAACCTAACCCAACCTAACATCTCGGCGGTAATATTTGAAAACATTCCTGGCGAGTTGGCCTCTACGTCTCCGTGGGACCTTTATATACATCAATAACGTAATATAACCTAACCTAACCCATCCTAACGTCTCGGCGGTAATATTTGACAACATTCCTGGCGAGTTGGCCTCTATGTCTCCGTGGGACCTTTATATACATCTATAACGTAATATAACCTAACCTAACCCAACCTAACATCTCGGCGGTAATATTTGAAAACATACCTGGCGATTTGGCCTCTACGTCTCCGTGGGACCTTTATATACATCTATAACGTAATATAACCTAACCTAACACAACCTAACATCTCGGCGGTAATATTTGAAAACATTCCTGGCGAGTTGGCCTCGACGTCTCCGTGGGACCTTTATATACATCAATAACGTAATATAACCTAACCTAACCCAACCTAACATCTCGGCGGTAATATTTGAAAACATACCTGGCGAGTTGGCCTCTACGTCTCCGTGGGACCTTTATATACATCAATAACGTAATATAACCTAACCTAACCCAACCTAACGTCTCGACGGTAATATTTGAAAACATTCATGGCGATTTGGCGTCTACGTCTCCGTGGGACCTTCATATACATCAATAACGTAATATAGCCTAACCTAATCCAACCTAACATCTCGGCGGTAATATTTGAAAACATTCATGGCGAGTTGGCATCTACGTCTCCGTGGGACCTTCATATACATCAATAACGTAATATAGCCTAACCTAACCCAACCTAACATTTCGGCGGTAATATTTACCAACATTCCTGGCGAGTTGGCTTCTCCGTCTCCGTGGGACATTTATATACATCAATAACGTAATATAACGTAACCTAACCCAACCTATCATCCCGGCGGTAATATTTGATCACATTCCTGGTTTGTGGCCTCTACTTCTCCGCCGGACCTTTATATACATCTATAACGTGATATAACCTAACCTAACCCAACCTAACATCTCGGCGGTAATATTTGAAAACATTCCTGGCGAGTTGGCATCTACGTCTCCGTGGGACCTCCATATACATCAATAACGTAATATAGCCTAACCTAACCCAACCTAACATTCCGGCGGTAATATTTGACAACATTCCTGGAGAGTTGGATTCTCCGTCTCCGTGGGACATTTATATACATCAATAACGTAATATAACCTAACCTAACCCAACCTAACGTCTCGGCGGTAATATTTGACAACATACCTGGAGAGTTGGCCTCTACGTCTCCGTTTGACCTTCATAAACATCAATAACGTAATATTACGTAACCTAACCCAGCCTATCATCTCGGCGGTAATATTTGAAAACATTCATGGCGAGTTGGCTTCTCCGTCTCCGTGGGACATTTATATACATCAATAACGTAATATAACCTAACCTAACCCAACCTAACATCTAGGCGGTAATATTTGACAGCATACCTGGCGAGCTGGCCTCTGCGTCTCCGTGGAACCTTCATAAACATCAATAACGTAATATAACGTAACCTAATCCAACCTATCATCTCGGCGGTAATATTTGATCACATTCCTGGCTTGTTGGCCTCTACGTCTCCGCGGGACCTTTATATAAATCTATAACGTGATATAACCTAACCTAACCCAACCTAACATCTCGGCGGTAATATTTGAAAACATTCCTGGCGAGTTGGCCTCTACGTCTCCGTGGGACCTTTATATACATCAATAACGTAATATAACCTAACCTAACCCATCCTAACGTCTCGGCGGTAATATTTGACAACATTCCTGGCGAGTTGGCCTCTATGTCTCCGTGGGACCTTTATATACATCTATAACGTAATATAACCTAACCTAACCCAACCTAACATCTCGGCGGTAATATTTGAAAACATACCTGGCGATTTGGCCTCTACGTCTCCGTGGGACCTTTATATACATCTATAACGTAATATAACCTAACCTAACACAACCTAACATCTCGGCGGTAATATTTGAAAACATTCCTGGCGAGTTGGCCTCGACGTCTCCGTGGGACCTTTATATACATCAATAACGTAATATAACCTAACCTAACCCAACCTAACATCTCGGCGGTAATATTTGAAAACATACCTGGCGAGTTGGCCTCTACGTCTACGTGGGACCTTTATATACATCAATAACGTAATATAACCTAACCTAACCCAACCTAACGTCTCGACGGTAATATTTGAAAACATTCATGGCGATATGGCGTCTACGTCTCCGTGGGACCTTCATATACATCAATAACGTAATATAGCCTAACCTAATCCAACCTAACATCTCGGCGGTAATATTTGAAAACATTCATGGCGAGTTGGCATCTACGTCTCCGTGGGACCTTCATATACATCAATAACGTAATATAGCCTAACCTAACCCAACCTAACATTTCGGCGGTAATATTTAACAACATTCCTGGCGAGTTGGCTTCTCCGTCTCCGTGGGACATTTATATACATCAATAACGTAATATAACGTAACCTAACCCAACCTATCATCCCGGCGGTAATATTTGATCACATTCCTGGTTTGTGGCCTCTACTTCTCCGCGGGACATTTATATACATCTATAACGTGATATAACCTAACCTAACCCAACCTAACATCTCGGCGGTAATATTTGAAAACATTCCTGGCGAGTTGGCATCTACGTCTCCGTGGGACCTTCATATACATCAATAACGTAATATAGCCTAACCTAACCCAACCTAACATTCCGGCGGTAATATTTGACAACATTCCTGGAGAGTTGGATTCTCCGTCTCCGTGGGACATTTATATACATCAATAACGTAATATAACCTAACCTAACCCAACCTAACGTCTCGGCGGTAATATTTGACAACATACCTGGAGAGTTGGCCTCTACGTCTCCGTTTGACCTTCATAAACATCAATAACGTAATATTACGTAACCTAACCCAGCCTATCATCTCGGCGGTAATATTTGAAAACATTCATGGCGAGTTGGCTTCTCCGTCTCCGTGGGACATTTATATACATCAATAACGTAATATAACCTAACCTAACCCAACCTAACATCTAGGCGGTAATATTTGACAGCATACCTGGCGAGCTGGCCTCTGCGTCTCCGTGGAACCTTCATAAACATCAATAACGTAATATAACGTAACCTAACCCAACCTATCATCTCGGCGGTAATATTTGATCACATTCCTGGCTTGTTGGCCTCTACGTCTCCTCGGGACCTTTATATAAATCTATAACGTGATATAACCTAACCTAACCCAACCTAACATCTCGGCGGTAATATTTGAAAACATTCCTGGCGAGTTGGCCTCTACGTCTCCGTGGGACCTTTATATACATCAATAACGTAATATAACCTAACCTAACCCATCCTAACGTCTCGGCGGTAATATTTGATCACATTCCTGGTTTGTGGCCTCTACTTCTCCGCGGGACCTTTATATACATCTATAACGTGATATAACCTAACCTAACCCAACCTAACATCTCGGCGGTAATATTTGAAAACATTCCTGGCGAGTTGGCATCTACGTCTCCGTGGGACCTTCATATACATCAATAACGTAATATAGCCTAACCTAACCCAACCTAACATTCCGGCGGTAATATTTGACAACATTCCTGGAGAGTTGGATTCTCCGTCTCCGTGGGACATTTATATACATCAATAACGTAATATAACCTAACCTAACCCAACCTAACGTCTCGGCGGTAATATTTGACAACATACCTGGAGAGTTGGCCTCTACGTCTCCGTTTGACCTTCATAAACATCAATAACGTAATATTACGTAACCTAACCCAGCCTATCATCTCGGCGGTAATATTTGAAAACATTCATGGCGAGTTGGCTTCTCCGTCTCCGTGGGACATTTATATACATCAATAACGTAATATAACCTAACCTAACCCAACCTAACATCTAGGCGGTAATATTTGACAGCATACCTGGCGAGCTGGCCTCTGCGTCTCCGTGGAACCTTCATAAACATCAATAACGTAATATAACGTAACCTAACCCAACCTATCATCTCGGCGGTAATATTTGATCACATTCCTGGCTTGTTGGCCTCTACGTCTCCGCGGGACCTTTATATAAATCTATAACGTGATATAACCTAACCTAAACCAACCTAACATCTCGGCGGTAATATTTGAAAACATTCCTGGCGAGTTGGCCTCTACGTCTCCGTGGGACCTTTATATACATCAATAACGTAATATAACCTAACCTAACCCATCCTAACGTCTCGGCGGTAATATTTGACAACATTCCTGGCGAGTTGGCCTCTATGTCTCCGTGGGACCTTTATATACATCTATAACGTAATATAACCTAACCTAACCCAACCTAACATCTCGGCGGTAATATTTGAAAACATACCTGGCGATTTGGCCTCTACGTCTCCGTGGGACCTTTATATACATCTATAACGTAATATAACCTAACCTAACACAACCTAACATCTCGGCGGTAATATTTGAAAACATTCCTGGCGAGTTGGCCTCGACGTCTCCGTGGGACCTTTATATA
The DNA here is from genome assembly GCA_963969225.1 of Xylocopa violacea. Lineage (NCBI taxonomy): Eukaryota > Metazoa > Arthropoda > Insecta > Hymenoptera > Apidae > Xylocopa > Xylocopa violacea. Next base: position 1,066,001 of record CAXAJV010000147.1, on the reverse strand, counting down.
CATCAATAACGTAATATAACCTAACCTAACCCAACCTAACATCTCGGCGGTAATATTTGAAAACATACCTGGCGAGTTGGCCTCTACGTCTCCGTGGGACGTTTATATACATCAATAAAGTAATATAACCTAACCTAACCCAGCCTATCATCTCGGCGGTAATATTTGACAACATGCCTGGCGAGTTGGCCTCTATGTCTCCGTGGGACCTTCATATACATCAATAACGAAATATAACCTAACCTAACCCAACCTAACATCTCGGCGGTAATATTTGAAAACATTCTTGGCGAGTTGACCTCTGCGTCTCCGTGGAACCTTCATATACATCAATAACGAAATATAACCTAACCTAACCCAACCTAACATCTCGGCGGTAATATTTGAAAACATACCTGGCGAGTTGGCCTCTACGTCTCCGTGGGACCTTTATATACATCAATAACGTAATATAACCTAACCTAACCCAACCTAACGTCTCGACGGTAATATTTGAAAACATTCATGGCGATTTGGCGTCTACGTCTCCGTGGGACCTTCATATACATCAATAACGTAATATAGCCTAACCTAATCCAACCTAACATCTCGGCGGTAATATTTGAAAACATTCATGGCGAGTTGGCATCTACGTCTCCGTGGGACCTTCATATACATCAATAACGTAATATAGCCTAACCTAACCCAACCTAACATTTCGGCGGTAATATTTAACAACATTCCTGGCGAGTTGGCTTCTCCGTCTCCGTGGGACATTTATATACATCAATAACGTAATATAACGTAACCTAACCCAACCTATCATCCCGGCGGTAATATTTGATCACATTCCTGGTTTGTGGCCTCTACTTCTCCGCGGGACCTTTATATACATCTATAACGTGATATAACCTAACCTAACCCAACCTAACATCTCGGCGGTAATATTTGAAAACATTCCTGGCGAGTTGGCATCTACGTCTCCGTGGGACCTTCATATACATCAATAACGTAATATAGCCTAACCTAACCCAACCTAACATTCCGGCGGTAATATTTGACAACATTCCTGGAGAGTTGGATTCTCCGTCTCCGTGGGACATTTATATACATCAATAACGTAATATAACCTAACCTAACCCAACCTAACGTCTCGGCGGTAATATTTGACAACATACCTGGAGAGTTGGCCTCTACGTCTCCGTTTGACCTTCATAAACATCAATAACGTAATATTACGTAACCTAACCCAGCCTATCATCTCGGCGGTAATATTTGAAAACATTCATGGCGAGTTGGCTTCTCCGTCTCCGTGGGACATTTATATACATCAATAACGTAATATAACCTAACCTAACCCAACCTAACATCTAGGCGGTAATATTTGACAGCATACCTGGCGAGCTGGCCTCTGCGTCTCCGTGGAACCTTCATAAACATCAATAACGTAATATAACGTAACCTAACCCAACCTATCATCTCGGCGGTAATATTTGATCACATTCCTGGCTTGTTGGCCTCTACGTCTCCGCGGGACCTTTATATAAATCTATAACGTGATATAACCTAACCTAACCCAACCTAACATCTCGGCGGTAATATTTGAAAACATTCCTGGCGAGTTGGCCTCTACGTCTCCGTGGGACCTTTATATACATCAATAACGTAATATAACCTAACCTAACCCATCCTAACGTCTCGGCGGTAATATTTGACAACATTCCTGGCGAGTTGGCCTCTATGTCTCCGTGGGACCTTTATATACATCTATAACGTAATATAACCTAACCTAACCCAACCTAACATCTCGGCGGTAATATTTGAAAACATACCTGGCGATTTGGCCTCTACGTCTCCGTGGGACCTTTATATACATCTATAACGTAATATAACCTAACCTAACACAACCTAACATCTCGGCGGTAATATTTGAAAACATTCCTGGCGAGTTGGCCTCGACGTCTCCGTGGGACCTTTATATACATCAATAACGTAATATAACCTAACCTAACCCAACCTAACATCTCGGCGGTAATATTTGAAAACATACCTGGCGAGTTGGCCTCTACGTCTCCGTGGGACGTTTATATACATCAATAAAGTAATATAACCTAACCTAACCCAGCCTATCATCTCGGCGGTAATATTTGACAACATGCCTGGCGAGTTGGCCTCTATGTCTCCGTGGGACCTTCATATACATCAATAACGAAATATAACCTAACCTAACCCAACCTAACATCTCGGCGGTAATATTTGAAAACATTCTTGGCGAGTTGACCTCTGCGTCTCCGTGGAACCTTCATATACATCAATAACGAAATATAACCTAACCTAACCCAACCTAACATCTCGGCGGTAATATTTGAAAACATACCTGGCGAGTTGGCCTCTACGTCTCCGTGGGACCTTTATATACATCAATAACGTAATATAACCTAACCTAACCCAACCTAACGTCTCGACGGTAATATTTGAAAACATTCATGGCGATTTGGCGTCTACGTCTCCGTGGGACCTTCATATACATCAATAACGTAATATAGCCTAACCTAATCCAACCTAACATCTCGGCGGTAATATTTGAAAACATTCATGGCGAGTTGGCATCTACGTCTCCGTGGGACCTTCATATACATCAATAACGTAATATAGCCTAACCTAACCCAACCTAACATTTCGGCGGTAATATTTAACAACATTCCTGGCGAGTTGGCTTCTCCGTCTCCGTGGGACATTTATATACATCAATAACGTAATATAACGTAACCTAACCCAACCTAACATTCCGGCGGTAATATTTGACAACATTCCTGGAGAGTTGGATTCTCCGTCTCCGTGGGACATTTATATACATCAATAACGTAATATAACCTAACCTAACCCAACCTAACGTCTCGGCGGTAATATTTGACAACATACCTGGAGAGTTGGCCTCTACGTCTCCGTTTGACCTTCATAAACATCAATAACGTAATATTACGTAACCTAACCCAGCCTATCATCTCGGCGGTAATATTTGAAAACATTCATGGCGAGTTGGCTTCTCCGTCTCCGTGGGACATTTATATACATCAATAACGTAATATAACCTAACCTAACCCAACCTAACATCTAGGCGGTAATATTTGACAGCATACCTGGCGAGCTGGCCTCTGCGTCTCCGTGGAACCTTCATAAACATCAATAACGTAATATAACGTAACCTAACCCAACCTATCATCTCGGCGGTAATATTTGATCACATTCCTGGCTTGTTGGCCTCTACGTCTCCGCGGGACCTTTATATAAATCTATAACGTGATATAACCTAACCTAACCCAACCTAACATCTCGGCGGTAATATTTGAAAACATTCCTGGCGAGTTGGCCTCTACGTCTCCGTGGGACCTTTATATACATCAATAACGTAATATAACCTAACCTAACCCATCCTAACGTCTCGGCGGTAATATTTGACAACATTCCTGGCGAGTTGGCCTCTATGTCTCCGTGGGACCTTTATATACATCTATAACGTAATATAACCTAACCTAACCCAACCTAACATCTCGGCGGTAATATTTGAAAACATACCTGGCGATTTGGCCTCTACGTCTCCGTGGGACCTTTATATACATCTATAACGTAATATAACCTAACCTAACACAACCTAACATCTCGGCGGTAATATTTGAAAACATTCCTGGCGAGTTGGCCTCGACGTCTCCGTGGGACCTTTATATACATCAATAACGTAATATAACCTAACCTAACCCAACCTAACATCTCGGCGGTAATATTTGAAAACATACCTGGCGAGTTGGCCTCTACGTCTCCGTGGGACGTTTATATACATCAATAAAGTAATATAACCTAACCTAACCCAGCCTATCATCTCGGCGGTAATATTTGACAACATGCCTGGCGAGTTGGCCTCTATGTCTCCGTTGGACCTTCATATACATCAATAACGAAATATAACCTAACCTAACCCAACCTAACATCTCGGCGGTAATATTTGAAAACATTCTTGGCGAGTTGACCTCTGCGTCTCCGTGGAACCTTCATATACATCAATAACGAAATATAACCTAACCTAACCCAACCTAACATCTCGGCGGTAATATTTGAAAACATACCTGGCGAGTTGGCCTCTACGTCTCCGTGGGACCTTCATATACATCAATAACGAAATATAACCTAACCTAACCCAACCTAACATCTCGGCGGTAATATTTGAAAACATTCTTGGCGAGTTGACCTCTGCGTCTCCGTGGAACCTTCATATACATCAATAACGAAATATAACCTAACCTAACCCAACCTAACATCTCGGCGGTAATATTTGAAAACATACCTGGCGAGTTGGCCTCTACGTCTCCGTGGGACCTTTATATACATCAATAACGTAATATAACCTAACCTAACCCAACCTAACGTCTCGACGGTAATATTTGAAAACATTCATGGCGATTTGGCGTCTACGTCTCCGTGGGACCTTCATATACATCAATAACGTAATATAGCCTAACCTAATCCAACCTAACATCTCGGCGGTAATATTTGAAAACATTCATGGCGAGTTGGCATCTACGTCTCCGTGGGACCTTCATATACATCAATAACGTAATATAGCCTAACCTAACCCAACCTAACATTTCGGCGGTAATATTTAACAACATTCCTGGCGAGTTGGCTTCTCCGTCTCCGTGGGACATTTATATACATCAATAACGTAATATAACGTAACCTAACCCAACCTATCATCCCGGCGGTAATATTTGATCACATTCCTGGTTTGTGGCCTCTACTTCTCCGCGGGACCTTTATATACATCTATAACGTGATATAACCTAACCTAACCCAACCTAACATCTCGGCGGTAATATTTGAAAACATTCCTGGCGAGTTGGCATCTACGTCTCCGTGGGACCTTCATATACATCAATAACGTAATATAGCCTAACCTAACCCAACCTAACATTCCGGCGGTAATATTTGACAACATTCCTGGAGAGTTGGATTCTCCGTCTCCGTGGGACATTTATATACATCAATAACGTAATATAACCTAACCTAACCCAACCTAACGTCTCGGCGGTAATATTTGACAACATACCTGGAGAGTTGGCCTCTACGTCTCCGTTTGACCTTCATAAACATCAATAACGTAATATTACGTAACCTAACCCAGCCTATCATCTCGGCGGTAATATTTGAAAACATTCATGGCGAGTTGGCTTCTCCGTCTCCGTGGGACATTTATATACATCAATAACGTAATATAACGTAACCTAACCCAACCTATCATCCCGGCGGTAATATTTGATCACATTCCTGGTTTGTGGCCTCTACTTCTCCGCGGGACCTTTATATACATCTATAACGTGATATAACCTAACCTAACCCAACCTAACATCTCGGCGGTAATATTTGAAAACATTCCTGGCGAGTTGGCATCTACGTCTCCGTGGGACCTTCATATACATCAATAACGTAATATAGCCTAACCTAACCCAACCTAACATTCCGGCGGTAATATTTGACAACATTCCTGGAGAGTTGGATTCTCCGTCTCCGTGGGACATTTATATACATCAATAACGTAATATAACCTAACCTAACCCAACCTAACGTCTCGGCGGTAATATTTGACAACATACCTGGAGAGTTGGCCTCTACGTCTCCGTTTGACCTTCATAAACATCAATAACGTAATATTACGTAACCTAACCCAGCCTATCATCTCGGCGGTAATATTTGAAAACATTCATGGCGAGTTGGCTTCTCCGTCTCCGTGGGACATTTATATACATCAATAACGTAATATAACCTAACCTAACCCAACCTAACATCTAGGCGGTAATATTTGACAGCATACCTGGCGAGCTGGCCTCTGCGTCTCCGTGGAACCTTCATAAACATCAATAACGTAATATAACGTAACCTAACCCAACCTATCATCTCGGCGGTAATATTTGATCACATTCCTGGCTTGTTGGCCTCTACGTCTCCGCGGGACCTTTATATAAATCTATAACGTGATATAACCTAACCTAACCCAACCTAACATCTCGGCGGTAATATTTGAAAACATTCCTGGCGAGTTGGCCTCTACGTCTCCGTGGGACCTTTATATACATCAATAACGTAATATAACCTAACCTAACCCATCCTAACGTCTCGGCGGTAATATTTGACAACATTCCTGGCGAGTTGGCCTCTATGTCTCCGTGGGACCTTTATATACATCTATAACGTAATATAACCTAACCTAACCCAACCTAACATCTCGGCGGTAATATTTGAAAACATACCTGGCGATTTGGCCTCTACGTCTCCGTGGGACCTTTATATACATCTATAACGTAATATAACCTAACCTAACACAACCTAACATCTCGGCGGTAATATTTGAAAACATTCCTGGCGAGTTGGCCTCGGCGTCTCCGTGGGACCTTTATATACATCAATAACGTAATATAACCTAACCTAACCCAACCTAACATCTCGGCGGTAATATTTGAAAACATTCCTGGCGAGTTGGCCTCGACGTCTCCGTGGGACCTTTATATACATCAATAACGTAATATAACCTAACCTAACCCAACCTAACATCTCGGCGGTAATATTTGAAAACATACCTGGCGAGTTGGCCTCTACGTCTCCGTGGGACGTTTATATACATCAATAAAGTAATATAACCTAACCTAACCCAGCCTATCATCTCGGCGGTAATATTTGACAACATGCCTGGCGAGTTGGCCTCTATGTCTCCGTGGGACCTTCATATACATCAATAACGAAATATAACCTAACCTAACCCAACCTAACATCTCGGCGGTAATATTTGAAAACATTCTTGGCGAGTTGACCTCTGCGTCTCCGTGGAACCTTCATATACATCAATAACGAAATATAACCTAACCTAACCCAACCTAACATCTCGGCGGTAATATTTGAAAACATACCTGGCGAGTTGGCCTCTACGTCTCCGTGGGACCTTTATATACATCAATAACGTAATATAACCTAACCTAACCCAACCTAACGTCTCGACGGTAATATTTGAAAACATTCATGGCGATTTGGCGTCTACGTCTCCGTGGGACCTTCATATACATCAATAACGTAATATAGCCTAACCTAATCCAACCTAACATCTCGGCGGTAATATTTGAAAACATTCATGGCGAGTTGGCATCTACGTCTCCGTGGGACCTTCATATACATCAATAACGTAATATAGCCTAACCTAACCCAACCTAACATTTCGGCGGTAATATTTAACAACATTCCTGGCGAGTTGGCTTCTCCGTCTCCGTGGGACATTTATATACATCAATAACGTAATATAACGTAACCTAACCCAACCTATCATCCCGGCGGTAATATTTGATCACATTCCTGGTTTGTGGCCTCTACTTCTCCGCGGGACCTTTATATACATCTATAACGTGATATAACCTAACCTAACCCAACCTAACATCTCGGCGGTAATATTTGAAAACATTCCTGGCGAGTTGGCATCTACGTCTCCGTGGGACCTTCATATACATCAATAACGTAATATAGCCTAACCTAACCCAACCTAACATTCCGGCGGTAATATTTGACAACATTCCTGGAGAGTTGGATTCTCCGTCTCCGTGGGACATTTATATACATCAATAACGTAATATAACCTAACCTAACCCAACCTAACGTCTCGGCGGTAATATTTGACAACATACCTGGAGAGTTGGCCTCTACGTCTCCGTTTGACCTTCATAAACATCAATAACGTAATATTACGTAACCTAACCCAGCCTATCATCTCGGCGGTAATATTTGAAAACATTCATGGCGAGTTGGCTTCTCCGTCTCCGTGGGACATTTATATACATCAATAACGTAATATAACCTAACCTAACCCAACCTAACATCTAGGCGGTAATATTTGACAGCATACCTGGCGAGCTGGCCTCTGCGTCTCCGTGGAACCTTCATAAACATCAATAACGTAATATAACGTAACCTAACCCAACCTATCATCTCGGCGGTAATATTTGATCACATTCCTGGCTTGTTGGCCTCTACGTCTCCGCGGGACCTTTATATAAATCTATAACGTGATATAACCTAACCTAACCCAACCTAACATCTCGGCGGTAATATTTGAAAACATTCCTGGCGAGTTGGCCTCTACGTCTCCGTGGGACCTTTATATACATCAATAACGTAATATAACCTAACCTAACCCATCCTAACGTCTCGGCGGTAATATTTGACAACATTCCTGGCGAGTTGGCCTCTATGTCTCCGTGGGACCTTTATATACATCTATAACGTAATATAACCTAACCTAACCCAACCTAACATCTCGGCGGTAATATTTGAAAACATACCTGGCGATTTGGCCTCTACGTCTCCGTGGGACCTTTATATACATCTATAACGTAATATAACCTAACCTAACCCAGCCTATCATCTCGGCGGTAATATTTGACAACATGCCTGGCGAGTTGGCCTCTGTGTCTCCGTGGGACCTTCATATACATCAATAACGAAATATAACGTAACCTAACCCAACCTAACATCTCGGCGGTAATATTTGAAAACATTCTTGGCGAGTTGACCTCTGCGTCTCCGTGGAACCTTCATATACATCAATAACGAAATATAACCTAACCTAACCCAACCTAACATCTCGGCGGTAATATTTGAAAACATACCTGGCGAGTTGGCCTCTACGTCTCCGTGGGACCTTTATATACATCAATAACGTAATATAACCTAACCTAACCCAACCTAACGTCTCGGCGGTAATATTTGAAAACATTCATGGCGATTTGGCGTCTACGTCTCCGTGGGACCTTCATATACATCAATAACGTAATATAGCCTAACCTAATCCAACCTAACATCTCGGCGGTAATATTTGAAAACATTCATGGCGAGTTGGCATCTACGTCTCCGTGGGACCTTCATATACATCAATAACGTAATATAGCCTAACCTAACCCAACCTAACATTTCGGCGGTAATATTTAACAACATTCCTGGCGAGTTGGCTTCTCCGTCTCCGTGGGACATTTATATACATCAATAACGTAATATAACGTAACCTAACCCAACCTATCATCCCGGCGGTAATATTTGATCACATTCCTGGTTTGTGGCCTCTACTTCTCCGCGGGACCTTTATATACATCTATAACGTGATATAACCTAACCTAACCCAACCTAACATCTCGGCGGTAATATTTGAAAACATTCCTGGCGAGTTGGCATCTACGTCTCCGTGGGACCTTCATATACATCAATAACGTAATATAGCCTAACCTAACCCAACCTAACATTCCGGCGGTAATATTTGACAACATTCCTGGAGAGTTGGATTCTCCGTCTCCGTGGGACATTTATATACATCAATAACGTAATATAACCTAACCTAACCCAACCTAACGTCTCGGCGGTAATATTTGACAACATACCTGGAGAGTTGGCCTCTACGTCTCCGTTTGACCTTCATAAACATCAATAACGTAATATTACGTAACCTAACCCAGCCTATCATCTCGGCGGTAATATTTGAAAACATTCATGGCGAGTTGGCTTCTCCGTCTCCGTGGGACATTTATATACATCAATAACGTAATATAACCTAACCTAACCCAACCTAACATCTAGGCGGTAATATTTGACAGCATACCTGGCGAGCTGGCCTCTGCGTCTCCGTGGAACCTTCATAAACATCAATAACGTAATATAACGTAACCTAACCCAACCTATCATCTCGGCGGTAATATTTGATCACATTCCTGGCTTGTTGGCCTCTACGTCTCCGCGGGACCTTTATATAAATCTATAACGTGATATAACCTAACCTAACCCAACCTAACATCTCGGCGGTAATATTTGAAAACATTCCTGGCGAGTTGGCCTCTACGTCTCCGTGGGACCTTTATATACATCAATAACGTAATATAACCTAACCTAACCCATCCTAACGTCTCGGCGGTAATATTTGACAACATTCCTGGCGAGTTGGCCTCTATGTCTCCGTGGGACCTTTATATACATCTATAACGTAATATAACCTAACCTAACCCAACCTAACATCTCGGCGGTAATATTTGAAAACATACCTGGCGATTTGGCCTCTACGTCTCCGTGGGACCTTTATATACATCTATAACGTAATATAACCTAACCTAACACAACCTAACATCTCGGCGGTAATATTTGAAAACATTCCTGGCGAGTTGGCCTCGACGTCTCCGTGGGACCTTTATATACATCAATAACGTAATATAACCTAACCTAACCCAACCTAACATCTCGGCGGTAATATTTGAAAACATACCTGGCGAGTTGGCCTCTACGTCTCCGTGGGACGTTTATATACATCAATAAAGTAATATAACCTAACCTAACCCAGCCTATCATCTCGGCGGTAATATTTGACAACATGCCTGGCGAGTTGGCCTCTATGTCTCCGTGGGACCTTCATATACATCAATAACGAAATATAACCTAACATAACCCAACCTAACATCTCGGCGGTAATATTTGAAAACATTCTTGGCGAGTTGACCTCTGCGTCTCCGTGGAACCTTCATATACATCAATAACGAAATATAACCTAACCTAACCCAACCTAACATCTCGGCGGTAATATTTGAAAACATACCTGGTGAGTTGGCCTCTACGTCTCCGTGGGACCTTTATATACATCAATAACGTAATATAACCTAACCTAACCCAACCTAACGTCTCGACGGTAATATTTGAAAACATTCATGGCGATTTGGCGTCTACGTCTCCGTGGGACCTTCATATACATCAATAACGTAATATAGCCTAACCTAACCCAACATAACATCTCGGCGGTAATATTTGAAAACATTCATGGCGAGTTGGCATCTACGTCTCCGTGGGACCTTCATATACATCAATAACGTAATATAGCCTAACCTAACCCAACCTAACATTTCGGCGGTAATATTTAACAACATACCTGGCGAGTTGGCTTCTCCGTCTCCGTGGGACATTTATATACATCAATAACGTAATATAACGTAACCTAACCCAACCTATCATCCCGGCGGTAATATTTGATCACATTCCTGGTTTGTGGCCTCTACTTCTCCGCGGGACCTTTATATACATCTATAACGTGATATAACCTAACCTAACCCAACCTAACATCTCGGCGGTAATATTTGAAAACATTCCTGGCGAGTTGACCTCTACGTCTCCGTGGGACCTTTATATACATCAATAACGTAATATAACGTAACCTAACCCAACCTATCATCCCGGCGGTAATATTTGATCACATTCCTGGTTTGTGGCCTCTACTTCTCCGCGGGACCTTTATATACATCTATAACGTGATATAACCTAACCTAACCCAACCTAACATCTCGGCGGTAATATTTGAAAACATTCCTGGCGAGTTGGCATCTACGTCTCCGTGGGACCTTCATATACATCAATAACGTAATATAGCCTAACCTAACCCAACCTAACATTCCGGCGGTAATATTTGACAACATTCCTGGAGAGTTGGATTCTCCGTCTCCGTGGGACATTTATATACATCAATAACGTAATATAACCTAACCTAACCCAACCTAACGTCTCGGCGGTAATATTTGACAACATACCTGGAGAGTTGGCCTCTACGTCTCCGTTTGACCTTCATAAACATCAATAACGTAATATTACGTAACCTAACCCAGCCTATCATCTCGGCGGTAATATTTGAAAACATTCATGGCGAGTTGGCTTCTCCGTCTCCGTGGGACATTTATATACATCAATAACGTAATATAACCTAACCTAACCCAACCTAACATCTAGGCGGTAATATTTGACAGCATACCTGGCGAGCTGGCCTCTGCGTCTCCGTGGAACCTTCATAAACATCAATAACGTAATATAACGTAACCTAACCCAACCTGTCATCTCGGCGGTAATATTTGATCACATTCCTGGCTTGTTGGCCTCTACGTCTCCGCGGGACCTTTATATAAATCTATAACGTGATATAACCTAACCTAACCCAACCTAACATCTCGGCGGTAATATTTGAAAACATTCCTGGCGAGTTGGCCTCTACGTCTCCGTGGGACCTTTATATACATCAATAACGTAATATAACCTAACCTAACCCATCCTAACGTCTCGGCGGTAATATTTGACAACATTCCTGGCGAGTTGGCCTCTATGTCTCCGTGGGACCTTTATATACATCTGTAACGTAATATAACCTAACCTAACCCAACCTAACATCTCGGCGGTAATATTTGAAAACATACCTGGCGATTTGGCCTCTACGTCTCCGTGGGACCTTTATATACATCTATAACGTAATATAACCTAACCTAACACAACCTAACATCTCGGCGGTAATATTTGAAAACATTCCTGGCGAGTTGGCCTCGACGTCTCCGTGGGACCTTTATATACATCAATAACGTAATATAATCTAACCTAACCCAACCTAACATCTCGGCGGTAATATTTGAAAACATACCTGGCGAGTTGGCCTCTACGTCTCCGTGGGACGTTTATATACATCAATAAAGTAATATAACCTAACCTAACCCAGCCTATCATCTCGGCGGTAATATTTGACAACATGCCTGGCGAGTTGGCCTCTATGTCTCCGTGGGACCTTCATATACATCAATAACGAAATATAACCTAACCTAACCCAACCTAACATCTCGGCGGTAATATTTGAAAACATTCTTGGCGAGTTGACCTCTGCGTCTCCGTGGAACCTTCATATACATCAATAACGAAATATAACCTAACCTAACCCAACCTAACATCTCGGCGGTAATATTTGAAAACATACCTGGCGAGTTGGCCTCTACGTCTCCGTGGGACCTTTATATACATCAATAACGTAATATAACCTAACCTAACCCAACCTAACGTCTCGACGGTAATATTTGAAAACATTCATGGCGATTTGGCGTCTACGTCTCCGTGGGACCTTCATATACATCAATAACGTAATATAGCCTAACCTAACCCAACCTAACATCTCGGCGGTAATATTTGAAAACATTCATGGCGAGTTGGCATCTACGTCTCCGTGGGACCTTCATATACATCAATAACGTAATATAGCCTAACCTAACCCAACCTAACATTTCGGCGGTAATATTTAACAACATTCCTGGCGAGTTGGCTTCTCCGTCTCCGTGGGACATTTATATACATCAATAACTTAATATAACGTAACCTAACCCAACCTATCATCCCGGCGGTAATATTTGATCACATTCCTGGTTTGTGGCCTCTACGTCTCCGCGGGACCTTTATATACATCTATAACGTGATATAACCTAACCTAACCCAACCTAACATCTCGGCGGTAATATTTGAAAACATTCCTGGCGAGTTGGCATCTACGTCTCCGTGGGACCTTCATATACATCAATAACGTAATATAGCCTAACCTAACCCAACCTAACATTCCGGCGGTAATATTTGACAACATTCCTGGCGAGTTGGATTCTCCGTCTCCGTGGGACATTTATATACATCAATAACGTAATATAACGTAACCTAACCCAACCTATCATCTCGGCGGTAATATTTGATCACATTCCTGGCTTGTTGGCCTCTACGTCTCCGCGGGACCTTTATATACATCTATAACGTGATATAACCTAACCTAACCCAACCTAACATCTCGGCGGTAATATTTGAAAACATTCCTGGCGAGGTGGCCTCTACGTCACCGTGGGACCTTTATAGACATCCATAACGTAATATAACCTAACCTAACCCAACCTAACGTCTCGGCGGAAATATTTGAAAACATTCATGGCGATTTGGCATCTACGTCTCCGTGGGACCTTCATATACATCAATAACGTAATATAGCCTAACCTAACCCAACCTATCATCTCGGCCGTAATACTTGATCACATTCCTGGCTTGTTGGCCTCTACGTCTCCGCGGGACCTATATATACATCTATAACGTGATATATCCTAACCTAACCCAACCTAACATCTCGGCGGTAATATTTGAAAACATTCCTGGCGAGTTGGCCTCTATGTCCCCGTGGGACCTTTATATACATCTATAACGTAATATAACCTAACCTAACCCAACCTAACATCTCGGCGGTAATATTTGAAAACATTCCTGGCGAGTTGACCTCTACGTCTCCGTGGGACCTTTATATACATCAATAACGTAATATAACCTAACCTAACCCATCCTAACGTCTCGGCGGTAATATTTGACAACATTCCTGGCGAGTTGGCCTCTATGTCTCCGTGGGACCTTTATATACATCTATAACGTAATATAACCTAACCTAACCCAACCTAACATCTCGGCGGTAATATTTGAAAACATACCTGGCGATTTGGCCTCTACGTCTCCGTGGGACCTTTATATACATCTATAACGTAATATAACCTAACCTAACACAACCTAACATCTCGGCGGTAATATTTGAAAACATTCCTGGCGAGTTGGCTTCGACGTCTCCGTGGGACCTTTATATACATCAATAACGTAATATAACCTAACCTAACCCAACCTAACATCTCGGCGGTAATATTTGAAAACATACCTGGCGAGTTGGCCTCTACGTCTCCGTGGGACCTTTATATACATCAATAAAGTAATATAACCTAACCTAACCCAGCCTATCATCTCGGCGGTAATATTTGACAACATGCCTGGCGAGTTGGCCTCTATGTCTCCGTGGGACCTTCATATACATCAATAACGAAATATAACCTAACCTAACCCAACCTAACATCTCGGCGGTAATATTTGAAAACATTCTTGGCGAGTTGACCTCTGCGTCTCCGTGGAACCTTCATATACATCAATAACGAAATATAACCTAACCTAACCCAACCTAACATCTCGGCGGTAATATTTGAAAACATACCTGGCGAGTTGGCCTCTACGTCTCCGTGGGACCTTTATATACATCAATAACGTACTATAACCTAACCTAACCCAACCTAACGTCTCGGCGGTAATATTTGAAAACATTCATGGCGATTTGGCGTCTACGTCTCCGTGGGACCTTCATATACATCAATAACGTAATATAGCCTAACCTAACCCAACCTAACATTTCGTCGGTAATATTTGAAAACATTCCTGGCGAGTTGGCATCTACGTTTCCGTGGGACCTTCATATACATCAATAACGTAATATAGCCTAACCTAACCCAACCTAACATTCCGGCGGTAATATTTGACAACATTCCTGGCGAGTTGGATTCTCCGTCTCCGTGGGACATTTATATACATCAATAACGTAATATAACCTAACCTAACCCAACCTAACGTCTCGGCGGTAATATTTGACAACATACCTGGAGAGTTGGCCTCTACGTCTCCGCGGGACCTTTATATACATCTATAACGTGATATAACCTAACCTAACCCAACCTAACATCTCGGCGGTAATATTTGAAAACATTCCTGGCGAGTTGGCATCTACGTCTCCGTGGGACCTTCATATACATCAATAACGTAATATAGCCTAACCTAACCCAACCTAACATTTCGGCGGTAATATTTAACAACATTCCTGGCGAGTTGGCTTCTCCGTCTCCGTGGGACATTTATATACATCAATAACTTAATATAACGTAACCTAACCCAACCTATCATCCCGGCGGTAATATTTGATCACATTCCTGGTTTGTGGCCTCTACGTCTCCGCGGGACCTTTATATACATCTATAACGTGATATAACCTAACCTAACCCAACCTAACATCTCGGCGGTAATATTTGAAAACATTCCTGGCGAGTTGGCATCTACGTCTCCGTGGGACCTTCATATACATCAATAACGTAATATAGCCTAACCTAACCCAACCTAACATTCCGGCGGTAATATTTGACAACATTCCTGGCGAGTTGGATTCTCCGTCTCCGTGGGACATTTATATACATCAATAACGTAATATAACGTAACCTAACCCAACCTATCATCTCGGCGGTAATATTTGATCACATTCCTGGCTTGTTGGCCTCTACGTCTCCGCGGGACCTTTATATACATCTATAACGTGATATAACCTAACCTAACCCAACCTAACATCTCGGCGGTAATATTTGAAAACATTCCTGGCGAGGTGGCCTCTACGTCACCGTGGGACCTTTATAGACATCCATAACGTAATATAACCTAACCTAACCCAACCTAACGTCTCGGCGGAAATATTTGAAAACATTCATGGCGATTTGGCATCTACGTCTCCGTGGGACCTTCATATACATCAATAACGTAATATAGCCTAACCTAACCCAACCTATCATCTCGGCCGTAATACTTGATCACATTCCTGGCTTGTTGGCCTCTACGTCTCCGCGGGACCTATATATACATCTATAACGTGATATATCCTAACCTAACCCAACCTAACATCTCGGCGGTAATATTTGAAAACATTCCTGGCGAGTTGGCCTCTATGTCCCCGTGGGACCTTTATATACATCTATAACGTAATATAACCTAACCTAACCCAACCTAACATCTCGGCGGTAATATTTGAAAACATTCCTGGCGAGTTGACCTCTACGTCTCCGTGGGACCTTTATATACATCAATAACGTAATATAACCTAACCTAACCCATCCTAACGTCTCGGCGGTAATATTTGACAACATTCCTGGCGAGTTGGCCTCTATGTCTCCGTGGGACCTTTATATACATCTATAACGTAATATAACCTAACCTAACCCAACCTAACATCTCGGCGGTAATATTTGAAAACATACCTGGCGATTTGGCCTCTACGTCTCCGTGGGACCTTTATATACATCTATAACGTAATATAACCTAACCTAACACAACCTAACATCTCGGCGGTAATATTTGAAAACATTCCTGGCGAGTTGGCTTCGACGTCTCCGTGGGACCTTTATATACATCAATAACGTAATATAACCTAACCTAACCCAACCTAACATCTCGGCGGTAATATTTGAAAACATACCTGGCGAGTTGGCCTCTACGTCTCCGTGGGACCTTTATATACATCAATAAAGTAATATAACCTAACCTAACCCAGCCTATCATCTCGGCGGTAATATTTGACAACATGCCTGGCGAGTTGGCCTCTATGTCTCCGTGGGACCTTCATATACATCAATAACGAAATATAACCTAACCTAACCCAACCTAACATCTCGGCGGTAATATTTGAAAACATTCTTGGCGAGTTGACCTCTGCGTCTCCGTGGAACCTTCATATACATCAATAACGAAATATAACCTAACCTAACCCAACCTAACATCTCGGCGGTAATATTTGAAAACATACCTGGCGAGTTGGCCTCTACGTCTCCGTGGGACCTTTATATACATCAATAACGTACTATAACCTAACCTAACCCAACCTAACGTCTCGGCGGTAATATTTGAAAACATTCATGGCGATTTGGCGTCTACGTCTCCGTGGGACCTTCATATACATCAATAACGTAATATAGCCTAACCTAACCCAACCTAACATTTCGTCGGTAATATTTGAAAACATTCCTGGCGAGTTGGCATCTACGTTTCCGTGGGACCTTCATATACATCAATAACGTAATATAGCCTAACCTAACCCAACCTAACATTCCGGCGGTAATATTTGACAACATTCCTGGCGAGTTGGATTCTCCGTCTCCGTGGGACATTTATATACATCAATAACGTAATATAACCTAACCTAACCCAACCTAACGTCTCGGCGGTAATATTTGACAACATACCTGGAGAGTTGGCCTCTACGTCTCCGCGGGACCTTTATATACATCTATAACGTGATATAACCTAACCTAACCCAACCTAACATCTCGGCGGTAATATTTGAAAACATTCCTGGCGAGTTGGCATCTACGTCTCCGTGGGACCTTCATATACATCAATAACGTAATATAGCCTAACCTAACCCAACCTAACATTCCGGCGGTAATATTTGACAACATTCCTGGCGAGTTGGATTCTCCGTCTCCGTGGGACATTTATATACATCAATAACGTAATATAACGTAACCTAACCCAACCTATCATCTCGGCGGTAATATTTGATCACATTCCTGGCTTGTTGGCCTCTACGTCTCCGCGGGACCTTTATATACATCTATAACGTGATATAACCTAACCTAACCCAACCTAACATCTCGGCGGTAATATTTGAAAACATTCCTGGCGAGGTGGCCTCTACGTCACCGTGGGACCTTTATAGACATCCATAACGTAATATAACCTAACCTAACCCAACCTAACGTCTCGGCGGAAATATTTGAAAACATTCATGGCGATTTGGCATCTACGTCTCCGTGGGACCTTCATATACATCAATAACGTAATATAGCCTAACCTAACCCAACCTATCATCTCGGCCGTAATACTTGATCACATTCCTGGCTTGTTGGCCTCTACGTCTCCGCGGGACCTATATATACATCTATAACGTGATATAACCTAACCTAACCCAACCTAACATCTCGGCGGTAATATTTGAAAACATTCCTGGCGAGTTGGCCTCTATGTCCCCGTGGGACCTTTATATACATCTATAACGTAATATAACCTAACCTAACCCAACCTAACATCTCGGCGGTAATATTTGAAAACATTCCTGGCGAGTTGACCTCTACGTCTCCGTGGGACCTTTATATACATCTATAACGTAATATAACCTAATCTAACACAACCTAACATCTCGGCGGTAATATTTGAAAACATTCCTGGCGAGTTGGCTTCGACGTCTCCGTGGGACCTTTATATACATCAATAACGTAATATAACCTAACCTAACCCAACCTAACATCTCGGCGGTAATATTTGAAAACATACCTGGCGAGTTGGCCTCTACGTCTCCGTGGGACCTTTATATACATCAATAAAGTAATATAACCTAACCTAACCCAGCCTATCATCTCGGCGGTAATATTTGACAACATGCCTGGCGAGTTGGCCTCTATGTCTCCGTGGGACCTTCATATACATCAATAACGAAATATAACCTAACCTAACCCAACCTAACATCTCGGCGGTAATATTTGAAAACATTCCTGGCGAGTTGACCTCTGCGTCTCCGTGGAACCTTCATATACATCAATAACGAAATATAACCTAACCTAACCCAACCTAACATCTCGGCGGTAATATTTGAAAACATACCTGGCGAGTTGGCCTCTACGTCTCCGTGGGACCTTTATATACATCAATAACGTACTATAACCTAACCTAACCCAACCTAACGTCTCGGCGGTAATATTTGAAAACATTCATGGCGATTTGGCGTCTACGTCTCCGTGGGACCTTCATATACATCAATAACGTAATATAGCCTAACCTAACCCAACCTAACATTTCGGCGGTAATATTTGAAAACATTCCTGGCGAGTTGGCATCTACGTTTCCGTGGGACCTTCATATACATCAATAACGTAATATAGCCTAACCTAACCCAACCTAACATTCCGGCGGTAATATTTGACAACATTCCTGGCGAGTTGGATTCTCCGTCTCCGTGGGACATTTATATACATCAATAACGTAATATAACCTAACCTAACCCAACCTAACGTCTCGGCGGTAATATTTGACAACATACCTGGAGAGTTGGCCTCTACGTCTCCGCGGGACCTTTATATACATCTATAACGTGATATAACCTAACCTAACCCAACCTAACATCTCGGCGGTAATATTTGAAAACATTCCTGGCGAGTTGGCATCTACGTCTCCGTGGGACCTTCATATACATCAATAACGTAATATAGCCTAACCTAACCCAACCTAACATTCCGGCGGTAATATTTGACAACATTCCTGGCGAGTTGGATTCTCCGTCTCCGTGGGACATTTATATACATCAATAACGTAATATAACGTAACCTAACCCAACCTATCATCTCGGCGGTAATATTTGATCACATTCCTGGCTTGTTGGCCTCTACGTCTCCGCGGGACCTTTATATACATCTATAACGTGATATAACCTAACCTAACCCAACCTAACATCTCGGCGGTAATATTTGAAAACATTCCTGGCGAGGTGGCCTCTACGTCACCGTGGGACCTTTATAGACATCCATAACGTAATATAACCTAACCTAACCCAACCTAACGTCTCGGCGGAAATATTTGAAAACATTCATGGCGATTTGGCATCTACGTCTCCGTGGGACCTTCATATACATCAATAACGTAATATAGCCTAACCTAACCCAACCTATCATCTCGGCCGTAATACTTGATCACATTCCTGGCTTGTTGGCCTCTACGTCTCCGCGGGACCTATATATACATCTATAACGTGATATAACCTAACCTAACCCAACCTAACATCTCGGCGGTAATATTTGAAAACATTCCTGGCGAGTTGGCCTCTATGTCCCCGTGGGACCTTTATATACATCTATAACGTAATATAACCTAACCTAACCCAACCTAACATCTCGGCGGTAATATTTGAAAACATTCCTGGCGAGTTGACCTCTACGTCTCCGTGGGACCTTTATATACATCAATAACGTAATATAACCTAACCTAACCCATCCTAACGTCTCGGCGGCAATATTTGACAACATTCCTGGCGAGTTGGCCTCTATGTCTCCGTGGGACCTTTATATACATCTATAACGTAATATAACCTAACCTAACCCAACCTAACATCTCGGCGGTAATATTTGAAAACATACCTGGCGATTTGGCCTCTACGTCTCCGTGGGACCTTTATATACATCAATAACGAAATATAACCTAACCTAACCCAACCTAACATCTCGGCGGTAATATTTGAAAACATACCTGGCGAGTTGGCCTCTACGTCTCCGTGGGACCTTTATATACATCAATAACGTACTATAACCTAACCTAACCCAACCTAACGTCTCGGCGGTAATATTTGAAAACATTCATGGCGATTTGGCGTCTACGTCTCCGTGGGACCTTCATATACATCAATAACGTAATATAGCCTAACCTAACCCAACCTAACATTTCGGCGGTAATATTTGAAAACATACCTGGCGAGTTGGCCTCTACGTCTCCGTGGGACCTTTATATACATCAATAACGTACTATAACCTAACCTAACCCAACCTAACGTCTCGGCGGTAATATTTGAAAACATTCATGGCGATTTGGCGTCTACGTCTCCGTGGGACCTTCATATACATCAATAACGTAATATAGCCTAACCTAACCCAACCTAACATTTCGGCGGTAATATTTGAAAACATTCCTGGCGAGTTGGCATCTACGTTTCCGTGGGACCTTCATATACATCAATAACGTAATATAGCCTAACCTAACCCAACCTAACATTCCGGCGGTAATATTTGACAACATTCCTGGCGAGTTGGATTCTCCGTCTCCGTGGGACATTTATATACATCAATAACGTAATATAACCTAACCTAACCCAACCTAACGTCTCGGCGGTAATATTTGACAACATACCTGGAGAGTTGGCCTCTACGTCTCCGTTTGACCTTCATAAACATCAATAACGTAATATTACGTAACCTAACCCAGCCTATCATCTCGGCGGTAATATTTGAAAACATTCATGGCGAGTTGGCTTCTCCGTCTCCGTGCGACATTTATATACACCAATAACGCAATATAACCTAACCTAACCCAACCTAACATCTAGGCGGTAATATTTGACAACATACCTGGCGAGCTGGCCTCTGCGTCTCCGTGGAACCTTCATAAACATCAATAACGTAATATAACGTAACCTAACCCAACCTATCATCTCGGCGGTAATATTTGATCACATTCCTGGCTTGTTGGCATCTACGTCTCCGCGGGACCTTTATATACATCTATAACGTGATATAACCTAACCTAACCCAACCTAACATCTCGGCGGTAATATTTGAAAACATTCCTGGCGAGGTGGCCTCTACGTCACCGTGGGACCTTTATAGACATCCATAACGTAATATAGCCTAACCTAACCCAACCTAACATTTCGGCGGTAATATTTGACATCATTCCTGTCGAGTTGGCCTCTACGTCTCCGTTTGACCTTCATAAACATCAATAACGTAATATAACGTAACCTAACCCAACCTATCATCTCGGCGGTAATATTTGATCACATTCCTGGCTTGTTGGCCTCTACGTCTCCGTGGGACCTTTATAGACATCCATAACGTAATATAACCTAACCTAACCCAACCTAACGTCTCGGCGGAAATATTTGAAAACATACCTGGCGAGTTGGCCTCTACGTCTCCGTGGGACCTTTATATACATCAGTAACGTAATATAACCTAACCTAACCCAACCTAACGTCTCGGCGGTAATATTTGAAAACATTCATGGCGATTTGGCATCTACGTCTCCGTCGGACCTTCATATACATCAATAACGTAATATAGCCTAACCTAACCCAACCTAACATCTCGGCGGTAATATTTGAAAACATTCATGGCGAGTTGGCTTCTCCGTCTCCGTGGGACATTTGTATACATCAATAACGTAATATAACCTAACCTAACCCAACCTAACATCTAGGCGGTAATATTTGACAACATACCTGGCGAGCTGGCCTCTGCGTCTCCGTGGAACCTTCATATACATCAATAACGAAATATAACCTAACCTAACCCAACCTAACATCTCGGCGGTAATATTTGAAAACATTCCTGGCGATTTGGCTTCTCCGTCTCCGTGGGATCTTTTTATACATAAATAACGTAATATAACCTAACCTAACCCAACCTAACATCTCGGTGGTAATATTTGAAAACATACCTGGCGAGTTGGCCTCTACGTCTCCGTGGGACCATTATATACATCAATAACGTAATATAACCTAACCTAACCCAACCTAACGTCTCGGCGGTAATATTTGAAAACATTCATGGCGATTTGGCATCTACGTCTCCGTGGGACCTTCATATACATCAATAACGTAATATAGCCTAACCTAACCCAACCTAACATCTCGGCGGTAATATTTGAAAACATTCCTGGCGAGTTGGCTTCTCCGTCTCCGTGGGACATTTATATACATCAATAACGTAATATAACCTAACCTAACCCAACCTAACGTCTCGGCGGTAATATTTGACAACATACCTGGAGAGTTGGCCTCTACGTCTCCGTTTGACCTTCATAAACATCAATAACGTAATATTACGTAACCTAACCCAGCCTATCATCTCGGCGGTAATATTTGAAAACATTCCTGGCGAGTTGGCATCTACGTCTCCGTGGGACCTTCATATACATCAATAACGTAATATAGCCTAACCTAACCCAACCTAACATTTCGGCGGTAATATTTGACATCATTCCTGTCGAGTTGGCCTCTACGTCACCGTGGGACCTTTATAGACATTCATAACGTAATATAACCTAACCTAACCCAACCTAACGTCTCGGCGGTAATATTTGAAAACATTCATGGCGATTTGGCATCTACGTCTCCGTGGGACCTTCATATACATCAATAACGTAATATAACCTAACCTAACCCAACCTAACATCTCGGCGGTAATATTTGAAAACATACCTGGCGATTTGGCCTCTACGTCTCCGTGGGACCTTTATATACATCTATAACGTAATATAACCTAACCTAACACAACCTAACATCTCGGCGGTAATATTTGAAAACATTCCTGGCGAGTTGGCCTCGACGTCTCCGTGGGACCTTTATATACATCAATAACGTAATATAACCTAACCTAACCCAACCTAACATCTCGGCGGTAATATTTGAAAACATACCTGGCGAGTTGGCCTCTACGTCTCCGTGGGACGTTTATATACATCAATAAAGTAATATAACCTAACCTAACCCAGCCTATCATCTCGGCGGTAATATTTGACAACATGCCTGGCGAGTTGGCCTCTATGTCTCCGTGGGACCTTCATATACATCAATAACGAAATATAACCTAACCTAACCCAACCTAACATCTCGGCGGTAATATTTGAAAACATTCTTGGCGAGTTGACCTCTGCGTCTCCGTGGAACCTTCATATACATCAATAACGTAATATAACCTAACCTAACCCAACCTAACATCTCGGCGGTAATATTTGAAAACATACCTGGCGAGTTGGCCTCTACGTCTCCGTGGGACCTTTATATACATCAATAACGTAATATAACCTAACCTAACCCAACCTAACGTCTCGACGGTAATATTTGAAAACATTCATGGCGATTTGGCGTCTACGTCTCCGTGGGACCTTCATATACATCAATAACGTAATATAGCCTAACCTAACCCAACCTAACATCTCGGCGGTAATATTTGAAAACATTCATGGCGAGTTGGCATCTACGTCTCCGTGGGACCTTCATATACATCAATAACGTAATATAGCCTAACCTAACCCAACCTAACATTTCGGCGGTAATATTTAACAACATTCCTGGCGAGTTGGCTTCTCCGTCTCCGTGGGACATTTATATACATCAATAACGTAATATAACGTAACCTAACCCAACCTATCCTCCCGGCGGTAATATTTGATCACATTCCTGGTTTGTGGCCTCTACGTCTCCGCGGGACCTTTATATACATCTATAACGTGATATAACCTAACCTAACCCAACCTAACATCTCGGCGGTAATATTTGAAAACATTCCTGGCGAGTTGGCCTCTATGTCCCCGTGGGACCTTTATATACATCTATAACGTAATATAACCTAACCTAACCCAACCTAACATCTCGGCGGTAATATTTGAAAACATTCCTGGCGAGTTGACCTCTACGTCTCCGTGGGACCTTTATATACATCAATAACGTAATATAACCTAACCTAACCCATCCTAACGTCTCGGCGGCAATATTTGACAACATTCCTGGCGAGTTGGCCTCTATGTCTCCGTGGGACCTTTATATACATCTATAACGTAATATAACCTAACCTAACCCAACCTAACATCTCGGCGGTAATATTTGAAAACATACCTGGCGATTTGGCCTCTACGTCTCCGTGGGACCTTTATATACATCTATAACGTAATATAACCTAACCTAACACAACCTAACATCTCGGCGGTAATATTTGAAAACATTCCTGGCGAGTTGGCTTCGACGTCTCCGTGGGACCTTTATATACATCAATAACGTAATATAACCTAACCTAACCCAACCTAACATCTCGGCGGTAATATTTGAAAACATACCTGGCGAGTTGGCCTCTACGTCTCCGTGGGACCT
The DNA here is from genome assembly GCA_963969225.1 of Xylocopa violacea. Taxonomy (NCBI): domain Eukaryota; kingdom Metazoa; phylum Arthropoda; class Insecta; order Hymenoptera; family Apidae; genus Xylocopa; species Xylocopa violacea. Next base: position 1,040,839 of record CAXAJV010000147.1, on the reverse strand, counting down.
TTATATACATCAATAAAGTAATATAACCTAACCTAACCCAGCCTATCATCTCGGCGGTAATATTTGACAACATGCCTGGCGAGTTGGCCTCTATGTCTCCGTGGGACCTTCATATACATCAATAACGAAATATAACCTAACCTAACCCAACCTAACATCTCGGCGGTAATATTTGAAAACATTCTTGGCGAGTTGACCTCTGCGTCTCCGTGGAACCTTCATATACATCAATAACGAAATATAACCTAACCTAACCCAACCTAACATCTCGGCGGTAATATTTGAAAACATACCTGGCGAGTTGGCCTCTACGTCTCCGTGGGACCTTTATATACATCAATAACGTACTATAACCTAACCTAACCCAACCTAGCGTCTCGGCGGTAATATTTGAAAACATTCATGGCGATTTGGCGTCTACGTCTCCGTGGGACCTTCATATACATCAATAACGTAATATAGCCTAACCTAACCCAACCTAACATTTCGGCGGTAATATTTGAAAACATTCCTGGCGAGTTGGCATCTACGTTTCCGTGGGACCTTCATATACATCAATAACGTAATATAGCCTAACCTAACCCAACCTAACATTCCGGCGGTAATATTTGACAACATTCCTGGCGAGTTGGATTCTCCGTCTCCGTGGGACATTTATATACATCAATAACGTAATATAACCTAACCTAACCCAACCTAACGTCTCGGCGGTAATATTTGACAACATACCTGGAGAGTTGGCCTCTACGTCTCCGTTTGACCTTCATAAACATCAATAACGTAATATTACGTAACCTAACCCAACCTATCATCTCGGCGGTAATATTTGATCACATTCCTGGCTTGTTGGCATCTACGTCTCCGCGGGACCTTTATATACATCTATAACGTGATATAACCTAACCTAACCCAACCTAACATCTCGGCGGTAATATTTGAAAACATTCCTGTCGAGTTGGCCTCTACGTCTCCGTTTGACCTTCATAAACATCAATAACGTAATATAACGTAACCTAACCCAACCTATCATCTCGGCGGTAATATTTGATCACATTCCTGGCTTGTTGGCCTCTACGTCTCCGTGGGACCTTTATAGACATCCATAACGTAATATAACCTAACCTAACCCAACCTAACGTCTCGGCGGAAATATTTGAAAACATACCTGGCGAGTTGGCCTCTACGTCTCCGTGGGACCTTTATATACATCAGTAACGTAATATAACCTAACCTAACCCAACCTAACGTCTCGGCGGTAATATTTGAAAACATTCATGGCGATTTGGCATCTACGTCTCCGTCGGACCTTCATATACATCAATAACGTAATATAGCCTAACCTAACCCAACCTAACATCTCGGCGGTAATATTTGAAAACATTCATGGCGAGTTGGCTTCTCCGTCTCCGTGGGACATTTGTATACATCAATAACGTAATATAACCTAACCTAACCCAACCTAACATCTAGGCGGTAATATTTGACAACATACCTGGCGAGCTGGCCTCTGCGTCTCCGTGGAACCTTCATATACATCAATAACGAAATATAACCTAACCTAACCCAACCTAACATCTCGGCGGTAATATTTGAAAACATTCCTGGCGATTTGGCTTCTCCGTCTCCGTGGGATCTTTTTATACATAAATAACGTAATATAACCTAACCTAACCCAACCTAACATCTCGGTGGTAATATTTGAAAACATACCTGGCGAGTTGGCCTCTACGTCTCCGTGGGACCATTATATACATCAATAACGTAATATAACCTAACCTAACCCAACCTAACGTCTCGGCGGTAATATTTGAAAACATTCATGGCGATTTGGCATCTACGTCTCCGTGGGACCTTCATATACATCAATAACGTAATATAGCCTAACCTAACCCAACCTAACATCTCGGCGGTAATATTTGAAAACATTCCTGGCGAGTTGGCTTCTCCGTCTCCGTGGGACATTTATATACATCAATAACGTAATATAACCTAACCTAACCCAACCTAACGTCTCGGCGGTAATATTTGACAACATACCTGGAGAGTTGGCCTCTACGTCTCCGTTTGACCTTCATAAACATCAATAACGTAATATTACGTAACCTAACCCAGCCTATCATCTCGGCGGTAATATTTGAAAACATTCCTGGCGAGTTGGCATCTACGTCTCCGTGGGACCTTCATATACATCAATAACGTAATATAGCCTAACCTAACCCAACCTAACATTTCGGCGGTAATATTTGACATCATTCCTGTCGAGTTGGCCTCTACGTCACCGTGGGACCTTTATAGACATTCATAACGTAATATAACCTAACCTAACCCAACCTAACGTCTCGGCGGTAATATTTGAAAACATTCATGGCGATTTGGCATCTACGTCTCCGTGGGACCTTCATATACATCAATAACGTAATATAACCTAACCTAACCCAACCTAACATCTCGGCGGTAATATTTGAAAACATACCTGGCGATTTGGCCTCTACGTCTCCGTGGGACCTTTATATACATCTATAACGTAATATAACCTAACCTAACACAACCTAACATCTCGGCGGTAATATTTGAAAACATTCCTGGCGAGTTGGCCTCGACGTCTCCGTGGGACCTTTATATACATCAATAACGTAATATAACCTAACCTAACCCAACCTAACATCTCGGCGGTAATATTTGAAAACATACCTGGCGAGTTGGCCTCTACGTCTCCGTGGGACCTTTATATACATCAATAACGTAATATAACCTAACCTAACCCAACCTAACGTCTCGACGGTAATATTTGAAAACATTCATGGCGATTTGGCGTCTACGTCTCCGTGGGACCTTCATATACATCAATAACGTAATATAGCCTAACCTAACCCAACCTAACATCTCGGCGGTAATATTTGAAAACATTCATGGCGAGTTGGCATCTACGTCTCCGTGGGACCTTCATATACATCAATAACGTAATATAGCCTAACCTAACCCAACCTAACATTTCGGCGGTAATATTTAACAACATTCCTGGCGAGTTGGCTTCTCCGTCTCCGTGGGACATTTATATACATCAATAACGTAATATAACGTAACCTAACCCAACCTATCATCCCGGCGGTAATATTTGATCACATTCCTGGTTTGTGGCCTCTACGTCTCCGCGGGACCTTTATATACATCTATAACGTGATATAACCTAACCTAACCCAACCTAACATCTCGGCGGTAATATTTGAAAACATTCCTGGCGAGTTGGCATCTACGTCTCCGTGGGACCTTCATATACATCAATAACGTAATATAGCCTAACCTAACCCAACCTAACATTCCGGCGGTAATATTTGACAACATTCCTGGCGAGTTGGATTCTCCGTCTCCGTGGGACATTTATATACATCAATAACGTAATATAACGTAACCTAACCCAACCTATCATCTCGGCGGTAATATTTGATCACATTCCTGGCTTGTTGGCCTCTACGTCTCCGCGGGACCTTTATATACATCTATAACGTGATATAACCTAACCTAACCCAACCTAACATCTCGGCGGTAATATTTGAAAACATTCCTGGCGAGGTGGCCTCTACGTCACCGTGGGACCTTTATAGACATCCATAACGTAATATAACCTAACCTAACCCAACCTAACGTCTCGGCGGAAATATTTGAAAACATTCATGGCGATTTGGCATCTACGTCTCCGTGCGACCTTCATATACATCAATAACGTAATATAGCCTAACCTAACCCAACCTATCATCTCGGCCGCAATACTTGATCACATTCCTGGCTTGTTGGCCTCTACGTCTCCGCGGGACCTATATATACATCTATAACGTGATATAACCTAACCTAACCCAACCTAACATCTCGGCGGTAATATTTGAAAACATTCCTGGCGAGTTGGCCTCTATGTCCCCGTGGGACCTTTATATACATCTATAACGTAATATAACCTAACCTAACCCAACCTAACATCTCGGCGGTAATATTTGAAAACATTCCTGGCGAGTTGACCTCTACGTCTCCGTGGGACCTTTATATACATCAATAACGTAATATAACCTAACCTAACCCATCCTAACGTCTCGGCGGTAATATTTGACAACATTCCTGGCGAGTTGGCCTCTATGTCTCCGTGGGACCTTTATATACATCTATAACGTAATATAACCTAACCTAACCCAACCTAACATCTCGGCGGTAATATTTGAAAACATACCTGGCGATTTGGCCTCTACGTCTCCGTGGGACCTTTATATACATCTATAACGTAATATAACCTAACCTAACACAACCTAACATCTCGGCGGTAATATTTGAAAACATTCCTGGCGAGTTGGCTTCGACGTCTCCGTGGGACCTTTATATACATCAATAACGTAATATAACCTAACCTAACCCAACCTAACATCTCGGCGGTAATATTTGAAAACATACCTGGCGAGTTGGCCTCTACGTCTCCGTGGGACCTTTATATACATCAATAAAGTAATATAACCTAACCTAACCCAGCCTATCATCTCGGCGGTAATATTTGACAACATGCCTGGCGAGTTGGCCTCTATGTCTCCGTGGGACCTTCATATACATCAATAACGAAATATAACCTAACCTAACCCAACCTAACATCTCGGCGGTAATATTTGAAAACATTCTTGGCGAGTTGACCTCTGCGTCTCCGTGGAACCTTCATATACATCAATAACGAAATATAACCTAACCTAACCCAACCTAACATCTCGGCGGTAATATTTGAAAACATACCTGGCGAGTTGGCCTCTACGTCTCCGTGGGACCTTTATATACATCAATAACGTAATATAACCTAACCTAACCCAACCTAACGTCTCGACGGTAATATTTGAAAACATTCATGGCGATTTGGCGTCTACGTCTCCGTGGGACCTTCATATACATCAATAACGTAATATAGCCTAACCTAACCCAACCTAACATCTCGGCGGTAATATTTGAAAACATTCATGGCGAGTTGGCATCTACGTCTCCGTGGGACCTTCATATACATCAATAACGTAATATAGCCTAACCTAACCCAACCTAACATTTCGGCGGTAATATTTAACAACATTCCTGGCGAGTTGGCTTCTCCGTCTCCGTGGGACATTTATATACATCAATAACGTAATATAACGTAACCTAACCCAACCTATCATCCCGGCGGTAATATTTGATCACATTCCTGGTTTGTGGCCTCTACGTCACCGTGGGACCTTTATAGACATCCATAACGTAATATAACCTAACCTAACCCAACCTAACGTCTCGGCGGAAATATTTGAAAACATTCATGGCGATTTGGCATCTACGTCTCCGTGGGACCTTCATATACATCAATAACGTAATATAGCCTAACCTAACCCAACCTATCATCTCGGCCGTAATACTTGATCACATTCCTGGCTTGTTGGCCTCTACGTCTCCGCGGGACCTATATATACATCTATAACGTGATATAACCTAACCTAACCCAACCTAACATCTCGGCGGTAATATTTGAAAACATTCCTGGCGAGTTGGCCTCTATGTCCCCGTGGGACCTTTATATACATCTATAACGTAATATAACCTAACCTAACCCAACCTAACATCTCGGCGGTAATATTTGAAAACATTCCTGGCGAGTTGACCTCTACGTCTCCGTGGGACCTTTATATACATCAATAACGTAATATAACCTAACCTAACCCATCCTAACGTCTCGGCGGTAATATTTGACAACATTCCTGGCGAGTTGGCCTCTATGTCTCCGTGGGACCTTTATATACATCTATAACGTAATATAACCTAACCTAACCCAACCTAACATCTCGGCGGTAATATTTGAAAACATACCTGGCGATTTGGCCTCTACGTCTCCGTGGGACCTTTATATACATCTATAACGTAATATAACCTAACCTAACACAACCTAACATCTCGGCGGTAATATTTGAAAACATTCCTGGCGAGTTGGCTTCGACGTCTCCGTGGGACCTTTATATACATCAATAACGTAATATAACCTAACCTAACCCAACCTAACATCTCGGCGGTAATATTTGAAAACATACCTGGCGAGTTGGCCCCTACGTCTCCGTGGGACCTTTATATACATCAATAAAGTAATATAACCTAACCTAACCCAGCCTATCATCTCGGCGGTAATATTTGACAACATGCCTGGCGAGTTGGCCTCTATGTCTCCGTGGGACCTTCATATACATCAATAACGAAATATAACCTAACCTAACCCAACCTAACATCTCGGCGGTAATATTTGAAAACATTCTTGGCGAGTTGACCTCTGCGTCTCCGTGGAACCTTCATATACATCAATAACAAAATATAACCTAACCTAACCCAACCTAACATCTCGGCGGTAATATTTGAAAACATACCTGGCGAGTTGGCCTCTACGTCTCCGTGGGACCTTTATATACATCAATAACGTAATATAACCTAACCTAACCCAACCTAACGTCTCGACGGTAATATTTGAAAACATTCATGGCGATTTGGCGTCTACGTCTCCGTGGGACCTTCATATACATCAATAACGTAATATAGCCTAACCTAACCCAACCTAACATCTCGGCGGTAATATTTGAAAACATTCATGGCGAGTTGGCATCTACGTCTCCGTGGGACCTTCATATACATCAATAACGTAATATAGCCTAACCTAACCCAACCTAACATTTCGGCGGTAATATTTAACAACATTCCTGGCGAGTTGGCTTCTCCGTCTCCGTGGGACATTTATATACATCAATAACGTAATATAACGTAACCTAACCCAACCTATCATCCCGGCGGTAATATTTGATCACATTCCTGGTTTGTGGCCTCTACGTCTCCGCGGGACCTTTATATACATCTATAACGTGATATAACCTAACCTAACCCAACCTAACATCTCGGCGGTAATATTTGAAAACATTCCTGGCGAGTTGGCATCTACGTCTCCGTGGGACCTTCATATACATCAATAACGTAATATAGCCTAACCTAACCCAACCTAACATTCCGGCGGTAATATTTGACAACATTCCTGGCGAGTTGGATTCTCCGTCTCCGTGGGACATTTATATACATCAATAACGTAATATAACGTAGCCTAACCCAACCTATCATCTCGGCGGTAATATTTGATCACATTCCTGGCTTGTTGGCCTCTACGTCTCCGCGGGACCTTTATATACATCTATAACGTGATATAACCTAACCTAACCCAACCTAACATCTCGGCGGTAATATTTGAAAACATTCCTGGCGAGGTGGCCTCTACGTCACCGTGGGACCTTTATAGACATCCATAACGTAATATAACCTAACCTAACCCAACCTAACGTCTCGGCGGAAATATTTGAAAACATTCATGGCGATTTGGCATCTACGTCTCCGTGGGACCTTCATATACATCAATAACGTAATATAGCCTAACCTAACCCAACCTATCATCTCGGCCGTAATACTTGATCACATTCCTGGCTTGTTGGCCTCTACGTCTCCGCGGGACCTATATATACATCTATAACGTGATATAACCTAACCTAACCCAACCTAACATCTCGGCGGTAATATTTGAAAACATTCCTGGCGAGTTGGCCTCTATGTCCCCGTGGGACCTTTATATACATCTATAACGTAATATAACCTAACCTAACCCAACCTAACATCTCGGCGGTAATATTTGAAAACATTCCTGGCGAGTTGACCTCTACGTCTCCGTGGGACCTTTATATACATCAATAACGTAATATAACCTAACCTAACCCATCCTAACGTCTCGGCGGTAATATTTGACAACATTCCTGGCGAGTTGGCCTCTATGTCTCCGTGGGACCTTTATATACATCTATAACGTAATATAACCTAACCTAACCCAACCTAACATCTCGGCGGTAATATTTGAAAACATACCTGGCGATTTGGCCTCTACGTCTCCGTGGGACCTTTATATACATCTATAACGTAATATAACCTAACCTAACACAACCTAACATCTCGGCGGTAATATTTGAAAACATTCCTGGCGAGTTGGCTTCGACGTCTCCGTGGGACCTTTATATACATCAATAACGTAATATAACCTAACCTAACCCAACCTAACATCTCGGCGGTAATATTTGAAAACATACCTGGCGAGTTGGCCTCTACGTCTCCGTGGGACCTTTATATACATCAATAAAGTAATATAACCTAACCTAACCCAGCCTATCATCTCGGCGGTAATATTTGACAACATGCCTGGCGAGTTGGCCTCTATGTCTCCGTGGGACCTTCATATACATCAATAACGAAATATAACCTAACCTAACCCAACCTAACATCTCGGCGGTAATATTTGAAAACATTCTTGGCGAGTTGACCTCTGCGTCTCCGTGGAACCTTCATATACATCAATAACGAAATATAACCTAACCTAACCCAACCTAACATCTCGGCGGTAATATTTGAAAACATACCTGGCGAGTTGGCCTCTACGTCTCCGTGGGACCTTTATATACATCAATAACGTACTATAACCTAACCTAACCCAACCTAACGTCTCGGCGGTAATATTTGAAAACATTCATGGCGATTTGGCGTCTACGTCTCCGTGGGACCTTCATATACATCAATAACGTAATATAGCCTAACCTAACCCAACCTAACATTTCGGCGGTAATATTTGAAAACATTCCTGGCGAGTTGGCATCTACGTTTCCGTGGGACCTTCATATACATCAATAACGTAATATAGCCTAACCTAACCCAACCTAACATTCCGGCGGTAATATTTGACAACATTCCTGGCGAGTTGGATTCTCCATCTCCGTGGGACATTTATATACATCAATAACGTAATATAACCTAACCTAACCCAACCTAACGTCTCGGCGGTAATATTTGACAACATACCTGGAGAGTTGGCCTCTACGTCTCCGCGGGACCTTTATATACATCTATAACGTGATATAACCTAACATAACCCAACCTAACATCTCGGCGGTAATATTTGAAAACATTCCTGGCGAGTTGGCATCTACGTCTCCGTGGGACCTTCATATACATCAATAACGTAATATAGCCTAACCTAACCCAACCTAACATTCCGGCGGTAATATTTGACAACATTCCTGGCGAGTTGGATTCTCCGTCTCCGTGGGACATTTATATACATCAATAACGTAATATAACGTAACCTAACCCAACCTATCATCTCGGCGGTAATATTTGATCACATTCCTGGCTTGTTGGCCTCTACGTCTCCGCGGGACCTTTATATACATCTATAACGTGATATAACCTAACCTAACCCAACCTAACATCTCGGCGGTAATATTTGAAAACATTCCTGGCGAGGTGGCCTCTACGTCACCGTGGGACCTTTATAGACATCCATAACGTAATATAACCTAACCTAACCCAACCTAACGTCTCGGCGGAAATATTTGAAAACATTCATGGCGATTTGGCATCTACGTCTCCGTGTGACCTTCATATACATCAATAACGTAATATAGCCTAACCTAACCCAACCTATCATCTCGGCCGTAATACTTGATCACATTCCTGGCTTGTTGGCCTCTACGTCTCCGCGGGACCTATATATACATCTATAACGTGATATAACCTAACCTAACCCAACCTAACATCTCGGCGGTAATATTTGAAAACATTCCTGGCGAGTTGGCCTCTATGTCCCCGTGGGACCTTTATATACATCTATAACGTAATATAACCTAACCTAACCCAACCTAACATCTCGGCGGTAATATTTGAAAACATTCCTGGCGAGTTGACCTCTACGTCTCCGTGGGACCTTTATATACATCAATAACGTAATATAACCTAACCTAACCCATCCTAACGTCTCGGCGGTAATATTTGACAACATTCCTGGCGAGTTGGCCTCTATGTCTCCGTGGGACCTTTATATACATCTATAACGTAATATAACCTAACCTAACCCAACCTAACATCTCGGCGGTAATATTTGAAAACATACCTGGCGATTTGGCCTCTACGTCTCCGTGGGACCTTTATATACATCTATAACGTAATATAACCTAACCTAACACAACCTAACATCTCGGCGGTAATATTTGAAAACATTCCTGGCGAGTTGGCTTCGACGTCTCCGTGGGACCTTTATATACATCAATAACGTAATATAACCTAACCTAACCCAACCTAACATCTCGGCGGTAATATTTGAAAACATACCTGGCGAGTTGGCCTCTACGTCTCCGTGGGACCTTTATATACATCAATAAAGTAATATAACCTAACCTAACCCAGCCTATCATCTCGGCGGTAATATTTGACAACATGCCTGGCGAGTTGGCCTCTATGTCTCCGTGGGACCTTCATATACATCAATAACGAAATATAACCTAACCTAACCCAACCTAACATCTCGGCGGTAATATTTGAAAACATTCTTGGCGAGTTGACCTCTGCGTCTCCGTGGAACCTTCATATACATCAATAACGAAATATAACCTAACCTAACCCAACCTAACATCTCGGCGGTAATATTTGAAAACATACCTGGCGAGTTGGCCTCTACGTCTCCGTGGGACCTTTATATACATCAATAACGTACTATAACCTAACCTAACCCAACCTAACGTCTCGGCGGTAATATTTGAAAACATTCATGGCGATTTGGCGTCTACGTCTCCGTGGGACCTTCATATACATCAATAACGTAATATAGCCTAACCTAACCCAACCTAACATTTCGGCGGTAATATTTGAAAACATTCCTGGCGAGTTGGCATCTACGTTTCCGTGGGACCTTCATATACATCAATAACGTAATATAGCCTAACCTAACCCAACCTAACATTCCGGCGGTAATATTTGACAACATTCCTGGCGAGTTGGATTCTCCATCTCCGTGGGACATTTATATACATCAATAACGTAATATAACCTAACCTAACCCAACCTAACGTCTCGGCGGTAATATTTGACAACATACCTGGAGAGTTGGCCTCTACGTCACCGTGGGACCTTTATAGACATCCATAACGTAATATAACCTAACCTAACCCAACCTAACGTCTCGGCGGAAATATTTGAAAACATTCATGGCGATTTGGCATCTACGTCTCCGTGGGACCTTCATATACATCAATAACGTAATATAGCCTAACCTAACCCAACCTATCATCTCGGCCGTAATACTTGATCACATTCCTGGCTTGTTGGCCTCTACGTCTCCGCGGGACCTATATATACATCTATAACGTGATATAACCTAACCTAACCCAACCTAACATCTCGGCGGTAATATTTGAAAACATTCCTGGCGAGTTGGCCTCTATGTCCCCGTGGGACCTTTATATACATCTATAACGTAATATAACCTAACCTAACCCAACCTAACATCTCGGCGGTAATATTTGAAAACATTCCTGGCGAGTTGACCTCTACGTCTCCGTGGGACCTTTATATACATCAATAACGTAATATAACCTAACCTAACCCATCCTAACGTCTCGGCGGTAATATTTGACAACATTCCTGGCGACTTGGCCTCTATGTCTCCGTGGGACCTTTATATACATCTATAACGTAATATAACCTAACCTAACCCAACCTAACATCTCGGCGGTAATATTTGAAAACATACCTGGCGATTTGGCCTCTACGTCTCCGTGGGACCTTTATATACATCTATAACGTAATATAACCTAACCTAACACAACCTAACATCTCGGCGGTAATATTTGAAAACATTCCTGGCGAGTTGGCTTCGACGTCTCCGTGCGACCTTTATATACATCAATAACGTAATATAACCTAACCTAACCCAACCTAACATCTCGGCGGTAATATTTGAAAACATACCTGGCGAGTTGGCCTCTACGTCTCCGTGGGACCTTTATATACATCAATAAAGTAATATAACCTAACCTAACCCAGCCTATCATCTCGGCGGTAATATTTGACAACATGCCTGGCGAGTTGGCCTCTATGTCTCCGTGGGACCTTCATATACATCAATAACGAAATATAACCTAACCTAACCCAACCTAACATCTCGGCGGTAATATTTGAAAACATTCTTGGCGAGTTGACCTCTGCGTCTCCGTGGAACCTTCATATACATCAATAACGAAATATAACCTAACCTAACCCAACCTAACATCTCGGCGGTAATATTTGAAAACATACCTGGCGAGTTGGCCTCTACGTCTCCGTGGGAGCTTTATATACATCAATAACGTACTATAACCTAACCTAACCCAACCTAACGTCTCGGCGGTAATATTTGAAAACATTCATGTCGATTTGGCGTCTACGTCTCCGTGGGACCTTCATATACATCAATAACGTAATATAGCCTAACCTAACCCAACCTAACATTTCGGCGGTAATATTTGAAAACATTCCTGGCGAGTTGGCATCTACGTTTCCGTGGGACCTTCATATACATCAATAACGTAATATAGCCTAACCTAACCCAACCTAACATTCCGGCGGTAATATTTGACAACATTCCTGGCGAGTTGGATTCTCCGTCTCCGTGGGACATTTATATACATCAATAACGTAATATAACCTAACCTAACCCAACCTAACGTCTCGGCGGTAATATTTGACAACATACCTGGAGAGTTGGCCTCTACGTCTCCGCGGGACCTTTATATACATCTATAACGTGATATAACCTAACCTAACCCAACCTAACATCTCGGCGGTAATATTTGAAAACATTCCTGGCGAGTTGGCATCTACGTCTCCGTGGGACCTTCATATACATCAATAACGTAATATAGCCTAACCTAACCCAACCTAACATTCCGGCGGTAATATTTGACAACATTCCTGGCGAGTTGGATTCTCCGTCTCCGTGGGACATTTATATACATCAATAACGTAATATAACGTAACCTAACCCAACCTATCATCTCGGCGGTAATATTTGATCACATTCCTGGCTTGTTGGCCTCTACGTCTCCGCGGGACCTTTATTTACATCTATAACGTGATATAACCTAACCTAACCCAACCTAACATCTCGGCGGTAATATTTGAAAACATTCCTGGCGAGGTGGCCTCTACGTCACCGTGGGACCTTTATAGACATCCATAACGTAATATAACCTAACCTAACCCAACCTAACGTCTCGGCGGAAATATTTGAAAACATTCATGGCGATTTGGCATCTACGTCTCCGTGGGACCTTCATATACATCAATAACGTAATATAGCCTAACCTAACCCAACCTATCATCTCGGCCGTAATACTTGATCACATTCCTGGCTTGTTGGCCTCTACGTCTCCGCGGGACCTATATATACATCTATAACGTGATATAACCTAACCTAACCCAACCTAACATCTCGGCGGTAATATTTGAAAACATTCCTGGCGAGTTGGCCTCTATGTCCCCGTGGGACCTTTATATACATCTATAACGTAATATAACCTAACCTAACCCAACCTAACATCTCGGCGGTAATATTTGAAAACATTCCTGGCGAGTTGACCTCTACGTCTCCGTGGGACCTTTATATACATCAATAACGTAATATAACCTAACCTAACCCATCCTAACGTCTCGGCGGTAATATTTGACAACATTCCTGGCGAGTTGGCCTCTATGTCTCCGTGGGACCTTTATATACATCTATAACGTAATATAACCTAACCTAACCCAACCTAACATCTCGGCGGTAATATTTGAAAACATACCTGGCGATTTGGCCTCTACGTCTCCGTGGGACCTTTATATACATCTATAACGTAATATAACCTAACCTAACACAACCTAACATCTCGGCGGTAATATTTGAAAACATTCCTGGCGAGTTGGCTTCGACGTCTCCGTGCGACCTTTATATACATCAATAACGTAATATAACCTAACCTAACCCAACCTAACATCTCGGCGGTAATATTTGAAAACATACCTGGCGAGTTGGCCTCTACGTCTCCGTGGGACCTTTATATACATCAATAAAGTAATATAACCTAACCTAACCCAGCCTATCATCTCGGCGGTAATATTTGACAACATGCCTGGCGAGTTGGCCTCTATGTCTCCGTGGGACCTTCATATACATCAATAACGAAATATAACCTAACCTAACCCAACCTAACATCTCGGCGGTAATATTTGAAAACATTCTTGGCGAGTTGACCTCTGCGTCTCCGTGGAACCTTCATATACATCAATAACGAAATATAACCTAACCTAACCCAACCTAACATCTCGGCGGTAATATTTGAAAACATACCTGGCGAGTTGGCCTCTACGTCTCCGTGGGAGCTTTATATACATCAATAACGTACTATAACCTAACCTAACCCAACCTAACGTCTCGGCGGTAATATTTGAAAACATTCATGTCGATTTGGCGTCTACGTCTCCGTGGGACCTTCATATACATCAATAACGTAATATAGCCTAACCTAACCCAACCTAACATTTCGGCGGTAATATTTGAAAACATTCCTGGCGAGTTGGCATCTACGTTTCCGTGGGACCTTCATATACATCAATAACGTAATATAGCCTAACCTAACCCAACCTAACATTCCGGCGGTAATATTTGACAACATTCCTGGCGAGTTGGATTCTCCGTCTCCGTGGGACATTTATATACATCAATAACGTAATATAACCTAACCTAACCCAACCTAACGTCTCGGCGGTAATATTTGACAACATACCTGGAGAGTTGGCCTCTACGTCTCCGTTTGACCTTCATAAACATCAATAACGTAATATTACGTAACCTAACCCAGCCTATCATCTCGGCGGTAATATTTGAAAACATTCATGGCGAGTTGGCTTCTCCGTCTCCGTGCGACATTTATATACACCAATAACGTAATATAACCTAACCTAACCCAACCTAACATCTAGGCGGTAATATTTGACAACATACCTGGCGAGCTGGCCTCTGCGTCTCCGTGGAACCTTCATAAACATCAATAACGTAATATAACGTAACCTAACCCAACCTATCATCTCGGCGGTAATATTTGATCACATTCCTGGCTTGTTGGCATCTACGTCTCCGCGGGACCTTTATATACATCTATAACGTGATATAACCTAACCTAACCCAACCTAACATCTCGGCGGTAATATTTGAAAACATTCCTGGCGAGGTGGCCTCTACGTCACCGTGGGACCTTTATAGACATCCATAACGTAATATAGCCTAACCTAACCCAACCTAACATTTCGGCGGTAATATTTGACATCATTCCTGTCGAGTTGGCCTCTACGTCTCCGTTTGACCTTCATAAACATCAATAACGTAATATAACGTAACCTAACCCAACCTATCATCTCGGCGGTAATATTTGATCACATTCCTGGCTTGTTGGCCTCTACGTCTCCGTGGGACCTTTATAGACATCCATAACGTAATATAACCTAACCTAACCCAACCTAACGTCTCGGCGGAAATATTTGAAAACATACCTGGCGAGTTGGCCTCTACGTCTCCGTGGGACCTTTATATACATCAGTAACGTAATATAACCTAACCTAACCCAACCTAACGTCTCGGCGGTAATATTTGAAAACATTCATGGCGATTTGGCATCTACGTCTCCGTTGGACCTTCATATACATCAATAACGAAATATAACCTAACCTAACCCAACCTAACATCTCGGCGGTATACTTGACCTCATTCCTGGCGAGTTGGCCTCTACATCTCCGTGGGACCTTCATAAACATCAATAACGTAATATTACGTAACCTAACCCAGCCTATCATCTCGGCGGTAATATTTGAAAACATTCCTGGCGAGTTGGCATCTACGTCTCCGTGGGACCTTCATATACATCAATAACGTAATATAGCCTAACCTAACCCAACCTAACATTTCGGCGGTAATATTTGACATCATTCCTGTCGAGTTGGCCTCTACGTCACCGTGGGACCTTTATAGACATCCATAACGTAATATAACCTAACCTAACCCAACCTAACGTCTCGGCGGTAATATTTGAAAACATTCATGGCGATTTGGCATCTACGTCTCCGTGGGACCTTCATATACATCAATAACGTAATATAGCCTAACCTAACCCAACCTATCATCTCGGCGGTAATATTTGATCACATTCCTGGCTTGTTGGCCTCTACGTCTCCGCGGGACCTTTATATACATCAATAACGTAATATAGCCTAACCTAACCCAACCTATCATCTCGGCGGTAATATTTGATCACATTCCTGGCTTGTTGGCCTCTACGTCTCCGTGGGACCTTTATATACATCAATAACGTAATATAGCCTAACCTAACCCAACCTAACATCTCGGAGGTAATATTTGAAAACATTCCTGGCTAGTTGGCCTCGACGTCTCCGTGGGACCTTTATATACATCCATAACGTAATATAACCTAACCTAACCCAACCTAACATCTCGGCGGTAATATTTGAAAACATACCTGGCGAGTTGGCCTCTACGTCTCCGTGGGACCTTTATATACATCAATAAAGTAATATAACCTAACCTAACCCAGCCTATCATCTCGGCGGTAATATTTGAAAACATTCCTGGCGAGTTGGCCTCTACGTCTCCGTGGGACCTTTATATACATCAATAACGTAATATAACCTAACCTAACCCATCCTAACGTCTCGGCGGTAATATTTGACAACATTCCTGGCGAGTTGGCCTCTATGTCTCCGTGGGACCTTTATATACATCTATAACGTAATATAACCTAACCTAACCCAACCTAACATCTCGGCGGTAATATTTGAAAACATACCTGGCGATTTGGCCTCTACGTCTCCGTGGGACCTTTATATACATCAATAACGTAATATAACCTAACCTAACACAACCTAACATCTCGGAGGTAATATTTGAAAACATTCCTGGCTAGTTGGCCTCGACGTCTCCGTGGGACCTTTATATACATCCATAACGTAATATAACCTAACCTAACCCAACCTAACATCTCGGCGGTAATATTTGAAAACATACCTGGCGAGTTGGCCTCTACGTCTCCGTGGGACCTTTATATACATCAATAAAGTAATATAACCTAACCTAACCCAACCTATCATCTCGGCGGTAATATTTGATCACATTCCTGGCTTGTTGGCCTCTACGTCTCCGCGGGACCTTTATATACATCTATAACGTGATATAACCTAACCTAACCCAACCTAACATCTCGGCGGTAATATTTGAAAACATTCCTTGCGAGGTGGCCTCTACGTCACCGTGGGACCTTTATAGACATCCATAACGTAATATAACCTAACCTAACCCAACCTAACGTCTCGGCGGTAATATTTGAAAACATTCATGGCGATTTGGCATCTACGTCTCCGTGGGACCTTCATATACATCAATAACGTAATATAGCCTAACCTAACCCAACCTAACATTTCGGCGGTAATATTTGACATCATTCCTGTCGAGTTGGCCTCTACGTCTCCGTTTGACCTTCATAAACATCAATAACGTAATATAACGTAACCTAACCCAACCTAACATCTCGGCGGTAATATTTGATCACATTCCTGGCTTGCTGGCCTCTACGTCTCCGCGGGACCTTTATATACATCTATAACGTGATATAACCTAACCTAACCCAACCTAACATCTCGGCGGTAATATTTGAAAACATTCCTGGCGAGTTGGCCTCTACGTCACCGTGGGACCTTTATAGACTTCCGTAACGTAATATAACCTAACCTAACCCAACGTAACATCTCGGCGGTAATATTTGACAACATTCCTGGCGAGTTGGCCTCTACGTCTCCGTGGTACATTTATATACATCAATAACGTAATATAACCTATCCTAACCCAAAATAACATCTCGGCGGTAATATTTGACCACATTCCTGGCTTGTTGGCATCTACGTCTCCGCGGGAACTTTATATACATATATAACGTAATATAACCTATCCTAACGCAAAATAACATCTCGGCGGTAATATTTGACCACATTCCTGGCTTGCTGGCATCTACGTCTCCGTGGGACCTTTATATATATCAATAAAGTAATATAACCTAACCTAACCCAACCTATCATCTCGGCGGTAATATTTGACAATATTCCTGGCGAGATGGCCTCCACGTCTCCGTGGGACTTTTATATACATCAATAACGTAATATAACCTAACCTAACCCAACCTAACATCTCGGCGGTAATATTTGATCACATTCCTGGCTTGCTGGCCTCTACGTCTCCGCGGGACATTTATATACATCTATAACGTGATATAACCTAACCTAACCCAACCTAACATCTCGGCGGTAATATTTGAAAACATTCCTGGCGAGTTGGCCTCTACGTCACCGTGGGACCTTTATAGACATCTATAACGTAATATAACCTAACCTAACCCAAGCTAACATATCGGCGGTAATATTTGACAACATTCCCGGCGAGTTGACCTATACGTCTCCGTGGGACCTTTATATACATCAATAACGTAATATAACCTAACCTAACCCAACCTAACATCTCGGCGGTAATACTTGATCACATTCCTGGCTTGCTGGCCTCTACTTCTCCGCGGGACCTTTAAATACATCTATAACGTAATATAACCTAACCTAACCCAACCTAACACCTCGTCGGTAATATTTGACCACATTCCTGGCTTGCTGGCATCTACGTCTCCGTGGGACCTTTATATACATCAATAACGTAATATAACCTAACCTAACCCAACCTAACATCTCGGCGGTAATATTTGACAACATTCCTGGCGAGTTGGCATCTACGTCTCGGTTTGACCTTCATATACATCAATAACGTAATATAACCTAACCTGAAGCAACCTATCATCTCGGCGGTAATATTTGACAACATTCCTAGCGAGTTGGCCTATACGTCTCCGTCGGACCTTTATATACAACAATAACATAGTATAAGCTAGGCTAAACCAGTCTATCATCTCGGCGGTAATATTTGACCACATTCCTGGCTTGTTGGCATCTACGTCTCCGTGGGACCTTTATATACATCAATAACGTAATATAACCTAACCTAACCCAACCTATCATCTCGGCGGTAATATTTGACAACATTCCTGGCGAGTTGGCCTCTACGTCTCCGTTGGACCTTCATATACATCAATAACGAAATATAACCTAACCTAACCCAACCTAACATCTCGGCGGTATACTTGACCTCATTCCTGGCGAGTTGGCCTGTACGTCTCCGTGGGACCTTCATATACATCAATAACGTAATATAGCCTAACCTAACCCAACCTAACATTTCGGCGGTAATATTTGACATCATTCCTGTCGAGTTGGCCTCTACGTCTCCGTTTGACCTTCATAAACATCAATAACGTAATATAACGTAACCTAACCCAACCTATCATCTCGGCGGTAATATTTGATCACATTCCTGGCTTGTTGGCCTCTACGTCACCGTGGGACCTTTATATAAATCTATAACGTGATATAACCTAACCTAACCCAACCTAACATCTCGGCGGTAATATTTGAAAACATTCCTGGCGAGGTGCCCTCTACGTCACCGTGGGACCTTTATAGACATCCATAACGTAATATAACCTAACCTAACCCAACCTAACATCTCGGCGGTAATATTTGAAAACATTCATGGCCAGTTGGCATCTACGTCTCCGTGGTACATTTATATACATCAATAACGTAATATAACCTAACCTAACCCAACCTAACATTTCGGCGGTTATATTTGACATCATGCCTGGCGAGTTGGCCTCTATGTCTCCGTGGGACCTTTATATACATCTATAACGTAATATAACCTAACCTAACCCAACCTAACATCTCGGCGGTAATATTTGAAAACATACCTGGCGATTTGGCCTCTACGTCACCGTGGGACCTTTATATAGATCTATAACGTAATATAACCCAACCTAACCCAACCTAACATCTCGGCGGTAATATTTGAAAACATACCTGGCGATTTAGCCTCTACGTCTCCGTGGGACCTTTATATACATCTATAACGTAATATAACCTAACCTAACACAACCTAACATCTCGGAGGTAATATTTGAAAACATTCCTGGCTAGTTGGCCTCGACGTCTCCGTGGGACCTTTATATACATCCATAACGTAATATAACCTAACCTAACCCAACCTAACATCTCGGCGGTAATATTTGAAAACATACCTGGCGAGTTGGCCTCTACGTCTCCGTGGGACCTTTATATACATCAATAAAGTAATATAACCTAACCTAACCCAGCCTATCATCTCGGCGGTAATATTTGAAAACATTCCTGGCGAGTTGGCCTCTACGTCTCCGTGGGACCTTTATATACATCAATAACGTAATATAACCTAACCTAACCCATCCTAACGTCTCGGCGGTAATATTTGACAACATTCCTGGCGAGTTGGCCTCTATGTCTCCGTGGGACCTTTATATACATCTATAACGTAATATAACCTAACCTAATCCAACCTAACATCTCGGCGGTAATATTTGAAAACATACCTGGCGATTTGGCCTCGACGTCTCCGTGGGACCTTTATATACATCAATAACGTAATATAGCCTAACCTAACCCAACCTAACATTTCGGCGGTAATATTTGACATCATTCCTGGCGAGTTGGCCTCTACGTCTCCGTGGGACCTTCATATACATCAATAACGTAATATAGCCTAACCTAACCCAACCTATCATCTCAGCGGTAATATTTGATCACATTCCTGGCTTGTTTGCCTCTACGTCTCCGCGGGACCTTTATATACATCTATAACGTAATATAACCTAACCTAACCCAACCTAACACCTCGGCGGTAATATTTGACCACATTCCTGGCTTGCTGGCATCTACGTCTCCGTGGGACCTTTATATACATCAATAACGTAATATAACCTAACCTAACCCAACCTAACATCTCGGCGGTAATATTTGACAACATTCCTGGCGAGTTGGCCTCTACGTCTCGGTTTGACCTTCATATACATCAATAACGTAATATAACCTAACCTGAACCAACCTATCATCTCGGCGGTAATATTTGACAACATTCCTGGCGAGTTGGCCTATACGTCTCCGTCGGACCTTTATATACAACAATAACATAGTATAAGCTAGGCTAAACCAGTCTATCATCTCGGCGGTAATATTTGACCACATTCCTGGCTTGTTGGCATCTACGTCTCCGTGGGACCTTTATATACATCAATAACGTAATATAACCTAACCTAACCCAACCTATCATCTCGGCGGTAATATTTGACAACATTCCTGGCGATTTGGCCTCTACGTCTTCGTTGGACCTTCATATACATCAATAACGAAATATAACCTAACCTAACCCAACCTAACATCTCGGCGGTATACTTGACCTCATTCCTGGCGAGTTGGCCTCTACATCTCCGTGGGACCTTTATATACATCAATAACGTAATATAACCTAACCTAACCCAACCTTACATCTCGGCGGTAATATTTGATCACATTCCTGGCTTGTTGGCCTCTACGTCTCCGTGGGACCTTTATATACATCAATTACGTAATATAACCTAACCTAACCCAACCTAACATCTCGGCGGTAATATTTGACAACATTCCTGGCGAGTTGGCCTCTACGTCTCGGTTTGACATTCATATACATCAGTAACGTAATATAACATAACCGAAACCAACCTATCATCTCGGCGGTAATATTTGACAACATTCCTGGCGAGTTGGCCTATACGTCTCCGTTGGACCTTTATATACATCAATAACGTAATATAACCTAACCTAACCCAACCTAACATCTCGGCGGTAATATTTGATCACATTCCTGGCTTGCTGGCCTCTACGTCTCCGCGGGACCTTTAAATACATCTATAACGTAATATAACCTAACCTAACCCTACCTAACATCTCGGCGGTAATATTTGAAAACATTCCTGGCGAGTTGGCCTCTACGTCTCCGTGGGACCTTTATATACATCTATAACGTAATATAACCTAACCTAACCCAACCTAACATCTCGGCGGTAATATTTGACAACATTCCTGGCGAGTTGGCCTCTACGTCTCGGTTTGACCTTCATATACATCAATAACGTAATATAACCTAACCTGAACCAACCTATCATCTCGGCGGTAATATTTGACAACATTCCTGGCGAGTTGGCCTATACGTCTCCGTCGGACCTTCATATACAACAATAACATAGTATAAGCTAGGCTAAACCAGTCTATCATCTCGGCGGTAATATTTGACCACATTCCTGGCTTGTTGGCATCTACGTCTCCGTGGGACCTTTATATACATCAATAACGTAATATAACCTAACCTAACCCAACCTATCATATCGGCGGTAGTATTTGACAACATTCCTGGCGAGTTGGCCTCTACGTCTCCGTGGGACCTTTATATACATCTATAACGTAATATAACCTAACCTAACCCAACCTAACATCTCGGCGGTAATATTTGAAAACATTCATGGCGAATTGGCCTCTACGTCTCCGTGGGACCTTTATATACATCAATAACGTAATATAACCTATCCTAACCCAAAATAACATCTCGGCGGTAAAATTTGACCACATTCCTGGCTTGTTGGCATCTACGTCTCCGTGGGACCTTTATATACATCAATTACGTAATATAACCTAACCTAACCCAACGTAACATCTCGGCGGTAATATTTGACAACATTCCTGTCGAGTTGGCCTGTACGTCTCGGTTTGTCCGTCATATACATCAATAACGTAATATAACATAACCGAAACCAACCTAACACCTCGGCGGTAATATTTGAAAACATTCCTGGCGAGTTGGCCTCTACGTCTCCGTGGGACCTTTATATACATCTATAACGTAATATAACCTAACCTAACCCAACCTAACATCTCGGCGGTAATATTTGAAAACATTCATGGCGAGTTGGCCTCTACGTCTCCGGGGTACATTTATATACATCAATAACGTAATATTCACCTATCCTAACCCAAAATAACATCTCGGCGGTAATATTTGACCACATTCCAGGCTTGCTGGCATCTACGTCTCCGTGGGACCTTTATATATATCAATAACGTAATATAACCTAACCTAACGCAACCTATCATCTCGGCGGTAATATTTGACAACATTCCTGGCGAGATGGCCTCCACGTCTCCGTGGGACCTTTATATACATCAATAACGTAATATAACCTAACCTAACCCAACCTAACATCTCGGCGGTAATATTTGATCACATTCCTGGCTTGCTGGCCTCTACGTCACCGTGGGACCTTTATAGACATCTATAACGTAATATAACCTAACCTAACCCAAGCTAACATATCGGCGGTAATATTTGACAACATTCCCGGCGAGTTGACCTATACGTCTCCGTGGGACCTTTATATACATCAATAACGTAATATAACCTAACCTAACCCAACCTATCATCTCGGCGGTGATATTTGACAACATTCCTGGCGAGTTGGCCTCTACGTCTCCGTTGGACATTCATATACATCAATAACGAAATATAACCTAACCTAACCCAACCTAACATCTCGGCGGTATACTTGACCTCATTCCTGGCGAGTTGGCCTCTACGTCTCCGTGGGACCTTTATATACATCAATAACGTAATATAACCTAACCTAACCCAACGTAACATCTCGGCGGTAATATTTGACAACATTCCTGGCGAGTTGGCCTCTACGTCTCCGTGGTACATTTATATACATCAATAACGTAATATAACCTATCCTAACCCAAAATAACATCTCGGCGGTAATATTTGACCACATTCCTGGCTTGTTGGCATCTACGTCTCCGCGGGAACTTTATATACATCTATAACGTAATATAACCTATCCTAACGCAAAATAACATCTCGGCGGTAATATTTGACCACATTCCTGGCTTGCTGGCATCTACGTCTCCGTGGGACCTTTATATATATCAATAAAGTAATATAATCTAACCTAACCCAACCTATCATCTCGGCGGTAATATTTGACAACATTCCTGGCGAGATGGCCTCCACGTCTCCGTGGGACTTTTATATACATCAATAACGTAATATAACCTAACCTAACCCAACCTAACATCTCGGCGGTAATATTTGATCACATTCCTGGCTTGCTGGCCTCTACGTCTCCGCGGGACATTTATGTACATCTATAACGTGATATAACCTAACCTAACCCAACCTAACATCTCGGCGGTAATATTTGAAAACATTCCTGGCGAGTTGGCCTCTACGTCACCGTGGGACCTTTATAGACATCTATAACGTAATATAACCTAACCTAACCCAAGCTAACATATCGGCCGTAATATTTGACAACATTCCCGGCGAGTTGACCTATACGTCTCCGTGGGACCTTTATATACATCAATAACGTAATATAACCTAACCTAACCCAACCTAACATCTCGGCGGTAATACTTGATCACATTCCTGGCTTGCTGGCCTCTACTTCTCCGCGGGACCTTTAAATACATCTATAACGTAATATAACCTAACCTAACCCAACCTAACACCTCGGCGGTAATATTTGACCACATTCCTGGCTTGCTGGCATCTACGTCTCCGTGGGACCTTTATATACATCAATAACGTAATATAACCTAACCTAACCCAACCTAACATCTCGGCGGTAATATTTGACAACATTCCTGGCGAGTTGGCATCTACGTCTCGGTTTGACCTTCATATACATCAATAACGTAATATAACCTAACCTGAACCAACCTATCATCTCGGCGGTAATATTTGACAACATTCCTGGCGAGTTGGCCTATACGTCTCCGTCGGACCTTTATATACAACAATAACATAGTATAAGCTAGGCTAAACCAGTCTATCATCTCGGCGGTAATATTTGACCACATTCCTGGCTTGTTGGCATCTACGTCTCCGTGGGACCTTTATATACATCAATAACGTAATATAACCTAACCTAACCCAACCTATCATCTCGGCGGTAATATTTGACAACATTCCTGGCGAGTTGGCCTCTACGTCTCCGTTGGACCTTCATATACATCAATAACGAAATATAACCTAACCTAACCCAACCTAACATCTCGGCGGTATACTTGACCTCATTCCTGGCGAGTTGGCCTGTACGTCTCCGTGGGACCTTTATATACATCAATAACGTAATATAACCTAACCTAACCCAACCTAACATCTCGGCGGTAATATTTGATCACATTCCTGGCTTGCTGGCCTCTACGTCTCCGCGGGACCTTTAAATACATCTATAACGTAATATAACCTAACCTAACCCTACCTAACATCTCGGCGGTAATATTTGAAAACATTCCTGGCGAGTTGGCCTCTACGTCTCCGTGGGACCTTTATATACATCTATAACGTAATATAACCTAACCTAACCCAACCTAACATCTCGGCGGTAATATTTGACAACATTCCTGGCGAGTTGGCCTCTACGTCTCGGTTTGACCTTCATATACATCAATAACGTAATATAACCTAACCTGAACCAACCTATCATCTCGGCGGTAATATTTGACAACATTCCTGGCGAGTTGGCCTATACGTCTCCGTCGGACCTTTATATACAACAATAACATAGTATAAGCTAGGCTAAACCAGTCTATCATCTCGGCGGTAATATTTGACCACATTCCTGGCTTGTTGGCATCTACGTCTCCGTGGGACCTTTATATACATCAATAACGTAATATAACCTAACCTAACCCAACCTATCATCTCGGCGGTAATATTTGACAACATTCCTGGCGATTTGGCCTCTACGTCTCCGTTGGACCTTCATATACATCAATAACGAAATATAACCTAACCTAACCCAACCTAACATCTCTGCGGTATACTTGACCTCATTCCTGGCGAGTTGGCCTCTACATCTCCGTGGGACCTTTATATACATCAATAACGTAATATAACCTAACCTAACCCAACCTTACATCTCGGCGGTAATATTTGATCACATTCCTGGCTTGTTGGCCTCTACGTCTCCGTGGGACCTTTATATACATCAATTACGTAATATAACCTAACCTAACCCAACCTAACATCTCGGCGGTAATATTTGACAACATTCCTGGCGAGTTGGCCTCTACGTCTCGGTTTGACATTCATATACATCAGTAACGTAATATAACATAACCGAAACCAACCTATCATCTCGGCGGTAATATTTGACAACATTCCTGGCGAGTTGGCCTATACGTCTGCGTTGGACCTTTATATACATCAATAACATAATATAACCTAACCTAACCCAACCTAACATCTCGGCGGTAATATTTGATCACATTCCTGGCTTGCTGGCCTCTACGTCTCCGCGGGACCTTTAAATACATCTATAACGTAATATAACCTAACCTAACCCTACCTAACATCTCGGCGGTAATATTTGAAAACATTCCTGGCGAGTTGGCCTCTACGTCTCCGTGGGACCTTTATATACATCTATAACGTAATATAACCTAACCTAACCCAACCTAACATCTCGGCGGTAATATTTGACAACATTCCTGGCGAGTTGGCCTCTACGTCTCGGTTTGACCTTCATATACATCAATAACGTAATATAACCTAACCTGAACCAACCTATCATCTCGGCGGTAATATTTGACAACATTCCTGGCGAGTTGGCCTATACGTCTCCGTCGGACCTTTATATACAACAATAACATAGTATAAGCTAGGTTAAACCAGTCTATCATCTCGGCGGTAATATTTGACCACATTCCTGGCTTGTTGGCATCTACGTCTCCGTGGGACCTTTATATACATCAATAACGTAATATAACCTAACCTAACCCAACCTATCATCTCGGCGGTAGTATTTGACACCATTCCTGGCGAGTTGGCCTCTACGTCTCCGTGGGACCTTTATATACATCTATAACGTAATATAACCTAACCTAACCCAACCTAACATCTCGGCGGTAATATTTGAAAACATTCATGGCGAGTTGGCCTCTACGTCCCCGTGGTACCTTTATATACATCAATAACGTAATATAACCTATCCTAACCCAAAATAACATCTCGGCGGTAATATTTGACCACATTCCAGGCTTGCTGGCATCTACGTCTCCGTGGGACCTTTATATATATCAATAACGTAATATAACCTAACCTAACGCAACCTATCATCTCGGCGGTAATATTTGACAACATTCCTGGCGAGATGGCCTCCACGTCTCCGTGGGACCTTTATATACATCAATAACGTAATATAACCTAACCTAACCCAACCTATCATCTCGGCGGTAATATTTGACAACATTCCCGGCGAGTTGGCCTATACGTCTTCGTGGGACCTTTATATACATCAATCACGTAATATAACCTAACCTAACCCAACCTAACATCTCGGCGGTAATATTTGAAAACATTCATGGCGAATTGGCCTCTACGTCTCCGTGGGACCTTTATATACATCAATAACGTAATATAACCTATCCTAACCCAAAATAACATCTCGGCGGTAAAATTGGACCACATTCCTGGCTTGTTGGCATCTACGTCTCCGTGGGACCTTTATATACATCAATTACGTAATATAACCTAACCTAACCCAACGTAACATCTCGGCGGTAATATTTGACAACATTCCTGTCGAGTTGGCCTGTACGTCTCGGTTTGTCCGTCATATACATCAATAACGTAATATAACATAACCGAAACCAACCTAACATCTCGGCGGTAATATTTGAAAACATTCCTGGCGAGTTGCCCTCTACGTCTCCGTGGGACCTTTATATACATCTATAACGTAATATAACCTAACCTAACCCAACCTAACATCTCGGCGGTAATATTTGAAAACATTCATGGCGAGTTGGCCTCTACGTCTCCGGGGTACATTTATATACATCAATAACGTAATATTCACCTATCCTAACCCAAAATAACATCTCGGCGGTAATATTTGACCACATTCCAGGCTTGCTGGCATCTACGTCTCCGTGGGACCTTTATATATATCAATAACGTAATATAACCTAACCTAACGCAACCTATCATCTCGGCGGTAATATTTGACAACATTCCTGGCGAGATGGCCTCCACGTCTCCGTGGGACCTTTATATACATCAATAACGTAATATAACCTAACCTAACCCAACCTAACATCTCGGCGGTAATATTTGATCACATTCCTGGCTTGCTGGCCTCTACGTCACCGTGGGACCTTTATAGACATCTATAACGTAATATAACCTAACCTAACCCAAGCTAACATATCGGCGGTAATATTTGACAACATTCCCGGCGAGTTGACCTATACGTCTCCGTGGGACCTTTATATACATCAATAACGTAATATAACCTAACCTAACCCAACCTAACATCTCGGCGGTAATATTTGGTCACATTCCTGGCTTGCTGGCCTCTACTTCTCCGCGGGACCTTTAAATACATCTATAACGTAATATAACCTAACCTAACCCAACCTAACACCTCGGCGGTAATATTTGACCACATTCCTGGCTTGCTGGCATCTACGTCTCCGTGGGACCTTTATATACATCAATAACGTAATATAACCTAACCTAACCCAACCTAACATCTCGGCGGTAATATTTGACAACATTCCTGGCGAGTTGGCCTCTACGTCTCGGTTTGACCTTCATATACATCAATAACGTAATATAACCTAACCTGAACCAACCTATCATCTCGGCGGTAATATTTGACAACATTCCTGGCGAGTTGGCCTATACGTCTCCGTCGGACCTTTATATACAACAATAACATAGTATAAGCTAGGCTAAACCAGTCTATCATCTCGGCGGTAATATTTGACCACATTCCTGGCTTGTTGGCATCTACGTCTCCGTGGGACCTTTATATACATCAATAACGTAATATAACCTAACCTAACCCAACCTATCATCTCGGCGGTAATATTTGACAACATTCCTGGCGAGTTGGCCTCTACGTCTCCGTTGGACCTTCATATACATCAATAACGAAATATAACCTAACCTAACCCAACCTAACATCTCGGCGGTATACTTGACCTCATTCCTGGCGAGTTGGCCTCTACGTCTCCGTGGGACCTTTATATACATCAATAACGTAATATAACCTAACCTAACCCAACCTTACATTTCGGCGGTAATATTTGACAACATTCCTGGCGAGTTGGCCTCTACGTCTCGGTTTGACCTTCATATACATCAGTAATGTAATATAACATAACCGAAACCAACCTATCATCTCGGCGGTAATATTTGACAACATTCCTGGCGAGTTGGCCTATACGTCTCCGTGGGACCTTTATATACATCAATAACGTAATATAACCTAACCTAACCCAACCTAACATCTCGGCGGTAATATTTGACAACATTCCCGGCGAGTTGGCCTATACGTCTCCGTGGGACCTTTATATACATCAATAACGTAATATAACCTAACCTAACCCAACCTAACATCTCGGCGGTAATATTTGAGAACATTCATGGCGAGTTGGCCTCTACGTCTCCGTGGGACCTTTATATACATCAATAACGTAATATAACCTATCCTAACCCAAAATAACATCTCGGCGGTAATATTTGACCACATTCCTGGCTTGTTGGCATCTACGTCTCCGTGGGACCTTTATATACATCAATTACGTAATATAACCTAACCTAACCCAACGTAACATCTCGGCGGTAATATTTGACAACATTCCTGTCGAGTTGGCCTGTACGTCTCGGTTTGTCCGTCATATACATCAATAACGTAATATAACATAACCGAAACCAACCTAACACCTCGGCGGTAATATTTGAAAACATTCCTGGCGAGTTGGCCTCTACGTCTCCGTGGGACCTTTATATACATCTATAACGTAATATAACCTAACCTAACCCAACCTAACATCTCGGCGGTAATATTTGAAAACATTCATGGCGAGTTGGCCTCTACGTCACCGTGGGACCTTCATAGACATCCATAACGTAATATAACCTAACCTAACCCAAGCTAACATATCGGCGGTAATATTTGACAACATTCCCGGCGAGTTGGCCTATACGTCTCCGTGGGACCTTTATATACAGCAATAACGTAATATAACCTAACCTAACCCAACCTAACATCTCGGAGGTAATATTTGATCACATTCCGGGCTTGCTGGCATCTACTTCTCCGCGGGACCTTTAAATACATCTATAACGTATTATAACCTAACCTAACCCAACCTAACACCTCGGCGGTAATATTTGACCACATTCCTGGCTTTCTGGCATCTACGTCTCCGTGGGACCTTTATATACATCAATAACGTAATATAACCTAACCTAACCCAACCTAACATCTCGGCGGTAATATTTGACAACATTCCTGGCGAGTTGGCCTCTACGTCTCGGTTTGACCTTCATATACATCAATAACGTAATATAACCTAACCTAACCCAACCTATCATCTCGGCGGTAATATTTGACAACATTCCTGGCGAGTTGGCCTATACGTCTCCGTCGGACTTTTATATACAACAATAACATAGTATAAGCTAGGCTAACCCAGTCTATCAACTCGGCGGTAATATTTGACCACATTCCTGGCTTGTTGGCCTCTGCGTCTCCGTGGGACCTTCATATACATCAATAACGAAATATAACCTAACCTAACACAACCTATCATCTCGGTGCTAATATTTGATAACATACCTGGCGAGTTGGCCTCTACGTCTCCGTGGGACCTTTATATACATCAATAACGTAATATAACCTAACCTAACCCAACCTAACATCTCGGCGGTAATATTTGAAAACATACCTGGCGAGTTGACCTCTACGTCTACGTGGTACATTTATATACATCAATAACGTAATATAACCTATCCTAACCCAAAATAACATCTCGGCGGTAATATTTGACCACATTCCTGGCTTGCTGGCATCTACGTCTCCGTGGGACCTTTATATACATCAATAACGTAATATAACCTAACCTAACGCAACCTATCATCTCGGCGGTAATATTTGACAACATTCCTGGCGAGATGGCCTCCACGTCTCCGTACGACCTTTATATACATCAATAACGTAATATAACCTAACCTAACACAACCTAACATCTCGGCGGTAATATTTGATCACATTCCTGGCTTGCTGGCCTCTACGTCACCGTGGGACCTTTATAGACATCTATAACGTAATATAACCTAACCTAACCCAAGTTAACATATTGGCGGTAATATTTGACAACATTCCCGGCGAGTTGACCTATACGTCTCCGTGGGACCTTTATATACATCAATAACGTAATATAACCTAACCTAACCCAACCTAACATCTCGGCGGTAATATTTGATCACATTCCTGGCTTGCTGGCCTCTACTTCTCCGCGGGACCTTTAAATACATCTATAACGTAATATAACCTAACCTAACCCAACCTAACACCTCGGCGGTAATATTTGACCACATTCCTGGCTTGCTGGCATCTACGTCTCCGTGGGACCTTTATATACATTAATTACGTAATATAACCTAACCTAACCCAACCTAACATCTCGGCGGTAATATTTGACAACATTCCTGGCGAGTTGGCCTCTACGTCTCGGTTTGACCTTCATATACATCAGTAACGTAATATAACATAACCGAAACCAACCTATCATCTCGGCGGTAATATTTGACAACATTCCTGGCGAGTTGGCCTATACGTCTCCGTGGGACCTTTATATACATCAATAACGTAATATAACCTAACCTAACCCAACCTAACATCTCGGCGGTAATATTTGATCACATTCCTGGCTTGCTGGCCTCTACGTCTCCGCGGGACCTTTAAATACATCTATAACGTAATATAACCTAACCTAACCCTACCTAACATCTCGGCGGTAATATTTGAAAACATTCCTGGCGAGTTGGCCTCTACGTCTCCGTGGGACCTTTATATACATCTATAACGTAATATAACCTAACCTAGCCCAACCTAACATCTCGGCGGTAATATTTGAAAACATTCATGGCGAGTTGGCCTCTACGTCTCCGGGGTACATTTATATACATCAATAACGTAATATTCACCTATCCTAACCCAAAATAACATCTCGGCGGTAATATTTGACCACAGTCCAGGCTTGCTGGCATCTACGTCTCCGTGGGACCTTTATATATATCAATAACGTAATATAACCTAACCTAACCCAACCTATCATCTCGGCGGTAATATTTGACAACATTCCTGGCGAGATGGCCTCCACGTCTCCGTGGGACCTTTATATACATCAATAATGTAATATAACCTAACCTAACCCAACCTAACATCTCGGCGGTAATATTTGATCACATTCCTGGCTTACTGGCCTCTACGTCTCCGCGGGACCTTTATATACATCTATAACGTGATATAACCTAACCTAACCCTACCTAACATCTCGGCGGTAATATTTGAAAACATTCCTGGCGAGTTGGCCTCTACGTCACCGTGGGACCTTTATAGACATCTATAACGTAATATAACCTAACCTAACCCAAGCTAACATATCGGCGGTAATATTTGACAACATTCCCGGCGAGTTGGCCTATACGTCTTCGTGGGACCTTTATATACATCAATCACGTAATATAATCTAACCTAACCCAACCTAACATCCCGGCGGTAATATTTGAAAACATTCATGGCGAATTGGCCTCTACGTCTCCGTGGGACCTTTATATACATCAATAACGTAATATAACCTATCCTAACCCAAAATAACATCTCGGCGGTAAAATTTGACCACATTCCTGGCTTGTTGGCATCTACGTCTTCGTGGGACCTTTATATACATCAATTACGTAATATAACCTAACCTAACCCAACGTAACATCTCGGCGGTAATATTTGACAACATTCCTGTCGAGTTGGCCTGTACGTCTCGGTTTGTCCGTCATATACATCAATAACGTAATATAACATAACCGAAACCAACCTAACACCTCGGCGGTAATATTTGAAAACATTCCTGGCGAGTTGGCCTCTACGTCTCCGTGGGACCTTTATATACATCTATAACGTAATATAACCTAACCTAACCCAACCTAACATCTCGGCGGTAATATTTGAAAACATTCATGGCGAGTTGGCCTCTACGTCTCCGGGGTACATTTATATACATCAATAACGTAATATTCACCTATCCTAACCCAAAATAACATCTCGGCGGTAATATTTGACCACATTCCAGGCTTGCTGGCATCTACGTCTCCGTGGGACCTTTATATATATCAATAACGTAATATAACCTAACCTAACCCAACCTAACATCTCGGCGGTAATATTTGATCACATTCCTGGCTTGCTGGCCTCTACGTCTCCGCGGGACATTTATATACATCTATAACGTGATATAACCTAACCTAACCCAACCTAACATCTCGGCGGTAATATTTGAAAACATTCCTGGCGAGTTGGCCTCTACGTCACCGTGGGACCTTTATAGACATCTATAACGTAATATAACCTAACCTAACCCAAGCTAACATATCGGCGGTAATATTTGACAACATTCCCGGCGAGTTGACCTATACGTCTCCGTGGGACCTTTATATACATCAATAACGTAATATAACCTAACCTAACCCAACCTAACATCTCGGCGGTAATACTTGATCACATTCCTGGCTTGCTGGCCTCTACTTCTCCGCGGGACCTTTAAATACATCTATAACGTAATATAACCTAACCTAACCCAACCTAACACCTCGGCGGTAATATTTGACCACATTCCTGGCTTGCTGGCATCTACGTCTCCGTGGGACCTTTATATACATCAATAACGTAATATAACCTAACCTAACCCAACCTAACATCTCGGCGGTAATATTTGACAACATTCCTGGCGAGTTGGCATCTACGTCTCGGTTTGACCTTTATATACATCAATAACGTAATATAACCTAACCTGAACCAACCTATCATCTCGGCGGTAATATTTGACAACATTCCTGGCGAGTTGGCCTATACGTCTCCGTCGGACCTTTATATACAACAATAACATAGTATAAGCTAGGCTAAACCAGTCTATCATCTCGGCGGTAATATTTGACCACATTCCTGGCTTGTTGGCATCTACGTCTCCGTGGGACCTTTATATACATCAATAACGTAATATAACCTAACCTAACCCAACCTATCATCTCGGCGGTAATATTTGACAACATTCCTGGCGAGTTGGCCTCTACGTCTCCGTTGGACCTTCATATACATCAATAACGAAATATAACCTAACCTAACCCAACCTAACATCTCGGCGGTATACTTGACCTCATTCCTGGCGAGTTGGCCTCTACGTCTCCGTGGGACCTTTATATACATCAATAACGTAATATAACCTAACCTAACCCAACCTTACATCTCGGCGGTAATATTTGATCACATTCCTGGCTTGTTGGCCTCTACGTCTCCGTGGGACCTTTATATACATCAATAACGTAATATAACCTATCCTAACCCAAAATAACATCTCGGCGGTAATATTTGACCACATTCCTGGCTTGTTGGCATCTACGTCTCCGTGGGACCTTTATATACATCAATAACGTAATATAACCTAACCTAACCCAACCTTACATCTCGGCGGTAATATTTGATCACATTCCTGGCTTGTTGGCCTCTACGTCTCCGTGGGACCTTTATATACATCAATAACGTAATATAACCTATCCTAACCCAAAATAACATCTCGGCGGTAATATTTGACCACATTCCTGGCTTGTTGGCATCTACGTCTCCGTGGGACCTTTATATACATCAATTACGTAATATAACCTAACCTAACCCAACGTAACATCTCGGCGGCAATATTTGAAAACATTCCTGGCGAGTTGGCCTCTACGTCTCCGTGGGACCTTTATATACATCTATAACGTAATATAACCTAACCTAGCCCAACCTAACATCTCGGCGGTAATATTTGAAAACATTCATGGCGAGTTGGCCTCTACGTCTCCGGGGTACATTTATATACATCAATAACGTAATATTCACCTATCCTAACCCAAAATAACATCTCGGCGGTAATATTTGACCACATTCCAGGCTTGCTGGCATCTACGTCTCCGTGGGACCTTTATATATATCAATAACGTAATATAACCTAACCTAACCCAACCTATCATCTCGGCGGTAATATTTGACAACATTCCTGGCGAGATGGCCTCCACGTCTCCGTGGGACCTTTATATACATCAATAATGTAATATAACCTAACCTAACCCAACCTAACATCTCGGCGGTAATATTTGATCACATTCCTGGCTTACTGGCCTCTACGTCTCCGCGGGACCTTTATATACATCTAGAACGTGATATAACCTAACCTAACCCTACCTAACATCTCGGCGGTAATATTTGAAAACATTCCTGGCGAGTTGGCCTCTACGTCACCGTGGGACCTTTATAGACATCTATAACGTAATATAACCTAACCTAACCCAAGCTAACATATCGGCGGTAATATTTGACAACATTCCCGGCGAGTTGGCCTATACGTCTTCGTGGGACCTTTATATACATCAATCACGTAATATAATCTAACCTAACCCAACCTAACATCCCGGCGGTAATATTTGAAAACATTCATGGCGAATTGGCCTCTACGTCTCCGTGGGACCTTTATATACATCAATAACGTAATATAACCTATCCTAACCCAAAATAACATCTCGGCGGTAAAATTTGACCACATTCCTGGCTTGTTGGCATCTACGTCTCCGTGGGACCTTTATATACATCAATTACGTAATATAACCTAACCTAACCCAACGTAACATCTCGGCGGTAATATTTGACAACATTCCTGTCGAGTTGGCCTGTACGTCTCGGTTTGTCCGTCATATACATCAATAACGTAATATAACATAACCGAAACCAACCTAACACCTCGGCGGTAATATTTGAAAACATTCCTGGCGAGTTGGCCTCTACGTCTCCGTGGGACCTTTATATACATCTATAACGTAATATAACCTAACCTAACCCAACCTAACATCTCGGCGGTAATATTTGAAAACATTCATGGCGAGTTGGCCTCTACGTCTCCGGGGTACATTTATATACATCAATAACGTAATATTCACCTATCCTAACCCAAAATAACATCTCGGCGGTAATATTTGACCACATTCCAGGCTTGCTGGCATCTACGTCTCCGTGGGACCTTTATATATATCAATAACGTAATATAACCTAACCTAACCCAACCTAACATCTCGGCGGTAATATTTGATCACATTCCTGGCTTGCTGGCCTCTACGTCTCCGCGGGACATTTATATACATCTATAACGTGATATAACCTAACCTAACCCAACCTAACATCTCGGCGGTAATATTTGAAAACATTCCTGGCGAGTTGGCCTCTACGTCACCGTGGGACCTTTATAGACATCTATAACGTAATATAACCTAACCTAACCCAAGCTAACATATCGGCGGTAATATTTGACAACATTCCCGGCGAGTTGACCTATACGTCTCCGTGGGACCTTTATATACATCAATAACGTAATATAACCTAACCTAACCCAACCTAACATCTCGGCGGTAATACTTGATCACATTCCTGGCTTGCTGGCCTCTACTTCTCCGCGGGACCTTTAAATACATCTATAACGTAATATAACCTAACCTAACCCAACCTAACACCTCGGCGGTAATATTTGACCACATTCCTGGCTTGCTGGCATCTACGTCTCCGTGGGACCTTTATATACATCAATAACGTAATATAACCTAACCTAACCCAACCTAACATCTCGGCGGTAATATTTGACAACATTCCTGGCGAGTTGGCATCTACGTCTCGGTTTGACCTTTATATACATCAATAACGTAATATAACCTAACCTGAACCAACCTATCATCTCGGCGGTAATATTTGACAACATTCCTGGCGAGTTGGCCTATACGTCTCCGTCGGACCTTTATATACAACAATAACATAGTATAAGCTAGGCTAAACCAGTCTATCATCTCGGCGGTAATATTTGACCACATTCCTGGCTTGTTGGCATCTACGTCTCCGTGGGACCTTTATATACATCAATAACGTAATATAACCTAACCTAACCCAACCTATCATCTCGGCGGTAATATTTGACAACATTCCTGGCGAGTTGGCCTCTACGTCTCCGTTGGACCTTCATATACATCAATAACGAAATATAACCTAACCTAACCCAACCTAACATCTCGGCGGTATACTTGAACTCATTCCTGGCGAGTTGGCCTCTACGTCTCCGTGGGACCTTTATATACATCAATAACGTAATATAACCTAACCTAACCCAACCTTACATCTCGGCGGTAATATTTGATCACATTCCTGGCTTGTTGGCCTCTACGTCTCCGTGGGACCTTTATATACATCAATAACGTAATATAACCTAACCTAACCCAACCTAACATCTCGGCGGTAATATTTGATCACATTCCTGGCTTGCTGGCCTCTACGTCTCCGCGGGACCTTTAAATACATCTATAACGTAATATAACCTAACCTAACCCTACCTAACATCTCGGCGGTAATATTTGAAAACATTCCTGGCGAGTTGGCCTCTACGTCTCCGTGGGACCTTTATATACATCTATAACGTAATATAACCTAACCTAACCCAACCTAACATCTCGGCGGTAATATTTGACAACATTCCTGGCGAGTTGGCCTCTACGTCTCGGTTTGACATTCATATACATCAGTAACGTAATATAACATAACCGAAACCAACCTATCATCTCGGCGGTAATATTTGACAACATTCCTGGCGAGTTGGCCTATACGTCTCCGTTGGACCTTTATATACATCAATAACGTAATATAACCTAACCTAACCCAACCTAACATCTCGGCGGTAATATTTGATCACATTCCTGGCTTGCTGGCCTCTACGTCTCCGCGGGACCTTTAAATACATCTATAACGTAATATAACCTAACCTAACCCTACCTAACATCTCGGCGGTAATATTTGAAAACATTCCTGGCGAGTTGGCCTCTACGTCTCCGTGGGACCTTTATATACATCTATAACGTAATATAACCTAACCTAACCCAACCTAACATCTCGGCGGTAATATTTGACAACATTCCTGGCGAGTTGGCCTCTACGTCTCGGTTTGACCTTCATATACATCAATAACGTAATATAACCTAACCTGAACCAACCTATCATCTCGGCGGTAATATTTGACAACATTCCTGGCGAGTTGGCCTATACGTCTCCGTCGGACCTTTATATACAACAATAACATAGTATAAGCTAGGCTAAACCAGTCTATCATCTCGGCGGTAATATTTGACCACATTCCTGGCTTGTTGGCATCTACGTCTCCGTGGGACCTTTATATACATCAATAACGTAATATAACCTAACCTAACCCAACCTATCATCTCGGCGGTAGTATTTGACAACATTCCTGGCGAGTTGGCCTCTACGTCTCCGTGGGACCTTTATATACATCTATAACGTAATATAACCTAACCTAACCCAACCTAACATCTCGGCGGTAATATTTGAAAACATTCATGGCGAGTTGGCCTCTACGTCCCCGTGGTACATTTATATACATCAATAACGTAATATAACCTATCCTAACCCAAAATAACATCTCGGCGGTAATATTTGACCACATTCCAGGCTTGCTGGCATCTACGTCTCCGTGGGACCTTTATATATATCAATAACGTAATATAACCTAACCTAACGCAACCTATCATCTCGGCGGTAATATTTGACAACATTCCTGGCGAGATGGCCTCCACGTCTCCGTGGGACCTTTATATACATCAATAACGTAATATAACCTAACCTAACCCAACCTAACATCTCGGCGGTAATATTTGACAACATTCCCGGCGAGTTGGCCTATACGTCTTCGTGGGACCTTTATATACATCAATCACGTAATATAACCTAACCTAACCCAACCTAACATCTCGGCGGTAATATTTGAAAACATTCATGGCGAATTGGCCTCTACGTCTCCGTGGGACCTTTATATACATCAATAACGTAATATAACCTATCCTAACCCAAAATAACATCTCGGCGGTAAAATTTGACCACATTCCTGGCTTGTTGGCATCTACGTCTCCGTGGGACCTTTATATACATCAATTACGTAATATAACCTAACCTAACCCAACGTAACATCTCGGCGGTAATATTTGACAACATTCCTGTCGAGTTGGCCTGTACGTCTCGGTTTGTCCGTCATATACATCAATAACGTAATATAACATAACCGAAACCAACCTAACATCTCGGCGGTAATATTTGAAAACATTCCTGGCGAGTTGGCCTCTACGTCTCCGTGGGACCTTTATATACATCAATAACGTAATATAACCTAACCTAACCCAACCTAACATCTCGGCGGTAATATTTGAAAACATTCCTGGCTTGTTGGCCTCTATGTCTCCGTGGGACCTTTATATACATCAATTACGTAATATAACCTAACCTAACCCAACCTAACATCTCGGCGGTAATATTTGACAACATTCCTGGCGAGTTGGCCTCTACGTCTCGGTTTGACCTTCATATACATCAGTAACGTAATATAACATAACCGAAACCAACCTATCATCTCGGCGGTAATATTTGACAACATTCCTGGCGAGTTGGCCTATACGTCTCCGTGGGACCTTTATATACATCAATAACGTAATATAACCTAACCTAACCCAACCTAACATCTCGGCGGTAATATTTGAT
The DNA here is from genome assembly GCA_963969225.1 of Xylocopa violacea. Classification (NCBI taxonomy): domain Eukaryota; kingdom Metazoa; phylum Arthropoda; class Insecta; order Hymenoptera; family Apidae; genus Xylocopa; species Xylocopa violacea. Next base: position 1,001,210 of record CAXAJV010000147.1, on the reverse strand, counting down.
CACATTCCTGGCTTGCTGGCCTCTACGTCTCCGCGGGACCTTTAAATACATCTATAACGTAATATAACCTAACCTAACCCTACCTAACATCTCGGCGGTAATATTTGAAAACATTCCTGGCGAGTTGGCCTCTACGTCTCCGTGGGACCTTTATATACATCTATAACGTAATATAACCTAACCTAACCCAACCTAACATCTCGGCGGTAATATTTGACAACATTCCTGGCGAGTTGGCCTCTACGTCTCGGTTTGACCTTCATATACATCAATAACGTAATATAACCTAACCTGAACCAACCTATCATCTCGGCGGTAATATTTGACAACATTCCTGGCGAGTTGGCCTATACGTCTCCGTCGGACCTTTATATACAACAATAACATAGTATAAGCTAGGCTAAACCAGTCTATCATCTCGGCGGTAATATTTGACCACATTCCTGGCTTGTTGGCATCTACGTCTCCGTGGGACCTTTATATACATCAATAACGTAATATAACCTAACCTAACCCAACCTATCATCTCGGCGGTAATATTTGACAACATTCCTGGCGATTTGGCCTCTACGTCTCCGTTGGACCTTCATATACATCAATAACGAAACATAACCTAACCTAACCCAACCTAACATCTCGGCGGTATACTTGACCTCATTCCTGGCGAGTTGGCCTCTACATCTCCGTGGGACCTTTATATACATCAATAACGTAATATAACCTAACCTAACCCAACCTAACATCTCGGCGGTAATATTTGAAAACATTCCTGGCTTGTTGGCCTCTACGTCTACGTGGGACCTTTATATACATCAATAACGTAATATAACCTAACCTAACCCAACCTAACATCTCGGCGGTAATATTTGATCACATTCCTGGCTTGCTGGCCTCTACGTCTCCGCGGGACCTTTAAATACATCTATAACGTAATATAACCTAACCTAACCCTACCTAACATCTCGGCGGTAATATTTGAAAACATTCCTGGCGAGTTGGCCTCTACGTCTCCGTGGGACCTTTATATACATCTATAACGTAATATAACCTAACCTAACCCAACCTAACATCTCGGCGGTAATATTTGACAACATTCCTGGCGAGTTGGCCTCTACGTCTCGGTTTGACCTTCATATACATCAATAACGTAATATAACCTAACCTGAACCAACCTATCATCTCGGCGGTAATATTTGACAACATTCCTGGCGAGTTGGCCTATACGTCTCCGTCGGACCTTTATATACAACAATAACATAGTATAAGCTAGGCTAAACCAGTCTATCATCTCGGCGGTAATATTTGACCACATTCCTGGCTTGTTGGCATCTACGTCTCCGTGGGACCTTTATATACATCAATAACGTAATATAACCTAACCTAACCCAACCTATCATCTCGGCGGTAATATTTGACAACATTCCTGGCGATTTGGCCTCTACGTCTCCGTTGGACCTTCATATACATCAATAACGAAATATAACCTAACCTAACCCAACCTAACATCTCGGCGGTATACTTGACCTCATTCCTGGCGAGTTGGCCTCTACATCTCCGTGGGACCTTTATATACATCAATAACGTAATATAACCTAACCTAACCCAACCTTACATCTCGGCGGTAATATTTGATCACATTCCTGGCTTGTTGGCCTCTACGTCTCCGTGGGACCTTTATATACATCAATTACGTAATATAACCTAACCTAACCCAACCTAACATCTCGGCGGTAATATTTGACAACATTCCTGGCGAGTTGGCCTCTACGTCTCGGTTTGACATTCATATACATCAGTAACGTAATATAACATAACCGAAACCAACCTATCATCTCGGCGGTAATATTTGACAACATTCCTGGCGAGTTGGCCTATACGTCTCCGTTGGACCTTTATATACATCAATAACGTAATATAACCTAACCTAACCCAACCTAACATCTCGGCGGTAATATTTGATCACATTCCTGGCTTGCTGGCCTCTACGTCTCCGCGGGACCTTTAAATACATCTATAACGTAATATAACCTAACCTAACCCTACCTAACATCTCGGCGGTAATATTTGAAAACATTCCTGGCGAGTTGGCCTCTACGTCTCCGTGGGACCTTTATATACATCTATAACGTAATATAACCTAACCTAACCCAACCTAACATCTCGGCGGTAATATTTGACAACATTCCTGGCGAGTTGGCCTCTACGTCTCGGTTTGACCTTCATATACATCAATAACGTAATATAACCTAACCTGAACCAACCTATCATCTCGGCGGTAATATTTGACAACATTCCTGGCGAGTTGGCCTATACGTCTCCGTCGGACCTTTATATACAACAATAACATAGTATAAGCTAGGCTAAACCAGTCTATCATCTCGGCCGTAATATTTGACCACATTCCTGGCTTGTTGGCATCTACGTCTCCGTGGGACCTTTATATACATCAATAACGTAATATAACCTAACCTAACCCAACCTATCATCTCGGCGGTAGTATTTGACAACATTCCTGGCGAGTTGGCCTCTACGTCTCCGTGGGACCTTTATATACATCTATAACGTAATATAACCTAACCTAACCCAACCTAACATCTCGGCGGTAATATTTGAAAACATTCATGGCGAGTTGGCCTCTACGTCCCCGTGGTACATTTATATACATCAATAACGTAATATAACCTATCCTAACCCAAAATAACATCTCGGCGGTAATATTTGACCACATTCCAGGCTTGCTGGCATCTACGTCTCCGTGGGACCTTTATATATATCAATAACGTAATATAACCTAACCTAACGCAACCTATCATCTCGGCGGTAATATTTGACAACATTCCTGGCGAGATGGCCTCCACGTCTCCGTGGGACCTTTATATACATCAATAACGTAATATAACCTAACCTAACCCAATCTAACATCTCGGCGGTAATATTTGACAACATTCCCGGCGAGTTGGCCTATACGTCTTCGTGGGACCTTTATATACATCAATAACGTAATATAACCTAACCTAACCCAACCTATCATCTCGGCGGTAATATTTGACAACATTCCTGGCGAGTTGGCCTCTACGTCTCCGTTGGACCTTCATATACATCAATAACGAAATATAACCTAACCTAACCCAACCTAACATCTCGGCGGTATACTTGACCTCATTCCTGGCGAGTTGGCCTCTACGTCTCCGTGGGACCTTTATATACATCAATAACGTAATATAACCTAACCTAACCCAACCTTACATCTCGGCGGTAATATTTGACAACATTCCTGGCGAGTTGGCCTCTACGTCTCGGTTTGACCTTCATATACATCAATAACGTAATATAACCTAACCTGAACCAACCTATCATCTCGGCGGTAATATTTGACAACATTCCTGGCGAGTTGGCCTATACGTCTCCGTTGGACCTTTATATACATCAATAACGTAATATAACCTAACCTAACCCAACCTAACATCTCGGCGGTAATATTTGATCACATTCCTGGCTTGCTGGCCTCTACGTCTCCGCGGGACCTTTAAATACATCAATAACGTAATATAACCTAACCTAACCCAATCTAACATCTCGGCGGTAATATTTGACAACATTCCCGGCGAGTTGGCCTATACGTCTTCGTGGGACCTTTATATACATCAATAACGTAATATAACCTAACCTAACCCAACCTATCATCTCGGCGGTAATATTTGACAACATTCCTGGCGAGTTGGCCTCTACGTCTCCGTTGGACCTTCATATACATCAATAACGAAATATAACCTAACCTAACCCAACCTAACATCTCGGCGGTATACTTGACCTCATTCCTGGCGAGTTGGCCTCTACATCTCCGTGGGACCTTTATATACATCAATAACGTAATATAACCTAACCTAACCCAACCTTACATCTCGGCGGTAATATTTGATCACATTCCTGGCTTGTTGGCCTCTACGTCTCCGTGGGACCTTTATATACATCAATTACGTAATATAACCTAACCTAACCCAACCTAACATCTCGGCGGTAATATTTGACAACATTCCTGGCGAGTTGGCCTCTACGTCTCGGTTTGACATTCATATACATCAGTAACGTAATATAACATAACCGAAACCAACCTATCATCTCGGCGGTAATATTTGACAACATTCCTGGCGAGTTGGCCTATACGTCTCCGTTGGACCTTTATATACATCAATAACGTAATATAACCTAACCTAACCCAACCTAACATCTCGGCGGTAATATTTGATCACATTCCTGGCTTGCTGGCCTCTACGTCTCCGCGGGACCTTTAAATACATCAATAACGTAATATAACCTAACCTAACCCAACCTATCATCTCGGCGGTAATATTTGACAACATTCCTGGCGAGTTGGCCTCTACGTCTCCGTTGGACCTTCATATACATCAATAACGAAATATAACCTAACCTAACCCAACCTAACATCTCGGCGGTATACTTGACCTCATTCCTGGCGAGTTGGCCTCTACGTCTCCGTGGGACCTTTATATACATCAATAACGTAATATAACCTAACCTAACCCAACCTTACATCTCGGCGGTAATATTTGACAACATTCCTGGCGAGTTGGCCTCTACGTCTCGGTTTGACCTTCATATACATCAATAACGTAATATAACCTAACCTGAACCAACCTATCATCTCGGCGGTAATATTTGACAACATTCCTGGCGAGTTGGCCTATACGTCTCCGTCGGACCTTTATATACAACAATAACATAGTATAAGCTAGGCTAAACCAGTCTATCATCTCGGCGGTAATATTTGACCACATTCCTGGCTTGTTGGCATCTACGTCTCCGTGGGACCTTTATATACATCAATAACGTAATATAACCTAACCTAACCCAACCTATCATCTCGGCGGTAATATTTGACAACATTCCTGGCGATTTGGCCTCTACGTCTCCGTTGGACCTTCATATACATCAATAACGAAATATAACCTAACCTAACCCAACCTAACATCTCGGCGGTATACTTGACCTCATTCCTGGCGAGTTGGCCTCTACATCTCCGTGGGACCTTTATATACATCAATAACGTAATATAACCTAACCTAACCCAACCTTACATCTCGGCGGTAATATTTGATCACATTCCTGGCTTGTTGGCCTCTACGTCTCCGTGGGACCTTTATATACATCAATTACGTAATATAACCTAACCTAACCCAACCTAACATCTCGGCGGTAATATTTGACAACATTCCTGGCGAGTTGGCCTCTACGTCTCGGTTTGACATTCATATACATCAGTAACGTAATATAACATAACCGAAACCAACCTATCATCTCGGCGGTAATATTTGACAACATTCCTGGCGAGTTGGCCTATACGTCTCCGTTGGACCTTTATATACATCAATAACGTAATATAACCTAACCTAACCCAACCTAACATCTCGGCGGTAATATTTGATCACATTCCTGGCTTGCTGGCCTCTACGTCTCCGCGGGACCTTTAAATACATCTATAACGTAATATAACCTAACCTAACCCTACCTAACATCTCGGCGGTAATATTTGAAAACATTCCTGGCGAGTTGGCCTCTACGTCTCCGTGGGACCTTTATATACATCTATAACGTAATATAACCTAACCTAACCCAACCTAACATCTCGGCGGTAATATTTGACAACATTCCTGGCGAGTTGGCCTCTACGTCTCGGTTTGACCTTCATATACATCAATAACGTAATATAACCTAACCTGAACCAACCTATCATCTCGGCGGTAATATTTGACAACATTCCTGGCGAGTTGGCCTATACGTCTCCGTCGGACCTTTATATACAACAATAACATAGTATAAGCTAGGCTAAACCAGTCTATCATCTCGGCCGTAATATTTGACCACATTCCTGGCTTGTTGGCATCTACGTCTCCGTGGGACCTTTATATACATCAATAACGTAATATAACCTAACCTAACCCAACCTATCATCTCGGCGGTAGTATTTGACAACATTCCTGGCGAGTTGGCCTCTACGTCTCCGTGGGACCTTTATATACATCTATAACGTAATATAACCTAACCTAACCCAACCTAACATCTCGGCGGTAATATTTGAAAACATTCATGGCGAGTTGGCCTCTACGTCCCCGTGGTACATTTATATACATCAATAACGTAATATAACCTATCCTAACCCAAAATAACATCTCGGCGGTAATATTTGACCACATTCCAGGCTTGCTGGCATCTACGTCTCCGTGGGACCTTTATATATATCAATAACGTAATATAACCTAACCTAACGCAACCTATCATCTCGGCGGTAATATTTGACAACATTCCTGGCGAGATGGCCTCCACGTCTCCGTGGGACCTTTATATACATCAATAACGTAATATAACCTAACCTAACCCAACCTAACATCTCGGCGGTAATATTTGACAACATTCCCGGCGAGTTGGCCTATACGTCTTCGTGGGACCTTTATATACATCAATAACGTAATATAACCTAACCTAACCCAACCTATCATCTCGGCGGTAATATTTGACAACATTCCTGGCGAGTTGGCCTCTACGTCTCCGTTGGACCTTCATATACATCAATAACGAAATATAACCTAACCTAACCCAACCTAACATCTCGGCGGTATACTTGACCTCATTCCTGGCGAGTTGGCCTCTACGTCTCCGTGGGACCTTTATATACATCAATAACGTAATATAACCTAACCTAACCCAACCTTACATCTCGGCGGTAATATTTGACAACATTCCTGGCGAGTTGGCCTCTACGTCTCGGTTTGACCTTCATATACATCAATAACGTAATATAACCTAACCTGAACCAACCTATCATCTCGGCGGTAATATTTGACAACATTCCTGGCGAGTTGGCCTATACGTCTCCGTCGGACCTTTATATACAACAATAACATAGTATAAGCTAGGCTAAACCAGTCTATCATCTCGGCGGTAATATTTGACCACATTCCTGGCTTGTTGGCATCTACGTCTCCGTGGGACCTTTATATACATCAATAACGTAATATAACCTAACCTAACCCAACCTATCATCTCGGCGGTAATATTTGACAACATTCCTGGCGATTTGGCCTCTACGTCTCCGTTGGACCTTCATATACATCAATAACGAAATATAACCTAACCTAACCCAACCTAACATCTCGGCGGTATACTTGACCTCATTCCTGGCGAGTTGGCCTCTACATCTCCGTGGGACCTTTATATACATCAATAACGTAATATAACCTAACCTAACCCAACCTTACATCTCGGCGGTAATATTTGATCACATTCCTGGCTTGTTGGCCTCTACGTCTCCGTGGGACCTTTATATACATCAATTACGTAATATAACCTAACCTAACCCAACCTAACATCTCGGCGGTAATATTTGACAACATTCCTGGCGAGTTGGCCTCTACGTCTCGGTTTGACATTCATATACATCAGTAACGTAATATAACATAACCGAAACCAACCTATCATCTCGGCGGTAATATTTGACAACATTCCTGGCGAGTTGGCCTATACGTCTCCGTTGGACCTTTATATACATCAATAACGTAATATAACCTAACCTAACCCAACCTAACATCTCGGCGGTAATATTTGATCACATTCCTGGCTTGCTGGCCTCTACGTCTCCGCGGGACCTTTAAATACATGTATAACGTAATATAACCTAACCTAACCCTACCTAACATCTCGGCGGTAATATTTGAAAACATTCCTGGCGAGTTGGCCTCTACGTCTCCGTGGGACCTTTATATACATCTATAACGTAATATAACCTAACCTAACCCAACCTAACATCTCGGCGGTAATATTTGACAACATTCCTGGCGAGTTGGCCTCTGCGTCTCGGTTTGACCTTCATATACATCAATAACGTAATATAACCTAACCTGAACCAACCTATCATCTCGGCGGTAATATTTGACAACATTCCTGGCGAGTTGGCCTATACGTCTCCGTCGGACCTTTATATACAACAATAACATAGTATAAGCTAGGCTAAACCAGTCTATCATCTCGGCGGTAATATTTGACCACATTCCTGGCTTGTTGGCATCTACGTCTCCGTGGGACCTTTATATACATCAATAACGTAATATAACCTAACCTAACCCAACCTATCATCTCGGCGGTAGTATTTGACAACATTCCTGGCGAGTTGGCCTCTACGTCTCCGTGGGACCTTTATATACATCTATAACGTAATATAACCTAACCTAACCCAACCTAACATCTCGGCGGTAATATTTGAAAACATTCATGGCGAGTTGGCCTCTACGTCCCCGTGGTACATTTATATACATCAATAACGTAATATAACCTATCCTAACCCAAAATAACATCTCGGCGGTAATATTTGACCACATTCCAGGCTTGCTGGCATCTACGTCTCCGTGGGACCTTTATATATATCAATAACGTAATATAACCTAACCTAACGCAACCTATCATCTCGGCGGTAATATTTGACAACATTCCTGGCGAGATGGCCTCCACGTCTCCGTGGGACCTTTATATACATCAATAACGTAATATAACCTAACCTAACCCAACCTAACATCTCGGCGGTAATATTTGACAACATTCCCGGCGAGTTGGCCTATACGTCTTCGTGGGACCTTTATATACATCAATAACGTAATATAACCTAACCTAACCCAACCTATCATCTCGGCGGTAATATTTGACAACATTCCTGGCGAGTTGGCCTCTACGTCTCCGTTGGACCTTCATATACATCAATAACGAAATATAACCTAACCTAACCCAACCTAACATCTCGGCGGTATACTTGACCTCATTCCCGGCGAGTTGGCCTATACGTCTTCGTGGGACCTTTATATACATCAATAACGTAATATAACCTAACCTAACCCAACCTATCATCTCGGCGGTAATATTTGACAACATTCCTGGCGAGTTGGCCTCTACGTCTCCGTTGGACCTTCATATACATCAATAACGAAATATAACCTAACCTAACCCAACCTAACATCTCGGCGGTATACTTGACCTCATTCCTGGCGAGTTGGCCTCTACGTCTCCGTGGGACCTTTATATACATCAATAACGTAATATAACCTAACCTAACCCAACCTTACATCTCGGCGGTAATATTTGACAACATTCCTGGCGAGTTGGCCTCTACGTCTCGGTTTGACCTTCATATACATCAATAACGTAATATAACCTAACCTGAACCAACCTATCATCTCGGCGGTAATATTTGACAACATTCCTGGCGAGTTGGCCTATACGTCTCCGTCGGACCTTTATATACAACAATAACATAGTATAAGCTAGGCTAAACCAGTCTATCATCTCGGCGGTAATATTTGACCACATTCCTGGCTTGTTGGCATCTACGTCTCCGTGGGACCTTTATATACATCAATAACGTAATATAACCTAACCTAACCCAACCTATCATCTCGGCGGTAATATTTGACAACATTCCTGGCGATTTGGCCTCTACGTCTCCGTTGGACCTTCATATACATCAATAACGAAATATAACCTAACCTAACCCAACCTAACATCTCGGCGGTATACTTGACCTCATTCCTGGCGAGTTGGCCTCTACATCTCCGTGGGACCTTTATATACATCAATAACGTAATATAACCTAACCTAACCCAACCTTACATCTCGGCGGTAATATTTGATCACATTCCTGGCTTGTTGGCCTCTACGTCTCCGTGGGACCTTTATATACATCAATTACGTAATATAACCTAACCTAACCCAACCTAACATCTCGGCGGTAATATTTGACAACATTCCTGGCGAGTTGGCCTCTGCGTCTCGGTTTGACATTCACATACATCAGTAACGTAATATAACATAACCGAAACCAACCTATCATCTCGGCGGTAATATTTGACAACATTCCTGGCGAGTTGGCCTATACGTCTCCGTTGGACCTTTATATACATCAATAACGTAATATAACCTAACCTAACCCAACCTAACATCTCGGCGGTAATATTTGATCACATTCCTGGCTTGCTGGCCTCTACGTCTCCGCGGGACCTTTAAATACATGTATAACGTAATATAACCTAACCTAACCCTACCTAACATCTCGGCGGTAATATTTGAAAACATTCCTGGCGAGTTGGCCTCTACGTCTCCGTGGGACCTTTATATACATCTATAACGTAATATAACCTAACCTAACCCAACCTAACATCTCGGCGGTAATATTTGACAACATTCCTGGCGAGTTGGCCTCTACGTCTCGGTTTGACCTTCATATACATCAATAACGTAATATAACCTAACCTGAACCAACCTATCATCTCGGCGGTAATATTTGACAACATTCCTGGCGAGTTGGCCTATACGTCTCCGTCGGACCTTTATATACAACAATAACATAGTATAAGCTAGGCTAAACCAGTCTATCATCTCGGCGGTAATATTTGACCACATTCCTGGCTTGTTGGCATCTACGTCTCCGTGGGACCTTTATATACATCAATAACGTAATATAACCTAACCTAACCCAACCTATCATCTCGGCGGTAGTATTTGACAACATTCCTGGCGAGTTGGCCTCTACGTCTCCGTGGGACCTTTATATACATCTATAACGTAATATAACCTAACCTAACCCAACCTAACATCTCGGCGGTAATATTTGAAAACATTCATGGCGAGTTGGCCTCTACGTCCCCGTGGTACATTTATATACATCAATAACGTAATATAACCTATCCTAACCCAAAATAACATCTCGGCGGTAATATTTGACCACATTCCAGGCTTGCTGGCATCTACGTCTCCGTGGGACCTTTATATATATCAATAACGTAATATAACCTAACCTAACGCAACCTATCATCTCGGCGGTAATATTTGACAACATTCCTGGCGAGATGGCCTCCACGTCTCCGTGGGACCTTTATATACATCAATAACGTAATATAACCTAACCTAACCCAACCTAACATCTCGGCGGTAATATTTGACAACATTCCCGGCGAGTTGGCCTATACGTCTTCGTGGGACCTTTATATACATCAATAACGTAATATAACCTAACCTAACCCAACCTATCATCTCGGCGGTAATATTTGACAACATTCCTGGCGAGTTGGCCTCTACGTCTCCGTTGGACCTTCATATACATCAATAACGAAATATAACCTAACCTAACCCAACCTAACATCTCGGCGGTATACTTGACCTCATTCCTGGCGAGTTGGCCTCTACGTCTCCGTGGGACCTTTATATACATCAATAACGTAATATAACCTAACCTAACCCAACCTTACATCTCGGCGGTAATATTTGACAACATTCCTGTCGAGTTGGCCTGTACGTCTCGGTTTGTCCGTCATATACATCAATAACGTAATATAACATAACCGAAACCAACCTAACATCTCGGCGGTAATATTTGAAAACATTCCTGGCGAGTTGGCCTCTACGTCTCCGTGGGACCTTTATATACATCAATAACGTAATATAACCTAACCTAACCCAACCTAACATCTCGGCGGTAATATTTGAAAACATTCCTGGCTTGTTGGCCTCTACGTCTCCGTGGGACCTTTATATACATCAATTACGTAATATAACCTAACCTAACCCAACCTAACATCTCGGCGGTAATATTTGACAACATTCCTGGCGAGTTGGCCTCTACGTCTCGGTTTGACCTTCATATACATCAGTAACGTAATATAACATAACCGAAACCAACCTATCATCTCGGCGGTAATATTTGACAACATTCCTGGCGAGTTGGCCTATACGTCTCCGTGGGACCTTTATATACATCAATAACGTAATATAACCTAACCTAACCCAACCTAACATCTCGGCGGTAATATTTGATCACATTCCTGGCTTGCTGGCCTCTACGTCTCCGCGGGACCTTTAAATACATCTATAACGTAATATAACCTAACCTAACCCTACCTAACATCTCGGCGGTAATATTTGAAAACATTCCTGGCGAGTTGGCCTCTACGTCTCCGTGGGACCTTTATATACATCTATAACGTAATATAACCTAACCTAACCCAACCTAACATCTCGGCGGTAATATTTGACAACATTCCTGGCGAGTTGGCCTCTACGTCTCGGTTTGACCTTCATATACATCAATAACGTAATATAACCTAACCTGAACCAACCTATCATCTCGGCGGTAATATTTGACAACATTCCTGGCGAGTTGGCCTATACGTCTCCGTCGGACCTTTATATACAACAATAACATAGTATAAGCTAGGCTAAACCAGTCTATCATCTCGGCCGTAATATTTGACCACATTCCTGGCTTGTTGGCATCTACGTCTCCGTGGGACCTTTATATACATCAATAACGTAATATAACCTAACCTAACCCAACCTATCATCTCGGCGGTAATATTTGACAACATTCCTGGCGATTTGGCCTCTACGTCTCCGTTGGACCTTCATATACATCAATAACGAAATATAACCTAACCTAACCCAACCTAACATCTCGGCGGTATACTTGACCTCATTCCTGGCGAGTTGGCCTCTACATCTCCGTGGGACCTTTATATACATCAATAACGTAATATAACCTAACCTAACCCAACCTTACATCTCGGCGGTAATATTTGATCACATTCCTGGCTTGTTGGCCTCTACGTCTCCGTGGGACCTTTATATACATCAATTACGTAATATAACCTAACCTAACCCAACCTAACATCTCGGCGGTAATATTTGACAACATTCCTGGCGAGTTGGCCTCTACGTCTCGGTTTGACATTCATATACATCAGTAACGTAATATAACATAACCGAAACCAACCTATCATCTCGGCGGTAATATTTGACAACATACCTGGCGAGTTGGCCTATACGTCTCCGTTGGACCTTTATATACATCAATAACGTAATATAACCTAACCTAACCCAACCTAACATCTCGGCGGTAATATTTGATCACATTCCTGGCTTGCTGGCCTCTACGTCTCCGCGGGACCTTTAAATACATCTATAACGTAATATAACCTAACCTAACCCTACCTAACATCTCGGCGGTAATATTTGAAAACATTCCTGGCGAGTTGGCCTCTACGTCTTCGTGGGACCTTTATATACATCAATAACGTAATATAACCTAACCTAACCCAACCTATCATCTCGGCGGTAATATTTGACAACATTCCTGGCGAGTTGGCCTCTACGTCTCCGTTGGACCTTCATATACATCAATAACGAAATATAACCTAACCTAACCCAACCTAACATCTCGGCGGTATACTTGACCTCATTCCTGGCGAGTTGGCCTCTACGTCTCCGTGGGACCTTTATATACATCAATAACGTAATATAACCTAACCTAACCCAACCTTACATCTCGGCGGTAATATTTGACAACATTCCTGGCGAGTTGGCCTCTACGTCTCGGTTTGACCTTCATATACATCAGTAATGTAATATAACATAACCGAAACCAACCTATCATCTCGGCGGTAATATTTGACAACATTCCTGGCGAGTTGGCCTATACGTCTCCGTGGGACCTTTATATACATCAATAACGTAATATAACCTAACCTAACCCAACCTAACATCTCGGCGGTAATATTTGATCACATTCCTGGCTTGCTGGCCTCTACGTCTCCGCGGGACCTTTAAATACATCTATAACGTAATATAACCTAACCTAACCCTACCTAACATCTCGGCGGTAATATTTGATCACATTCCTGGCTTGCTGGCCTCTACGTCTCCGCGTGACCTTTAAATACATCTATAACGTAATATAACCTAACCTAACCCTACCTAACATCTCGGCGGTAATATTTGAAAACATTCCTGGCGAGTTGGCCTCTACGTCTCCGTGGGACCTTTATATACATCTATAACGTAATATAACCTAACCTAACCCAACCTAACATCTCGGCGGTAATATTTGAAAACATTCATGGCGAGTTGGCCTCTACGTCCCCGTGGTACATTTATATACATCAATAACGTAATATAACCTATCCTAACCCAAAATAACATCTCGGCGGTAATATTTGACCACATTCCTGGCTTGCTGGCATCTACGTCTCCGTGGGACCTTTATATATATCAATAACGTAATATAACCTAACCTAACCCAACCTATCATCTCGGAGGTAATATTTGACAACATTCCTGGCGAGATGGCCTCCACGTCTCCGTGGGACCTTTATATACATCAATAACGTAATATAACCTAACCTAACCCAACCTAACATCTCGGCGGTAATATTTGACAACATTCCCGGCGAGTTGGCCTATACGTCTCCGTGGGACCTTTATATACATCAATAACGTAATATAACCTAACCTAACCCAACCTAACATCTCGGCGGTAATATTTGAAAACATTCCTGGCTTGTTGGCCTCTACGTCTCCGTGGGACCTTTATATACATCAATTACGTAATATAACCTAACCTAACCCAACCTAACATCTCGGCGGTAATATTTGACAACATTCCTGGCGAGTTGGCCTCTACGTCTCGGTTTGACCTTCATATACATCAGTAACGTAATATAACATAACCGAAACCAACCTATCATCTCGGCGGTAATATTTGACAACATTCCTGGCGAGTTGGCCTATACGTCTCCGTGGGACCTTTATATACATCAATAACGTAATATAACCTAACCTAACCCAACCTAACATCTCGGCGGTAATATTTGATCACATTCCTGGCTTGCTGGCCTCTACGTCTCCGCGGGACCTTTAAATACATCTATAACGTAATATAACCTAACCTAACCCTACCTAACATCTCGGCGGTAATATTTGAAAACATTCCTGGCGAGTTGGCCTCTACGTCTCCGTGGGACCTTTATATACATCTATAACGTAATATAACCTAACCTAACCCAACCTAACATCTCGGCGGTAATATTTGACAACATTCCTGGCGAGTTGGCCTCTACGTCTCGGTTTGACCTTCATATACATCAATAACGTAATATAACCTAACCTGAACCAACCTATCATCTCGGCGGTAATATTTGACAACATTCCTGGCGAGTTGGCCTATACGTCTCCGTCGGACCTTTATATACAACAATAACATAGTATAAGCTAGGCTAAACCAGTCTATCATCTCGGCCGTAATATTTGACCACATTCCTGGCTTGTTGGCATCTACGTCTCCGTGGGACCTTTATATACATCAATAACGTAATATAACCTAACCTAACCCAACCTATCATCTCGGCGGTAATATTTGACAACATTCCTGGCGATTTGGCCTCTACGTCTCCGTTGGACCTTCATATACATCAATAACGAAATATAACCTAACCTAACCCAACCTAACATCTCGGCGGTATACTTGACCTCATTCCTGGCGAGTTGGCCTCTACATCTCCGTGGGACCTTTATATACATCAATAACGTAATATAACCTAACCTAACCCAACCTTACATCTCGGCGGTAATATTTGATCACATTCCTGGCTTGTTGGCCTCTACGTCTCCGTGGGACCTTTATATACATCAATTACGTAATATAACCTAACCTAACCCAACCTAACATCTCGGCGGTAATATTTGACAACATTCCTGGCGAGTTGGCCTCTACGTCTCGGTTTGACATTCATATACATCAGTAACGTAATATAACATAACCGAAACCAACCTATCATCTCGGCGGTAATATTTGACAACATACCTGGCGAGTTGGCCTATACGTCTCCGTTGGACCTTTATATACATCAATAACGTAATATAACCTAACCTAACCCAACCTAACATCTCGGCGGTAATATTTGATCACATTCCTGGCTTGCTGGCCTCTACGTCTCCGCGGGACCTTTAAATACATCTATAACGTAATATAACCTAACCTAACCCTACCTAACATCTCGGCGGTAATATTTGAAAACATTCCTGGCGAGTTGGCCTCTACGTCTTCGTGGGACCTTTATATACATCAATAACGTAATATAACCTAACCTAACCCAACCTATCATCTCGGCGGTAATATTTGACAACATTCCTGGCGAGTTGGCCTCTACGTCTCCGTTGGACCTTCATATACATCAATAACGAAATATAACCTAACCTAACCCAACCTAACATCTCGGCGGTATACTTGACCTCATTCCTGGCGAGTTGGCCTCTACGTCTCCGTGGGACCTTTATATACATCAATAACGTAATATAACCTAACCTAACCCAACCTTACATCTCGGCGGTAATATTTGACAACATTCCTGGCGAGTTGGCCTCTACGTCTCGGTTTGACCTTCATATACATCAGTAATGTAATATAACATAACCGAAACCAACCTATCATCTCGGCGGTAATATTTGACAACATTCCTGGCGAGTTGGCCTATACGTCTCCGTGGGACCTTTATATACATCAATAACGTAATATAACCTAACCTAACCCAACCTAACATCTCGGCGGTAATATTTGATCACATTCCTGGCTTGCTGGCCTCTACGTCTCCGCGGGACCTTTAAATACATCTATAACGTAATATAACCTAACCTAACCCTACCTAACATCTCGGCGGTAATATTTGATCACATTCCTGGCTTGCTGGCCTCTACGTCTCCGCGTGACCTTTAAATACATCTATAACGTAATATAACCTAACCTAACCCTACCTAACATCTCGGCGGTAATATTTGAAAACATTCCTGGCGAGTTGGCCTCTACGTCTCCGTGGGACCTTTATATACATCTATAACGTAATATAACCTAACCTAACCCAACCTAACATCTCGGCGGTAATATTTGAAAACATTCATGGCGAGTTGGCCTCTACGTCCCCGTGGTACATTTATATACATCAATAACGTAATATAACCTATCCTAACCCAAAATAACATCTCGGCGGTAATATTTGACCACATTCCTGGCTTGCTGGCATCTACGTCTCCGTGGGACCTTTATATATATCAATAACGTAATATAACCTAACCTAACCCAACCTATCATCTCGGAGGTAATATTTGACAACATTCCTGGCGAGATGGCCTCCACGTCTCCGTGGGACCTTTATATACATCAATAACGTAATATAACCTAACCTAACCCAACCTAACATCTCGGCGGTAATATTTGACAACATTCCCGGCGAGTTGGCCTATACGTCTCCGTGGGACCTTTATATACATCAATAACGTAATATAACCTAACCTAACCCAACCTAACATCTCGGCGGTAATATTTGAAAACATTCATGGCGAGTTGGCCTCTACGTCTCCGTGGGACCTTTATATACATCAATAACGTAATATAACCTATCCTAACCCAACCTAACATCTCGGCGGTAATATTTGATCACATTCCTGGCTTGCTGGCCTCTACGTCTCCGCGGGACCTTTATATACATCTATAACGTGATATAACCTAACCTAACCCAACCTAACATCTCGGCGGTAATATTTGAAAACATTCCTGGCGAGTTGGCCTCTACGTCACCGTGGGACCTTTATAGACATCCATAACTTAATATAACCTAACCTAACCCAACGTAACATCTCGGCGGTAATATTTGACAACATTCCTGGCGAGTTGGCCTCTACGTCTCCGTGGTACATTTATATACATCAATAACGTAATATAACCTATCCTAACCCAAAATAGCATCTCGGCGGTAATATTTGACCACATTCCTGGCTTGCTGGCATCTACGTCTCCGTGGGACCTTTATATATATCAATAACGTAATATAACCTAACCTAACCGAACCTATCATCTCGGCGGTAATATTTGACAACATTCCTGGCGAGATGGCCTCCACGTCTCCGTGGGTCCTTTATATACATCAATAACGTAATATAACCTAACCTAACCCAACCTAACATCTCGGCGGTAATATTTGATCACATTCCTGGCTTGCTGGCCTCTACGTCTCTGCGGGACATTTATATACATCTATAACGTGATATAACCTAACCTAACCCAACCTAACATCTCGGCGGTAATATTTGAAAACATTCCTGGCGAGTTGGCCTCTACGTCTCGGTTTGACCTTCATATACATCAATAACGTAATATAACCTAACCTAACCCAACCTATCATCTCGGCGGTAATATTTGACAACATTACTGGCGAGTTGGCCTATACGTCTCCGTCGGACTTTTATATACAACAATAACATAGTATAAGCTAGGCTAACCCAGTCTATCAACTCGGCGGTAATATTTGACCACATTCCTGGCTTGTTGGCCTCTGCGTCTCCGTGGGACCTTCATATACATCAATAACGAAATATAACCTAACCTAACACAACCTATCATCTCGGTGCTAATATTTGATAACATACCTGGCGAGTTGGCCTCTACGTCTCCGTGGGACCTTTATATACATCAATAACGTAATATAACCTAACCTAACCCAACCTAACATCTCGGCGGTAATATTTGAAAACATACCTGGCGAGTTGACCTCTACGTCTCCGTGGGACCTTTATATACATCTATAACGTAATATAACCTAACCTAACCCAACCTAACATCTCGGCGGTAATATTTGAAAACATTCATGGCGAGTTGGCCTCTACGTCTACGTGGTACATTTATATACATCAATAACGTAATATAACCTATCCTAACCCAAAATAACATCTCGGCGGTAATATTTGAAAACATTCATGGCGAGTTGGCCTCTACGTTCCCGTGGTACATTTATATACATCAATAACGTAATATAACCTATCCTAACCCAAAATAACATCTCGGCGGTTATATTTGACCACATTCCTGGCTTGCTGGCATCTACGTCTCCGTGGGACCTTTATATATATCAATAACGTAATATAACCTAACCTAACCCAACCTATCATCTCGGCGGTAATATTTGACAACATTCCTGGCGAGATGGCCTCCACGTCACCGTGGGACCTTTATATACATCAATAACGTAATATAACCTAACCTAACCCAACCTAACATCTCGGCGGTAATATTTGACAACATTCCCGGCGAGTTGGCCTATACGTCTCCGTGGGACCTTTATATACATCAATAACGTAATATAACCTAACCTAACCCAACCTAACATCTCGGCGGTAATATTTGAGAACATTCATGGCGAGTTGGCCTCTACGTCTCCGTGGGACCTTTATATACATCAATAACGTAATATAACCTATCCTAACCCAAAATAACATCTCGGCGGTAATATTTGACCACATTCCTGGCTTGTTGGCATCTACGTCTCCGTGGGACCTTTATATACATCAATTACGTAATATAACCTAACCTAACCCAACGTAACATCTCGGCGGTAATATTTGACAACATTCCTGTCGAGTAGGCCTGTACGTCTCGGTTTGTCCGTCATATACATCAATAACGTAATATAACATAACCGAAACCAACCTAACATCTCGGCGGCAATATTGGAAAACATTCCTGGCGAGTTGGCCTCTACGTCTCCGTGGGACCTTTATATACATCTATAACGTAATATAACCTAACCTAGCCCAACCTAACATCTCGGCGGTAATATTTGAAAACATTCATGGCGAGTTGGCCTCTACGTCTCCGGGGTACATTTATATACATCAATAACGTAATATTCACCTATCCTAACCCAAAATAACATCTCGGCGGTAATATTTGACCACATTCCAGGCTTGCTGGCATCTACGTCTCCGTGGGACCTTTATATATATCAATAACGTAATATAACCTAACCTAACCCAACCTATCATCTCGGCGGTAATATTTGACAACATTCCTGGCGAGATGGCCTCCACGTCTCCGTGGGACCTTTATATACATCAATAACGTAATATAACCTAACCTAACCCAACCTAACATCTCGGCGGTAATATTTGATCACATTCCTGGCTTACTGGCCTCTACGTCTCCGCGGGACCTTTATATACATCTATAACGTGATATAACCTAACCTAACCCAACCTAACATCTCGGCGGTAATATTTGAAAACATTCCTGGCGAGTTGGCCTCTACGTCACCGTGGGACCTTTATAGACATCCATACCGTAATATAACCTAACCTAACCCAACGTAACATCTCGGCGGTAATATTTGACAACATTCCTGGCGAGTTGGCCTCTACGTCTCGGTTTGACCTTCATATACATCAGTAACGTAATATAACATAACCGAAACCAACCTATCATCTCGGCGGTAATATTTGACAACATTCCTGGCGAGTTGGCCTATACGTCTCCGTGGGACCTTTATATACATCAATAACGTAATATAACCTAACCTAACCCAACCTAACATCTCGGCGGTAATATTTGATCACATTCCTGGCTTGCTGGCCTCTACGTCTCCGCGGGACCTTTAAATACATCTATAACGTAATATAACCTAACCTAACCCAACCTAACATCTCGGCGGTAATATTTGATCACATTCCTGGCTTGCTGGCCTCTACGTCTCCGCGGGACCTTTATATACATCTATAACGTGATATAACCTAACCTAACCCAACCTAACATCTCGGCGGTAATATTTGAAAACATTCCTGGCGAGTTGGCCTCTACGTCACCGTGGGACCTTTATAGACATCCATAACGTAATATAACCTAACCTAACCCAACCTAACATCTCGGCGGTAATATTTGATCACATTCCTGGCTTGCTGGCCTCTACGTCTCCGCGGGACATTTATATACATCTATAACGTGATATAACCTAACCTAACCCAACCTAACATCTCGGCGGTAATATTTGAAAACATTCCTGGCGAGTTGGCCTCTACGTCACCGTGGGACCTTCACAGACATCCATAACGTAATATAACCTAACCTAACCCAAGCTAACATATCGGCGGTAATATTTGACAACATTCCCGGCGAGTTGGCCTATACGTCTCCGTGGGACCTTTATATACATCAATAACGTAATATAACCTAACCTAACCCAACCTAACATCTCGCCGGTAATATTTGATCACATTCCGGGCTTGCTGGCATCTACTTCTCCGCGGGACCTTTAAATACATCTATAACGTATTATAACCTAACCTAACCCAACCTAACACCTCGGCGGTAATATTTGACCACATTCCTGGCTTTCTGGCATCTACGTCTCCGTGGGTCCTTTATATACATCAATAACGTAATATAACCTAACCTAACACAACCTAACATCTCGGCGGTAATATTTGACAACATTCCTGGCGAGTTCGCCTCTACGTCTCGGTTTGACCTTCATATACATCAATAACGTAATATAACCTAACCTAACCCAACCTATCATCTCGGCGGTAATATTTGACAACATTCCTGGCGAGTTGGCCTATACGTCTCCGTCGGACTTTTATATACATCTATAACGTGATATAACCTAACCTAACCCAACCTAACATCTCGGCGGTAATATTTGAAAACATTCCTGGCGAGTTGGCATCTACGTCTCCGTGGGACCTCCATATACATCAATAACGTAATATAACCTAACCTAACACAACCTATCATCTCGGTGCTAATATTTGATAACATACCTGGCGAGTTGGCCTCTACGTCTCCGTGGGACCTTTATATACATCAATAACGTAATATAACCTAACCTAACCCAACCTAACATCTCGGCGGTAATATTTGAAAACATACCTGGCGAGTTGACCTCTACGTCTCCGTGGGACCTTTATATACATCTATAACGTAATATAACCTAACCTAACCCAACCTAACATCTCGGCGGTAATATTTGAATACATTCATGGCGAGTTGGCCTCTACGTCTACGTGGTACATTTATATACATCAATAACGTAATATAACCTATCCTAACCCAAAATAACATCTCGGCGGTAATATTTGACCACATTCCTGGCTTGCTGGCATCTACGTCTCCGTGGGACCTTTATATATATCAATAACGTAATATAACCTAACCTAACGCAACCTATCATCTCGGCGGTAATATTTGACAACATTCCTGGCGAGATGGCCTCCACGTCTCCGTGGGACCTTTATATACATCAATAACGTAATATAACCTAACCTAACCCAACCTAACATCTCGGCGGTAATATTTGATCACATTCCTGGCTTGCTGGCCTCTACGTCACCGTGGGACCTTTATAGACATCTATAACGTAATATAACCTAACCTAACCCAAGTTAACATATTGGCGGTAATATTTGACAACATTCCCGGCGAGTTGACCTATACGTCTCCGTGGGACCTTTATATACATCAATAACGTAATATAACCTAACCTAACCCAACCTAACATCTCGGCGGTAATATTTGATCACATTCCTGGCTTGCTGGCCTCTACTTCTCCGCGGGACCTTTAAATACATCTATAACGTAATATAACCTAACCTAACCCAACCTAACACCTCGGCGGTAATATTTGACCACATTCCTGGCTTGTTGGCATCTACGTCTCCGTGGGACCTTTATATACATCAATAACGTAATATAACCTAACCTAACCCAACCTATCATCTCGGCGGTAATATTTGACAACATTCCTGGCGAGATGGCCTCCACGTCTCCGTGGGACCTTTATATACATCAATAACGTAATATAACCTAACCTAACCCAACCTAACATCTCGGCGGTAATATTTGACAACATTCCCGGCGAGTTGGCCTATACGTCTCCGTGGGACCTTTATATATATCAATAACGTAATATAACCTAACCTAACCCAACCTAACATCTCGGCGGTAATATTTGAGAACATTCATGGCGAGTTGGCCTCTACGTCTCCGTGGGACCTTTATATACATCAATAACGTAATATAACCTATCCTAACCCAAAATAACATCTCGGCGGTAATATTTGACCACATTCCTGGCTTGTTGGCATCTACGTCTCCGTGGGACCTTTATATACATCAATTACGTAATATAACCTAACCTAACCCAACGTAACATCTCGGCGGTAATATTTGACAACATTCCTGTCGAGTAGGCCTGTACGTCTCGGTTTGTCCGTCATATACATCAATAACGTAATATAACATAACCGAAACCAACCTAACATCTCGGCGGCAATATTGGAAAACATTCCTGGCGAGTTGGCCTCTACGTCTCCGTGGGACCTTTATATACATCTATAACGTAATATAACCTAACCTAGCCCAACCTAACATCTCGGCGGTAATATTTGAAAACATTCATGGCGAGTTGGCCTCTACGTCTCCGGGGTACATTTATATACATCAATAACGTAATATTCACCTATCCTAACCCAAAATAACATCTCGGCGGTACTATTTGACCACATTCCAGGCTTGCTGGCATCTACGTCTCCGTGGGACCTTTATATATATCAATAACGTAATATAACCTAACCTAACCCAACCTATCATCTCGGCGGTAATATTTGACAACATTCCTGGCGAGATGGCCTCCACGTCTCCGTGGGACCTTTATATACATCAATAACGTAATATAACCTAACCTAACCCAACCTAACATCTCGGCGGTAATATTTGATCACATTCCTGGCTTACTGGCCTCTACGTCTCCGCGGGACCTTTATATACATCTATAACGTGATATAACCTAACCTAACCCAACCTAACATCTCGGCGGTAATATTTGAAAACATTCCTGGCGAGTTGGCCTCTACGTCACCGTGGGACCTTTATAGACATCCATAACGTAATATAACCTAACCTAACCCAACGTAACATCTCGGCGGTAATATTTGACAACATTCCTGGCGAGTTGGCCTCTACGTCTCGGTTTGACCTTCATATACATCAGTAACGTAATATAACATAACCGAAATCAACCTATCATCTCGGCGGTAATATTTGACAACATTCCTGGCGAGTTGGCCTATACGTCTCCGTGGGACCTTTATATACATCAATAACGTAATATAACCTAACCTAACCCAACCTAACATCTCGGCGGTAATATTTGATCACATTCCTGGCTTGCTGGCCTCTACGTCTCCGCGGGACCTTTAAATACATCTATAACGTAATATAACCTAACCTAACCCAACCTAACATCTCGGCGGTAATATTTGATCACATTCCTGGCTTGCTGGCCTCTACGTCTCCGCGGGACCTTTATATACATCTATAACGTGATATAACCTAACCTAACCCAACCTAACATCTCGGCGGTAATATTTGAAAACATTCCTGGCGAGTTGGCCTCTACGTCACCGTGGGACCTTTATAGACATCCATAACTTAATATAACCTAACCTAACCCAACGTAACATCTCGGCGGTAATATTTGACAACATTCCTGGCGAGTTGGCCTCTACGTCTCCGTGGTACATTTATATACATCAATAACGTAATATAACCTATCCTAACCCAAAATAGCATCTCGGCGGTAATATTTGACCACATTCCTGGCTTGCTGGCATCTACGTCTCCGTGGGACCTTTATATATATCAATAACGTAATATAACCTAACCTAACCGAACCTATCATCTCGGCGGTAATATTTGACAACATTCCTGGCGAGATGGCCTCCACGTCTCCGTGGGACCTTTATATACATCTATAACGTAATATAACCTAACCTAACCCAACCTAACATCTCGGCGGTAATATTTGATCACATTCCTGGCTTGCTGGCCTCTACGTCTCCGCGGGACATTTATATACATCTATAACGTGATATAACCTAACCTAACCCAACCTAACATCTCGGCGGTAATATTTGACAACATTCCCGGCGAGTTGGCCTATACGTCTCCGTGGGACCTTTATATACATCAATAACGTAATATAACCTAACCTAACCCAACCTAACATCTCGCCGGTAATATTTGATCACATTCCGGGCTTGCTGGCATCTACTTCTCCGCGGGACCTTTAAATACATCTATAACGTATTATAACCTAACCTAACCCAACCTAACACCTCGGCGGTAATATTTGACCACATTCCTGGCTTTCTGGCATCTACGTCTCCGTGGGTCCTTTATATACATCAATAACGTAATATAACCTAACCTAACACAACCTAACATCTCGGCGGTAATATTTGACAACATTCCTGGCGAGTTGGCCTCTACGTCTCGGTTTGACCTTCATATACATCAATAACGTAATATAACCTAACCTAACCCAACCTATCATCTCGGCGGTAATATTTGACAACATTCCTGGCGAGTTGGCCTATACGTCTCCGTCGGACTTTTATATACAACAATAACATAGTATAAGCTAGGCTAACCCAGTCTATCAACTCGGCGGTAATATTTGACCACATTCCTGGCTTGTTGGCCTCTGCGTCTCCGTGGGACCTTCATATACATCAATAACGAAATATAACCTAACCTAACACAACCTATCATCTCGGTGCTAATATTTGATAACATACCTGGCGAGTTGGCCTCTACGTCTCCGTGGGACCTTTATATACATCAATAACGTAATATAACCTAACCTAACCCTACCTAACATCTCGGCGGTAATATTTGAAAACATTCCTGGCGAGTTGACCTCTACGTCTCCGTGGGACCTTTATATACATCTATAACGTAATATAACCTAACCTAACCCAACCTAACATCTCGGCGGTAATATTTGAATACATTCATGGCGAGTTGGCCTCTACGTCTACGTGGTACATTTATATACATCAATAACGTAATATAACCTATCCTAACCCAAAATAACATCTCGGCGGTAATATTTGACCACATTCCTGGCTTGCTGGCATCTACGTCTCCGTGGGACCTTTATATATATCAATAACGTAATATAACCTAACCTAACGCAACCTATCATCTCGGCGGTAATATTTGACAACATTCCTGGCGAGATGGCCTCCACGTCTCCGTGGGACCTTTATATACATCAATAACGTAATATAACCTAACCTAACCCAACCTAACATCTCGGCGGTAATATTTGATCACATTCCTGGCTTGCTGGCCTCTACGTCACCGTGGGACCTTTATAGACATCTATAACGTAATATAACCTAACCTAACCCAAGTTAACATATTGGCGGTAATATTTGACAACATTCCCGGCGAGTTGACCTATACGTCTCCGTGGGACCTTTATATACATCAATAACGTAATATAACCTAACCTAACCCAACCTAACATCTCGGCGGTAATATTTGATCACATTCCTGGCTTGCTGGCCTCTACTTCTCCGCGGGACCTTTAAATACATCTATAACGTAATATAACCTAACCTAACCCAACCTAACACCTCGGCGGTAATATTTGACAACATTCCTGGCTTGTTGGCATCTACGTCTCCGTGGGACCTTTATATACATCAATAACGTAATATAACCTAACCTAACCCAACCTATCATCTCGGCGGTAATATTTGACAACATTCCTGGCGATTTGGCCTCTACGTCTCCGTTGGACCTTCATATACATCTATAACGAAATATAACCTAACCTAACCCAACCTAACATCTCGGCGGTATACTTGACCTCATTCCTGGCGAGTTGGCCTCTACATCTCCGTGGGACCTTTATATACATCAATAACGTAATATAACCTAACCTAACCCAACCTTACATCTCGGCGGTAATATTTGATCACATTCCTGGCTTGTTGGCCTCTACGTCTCCGTGGGACCTTTATATACATCAATTACGTAATATAACCTAACCTAACCCAACCTAACATCTCGGCGGTAATATTTGACAACATTCCTGGCGAGTTGGCCTCTACGTCTCGGTTTGACATTCATATACATCAGTAACGTAATATAACATAACCGAAACCAACCTATCATCTCGGCGGTAATATTTGACAACATACCTGGCGAGTTGGCCTATACGTCTCCGTTGGACCTTTATATACATCAATAACGTAATATAACCTAACCTAACCCAACCTAACATCTCGGCGGTAATATTTGATCACATTCCTGGCTTGCTGGCCTCTACGTCTCCGCGGGACCTTTAAATACATCTATAACGTAATATAACCTAACCTAACCCTACCTAACATCTCGGCGGTAATATTTGAAAACATTCCTGGCGAGTTGGCCTCTACGTCTCCGTGGGACCTTTATATACATCTATAACGTAATATAACCTAACCTAACCCAACCTAACATCTCGGCGGTAATATTTGACAACATTCCTGGCGAGTTGGCCTCTACGTCTCGGTTTGACCTTCATATACATCAATAACGTAATATAACCTAACCTGAACCAACCTATCATCTCGGCGGTAATATTTGACAACATTCCTGGCGAGTTGGCCTATACGTCTCCGTCGGACCTTTATATACAACAATAACATAGTATAAGCTAGGCTAAACCAGTCTATCATCTCGGCGGTAATATTTGACCACATTCCTGGCTTGTTGGCATCTACGTCTCCGTGGGACCTTTATATACATCAATAACGTAATATAACCTAACCTAACCCAACCTATCATCTCGGCGGTAGTATTTGACAACATTCCTGGCGAGTTGGCCTCTACGTCTCCGTGGGACCTTTATATACATCTATAACGTAATATAACCTAACCTAACCCAACCTAACATCTCGGCGGTAATATTTGAAAACATTCATGGCGAGTTGGCCTCTACGTCCCCGTGGTACATTTATATACATCAATAACGTAATATAACCTATCCTAACCCAAAATAACATCTCGGCGGTAATATTTGACCACATTCCAGGCTTGCTGGCATCTACGTCTCCGTGGGACCTTTATATATATCAATAACGTAATATAACCTAACCTAACGCAACCTATCATCTCGGCGGTAATATTTGACAACATTCCTGGCGAGATGGCCTCCACGTCTCCGTGGGAACTTTATATACATCAATAACGTAATATAACCTAACCTAACCCAACCTAACATCTCGGCGGTAATATTTGACAACATTCCCGGCGAGTTGGCCTATACGTCTTCGTGGGACCTTTATATACATCAATAACGTAATATAACCTAACCTAACCCAACCTATCATCTCGGCGGTAATATTTGACAACATTCCTGGCGAGTTGGCCTCTACGTCTCCGTTGGACCTTCATATACATCAATAACGAAATATAACCTAACCTAACCCAACCTAACATCTCGGCGGTATACTTGACCTCATTCCTGGCGAGTTGGCCTCTACGTCTCCGTGGGACCTTTATATACATCAATAACGTAATATAACCTAACCTAACCCAACCTTACATCTCGGCGGTAATATTTGACAACATTCCTGGCGAGTTGGCCTCTACGTCTCGGTTTGACCTTCATATACATCAGT
Organism: Xylocopa violacea; assembly: GCA_963969225.1. Lineage (NCBI taxonomy): Eukaryota > Metazoa > Arthropoda > Insecta > Hymenoptera > Apidae > Xylocopa > Xylocopa violacea. The sequence continues at coordinate 973,049 of CAXAJV010000147.1, read as the reverse complement.
AATGTAATATAACATAACCGAAACCAACCTATCATCTCGGCGGTAATATTTGACAACATTCCTGGCGAGTTGGCCTATACGTCTCCGTGGGAAATTTATATACATCAATAACGTAATATAACCTAACCTAACCCAACCTAACATCTCGGCGGTAATATTTGATCACATTCCTGGCTTGCTGGCCTCTACGTCTCCGCGGGACCTTTAAATACATCTATAACGTAATATAACCTAACCTAACCCTACCTAACATCTCGGCGGTAATATTTGAAAACATTCCTGGCGAGTTGGCCTCTACGTCTCCGTGGGACCTTTATATACATCTATAACGTAATATAACCTAACCTAACCCAACCTAACATCTCGGCGGTAATATTTGAAAACATTCATGGCGAGTTGGCCTCTACGTCCCCGTGGTACATTTATATACATCAATAACGTAATATAACCTATCCTAACCCAAAATAACATCTCGGCGGTAATATTTGACCACATTCCTGGCTTGCTGGCATCTACGTCTCCGTGGGACCTTTATATATATCAATAACGTAATATAACCTAACCTAACCCAACCTATCATCTCGGAGGTAATATTTGACAACATTCCTGGCGAGATGGCCTCCACGTCTCCGTGGGACCTTTATATACATCAATAACGTAATATAACCTAACCTAACCCAACCTAACATCTCGGCGGTAATATTTGACAACATTCCCGGCAAGTTGGCCTATACGTCTCCGTGGGACCTTTATATACGTCAATAACGTAATATAACCTAACCTAACCCAACCTAACATCTCGGCGGTAATATTTGAAAACATTCATGGCGAGTTGGCCTCTACGTCTCCGCGGGACCTTTATATACATCAATAACGTAATATAACCTAACCTAACCCAACCTTACATCTCGGCGGTAATATTTGACAACATTCCTGGCGAGTTGGCCTCTACGTCTCGGTTTGACCTTCATATACATCAGTAATGTAATATAACATAACCGAAACCAACCTAACATCTCGGCGGTAATATTTGAAAACATACCTGGCGAGTTGACCTCTACGTCTCCGTGGGACCTTTATATACATCTATAACGTAATATAACCTAACCTAACCCAACCTAACATCTCGGCGGTAATATTTGAAAACATTCATGGCGAGTTGGCCTCTACGTCTACGTGGTACATTTATATACATCAATAACGTAATATAACCTAACCTAACCCAACCTATCATCTCGGCGGTAATATTTGACAACATTCCTGGCGAGTTGGCCTCTACGTCTCCGTTGGACCTTCATATACATCAATAACGAAATATAACCTAACCTAACCCAACCTAACGTCTCGGCGGTATACTTGACCTCATTCCTGGCGAGTTGGCCTCTACGTCTCCGTGGGACCTTTATATACATCAATAACGTAATATAACCTAACCTAACCCAACCTTACATCTCGGCGGTAATATTTGACAACATTCCTGGCGAGTTGGCCTATACGTCTCCGTGGGAAATTTATATACATCAATAACGTAATATAACCTAACCTAACCCAACCTAACATCTCGGCGGTAATATTTGACAACATTCCCGGCGAGTTGGCCTATACGTCTTCGTGGGACCTTTATATACATCAATAACGTAATATAACCTAACCTAACCCAACCTATCATCTCGGCGGTAATATTTGACAACATTCCTGGCGAGTTGGCCTCTACGTCTCCGTTGGACCTTCATATACATCAATAACGAAATATAACCTAACCTAACCCAACCTAACATCTCGGCGGTATACTTGACCTCATTCCTGGCGAGTTGGCCTCTACGTCTCCGTGGGACCTTTATATACATCAATAACGTAATATAACCTAACCTAACCCAACCTTACATCTCGGCGGTAATATTTGACAACATTCCTGGCGAGTTGGCCTCTACGTCTCGGTTTGACCTTCATATACATCAGTAATGTAATATAACATAACCGAAACCAACCTATCATCTCGGCGGTAATATTTGACAACATTCCTGGCGAGTTGGCCTATACGTCTCCGTGGGAAATTTATATACATCAATAACGTAATATAACCTAACCTAACCCAACCTAACATCTCGGCGGTAATATTTGATCACATTCCTGGCTTGCTGGCCTCTACGTCTCCGCGGGACCTTTAAATACATCTATAACGTAATATAACCTAACCTAACCCTACCTAACATCTCGGCGGTAATATTTGAAAACATTCCTGGCGAGTTGGCCTCTACGTCTCCGTGGGACCTTTATATACATCTATAACGTAATATAACCTAACCTAACCCAACCTAACATCTCGGCGGTAATATTTGAAAACATTCATGGCGAGTTGGCCTCTACGTCCCCGTGGTACATTTATATACATCAATAACGTAATATAACCTATCCTAACCCAAAATAACATCTCGGCGGTAATATTTGACCACATTCCTGGCTTGCTGGCATCTACGTCTCCGTGGGACCTTTATATATATCAATAACGTAATATAACCTAACCTAACCCAACCTATCATCTCGGAGGTAATATTTGACAACATTCCTGGCGAGATGGCCTCCACGTCTCCGTGGGACCTTTATATACATCAATAACGTAATATAACCTAACCTAACCCAACCTAACATCTCGGCGGTAATATTTGACAACATTCCCGGCAAGTTGGCCTATACGTCTCCGTGGGACCTTTATATACGTCAATAACGTAATATAACCTAACCTAACCCAACCTAACATCTCGGCGGTAATATTTGAAAACATTCATGGCGAGTTGGCCTCTACGTCTCCGTGGGACCTTTATATACATCAATAACGTAATATAACCTATCCTAACCCAACCTAACATCTCGGCGGTAATATTTGATCACATTCCTGGCTTGCTGGCCTCTACGTCTCCGCGGGACCTTTATATACATCAATAACGTAATATAACCTAACCTAACCCAACCTTACATCTCGGCGGTAATATTTGACAACATTCCTGGCGAGTTGGCCTCTACGTCTCGGTTTGACCTTCATATACATCAGTAATGTAATATAACATAACCGAAACCAACCTAACATCTCGGCGGTAATATTTGAAAACATACCTGGCGAGTTGACCTCTACGTCTCCGTGGGACCTTTATATACATCTATAACGTAATATAACCTAACCTAACCCAACCTAACATCTCGGCGGTAATATTTGAAAACATTCATGGCGAGTTGGCCTCTACGTCTACGTGGTACATTTATATACATCAATAACGTAATATAACCTATCCTAACCCAAAATAACATCTCGGCGGTAATATTTGAAAACATTCATGGCGAGTTGGCCTCTACGTCCCCGTGGTACATTTATATACATCAATAACGTAATATAACCTATCCTAACCCAAAATAACATCTCGGCGGTTATATTTGACCACATTCCTGGCTTGCTGGCATCTACGTCTCCGTGGGACCTTTATATATATCAATAACGTAATATAACCTAACCTAACCCAACCTATCATCTCGGCGGTAATATTTGACAACATTCCTGGCGAGATGGCCTCTACGTCTCCGTGGGACCTTTATATACATCAATAAGGTAATATAACCTAACCTAACCCAACCTAACATCTCGGCGGTAATATTTGACAACATTCCCGGCGAGTTGGCCTATACGTCTCCGTGGGACCTTTATATATATCAATAACGTAATATAACCTAACCTAACCCAACCTAACATCTCGGCGGTATACTTGACCTCATTCCTGGCGAGTTGGCCTCTACGTCTCCGTGGGACCTTTATATACATCAATAACGTAATATAACCTAACCTAACCCAACCTTACATCTCGGCGGTAATATTTGACAACATTCCTGGCGAGTTGGCCTCTACGTCTCGGTTTGACCTTCATATACATCAGTAATGTAACATAACATAACCGAAACCAACCTATCATCTCGGCGGTAATATTTGACAACATTCCTGGCGAGTTGGCCTATACGTCTCCGTGGGACCTTTATATACATCTATAACGTAATATAACCTAACCTAACGCAACCTAACATCTCGGCGGTAATATTTGACAACATTCCTGGCGAGTTGGCCTCTACGTCTCGGTTTGACCTTCATATACATCAATAACGTAATATAACCTAACCTGAACCAACCTATCATCTCGGCGGTAATATTTGACAACATTCCTGGCGAGTTGGCCTATACGTCTCCGTCGGACCTTTATATACAACAATAACATAGTATAAGCTAGGCTAAACCAGTCTATCATCTCGGCGGTAATATTTGACCACATTCCTGGCTTGTTGGCATCTACGTCTCCGTGGGACCTTTATATACATCAATAACGTAATATAACCTAACCTAACCCAACCTATCATCTCGGCGGTAGTATTTGACAACATTCCTGGCGAGTTGGCCTCTACGTCTCCGTGGGACCTTTATATACATCTATAACGTAATATAACCTAACCTAACCCAACCTAACATCTCGGCGGTAATATTTGAAAACATTCATGGCGAGTTGGCCTCTACGTCCCCGTGGTACATTTATATACATCAATAACGTAATATAACCTATCCTAACCCAAAATAACATCTCGGCGGTAATATTTGACCACATTCCAGGCTTGCTGGCATCTACGTCTCCGTGGGACCTTTATATATATCAATAACGTAATATAACCTAACCTAACGCAACCTATCATCTCGGCGGTAATATTTGACAACATTCCTGGCGAGATGGCCTCCACGTCTCCGTGGGACCTTTATATACATCAATAACGTAATATAACCTAACCTAACCCAACCTAACATCTCGGCGGTAATATTTGACAACATTCCCGGCGAGTTGGCCTATACGTCTTCGTGGGACCTTTATATACATCAATAACGTAATATAACCTAACCTAACCCAACCTATCATCTCGGCGGTAATATTTGACAACATTCCTGGCGAGTTGGCCTCTACGTCTCCGTTGGACCTTCATATACATCAATAACGAAATATAACCTAACCTAACCCAACCTAACGTCTCGGCGGTATACTTGACCTCATTCCTGGCGAGTTGGCCTCTACGTCTCCGTGGGACCTTTATATACATCAATAACGTAATATAACCTAACCTAACCCAACCTTACATCTCGGCGGTAATATTTGACAACATTCCTGGCGAGTTGGCCTATACGTCTCCGTGGGAAATTTATATACATCAATAACGTAATATAACCTAACCTAACCCAACCTAACATCTCGGCGGTAATATTTGATCACATTCCTGGCTTGCTGGCCTCTACGTCTCCGCGGGACCTTTAAATACATCTATAACGTAATATAACCTAACCTAACCCTACCTAACATCTCGGCGGTAATATTTGAAAACATTCCTGGCGAGTTGGCCTCTACGTCTCGGTTTGACCTTCATATACATCAATAACGTAATATAACCTAACCTAACCCAACCTATCATCTCGGCGGTAATATTTGACAACATTCCTGGCGAGTTGGCCTATACGTCTCCGTCGGACTTTTATATACAACAATAACATAGTATAAGCTAGGCTAACCCAGTCTATCAACTCGGCGGTAATATTTGACCACATTCCTGGCTTGTTGGCCTCTGCGTCTCCGTGGGACCTTCATATACATCAATAACGAAATATAACCTAACCTAACACAACCTATCATCTCGGTGCTAATATTTGATAACATACCTGGCGAGTTGGCCTCTACGTCTCCGTGGGACCTTTATATACATCAATAACGTAATATAACCTAACCTAACCCAACCTAACATCTCGGCGGTAATATTTGAAAACATACCTGGCGAGTTGACCTCTACGTCTCCGTGGGACCTTTATATACATCTATAACGTAATATAACCTAACCTAACCCAAACTAACATCTCGGCGGTAATATTTGAAAACATTCATGGCGAGTTGGCCTCTACGTCTACGTGGTACATTTATATACATCAATAACGTAATATAACCTATCCTAACCCAAAATAACATCTCGGCGGTAATATTTGAAAACATTCATGGCGAGTTGGCCTCTACGTCCCCGTGGTACATTTATATACATCAATAACGTAATATAACCTATCCTAACCCAAAATAACATCTCGGCGGTTATATTTGACCACATTCCTGGCTTGCTGGCATCTACGTCTCCGTGGGACCTTTATATATATCAATAACGTAATATAACCTAACCTAACCCAACCTATCATCTCGGCGGTAATATTTGACAACATTCCTGGCGAGATGGCCTCCACGTCTCCGTGGGACCTTTATATACATCAATAACGTAATATAACCTAACCTAACCCAACCTAACATCTCGGCGGTAATATTTGACAACATTCCCGGCGAGTTGGCCTATACGTCTCCGTGGGACCTTTATATATATCAATAACGTAATATAACCTAACCTAACCCAACCTATCATCTCGGCGGTAATATTTGACAACATTCCTGGCGAGATGGCCTCCACGTCTCCGTGGGACCTTTATATACATCAATAACGTAATATAACCTAACCTAACCCAACCTAACATCTCGGCGGTAATATTTGATCACATTCCTGGCTTACTGGCCTCTACGTCTCCGCGGGACCTTTATATACATCTATAACGTGATATAACCTAACCTAACCCAACCTAACATCTCGGCGGTAATATTTGAAAACATTCCTGGCGAGTTGGCCTCTACGTCACCGTGGGACCTTTATAGACATCCATAACGTAATATAACCTAACCTAACCCAACGTAACATCTCGGCGGTAATATTTGACAACATTCCTGGCGAGTTGGCCTCTACGTCTCGGTTTGACCTTCATATACATCAGTAACGTAATATAACATAACCGAAACCAACCTATCATCTCGGCGGTAATATTTGACAACATTCCTGGCGAGTTGGCCTATACGTCTCCGTGGGACCTTTATATACATCAATAACGTAATATAACCTAACCTAACCCAACCTAACATCTCGGCGGTAATATTTGATCACATTCCTGGCTTGCTGGCCTCTACGTCTCCGCGGGACATTTATATACATCTATAACGTGATATAACCTAACCTAACCCAACCTAACATCTCGGCGGTAATATTTGAAAACATTCCTGGCGAGTTGGCCTCTACGTCACCGTGGGACCTTCACAGACATCCATAACGTAATATAACCTAACCTAACCCAAGCTAACATATCGGCGGTAATATTTGACAACATTCCCGGCGAGTTGGCCTATACGTCTCCGTGGGACCTTTATATACATCAATAACGTAATATAACCTAACCTAACCCAACCTAACATCTCGCCGGTAATATTTGATCACATTCCGGGCTTGCTGGCATCTACTTCTCCGCGGGACCTTTAAATACATCTATAACGTATTATAACCTAACCTAACCCAACCTAACACCTCGGCGGTAATATTTGACAACATTCCTGTCGAGTTGGCCTGTACGTCTCGGTTTGTCCGTCATATACATCAATAACGTAATATAACATAACCGAAACCAACCTAACATCTCGGCGGTAATATTTGAAAACATTCCTGGCGAGTTGGCCTCTACGTCTCCGTGGGACCTTTATATACATCTATAACGTAATATAACCTAACCTAGCCCAACCTAACATCTCGGCGGTAATATTTGAAAACATTCATGGCGAGTTGGCCTCTACGTCTCCGGGGTACATTTATATACATCAATAACGTAATATTCACCTATCCTAACCCAAAATAACATCTCGGCGGTAATATTTGACCACATTCCAGGCTTGCTGGCATCTACGTCTCCGTGGGACCTTTATATATATCAATAACGTAATATAACCTAACCTAACGCAACCTATCATCTCGGCGGTAATATTTGACAACATTCCTGGCGAGATGGCCTCCACGTCTCCGTGGGACCTTTATATACATCAATAACGTAATATAACCTAACCTAACCCAACCTAACATCTCGGCGGTAATATTTGACAACATTCCCGGCGAGTTGGCCTATACGTCTTCGTGGGACCTTTATATACATCAATAACGTAATATAACCTAACCTAACCCAACCTATCATCTCGGCGGTAATATTTGACAACATTCCTGGCGAGTTGGCCTCTACGTCTCCGTTGGACCTTCATATACATCAATAACGAAATATAACCTAACCTAACCCAACCTAACGTCTCGGCGGTATACTTGACCTCATTCCTGGCGAGTTGGCCTCTACGTCTCCGTGGGACCTTTATATACATCAATAACGTAATATAACCTAACCTAACCCAACCTTACATCTCGGCGGTAATATTTGACAACATTCCTGGCGAGTTGGCCTATACGTCTCCGTGGGAAATTTATATACATCAATAACGTAATATAACCTAACCTAACCCAACCTAACATCTCGGCGGTAATATTTGATCACATTCCTGGCTTGCTGGCCTCTACGTCTCCGCGGGACCTTTAAATACATCTATAACGTAATATAACCTAACCTAACCCTACCTAACATCTCGGCGGTAATATTTGAAAACATTCCTGGCGAGTTGGCCTCTACGTCTCGGTTTGACCTTCATATACATCAATAACGTAATATAACCTAACCTAACCCAACCTATCATCTCGGCGGTAATATTTGACAACATTCCTGGCGAGTTGGCCTATACGTCTCCGTCGGACTTTTATATACAACAATAACATAGTATAAGCTAGGCTAACCCAGTCTATCAACTCGGCGGTAATATTTGACCACATTCCTGGCTTGTTGGCCTCTGCGTCTCCGTGGGACCTTCATATACATCAATAACGAAATATAACCTAACCTAACACAACCTATCATCTCGGTGCTAATATTTGATAACATACCTGGCGAGTTGGCCTCTACGTCTCCGTGGGACCTTTATATACATCAATAACGTAATATAACCTAACCTAACCCAACCTAACATCTCGGCGGTAATATTTGAAAACATACCTGGCGAGTTGACCTCTACGTCTCCGTGGGACCTTTATATACATCTATAACGTAATATAACCTAACCTAACCCAAACTAACATCTCGGCGGTAATATTTGAAAACATTCATGGCGAGTTGGCCTCTACGTCTACGTGGTACATTTATATACATCAATAACGTAATATAACCTATCCTAACCCAAAATAACATCTCGGCGGTAATATTTGAAAACATTCATGGCGAGTTGGCCTCTACGTCCCCGTGGTACATTTATATACATCAATAACGTAATATAACCTATCCTAACCCAAAATAACATCTCGGCGGTTATATTTGACCACATTCCTGGCTTGCTGGCATCTACGTCTCCGTGGGACCTTTATATATATCAATAACGTAATATAACCTAACCTAACCCAACCTATCATCTCGGCGGTAATATTTGACAACATTCCTGGCGAGATGGCCTCCACGTCTCCGTGGGACCTTTATATACATCAATAACGTAATATAACCTAACCTAACCCAACCTAACATCTCGGCGGTAATATTTGACAACATTCCCGGCGAGTTGGCCTATACGTCTCCGTGGGACCTTTATATATATCAATAACGTAATATAACCTAACCTAACCCAACCTATCATCTCGGCGGTAATATTTGACAACATTCCTGGCGAGATGGCCTCCACGTCTCCGTGGGACCTTTATATACATCAATAACGTAATATAACCTAACCTAACCCAACCTAACATCTCGGCGGTAATATTTGATCACATTCCTGGCTTACTGGCCTCTACGTCTCCGCGGGACCTTTATATACATCTATAACGTGATATAACCTAACCTAACCCAACCTAACATCTCGGCGGTAATATTTGAAAACATTCCTGGCGAGTTGGCCTCTACGTCACCGTGGGACCTTTATAGACATCCATAACGTAATATAACCTAACCTAACCCAACGTAACATCTCGGCGGTAATATTTGACAACATTCCTGGCGAGTTGGCCTCTACGTCTCGGTTTGACCTTCATATACATCAGTAACGTAATATAACATAACCGAAACCAACCTATCATCTCGGCGGTAATATTTGACAACATTCCTGGCGAGTTGGCCTATACGTCTCCGTGGGACCTTTATATACATCAATAACGTAATATAACCTAACCTAACCCAACCTAACATCTCGGCGGTAATATTTGATCACATTCCTGGCTTGCTGGCCTCTACGTCTCCGCGGGACATTTATATACATCTATAACGTGATATAACCTAACCTAACCCAACCTAACATCTCGGCGGTAATATTTGAAAACATTCCTGGCGAGTTGGCCTCTACGTCACCGTGGGACCTTCACAGACATCCATAACGTAATATAACCTAACCTAACCCAAGCTAACATATCGGCGGTAATATTTGACAACATTCCCGGCGAGTTGGCCTATACGTCTCCGTGGGACCTTTATATACATCAATAACGTAATATAACCTAACCTAACCCAACCTAACATCTCGCCGGTAATATTTGATCACATTCCGGGCTTGCTGGCATCTACTTCTCCGCGGGACCTTTAAATACATCTATAACGTATTATAACCTAACCTAACCCAACCTAACACCTCGGCGGTAATATTTGACAACATTCCTGTCGAGTTGGCCTGTACGTCTCGGTTTGTCCGTCATATACATCAATAACGTAATATAACATAACCGAAACCAACCTAACATCTCGGCGGTAATATTTGAAAACATTCCTGGCGAGTTGGCCTCTACGTCTCCGTGGGACCTTTATATACATCTATAACGTAATATAACCTAACCTAGCCCAACCTAACATCTCGGCGGTAATATTTGAAAACATTCATGGCGAGTTGGCCTCTACGTCTCCGGGGTACATTTATATACATCAATAACGTAATATTCACCTATCCTAACCCAAAATAACATCTCGGCGGTAATATTTGACCACATTCCAGGCTTGCTGGCATCTACGTCTCCGTGGGACCTTTATATATATCAATAACGTAATATAACCTAACCTAACCCAACCTATCATCTCGGCGGTAATATTTGACAACATTCCTGGCGAGATGGCCTCCACGTCTCCGTGGGACCCTTATATACATCAATAACGTAATATAACCTAACCTAACCCAACCTAACATCTCGGCGGTAATATTTGAAAACATTCCTGGCGAGTTGGCCTCTACGTCACCGTGGGACCTTTATAGACATCCATAACGTAGTATAACCTAACCTAACCCAACGTAACATCTCGGCGGTAATATTTGACAACATTCCTGGCGAGTTGGCCTCTACGTCTCGGTTTGACCTTCATATATATCAGTAACGTAATATAACATAACCGAAACCAACCTATCATCTCGGCGGTAATATTTGACAACATTCCTGGCGAGTTGGCCTATACGTCTCCGTGGGACCTTTATATACATCAATAACGTAATATAACCTAACCTAACCCAACCTAACATCTCGGCGGTAATATTTGATCACATTCCTGGCTTGCTGGCCTCTACGTCTCCGCGGGACCTTTAAATACATCTATAACGTAATATAACCTAACCTAACCCTACCTAACATCTCGGCGGTAATGTTTGAAAACATTCCTGGCGAGTTGGCCTCTACGTCTCCGTGGGACCTTTATATACATCTATAACGTAATATAACCTAACCTAACCCAACCTAACATCTCGGCGGTAATATTTGAAAACATTCATGGCGAGTTGGCCTCTACGTCTCCGTGGGACCTTTATATACATCAATAACGTAATATAACCTATCCTAACCCAAAATAACATCTCGGCGGTAATATTTGACCACATTCCTGGCTTGTTGGCATCTACGTCTCCGTGGGACCTTTATATACATCAATTACGTAATATAACCTAACCTAACCCAACGTAACATCTCGGCGGTAATATTTGACAACATTCCTGTCGAGTTGGCCTCTACGTCTCGGTTTGTCCGTCATATACATCAATAACGTAATATAACATAACCGAAACCAACCTAACATCTCGGCGGTAATATTTGAAAACATTCCTGGCGAGTTGGCCTCTACGTCTCCGTGGGACCTTTATATACATCTATAACGTAATATAACCTAACCTAATCCAACCTAACATCTCGGCGGTAATATTTGAAAACATTCATGGCGAGTTGGCCTCTACGTCTCCGTGGTACATTTATATACATCAATAACGTAATATTCACCTATCCTAACCCAAAATAACATCTCGGCGGTAATATTTGATCACATTCCTGGCTTGCTGGCATCTACTTCTCCGCGGGACCTTTAAATACATCTATAACGTAATATAACCTAACCTAACCCAACCTAACACCTCGGCGGTAATATTTGACCACATTCCTGGCTTGCTGGCATCTACGTCTCCGTGGGACCTTTATATACATCAATAACGTAATATAACCTAACCTAACCCAACCTAACATCTCGGCGGTAATATTTGACAACATTCCTGGCGAGTTGGCCTCTACGTCTCGGTTTGACCTTCATATACATCAATAACGTAATATAACCTAACCTAACCCAACCTATCATCTCGGCGGTAATATTTGACAACATTCCTGGCGAGTTGGCCTATACGTCTCCGTCGGACTTTTATATACAACAATAACATAGTATAAGCTAGGCTAACCCAGTCTATCAACTCGGCGGTAATATTTGACCACATTCCTGGCTTGTTGGCCTCTGCGTCTCCGTGGGACCTTCATATACATCAATAACGAAATATAACCTAACCTAACACAACCTATCATCTCGGTGCTAATATTTGATAACATACCTGGCGAGTTGGCCTCTACGTCTCCGTGGGACCTTTATATACATCAATAACGTAATATAACCTAACCTAACCCAACCTAACATCTCGGCGGTAATATTTGAAAACATACCTGGCGAGTTGACCTCTACGTCTCCGTGGGACCTTTATATACATCTATAACGTAATATAACCTAACCTAACCCAACCTAACATCTCGGCGGTAATATTTGAAAACATTCATGGCGAGTTGGCCTCTACGTCTACGTGGTACATTTATATACATCAATAACGTAATATAACCTATCCTAACCCAAAATAACATCTCGGCGGTAATATTTGAAAACATTCATGGCGAGTTGGCCTCTACGTCCCCGTGGTACATTTATATACATCAATAACGTAATATAACCTATCCTAACCCAAAATAACATCTCGGCGGTTATATTTGACCACATTCCTGGCTTGCTGGCATCTACGTCTCCGTGGGACCTTTATATATATCAATAACGTAATATAACCTAACCTAACCCAACCTATCATCTCGGCGGTAATATTTGACAACATTCCTGGCGAGATGGCCTCCACGTCTCCGTGGGACCTTTATATACATCAATAACGTAATATAACCTAACCTAACCCAACCTAACATCTCGGCGGTAATATTTGACAACATTCCCGGCGAGTTGGCCTATACGTCTCCGTGGGACCTTTATATATATCAATAACGTAATATAACCTAACCTAACCCAACCTATCATCTCGGCGGTAATATTTGACAACATTCCTGGCGAGATGGCCTCCACGTCTCCGTGGGACCTTTATATACATCAATAACGTAATATAACCTAACCTAACCCAACCTAACATCTCGGCGGTAATATTTGATCACATTCCTGGCTTACTGGCCTCTACGTCTCCGCGGGACCTTTATATACATCTATAACGTGATATAACCTAACCTAACCCAACCTAACATCTCGGCGGTAATATTTGAAAACATTCCTGGCGAGTTGGCCTCTACGTCACCGTGGGACCTTTATAGACATCCATAACGTAATATAACCTAACCTAACCCAACGTAACATCTCGGCGGTAATATTTGACAACATTCCTGGCGAGTTGGCCTCTACGTCTCGGTTTGACCTTCATATACATCAGTAACGTAATATAACATAACCGAAACCAACCTATCATCTCGGCGGTAATATTTGACAACATTCCTGGCGAGTTGGCCTATACGTCTCCGTGGGACCTTTATATACATCAATAACGTAATATAACCTAACCTAACCCAACCTAACATCTCGGCGGTAATATTTGATCACATTCCTGGCTTGCTGGCCTCTACGTCTCCGCGGGACATTTATATACATCTATAACGTGATATAACCTAACCTAACCCAACCTAACATCTCGGCGGTAATATTTGAAAACATTCCTGGCGAGTTGGCCTCTACGTCACCGTGGGACCTTCACAGACATCCATAACGTAATATAACCTAACCTAACCCAAGCTAACATATCGGCGGTAATATTTGACAACATTCCCGGCGAGTTGGCCTATACGTCTCCGTGGGACCTTTATATACATCAATAACGTAATATAACCTAACCTAACCCAACCTAACATCTCGCCGGTAATATTTGATCACATTCCGGGCTTGCTGGCATCTACTTCTCCGCGGGACCTTTAAATACATCTATAACGTATTATAACCTAACCTAACCCAACCTAACACCTCGGCGGTAATATTTGACAACATTCCTGTCGAGTTGGCCTGTACGTCTCGGTTTGTCCGTCATATACATCAATAACGTAATATAACATAACCGAAACCAACCTAACATCTCGGCGGTAATATTTGAAAACATTCCTGGCGAGTTGGCCTCTACGTCTCCGTGGGACCTTTATATACATCTATAACGTAATATAACCTAACCTAGCCCAACCTAACATCTCGGCGGTAATATTTGAAAACATTCATGGCGAGTTGGCCTCTACGTCTCCGGGGTACATTTATATACATCAATAACGTAATATTCACCTATCCTAACCCAAAATAACATCTCGGCGGTAATATTTGACCACATTCCAGGCTTGCTGGCATCTACGTCTCCGTGGGACCTTTATATATATCAATAACGTAATATAACCTAACCTAACCCAACCTATCATCTCGGCGGTAATATTTGACAACATTCCTGGCGAGATGGCCTCCACGTCTCCGTGGGACCCTTATATACATCAATAACGTAATATAACCTAACCTAACCCAACCTAACATCTCGGCGGTAATATTTGAAAACATTCCTGGCGAGTTGGCCTCTACGTCACCGTGGGACCTTTATAGACATCCATAACGTAGTATAACCTAACCTAACCCAACGTAACATCTCGGCGGTAATATTTGACAACATTCCTGGCGAGTTGGCCTCTACGTCTCGGTTTGACCTTCATATATATCAGTAACGTAATATAACATAACCGAAACCAACCTATCATCTCGGCGGTAATATTTGACAACATTCCTGGCGAGTTGGCCTATACGTCTCCGTGGGACCTTTATATACATCAATAACGTAATATAACCTAACCTAACCCAACCTAACATCTCGGCGGTAATATTTGATCACATTCCTGGCTTGCTGGCCTCTACGTCTCCGCGGGACCTTTAAATACATCTATAACGTAATATAACCTAACCTAACCCTACCTAACATCTCGGCGGTAATGTTTGAAAACATTCCTGGCGAGTTGGCCTCTACGTCTCCGTGGGACCTTTATATACATCTATAACGTAATATAACCTAACCTAACCCAACCTAACATCTCGGCGGTAATATTTGAAAACATTCATGGCGAGTTGGCCTCTACGTCTCCGTGGGACCTTTATATACATCAATAACGTAATATAACCTATCCTAACCCAAAATAACATCTCGGCGGTAATATTTGACCACATTCCTGGCTTGTTGGCATCTACGTCTCCGTGGGACCTTTATATACATCAATTACGTAATATAACCTAACCTAACCCAACGTAACATCTCGGCGGTAATATTTGACAACATTCCTGTCGAGTTGGCCTCTACGTCTCGGTTTGTCCGTCATATACATCAATAACGTAATATAACATAACCGAAACCAACCTAACATCTCGGCGGTAATATTTGAAAACATTCCTGGCGAGTTGGCCTCTACGTCTCCGTGGGACCTTTATATACATCTATAACGTAATATAACCTAACCTAATCCAACCTAACATCTCGGCGGTAATATTTGAAAACATTCATGGCGAGTTGGCCTCTACGTCTCCGTGGTACATTTATATACATCAATAACGTAATATTCACCTATCCTAACCCAAAATAACATCTCGGCGGTAATATTTGATCACATTCCTGGCTTGCTGGCATCTACTTCTCCGCGGGACCTTTAAATACATCTATAACGTAATATAACCTAACCTAACCCAACCTAACACCTCGGCGGTAATATTTGACCACATTCCTGGCTTGCTGGCATCTACGTCTCCGTGGGACCTTTATATACATCAATAACGTAATATAACCTAACCTAACCCAACCTAACATCTCGGCGGTAATATTTGACAACATTCCTGGCGAGTTGGCCTCTACGTCTCGGTTTGACCTTCATATACATCAATAACGTAATATAACCTAACCTAACCCAACCTATCATCTCGGCGGTAATATTTGACAACATTCCTGGCGAGTTGGCCTATACGTCTCCGTCGGACTTTTATATACAACAATAACATAGTATAAGCTAGGCTAACCCAGTCTATCAACTCGGCGGTAATATTTGACCACATTCCTGGCTTGTTGGCCTCTGCGTCTCCGTGGGACCTTCATATACATCAATAACGAAATATAACCTAACCTAACACAACCTATCATCTCGGTGCTAATATTTGACAACATACCTGGCGAGTTGGCCTCTACGTCTCCGTGGGACCTTTATATACATCAATAACGTAATATAACCGAACCTAACCCAACCTAACATCTCGGCGGTAATATTTGAAAACATACCTGGCGAGTTGACCTCTACGTCTCCGTGGGACCTTTATATACATCTATAACGTAATATAACCTAACCTAACCCAACCTAACATCTCGGCGGTAATATTTGAAAACATTCATGGCGAGTTGGCCTCTACGTCTCCGCGGGACATTTATATACATCTATAACGTGATATAACCTAACCTAACCCAACCTAACATCTCGGCGGGAATATTTGAAAACATTCCAGGCGAGTTGGCCTCTACGTCACCGTGGGACCTTTATAGACATCCATAACGTAATATAACCTAACCTAACCCAAGCTAACATATCGGTGGTAATATTTGACAACATTCCCGGCGAGTTGGCCTATACGTCTCCGTGGGACCTTTATATACATCAATAACGTAATATAACCTAACCTAACCCAACCTAACATCTCGGCGGTAATATTTGATCACATTCCTGGCTTGCTGGCCTCTACTTCTCCGCGGGACCTTTAAATACATCTATAACGTAATATAACCTAACCTAACCCAACCTAACACCTCGGCGGTAATATTTGACCACATTCCTGGCTTGCTGGCATCTACGTCTCCGTGGGACCTTTATATACATCAATAACGTAATATAACCTAACCTAACCAAACCTAACATCCCGGCGGTAATATTTGACAACATTCCTGGCGAGTTGGCCTCTACGTCTCGGTTTGACCTTCATATACATCAATAACGTAATATAACCTAACCTGAACCAACCTATCATCTCGGCGGTAATATTTGACAACATTCCTGGCGAGTTGGCCTATACGTCTCCGTCGGACCTTTATATACAACAATAACATAGTATAAGCTAGGCTAAACCAGTCTATCATCTCGGCGGTAATATTTGACCACATTCCTGGCTTGTTGGCATCTACGTCTCCGTGGGACCTTTATATACATCAATAACGTAATATAACCTAACCTAACCCAACCTATCATCTCGGCGGTAATATTTGACAACATTCCTGGCGAGTTGGCCTCTACGTCTCCGTTGGACCTTCATATACATCAATAACGAAATATAACCTAACCGAAACCAACCTATCATCTCGGCGGTAATATTTGACAACATTCCTGGCGAGTTGGCCTATACGTCTCCGTGGGACCTTTATATATATCAATAACGTAATATAACCTAACCTAACCCAACCTATCATCTCGGCGGTAATATTTGACAACATTCCTGGCGAGATGGCCTCCACGTCTCCGTGGGACCTTTATATACATCAATAACGTAATATAACCTAACCTAACCCAACCTAACATCTCGGCGGTAATATTTGAAAACATTCCTGGCGAGTTGGCCTCTACGTCTCCGTGGGACCTTTATATACATCTATAACGTTATATAACCGAACCTAGCCCAACCTAACATCTCGGCGGTAATATTTGAAAACATTCATGGCGAGTTGGCCTCTACGTCTCCGTGGTACATTTATATACATCAATAACGTAATATAACCTATCCTAACCCAAAATAACATCTCGGCGGTAATATTTGACCACATTCCTGGCTTGCTGGCATCTACGTCTCCGTGGGAACTTTATATACATCAATAACGTAATATAACCTAACCTAACGCAACCTATCATCTGGGCGGTAATATTTGACAACATTCCTGGCGAGTTGGCCTCCACGTCTCCGTGGGACCGTTGTATACATCAATAACGTAATATAACCTAACCTAACCCAACCTAACATCTCGGCGGTAATATTTGATCACATCCCTGGCTTGCTGGCCTCTACGTCTCCGCGGGACCTTTAAATACATCTATAACGTAATATAAACTAACCTAACCCAACCTAACACCTCGGCGGTAATATTTGACCACATTCCTGGCTTGCTGGCATCTACGTCTCCGTGGTACATTTATATACATCAATAACGTAATATAACCTAACCTAACCCAACCTAACATCTCGGCGGTAATATTTGAAAACATTCATGGCGAGTTGGCCTCTACGTCTCCGTGGGACCTTTATATACATCAATATCGTAATATAACCTATCCTAACCCAACCTAACATCTCGGCTGTATACTTGACCTCATTCCTGGCGAGTTGGCCTCTACGTCTCCGTGGGACCTTCATATACATCAATAACGAAATATAACCTAACCGAAACCAACCTATCATCTCGGCGGTAATATTTGACAACATTCCTGGCGAGTTGGCCTATACGTCTCCGTGGGACCTTTATATATATCAATAACGTAATATAACCTAACCTAACCCAACCTATCATCTGGGCGGTAATATTTGACAACATTCCTGGCGAGTTGGCCTCCACGTCTCCGTGGGACCGTTGTATACATCAATAACGTAATATAACCTAACCTAACCCAACCTAACATCTCGGCGGTAATATTTGATCACATCCCTGGCTTGCTGGCCTCTACGTCTCCGCGGGACCTTTAAATACATCTATAACGTAATATAAACTAACCTAACCCAACCTAACACCTCGGCGGTAATATTTGACCACATTCCTGGCTTGCTGGCATCTACGTCTCCGTGGTACATTTATATACATCAATAACGTAATATAACCTAACCTAACCCAACCTAACATCTCGGCGGTAATATTTGAAAACATTCATGGCGAGTTGGCCTCTACGTCTCCGTGGGACCTTTATATACATCAATATCGTAATATAACCTATCCTAACCCAACCTAACATCTCGGCGGTATACTTGACCTCATTCCTGGCGAGTTGGCCTCTACGTCTCCGTGGGACCTTTATATACATCAATAACGTAATATAACCTAACCTAACCCAACCTTACTTCTCGGCGGTAATATTTGATCACATTCGTGGCTTGTTGGCCTCTACGTCTCCGTGGGACCTTTATATACATCTATAACGTAATATAACCTAACCTAAGCCAACCTAACATCTCGGCGGTAATATTTGACAACATTCCCGGCGAGTTGGCCTATACGTCTCCGTGGGACCTTTGTATACATCAATAACGTAATATAACCTAACCTAACCCAACCTAACATCTCGGCGGTAATATTTGAAAACATTCATGGCGAGTTGGCCTCTACGTCTCCGCGGGACATTTATATACATCTATAACGTGATATAACCTAACCTAACCCAACCTAACATCTCGGCGGGAATATTTGAAAACATTCCAGGCGAGTTGGCCTCTACGTCACCGTCGGACCTTTATAGAGATCCATAACGTAATATAACCTAACCTAACCCAAGCTAACATATCGGTGGTAATATTTGACAACATTCCCGGCGAGTTGGCCTATACGTCTCCGTGGGACCTTTATATACATCAATAACGTAATATCACCTAACCTAACCCAACCTAACATATCGGTGGTAATATTTGACAACATTCCCGGCGAGTTGGCCTATACGTCTCCGTGGGACCTTTATATACATCAATAACGTAATATCACCTAACCTAACCCAACCTAACATCTCGGCGGTAATATTTGATCACATTCCTGGCTTGCTGGCCTCTACTTCTCCGCGGGACCTTTAAATACATCTATAACGTAATATAACCTAACCTAACCCAACCTAACACCTCGGCGGTAATATTTGACCACATTCCTGGCTTGCTGGCATCTACGTCTCCGTGGGACCTTTATATACATCAATAACGTAATATAACCTAACCTAACCAAACCTAACATCTCGGCGGTAATATTTGACAACATTCCTGGCGAGTTGGCCTCTACGTCTCGGTTTGACCTTCATATACATCAATAACGTAATATAACCTAACCTGAACCAAGCTATCATCTCGGCGGTAATATTTGACAACATTCCTGGCGAGTTGGCCTATACGTCTCCGTCGGACATTTATATACAACAATAACATAGTATAAGCTAGGCTAAACCAGTCTATCATCTCGGCGGTAATATTTGACCACATTCCTGGCTTGTTGGCATCTACGTCTCCGTGGGAACTTTATATACATCAATAACGTAATATAACCTAACCTAACCCAACCTATCATCTCGGCGGTAATATTTGACAACATTCCTGGCGAGTTGGCCTCTACGTCTCCGTTGGACCTTCATATACATCAATAACGAAATATAACCTAACCGCAACCAACCTATCATCTCGGCGGTAATATTTGACAACATTCCTGGCGAGTTGGCCTCCACGTCTCCGTGGGACCTTTATATACATCAATAACGTAATATAACCTAACCTAACCCAACCTAACATCTCGGCGGTAATATTTGAAAACATTCCTGGCGAGTTGGCCTCTACGTCTCCGTGGGACCTTTATATACATCTATAACGTTATATAACCTATCCTAACCCAAAATAACATCTCGGCGGTAATATTTGACCACATTCCTGGCTTGCTGGCATCTACGTCTCCGTGGGAACTTTATATACATCAATAACGTAATATAACCTAACCTAACCCAACCTAACATCTCGGCGGTAATATTTGATCACATCCCTGGCTTGCTGGCCTCTACGTCTCCGCGGGACCTTTAAATACATCTATAACGTAATATAAACTAACCTAACCCAACCTAACACCTCGGCGGTAATATTTGACCACATTCCTGGCTTGCTGGCATCTACGTCTCCGTGGTACATTTATATACATCAATAACGTAATATAACCTAACCTAACCCAACCTAACATCTCGGCGGTAATATTTGAAAACATTCATGGCGAGTTGGCCTCTACGTCTCCGTGGGACCTTTATATACATCAATATCGTAATATAACCTATCCTAACCCAACCTAACATCTCGGCGGTATACTTGACCTCATTCCTGGCGAGTTGGCCTCTACGTCTCCGTGGGACCTTTATATACATCAATAACGTAATATAACCTAACCTAACCCAACCTTACATCTCGGCGGTAATATTTGATCACATTCCTGGCTTGTTGGCCTCTACGTCTCCGTGGGACCTTTATATACATCTATAACGTAATATAACCTAACCTAAGCCAACCTAACATCTCGGCGGTAATATTTGACAACATTCCCGGCGAGTTGGCCTATACGTCTCCGTGGGACCTTTGTATACATCAATAACGTAATATAACCTAACCTAACCCAACCTAACATCTCGGCGGTAATATTTGAAAACATTCATGGCGAGTTGGCCTCTACGTCACCGCGGGACATTTATATACATCTATAACGTGATATAACCTAACCTAACCCAACCTAACATCTCGGCGGGAATATTTGACAACATTCCTGGCGAGATGGCCTCCACGTCTCCGTGGGACCTTTATATACATCAATAACGTAATATAACCTAACCTAACCCAACCTATCATCTCGGCGGTAATATTTGACAACATTCCTGGCGAGTTGGCCTCTACGTCTCCGTTGGACCTTCATATACATCAATAACGAAATATAACCTAACCGAAACCAACCTATCATCTCGGCGGTAATATTTGACAACATTCCTGGCGAGTTGGCCTATACGTCTCCGTGGGACCTTTATATACATCTATAACGTAATATAACCTAACCTAATCCAACCTAACATCTCGGCGGTAATATTTGAAAACATTCATGGCGAGTTGGCCTCTACGTCTCCGTGGGACCTTTATATACATCAATAACGTAATATCACCTAACCTAACCCAACCTAACATCTCGGCGGTAATATTTGATCACATTCCTGGCTTGCTGGCCTCTACTTCTCCGCGGGACCTTTAAATACATCTATAACGTAATATAACCTAACCTAACCCAACCTAACACCTCGGCGGTAATATTTGACCACATTCCTGGCTTGCTGGCATCTACGTCTCCGTGGGACCTTTATATACATCAATAACGTAATATAACCTAACCTAACCAAACCTAACATCTCGGCGGTAATATTTGACAACATTCCTGGCGAGTTGGCCTCTACGTCTCGGTTTGACCTTCATATACATCAATAACGTAATATAACCTAACCTGAACCAACCTATCATCTCGGCGGTAATATTTGACAACATTCCTGGCGAGTTGGCCTATACGTCTCCGTCGGACATTTATATACAACAATAACATAGTATAAGCTAGGCTAAACCAGTCTATCATCTCGGCGGTAATATTTGACCACATTCCTGGCTTGTTGGCATCTACGTCTCCGTGGGAACTTTATATACATCAATAACGTAATATAACCTAACCTAACCCAACCTATCATCTCGGCGGTAATATTTGACAACATTCCTGGCGAGTTGGCCTCTACGTCTCCGTTGGACCTTCATATACATCAATAACGAAATATAACCTAACCGCAACCAACCTATCATCTCGGCGGTAATATTTGACAACATTCCTGGCGAGTTGGCCTCCACGTCTCCGTGGGACCTTTATATACATCAATAACGTAATATAACCTAACCTAACCCAACCTAACATCTCGGCGGTAATATTTGAAAACATTCCTGGCGAGTTGGCCTCTACGTCTCCGTGGGACCTTTATATACATCTATAACGTTATATAACCTATCCTAACCCAAAATAACATCTCGGCGGTAATATTTGACCACATTCCTGGCTTGCTGGCATCTACGTCTCCGTGGGAACTTTATATACATCAATAACGTAATATAACCTAACCTAACCCAACCTAACATCTCGGCGGTAATATTTGATCACATCCCTGGCTTGCTGGCCTCTACGTCTCCGCGGGACCTTTAAATACATCTATAACGTAATATAAACTAACCTAACCCAACCTAACACCTCGGCGGTAATATTTGACCACATTCCTGGCTTGCTGGCATCTACGTCTCCGTGGTACATTTATATACATCAATAACGTAATATAACCTAACCTAACCCAACCTAACATCTCGGCGGTAATATTTGAAAACATTCATGGCGAGTTGGCCTCTACGTCTCCGTGGGACCTTTATATACATCAATATCGTAATATAACCTATCCTAACCCAACCTAACATCTCGGCGGTATACTTGACCTCATTCCTGGCGAGTTGGCCTCTACGTCTCCGTGGGACCTTTATATACATCAATAACGTAATATAACCTAACCTAACCCAACCTTACATCTCGGCGGTAATATTTGATCACATTCCTGGCTTGTTGGCCTCTACGTCTCCGTGGGACCTTTATATACATCTATAACGTAATATAACCTAACCTAAGCCAACCTAACATCTCGGCGGTAATATTTGACAACATTCCCGGCGAGTTGGCCTATACGTCTCCGTGGGACCTTTGTATACATCAATAACGTAATATAACCTAACCTAACCCAACCTAACATCTCGGCGGTAATATTTGAAAACATTCATGGCGAGTTGGCCTCTACGTCACCGCGGGACATTTATATACATCTATAACGTGATATAACCTAACCTAACCCAACCTAACATCTCGGCGGGAATATTTGACAACATTCCTGGCGAGATGGCCTCCACGTCTCCGTGGGACCTTTATATACATCAATAACGTAATATAACCTAACCTAACCCAACCTATCATCTCGGCGGTAATATTTGACAACATTCCTGGCGAGTTGGCCTCTACGTCTCCGTTGGACCTTCATATACATCAATAACGAAATATAACCTAACCGAAACCAACCTATCATCTCGGCGGTAATATTTGACAACATTCCTGGCGAGTTGGCCTATACGTCTCCGTGGGACCTTTATATACATCTATAACGTAATATAACCTAACCTAATCCAACCTAACATCTCGGCGGTAATATTTGAAAACATTCATGGCGAGTTGGCCTCTACGTCTCCGTGGTACATTTATATACATCAATAACGTAATATTCACCTATCCTAACCCAAAATAACATCTCGGCGGTAATATTTGACCACATTCCTGGCTTGCTGGCATCTACGTCTCCGTGGGACCTTTATATATATCAATAACGTAATATAACCTAACCTAACCCAACCTATCATCTCGGCGGTAATATTTGACAACATTCCTGGCGAGATGGCCTCCACGTCTCCGTGGGACCTTTATATACATCAATAACGTAATATAACCTAACCTAACCCAACCTAACATCTCGGCGGTAATATTTGATCACATTCCTGGCTTGCTGGCCTCTACGTCTCCGCGGGACATTTATATACATCTATAACGTGATATAACCTAACCTAACCCAACCTAACATCTTGGCGGTAATATTTGAAAACATTCCTGGCGAGTTGGCCTCTACGTCACCGTGGGACCTTTATAGACATCCATAACGTAATATAACCTAACCTAACCCAAGCTAACATATCGGCGGTAATATTTGACAACATTCCCGGCGAGTTGGCCTATACGTCTCCGTGGGACCTTTATATACATCAATAACGTAATATAACCTAACCTAACCCAACCTAACATTTCGGCGGTAATATTTGATCACATTCCTGGCTTGCTGGCATCTACTTCTCCGCGGGACCTTTAAATACATCTATAACGTAATATAACCTAACCTAACCCAACCTAACACCTCGGCGGTAATATTTGACCACATTCCTGGCTTGCTGGCATCTACGTCTCCGTGGGACCTTTATATACATCAATAACGTAATATAACCTAACCTAACCCAACCTAACATCTCCGCGGTAATATTTGACAACATTCCTGGCGAGTTGGCCTCTACGTCTCGGTTTGACCTTCATATACATCAATAACGTAATATAACCTAACCTAACCCAACCTATCATCTCGGCGGTAATATTTGACAACATTCCTGGCGAGTTGGCCTATACGTCTCCGTCGGACTTTTATATACAACAATAACATAGTATAAGCTAGGCTAACCCAGTCTATCAACTCGGCGGTAATATTTGACCACATTCCTGGCTTGTTGGCCTCTGCGTCTCCGTGGGACCTTCATATACATCAATAACGAAATATAACCTAACCTAACACAACCTATCATCTCGGTGCTAATATTTGACAACATACCTGGC
The DNA here is from genome assembly GCA_963969225.1 of Xylocopa violacea. NCBI lineage: Eukaryota > Metazoa > Arthropoda > Insecta > Hymenoptera > Apidae > Xylocopa > Xylocopa violacea. Next base: position 947,262 of record CAXAJV010000147.1, on the reverse strand, counting down.
GAGTTGGCCTCTACGTCTCCGTGGGACCTTTATATACATCAATAACGTAATATAACCGAACCTAACCCAACCTAACATCTCGGCGGTAATATTTGAAAACATACCTGGCGAGTTGACCTCTACGTCTCCGTGGGACCTTTATATACATCTATAACGTAATATAACCTAACCTAACCCAACCTAACATCTCGGCGGTAATATTTGAAAACATTCATGGCGAGTTGGCCTCTACGTCTCCGCGGGACATTTATATACATCTATAACGTGATATAACCTAACCTAACCCAACCTAACATCTCGGCGGGAATATTTGAAAACATTCCAGGCGAGTTGGCCTCTACGTCACCGTGGGACCTTTATAGACATCCATAACGTAATATAACCTAACCTAACCCAAGCTAACATATCGGTGGTAATATTTGACAACATTCCCGGCGAGTTGGCCTATACGTCTCCGTGGGACCTTTATATACATCAATAACGTAATATAACCTAACCTAACCCAACCTAACATCTCGGCGGTAATATTTGATCACATTCCTGGCTTGCTGGCCTCTACTTCTCCGCGGGACCTTTAAATACATCTATAACGTAATATAACCTAACCTAACCCAACCTAACACCTCGGCGGTAATATTTGACCACATTCCTGGCTTGCTGGCATCTACGTCTCCGTGGGACCTTTATATACATCAATAACGTAATATAACCTAACCTAACCAAACCTAACATCCCGGCGGTAATATTTGACAACATTCCTGGCGAGTTGGCCTCTACGTCTCGGTTTGACCTTCATATACATCAATAACGTAATATAACCTAACCTGAACCAACCTATCATCTCGGCGGTAATATTTGACAACATTCCTGGCGAGTTGGCCTATACGTCTCCGTCGGACCTTTATATACAACAATAACATAGTATAAGCTAGGCTAAACCAGTCTATCATCTCGGCGGTAATATTTGACCACATTCCTGGCTTGCTGGCATCTACGTCTCCGTGGGAACTTTATATACATCAATAACGTAATATAACCTAACCTAACCCAACCTATCATCTGGGCGGTAATATTTGACAACATTCCTGGCGAGTTGGCCTCCACGTCTCCGTGGGACCGTTGTATACATCAATAACGTAATATAACCTAACCTAACCCAACCTAACATCTCGGCGGTAATATTTGATCACATCCCTGGCTTGCTGGCCTCTACGTCTCCGCGGGACCTTTAAATACATCTATAACGTAATATAAACTAACCTAACCCAACCTAACACCTCGGCGGTAATATTTGACCACATTCCTGGCTTGCTGGCATCTACGTCTCCGTGGTACATTTATATACATCAATAACGTAATATAACCTAACCTAACCCAACCTAACATCTCGGCGGTAATATTTGAAAACATTCATGGCGAGTTGGCCTCTACGTCTCCGTGGGACCTTTATATACATCAATATCGTAATATAACCTATCCTAACCCAACCTAACATCTCGGCGGTATACTTGACCTCATTCCTGGCGAGTTGGCCTCTACGTCTCCGTGGGACCTTTATATACATCTATAACGTAATATAACCTAACCTAATCCAACCTAACATCTCGGCGGTAATATTTGAAAACATTCATGGCGAGTTGGCCTCTACGTCTCCGTGGTACATTTATATACATCAATAACGTAATATTCACCTATCCTAACCCAAAATAACATCTCGGCGGTAATATTTGACCACATTCCTGGCTTGCTGGCATCTACGTCTCCGTGGGACCTTTATATATATCAATAACGTAATATAACCTAACCTAACCCAACCTATCATCTCGGCGGTAATATTTGACAACATTCCTGGCGAGATGGCCTCCACGTCTCCGTGGGACCTTTATATACATCAATAACGTAATATAACCTAACCTAACCCAACCTAACATCTCGGCGGTAATATTTGATCACATTCCTGGCTTGCTGGCCTCTACGTCTCCGCGGGACATTTATATACATCTATAACGTGATATAACCTAACCTAACCCAACCTAACATCTTGGCGGTAATATTTGAAAACATTCCTGGCGAGTTGGCCTCTACGTCACCGTGGGACCTTTATAGACATCCATAACGTAATATAACCTAACCTAACCCAAGCTAACATATCGGCGGTAATATTTGACAACATTCCCGGCGAGTTGGCCTATACGTCTCCGTGGGACCTTTATATACATCAATAACGTAATATAACCTAACCTAACCCAACCTAACATTTCGGCGGTAATATTTGATCACATTCCTGGCTTGCTGGCATCTACTTCTCCGCGGGACCTTTAAATACATCTATAACGTAATATAACCTAACCTAACCCAACCTAACACCTCGGCGGTAATATTTGACCACATTCCTGGCTTGCTGGCATCTACGTCTCCGTGGGACCTTTATATACATCAATAACGTAATATAACCTAACCTAACCCAACCTAACATCTCCGCGGTAATATTTGACAACATTCCTGGCGAGTTGGCCTCTACGTCTCGGTTTGACCTTCATATACATCAATAACGTAATATAACCTAACCTAACCCAACCTATCATCTCGGCGGTAATATTTGACAACATTCCTGGCGAGTTGGCCTATACGTCTCCGTCGGACTTTTATATACAACAATAACATAGTATAAGCTAGGCTAACCCAGTCTATCAACTCGGCGGTAATATTTGACCACATTCCTGGCTTGTTGGCCTCTGCGTCTCCGTGGGACCTTCATATACATCAATAACGAAATATAACCTAACCTAACACAACCTATCATCTCGGTGCTAATATTTGACAACATACCTGGCGAGTTGGCCTCTACGTCTCCGTGGGACCTTTATATACATCAATAACGTAATATAACCGAACCTAACCCAACCTAACATCTCGGCGGTAATATTTGAAAACATACCTGGCGAGTTGACCTCTACGTCTCCGTGGGACCTTTATATACATCTATAACGTAATATAACCTAACCTAACCCAACCTAACATCTCGGCGGTAATATTTGAAAACATTCATGGCGAGTTGGCCTCTACGTCTCCGCGGGACATTTATATACATCTATAACGTGATATAACCTAACCTAACCCAACCTAACATCTCGGCGGGAATATTTGAAAACATTCCAGGCGAGTTGGCCTCTACGTCACCGTGGGACCTTTATAGACATCCATAACGTAATATAACCTAACCTAACCCAAGCTAACATATCGGTGGTAATATTTGACAACATTCCCGGCGAGTTGGCCTATACGTCTCCGTGGGACCTTTATATACATCAATAACGTAATATAACCTAACCTAACCCAACCTAACATCTCGGCGGTAATATTTGATCACATTCCTGGCTTGCTGGCCTCTACTTCTCCGCGGGACCTTTAAATACATCTATAACGTAATATAACCTAACCTAACCCAACCTAACACCTCGGCGGTAATATTTGACCACATTCCTGGCTTGCTGGCATCTACGTCTCCGTGGGACCTTTATATACATCAATAACGTAATATAACCTAACCTAACCAAACCTAACATCCCGGCGGTAATATTTGACAACATTCCTGGCGAGTTGGCCTCTACGTCTCGGTTTGACCTTCATATACATCAATAACGTAATATAACCTAACCTGAACCAACCTATCATCTCGGCGGTAATATTTGACAACATTCCTGGCGAGTTGGCCTATACGTCTCCGTCGGACCTTTATATACAACAATAACATAGTATAAGCTAGGCTAAACCAGTCTATCATCTCGGCGGTAATATTTGACCACATTCCTGGCTTGCTGGCATCTACGTCTCCGTGGGAACTTTATATACATCAATAACGTAATATAACCTAACCTAACCCAACCTATCATCTGGGCGGTAATATTTGACAACATTCCTGGCGAGTTGGCCTCCACGTCTCCGTGGGACCGTTGTATACATCAATAACGTAATATAACCTAACCTAACCCAACCTAACATCTCGGCGGTAATATTTGATCACATCCCTGGCTTGCTGGCCTCTACGTCTCCGCCGGACCTTTAAATACATCTATAACGTAATATAAACTAACCTAACCCAACCTAACACCTCGGCGGTAATATTTGACCACATTCCTGGCTTGCTGGCATCTACGTCTCCGTGGTACATTTATATACATCAATAACGTAATATAACCTAACCTAACCCAACCTAACATCTCGGCGGTAATATTTGAAAACATTCATGGCGAGTTGGCCTCTACGTCTCCGTGGGACCTTTATATACATCAATATCGTAATATAACCTATCCTAACCCAACCTAACATCTCGGCGGTATACTTGACCTCATTCCTGGCGAGTTGGCCTCTACGTCTCCGTGGGACCTTTATATACATCAATAACGTAATATAACCTAACCTAACCCAACCTTACATCTCGGCGGTAATATTTGATCACATTCCTGGCTTGTTGGCCTCTACGTCTCCGTGGGACCTTTATATACATCTATAACGTAATATAACCTAACCTAAGCCAACCTAACATCTCGGCGGTAATATTTGACAACATTCCCGGCGAGTTGGCCTATACGTCTCCGTGGGACCTTTGTATACATCAATAACGTAATATAACCTAACCTAACCCAACCTAACATCTCGGCGGTAATATTTGAAAACATTCATGGCGAGTTGGCCTCTACGTCACCGCGGGACATTTATATACATCTATAACGTGATATAACCTAACCTAACCCAACCTAACATCTCGGCGGGAATATTTGAAAACATTCCAGGCGAGTTGGCCTCTACGTCACCGTGGGACCTTTATAGAGATCCATAACGTAATATAACCTAACCTAACCCAAGCTGACATATCGGTGGTAATATTTGACAACATTCCCGGCGAGTTGGCCTATACGTCTCCGTGGGACCTTTATATACATCAATAACGTAATATAACCTAACCTAACCAAACCTAACATCTCGGCGGTAATATTTGACAACATTCCTGGCGAGTTGGCCTCTACGTCTCGGTTTGACCTTCATATACATCAATAACGTAATATAACCTAACCTGAACCAACCTATCATCTCGGCGGTAATATTTGACAACATTCCTGGCGAGTTGGCCTATACGTCTCCGTCGGACCTTTATATACAACAATAACATAGTATAAGCTAGGCTAAACCAGTCTATCATCTCGGCGGTAATATTTGACCACATTCCTGGCTTGTTGGCATCTACGTCTCCGTGGGACCTTTATATACATCAATAACGTAATATAACCTAACCTAACCCAACCTATCATCTCGGCGGTAATATTTGACAACATTCCTGGCGAGTTGGCCTCTACGTCTCCGTTGGACCTTCATATACATCAATAACGAAATATAACCTAACCGAAACCAACCTATCATCTCGGCGGTAATATTTGACAACATTCCTGGCGAGTTGGCCTATACGTCTCCGTGGGACCTTTATATATATCAATAACGTAATATAACCTAACCTAACCCAACCTATCATCTCGGCGGTAATATTTGACAACATTCCTGGCGAGATGGCCTCCACGTCTCCGTGGGACCTTTATATACATCAATAACGTAATATAACCTAACCTAACCCAACCTATCATCTCGGCGGTAATATTTGACAACATTCCTGGCGAGTTGGCCTCTACGTCTCCGTTGGACCTTCATATACATCAATAACGAAATATAACCTAACCGAAACCAACCTATCATCTCGGCGGTAATATTTGACAACATTCCTGGCGAGTTGGCCTATACGTCTCCGTGGGACCTTTATATATATCAATAACGTAATATAACCTAACCTAACCCAACCTATCATCTCGGCGGTAATATTTGACAACATTCCTGGCGAGATGGCCTCCACGTCTCCGTGGGACCTTTATATACATCAATAACGTAATATAACCTAACCTAACCCAACCTAACATCTCGGCGGTAATATTTGAAAACATTCCTGGCGAGTTGGCCTCTACGTCTCCGTGGGACCTTTATATACATCTATAACGTAATATAACCGAACCTAACCCAACCTAACATCTCGGCGGTAATATTTGAAAACATTCATGTCGAGTTGGCCTCTACGTCTCCGTGGTACATTTATATACATCAATAACGTAATATAACCTATCCTAACCCAAAATAACATCTCGGCGGTAATATTTGACCACATTCCTGGCTTGCTGGCATCTACGTCTCCGTGGGACCTTTATATACATCAATAACGTAATATAACCTAACCTAACCCAACCTATCATCTCGGCGGTAATATTTGACAACATTCCTGGCGAGTTGGCCTCCACGTCTCCGTGGGACCGTTGTATACATCAATAACGTAATATAACCTAACCTAACCCAACCTAACATCTCGGCGGTAATATTTGACCACATTCCTGGCTTGCTGGCATCTACGTCTCCGTGGGACCTTTATATACATCAATAACGTAATATAACCTAACCTAACCCAACCTATCATCTCGGCGGTAATATTTGACAACATTCCTGGCGAGTTGGCCTCTACGTCTCCGTTGGACCTTCATATACATCAATAACGAAATATAACCTAACCGAAACCAACCTATCATCTCGGCGGTAATATTTGACAACATTCCTGGCGAGTTGGCCTATACGTCTCCGTGGGACCTTTATATATATCAATAACGTAATATAACCTAACCTAACCCAACCTATCATCTCGGCGGTAATATTTGACAACATTCCTGGCGAGATGGCCTCCACGTCTCCGTGGGACCTTTATATACATCAATAACGTAATATAACCTAACCTAACCCAACCTAACATCTCGGCGGTAATATTTGAAAACATTCCTGGCGAGTTGGCCTCTACGTCTCCGTGGGACCTTTATATACATCTATAACGTAATATAACCGAACCTAACCCAACCTAACATCTCGGCGGTAATATTTGAAAACATTCATGGCGAGTTGGCCTCTACGTCTCCGTGGTACATTTATATACATCAATAACGTAATATAACTTATCCTAACCCAAAATAACATCTCGGCGGTAATATTTGACCACATTCCTGGCTTGCTGGCATCTACGTCTCGGTGGGAACTTTATATACATCAATAACGTAATATAACCTAACCTAACCCAACCTATCATCTCGGCGGTAATATTTGACAACATTCCTGGCGAGATGGCCTCCACGTCTCCGTGGGACCTTTATATACATCAATAACGTAATATAACCTAACCTAACCCAACCTAACATCTCGGCGGTAATATTTGAAAACATTCCTGGCGAGTTGGCCTCTACGTCTCCGTGGGACCTTTATATACATCTATAACGTTATATAACCTATCCTAACCCAAAATAACATCTCGGCGGTAATATTTGACCACATTCCTGGCTTGCTGGCATCTACGTCTCCGTGGGAACTTTATATACATCAATAACGTAATATAACCTAACCTAACCCAACCTATCATCTGGGCGGTAATATTTGACAACATTCCTGGCGAGTTGGCCTCCACGTCTCCGTGGGACCGTTGTATACATCAATAACGTAATATAACCTAACCTAACCCACCTAACATCTCGGCGGTAATATTTGAAAACATACCTGGCTTGCTGGCCTCTACGTCTCCGCGGGACCTTTAAATACATCTATAACGTAATATAAACTAACCTAGCCCAACCTAACACCTCGGCGGTAATATTTGACCACATTCCTGGCTTGCTGGCATCTACGTCTCCGTGGTACATTTATATACATCAATAACGTAATATAACCTAACCTAACCCAACCTAACATCTCGGCGGTAATATTTGAAAACATTCATGGCGAGTTGGCCTCTACGTCTCCGTGGGACCTTTATATACATCAATATCGTAATATAACCTATCCTAACCCAACCTAACATCTCGGCGGTATACTTGACCTCATTCCTGGCGAGTTGGCCTCTACGTCTCCGTGGGACCTTTATATACATCAATAACGTAATATAACCTAACCTAACCCAACCTTACATCTCGGCGGTAATATTTGATCACATTCCTGGCTTGTTGGCCTCTACGTCTCCGTGGGACCTTTATATACATCTATAACGTAATATTACCTAACCTAAGCCAACCTAACATCTCGGCGGTAATATTTGACAACATTCCCGGCGAGTTGGCCTATACGTCTCCGTGGGACCTTTGTATACATCAATAACGTAATATAACCTAACCTAACCCAACCTAACATCTCGGCGGTAATATTTGAAAACATTCATGGCGAGTTGGCCTCTACGTCTCCGCGGGACATTTATATACATCTATAACGTGATATAACCTAACCTAACCCAACCTAACATCTCGGCGGGAATATTTGAAAACATTCCAGGCGAGTTGGCCTCTACGTCACCGTGGGACCTTTATAGAGATCCATAACGTAATATAACCTAACCTAACCCAAGCTGACATATCGGTGGTAATATTTGACAACATTCCCGGCGAGTTGGCCTATACGTCTCCGTGGGACCTTTATATACATCAATAACGTAATATAACCTAACCTAACCAAACCTAACATCTCGGCGGTAATATTCGACAACATTCCTGGCGAGTTGGCCTCTACGTCTCGGTTTGACCTTCATATACATCAATAACGTAATATAACCTAACCTGAACCAACCTATCATCTCGGCGGTAATATTTGACAACATTCCTGGCGAGTTGGCCTATACGTCTCCGTCGGACCTTTATATACAACAATAACATAGTATAAGCTAGGCTAAACCAGTCTATCATCTCGGCGGTAATATTTGACCACATTCCTGGCTTGTTGGCATCTACGTCTCCGTGGGACCTTTATATACATCAATAACGTAATATAACCTAACCTAACCCAACCTATCATCTCGGCGGTAATATTTGACAACATTCCTGGCGAGTTGGCCTCCACGTCTCCGTGGGACCGTTGTATACATCAATAACGTAATATAACCTAACCTAACCCAACCTAACATCTCGGCGGTAATATTTGACCACATTCCTGGCTTGCTGGCATCTACGTCTCCGTGGGACCTTTATATACATCAATAACGTAATATAACCTAACCTAACCCAACCTATCATCTCGGCGGTAATATTTGACAACATTCCTGGCGAGTTGGCCTCTACGTCTCCGTTGGACCTTCATATACATCAATAACGAAATATAACCTAACCGAAACCAACCTATCATCTCGGCGGTAATATTTGACAACATTCCTGGCGAGTTGGCCTATACGTCTCCGTGGGACCTTTATATATATCAATAACGTAATATAACCTAACCTAACCCAACCTATCATCTCGGCGGTAATATTTGACAACATTCCTGGCGAGATGGCCTCCACGTCTCCGTGGGACCTTTATATACATCAATAACGTAATATAACCTAACCTAACCCAACCTAACATCTCGGCGGTAATATTTGAAAACATTCCTGGCGAGTTGGCCTCTACGTCTCCGTGGGACCTTTATATACATCTATAACGTAATATAACCGAACCTAACCCAACCTAACATCTCGGCGGTAATATTTGAAAACATTCATGGCGAGTTGGCCTCTACGTCTCCGTGGTACATTTATATACATCAATAACGTAATATAACTTATCCTAACCCAAAATAACATCTCGGCGGTAATATTTGACCACATTCCTGGCTTGCTGGCATCTACGTCTCGGTGGGAACTTTATATACATCAATAACGTAATATAACCTAACCTAACCCAACCTATCATCTCGGCGGTAATATTTGACAACATTCCTGGCGAGATGGCCTCCACGTCTCCGTGGGACCTTTATATACATCAATAACGTAATATAACCTAACCTAACCCAACCTAACATCTCGGCGGTAATATTTGAAAACATTCCTGGCGAGTTGGCCTCTACGTCTCCGTGGGACCTTTATATACATCTATAACGTTATATAACCTATCCTAACCCAAAATAACATCTCGGCGGTAATATTTGACCACATTCCTGGCTTGCTGGCATCTACGTCTCCGTGGGAACTTTATATACATCAATAACGTAATATAACCTAACCTAACCCAACCTATCATCTGGGCGGTAATATTTGACAACATTCCTGGCGAGTTGGCCTCCACGTCTCCGTCGGACCGTTGTATACATCAATAACGTAATATAACCTAACCTAACCCACTTAACATCTCGGCGGTAATATTTGAAAACATACCTGGCTTGCTGGCCTCTACGTCTCCGCGGGACCTTTAAATACATCTATAACGTAATATAAACTAACCTAACCCAACCTAACACCTCGGCGGTAATATTTGACCACATTCCTGGCTTGCTGGCATCTACGTCTCCGTGGTACATTTATATACATCAATAACGTAATATAACCTAACCTAACCCAACCTAACATCTCGGCGGTAATATTTGAAAACATTCATGGCGAGTTGGCCTCTACGTCTCCGTGGGACCTTTATATACATCAATATCGTAATATAACCTATCCTAACCCAACCTAACATCTCGGCGGTATACTTGACCTCATTCCTGGCGAGTTGGCCTCTACGTCTCCGTGGGACCTTTATATACATCAATAACGTAATATAACCTAACCTAACCCAACCTTACATCTCGGCGGTAATATTTGATCACATTCCTGGCTTGTTGGCCTCTACGTCTCCGTGGGACCTTTATATACATCTATAACGTAATATAACCTAACCTAAGCCAACCTAACATCTCGGCGGTAATATTTGACAACATTCCCGGCGAGTTGGCCTATACGTCTCCGTGGGACCTTTGTATACATCAATAACGTAATATAACCTAACCTAACCCAACCTAACATCTCGGCGGTAATATTTGAAAACATTCATGGCGAGTTGGCCTCTACGTCTCCGCGGGACATTTATATACATCTATAACGTGATATAACCTAACCTAACCCAACCTAACATCTCGGCGGGAATATTTGAAAACATTCCAGGCGAGTTGGCCTCTACGTCACCGTGGGACCTTTATAGAGATCCATAACGTAATATAACCTAACCTAACCCAAGCTGACATATCGGTGGTAATATTTGACAACATTCCCGGCGAGTTGGCCTATACGTCTCCGTGGGACCTTTATATACATCAATAACGTAATATAACCTAACCTAACCAAACCTAACATCTCGGCGGTAATATTCGACAACATTCCTGGCGAGTTGGCCTCTACGTCTCGGTTTGACCTTCATATACATCAATAACGTAATATAACCTAACCTGAACCAACCTATCATCTCGGCGGTAATATTTGACAACATTCCTGGCGAGTTGGCCTATACGTCTCCGTCGGACCTTTATATACAACAATAACATAGTATAAGCTAGGCTAAACCAGTCTATCATCTCGGCGGTAATATTTGACCACATTCCTGGCTTGTTGGCATCTACGTCTCCGTGGGACCTTTATATACATCAATAACGTAATATAACCTAACCTAACCCAACCTATCATCTCGGCGGTAATATTTGACAACATTCCTGGCGAGTTGGCCTCTACGTCTCCGTGGGACCTTTATATACATCAATAACGTAATATAACCTAACCTAACCAAACCTAACATCTCGGCGGTAATATTTGACAAAATTCCTGGCGAGTTGGCCTCTACGTCTCGGTTTGACCTTCATATACATCAATAACGTAATATAACCTAACCTGAACCAACCTATCATCTCGGCGGTAATATTTGACAACATTCCTGGCTTGCTGGCCTCTACGTCTCAGCGGGACCTTTATATACATCTATAACGTGATATAACCTAACCTAACCCAACCTAACATCTCGGTGGTAATATTTGAAAACATTCCTGGCGAGTTGGCCTCTACGTCACCGTGGGACCTTTATAGACATCCATAACGTAATATAACCTAACCTAACCCAACCTAACATCTCCGCGGTAATATTTGAAAACATTCCTGGCGAGTTGGCCTCTACGTCACCGTGGGACCTTTATAGACATCCATAACGTAATATAACCTAACCTAACCCAAGCTAACATCTCGGCGGTAATATTTGACAACATTCCCGGCGAGTTGGCCTATACGTCTCCGTGGGACCTTTGTATACATCAATAACGTAATATAACCTAACCTAACCCAACCGAACATCTCGGCGGTAATATTTGATCACATTCCTGGCTTGCTGGCCTCTACGTCTCCGCGGGACCTTTATATACATCAATAACGTAATATAACCTATCCTAACCCAAAATAACATCTCGGCGGTAATATTTGACCACATTCCTGGCTTGCTGGCATCTACGTCTCCGTCGGACCTTTATATATATCAATAACGTAATATAACCTAACCTAACCCAACCTATCATCTCGGCGGTAATATTTGACAACCTTCCTGGCGAGATGGCCTCCACGTCTCCGTGGGACCTTCATATACATCAATAACGTAATATAACCTAACCTAACCCAACCTAACATCTCGGCGGTAATATTTGATCACATTGCTGGCTTGCTGGCCTCTACTTCTCCGCGGGACCTTTAAATACATATATAACGTAATATAACCTAACCTAACCCAACCTAACACCTCGGCGGTAATATTTGACCACATTCCTGGCTTGCTGGCATCTACGTCTCCGTGGGACCTTTAAATACATCAATAACGTAATATAACCTAACCTAACCAAACCTAACATCTCGGCGGTAATATTTGACAACATTCCTGGCGAGTTGGCCTATACGTCTCCGTCGGACCTTTATATACAACAATAACATAGTATAAGCTAGGCTAAACCAGTCTATCATCTCGGCGGTAATATTTGACCACATTCCTGGCTTGTTGGCATCTACGTCTCCGTGGGACCTTTATATACATCAATAACGTAATATAACCTAACCTAACCCAACCTATCATCTCGGCGGTAATATTTGACAACATTCCTGGCGAGTTGGCCTCTACGTCTCCGTTGGACCTTCATATACATCAATAACGTAATATAACTTATCCTAACCCAAAATAACATCTCGGCGGTAATATTTGACCACATTCCTGGCTTGCTGGCATCTACGTCTCCGTGGGACCTTTATATATATCAATAACGTAATATAACCTAACCTAACCCAACCTATCATCTCGGCGGTAATATTTGACAACATTCCTGGCGAGATGGCCTCCACGTCTCCGTGGGACCTTTATATACATCAATAACGTAATATAACCTAACCTAACCCAACCTAACATCTCGGCGGTAATATTTGAAAACATTCCTGGCGAGTTGGCCTCTACGTCTCCGTTGGACCTTCATATACATCAATAACGAAATATAACCTAACCGAAACCAACCTATCATCTCGGCGGTAATATTTGACAACATTCCTGGCGAGTTGGCCTATACGTCTCCGTGGGACCTTTATATATATCAATAACGTAATATAACCTAACCTAACCCAACCTATCATCTCGGCGGTAATATTTGACAACATTCCTGGCGAGATGGCCTCCACGTCTCCGTGGGACCTTTATATACATCAATAACGTAATATAACCTAACCTAACCCAACCTATCATCTCGGCGGTAATATTTGACAACATTCCTGGCGAGTTGGCCTCTACGTCTCCGTTGGACCTTCATATACATCAATAACGAAATATAACCTAACCGAAACCAACCTATCATCTCGGCGGTAATATTTGACAACATTCCTGGCGAGTTGGCCTATACGTCTCCGTGGGACCTTTATATATATCAATAACGTAATATAACCTAACCTAACCCAACCTATCATCTCGGCGGTAATATTTGACAACATTCCTGGCGAGATGGCCTCCACGTCTCCGTGGGACCTTTATATACATCAATAACGTAATATAACCTAACCTAACCCAACCTAACATCTCGGCGGTAATATTTGAAAACATTCCTGGCGAGTTGGCCTCTACGTCTCCGTGGGACCTTTATATACATCTATAACGTAATATAACCGAACCTAACCCAACCTAACATCTCGGCGGTAATATTTGAAAACATTCATGTCGAGTTGGCCTCTACGTCTCCGTGGTACATTTATATACATCAATAACGTAATATAACCTATCCTAACCCAAAATAACATCTCGGCGGTAATATTTGACCACATTCCTGGCTTGCTGGCATCTACGTCTCCGTGGGACCTTTATATACATCAATAACGTAATATAACCTAACCTAACCCAACCTATCATCTCGGCGGTAATATTTGACAACATTCCTGGCGAGTTGGCCTCCACGTCTCCGTGGGACCGTTGTATACATCAATAACGTAATATAACCTAACCTAACCCAACCTAACATCTCGGCGGTAATATTTGACCACATTCCTGGCTTGCTGGCATCTACGTCTCCGTGGGACCTTTATATACATCAATAACGTAATATAACCTAACCTAACCCAACCTATCATCTCGGCGGTAATATTTGACAACATTCCTGGCGAGTTGGCCTCTACGTCTCCGTTGGACCTTCATATACATCAATAACGAAATATAACCTAACCGAAACCAACCTATCATCTCGGCGGTAATATTTGACAACATTCCTGGCGAGTTGGCCTATACGTCTCCGTGGGACCTTTATATATATCAATAACGTAATATAACCTAACCTAACCCAACCTATCATCTCGGCGGTAATATTTGACAACATTCCTGGCGAGATGGCCTCCACGTCTCCGTGGGACCTTTATATACATCAATAACGTAATATAACCTAACCTAACCCAACCTAACATCTCGGCGGTAATATTTGAAAACATTCCTGGCGAGTTGGCCTCTACGTCTCCGTGGGACCTTTATATACATCTATAACGTAATATAACCGAACCTAACCCAACCTAACATCTCGGCGGTAATATTTGAAAACATTCATGGCGAGTTGGCCTCTACGTCTCCGTGGTACATTTATATACATCAATAACGTAATATAACTTATCCTAACCCAAAATAACATCTCGGCGGTAATATTTGACCACATTCCTGGCTTGCTGGCATCTACGTCTCGGTGGGAACTTTATATACATCAATAACGTAATATAACCTAACCTAACCCAACCTATCATCTCGGCGGTAATATTTGACAACATTCCTGGCGAGATGGCCTCCACGTCTCCGTGGGACCTTTATATACATCAATAACGTAATATAACCTAACCTAACCCAACCTAACATCTCGGCGGTAATATTTGAAAACATTCCTGGCGAGTTGGCCTCTACGTCTCCGTGGGACCTTTATATACATCTATAACGTTATATAACCTATCCTAACCCAAAATAACATCTCGGCGGTAATATTTGACCACATTCCTGGCTTGCTGGCATCTACGTCTCCGTGGGAACTTTATATACATCAATAACGTAATATAACCTAACCTAACCCAACCTATCATCTGGGCGGTAATATTTGACAACATTCCTGGCGAGTTGGCCTCCACGTCTCCGTGGGACCGTTGTATACATCAATAACGTAATATAACCTAACCTAACCCACCTAACATCTCGGCGGTAATATTTGAAAACATACCTGGCTTGCTGGCCTCTACGTCTCCGCGGGACCTTTAAATACATCTATAACGTAATATAAACTAACCTAGCCCAACCTAACACCTCGGCGGTAATATTTGACCACATTCCTGGCTTGCTGGCATCTACGTCTCCGTGGTACATTTATATACATCAATAACGTAATATAACCTAACCTAACCCAACCTAACATCTCGGCGGTAATATTTGAAAACATTCATGGCGAGTTGGCCTCTACGTCTCCGTGGGACCTTTATATACATCAATATCGTAATATAACCTATCCTAACCCAACCTAACATCTCGGCGGTATACTTGACCTCATTCCTGGCGAGTTGGCCTCTACGTCTCCGTGGGACCTTTATATACATCAATAACGTAATATAACCTAACCTAACCCAACCTTACATCTCGGCGGTAATATTTGATCACATTCCTGGCTTGTTGGCCTCTACGTCTCCGTGGGACCTTTATATACATCTATAACGTAATATTACCTAACCTAAGCCAACCTAACATCTCGGCGGTAATATTTGACAACATTCCCGGCGAGTTGGCCTATACGTCTCCGTGGGACCTTTGTATACATCAATAACGTAATATAACCTAACCTAACCCAACCTAACATCTCGGCGGTAATATTTGAAAACATTCATGGCGAGTTGGCCTCTACGTCTCCGCGGGACATTTATATACATCTATAACGTGATATAACCTAACCTAACCCAAGCTGACATATCGGTGGTAATATTTGACAACATTCCCGGCGAGTTGGCCTATACGTCTCCGTGGGACCTTTATATACATCAATAACGTAATATAACCTAACCTAACCAAACCTAACATCTCGGCGGTAATATTCGACAACATTCCTGGCGAGTTGGCCTCTACGTCTCGGTTTGACCTTCATATACATCAATAACGTAATATAACCTAACCTGAACCAACCTATCATCTCGGCGGTAATATTTGACAACATTCCTGGCGAGTTGGCCTATACGTCTCCGTCGGACCTTTATATACAACAATAACATAGTATAAGCTAGGCTAAACCAGTCTATCATCTCGGCGGTAATATTTGACCACATTCCTGGCTTGTTGGCATCTACGTCTCCGTGGGACCTTTATATACATCAATAACGTAATATAACCTAACCTAACCCAACCTATCATCTCGGCGGTAATATTTGACAACATTCCTGGCGAGTTGGCCTCCACGTCTCCGTGGGACCGTTGTATACATCAATAACGTAATATAACCTAACCTAACCCAACCTAACATCTCGGCGGTAATATTTGACCACATTCCTGGCTTGCTGGCATCTACGTCTCCGTGGGACCTTTATATACATCAATAACGTAATATAACCTAACCTAACCCAACCTATCATCTCGGCGGTAATATTTGACAACATTCCTGGCGAGTTGGCCTCTACGTCTCCGTTGGACCTTCATATACATCAATAACGAAATATAACCTAACCGAAACCAACCTATCATCTCGGCGGTAATATTTGACAACATTCCTGGCGAGTTGGCCTATACGTCTCCGTGGGACCTTTATATATATCAATAACGTAATATAACCTAACCTAACCCAACCTATCATCTCGGCGGTAATATTTGACAACATTCCTGGCGAGATGGCCTCCACGTCTCCGTGGGACCTTTATATACATCAATAACGTAATATAACCTAACCTAACCCAACCTAACATCTCGGCGGTAATATTTGAAAACATTCCTGGCGAGTTGGCCTCTACGTCTCCGTGGGACCTTTATATACATCTATAACGTAATATAACCGAACCTAACCCAACCTAACATCTCGGCGGTAATATTTGAAAACATTCATGGCGAGTTGGCCTCTACGTCTCCGTGGTACATTTATATACATCAATAACGTAATATAACTTATCCTAACCCAAAATAACATCTCGGCGGTAATATTTGACCACATTCCTGGCTTGCTGGCATCTACGTCTCGGTGGGAACTTTATATACATCAATAACGTAATATAACCTAACCTAACCCAACCTATCATCTCGGCGGTAATATTTGACAACATTCCTGGCGAGATGGCCTCCACGTCTCCGTGGGACCTTTATATACATCAATAACGTAATATAACCTAACCTAACCCAACCTAACATCTCGGCGGTAATATTTGAAAACATTCCTGGCGAGTTGGCCTCTACGTCTCCGTGGGACCTTTATATACATCTATAACGTTATATAACCTATCCTAACCCAAAATAACATCTCGGCGGTAATATTTGACCACATTCCTGGCTTGCTGGCATCTACGTCTCCGTGGGAACTTTATATACATCAATAACGTAATATAACCTAACCTAACCCAACCTATCATCTGGGCGGTAATATTTGACAACATTCCTGGCGAGTTGGCCTCCACGTCTCCGTCGGACCGTTGTATACATCAATAACGTAATATAACCTAACCTAACCCACTTAACATCTCGGCGGTAATATTTGAAAACATACCTGGCTTGCTGGCCTCTACGTCTCCGCGGGACCTTTAAATACATCTATAACGTAATATAAACTAACCTAACCCAACCTAACACCTCGGCGGTAATATTTGACCACATTCCTGGCTTGCTGGCATCTACGTCTCCGTGGTACATTTATATACATCAATAACGTAATATAACCTAACCTAACCCAACCTAACATCTCGGCGGTAATATTTGAAAACATTCATGGCGAGTTGGCCTCTACGTCTCCGTGGGACCTTTATATACATCAATATCGTAATATAACCTATCCTAACCCAACCTAACATCTCGGCGGTATACTTGACCTCATTCCTGGCGAGTTGGCCTCTACGTCTCCGTGGGACCTTTATATACATCAATAACGTAATATAACCTAACCTAACCCAACCTTACATCTCGGCGGTAATATTTGATCACATTCCTGGCTTGTTGGCCTCTACGTCTCCGTGGGACCTTTATATACATCTATAACGTAATATAACCTAACCTAAGCCAACCTAACATCTCGGCGGTAATATTTGACAACATTCCCGGCGAGTTGGCCTATACGTCTCCGTGGGACCTTTGTATACATCAATAACGTAATATAACCTAACCTAACCCAACCTAACATCTCGGCGGTAATATTTGAAAACATTCATGGCGAGTTGGCCTCTACGTCTCCGCGGGACATTTATATACATCTATAACGTGATATAACCTAACCTAACCCAACCTAACATCTCGGCGGGAATATTTGAAAACATTCCAGGCGAGTTGGCCTCTACGTCACCGTGGGACCTTTATAGAGATCCATAACGTAATATAACCTAACCTAACCCAAGCTGACATATCGGTGGTAATATTTGACAACATTCCCGGCGAGTTGGCCTATACGTCTCCGTGGGACCTTTATATACATCAATAACGTAATATAACCTAACCTAACCAAACCTAACATCTCGGCGGTAATATTCGACAACATTCCTGGCGAGTTGGCCTCTACGTCTCGGTTTGACCTTCATATACATCAATAACGTAATATAACCTAACCTGAACCAACCTATCATCTCGGCGGTAATATTTGACAACATTCCTGGCGAGTTGGCCTATACGTCTCCGTCGGACCTTTATATACAACAATAACATAGTATAAGCTAGGCTAAACCAGTCTATCATCTCGGCGGTAATATTTGACCACATTCCTGGCTTGTTGGCATCTACGTCTCCGTGGGACCTTTATATACATCAATAACGTAATATAACCTAACCTAACCCAACCTATCATCTCGGCGGTAATATTTGACAACATTCCTGGCGAGTTGGCCTCTACGTCTCCGTGGGACCTTTATATACATCAATAACGTAATATAACCTAACCTAACCAAACCTAACATCTCGGCGGTAATATTTGACAAAATTCCTGGCGAGTTGGCCTCTACGTCTCGGTTTGACCTTCATATACATCAATAACGTAATATAACCTAACCTGAACCAACCTATCATCTCGGCGGTAATATTTGACAACATTCCTGGCTTGCTGGCCTCTACGTCTCCGCGGGACCTTTATATACATCTATAACGTGATATAACCTAACCTAACCCAACCTAACATCTCGGTGGTAATATTTGAAAACATTCCTGGCGAGTTGGCCTCTACGTCACCGTGGGACCTTTATAGACATCCATAACGTAATATAACCTAACCTAACCCAACCTAACATCTCCGCGGTAATATTTGAAAACATTCCTGGCGAGTTGGCCTCTACGTCACCGTGGGACCTTTATAGACATCCATAACGTAATATAACCTAACCTAACCCAAGCTAACATCTCGGCGGTAATATTTGACAACATTCCCGGCGAGTTGGCCTATACGTCTCCGTGGGACCTTTGTATACATCAATAACGTAATATAACCTAACCTAACCCAACCGAACATCTCGGCGGTAATATTTGATCACATTCCTGGCTTGCTGGCCTCTACGTCTCCGCGGGACCTTTATATACATCAATAACGTAATATAACCTATCCTAACCCAAAATAACATCTCGGCGGTAATATTTGACCACATTCCTGGCTTGCTGGCATCTACGTCTCCGTCGGACCTTTATATATATCAATAACGTAATATAACCTAACCTAACCCAACCTATCATCTCGGCGGTAATATTTGACAACCTTCCTGGCGAGATGGCCTCCACGTCTCCGTGGGACCTTCATATACATCAATAACGTAATATAACCTAACCTAACCCAACCTAACATCTCGGCGGTAATATTTGATCACATTGCTGGCTTGCTGGCCTCTACTTCTCCGCGGGACCTTTAAATACATATATAACGTAATATAACCTAACCTAACCCAACCTAACACCTCGGCGGTAATATTTGACCACATTCCTGGCTTGCTGGCATCTACGTCTCCGTGGGACCTTTAAATACATCAATAACGTAATATAACCTAACCTAACCAAACCTAACATCTCGGCGGTAATATTTGACAACATTCCTGGCGAGTTGGCCTATACGTCTCCGTCGGACCTTTATATACAACAATAACATAGTATAAGCTAGGCTAAACCAGTCTATCATCTCGGCGGTAATATTTGACCACATTCCTGGCTTGTTGGCATCTACGTCTCCGTGGGACCTTTATATACATCAATAACGTAATATAACCTAACCTAACCCAACCTATCATCTCGGCGGTAATATTTGACAACATTCCTGGCGAGTTGGCCTCTACGTCTCCGTTGGACCTTCATATACATCAATAACGTAATATAACTTATCCTAACCCAAAATAACATCTCGGCGGTAATATTTGACCACATTCCTGGCTTGCTGGCATCTACGTCTCCGTGGGACCTTTATATATATCAATAACGTAATATAACCTAACCTAACCCAACCTATCATCTCGGCGGTAATATTTGACAACATTCCTGGCGAGATGGCCTCCACGTCTCCGTGGGACCTTTATATACATCAATAACGTAATATAACCTAACCTAACCCAACCTAACATCTCGGCGGTAATATTTGAAAACATTCCTGGCGAGTTGGCCTCTACGTCTCCGTGGGACCTTTATATACATCTATAACGTAATATAACCGAACCTAACCCAACCTAACATCTCGGCGGTAATATTTGAAAACATTCATGGCGAGTTGGCCTATACGTCTCCGTGGGACCTTTATATACATCAATAACGTAATATAACCTAACCTAACCCAACCTAACATCTCGGCGGTAATATTTGAAAACATTCATGGCGAGTTGGCCTCTACGTCTCCGTGGGACCTTTATATACATCAATATCGTAATATAACCTATCCTAACCCAACCTAACATCTCGGCGGTATACTTGACCTCATTCCTGGCGAGTTGGCCTCTACGTCTCCGTGGGACCTTTATATACATCAATAACGTAATATAACCTAACCTAACCCAACCTTACATCTCGGCGGTAATATTTGATCACATTCCTGGCTTGTTGGCCTCTACGTCTCCGTGGGACCTTTATATACATCTATAACGTAATATAACCTAACCTAAGCCAACCTAACATCTCGGCGGTAATATTTGACAACATTCCCGGCGAGTTGGCCTATACGTCTCCGTGGGACCTTTGTATACATCAATAACGTAATATAACCTAACCTAACCCAACCTAACATCTCGGCGGTAATATTTGAAAACATTCATGGCGAGTTGGCCTCTACGTCACCGCGGGACATTTATATACATCTATAACGTGATATAACCTAACCTAACCCAACCTAACATCTCGGCGGGAATATTTGAAAACATTCCAGGCGAGTTGGCCTCTACGTCACCGTGGGACCTTTATAGAGATCCATAACGTAATATAACCTAACCTAACCCAAAATAACATCTCGGCGGTAATATTTGACCACATTCCTGGCTTGCTGGCATCTACGTCTCCGTGGGAACTTTATATACATCAATAACGTAATATAACCTAACCTAACCCAACCTATCATCTCGGCGGTAATATTTGACAACATTCGTGGCGAGTTGGCCTCTACGTCTCGGTTTGTCCTTCATATACATCAATAACGTAATATAACATAACCGAAACCAACCTAACATCTCGGCGGTAATATTTGAAAACATTCCTGGCGAGTTGGCCTCTACGTCTCCGTGGGACCTTTATATACATCTATAACGTAATATAACCGAACCTAACCCAACCTAACATCTCGGCGGTAATATTTGAAAACATTCATGGCGAGTTGGCCTCTACGTCTCCGTGGTACATTTATATACATCAATAACGTAATATAACTTATCCTAACCCAAAATAACATCTCGGCGGTAATATTTGACCACATTCCTGGCTTGCTGGCATCTACGTCTCCGTGGGAACTTTATATACATCAATAACGTAATATAACCTAACCTAACCCAACCTATCATCTCGGCGGTAATATTTGACAACATTCCTGGCGAGTTGGCCTCCACGTCTCCGTGGGACCGTTGTATACATCAATAACGTAATATAACCTAACCTAACCCAACCTAACATCTCGGCGGTAATATTTGATCACATTCCTGGCTTGCTGGCCTCTACGTCTCCGCGGGACCTTTATATACATCTATAACGTGATATAACCTAACCTAACCCAACCTAACATCTCGGCGGTAATATTTGAAAACATTCCTGGCGAGTTGGCCTCTACGTCACCGTGGGACCTTTATAGACATCCATAACGTAATATAACCTAACCTAACCCAAGCTAACATCTCGGCGGTAATATTTGACAACATTCCCGGCGAGTTGGCCTATACGTCTCCGTGGGACCTTTATATACATCAATAACGTAATATAACCTAACCTAAACCAACCTAACATCTCGGCGGCAATATTTGATCACATCCCTGGCTTGCTGGCCTCTACGTCTCCGCGGGACCTTTAAATACATCTATAACGTAATATAAACTAACCTAACCCAACCTAACACCTCGGCGGTAATATTTGACCACATTCCTGGCTTGCTGGCATCTACGTCTCCGTGGGACCTTTATATATATATCAATAACGTAATATAACCTAACCTAACCCAACCTATCATCTCGGCGGTAATATTTGACAACATTCCTGGCGAGATGGCCTCCACGTCTCCGTGGGACCTTTATATACATCAATAACGTAATATAACCTAACCTAACCCAAACTAACATCTCGGCGGTAATATTTGACAACATTCCCGGCGAGTTGGCCTATACGTCTCCGTGGGACCTTTATATACATCAATAACGTAATATAACCTAACCTAACCCAACCTAACATCTCGGCGGTAATATTTGAAAACATTCATGGCGAGTTGGCCTCTACGTCTCCGTGGGACCTTTATATACATCAATAACGTAATATAACCTATCCTAACCCAACCTAACATCTCGGCGGTAATATTTGATCACATTCCTGGCTTGCTGGCCTCTACGTCTCCGCGGGACCTTTATATACATCTATAACGTGATATAACCTAACCTAACCCAACCTAACATCTCGGTGGTAATATTTGAGAACATTCCTGGCGAGTTGGCCTCTACGTCACCGTGGGACCTTTATAGACATCCATAACGTAATATAACCTAACCTAACCCAAGCTAACATCTCGGCGGTAATATTTGACAACATTCCCGGCGAGTTGGCCTATACGTCTCCGTGGGACCTTTGTATACATCAATAACGTAATATAACCTAACCTAACCCAACCTAACATCTCGGCGGTAATATTTGATCACATTCCTGGCTTGCTGGCCTCTACGTCTCCGCGGGACCTTTATATACATCTATAACGTGATATAACCTAACCTAACCCAACCTAACATCTCGGCGGTAATATTTGAAAACATTCCTGGCGAGTTGGCCTCTACGTCACCGTGGGACCTTTATAGACATACATAACGTAATATAACCTAACCTAACCCAAGATAACATCTCGGCGGTAATATTTGACAACATTCCCGGCGAGTTGGCCTATACGTCTCCGTGGGACCTTTATATACATCAATTACGTAATATAACCTAACCTAACCCAACCTAACATCTCGGCGGTAATATTTGATCACATCCCTGGCTTGCTGGCCTCTACGTCTCCGCGGGACCTTTAAATACATCTATAACGTAATATAAACTAACCTAACCCAACCTAACACCTCGGCGGTAATATTTGACCACATTCCTGGCTTGCTGGCATCTACATCTCCGTGGTACATTTATATACATCAATAACGTAATATAACCTATCCTAACCCAAAATAACATCTCGGCGGTAATATTTGACCACATTCCTGGCTTGTTGGCATCTACGTCTCCGTGGGACCTTTATATACATCAATTACGTAATATAACCTAACCTAACCCAACCTATTATCTCGGCGGTAATATTTGACAACATTCCTGGCGAGTTGGCCTCTACGTCTCCGTTGGACCTTCATATACATCAATAACGAAATATAACCTAACCGCAACCAACCTATCATCTCGGCGGTAATATTTGACAACATTCCTGGCGAGTTGGCCTATACGTCACCGTGGGACCTTTATAGACATCCATAACGTAATATAACCTAACCTAACCCAAGCTAACATCTCGGCGGTAATATTTGACAACATTCCCGGCGAGTTGGCCTATACGTCTCCGTGGGACCTTTATATACATCAATAACGTAATATAACCTAACCTAACCCAACCTGACATCTCGGCGGTAATATTTGATCACATTCCTGGCTTGCTGGCCTCTACGTCTCCGCGGGACCTTTAAATACATCTATAACATAATATAAACTAACCTAACCCAACCTAACACCTCGGCGGTAATATTTGACCACATTCCTGGCTTGCTGGCATCTACATCTCCGTGGTACATTTATATACATCAATAACGTAATATAACCTATCCTAACCCAAAATAACATCTCGGCGGTAATATTTGACCACATTCCTGGCTTGTTGGCATCTACGTCTCCGTGGGACCTTTATATACATCAATAACGTAATATAACCTATCCTAACCCAAAATAACATCTCGGCGGTAATATTTGACCACATTCCTGGCTTGCTGGCATCTACGTCTCCGTGGGAACTTTATATACATCAATAACGTAATATAACCTAACCTAACCCAACCTATCATCTCGGCGGTAATATTTGACAACATTCGTGGCGAGTTGGCCTCTACGTCTCGGTTTGTCCTTCATATACATCAATAACGTAATATAACATAACCGAAACCAACCTAACATCTCGGCGGTAATATTTGAAAACATTCCTGGCGAGTTGGCCTCTACGTCTCCGTGGGACCTTTATATACATCTATAACGTAATATAACCTAACCTAACCCAACCTAACATCTCGGCGGTAATATTTGAAAACATTCATGGCGAGTTGGCCTCTACGTCTCCGTGGTACATTTATATACATCAATAACGTAATATTCACCTATCCTAACCCAAAATAACATCTCGGCGGTAATATTTGAAAACATTCCTGGCGAGTTGGCCTCTACGTCACCGTGGGACCTTTATAGACATCCATAACGTAATATAACCTAACCTAACCCAAGCTAACATCTCGGCGGTAATATTTGACAACATTCCCGGCGAGTTGGCCTATACGTCTCCGTGGGACCTTTATATACATCAATAACGTAATATAACCTAACCTAACCCAACCTGACATCTCGGCGGTAATATTTGATCACATCCCTGGCTTGCTGGCCTCTACGTCTCCGCGGGACCTTTAAATACATCTATAACGTAATATAAACTAACCTAACCCAACCTAACACCTCGGCGGTAATATTTGACCACATTCCTGGCTTGCTGGCATCTACATCTCCGAGGTACATTTATATACATCAATAACGTAATATAACCTATCCTAACCCAAAATAACATCTCGGCGGTAATATTTGACCACATTCCTGGCTTGTTGGCATCTACGTCTCCGTGGGACCTTTATATACATCAATTACGTAATATAACCTAACCTAACCCAACGTAACATCTCGGCGGTGATATTTGACAACATTCCTGGCGAGTTGGCCTCCACGTCTCCGTGGGATCTTTATATACATCAATAACGTAATATAAGCTAACCTAACCCAACCTAACATCTCGGCGGTAATCTTTGATCACATTCCTGGCTTGCTGGACTCTACGTCTCCGCGGGACCTTTATATACATCTATAACGTGATATAACCTAACCTAACCCAACCTAACACCTCGGCGGTAATATTTGAAACTATTCCTGGCGAGTTGGCCTCTACGTCACCGTGGGACCTTTATAGACATCCATAACGTAACATAACCTAACCTAACCCAAGCTAACATCTCGGCGGTAATATTTGACAACATTACCGGCGAGTTGGCCTATACGTCTCCGCGGGACCTTTAAATACATCATTAACGTAAGATAACCTAACCTAACCCTACCTAACATCTCGGCGGTAATATTTGAAAACATTCCTGGCGAGTTGGCCTCTACGTCTCCGTGGGACCTTTATATACATCTATAACGTAATATAACCTAACCTAACCCAACCTAACATCTCGGCGGTAATATTTGAAAACATTCCTGGCGAGTTGGCCTCTACGTCACCGTGGGACCTTTATAGACATCCATAACGTAATATAACCTAACCTAACCCAACGTAACATCTCGGCGGTAATATTTGACAACATTCCTGGCGAGTTGGCCTCTACGTCTCGGTTTGACCTTCATATACATCAGTAACGTAATATAACATAACCGAAACCAACCTATCATCTCGGCGGTAATATTTGACAACATTCCTGGCGAGTTGGCCTCCACGTCTCCGTGGGACCGTTGTATACATCAATAACGTAATATAACCTAACCTAACCCAACCTAACATCTCGGCGGTAATATTTGATCACATTCCTGGCTTGCTGGCCTCTACGTCTCCGCGGGACCTTTATATACATCTATAACGTGATATAACCTAACCTAACCCAACCTAACATCTCGGCGGTAATATTTGAAAACATTCCTGGCGAGTTGGCCTCTACGTCACCGTGGGACCTTTATAGACATCCATAACGTAATATAACCTAACCTAACCCAAGCTAACATCTCGGCGGTAATATTTGACAACATTCCCGGCGAGTTGGCCTATACGTCTCCGTGGGACCTTTATATACATCAATAACGTAATATAACCTAACCTAAACCAACCTAACATCTCGGCGGTAATATTTGATCACATCCCTGGCTTGCTGGCCTCTACGTCTCCGCGGGACCTTTAAATACACCTATAACGTAATATAAACTAACCTAACCCAACCTAACACCTCGGCGGTAATATTTGACCACATTCCTGGCTTGCTGGCATCTACGTCTCCGTGGTACATTTATATACATCAATAACGTAATATAACCTAACCAAACCCAACCTAACATCTCGGCGGTAATATTTGAAAACATTCATGGCGAGTTGGCCTCTACGGCTCCGTGGGACCTTTATATACATCAATATCGTAATATAACCTATCCTAACCCAACCTAACATCTCGGCGGTATACTTGACCTCATTCCTGGCGAGTTGGCCTCTACTTCTCCGTGGGACCTTTATATACATCAATAACGTAATATAACCTAACCTAACCCAACCTTACATCTCGGCGGTAATATTTGATCACATTCCTGGCTTGTTGGCCTCTACGTCTCCGTGGGACCTTTATATACATCTATAACGTAATATAACCTAACCTAAGCCAACCTAACATCTCGGCGGTAATATTTGAAAACATTCATGGCGAGTTGGCCTCTACGTCTCCGTGGTACATTTATATACATCAATAACGTAATATAACCTATCCTAACCCAAAATAACATCTCGGCGGTAATATTTGACCACATTCCTGGCTTGCTGGCATCTACGTCTCCGTGGGACCTTTATATATATCAATAACGTAATACAACCTAACCTAACCCAACCTATCATCTCGGCGGTAATATTTGACAACATTCCTGGCGAGATGGCCTCCACGTCTCCGTGGGACCTTTATATACATCAATAACGTAATATAACCTAACCTAACCCAAACTAACATCTCGGCGGTAATATTTGACAACATTCCCGGCGAGTTCGCCTATACGTCTCCGTGGGACCTTTATATACATCAATAACGTAATATAACCTAACCTAACCCAACCTAACATCTCGGCGGTAATATTTGAAAACATTCATGGCGAGTTGGCCTCTACGTCTCCGTGGGACCTTTATATACATCAATAACGTAATATAACCTATCCTAACCCAACCTAACATCTCGGCGGTAATATTTGATCACATTCCTGGCTTGCTGGCCTCTACGTCTCCGCGGGACCTTTATATACATCTATAACGTGATATAACCTAACCTAACCCAACCTAACATCTCGGTGGTAATATTTGAGAACATTCCTGGCGAGTTGGCCTCTACGTCACCGTGGGACCTTTATAGACATCCATAACGTAATATAACCTAACCTAACCCAAGCTAACATCTCGGCGGTAATATTTGACAACATTCCCGGCGAGTTGGCCTATACGTCTCCGTGGGACCTTTGTATACATCAATAACGTAATATAACCTAACCTAACCCAACCTAACATCTCGGCGGTAATATTTGATCACATTCCTGGCTTGCTGGCCTCTACGTCTCCGCGGGACCTTTATATACATCTATAACGTGATATAACCTAACCTAACCCAGCCTAACATCTCGGCGGTAATATTTGAAAACATTCCTGGCGAGTTGGCCTCTACGTCACCGTGGGACATTTATAGACATCCATAACGTAATATAACCTAACCTAACCCAAGATAACATCTCGGCGGTAATATTTGACAACATTCCCGGCGAGTTGGCCTATACGTCTCCGTGGGACCTTTATATACATCAATAACGTAATGTAACCTAACCTAACCCAACCTAACATCTCGGCGGTAATATTTGATCACATCCCTGGCTTGCTGGCCTCTACGTCTCCGCGGGACCTTTAAATACATCTATAACGTAATATAAACTAACCTAACCCAACCTAACACCTCGGCGGTAATATTTGACCACATTCCTGGCTTGCTGGCATCTACATCTCCGTGGTACATTTATATACATCAATAACGTAATATAACCTATCCTAACCCAAAATAACATCTCGGCGGTAATATTTGACCACATTCCTGGCTTGTTCGCATCTACGTCTCCGTGGGACCTTTATATACATCAATTACGTAATATAACCTAACCTAACCCAACGTAACATCTCGGCGGTAATATTTGACAACATTCCTGGCGAGTTGGCCTCCACGTCTCCGCGGGACCTTTATATACATCAATAACGTAATATAAGCTAACCTAACCCAACCTAACATCTCCGGGGTAATATTTGAAACTATTCCTGGCGAGTTGGCCTCTACGTCACCGTGGGACCTTTATAGACATCCATAACGTAATATAACCTAACCTAACCCAAGCTAACATCTCGGCGGTAATATTTGACAACATTACCGGCGAGTTGGCCTATACGTCTCCGTGGGACCTTTGTATACATCAATAACGTAATATAACCTAACCTAACCCAACCGAACATCTCGGCGGTAATATTTGATCACATTCCTGGCTTGCTGGCCTCTACGTCTCCGCGGGACCTTTATATACATCAATAACGTAATAGAACCTAACCTAACCCAAAATAACATCTCGGCGGTAATATGTGACCACATTCCTGGCTTTTTGGCATCTACGTCTCCGCGGGACCTTTATATACATCAATAACGTAATATAACCTATCCTAACCCAAAATAACATCTCGGCGGTAATATTTGACCACATTCCTGGCTTGCTGGCATCTACGTCTCCGTGGGAACTTTATATACATCAATAACGTAATATAACCTAACCTAACCCAACCTATCATCTCGGCGGTAATATTTGACAACATTCGTGGCGAGTTGGCCTCTACGTCTCGGTTTGTCCTTCATATACATCAATAACGTAATATAACATAACCGAAACCAACCTAACATCTCGGCGGTAATATTTGAAAACATTCCTGGCGAGTTGGCCTCTACGTCTCCGTGGGACCTTTATATACATCTATAACGTAATATAACCTAACCTAACCCAACCTAACATCTCGGCGGTAATATTTGAAAACATTCATGGCGAGTTGGCCTCTACGTCTCCGTGGTACATTTATATACATCAATAACGTAATATTCACCTATCCTAACCCAAAATAACATCTCGGCGGTAATATTTGACCACATTCCAGGCTTGCTGGCATCTACGTCTCCGTGGGACCTTTATATATATCAATAACGTAATATAACCTAACCTAACCCAACCTATCATCTCGGCGGTAATATTTGACAACATTCCTGGCGAGATGGCCTCCACGTCTCCGTGGGACCTTTATATACATCAATAACGTAATATAACCTAACCTAACCCAACCTAACATCTCGGCGGTAATATTTGACAACATTACCGGCGAGTTGGCCTATACGTCTCCGTGGGACCTTTGTATACATCAATAACGTAATATAACCTAACCTAACCCAACCGAACATCTCGGCGGTAATATTTGATCACATTCCTGGCTTGCTGGCCTCTACGTCTCCGCGGGACCTTTATATACATCAATAACGTAATAGAAACTATCCTAACCCAAAATAACATCTCGGCGGTAATATTTGACCACATTCCTGGCTTTTTGGCATCTACGTCTCCGCGGGACCTTTATATACATCAATAACGTAATATAACCTATCCTAACCCAAAATAACATCTCGGCGGTAATATTTGACCACATTCCTGGCTTGCTGGCATCTACGTCTCCGTGGGAACTTTATATACATCAATAACGTAATATAACCTAACCTAACCCAACCTATCATCTCGGCGGTAATATTTGACAACATTCGTGGCGAGTTGGCCTCTACGTCTCGGTTTGTCCTTCATATACATCAATAACGTAATATAACATAACCGAAACCAACCTAACATCTCGGCGGTAATATTTGAAAACATTCCTGGCGAGTTGGCCTCTACGTCTCCGTGGGACCTTTATATACATCTATAACGTAATATAACCTAACCTAACCCAACCTAACATCTCGGCTGTAATATTTGAAAACATTCATGGCGAGTTGGCCTCTACGTCTCCGTGGTACATTTATATACATCAATAACGTAATATTCACCTATCCTAACCCAAAATAACATCTCGGCGGTAATATTTGACCACATTCCAGGCTTGCTGGCATCTACGTCTCCGTGGGACCTTTATATATATCAATAACGTAATATAACCTAACCTAACCCAACCTATCATCTCGGCGGTAATATTTGACAACATTCCTGGCGAGTTGGCCTCTACGTCTCGGTTTGTCCTTCATATACATCAATAACGTAATATAACATAACCGAAACCAACCTAACATCTCGGCGGTAATATTTGACCACATTCCTGGCTTGCTGGCATCTACGTCTCCGTGGGACCTTTATATATATCAATAACGTAATATAACCTAACCTAACCCAACGTAACATCTCGGCGGTAATATTTGACAACATTCCTGGCGAGTTGGCCTCTACGTCTCGGTTTGACCTTCATATACATCAGTAACGTAATATAACATAACCGAAACCAACCTATCATCTCGGCGGTAATATTTGACAACATTCCTGGCGAGTTGGCCTCCACGTCTCCGTGGGACCGTTGTATACATCAATAACGTAATATAACCTAACCTAACCCAACCTAACATCTCGGCGGTAATATTTGATCACATTCCTGGCTTGCTGGCCTCTACGTCTCCGCGGGACCTTTATATACATCTATAACGTAATATAACCTAACCTAACCCAACCTAACATCTCGGCGGTAATATTTGAAAACATTCCTGGCGAGTTGGCCTCTACGTCACCGTGGGACCTTTATAGACATCCATAACGTAATATAACCTAACCTAACCCAAGCTAACATCTCGGCGGTAATATTTGACAACATTCCTGGCGAGTTGGCCTCCACGTCTCCGTGGGACCGTTGTATACATCAATAACGTAATATAACCTAACCTAACCCAACCGAACATCTCGGCGGTAATATTTGATCACATTCCTGGCTTGCTGGCCTCTACGTCTCCGCGGGACCTTTATATACATCAATAACGTAATAGAACCTAACCTAACCCAAAATAACATCTCGGCGGTAATATTTGACCACATTCCTGGCTTTTTGGCATCTACGTCTCCGCGGGACCTTTATATACATCAATAACGTAATATAACCTATCCTAACCCAAAATAACATCTCGGCGGTAATATTTGACCACATTCCTGGCTTGCTGGCATCTACGTCTCCGTGGGAACTTTATATACATCAATAACGTAATATAACCTAACCTAACCCAACCTATCATCTCGGCGGTAATATTTGACAACATTCGTGGCGAGTTGGCCTCTACGTCTCGGTTTGTCCTTCATATACATCAATAACGTAATATAACATAACCGAAACCAACCTAACATCTCGGCGGTAATATTTGAAAACATTCCTGGCGAGTTGGCCTCTACGTCTCCGTGGGACCTTTATATACATCTATAACGTAATATAACCTAACCTAACCCAACCTAACATCTCGGCTGTAATATTTGAAAACATTCATGGCGAGTTGGCCTCTACGTCTCCGTGGTACATTTATATACATCAATAACGTAATATTCACCTATCCTAACCCAAAATAACATCTCGGCGGTAATATTTGACCACATTCCAGGCTTGCTGGCATCTACGTCTCCGTGGGACCTTTATATATATCAATAACGTAATATAACCTAACCTAACCCAACCTATCATCTCGGCGGTAATATTTGACAACATTCCTGGCGAGTTGGCCTCTACGTCTCGGTTTGTCCTTCATATACATCAATAACGTAATATAACATAACCGAAACCAACCTAACATCTCGGCGGTAATATTTGACCACATTCCTGGCTTGCTGGCATCTACGTCTCCGTGGGACCTTTATATATATCAATAACGTAATATAACCTAACCTAACCCAACGTAACATCTCGGCGGTAATATTTGACAACATTCCTGGCGAGTTGGCCTCTACGTCTCGGTTTGACCTTCATATACATCAGTAACGTAATATAACATAACCGAAACCAACCTATCATCTCGGCGGTAATATTTGACAACATTCCTGGCGAGTTGGCCTCCACGTCTCCGTGGGACCGTTGTATACATCAATAACGTAATATAACCTAACCTAACCCAACCTAACATCTCGGCGGTAATATTTGATCACATTCCTGGCTTGCTGGCCTCTACGTCTCCGCGGGACCTTTATATACATCTATAACGTAATATAACCTAACCTAACCCAACCTAACATCTCGGCGGTAATATTTGAAAACATTCCTGGCGAGTTGGCCTCTACGTCACCGTGGGACCTTTATAGACATCCATAACGTAATATAACCTAACCTAACCCAAGCTAACATCTCGGCGGTAATATTTGACAACATTCCCGGCGAGTTGGCCTATACGTCTCCGTGGGACCTTTATATACATCAATAACGTAATATAACCTAACCTAACCCAACCTAACATCTCGGCGGTAATATTTGAAAACATTCATGGCGAGCTGGCCTCTACGTCTCCGTGGGACCTTTATATACATCAATAACGTAATATAACCTATCCTAATCCAAAATAACATCTCGGCGGTAATATTTGACCACATTCCTGGCTTGTTGGCATCTACGTCTCCGTGGGACCTTTATATACATCAATTACGTAATATAACCTAACCTAACGCAACGTAACATCTCGGCGGTAATATTTGACAACATTCCTGGCGAGTTGGCCTCTACGTCTCGGTTTGTCCTTCATATACATCAATAACGTAATATAACATAACCGAAACCAACCTAACATCTCGGCGGTAATATTTGAAAACATTCCTGGCGAGTTGGCCTCTACGTCTCCGTGGGACCTTTATATACATCTATAACGTAATATAACCTAACCTAATCCAACCTAACATCTCGGCGGTAATATTTGAAAACATTCATGGCGAGTTGGCCTCTACGTCTCCGTGGTACATTTATATACATCAATAACGTAATATTCACCTATCCTAACCCAAAATAACATCTCGGCGGTAATATTTGACCACATTCCTGGCTTGCTGGCATCTACGTCTCCGTGGGACCTTTATATATATCAATAACGTAATATAACCTAACCTAACCCAACCTATCATCTCGGCGGTAATATTTGACAACATTCCTGGCGAGATGGCCTCCACGTCTCCGTGGGACCTTTATATACATCAATAACGTAATATAACCTAACCTAACCCAACCTAACATCTCGGCGGTAATATTTGATCACATTCCTGGCTTGCTGGCCTCTACGTCTCCGCGGGACCTTTATATACATCTATAACGTGATATAACTTAACCTAACCCAACCTAACATCTCGGTGGTAATATTTGAAAACATTCCTGGCGAGTTGGCCTCTACGTCACCGTGGGACCTTTATAGACATCCATAACGTAATATAACCTAACCTAACCCAAGCTAACATCTCGGCGGTAATATTTGACAACATTCCCGGCGAGTTGGCCTATACGTCTCCGTGGGACCTTTATATACATCAATAACGTAATATAACCTAACCTAACCCAACCTAACATCTCGGCGGTAATATTTGAAAACATTCATGGCGAGCTGGCCTCTACGTCTCCGTGGGACCTTTATATACATCAATAACGTAATATAACCTATCCTAATCCAAAATAACATCTCGGCGGTAATATTTGACCACATTCCTGGCTTGTTGGCATCTACGTCTCCGTGGGACCTTTATATACATCAATTACGTAATATAACCTAACCTAACGCAACGTAACATCTCGGCGGTAATATTTGACAACATTCCTGGCGAGTTGGCCTCTACGTCTCGGTTTGTCCTTCATATACATCAATAACGTAATATAACATAACCGAAACCAACCTAACATCTCGGCGGTAATATTTGAAAACATTCCTGGCGAGTTGGCCTCTACGTCTCCGTGGGACCTTTATATACATCTATAACGTAATATAACCTAACCTAATCCAACCTAACATCTCGGCGGTAATATTTGAAAACATTCATGGCGAGTTGGCCTCTACGTCTCCGTGGTACATTTATATACATCAATAACGTAATATTCACCTATCCTAACCCAAAATAACATCTCGGCGGTAATATTTGACCACATTCCTGGCTTGCTGGCATCTACGTCTCCGTGGGACCTTTATATATATCAATAACGTAATATAACCTAACCTAACCCAACCTATCATCTCGGCGGTAATATTTGACAACATTCCTGGCGAGATGGCCTCCACGTCTCCGTGGGACCTTTATATACATCAATAACGTAATATAACCTAACCTAACCCAACCTAACATCTCGGCGGTAATATTTGATCACATTCCTGGCTTGCTGGCCTCTACGTCTCCGCGGGACCTTTATATACATCTATAACGTGATATAACCTAACCTAACCCAACCTAACATCTCGGCGGTAATATTTGAAAACATTCCTGGCGAGTTGGCCTCTACGTCACCGTGGGACCTTCATAGACATCCATAACTTAATATAACCTAACCTAACCCAACGTAACATCTCGGCGGTAATATTTGACAACATTCCTGGCGAGTTAGCCTCTACGTCTCGGTTTGACCTTCATATACATCAGTAACGTAATATAACATAACCGAAACCAACCTATTATCTCGGCGGTAATATTTGACAACATTCCTGGCGAGTTGGCCTATACGTCTCCGTGGGACCTTTATATACATCAATAACGTAATATAACCTAACCTAACCCAACCTCACATCTCGGCGGTAATATTTGGTCACATTCCTGGCTTGCTGGCCTCTACGTCTCCGCGGGACCTTTAAATACATCTATAACGTAATATAACCTAACCTAACCCTACCTAACATCTCGGCGGTAATATTTGAAAACATTCCTGGCGAGTTGGCCTCTACGTCTCCGTGGGACCTTTATATACATCTATAACGTAATATAACCTAACCTAACCCAACCTAACATCTCGGCGGTAATATTTGAAAACATTCATGGCGAGTTGGCCTCTACGTCTCCGTGGTACATTTATATACATCAATAACGTAATATAACCTATCCTAACCCAACCTAACATCTCGGCGGTAATATTTGACCACATTCCTGGCTTGCTGGCATCTACGTCTCCGTGGTACATTTATATACATCAATAACGTAATATTCACCTATCCTAACCCAAAATAACATCTCGGCGGTAATATTTGACCACATTCCACGCTTGCTGGCATCTACGTCTCCGTGGGACCTTTATAAATATCAATAACGTAAGATAACCTAACCTAACCCAACCTATCATCTCGGCGGTAATATTTGACAACATTCCTGGCGAGATGGCCTCCACGTCTCCGTGGGACCTTTATATACATCAATAACGTAATGTAACCTAACCTAACGCAACGTAACATCTCGGCGGTAATATTTGACAACATTCCTGGCGAGTTGGCCTCTACGTCTCGGTTTGTCCTTCATATACATCAATAACGTAATATAACATAACCGAAACCAACCTAACATCTCGGCGGTAATATTTGAAAACATTCCTGGCGAGTTGGCCTCTACGTCTCCGTGGGACCTTTATATACATCTATAACGTAATATAACCTAACCTAATCCAACCTAACATCTCGGCGGTAATATTTGAAAACATTCATGGCGAGTTGGCCTCTACGTCTCCGTGGTACATTTATATACATCAATAGCGTAATATTCACCTATCCTAACCCAAAATAACATCTCGGCGGTAATATTTGAAAACATTCCTGGCGAGATGGCCTCTACGTCACCGTGGGACCTTCATAGACATCCATAACTTAATATAACCTAACCTAACCCAACGTAACATCTCGGCGGTAATATTTGACAACATTCCTGGCGAGTTGGCCTATACGTCTCCGTGGGACCTTTGTATACATCAATAACGTAATATAACCTAACCTAACCCAACCTAACATCTCGGCGGTAATATTTGATCACATTCCTGGCTTGCTGGCCTCTACGTCTCCGCGGGACCTTTATAT
Source organism: Xylocopa violacea (assembly GCA_963969225.1). NCBI lineage: Eukaryota > Metazoa > Arthropoda > Insecta > Hymenoptera > Apidae > Xylocopa > Xylocopa violacea. The sequence continues at coordinate 909,950 of CAXAJV010000147.1, read as the reverse complement.
ACATCTATAACGTGATATAACCTAACCTAACCCAACCTAACATCTCGGCGGTAATATTTGAAAACATTCCTGGCGAGTTGGCCTCTACGTCACCGTGGGACCTTTATAGACATCCATAACGTAATATAACCTAACCTAACCCAAGCTAACATCTCGGCGGTAATATTTGAAAACATTCATGGCGAGTTGGCCTCTACGTCTCCGTGGGACCTTTATATACATCAATAACGTAATATAACCTATCCTAATCCAAAATAACATCTCGGCGGTAATATTTGACCACATTCCTAGCTTGTTGGCATCTACGTCTCCGTGGGACCTTTATATACATCAATTACGTAATATAACCTAACCTAACGCAACGTAACATCTCGGCGGTAATATTTGACAACATTCCTGGCGAGTTGGCCTCTACGTCTCGGTTTGTCCTTCATATACATCAATAACGTAATATAACATAACCGAAACCAACCTAACATCTCGGCGGTAATATTTGAAAACATTCCTGGCGAGTTGGCCTCTACGTCTCCGTGGGACCTTTATATACATCTATAATGTAATATAACCTAACCTAATCCAACCTAACATCTCGGCGGTAATATTTGAAAACATTCATGGCGAGTTGGCCTCTACGTCTCCGTGGTACATTTATATACATCAATAGCGTAATATTCACCTATCCTAACCCAAAATAACATCTCGGCGGTAATATTTGAAAACATTCCTGGCGAGATGGCCTCTACGTCACCGTGGGACCTTCATAGACATCCATAACTTAATATAACCTAACCTAACCCAACGTAACATCTCGGCGGTAATATTTGACAACATTCCTGGCGAGTTGGCCTATACGTCTCCGTGGGACCTTTGTATACATCAATAACGTAATATAACCTAACCTAACCCAACCTAACATCTCGGCGGTAATATTTGATCACATTCCTGGCTTGCTGGCCTCTACGTCTCCGCGGGACCTTTATATACATCTATAACGTGATATAACCTAACCTAACCCAACCTAACATCTCGGCGGTAATATTTGAAAACATTCCTGGCGAGTTGGCCTCTACGTCACCGTGGGACCTTTATAGACATCCATAACGTAATATAACCTAACCTAACCCAAGCTAACATCTCGGCGGTAATATTTGACAACATTCCCGGCGAGTTGGCCTATACGTCTCCGTGGGACCTTTATATACATCAATAACGTAATATAACCTAACCTAACCCAACCTAACATCTCGGCGGTAATATTTGATCACATCCCTGGCTTGCTGGCCTCTACGTCTCCGCGGGACCTTTAAATACATCTATAACGTAATATAAACTAACCTATCCCAACCTAAACCCTCGGCGGTAATATTTGACCACATTCCTGGCTTGCTGGCATCTACATCTCCGTGGTACATTTATATACATCAATAACGTAATATAACCTATCCTAACCCAAAATAACATCTCGGCGGTAATATTTGACCACATTCCTGGCTTGTTGGCATCTACGTCTCCGTGGGACCTTTATATACATCAAATACGTAATATAACCTAACCTAACCCAACGTAACATCTCGGCGGTAATATTTGACAACATTCCTGGCGAGTTGGCCTCCACGTCTCCGTGGGACCTTTATATACATCAATAACGTAATATAAGCTAACCTAACCCAACCTAACATCTCGGCGGTAATATTTGAAAACATTCATGGCGAGTTGGCCTCTACGTCTCCGTGGTACATTTATATACATCAATAACGTAATATAACCTATCCTAACCCAACCTAACATCTCGGCGGTAATATTTGACCACATTCCTGGCTTGCTGGCATCTACGTCTCCGTGGTACATTTATATACATCAATAACGTAATATTCACCTATCCTAACCCAAAATAACATCTCGGTGGTAATATTTGACCACATTCCACGCTTGCTGGCATCTACGTCTCCGTGGGACCTTTATAAATATCAATAACGTAATATAACCTAACCTAACCCAACCTATCATTTCGGCGGTAATATTTGACAACATTCCTGGCGAGATGGCCTCCACGTCTCCGTGGGACCTTTATATACATCAATAACGTAATGTAACCTAACCTAACCCAACCTAACATCTCGGCGGTAATATTTGACAACATTCCCGGCGAGTTGGCCTATACGTCTCCGTGGGACCTTTATATACATCAATAACGTAATATAACCTAACCTAACCCAACCTAACATCTCGGCGGTAATATTTGAAAACATTCATGGCGAGTTGGCCTCTACGTCTCCGTGGGACCTTTATATACATCAATAACGTAATATAACCTATCCTAATCCAAAATAACATCTCGGCGGTAATATTTGACCACATTCCTGGCTTGTTGGCATCTACGTCTCCGTGGGACCTTTATATACATCAATTACGTAATATAACCTAACCTAACGCAACGTAACATCTCGGCGGTAATATTTGACAACATTCCTGGCGAGTTGGCCTCTACGTCTCGGTTTGTCCTTCATATACATCAATAACGTAATATAACATAACCGAAACCAACCTAACATCTCGGCGGTAATATTTGAAAACATTCCTGGCGAGTTGGCCTCTACGTCTCCGTGGGACCTTTATATACATCTATAACGTAATATAACCTAACCTAATCCAACCTAACATCTCGGCGGTAATATTTGAAAACATTCATGGCGAGTTGGCCTCTACGTCTCCGTGGTACATTTATATACATCAATAGCGTAATATTCACCTATCCTAACCCAAAATAACATCTCGGCGGTAATATTTGAAAACATTCCTGGCGAGATGGCCTCTACGTCACCGTGGGACCTTCATAGACATCCATAACTTAATATAACCTAACCTAACCCAACGTAACATCTCGGCGGTAATATTTGACAACATTCCTGGCGAGTTGGCCTATACGTCTCCGTGGGACCTTTGTATACATCAATAACGTAATATAACCTAACCTAACCCAACCTAACATCTCGGCGGTAATATTTGATCACATTCCTGGCTTGCTGGCCTCTACGTCTCCGCGGGACCTTTATATACATCTATAACGTGATATAACCTAACCTAACCCAACCTAACATCTCGGCGGTAATATTTGAAAACATTCCTGGCGAGTTGGCCTCTACGTCACCGTGGGACCTTTATAGACATCCATAACGTAATATAACCTAACCTAACCCAAGCTAACATCTCGGCGGTAATATTTGACAACATTCCCGGCGAGTTGGCCTATACGTCTCCGTGGGACCTTTATATACATCAATAACGTAATATAACCTAACCTAACCCAACCTAACATCTCGGCGGTAATATTTGATCACATCCCTGGCTTGCTGGCCTCTACGTCTCCGCGGGACCTTTAAATACATCTATAACGTAATATAAACTAACCTATCCCAACCTAAACCCTCGGCGGTAATATTTGACCACATTCCTGGCTTGCTAGCATCTACATCTCCGTGGTACATTTATATACATCAATAACGTAATATAACCTATCCTAACCCAAAATAACATCTCGGCGGTAATATTTGACCACACTCCTGGCTTGTTGGCATCTACGTCTCCGTGGGACCTTTATATACATCAAATACGTAATATAACCTAACCTAACCCAACGTAACATCTCGGCGGTAATATTTGACAACATTCCTGGCGAGTTGGCCTCCACGTCTCCGTGGGACCTTTATATACATCAATAACGTAATATAAGCTAACCTAACCCAACCTAACATCTCGGCGGTAATATTTGATCACATTCCTGGCTTGCTGGCCTCTACGTCTCCGCGGGACCTTTATATACATCTATAACGTGATATAACCTAACCTAACGCAACCTAACATCTCGGCGGTAATATTTGAAACTATTCCTGGCGAGTTGGCCTCTACGTCACCGTGGGACCTTTATAGACATCCATAACGTAATATAACCTAACCTAACCCAAGCTAACATCTCGGCGGTAATATTTGACAACATTACCGGCGAGTTGGTCTATACGTCTCCGTGGGACCTTTGTATACATCAATAACGTAATATAACCTAACCTAACCCAACCGAACATCTCGGCGGTAATATTTGATCACATTCCTGGCTTGCTGGCCTCTACGTCTCCGCGGGACCTTTATATACATCAATAACGTAATAGAACCTATCCTAACCCAAAATAACATCTCGGCGGTAATATTTGACCACATACCTGGCTTTTTGGCATCTACGTCTCCGCGGGACCTTTATATACATCAATAACGTAATATAACCTATCCTAACCCAAAATAACATCTCGGCGGTAATATTTGACCACATTCCTGGCTTGATGGCATCTACGTCTCCGTGGGAACTTTATATACATCAATAACGTAATATAACCTAACCTAACCCAACCTATCATCTCGGCGGTAATATTTGACAACATTCCTGGCGAGTTGGCCTCTACGTCTCGGTTTGTCCTTCGTATACATCAATAACGTAATATAACATAACCGAAACCAACCTAACATCTCGGCGGTAATATTTGAAAACATTCCTGGCGAGTTGGCCTCTACGTCTCCGTGGGACCTTTATATACATCTATAACGTAATATAACCTAACCTAACCCAACCTAACATCTCGGCGGTAATATTTGAAAACATTCATGGCGAGTTGGCCTCTACGTCTCCGTGGTACATTTATATACATCAATAACGTAATATTCACCTATCCTAACCCAAAATAACATCTCGGCGGTAATATTTGACCACATTCCACGCTTGCTGGCATCTACGTCTCCGTGGGACCTTTATATATATCAATAACGTAATATAACCTAACCTAACCCAACCTATCATCTCTGCGGTAATATTTGACAACATTCCTGGCGAGATGGCCTCCACGTTTCCGTGGGACCTTTATATACATCAATAACGTAATATAACCTAACCTAACCCAACCTAACATCTCGGCGGTAATATTTGATCACATTCCTGGCTTGCTGGCCTCTACGTCTCCGCGGGACCTTTATATACATCTATAACGTGATATAACCTAACCTAACCCAACCTAACATCTCGGCGGTAATATTTGATAACATTCCTGGCGAGTTGGCCTCTACGTCACCGTGGGACCTTTATAGACATCCATAACGTAATATAACCTAACCTAACCCAACGTAACATCTCGGCGGTAATATTTGACAACATTCCTGGCGAGTTGGCCTCTACGTCTCGGTTTGTCCTTCATATACATCAATAACGTAATATAACATAACCGAAACCAACCTAACATCTCGGCGGTAATATTTGAAAACATTCTTGGCGAGTTGGCCTCTACGTCTCCGTGGGACCTTTATATACATCTATAACGTAATATAACTTAACCTAATCCAACCTAACATCTCGGCGGTAATATTTGAAAACATTCATGGCGAGTTGGCCTCTACGTCTCCGTGGTACATTTATATACATCAATAACGTAATATTCACCTATCCTAACCCAAAATAACATCTCGGCGGTAATATTTGACCACATTCCTGGCTTGCTGGCATCTACGTCTCCGTGGGACCTATATATATATCAATAACGTAATATAACCTAACCTAACCGAACCTATCATCTCGGCAGTAATATTTGACAACATTCCTGGCGAGATGGCCTCCACGTCTCCGTGGGACCTTTATATACATCAATAACGTAATATAACCTAACCTAACCCAACCTAACATCTCGGCGGTAATATTTGATCACATCCCTGGCTTGCTGGCCTCTACGTTTCCGCGGGACCTTTAAATACATCTATAACGTAATATAAACTAACCTATCCCAACCTAAACCCTCGGCGGTAATATTTGACCACATTCCTGGCTTGCTGGCATCTACATCTCCGTGGTACATTTATATACATCAATAACGTAATATAACCTATCCTAACCCAAAATAACATCTCGGCGGTAATATTTGACCACATTCCTGGCTTGTTGGCATCTACGTCTCCGTGGGACCTTTATATACATCAAATACGTAATATAACCTAACCTAACCCAACGTAACATCTCGGCGGTAATATTTGACAACATTCCTGGCGAGTTGGCCTCCACGTCTCCGTGGGACCTTTATATACATCAATAACGTAATATAAGCTAACCTAACCCAACCTAACATCTCGGCGGTAATATTTGAAAACATTCATGGCGAGTTGGCCTCTACGTCTCCGTGGTACATTTATATACATCAATAACGTAATATAACCTATCCTAACCCAACCTAACATCTCGGCGGTAATATTTGACCACATTCCTGGCTTGCTGGCATCTACGTCTCCGTGGTACATTTATATACATCAATAACGTAATATTCACCTATCCTAACCCAAAATAACATCTCGGTGGTAATATTTGACCACATTCCTGGCTTGCTGGCATCTACGTCTCCGTGGGACCTTTATATACATCAATAACGTAATGTAACCTAACCTAACCCAACCTAACATCTCGGCGGTAATATTTGACAACATTCCCGGCGAGTTGGCCTATACGTCTCCGTGGGACCTTTATATACATCAATAACGTAATATAACCTAACCTAACCCAACCTAACATCTCGGCGGTAATATTTGAAAACATTCATGGCGAGTTGGCCTCTACGTCTCCGTGGGACCTTTATATACATCAATAACGTAATATAACCTATCCTAATCCAAAATAACATCTCGGCGGTAATATTTGACCACATTCCTGGCTTGTTGGCATCTACGTCTCCGTGGGACCTTTATATACATCAATTACGTAATATAACCTAACCTAACGCAACGTAACATCTCGGCGGTAATATTTGACAACATTCCTGGCGAGTTGGCCTCTACGTCTCGGTTTGTCCTTCATATACATCAATAACGTAATATAACATAACCGAAACCAACCTAACATCTCGGCGGTAATATTTGAAAACATTCCTGGCGAGTTGGCCTCTACGTCTCCGTGGGACCTTTATATACATCTATAACGTAATATAACCTAACCTAATCCAACCTAACATCTCGGCGGTAATATTTGAAAACATTCATGGCGAGTTGGCCTCTACGTCTCCGTGGTACATTTATATACATCAATAGCGTAATATTCACCTATCCTAACCCAAAATAACATCTCGGCGGTAATATTTGAAAACATTCCTGGCGAGATGGCCTCTACGTCACCGTGGGACCTTCATAGACATCCATAACTTAATATAACCTAACCTAACCCAACGTAACATCTCGGCGGTAATATTTGACAACATTCCTGGCGAGTTGGCCTATACGTCTCCGTGGGACCTTTGTATACATCAATAACGTAATATAACCTAACCTAACCCAACCTAACATCTCGGCGGTAATATTTGATCACATTCCTGGCTTGCTGGCCTCTACGTCTCCGCGGGACCTTTATATACATCTATAACGTGATATAACCTAACCTAACCCAACCTAACATCTCGGCGGTAATATTTGAAAACATTCCTGGCGAGTTGGCCTCTACGTCACCGTGGGACCTTTATAGACATCCATAACGTAATATAACCTAACCTAACCCAAGCTAACATCTCGGCGGTAATATTTGACAACATTCCCGGCGAGTTGGCCTATACGTCTCCGTGGGACCTTTATATACATCAATAACGTAATATAACCTAACCTAACCCAACCTAACATCTCGGCGGTAATATTTGATCACATCCCTGGCTTGCTGGCCTCTACGTCTCCGCGGGACCTTTAAATACATCTATAACGTAATATAAACTAACCTATCCCAACCTAAACCCTCGGCGGTAATATTTGACCACATTCCTGGCTTGCTAGCATCTACATCTCCGTGGTACATTTATATTCATCAATAACGTAATATAACCTATCCTAACCCAAAATAACATCTCGGCGGTAATATTTGACCACACTCCTGGCTTGTTGGCATCTACGTCTCCGTGGGACCTTTATATACATCAAATACGTAATATAACCTAACCTAACCCAACGTAACATCTCGGCGGTAATATTTGACAACATTCCTGGCGAGTTGGCCTCCACGTCTCCGTGGGACCTTTATATACATCAATAACGTAATATAAGCTAACCTAACCCAACCTAACATCTCGGCGGTAATATTTGATCACATTCCTGGCTTGCTGGCCTCTACGTCTCCGCGGGACCTTTATATACATCAATAACGTAATAGAACCTATCCTAACCCAAAATAACATCTCGGCGGTAATATTTGACCACATACCTGGCTTTTTGGCATCTACGTCTCCGCGGGACCTTTATATACATCAATAACGTAATATAACCTATCCTAACCCAAAATAACATCTCGGCGGTAATATTTGACCACATTCCTGGCTTGATGGCATCTACGTCTCCGTGGGAACTTTATATACATCAATAACGTAATATAACCTAACCTAACCCAACCTATCATCTCGGCGGTAATATTTGACAACATTCCTGGCGAGTTGGCCTCTACGTCTCGGTTTGTCCTTCGTATACATCAATAACGTAATATAACATAACCGAAACCAACCTAACATCTCGGCGGTAATATTTGAAAACATTCCTGGCGAGTTGGCCTCTACGTCTCCGTGGGACCTTTATATACATCTATAACGTAATATAACCTAACCTAACCCAACCTAACATCTCGGCGGTAATATTTGAAAACATTCATGGCGAGTTGGCCTCTACGTCTCCGTGGTACATTTATATACATCAATAACGTAATATTCACCTATCCTAACCCAAAATAACATCTCGGCGGTAATATTTGACCACATTCCACGCTTGCTGGCATCTACGTCTCCGTGCGACCTTTATATATATCAATAACGTAATATAACCTAACCTAACCCAACCTATCATCTCTGCGGTAATATTTGACAACATTCCTGGCGAGATGGCCTCCACGTTTCCGTGGGACCTTTATATACATCAATAACGTAATATAACCTAACCTAACCCAACCTAACATCTCGGCGGTAATATTTGATCACATTCCTGGCTTGCTGGCCTCTACGTCTCCGCGGGACCTTTATATACATCTATAACGTGATATAACCTAACCTAACCCAACCTAACATCTCGGCGGTAATATTTGATAACATTCCTGGCGAGTTGGCCTCTACGTCACCGTGGGACCTTTATAGACATCCATAACGTAATATAACCTAACCTAACCCAACGTAACATCTCGGCGGTAATATTTGACAACATTCCTGGCGAGTTGGCCTCTACGTCTCGGTTTGTCCTTCATATACATCAATAACGTAATATAACATAACCGAAACCAACCTAACATCTCGGCGGTAATATTTGAAAACATTCTTGGCGAGTTGGCCTCTACGTCTCCGTGGGACCTTTATATACATCTATAACGTAATATAACCTAACCTAATCCAACCTAACATCTCGGCGGTAATATTTGAAAACATTCATGGCGAGTTGGCCTCTACGTCTCCGTGGTACATTTATATACATCAATAACGTAATATTCACCTATCCTAACCCAAAATAACATCTCGGCGGTAATATTTGACCACATTCCTGGCTTGCTGGCATCTACGTCTCCGTGGGACCTATATATATATCAATAACGTAATATAACCTAACCTAACCGAACCTATCATCTCGGCAGTAATATTTGACAACATTCCTGGCGAGATGGCCTCCACGTCTCCGTGGGACCTTTATATACATCAATAACGTAATATAACCTAACCTAACCCAACCTAACATCTCGGCGGTAATATTTGATCACATTCCTGGCTTGCTGGCCTCTACGTCTCCGCGGGACCTTTATATACATCTATAACGTGATATAACCTAACCTAACCCAACCTAACATCTCGGCGGTAATATTTGACAACATTCCTGGCGAGATGGACTCCACGTCTCCGTGGGACCTTTATATACATCAATAACGTAATGTAACCTAACCTAACCCAACCTAACATCTCGGCGGTAATATTTGACAACATTCCCGGCGAGTTGGCCTATACGTCTCCGTGGGACCTTTATATACATCAATAACGTAATATAACCTAACCTAACCCAACCTAACATCTCGGCGGTAATATTTGAAACCATTCATGGCGAGTTGGCCTCTACGTCTCCGTGGGACCTTTATATACATCAATAACGTAATATAACCTAACCTAACCCAACCTAACATCTCGGCGGTAATATTTGATCACATTCCTGGCTTGCTGGCATCTACTTCTCCGCGGGACCTTTAAATACATCTATAACGTAATATAACCGAACCTAACCCAACCTAACATCTCGGCGGTAATATTTGAAAACATTCATGGCGAGTTGGCCTCTACGTCTCCGTGGTACATTTATATACATCAATAACGTAATATAACCTATCCTAACCCAAAATAACATCTCGGCGGTAATATTTGACCACATTCCTGGCTTGCTGGCATCTACGTCTCCGTGGGACCTTTATATATATCAATAACGTAATATAACCTAACCTAACACAACATATCATCTCGGCGGTAATATTTGACAACATTCCTGGCGAGATGGCCTCCACGTCTCCGTGGGACCTTTATATAAATCAATAACGTAGTATAACCTAACCTAACCCAAACTAACATTTCGGCGGTAATATTTGACAACATTCCCGGCGAGTAGGCCTCTACGTCTCGGTTTGTCCTTCATATACATCAATAACGTAATATAACATAACCGAAACCAACCTAACATCTCGGCGGTAATATTTGAAAACATTCCTGGCGAGTTGGCCTCTACGTCTCCGTGGGACCTTTATATACATCAATAACGTAATATAACCTAACCTAACCCAACCTAACATCTCGGCGGTAATATTTGATCACATTCCTGGCTTGCTGGCCTCTACGTCTCCGCGGGACCTTTATATACATCTATAACGTGATATAACCTAACCTAACCCAACCTAACATCTCGGCGGTAATATTTGAAATCATTCCTGGCGAGTTGGCCTCTACGTCACCGTGGGACCTTTATAGACATCCATAACGTAATATAACCTAACCTAACCCAAGCTAACATCTCGGCGGTAATATTTGACAACATTCCTGGCGAGTTGGCCTATACGTCTCCGTGGGACCTTTGTATACATCAATAACGTAATATAACCTAACCTAACCCAACCTAACATCTCGGCGGTAATATTTGATCACATTCCTGGCTTGCTGGCCTCTGCGTCTCCGCGGGACCTTTATATACATCTATAACGTGATATAACCTAACCTAACCCAACCTAACATCTCGGCGGTAATATTTGAAAACATTCCTGGCGAGTTGGCCTCTACGTCACCGTGGGACCTTTATAGACATCCATAACGTAATATAACCTAACCTAACCCAACCTAACATCTCGGCGGTAATATTTGAAAACATTCCTGGCGAGTTGGCCTCTACGTCACCGTGGGACCTTTATAGACATCCATAACGTAATATAACTTAACCTAACCCAACGTAACATCTCGGCGATAATATTTGACAACATTCCTGGCGAGTTGGCCTCTACGTCTCCGTGGTACATTTATATACATCAATAACGTAATATAACCTATCCTAACCCAAAATAACATCTCGGCGGTAATATTTGACCACATTCCTGGCTTGTTGGCATCTACGTCTCCGCGGGACCTTTATATACATCTATAACGTAATATAACCTAACCTAAGCCAACCTAACATCTCGGCGGTAATATTTGAAAACATTCATGGCGAGTTGGCCTCTACGTCTCCGGGGTACATTTATATACATCAATAACGTAATATAACCTATCCTAACCCAAAATAACATCTCGGCGGTAATATTTGACCACATTCCTGGCTTGTTGGCATCTACGTCTCCGCGGGACCTTTATATACATCTATAACGTAATATAACCTAACCTAAGCCAACCTAACATCTCGGCGGTAATATTTGAAAACATTCATGGCGAGTTGGCCTCTACGTCTCCGGGGTACATTTATATACATCAATAACGTAATATAACCTATCCTAACCCAAAATAACATCTCGGCGGTAATATTTGACCACATTCCTGGCTTGCTGGCATCTACGTCTCCGTGGGACCTTTATATACATCAATAACGTAATATAACCTAACCTAACCCAACCTATCATCTCGGCGGTAATATTTGCCAGCATTCCTGGCGAGTTGGCCTCCACGTCTCCGTGGGACCTTTATATACATCAATAACGTAATATAACCTAACCTAACCCAACCGAACATCTCGGCGGTAATATTTGATCACATTCCTGGCTTGCTGGCCTCTACGTCTCCGCGGGACATTTATATACATCAATAACGTAATATAACCTATCCTAACCCAAAATAACATCTCGGCGGTAATATTTGACCACATTCCTGGCTTGTTGGCATATACGTCTCCGTGGGACCTTTATATACATCTATAACGTAATATAACCGAACCTAACCCAACCTAACATCTCGGCGGTAATATTTGAAAACATTCATGGCGAGTTGGCCTCTACGTCTCCGTGGGACCTTTATATACATCAATAACGTAATATAACCTAACCTAACCCAACCTATCATCTCGGCGGTAATATTTGACAACATTCCTGGCGAGTTGGCCTCCACGTCTCCGTGGGACCTTTATATACATCAAGAACGTAATATAACCTAACCTAACCCAACCTAACATCTCGGCGGTAATATTTGATCACATCCCTGGCTTGCTGGCCTCTACGTATCCGCGGGACCTTTATATGCATCTATAACGTGATATAACCTAACCTAACCCAACCTAACATCTCGGCGGTAATATTTGAAACTATTCCTGGCGAGTTGGCCTCTACGTCACCGTGGGACCTTTATAGACATCCATAACGTAATATAACCTAACCTAACCCAAGCTAACATCTCGGCGGTAATATTTGACAACATTACCGGCGAGTTGGCCTATACGTCTCCGTGGGACCTTTGTATACATCAATAACGTAATATAACCTAACCTAACCCAACCGAACATCTCGGCGGTAATATTTGATCACATTCTTGGCTTGCTGGCCTCTACGTCTCCGCGGGACCTTTATATACATCAATAACGTAATATAACCTATCCTAACCCAAAATAACATCTCGGCGGTAATATTTGACCACATTCCTGGCTTGCTGGCATCTACGTCTCCGTGGGAACTTTATATACATCAATAACGTAATATAACCTAACCTAACCCAACCTATCATCTCGGCGGTAATATTTGACAACATTCCTGGCGAGTTGGCCTCCACGTCTCCGTGGGACCGTTGTATACATCAATAACGTAATATAACCTAACCTAACCCAACCTAACATCTCGGCGGTAATATTTGATCACATCCCTGGCTTGATGGCCTCTACGTCTCCGCGGGACCTTTAAATACATCTATAACGTAATATAAACTAACCTAACCCAACCTAACACCTCGGCGGTAATATTTGACCACATTCCTGGCTTGCTGACGTCTACGTCTCCGTGGTACATTTATATACATCAATAACGTAATATAACCTAACCTAACCCAACCTAACATCTCGGCGGTAATATTTGAAAACATTCATGGCGAGTTGGCCTCTACGTCTCCGTGGTACATTTATATACATCAATAACGTAATATAACCTATCCTAACCCAAAATAACATCTCGGCGGTAATATTTGACCACATTCCTGGCTTGCTGGCATCTACGTCTCCGTGGGACCTTTATATATATCAATAACGTAATATAACCTAACCTAACACAACATATCATCTCGGCGGTAATATTTGACAACATTCCTGGCGAGATGGCCTCCACGTCTCCGTGGGACCTTTATATAAATCAATAACGTAGTATAACCTAACCTAACCCAAACTAACATTTCGGCGGTAATATTTGACAACATTCCCGGCGAGTAGGCCTCTACGTCTCGGTTTGTCCTTCATATACATCAATAACGTAATATAACATAACCGAAACCAACCTAACATCTCGGCGGTAATATTTGAAAACATTCCTGGCGAGTTGGCCTCTACGTCTCCGTGGGACCTTTATATACATCAATAACGTAATATAACCTAACCTAACCCAACCTAACATCTCGGCGGTAATATTTGATCACATTCCTGGCTTGCTGGCCTCTACGTCTCCGCGGGACCTTTATATACATCTATAACGTGATATAACCTAACCTAACCCAACCTAACATCTCGGCGGTAATATTTGAAATCATTCCTGGCGAGTTGGCCTCTACGTCACCGTGGGACCTTTATAGACATCCATAACGTAATATAACCTAACCTAACCCAAGCTAACATCTCGGCGGTAATATTTGACAACATTCCTGGCGAGTTGGCCTATACGTCTCCGTGGGACCTTTGTATACATCAATAACGTAATATAACCTAACCTAACCCAACCTAACATCTCGGCGGTAATATTTGATCACATTCCTGGCTTGCTGGCCTCTGCGTCTCCGCGGGACCTTTATATACATCTATAACGTGATATAACCTAACCTAACCCAACCTAACATCTCGGCGGTAATATTTGAAAACATTCCTGGCGAGTTGGCCTCTACGTCACCGTGGGACCTTTATAGACATCCATAACGTAATATAACCTAACCTAACCCAACCTAACATCTCGGCGGTAATATTTGAAAACATTCCTGGCGAGTTGGCCTCTACGTCACCGTGGGACCTTTATAGACATCCATAACGTAATATAACTTAACCTAACCCAACGTAACATCTCGGCGATAATATTTGACAACATTCCTGGCGAGTTGGCCTCTACGTCTCCGTGGTACATTTATATACATCAATAACGTAATATAACCTATCCTAACCCAAAATAACATCTCGGCGGTAATATTTGACCACATTCCTGGCTTGTTGGCATCTACGTCTCCGCGGGACCTTTATATACATCTATAACGTAATATAACCTAACCTAAGCCAACCTAACATCTCGGCGGTAATATTTGAAAACATTCATGGCGAGTTGGCCTCTACGTCTCCGGGGTACATTTATATACATCAATAACGTAATATAACCTATCCTAACCCAAAATAACATCTCGGCGGTAATATTTGACCACATTCCTGGCTTGCTGGCATCTACGTCTCCGTGGGACCTTTATATACATCAATAACGTAATATAACCTAACCTAACCCAACCTATCATCTCGGCGGTAATATTTGCCAGCATTCCTGGCGAGTTGGCCTCCACGTCTCCGTGGGACCTTTATATACATCAATAACGTAATATAACCTAACCTAACCCAACCGAACATCTCGGCGGTAATATTTGATCACATTCCTGGCTTGCTGGCCTCTACGTCTCCGCGGGACATTTATATACATCAATAACGTAATATAACCTATCCTAACCCAAAATAACATCTCGGCGGTAATATTTGACCACATTCCTGGCTTGTTGGCATATACGTCTCCGTGGGACCTTTATATACATCTATAACGTAATATAACCGAACCTAACCCAACCTAACATCTCGGCGGTAATATTTGAAAACATTCATGGCGAGTTGGCCTCTACGTCTCCGTGGGACCTTTATATACATCAATAACGTAATATAACCTAACCTAACCCAACCTATCATCTCGGCGGTAATATTTGACAACATTCCTGGCGAGTTGGCCTCCACGTCTCCGTGGGACCTTTATATACATCAAGAACGTAATATAACCTAACCTAACCCAACCTAACATCTCGGCGGTAATATTTGATCACATCCCTGGCTTGCTGGCCTCTACGTATCCGCGGGACCTTTATATGCATCTATAACGTGATATAACCTAACCTAACCCAACCTAACATCTCGGCGGTAATATTTGAAACTATTCCTGGCGAGTTGGCCTCTACGTCACCGTGGGACCTTTATAGACATCCATAACGTAATATAACCTAACCTAACCCAAGCTAACATCTCGGCGGTAATATTTGACAACATTACCGGCGAGTTGGCCTATACGTCTCCGTGGGACCTTTGTATACATCAATAACGTAATATAACCTAACCTAACCCAACCGAACATCTCGGCGGTAATATTTGATCACATTCCTGGCTTGCTGGCCTCTACGTCTCCGCGGGACCTTTATATACATCAATAACGTAATATAACCTATCCTAACCCAAAATAACATCTCGGCGGTAATATTTGACCACATTCCTGGCTTGCTGGCATCTACGTCTCCGTGGGAACTTTATATACATCAATAACGTAATATAACCTAACCTAACCCAACCTATCATCTCGGCGGTAATATTTGACAACATTCCTGGCGAGTTGGCCTCCACGTCTCCGTGGGACCGTTGTATACATCAATAACGTAATATAACCTAACCTAACCCAACCTAACATCTCGGCGGTAATATTTGATCACATCCCTGGCTTGCTGGCCTCTACGTCTCCGCGGGACCTTTAAATACATCTATAACGTAATATAAACTAACCTAACCCAACCTAACACCTCGGCGGTAATATTTGACCACATTCCTGGCTTGCTGACGTCTACGTCTCCGTGGTACATTTATATACATCAATAACGTAATATAACCTAACCTAACCCAACCTAACATCTCGGCGGTAATATTTGAAAACATTCATGGCGAGTTGGCCTCTACGTCTCCGTGGGACCTTTATATACATCAATATCGTAATATAACCTATCCTAACCCAACCTAACATCTCGGCGGTATACTTGACCTCATTCCTGGCGAGTTGGCCTCTACGTCTCCGTGGGACCTTTATATACATCAATAACGTAATATAACCTAACCTAACCCAACCTATCATCTCGGCGGTAATATTTGATCACATCCCTGGCTTGCTGGCCTCTACGTATCCGCGGGACCTTTAAATACATCTATAACGTAATATAAACTAACCTAACCCAACCTAACACCTCGGCGGTAATATTTGACCACATTCCTGGCTTGCTGGCCTCTACGTCTCCGCGGGACCTTTATATGCATCTATAACGTGATATAACCTAACCTAACCCAACCTAACATCTCGGCGGTAATATTTGAAACTATTCCTGGCGAGTTGGCCTCTACGTCACCGTGGGACCTTTATAGACATCCATAACGTAATATAACCTAACCTAACCCAAGCTAACATCTCGGCGGTAATATTTGACAACATTACCGGCGAGTTGGCCTATACGTCTCCGTGGGACCTTTGTATACATCAATAACGTAATATAACCTAACCTAACCCAACCGAACATCTCGGCGGTAATATTTGATCACATTCCTGGCTTGCTGGCCTCTACGTCTCCGCGGGACCTTTATATACATCAATAACGTAATATAACCTATCCTAACCCAAAATAACATCTCGGCGGTAATATTTGACCACATTCCTGGCTTGCTGGCATCTACGTCTCCGTGGGAACTTTATATACATCAATAACGTAATATAACCTAACCTAACCCAACCTATCATCTCGGCGGTAATATTTGACAACATTCCTGGCGAGTTGGCCTCCACGTCTCCGTGGGACCGTTGTATACATCAATAACGTAATATAACCTAACCTAACCCAACCTAACATCTCGGCGGTAATATTTGATCACATCCCTGGCTTGCTGGCCTCTACGTCTCCGCGGGACCTTTAAATACATCTATAACGTAATATAAACTAACCTAACCCAACCTAACACCTCGGCGGTAATATTTGACCACATTCCTGGCTTGCTGACGTCTACGTCTCCGTGGTACATTTATATACATCAATAACGTAATATAACCTAACCTAACCCAACCTAACATCTCGGCGGTAATATTTGAAAACATTCATGGCGAGTTGGCCTCTACGTCTCCGTGGGACCTTTATATACATCAATATCGTAATATAACCTATCCTAACCCAACCTAACATCTCGGCGGTATACTTGACCTCATTCCTGGCGAGTTGGCCTCTACGTCTCCGTGGGACCTTTATATACATCAATAACGTAATATAACCTAACCTAACCCAACCTATCATCTCGGCGGTAATATTTGACAACATTCCTGGCGAGTTGGCCTCCACGTCTCCGTGGGACCTTTATATACATCAAGAACGTAATATAACCTAACCTAACCCAACCTAACATCTCGGCGGTAATATTTGATCACATCCCTGGCTTGCTGGCCTCTACGTATCCGCGGGACCTTTAAATACATCTATAACGTAATATAAACTAACCTAACCCAACCTAAGACCTCGGCGGTAATATTTGACCACATTCCTGGCTTGCTGGCATCTACGTCTCCGTGGTACATTTATATACATCAATAACGTAATATAACCTAACCTAACCCAACCTAACATCTCGGCGGTAATATTTGAAAACATTCATGGCGAGTTGGCCTCTACGTCTCCGTGGGACCTTTATATACATCAATATCGTAATATAACCTATCCTAACCCAACCTAACGTCTCGGCGGTATACTTGACCTCATTCCTGGCGAGTTGGCCTCTACGTCTCCGTGGGACATTTATATACATCAATAACGTAATATAACCTAACCTAACCCAACCTAACATCTCGGCGGTAATATTTGATCACATTCCTGGCTTGCTGGCCTCTACGTCTCCGCGGGACCTTTATATGCATCTATAACGTGATATAACCTATCCTATCCCAAAATAACATCTCGGCGGTAATATTTGACAACATTCCTGGCGAGTTGGCCTCCACGTCTCCGTGGGACCTTTATATACATCAATAACGTAATATAACCTAACCTAACCCAACCTAACATCTCGGCGGTAATATTTGATCACATTCCTGGCTTGCTGGCATCTACTTCTCCGCGGGACCTTTAAATACATCTATAACGTAATATAACCGAACCTAACCCAACCTAACATCTCGGCGGTAATATTTGAAAACATTCATGGCGAGTTGGCCTCTACGTCTCCGTGGTACATTTATATACATCAATAACGTAATATAACCTATCCTAACCCAAAATAACATCTCGGCGGTAATATTTGACCACATTCCTGGCTTGCTGGCATCTACGTCTCCGTGGGACCTTTATATATATCAATAACGTAATATAACCTAACCTAACACAACATATCATCTCGGCGGTAATATTTGACAACATTCCTGGCGAGATGGCCTCCACGTCTCCGTGGGACCTTTATATAAATCAATAACGTAGTATAACCTAACCTAACCCAAACTAACATTTCGGCGGTAATATTTGACAACATTCCCGGCGAGTAGGCCTCTACGTCTCGGTTTGTCCTTCATATACATCAATAACGTAATATAACATAACCGAAACCAACCTAACATCTCGGCGGTAATATTTGAAAACATTCCTGGCGAGTTGGCCTCTACGTCTCCGTGGGACCTTTATATACATCAATAACGTAATATAACCTAACCTAACCCAACCTAACATCTCGGCGGTAATATTTGATCACATTCCTGGCTTGCTGGCCTCTACGTCTCCGCGGGACCTTTATATACATCTATAACGTGATATAACCTAACCTAACCCAACCTAACATCTCGGCGGTAATATTTGAAATCATTCCTGGCGAGTTGGCCTCTACGTCACCGTGGGACCTTTATAGACATCCATAACGTAATATAACCTAACCTAACCCAAGCTAACATCTCGGCGGTAATATTTGACAACATTCCTGGCGAGTTGGCCTATACGTCTCCGTGGGACCTTTGTATACATCAATAACGCAATATAACCTAACCTAACCCAACCTAACATCTCGGCGGTAATATTTGATCACATTCCTGGCTTGCTGGCCTCTACGTCTCCGCGGGACCTTTATATACATCTATAACGTGATATAACCTAACCTAACCCAACCTAACATCTCGGCGGTAATATTTGAAAACATTCCTGGCGAGTTGGCCTCTACGTCACCGTGGGACCTTTATAGACATCCATAACGTAATATAACCTAACCTAACCCAACCTAACATCTCGGCGGTAATATTTGAAAACATTCCTGGCGAGTTGGCCTCTACGTCACCGTGGGACCTTTATAGACATCCATAACGTAATATAACTTAACCTAACCCAACGTAACATCTCGGCGATAATATTTGACAACATTCCTGGCGAGTTGGCCTCTACGTCTCCGTGGTACATTTATATACATCAATAACGTAATATAACCTATCCTAACCCAAAATAACATCTCGGCGGTAATATTTGACCACATTCCTGGCTTGTTGGCATCTACGTCTCCGCGGGACCTTTATATACATCTATAACGTAATATAGCCTAACCTAAGCCAACCTAACATCTCGGCGGTAATATTTGAAAACATTCATGGCGAGTTGGCCTCTACGTCTCCGGGGTACATTTATATACATCAATAACATAATATAACCTATCCTAACCCAAAATAACATCTCGGCGGTAATATTTGACCACATTCCTGGCTTGCTGGCATCTACGTCTCCGTGGGACCTTTATATACATCAATAACGTAATATAACCTAACCTAACCCAACCTGTCATCTCGGCGGTAATATTTGCCAGCATTCCTGGCGAGTTGGCCTCCACGTCTCCGTGGGACCTTTATATACATCAATAACGTAATATAACCTAACCTAACCCAACCGAACATCTCGGCGGTAATATTTGATCACATTCCTGGCTTGCTGGCCTCTACGTCTCCGCGGGACCTTTATATACATCAATAACGTAATATAACCTATCCTAACCCAAAATAACATCTCGGCGGTAATATTTGACCACATTCCTGGCTTTTTGGCATCTACGTCTCCGCGGGACCTTTATATACATCAATAACGTAATATAACCTATCCTAACCCAAAATAACATCTCGGCGGTAATATTTGACCACATTCCTGGCTTGTTGGCATATACGTCTCCGTGGGACCTTTATATACATCTATAACGTAATATAACCGAACCTAACCCAACCTAACATCTCGGCGGTAATATTTGAAAACATTCATGGCGAGTTGGCCTCTACGTCTCCGTGGGACCTTTATATACATCAATAACGTAATATAACCTAACCTAACCCAACCTATCATCTCGGCGGTAATATTTGACAACATTCCTGGCGAGTTGGCCTCCACGTCTCCGTGGGACCTTTATATACATCAAGAACGTAATATAACCTAACCTAACCCAACCTAACATCTCGGCGGTAATATTTGATCACATCCCTGGCTTGCTGGCCTCTACGTATCCGCGGGACCTTTATATGCATCTATAACGTGATATAACCTAACCTAACCCAACCTAACATCTCGGCGGTAATATTTGAAACTATTCCTGGCGAGTTGGCCTCTACGTCACCGTGGGACCTTTATAGACATCCATAACGTAATATAACCTAACCTAACCCAAGCTAACATCTCGGCGGTAATATTTGACAACATTACCGGCGAGTTGGCCTATACGTCTCCGTGGGACCTTTGTATACATCAATAACGTAATATAACCTAACCTAACCCAACCGAACATCTCGGCGGTAATATTTGATCACATTCCTGGCTTGCTGGCCTCTACGTCTCCGCGGGACCTTTATATGCATCTATAACGTGATATAACCTATCCTAACCCAAAATAACATCTCGGCGGTAATATTTGACCACATTCCTGGCTTGCTGGCATCTACGTCTCCGTGGGAACTTTATATACATCAATAACGTAATATAACCTAACCTAACCCAACCTATCATCTCGGCGGTAATATTTGACAACATTCCTGGCGAGTTGGCCTCCACGTCTCCGTGGGACCGTTGTATACATCAATAACGTAATATAACCTAACCTAACCCAACCTAACATCTCGGCGGTAATATTTGATCACATCCCTGGCTTGCTGGCCTCTACGTCTCCGCGGGACCTTTAAATACATCTATAACGTAATATAAACTAACCTAACCCAACCTAACACCTCGGCGGTAATATTTGACCACATTCCTGGCTTGCTGACGTCTACGTCTCCGTGGTACATTTATATACATCAATAACGTAATATAACCTAACCTAACCCAACCTAACATCTCGGCGGTAATATTTGAAAACATTCATGGCGAGTTGGCCTCTACGTCTCCGTGGGACCTTTATATACATCAATATCGTAATATAACCTATCCTAACCCAACCTAACATCTCGGCGGTATACTTGACCTCATTCCTGGCGAGTTGGCCTCTACGTCTCCGTGGGACCTTTATATACATCAATAACGTAATATAACCTAACCTAACCCAACCTATCATCTCGGCGGTAATATTTGATCACATCCCTGGCTTGCTGGCCTCTACGTATCCGCGGGACCTTTAAATACATCTATAACGTAATATAAACTAACCTAACCCAACCTAACACCTCGGCGGTAATATTTGACCACATTCCTGGCTTGCTGGCCTCTACGTCTCCGCGGGACCTTTATATGCATCTATAACGTGATATAACCTAACCTAACCCAACCTAACATCTCGGCGGTAATATTTGAAACTATTCCTGGCGAGTTGGCCTCTACGTCACCGTGGGACCTTTATAGACATCCATAACGTAATATAACCTAACCTAACCCAAGCTAACATCTCGGCGGTAATATTTGACAACATTACCGGCGAGTTGGCCTATACGTCTCCGTGGGATCTTTGTATACATCAATAACGTAATATAACCTAACCTAACCCAACCGAACATCTCGGCGGTAATATTTGATCACATTCCTGGCTTGCTGGCCTCTACGTCTCCGCGGGACCTTTATATACATCAATAACGTAATATAACCTATCCTAACCCAAAATAACATCTCGGCGGTAATATTTGACCACATTCCTGGCTTGCTGGCATCTACGTCTCCGTGGGAACTTTATATACATCAATAACGTAATATAACCTAACCTAACCCAACCTATCATCTCGGCGGTAATATTTGACAACATTCCTGGCGAGTTGGCCTCCACGTCTCCGTGGGACCGTTGTATACATCAATAACGTAATATAACCTAACCTAACCCAACCTAACATCTCGGCGGTAATATTTGATCACATCCCTGGCTTGCTGGCCTCTACGTCTCCGCGGGACCTTTAAATACATCTATAACGTAATATAAACTAACCTAACCCAACCTAACACCTCGGCGGTAATATTTGACCACATTCCTGGCTTGCTGACGTCTACGTCTCCGTGGTACATTTATATACATCAATAACGTAATATAACCTAACCTAACCCAACCTAACATCTCGGCGGTAATATTTGAAAACATTCATGGCGAGTTGGCCTCTACGTCTCCGTGGGACCTTTATATACATCAATATCGTAATATAACCTATCCTAACCCAACCTAACATCTCGGCGGTATACTTGACCTCATTCCTGGCGAGTTGGCCTCTACGTCTCCGTGGGACCTTTATATACATCAATAACGTAATATAACCTAACCTAACCCAACCTATCATCTCGGCGGTAATATTTGACAACATTCCTGGCGAGTTGGCCTCCACGTCTCCGTGGGACCTTTATATACATCAAGAACGTAATATAACCTAACCTAACCCAACCTAACATCTCGGCGGTAATATTTGATCACATCCCTGGCTTGCTGGCCTCTACGTATCCGCGGGACCTTTAAAT
The DNA here is from genome assembly GCA_963969225.1 of Xylocopa violacea. Taxonomy (NCBI): domain Eukaryota; kingdom Metazoa; phylum Arthropoda; class Insecta; order Hymenoptera; family Apidae; genus Xylocopa; species Xylocopa violacea. The sequence goes on along the minus strand of CAXAJV010000147.1, from coordinate 886,293 downwards.
ACATCTATAACGTAATATAAACTAACCTAACCCAACCTAAGACCTCGGCGGTAATATTTGACCACATTCCTGGCTTGCTGGCATCTACGTCTCCGTGGTACATTTATATACATCAATAACGTAATATAACCTAACCTAACCCAACCTAACATCTCGGCGGTAATATTTGAAAACATTCATGGCGAGTTGGCCTCTACGTCTCCGTGGGACCTTTATATACATCAATATCGTAATATAACCTATCCTAACCCAACCTAACGTCTCGGCGGTATACTTGACCTCATTCCTGGCGAGTTGGCCTCTACGTCTCCGTGGGACATTTATATACATCAATAACGTAATATAACCTAACCTAACCCAACCTAACATCTCGGCGGTAATATTTGATCACATTCCTGGCTTGCTGGCCTCTACGTCTCCGCGGGACCTTTATATGCATCTATAACGTGATATAACCTATCCTAACCCAAAATAACATCTCGGCGGTAATATTTGACCACATTCCTGGCTTGCTGGCATCTACGTCTCCGTGGGAACTTTATATACATCAATAACGTAATATAACCTAACCTAACCCAACCTATCATCTCGGCGGTAATATTTGACAACATTCCTGGCGAGTTGGCCTCCACGTCTCCGTGGGACCGTTGTATACATCAATAACGTAATATAACCTAACCTAACCCAACCTAACATCTCGGCGGTAATATTTGATCACGTCCCTGGCTTGCTGGCCTCTACGTCTCCGCGGGACCTTTAAATACATCTATAACGTAATATAAACTAACCTAACCCAACCTAACACCTCGGCGGTAATATTTGACCACATTCCTGGCTTGCTGACGTCTACGTCTCCGTGGTACATTTATATACATCAATAACGTAATATAACCTAACCTAACCCAACCTAACATCTCGGCGGTAATATTTGAAAACATTCATGGCGAGTTGGCCTCTACGTCTCCGTGGGACCTTTATATACATCAATATCGTAATATAACCTATCCTAACCCAACCTAACATCTCGGCGGTATACTTGACCTCATTCCTGGCGAGTTGGCCTCTACGTCTCCGTGGGACCTTTATATACATCAATAACGTAATATAACCTAACCTAACCCAACCTTACATCTCGGCGGTAATATTTGATCACATTCCTGGCTTGTTGGCCTCTACGTCTCCGTGGGACCTTTATATACATCTATAACGTAATATAACCTAACCTAAGCCAACCTAACATCTCGGCGGTAATATTTGAAAACATTCATGGCGAGTTGGCCTCTACGTCTCCGTGGGACCTTTATATACATCAATAACGTAATATAACATATCCTAACCCAAAATAACATCTCGGCGGTAATATTTGACCACATTCCTGGCTTGTTGGCATCTACGTCTCCGTGGGACCTTTATATACATCAATTACGTAATATAACCTAACCTAACCCAACGTAACATCTCGGCGGTAATATTTGACAACATTCCTGGCGAGTTGGCCTCTACGTCTCGGTTTGTCCTTCATATACATCAATAACGTAATATAACATAACCGAAACCAACCTAACATCTCGGCGGTAATATTTGAAAACATTCCTGGCGAGTTGGCCTCTACGTCTCCGTGGGACCTTTATATACATCTATAACGTAATATAACCTAACCTAACCCAACCTAACATCTCGGCGGTAATATTTGATCACATTCCTGGCTTGCTGGCCTCTACGTCTCCGCGGGACCTTTATATACATCTATAACGTGATATAACCTAACCTAACCCAACCTAACATCTCGGTGGTAATATTTGAAAACATTCCTGGCGAGTTGGCCTCTACGTCACCGTGGGACCTTTATAGACATCCATAACGTAATATAACCTAACCTAACCCAAGCTAACATCTCGGCGGTAATATTTGACAATATTCCCGGCGAGTTAGCCTATACGTCTCCGTGGGACCTTTGTATACATCAATAACGTAATATAACCTAACCTAACCCAACCTAACATCTCGGCGGTAATATTTGACCACATTCCTGGCTTGTTGGCATATACGTCTCCGTGGGACCTTTATATACATCAATTACGTAATATAACCTAACCTAACCCAACCTAACATCTCGGCGGTAATATTTGACAACTTTCCTGGCGAGTTGGCCTCTACGTCTCGGTTTGTCCTTCATATACATCAATAACGTAATATAACATAACCGAAACCAACCTAACATCTCGGCGGTAATATTTGACAACATTCCTGGCGAGTTGGCCTCCACGTCTCCGTGGGACCTTTATATACATCAAGAACGTAATATAACCTAACCTAACCCAACCTAACATCTCGGCGGTAATATTTGATCACATCCCTGGCTTGCTGGCCTCTACGTCTCCGCGGGACCTTTAAATACATCTATAACGTAATATAAACTAACCTAACCCAACCTAACACCTCGGCGGTAATATTTGACCACATTCCTGGCTTGCTGGCATCTACGTCTCCGTGGTACATTTATATACATCAATAACGTAATATAACCTAACCTAACCCAACCTAACATCTCGGCGGTAATATTTGAAAACATTCATGGCGAGTTGGCCTCTACGTCTCCGTGGGACCTTTATATACATCAATAACGTAATATAACATATCCTAACCCAAAATAACATCTCGGCGGTAATATTTGACCACATTCCTGGCTTGTTGGCATCTACGTCTCCGTGGGACCTTTATATACATCAATTACGTAATATAACCTAACCTAACCCAACGTGACATCTCGGCGGTAATATTTGACAACATTCCTGGCGAGTTGGCCTCTACGTCTCGGTTTGTCCTTCATATACATCAATAACGTAATATAACATAACCGAAACCAACCTAACATCTCGGCGGTAATATTTGAAAACATTCCTGGCGAGTTGGCCTCTACGTCTCCGTGGGACCTTTATATACATCTATAACGTAATATAACCTAACCTAACCCAACCTAACATCTCGGCGGTAATATTTGATCACATTCCTGGCTTGCTGGCCTCTACGTCTCCGCGGGACCTTTATATACATCTATAACGTGATATAACCTAACCTAACCCAACCTAACATCTCGGTGGTAATATTTGAAAACATTCCTGGCGAGTTGGCCTCTACGTCACCGTGGGACCTTTATAGACATCCATAACGTAATATAACCTAACCTAACCCAAGCTAACATCTCGGCGGTAATATTTGACAATATTCCCGGCGAGTTGGCCTATACGTCTCCGTGGGACCTTTGTATACATCAATAACGTAATATAACCTAACCTAACCCAACCTAACATCTCGGCGGTAATATTTGACCACATTCCTGGCTTGTTGGCATATACGTCTCCGTGGGACCTTTATATACATCAATAACGTAATATAACCTAACCTAACCCAACCTATCATCTCGGCGGTAATATTTGACAACATTCCTGGCGAGTTGGCCTCCACGTCTCCGTGGGACCGTTGTATACATCAATAACGTAATATAACCTAACCTAACCCAACCTAACATCTCGGCGGTAATATTTGATCACATCCCTGGCTTGCTGGCCTCTACGTCTCCGCGGGACCTTTAAATACATCTATAACGTAATATAAACTAACCTAACCCAACCTAACACCTCGGCGGTAATATTTGACCACATTCCTGGCTTGCTGGCATCTACGTCTCCGTGGTACATTTATATACATCAATAACGTAATATAACCTAACCTAACCCAACCTAACATCTCGGCGGTAATATTTGAAAACATTCATGGCGAGTTGGCCTCTACGTCTCCGTGGGACCTTTATATACATCAATAACGTAATATAACATATCCTAACCCAAAATAACATCTCGGCGGTAATATTTGACCACATTCCTGGCTTGTTGGCATCTACGTCTCCGTGGGACCTTTATATACATCAATTACGTAATATAACCTAACCTAACCCAACGTGACATCTCGGCGGTAATATTTGACAACATTCCTGGCGAGTTGGCCTCTACGTCTCGGTTTGTCCTTCATATACATCAATAACGTAATATAACATAACCGAAACCAACCTAACATCTCGGCGGTAATATTTGAAAACATTCCTGGCGAGTTGGCCTCTACGTCTCCGTGGGACCTTTATATACATCTATAACGTAATATAACCTAACCTAACCCAACCTAACATCTCGGCGGTAATATTTGATCACATTCCTGGCTTGCTGGCCTCTACGTCTCCGCGGGACCTTTATATACATCTATAACGTGATATAACCTAACCTAACCCAACCTAACATCTCGGTGGTAATATTTGAAAACATTCCTGGCGAGTTGGCCTCTACGTCACCGTGGGACCTTTATAGACATCCATAACGTAATATAACCTAACCTAACCCAAGCTAACATCTCGGCGGTAATATTTGACAATATTCCCGGCGAGTTGGCCTATACGTCTCCGTGGGACCTTTGTATACATCAATAACGTAATATAACCTAACCTAACCCAACCTAACATCTCGGCGGTAATATTTGACCACATTCCTGGCTTGTTGGCATATACGTCTCCGTGGGACCTTTATATACATCAATTACGTAATATAACCTAACCTAACCCAACCTAACATCTCGGCGGTAATATTTGACAACTTTCCTGGCGAGTTGGCCTCTACGTCTCGGTTTGTCCTTCATATACATCAATAACGTAATATAACATAACCGAAACCAACCTAACATCTCGGCGGTAATATTTGAAAACATTCCTGGCGAGTTGGCCTCTACGTCTCCGTGGGACCTTTATATACATCTATAACGTAATATAACCGAACCTAACCCAACCTAACATCTCGGCGGTAATATTTGAAAACATTCATGGCGAGTTGGCCTCTACGTCTCCGTGGTACATTTATATACATCAATAACGTAATATAACCTGTCCTAACCCAAAATAACATCTCGGCGGTAATATTTGACCACATTCCTGGCTTGCTGGCATCTACGTCTCCGTGGGACCTTTATATACATCAATAACGTAATATAACCTAACCTAACCCAACCTATCATCTCGGCGGTAATATTTGACAACATTCCTGGCGAGTTGGCCTCCACGTCTCCGTGGGACCTTTATATACATCAAGAACGTAATATAACCTAACCTAACCCAACCTAACATCTCGGCGGTAATATTTGATCACATCCCTGGCTTGCTGGCCTCTACGTCTCCGCGGGACCTTTAAATACATCTATAACGTAATATAACCTAACCTAAGCCAACCTAACATCTCGGCGGTAATATTTGAAAACATTCATGGCGAGTTGGCCTCTACGTCTCCGTGGTACATTTATATACATCAATAACGTAATATAACCTATCCTAACCCAAAATAACATCTCGGCGGTAATATTTGACCACATTCCTGGCTTGTTGGCATCTACGTCTCCGTGGGACCTTTATATATATCAATAACGTAATATAACCTAACCTAACCCAACCTATCATCTCGGCGGTAATATTTGACAACATTCCTGGCGAGATGGCCTCCACGTCTCCGTGGGACCTTTATATACATCAATAACGTAATATAACCTAACCTAACCCAAACTAACATCTCGGCGATAATATTTGACAACATTCCCGGCGAGTTGGCCTCTACGTCTCGGTTTGTCCTTCATATACATCAATAACGTAATATAACATAACCGAAACCAACCTAACATCTCGGCGGTAATATTTGAAAACATTCCTGGCGAGTTGGCCTCTACGTCTCCGTGGGACCTTTATATACATCTATAACGTAATATAACCTAACCTAACCCAACCTAACATCTCGGCGGTAATATTTGATCACATTCCTGGCTTGCTGGCCTCTACGTCTCCGCGGGACCTTTATATACATCTATAACGTGATATAACCTATCCTAACCCAAAATAACATCTCGGCGGTAATATTTGACCACATTCCTGGCTTGTTGGCATCTACGTCTCCGTGGGACCTTTATATACATCAATTACGTAATATAACCTAACCTAACCCAACGTAACATCTCGGCGGTAATATTTGACAACATTCCTGGCGAGTTGGCCTCTACGTCTCGGTTTGTCCTTCGTATACATCAATAACGTAATATAACATAACCGAAACCAACCTAACATCTCGGCGGTGATATTTGAAAACATTCCTGGCGAGTTGGCCTCTACGTCTCCGTGGGACCTTTATATACATCTATAACGTAATATAACCTAACCTAACCCAACCTAACATCTCGGCGGTAATATTTGAAAACATTCATGGCGAGTTGGCCTCTACGTCTCCGTGGTACATTTATATACATCAATAACGTAATATAACCTATCCTAACCCAAAATAACATCTCGGCGGTAATATTTGACCAAATTCCTGGCATGCTGGCATCTACGTCTCCGTGGGACCTTTATATACATCAATAACGTAATATAACCTAACCTAACCCAACCTATCATCTCGGCGGTAATATTTGACAACATTCCTGGCGAGTTGGCCTCCACGTCTCCGTGGGACCTTTATATACATCAATAACGTAATATAACCTAACCTAACCGAACCTAACATCTCGGCGGTAATATTTGATCACATCCCTGGCTTGCTGGCCTCTACGTCTCCGCGTGACCTTTAAATACATCTATAACGTAATATAAACTAACCTAACCCAACCTAACACATCGGCGGTAATATTTGACCACATTCCTGGCTTGCTGGCATCTACGTCTCCGTGGTACATTTATATACATCAATAACGTAATATAACCTAACCTAACCCAACCTAACATCTCGGCGGTAATATTTGAAAACATTCATGGCGAGTTGGCCTCTACGTCTCCGTGGGACCTTTATATACATCAATATCGTAATATAACCTATCCTAACCCAACCTAACATCTCGGCGGTATACTTGACCTCATTCCTGGCGAGTTGGCCTCTACGTCTCCGTGGGACCTTTATATACATCAATAACGTAATATAACCTAACCTAACCCAACCTTACATCTCGGCGGTAATATTTGATCACATTCCTGGCTTGTTGGCCTCTACGTCTCCGTGGGACCTTTATATACATCTATAACGTAATATAACCTAACCTAAGCCAACCTAACATCTCGGCGGTAATATTTGAAAACATTCATGGCGAGTTGGCCTCTACGTCTCCGTGGTACATTTATATACATCAATAACGTAATATAACCGAACCTAACCCAACCTAACATCTCGGCGGTAATATTTGAAAACATTCATGGCGAGTTGGCCTCTACGTCTCCGTGGTACATTTATATACATCAATAACGTAATATAACCTATCCTAACCCAAAATAACATCTCGGCGGTAATATTTGACCACATTCCTGGCTTGCTGGCATCTACGTCTCCGTGGGACCTTTATATACATCAATAACGTAATATAACCTAACCTAACCCAACCTATCATCTCGGCGGTAATATTTGACAACATTCCTGGCGAGTTGGCCTCCACGTCTCCGTGGGACCTTTATATACATCAAGAACGTAATATAACCTAACCTAACCCAACCTAACATCTCGGCGGTAATATTTGATCACATCCCTGGCTTGCTGGCATCTACGTCTCCGTGGTACATTTATATACATCAATAACGTAATATAACCTAACCTAACCCAACCTAACATCTCGGCGGTAATATTTGAAAACATTCATGGCGAGTTGGCCTCTACGTCTCCGTGGGACCTTTATATACATCAATATCGTAATATAACCTATCCTAACCCAACCTAACATCTCGGCGGTATACTTGACCTCATTCCTGGCGAGTTGGCCTCTACGTCTCCGTGGGACCTTTATATACATCAATAACGTAATATAACCTAACCTAACCCAACCTTACATCTCGGCGGTAATATTTGATCACATTCCTGGCTTGTTGGCCTCTACGTCTCCGTGGGACCCTTATATACATCTATAACGTAATATAACCTAACCTAAGCCAACCTAACATCTCGGCGGTAATATTTGAAAACATTCATGGCGAGTTGGCCTCTACGTCTCCGTGGTACATTTATATACATCAATAACGTAATATAACCTATCCTAACCCAAAATAACATCTCGGCGGTAATATTTGACCTCATTCCTGGCTTGCTGGCATCTACGTCTCCGTGGGACCTTTATATATATCAATAACGTAATATAACCTAACCTAACCCAAGCTAACATCTCGGCGGTAATATTTGACAACATTCCCGGCGAGATGGCCTATACGTCTACGTGGGACCTTTATATACATCAATAACGTAATATAACCTAACCTAACCGAACCTAACATCTCGGCGGTAATATTTGATCACATTCCTGGCTTGCTGGCCTCTACGTCTCCGCGGGACCTTTATAGACATCAATAACGTAATATAACCTATCCTAACCCAAAATAACATCTCGGCGGTAATATTTGACTACATTCCTGTCTTGCTGGCATCTACGTCTCCGTGGGACCTTTATATACATCAATAACGTAATATAACCTAACCTAACCCAACCTATCATCTCGGCGGTAATATTTGACAACATTCCTGGCGAGTTGGCCTCCACGTCTCCGTGGGACCTTTATATACATCAAGAACGTAATATAACCTAACCTAACCCAACCTAACATCTCGGCGGTAATATTTGATCACATCCCTGGCTTGCTGGCCTCTACGTCTCCGCGGGACCTTTAAATACATCTATAACGTAATATAAACTAACCTAACCCAACCTAACACCTCGGCGGTAATATTTGACCACATTCCTGGCTTGCTGGCATCTACGTCTCCGTGGTACATTTATATACATCAATAACGTAATATAACCTAACCTATCCCAACCTAACATCTCGGCGGTAATATTTGAAAACATTCATGGCGAGTTGGCCTCTACGTCTCCGTGGGACCTTTATATACATCAATATCGTAATATAACCTATCCTAACCCAACCTAACATCTCGGCGGTATACTTGACCTCATTCCTGGCGAGTTGGCCTCCACGTCTCCGTGGGACCTTTATATACATCAAGAACGTAATATAACCTAACCTAACCCAACCTAACATCTCGGCGGTAATATTTGATCACATCCCTGGCTTGCTGGCCTCTACGTCTCCGCGGGACCTTTAAATACATCTATAACGTAATATAAACTAACCTAACCCAACCTAACACCTCGGCGGTAATATTTGACCACATTCCTGGCTTGCTGGCATCTACGTCTCCGTGGTACATTTATATACATCAATAACGTAATATAACCTAACCTAACCCAACCTAACATCTCGGCGGTAATATTTGAAAACATTCATGGCGAGTTGGCATCTACGTCTCCGTGGGAACTTTATATACATCAATAACGTAATATAACCTAACCTAACCCAACCTATCATCTCGGCGGTAATATTTGACAACATTCCTGGCGTGTTGGCCTCCACGTCTCCGTGGGACCTTTATATACATCAAGAACGTAATATAACCTAACCTAACCCAACCTAACATCTCGGCGGTAATATTTGATCACATCCCTGGCTTGCTGGCCTCTACGTCTCCGCGGGACCTTTAAATACATCTATAACGTAATATAAACTAACCTAACCCAACCTAACACCTCGGCGGTAATATTTGACCACATTCCTGGCTTGCTGGCATCTACGTCTCCGTGGTACATTTATATACATCTATAACGTAATATAACCTAACCTAAGCCAACCTAACATCTCGGCGGTAATATTTGAAAACATTCATGGCGAGTTGGCCTCTACGTCTCCGTGGTACATTTATATACATCAATAACGTAATATAACCTATCCTAACCCAAAATAACATCTCGGCGGTAATATTTGACCATATTCCTGGCTTGCTGGCATCTACGTCTCCGTGGGACCTTTATATATATCAATAACGTAATATAACCTAACCTAACCCAACCTATCATCTCGGCGGTAATATTTGACAACATTCCTGGCGAGATGGCCTCCACGTCTCCGTGGGACCTTTATATACATCAATAACGTAATATAACCTAACCTAACCCAAACTAACATCTCGGCGGTAATATTTGACAACATTCCCGGCGAGTTGGCCTCTACGTCTCGGTTTGTCCTTCATATACATCAATAACGTAATATAACATAACCGAAACCAACCTAACATCTCGGTGGTAATATTTGAAAACATTCCTGGCGAGTTGGCCTCTACGTCTCCGTGGGACCTTTATATACATCTATAACGTAATATAACCTAACCTAACCCAACCTAACATCTCGGCGGTAATATTTGATCACATTCCTGGCTTGCTGGCCTCTACGTCTCCGCGGGACCTTTATAGACATCAATAACGTAATATAACCTATCCTAACCCAAAATAACATCTCGGCGGTAATATTTGAAAACATTCATGGCGAGTTGGCCTCTACGTCTCCGTGGGACCTTTATATACATCAATATCGTAATATAACCTATCCTAACCCAACCTAACATCTCGGCGGTATACTTGACCTCATTCCTGGCGAGTTGGCCTCCACGTCTCCGTGGGACCTTTATATACATCAAGAACGTAATATAACCTAACCTAACCCAACCTAACATCTCGGCGGTAATATTTGATCACATCCCTGGCTTGCTGGCCTCTACGTCTCCGCGGGACCTTTAAATACATCTATAACGTAATATAACCTAACCTAAGCCAACCTAACATCTCGGCGGTAATATTTGAAAACATTCATGGCGAGTTGGCCTCTACGTCTCCGTGGTACATTTATATACATCAATAACGTAATATAACCTATCCTAACCCAAAATAACATCTCGGCGGTAATATTTGACCACATTCCTGGCTTGCTGGCATCTACGTCTCCGTGGGAACTTTATATACATCAATAACGTAATATAACCTAACCTAACCCAACCTATCATCTCGGCGGTAATATTTGACAACATTCCTGGCGAGTTGGCCTCCACGTCTCCGTGGGACCTTTATATACATCAAGAACGTAATATAACCTAACCTAACCCAACCTAACATCTCGGCGGTAATATTTGATCACATCCCTGGCTTGCTGGCCTCTACGTCTCCGCGGGACCTTTAAATACATCTATAACGTAATATAAACTAACCTAACCCAAGCTAACACCTCGGCGGTAATATTTGACCACATTCCTGGCTTGCTGGCATCTACGTCTCCGTGGTACATTTATATACATGAATAACGTAATATAACCTAACCTAACCCAACCTAACATCTCGGCGGTAATATTTGAAAACATTCATGGCGAGTTGGCATCTACGTCTCCGTGGGAACTTTATATACATCAATAACGTAATATAACCTAACCTAACCCAACCTATCATCTCGGCGGTAATATTTGACAACATTCCTGGCGTGTTGGCCTCCACGTCTCCGTGGGACCTTTATATACATCAAGAACGTAATATAACCTAACCTAACCCAACCTAACATCTCGGCGGTAATATTTGATCACATCCCTGGCTTGCTGGCCTCTACGTCTCCGCGGGACCTTTAAATACATCTATAACGTAATATAAACTAACCTAACCCAACCTAACACCTCGGCGGTAATATTTGACCACATTCCTGGCTTGCTGGCATCTACGTCTCCGTGGTACATTTATATACATCAATAACGTAATATAACCTAACCTAACCCAACCTAACATCTCGGCGGTAATATTTGAAAACATTCATGGCGAGTTGGCCTCTACGTCTCCGTGGGACCTTTATATACATCAATATCGTAATATAACCTATCCTAACCCAACCTAACATCTCGGCGGTATACTTGACCTCATTCCTGGCGAGTTGGCCTCCACGTCTCCGTGGGACCTTTATATACATCAAGAACGTAATATAACCTAACCTAACCCAACCTAACATCTCGGCGGTAATATTTGATCACATCCCTGGCTTGCTGGCCTCTACGTCTCCGCGGGACCTTTAAATACATCTATAACGTAATATAAACTAACCTAACCCAACCTAACACCTCGGCGGTAATATTTGACCACATTCCTGGCTTGCTGGCATCTACGTCTCCGTGGTACATTTATATACATCAATAACGTAATATAACCTAACCTAACCCAACCTAACATCTCGGCGGTAATATTTGAAAACATTCATGGCGAGTTGGCCTCTACGTCTCCGTGGGACCTTTATATACATCAATATCGTAATATAACCTATCCTAACCCAACCTAACATCTCGGCGGTATACTTGACCTCATTCCTGGCGAGTTGGCCTCTACGTCTCCGTGGGACCTTTATATACATCTATAACGTAATATAACCTAACCTAAGCCAACCTAACATCTCGGCGGTAATATTTGAAAACATTCATGGCGAGTTGGCCTCTACGTCTCCGTGGTACATTTATATACATCAATAACGTAATATAACCTATCCTAACCCAAAATAACATCTCGGCGGTAATATTTGACCACATTCCTGGCTTGTTGGCCTCTACGTCTCCGTGGGACCTTTATATACATCTATAACGTAATATAACCTAACCTAAGCCAACCTAACATCTCGGCGGTAATATTTGAAAACATTCATGGCGAGTTGGCCTCTACGTCTCCGTGGGACCTTTATATACATCAATAACGTAATATAACCTAACCTAACCCAACCTTACATCTCGGCGGTAATATTTGATCACATTCCTGGCTTGTTGGCCTCTACGTCTCCGTGGGACCTTTATATACATCTATAACGTAATATAACCTAACCTAAGCCAACCTAACATCTCGGCGGTAATATTTGAAAACATTCATGGCGAGTTGGCCTCTACGTCTCCGTGGTACATTTATATACATCAATAACGTAATATAACCTATCCTAACCCAAAATAACATCTCGGCGGTAATATTTGACCACATTCCTGGCTTGCTGGCATCTACGTCTCCGTGGGACCTTTATATATATCAATAACGTAATATAACCTAACCTAACCCAACCTATCATCTCGGCGGTAATATTTGACAACATTCCTGGCGAGATGGCCTCCACGTCTCCGTGGGACCTTTATATACATCAATAACGTAATATAACCTAACCTAACCCAAACTAACATCTCGGCGGTAATATTTGACAACATTCCCGGCGAGTTGGCCTCTACGTCTCGGTTTGTCCTTCATATACATCAATAACGTAATATAACATAACCGAAACCAACCTAACATCTCGGCGGTAATATTTGAAAACATTCCTGGCGAGTTGGCCTCTACGTCTCCGTGGGACCTTTATATACATCTATAACGTAATATAACCTAACCTAACCCAACCTAACATCTCGGCGGTAATATTTGATCACATTCCTGGCTTGCTGGCCTCTACGTCTCCGCGGGACCTTTATAGACATCAATAACGTAATATAACCTATCCTAACCCAAAATAACATCTCGGCGGTAATATTTGACCACATTCCTGTCTTGCTGGCATCTACGTCTCCGTGGGACCTTTATATACATCAATAACGTAATATAACCTAACCTAACCCAACCTATCATCTCGGCGGTAATATTTGACAACATTCCTGGCGAGTTGGCCTCCACGTCTCCGTGGGCCCTTTATATACATCAAGAACGTAATATAACCTAACCTAACCCAACCTAACATCTCGGCGGTAATATTTGATCACATCCCTGGCTTGCTGGCCTCTACGTCTCCGCGGGACCTTTAAATACATCTATAACGTAATATAAACTAACCTAACCCAACCTAACACCTCGGCGGTAATATTTGACCACATTCCTGGCTTGCTGGCATCTACGTCTCCGTGGTACATTTATATACATCAATAACGTAATATAACCTAACCTAACCCAACCTAACATCTCGGCGGTAATATTTGAAAACATTCATGGCGAGTTGGCCTCTACGTCTCCGTGGGACCTTTATATACATCAATATCGTAATATAACCTATCCTAACCCAACCTAACATCTCGGCGGTATACTTGACCTCATTCCTGGCGAGTTGGCCTCTACGTCTCCGTGGGACCTTTATATACATCAATAACGTAATATGACCTAACCTAACCCAACCTTACATCTCGGCGGTAATATTTGATCACATTCCTGGCTTGTTGGCCTCTACGTCTCCGTGGGACCTTTATATACATCTATAACGTAATATAACCTAACCTAAGCCAACCTAACATCTCGGCGGTAATATTTGAAAACATTCATGGCGAATTGGCCTCTACGTCTCCGTGGTACATTTATATACATCAATAACGTAATTTAACCTATCCTAACCCAAAATAACATCTCGGCGGTAATATTTGACCACATTCCTGGCTTGCTGGCATCTACGTCTCCGTGGGAACTTTATATACATCAATAACGTAATATAACCTAACCTAACCCAACCTATCATCTCGGCGGTAATATTTGACAACATTCCTGGCGAGTTGGCCTCCACGTCTCCGTGGGACCTTTATATACATCAAGAACGTAATATAACCTAACCTAACCCAACCTAACATCTCGGCGGTAATATTTGATCACATCCCTGGCTTGCTGGCCTCTACGTCTCCGCGGGACCTTTAAATACATCTATAACGTAATATAAACTAACCTAACCCAAGCTAACACCTCGGCGGTAATATTTGACCACATTCCTGGCTTGCTGGCATCTACGTCTCCGTGGTACATTTATATACATCAATAACGTAATATAACCTAACCTAACCCAACCTAACATCTCGGCGGTAATATTTGAAAACATTCATGGCGAGTTGGCCTCTACGTCTCCGTGGGACCTTTATATACATCAATATCGTAATATAACCTATCCTAACCCAACCTAACATCTCGGCGGTATACTTGACCTCATTCCTGGCGAGTTGGCCTCCACGTCTCCGTGGGACCTTTATATACATCAAGAACGTAATATAACCTAACCTAACCCAACCTAACATCTCGGCGGTAATATTTGATCACATCCCTGGCTTGCTGGCCTCTACGTCTCCGCGGGACCTTTAAATACATCTATAACGTAATATAAACTAACCTAACCCAAGCTAACACCTCGGCGGTAATATTTGACCACATTCCTGGCTTGCTGGCATCTACGTCTCCGTGGTACATTTATATACATCAATAACGTAATATAACCTAACCTAACCCAACCTAACATCTCGGCGGTAATATTTGAAAACATTCATGGCGAGTTGGCCTCTACGTCTCCGTGGGACCTTTATATACATCAATATCGTAATATAACCTATCCTAATCCAACCTAACATCTCGGCGGTATACTTGACCTCATTCCTGGCGAGTTGGCCTCTACGTCTCCGTGGGACCTTTATATACATCAATAACGTAATATGACCTAACCTAACCCAACCTTACATCTCGGCGGTAATATTTGATCACATTCCTGGCTTGTTGGCCTCTACGTCTCCGTGGGACCTTTATATACATCTATAACGTAATATAACCTAACCTAAGCCAACCTAACATCTCGGCGGTAATATTTGAAAACATTCATGGCGAGTTGGCCTCTACGTCTCCGTGGTACATTTATATACATCAATAACGTAATATAACCTATCCTAACCCAAAATAACATCTCGGCGGTAATATTTGACCACATTCCTGGCTTGCTGGCATCTACGTCTCCGTGCGAACTTTATATACATCAATAACGTAATATAACCTAACCTAACCCAACCTATCATCTCGGCGGTAATATTTGACAACATTCCTGGCGAGTTGGCCTCCACGTCTCCGTGGGACCTTTATATACATCAAGAACGTAATATAACCTAACCTAACCCAACCTAACATCTCGGCGGTAATATTTGATCACATCCCTGGCTTGCTGGCCTCTACGTCTCCGCGGGACCTTTAAATACATCTATAACGTAATATAAACTAACCTAACCCAACCTAACACCTCGGCGGTAATATTTGACCACATTCCTGGCTTGCTGGCATCTACGTCTCCGTGGTACATTTATATACATCAATAACGTAATATAACCTAACCTAACCCAACCTAACATCTCGGCGGTAATATTTGAAAACATTCATGGCGAGTTGGCCTCTACGTCTCCGTGGGACCTTTATATACATCAATATCGTAATATAACCTATCCTAACCCAACCTAACATCTCGGCGGTATACTTGACCTCATTCCTGGCGAGTTGGCCTCCACGTCTCCGTGGGACCTTTATATACATCAAGAACGTAATATAACCTAACCTAACCCAACCTAACATCTCGGCGGTAATATTTGATCACATCCCTGGCTTGCTGGCCTCTACGTCTCCGCGGGACCTTTAAGTACATCTATAACGTAATATAAACTAACCTAACCCAACCTAACACCTCGGCGGTAATATTTGACCACATTCCTGGCTTGCTGGCATCTACGTCTCCGTGGTACATTTATATACATCAATAACGTAATATAACCTAACCTAACCCAACCTAACATCTCGGCGGTAATATTTGAAAACATTCATGGCGAGTTGGCCTCTACGTCTCCGTGGGACCTTTATATACATCAATATCGTAATATAACCTATCCTAACCCAACCTAACATCTCGGCGGTATACTTGACCTCATTCCTGGCGAGTTGGCCTCTACGTCTCCGTGGGACCTTTATATACATCTATAACGTAATATAACCTAACCTAAGCCAACCTAACATCTCGGCGGTAATATTTGAAAACATTCATGGCGAGTTGGCCTCTACGTCTCCGTGGTACATTTATATACATCAATAACGTAATATAACCTATCCTAACCCAAAATAACATCTCGGCGGTAATATTTGACCACATTCCTGGCTTGCTGGCATCTACGTCTCCGTGGGACCTTTATATATATCAATAACGTAATATAACCTAACCTAACCCAACCTATCATCTCGGCGGTAATATTTGACAACATTCCTGGCGAGATGGCCTCCACGTCTCCGTGGGACCTTTATATACATCAATAACGTAATATAACCTAACCTAACCCAAACTAACATCTCGGCGGTAATATTTGACAACATTCCCGGCGAGTTGGCCTCTACGTCTCGGTTTGTCCTTCATATACATCAATAACGTAATATAACATAACCGAAACCAACCTAACATCTCGGCGGTAATATTTGAAAACATTCCTGGCGAGTTGGCCTCTACGTCTCCGTGGGACCTTTATATACATCTATAACGTAATATAACCTAACCTAACCCAACCTAACATCTCGGCGGTAATATTTGATCACATTCCTGGCTTGCTGGCCTCTACGTCTCCGCGGGACCTTTATAGACATCAATAACGTAATATAACCTATCCTAACCCAAAATAACATCTCGGCGGTAATATTTGACCACATTCCTGTCTTGCTGGCATCTACGTCTCCGTGGGACCTTTATATACATCAATAACGTAATATAACCTAACCTAACCCAACCTATCATCTCGGCGGTAATATTTGACAACATTCCTGGCGAGTTGGCCTCCACGTCTCCGTGGGACCTTTATATACATCAAGAACGTAATATAACCTAACCTAACCCAACCTAACATCTCGGCGGTAATATTTGATCACATCCCTGGCTTGCTGGCCTCTACGTCTCCGCGGGACCTTTAAATACATCTATAACGTAATATAAACTAACCTAACCCAACCTAACATCTCGGCGGTAATATTTGATCACATTCCTGGCTTGTTGGCCTCTACGTCTCCGTGGGACCTTTATATACATCTATAACGTAATATAACCTAACCTAAGCCAACCTAACATCTCGGCGGTAATATTTGAAAACATTCATGGCGAGTTGGCCTCTACGTCTCCGTGGGACCTTTATATACATCAATATCGTAATATAACCTATCCTAACCCAACCTAACATCTCGGCGGTATACTTGACCTCATTCCTGGCGAGTTGGCCTCTACGTCTCCGTGGGACCTTTATATACATCAATATCGTAATATAACCTATCCTAACCAACCTAACATCTCGGCGGTATACTTGACCTCATTCCTGGCGAGTTGGCCTCCACGTCTCCGTGGGACCTTTATATACATCAAGAACGTAATATAACCTAACCTAACCCAACCTAACATCTCGGCGGTAATATTTGATCACATCCCTGGCTTGCTGGCCTCTACGTCTCCGCGGGACCTTTAAATACATCTATAACGTAATATAAACTAACCTAACCCAACCTAACACCTCGGCGGTAATATTTGACCACATTCCTGGCTTGCTGGCATCTACGTCTCCGTGGTACATTTATATACATCAATAACGTAATATAACCTAACCTAACCCAACCTAACATCTCGGCGGTAATATTTGAAAACATTCATGGCGAGTTGGCCTCTACGTCTCCGTGGGACCTTTATATACATCAATATCGTAATATAACCTATCCTAACCCAACCTAACATCTCGGCGGTATACTTGACCTCATTCCTGGCGAGTTGGCCTCTACGTCTCCGTGGGACCTTTATATACATCAATAACGTAATATGACCTAACCTAACCCAACCTTACATCTCGGCGGTAATATTTGATCACATTCCTGGCTTGTTGGCCTCTACGTCTCCGTGGGACCTTTATATACATCTATAACGTAATATAACCTAACCTAAGCCAACCTAACATCTCGGCGGTAATATTTGAAAACATTCATGGCGAGTTGGCCTCTACGTCTCCGTGGTACATTTATATACATCAATAACGTAATATAACCTATCCTAACCCAAAATAACATCTCGGCGGTAATATTTGACCACATTCCTGGCTTGCTGGCATCTACGTCTCCGTGGGAACTTTATATACATCAATAACGTAATATAACCTAACCTAACCCAACCTATCATCTCGGCGGTAATATTTGACAACATTCCTGGCGAGTTGGCCTCCACGTCTCCGTGGGACCTTTATATACATCAAGAACGTAATATAACCTAACCTAACCCAACCTAACATCTCAGCGGTAATATTTGATCACATCCCTGGCTTGCTGGCCTCTACGTCTCCGCGGGAACTTTAAATACATCTATAACGTAATATAAACTAACCTAACCCAACCTAACACCTCGGCGGTAATATTTGACCACATTCCTGGCTTGCTGGCATCTACGTCTCCGTGGTACATTTATATACATCAATAACGTAATATAACCTAACCTAACCCAACCTAACATCTCGGCGGTAATATTTGAAAACATTCATGGCGAGTTGGCCTCTACGTCTCCGTGGGACCTTTATATACATCAATATCGTAATATAACCTATCCTAACCCAACCTAACATCTCGGCGGTATACTTGACCTCATTCCTGGCGAGTTGGCCTCCACGTCTCCGTGGGACCTTTATATACATCAAGAACGTAATATAACCTAACCTAACCCAACCTAACATCTCGGCGGTAATATTTGATCACATCCCTGGCTTGCTGGCCTCTACGTCTCCGCGTGACCTTTAAATACATGTATAACGTAATATAAACTAACCTAACCCAACCTAACACCTGGGCGGTAATATTTGACCACATTCCTGGCTCGCTGGCATCTACGTCTCCGTGGTACATTTATATACATCAATAACGTAATATAACCTAACCTAACCCAACCTAACATCTCGGCGGTAATATTTGAAAACATACCTGGCGATTTGGCCTCTACGTCTCCGTTTGACCTTCATATACATCAATAACGTAATATAACCTAACCTAACCCAACCTAACATCTCGGCGGTAATATTTGATCACATTCCTAGCTTGTTGGCCTCTACGTCTCCGCGGGACCTTTATATACATCTATAACGTAATATAAACTAACCTAACCCAACCTAACACCTCGGCGGTAATATTTGACCACATTCCTGGCTTGCTGGCATCTACGTCTCCGTGGTACATTTATATACATCAATAACGTAATATAACCTAACCTAACCCAACCTAACATCTCGGCGGTAATATTTGAAAACATTCATGGCGAGTTGGCCTCTACGTCTCCGTGGGACCTTTATATACATCAATATCGTAATATAACCTATCCTAACCCAACCTAACATCTCGGCGGTATACTTGACCTCATTCCTGGCGAGTTGGCCTCTACGTCTCCGTGGGACCTTTATATACATCTATAACGTAATATAACCTAACCTAAGCCAACCTAACATCTCGGCGGTAATATTTGAAAACATTCATGGCGAGTTGGCCTCTACGTCTCCGTGGTACATTTATATACATCAATAACGTAATATAACCTATCCTAACCCAAGATAACATCTCGGCGGTAATATTTGACCACATTCCTGGCTTGCTGGCATCTACGTCTCCGTGGGACCTTTATATATATCAATAACGTAATATAACCTAACCTAACCCAACCTATCATCTCGGCGGTAATATTTGACAACATTCCTGGCGAGATGGCCTCCACGTCTCCGTGGGACCTTTATATACATCAATAACGTAATATAACCTAACCTAACCCAAACTAACATCTCGGCGGTAATATTTGACAACATTCCCGGCGAGTTGGCCTCTACGTCTCGGTTTGTCCTTCATATACATCAATAACGTAATATAACATAACCGAAACCAACCTAACATCTCGGCGGTAATATTTGAAAACATTCCTGGCGAGTTGGCCTCTACGTCTCCGTGGGACCTTTATATACATGTATAACGTAATATAACCTAACCTAACCCAACCTAACATCTCGGCGGTAATATTTGATCACATTCCTGGCTTGCTGGCCTCTACGTCTCCGCGGGACCTTTATAGACATCAATAACGTAATATAACCTATCCTAACCCAAAATAACATCTCGGCGGTAATATTTGACCACATTCCTGTCTTGCTGGCATCTACGTCTCCGTGGGACCTTTATATACATCAATAACGTAATATAACCTAACCTAACCCAACCTATCATCTCGGCGGTAATATTTGACAACATTCCTGGCGAGTTGGCCTCCACGTCTCCGTGGGACCTTTATATACATCAAGAACGTAATATAACCTAACCTAACCCAACCTAACATCTCGGCGGTAATATTTGATCACATCCCTGGGTTGCTGGCCTCTACGTCTCCGCGGGACCTTTAAATACATCTATAACGTAATATAAACTAACCTAACCCAACCTAACACCTCGGCGGTAATATTTGACCACATTCCTGGCTTGCTGGCATCTACGTCTCCGTGGTACATTTATATACATCAATAACGTAATATAACCTAACCTAACCCAACATAACATCTCGGCGGTAATATTTGAAAACATTCATGGCGAGTTGGCCTCTACGTCTCCGTGGGACCTTTATATACATCAATATCGTAATATAACCTATCCTAACCCAACCTAACATCTCGGCGGTATACTTGACCTCATTCCTGGCGAGTTGGCCTCCACGTCTCCGTGGTACCTTTATATACATCAAGAACGTAATATAACCTAACCTAACCCAACCTAACATCTCGGCGGTAATATTTGATCACATCCCTGGCTTGCTGGCCTCTACGTCTCCGCGGGACCTTTAAATACATCTATAACGTAATATAAACTAACCTAACCCAACCTAACACCTCGGCGGTAATATTTGACCACATTCCTGGCTTGCTGGCATCTACGTCTCCGTGGTACATTTATATACATCAATAACGTAATATAACCTAACCTAACCCAACCTAACATCTCGGCGGTAATATTTGAAAACATTCATGGCGAGTTGGCCTCTACGTCTCCGTGGGACCTTTATATACATCAATATCGTAATATAACCTATCCTAACCCAACCTAACATCTCGGCGGTATACTTGACCTCATTCCTGGCGAGTTGGCCTCTACGTCTCCGTGGGACCTTTATATACATCAATAACGTAATATAACCTAACCTAACCCAACCTTACATCTCGGCGGTAATATTTGATCACATTCCTGGCTTGTTGGCCTCTACGTCTCCGTGGGACCTTTATATACATCTATAACGTAATATAACCTAACCTAAGCCAACCTAACATCTCGGCGGTAATATTTGAAAACATTCATGGCGAGTTGGCCTCTACGTCTCCGTGGTACAGTTATATACATCAATAACGTATTATAACCGAACCTAACCCAACCTAACATCTCGGCGGTAATATTTGAAAACATTCATGGCGAGTTGGCCTCTACGTCTCCGTGGTACATTTATATACATCAATAACGTAATATAACCTATCCTAACCCAAAATAACATCTCGGCGGTAATATTTGACCACATTCCTGGCTTGCTGGCATCTACGTCTCCGTGGGACCTTTATATACATCAATAACGTAATATAACCTAACCTAACCCAACCTATCATCTCGGCGGTAATATTTGACAACATTCCTGGCGAGTTGGCCTCCACGTCTCCGTGGGACCTTTATATACATCAAGAACGTAATATAACCTAACCTAACCCAACCTAACATCTCGGCGGTAATATTTGATCACATCCCTGGCTTGCTGGCCTCTACGTCTCCGCGGGACCTTTAAATACATCTATAACGTAATATAAACTAACCTAACCCAACCTAACACCTCGGCGGTAATATTTGACCACATTCCTGGCTTGCTGGCATCTACGTCTCCGTGGTACATTTATATACATCAATAACGTAATATAACCTAACCTAACCCAACCTAACATCTCGGCGGTAATATTTGAAAACATTCATGGCGAGTTGGCCTCTACGTCTCCGTGGGACCTTTATATACATCAATATCGTAATATAACCTATCCTAACCCAACCTAACATCTCGGCGGTATACTTGACCTCATTCCTGGCGAGTTGGCCTCTACGTCTCCGTGGGACCTTTATATACATCAATAACGTAATATAACCTAACCTAACCCAACCTTACATCTCGGCGGTAATATTTGATCACATTCCTGGCTTGTTGGCCTCTACGTCTCCGTGGGACCTTTATATACATCTATAACGTAATATAACCTAACCTAAGCCAACCTAACATCTCGGCGGTAATATTTGAAAACATTCATGGCGAGTTGGCCTCTACGTCTCCGTGGTACATTTATATACATCAATAACGTAATATAACCGAACCTAACCCAACCTAACATCTCGGCGGTAATATTTGAAAACATTCATGGCGAGTTGGCCTCTACGTCTCCGTGGTACATTTATATACATCAATAACGTAATATAACCTATCCTAACCCAAAATAACATCTCGGCGGTAATATTTGACCACATTCCTGGCTTGCTGGCATCTACGTCTCCGTGGGACCTTTATATACATCAATAACGTAATATAACCTAACCTAACCCAACCTATCATCTCGGCGGTAATATTTGACAACATTCCTGGCGAGTTGGCCTCCACGTCTCCGTGGGACCTTTATATACATCAAGAACGTAATATAACCTAACCTAACCCAACCTAACATCTCGGCGGTAATATTTGATCACATCCCTGGCTTGCTGGCCTCTACGTCTCCGCGGGACCTTTAAATACATCTATAACGTAATATAAACTAACCTAACCCAACCTAACACCTCGGCGGTAATATTTGACCACATTCCTGGCTTGCTGGCATCTACGTCTCCGTGGTACATTTATATACATCAATAACGTAATATAACCTAACCTAACCCAACCTAACCTCTCGGCGGTAATATTTGAAAACATTCATGGCGAGTTGGCCTCTACGTCTCCGTGGGACCTTTATATACATCAATATCGTAATATAACCTATCCTAACCCAACCTAACATCTCGGCGGTATACTTGACCTCATTCCTGGCGAGTTGGCCTCTACGTCTCCGTGGGACCTTTATATACATCAATAACGTAATATAACCTAACCTAACCCAACCTTACATCTCGGCGGTAATATTTGATCACATTCCTGGCTTGTTGGCCTCTACGTCTCCGTGGGACCTTTATATACATCTATAACGTAATATAACCTAACCTAAGCCAACCTAACATCTCGGCGGTAATATTTGAAAACATTCATGGCGAGTTGGCCTCTACGTCTCCGTGGTACATTTATATACATCAATAACGTAATATAACCGAACCTAACCCAACCTAACATCTCGGCGGTAATATTTGAAAACATTCATGGCGAGTTGGCCTCTACGTCTCCGTGGTACATTTATATACATCAATAACGTAATATAACCTATCCTAACCCAAAATAACATCTCGGCGGTAATATTTGACCACATTCCTGGCTTGCTGGCATCTACGTCTCCGTGGGACCTTTATATACATCAATAACGTAATATAACCTAACCTAACCCAACCTATCATCTCGGCGGTAATATTTGACAACATTCCTGGCGAGTTGGCCTCCACGTCTCCGTGGGACCTTTATATACATCAAGAACGTAATATAACCTAACCTAACCCAACCTAACATCTCGGCGGTAATATTTGATCACATCCCTGGCTTGCTGGCCTCTACGTCTCCGCGGGACCTTTAAATACATCTATAACGTAATATAAACTAACCTAACCCAACCTAACACCTCGGCGGTAATATTTGACCACATTCCTGGCTTGCTGGCATCTACGTCTCCGTGGTACATTTATATACATCAATAACGTAATATAACCTAACCTAACCCAACCTAACATCTCGGCGGTAATATTTGAAAACATTCATGGCGAGTTGGCCTCTACGTCTCCGTGGGACCTTTATATACATCAATATCGTAATATAACCTATCCTAACCCAACCTAACATCTCGGCGGTATACTTGACCTCATTCCTGGCGAGTTGGCCTCTACGTCTCCGTGGGACCTTTATATACATCAATAACGTAATATAACCTAACCTAACCCAACCTTACATCTCGGCGGTAATATTTGATCACATTCCTGGCTTGTTGGCCTCTACGTCTCCGTGGGACCTTTATATACATCTATAACGAAATATAACCTAACCTAAGCCAACCTAACATCTCGGCGGTAATATTTGAAAACATTCATGGCGAGTTGGCCTCTACGTCTCCGTGGTACATTTATATACATCAATAACGTAATATAACCTATCCTAACCCAAAATAACATCTCGGCGGTAATATTTGACCACATTCCTGGCTTGCTGGCATCTACGTCTCCGTGGGACCTTTATATATATCAATAACGTAATATAACCTAACCTAACCCAACCTATCATCTCGGCGGTAATATTTGACAACATTCCTGGCGAGATGGCCTCCACGTCTCCGTGGGACCTTTATATACATCAATAACGTAATATAACCTAACCTAACCCAAACTAACATCTCGGCGGTAATATTTGACAACATTCCCGGCGAGTTGGCCTCTACGTCTTGGTTTGTCCTTCATATACATCAATAACGTAATATAACATAACCGAAACCAACCTAACATCTCGGCGGTGATATTTGAAAACATTCCTGGCGAGTTGGCCTCTACGTCTCCGTGGGACCTTTATATACATCTATAACGTAATATAACCTAACCTAACCCAACCTAACATCTCGGCGGTAATATTTGAAAACATTCATGGCGAGTTGGCCTCTACGTCTCCGTGGTACATTTATATACATCAATAACGTAATATAACCTATCCTAACCCAAAATAACATCTCGGCGGTAATATTTGACCACATTCCTTGCTTGCTGGCATCTACGTCTCCGTGGGACCTTTATATACATCAATAACGTAATATAACCTAACCTAACCCAACCTATCATCTCGGCGGTAATATTTGACAACATTCCTGGCGAGTTGGCCTCTACGTCTCGGTTTGTCCTTCATATACATCAATAACGTAATATAACATAACCGAAACCAACCTAACATCTCGGCGGTAATATTTGAAAACATTCCTGGCGAGTTGGCCTCTACGTCTCCGTGGGACCTTTATATACATCTATAACGTAATATAACCGAACCTAACCCAACCTAACATCTCGGCGGTAATATTTGAAAACATTCATGGCGAGTTGGCCTCTACGTCTCCGTGGTACATTTATATACATCAATAACGTAATATAACCTATCCTAACCCAAAATAACATCTCGGCGGTAATATTTGACCACATTCCTGGCTTGCTGGCATCTACGTCTCCGTGGGACCTTTATATACATCAATAACGTAATATAACCTAACCTAACCCAACCTATCATCTCGGGGGTAATATTTGACAACATTCCTGGCGAGTTGGCCTCCACGTCTCCGTGGGACCTTTATATACATCAAGAACGTAATATAACCTAACCTAACCCAACCTAACATCTCGGCGGTAATATTTGATCACATCCCTGGCTTGCTGGCCTCTACGTCTCCGCGGGACCTTTAAATACATCTATAACGTAATATAAACTAACCTAACCCAACCTAACACCTCGGCGGTAATATTTGACCACATTCCTGGCTTGCTGGCATCTACGTCTCCGTGGTACATTTATATACATCAATAACGTAATATAACCTAACCTAACCCAACCTAACATCTCGGCGGTAATATTTGAAAACATTCATGGCGAGTTGGCCTCTACGTCTCCGTGGGACCTTTATATACATCAATATCGTAATATAACCTATCCTAACCCAACCTAACATCTCGGCGGTATACTTGACCTCATTCCTGGCGAGTTGGCCTCCACGTCTCCGTGGGACCTTTATATACATCAAGAACGTAATATAACCTAACCTAACCCAACCTAACATCTCGGCGGTAATATTTGATCACATCCCTGGCTTGCTGGCCTCTACGTCTCCGCGGGACCTTTAAATACATCTATAACGTAATATAAACTAACCTAACCCAACCTAACACCTCGGCGGTAATATTTGACCACATTCCTGGCTTGCTGGCATCTACGTCTCCGTGGTACATTTATATACATCAATAACGTAATATAACCTAACCTAACCCAACCTAACATCTCGGCGGTAATATTTGAAAACATTCATGGCGAGTTGGCCTCTACGTCTCCGTGGGACCTTTATATACATCAATATCGTAATATAACCTATCCTAACCCAACCTAACATCTCGGCGGTATACTTGACCTCATTCCTGGCGAGTTGGCCTCTACGTCTCCGTGGGACCTTTATATACACCAATAACGTAATATAACCTAACCTAACCCAACCTTACATCTCGGCGGTAATATTTGATCACATTCCTGGCTTGTTGGCCTCTACGTCTCCGTGGGACCTTTATATACATCTATAACGTAATATAACCTAACCTAAGCCAACCTAACATCTCGGCGGTAATATTTGAAAACATTCATGGCGAGTTGGCCTCTACGTCTCCGTGGTACATTTATATACATCAATAACGTAATATAACCTATCCTAACCCAAAATAACATCTCGGCGGTAATATTTGACCACATTCCTGGCTTGCTGGCATCTACGTCTCCATGGGACCTTTATATACATCAATAACGTAATATAACCTAACCTAACCCAACCTATCATCTCGGCGGTAATATTTGACAACATTCCTGGCGAGTTGGCCTCCACGTCTCCGTGGGACCTTTATATACATCAAGAACGTAATATAACCTAACCTAACCCAACCTAACATCTCGGCGGTAATATTTGATCACATCCCTGGCTTGCTGGCCTCTACGTCTCCGCGTGACCTTTAAATACATCTATAACGTAATATAAACTAACCTAACCCAACCTAACACCTCGGCGGTAATATTTGACCACATTCCTGGCTTGCTGGCATCTACGTCTCCGTGGTACATTTATATACATCAATAACGTAATATAACCTAACCTAACCCAACCTAACATCTCGGCGGTAATATTTGAAAACATTCATGGCGAGTTGGCCTCTACGTCTCCGTGGGACCTTTTTATACATCAATATCGTAATATAACCTATCCTAACCCAACCTAACATCTCGGCGGTATACTTGACCTCATTCCTGGCGAGTTGGCCTCTACGTCTCCGTGGGACCTTTATATACATCAATAACGTAATATAACCTAACCTAACCCAACCTTACATCTCGGCGGTAATATTTGATCACATTCCTGGCTTGTTGGCCTCTACGTCTCCGTGGGACCTTTATATACATCTATAACGTAATATAACCTAACCTAAGCCAACCTAACATCTCGGCGGTAATATTTGAAAACATTCATGGCGAGTTGGCCTCTACGTCTCCGTGGTACATTTATATACATCAATAACGTAATATAACCTATCCTAACCCAAAATAACATCTCGGCGGTAATATTTGACCACATTCCTGGCTTGCTGGCATCTACGTCTCCGTGGGACCTTTATATATATCAATAACGTAATATAACCTAACCTAACCCAACATATCATCTCGGCGGTAATATTTGACAACATTCCTGGCGAGATGGCCTCCACGTCTCCGTGGGACCTTTATATACATCAATAACGTAATATAACCTAACCTAACCCAAACTAACATCTCGGCGGTAATATTTGACAACATTCCCGGCGAGTTGGCCTCTACGTCTCGGTTTGTCCTTCATATACATCAATAACGTAATATAACATAACCGAAACCAACCTAACATCTCGGCGGTAATATTTGAAAACATTCCTGGCGAGTTGGCCTCTACGTCACCGTGGGACCTTTATAGACATCAATAACGTAATATAACCTATCCTAACCCAAAATAACATCTCGGCGGTAATATTTGACCACATTCCTGTCTTGCTGGCATCTACGTCTCCGTGGGACCTTTATATACATCAATAACGTAATATAACCTAACCTAACCCAACCTATCATCTCGGCGGTAATATTTGACGACATTCCTGGCGAGTTGGCCTCCACGTCTCCGTGGGACCTTTATATACATCAAGAACGTAATATAACCTAACCTAACCCAACCTAACATCTCGGCGGTAATATTTGATCACATCCCTGGCTTGCTGGCCTCTACGTCTCCGCGGGACCTTTAAATACATCTATAACGTAATATAACCTATCCTAACCCAAAATAACATCTCGGCGGTAATATTTGACCACATTCCTGGCTTGCTGGCATCTACGTCTCCGTGGGACCTTTATATATATCAATAACGTAATATAACCTAACCTAACCCAACCTAACATCTCGGCGGTAATATTTGAAAACATTCATGGCGAGTTGGCCTCTACGTCTCCGTGGGACCTTTATATACATCAATATCGTAATATAACCTATCCTAACCCAACCTAACATCTCGGCGGTATACTTGACCTCATTCCTGGCGAGTTGGCCTCCACGTCTCCGTGGGACCTTTATATACATCAAGAACGTAATATAACCTAACCTAACCCAACCTAACATCTCGGCGGTAATATTTGATCACATCCCTGGCTTGCTGGCCTCTACGTCTCCGCGGGACCTTTAAATACATCTATAACGTAATATAAACTAACCTAACCCAACCTAACACCTCGGCGGTAATATTTGACCACATTCCTGGCTTGCTGGCATCTACGTCTCCGTGGTACATTTATATACATCAATAACGTAATATAACCTAACCTAACCCAACCTAACATCTCGGCGGTAATATTTGAAAACATTCATGGCGAGTTGGCCTCTACGTCTCCGTGGGACCTTTATATACATCAATATCGTAATATAACCTATCCTAACCCAACCTAACATCTCGGCGGTATACTTGACCTCATTCCTGGCGAGTTGGCCTCTACGTCTCCGTGGGACCTTTATATACATCAATAACGTAATATAACCTAACCTAACCCAACCTTACATCTCGGCGGTAATATTTGATCACATTCCTGGCTTGTTGGCCTCTATGTCTCCGTGGGACCTTTATATACATCTATAACGTAATATAACCTAACCTAAGCCAACCTAACATCTCGGCGGTAATATTTGAAAACATTCATGGCGAGTTGGCCTCTACGTCTCCGTGGTACATTTATATACATCAATAACGTAATATAACCTATCCTAACCCAAAATAACATCTCGGCGGTAATATTTGACCACATTCCTGGCTTGCTGGCATCTACGTCTCCGTGGGACCTTTATATATATCAATAACGTAATATAACCTAACCTAACCCAACCTATCATCTCGGCGGTAATATTTGACAACATTCCTGGCGAGTTGGCCTCCACGTCTCCGTGGGACCTTTATATACATCAATAACGTAATATAACCTAACCTAACCCAAACTAACATCTCGGCGGTAATATTTGACAACATTCCCGGCGAGTTGGCCTCTACGTCTCGGTTTGTCCTTCATATACATCAATAACGTAATATAACATAACCGAAACCAACCTAACATCTCGGCGGTAATATTTGAAAACATTCATGGCGAGTTGGCCTCTACGTCTCCGTGGGACCTTTATATACATCAATATCGTAATATAACCTATCCTAACCCAACCTAACATCTCGGCGGTATACTTGACCTCATTCCTGGCGAGTTGGCCTCTACGTCTCCGTGGGACCTTTATATACATCAATAACGTAATATAACCTAACCTAACCCAACCTTACATCTCGGCGGTAATATTTGATCACATTCCTGGCTTGTTGGCCTCTACGTCTCCGTGGGACCTTTATATACATCTATAACGTAATATAACCTAACCTAAGCCAACCTAACATCTCGGCGGTAATATTTGAAAACATTCATGGCGAGTTGGCCTCTACGTCTCCGTGGTACATTTATATACATCAATAACGTAATATAACCTATCCTAACCCAAAATAACATCTCGGCGGTAATATTTGACCACATTCCTGGCTTGCTGGCATCTATGTCTCCGTGGGACCTTTATATATATCAATAACGTAATATAACCTAACCTAACCCAACATATCATCTCGGCGGTAATATTTGACAACATTCCTGGCGAGATGGCCTCCACGTCTCCGTGGGACCTTTATATACA
The DNA here is from genome assembly GCA_963969225.1 of Xylocopa violacea. Lineage (NCBI taxonomy): Eukaryota > Metazoa > Arthropoda > Insecta > Hymenoptera > Apidae > Xylocopa > Xylocopa violacea. The sequence goes on along the minus strand of CAXAJV010000147.1, from coordinate 855,364 downwards.
TCAATAACGTAATATAACCTAACCTAACCCAAACTAACATCTCGGCGGTAATATTTGACAACATTCCCGGCGAGTTGGCCTCTACGTCTCGGTTTGTCCTTCATATACATCAATAACGTAATATAACATAACCGAAACCAACCTAACATCTCGGCGGTAATATTTGAAAACATTCCTGGCGAGTTGGCCTCTACGTCTCCGTGGGACCTTTATATACATCTATAACGTAATATAACCTAACCTAACCCAACCTAACATCTCGGTGGTAATATTTGAAAACATTCCTGGCGAGTTGGCCTCTACGTCACCGTGGGACCTTTATAGACATCAATAACGTAATATAACCTATCCTAACCCAAAATAACATCTCGGCGGTAATATTTGACCACATTCCTGGCTTGCTGGCATCTACGTCTCCGTGGGACCTTTATATACATCAATAACGTAATATAACATATCCTAACCCAACCTATCATCTCGGCGGTAATATTTGACAACATTCCTGGCGAGTTGGCCTCCACGTCTCCGTGGGACCTTTATATACATCAAGAACGTAATATAACCTAACCTAACCCAACCTAACATCTCGGCGGTAATATTTTATCACATCCCTGGCTTGCTGGCCTCTACGTCTCCGCGTGACCTTTAAATACATCTATAACGTAATATAAACTAACCTAACCCAACCTAACACCTCGGCGGTAATATTTGACCACATTCCTGGCTTGCTGGCATCTACGTCTCCGTGGGACCTTTATATACATCAATATCGTAATATAACCTATCCTAACCCAACCTAACATCTCGGCGGTATACTTGACCTCATTCCTGGCGAGTTGGCCTCTACGTCTCCGTGGGACCTTTATATACATCAATAACGTAATATAACCTAACCTAACCCAAGTTAACATCTCGGCGGTAATATTTGACAACATTCCCGGCGAGTTGGCCTCTACGTCTCGGTTTGTCCTTCATATACATCAATAACGTAATATAACATAACCGAAACCAACCTAACATCTCGGCGGTAATATTTGAAAACATTCCTGGCGAGTTGGCCTCTACGTCTCCGTGGGACCTTTATATACATCTATAACGTAATATAACCTAACCTAACCCAACCTAACATCTCGGTGGTAATATTTGAAAACATTCCTGGCGAGTTGGCCTCTACGTCACCGTGGGACCTTTATAGACATCCATAACGTAATATAACCTAACCTAACCCAAGCTAACATCTCGGCGGTAATATTTGACAACATTCCCGGCGAGTTGGCCTATACGTCTCCGTGGTACATTTATATACATCAATAACGTAATATAACCTAACCTAACCCAACCTAACATCTCGGCGGTAATATTTGAAAACATTCATGGCGAGTTGGCCTCTACGTCTCCGTGGGACCTTTATATACATCAATATCGTAATATAACCTATCCTAACCCAACCTAACATCTCGGCGGTATACTTGACCTCATTCCTGGCGAGTTGGCCTCTACGTCTCCGTGGGACCTTTATATACATCAATAACGTAATATAACCTAACCTAACCCAACCTTACATCTCGGCGGTAATATTTGACAACATTCCCGGCGAGTTGGCCTATACGTCTCCGTGGGACCTTTATATACATCAATAACGTAATATAACCTAACCTAACCCAACCTTACATCTCGGCGGTAATATTTGATCACATTCCTGGCTTGTTGGCCTCTACGTCTCCGTGGGACCTTTATATACATCTATAACGTAATGTAACCTAACCTAAGCCAACCTAACATCTCGGCGGTAATATTTGAAAACATTCATGGCGAGTTGGCCTCTACGTCTCCGTGGTACATTTATATACATCAATAACGTAATATAACCTATCCTAACCCAAAATAACATCTCGGCGGTAATATTTGACCACATTCCTGGCTTGCTGGCATCTACGTCTCCGTGGGACCTTTATATATATCAATAACGTAATATAACCTAACCTAACCCAACCTATCATCTCGGCGGTAATATTTGACAACATTCCTGGCGAGATGGACTCCACGTCTCCGTGGGACCTTTATATACATCAATAACGTAATATAACCTAACCTAACCCAAACTAACATCTCGGCGGTAATATTTGACAACATTCCCGGCGAGTTGGCCTCTACGTCTCGGTTTGTCCTTCATATACATCAATAACGTAATATAACATAACCGAAACCAACCTAACATCTCGGCGGTAATATTTGAGAACATTCCTGGCGAGTTGGCCTCTACGTCTCCGTGGGACCTTTATATACATCTATAACGTAATATAACCTAACCTAACCCAACCTAACATCTCGGTGGTAATATTTGAAAACATTCCTGGCGAGTTGGCCTCTACGTCACCGTGGGACCTTTATAGACATCCATAACGTAATATAACCTATCCTAACCCAAGCTAACATCTCGGCGGTAATATTTGACAACATTCCCGGCGAGTTGGCCTATACGTCTCCGTGGGACCTTTGTATACATCAATAACGTAATATAACCTAACCTAACCCAACCTAACATCTCGGCGGTAATATTTGATCACATTCCTGGCTTGCTGGCCTCTACGTCTCCGCGGGACCTTTATATACATCTATAACGTGATATAACCTAACCTAACCCAACCTAACATCTCGGCGGTAATATTTGAAAACATTCCTGGCGAGTTGGCCTCTACGTCACCGTGGGACCTTTATAGACATCCATAACGTAATATAACCTAACCTAACCCAAGCTAACATCTCGGCGGTAATATTTGACAACATTCCCGGCGAGTTGGCCTATACGTCTCCGTGGGACCTTTATATACATCAATAACGTAATATAACCTAACCTAACCCAACCTAACATCTCGGCGGTAATATTTGATCACATCCCTGGCTTGCTGGCCTCTACGTCTCCGCGGGACCTTTAAATACATCTATAACGTAATATAAACTAACCTAACCCAACCTAACACCTCGGCGGTAATATTTGACCACATTCCTGGCTTGCTGGCATCTACGTCTCCGTGGTACATTTATATACATCAATAACGTAATATAACCTAACCTAACCCAACCTAACATCTCGGCGGTAATATTTGAAAACATTCATGGCGAGTTGGCCTCTACGTCTCCGTGGGACCTTTATATACATCAATATCGTAATATAACCTATCCTAACCCAACCTAACATCTCGGCGGTATACTTGACCTCATTCCTGGCGAGTTGGCCTCTACGTCTCCGTGGGACCTTTATATACATCAATAACGTAATATAACCTAACCTAACCCAACCTTACATCTCGGCGGTAATATTTGATCACATTCCTGGCTTGTTGGCCTCTACGTCTCCGTGGGACCTTTATATACATCTATAACGTAATATAACCTAACCTAAGCCAACCTAACATCTCGGCGGTAATATTTGAAAACATTCATGGCGAGTTGGCCTCTACGTCTCCGTGGTACATTTATATACATCAATAACGTAATATAACCTATCCTAACCCAAAATAACATCTCGGCGGTAATATTTGACCACATTCCTGGCTTGCTGGCATCTACGTCTCCGTGGGACCTTTATATATATCAATAACGTAATATAACCTAACCTAACCCAACCTATCATCTCGGCGGTAATATTTGACAACATTCCTGGCGAGATGGCCTCCACGTCTCCGTGGGACCTTTATATACATCAATAACGTAATATAACCTAACCTAACCCAAACTAACATCTCGGCGGTAATATTTGACAACATTCCCGGCGAGTTGGCCTCTACGTCTCGGTTTGTCCTTCATATACATCAATAACGTAATATAACATAACCGAAACCAACCTAACATCTCGGCGGTAATATTTGAGAACATTCCTGGCGAGTTGGCCTCTACGTCTCCGTGGGACCTTTATATACATCTATAACGTAATATAACCTAACCTAATCCAACCTAACATCTCGGTGGTAATATTTGAAAACATTCCTGGCGAGTTGGCCTCTACGTCACCGTGGGACCTTTATAGACATCCATAACGTAATATAACCTAACCTAACCCAAGCTAACATCTCGGCGGTAATATTTGACAACATTCCCGGCGAGTTGGCCTATACGTCTCCGTGGGACCTTTGTATACATCAATAACGTAATATAACCTAACCTAACCCAACCTAACATCTCGGCGGTAATATTTGATCACATTCCTGGCTTGCTGGCCTCTACGTCTCCGCGGGACCTTTATATACATCTATAACGTGATATAACCTAACCTAACCCAACCTAACATCTCGGCGGTAATATTTGAAAACATTCCTGGCGAGTTGGCCTCTACGTCACCGTGGGACCTTTATAGACATCCATAACGTAATATAACCTAACCTAACCCAAGCTAACATCTCGGCGGTAATATTTGACAACATTCCCGGCGAGTTGGCCTATACGTCTCCGTGGGACCTTTATATACATCAATAACGTAATATAACCTAACCTAACCCAACCTAACATCTCGGCGGTAATATTTGATCACATCCCTGGCTTGCTGGCCTCTACGTCTCCGCGGGACCTTTAAATACATCTATAACGTAATATAAACTAACCTAACCCAACCTAACACCTCGGCGGTAATATTTGACCACATTCCTGGCTTGCTGGCATCTACGTCTCCGTGGTACATTTATATACATCAATAACGTAATATAACCTAACCTAACCCAACCTAACATCTCGGCGGTAATATTTGAAAACATTCATGGCGAGTTGGCCTCTACGTCTCCGTGGGACCTTTATATACATCAATATCGTAATATAACCTATCCTAACCCAACCTAACATCTCGGCGGTATACTTGACCTCATTCCTGGCGAGTTGGCCTCTACGTCTCCGTGGGACCTTTATATACATCAATAACGTAATATAACCTAACCTAACCCAACCTTACATCTCGGCGGTAATATTTGATCACATTCCTGGCTTGTTGGCCTCTACGTCTCCGTGGGACCTTTATATACATCTATAACGTAATATAACCTAACCTAAGCCAACCTAACATCTCGGCGGTAATATTTGAAAACATTCATGGCGAGTTGGCCTCTACGTCTCCGTGGTACATTTATATACATCAATAACGTAATATAACCTATCCTAACCCAAAATAACATCTCGGCGGTAATATTTGACCACATTCCTGGCTTGCTGGCATCTACGTCTCCGTGGGACCTTTATATATATCAATAACGTAATATAACCTAACCTAACCCAACCTATCATCTCGGCGGTAATATTTGACAACATTCCTGGCGAGATGGCCTCCACGTCTCCGTGGGACCTTTATATACATCAATAACGTAATATAACCTAACCTAACCCAAGCTAACATTTCGGCGATAATATTTGACAACATTCCCGGCGAGTTGGCCTCTACGTCTCGGTTTGTCCTTCATATACATCAATAACGTAATATAACATAACCGAAACCAACCTAACATCTCGGCGGTAATATTTGAGAACATTCCTGGCGAGTTGGCCTCTACGTCTCCGTGGGACCTTTACATACATCTATAACGTAATATAACCTAACCTAACCCAACCTAACATCTCGGTGGTAATATTTGAAAACATTCCTGGCGAGTTGGCCTCTACGTCACCGTGGGACCTTTATAGACATCCATAACGTAATATAACCTAACCTAACCCAAGCTAACATCTCGGCGGTAATATTTGACAACATTCCCGGCGAGTTGGCCTATACGTCTCCGTGGTACATTTATATACATCAATAACGTAATATAACCTAACCTACCCCAACCTAACATCTCGGCGGTAATATTTGAAAACATTCATGGCGAGTTGGCCTCTACGTCTCCGTGGGACCTTTATATACATCAATATCGTAATATAACCTATCCTAACCCAACCTAACATCTCGGCGGTATACTTGACCTCATTCCTGGCGAGTTGGCCTCTACGTCTCCGTGGGGCCTTTATATACATCAATAACGTAATATAACCTAACCTAACCCAACCTTACATCTCGGCGGTAATATTTGATCACATTCCTGGCTTGTTGGCCTCTACGTCTCCGTGGGACCTTTATATACATCTATAACGTAATATAACCTAACCTAAGCCAACCTAACATCTCGGCGGTAATATTTGAAAACATTCATGGCGAGTTGGCCTCTACGTCTCCGTGGTACATTTATATACATCAATAACGTAATATAACCTATGCTAACACAAAATAACATCTCGGCGGTAATATTTGACCACATTCCTGGCTTGTTGGCATCTACGTCTCCGTGGGACCTTTATATACATCTATAACGTGATATAACCTAACCTAACCCAACCTAACATCTCGGTGGTAATATTTGAAAACATTCCTGGCGAGTTGGCCTCTACGTCACCGTGGGACCTTTATATACATCAATATCGTAATATAACCTATCCTAACCCAACCTAACATCTCGGCGGTATACTTGACCTCATTCCTGGCGAGTTGGCCTCTACGTCTCCGTGGGACCTTTATATACATCAATAACGTAATATAACCTAACCTAACCCAACCTTACATCTCGGCGGTAATATTTGATCACATTCCTGGCTTGTTGGCCTCTACGTCTCCGTGGGACCTTTATATACATCTATAACGTAATATAACCTAACCTAAGCCAACCTAACATCTCGGCGGTAATATTTGAAAACATTCATGGCGAGTTGGCCTCTACGTCTCCGTGGTACATTTATATACATCAATAACGTAATATAACCTATCCTAACCCAAAATAACATCTCGGCGGTAATATTTGACCACATTCCTGGCTTGCTGGCATCTACGTCTCCGTGGGACCTTTATATATATCAATAACGTAATATAACCTAACCTAACCCAACCTATCATCTCGGCGGTAATATTTGACAACATTCCTGGTGAGATGGCCTCCACGTCTCCGTGGGACCTTTATATACATCAATAACGTAATATAACCTAACCTAACCCAAGCTAACATCTCGGCGGTAATATTTGACAACATTCCCGGCGAGTTGGCCTCTACGTCTCGGTTTGTCCTTCATATACATCAATAACGTAATATAACATAACCGAAACCAACCTAACATCTCGGCGGTAATATTTGAAAACATTCATGGCGAGTTGGCCTCTACGTCTCCGTGGGACCTTTATATACATCAATATCGTAATATAACCTATCCTAACCCAACCTAACATCTCGGCGGTATACTTGACCTCATTCCTGGCGAGTTGGCCTCTACGTCTCCGTGGGACCTTTATATACATCAATAACGTAATATAACCTAACCTAACCCAAGTTAACATCTCGGCGGTAATATTTGACAACATTCCCGGCGAGTTGGCCTCTACGTCTCGGGTTGTCCTTCATATACATCAATAACGTAATATAACATAACCGAAACCAACCTAACATCTCGGCGGTAATATTTGAAAACATTCCTGGCGAGTTGGCCTCTACGTCTCCGTGGGACCTTTATATACATCTATAACGTAATATAACCTAACCTAACCCAACCTAACATCTCGGTGGTAATATTTGAAAACATTCCTGGCGAGTTGGCCTCTACGTCACCGTGGGACCTTTATAGACATCCATAACGTAATATAACCTAACCTAACCCAAGCTAACATCTCGGCGGTAATATTTGACAACATTCCCGGCGAGTTGGCCTATACGTCTCCGTGGTACATTTATATACATCAATAACGTAATATAACCTAACCTAACCCAACCTAACATCTCGGCGGTAATATTTGAAAACATTCCTGGCGAGTTGGCCTCTACGTCACCGTGGGACCTTTATATACATCAATATCGTAATATAACCTATCCTAACCCAACCTAACATCTCGGCGGTATACTTGACCTCATTCCTGGCGAGTTGGCCTCTACGTCTCCGTGGGACCTTTATATACATCAATAACGTAATATAACCTAACCTAACCCAACCTTACATCTCGGCGGTAATATTTGATCACATTCCTGGCTTGCTGGCCTCTACGTCTCCGCGGGACCTTTATATACATCTATAACGTAATATAACCGAACCTAACCCAACCTAACATCTCGGCGGTAATATTTGAAAACATTCATGGCGAGTTGGCCTCTACGTCTCCGTGGTACATTTATATACATCAATAACGTAATATAACCTATCCTAACCCAAAATAACATCTCGGCGGTAATATTTGACCACATTCCTGGCTTTTTGGCATCGACGTCTCCGCGGGACCTTTATATACATCAATAACGTAATATAACCTATCCTAACCCAAAATAACATCTCGGCGGTAATATTTGATCACATTCCTGGCTTGCTGGCCTCTACGTCTCCGCGGGACCTTTATATACATCTATAACGTGATATAACCTAACCTAACCCAACCGAACATCTCGGCGGTAATATTTGAAAACATTCCTGGCGAGTTGGCCTCTACGTCACCGTGGGACCTTTATAGACATCCATAACGTAATATAACCTAACCTAACCCAAGCTAACATCTCGGCGGTAATATTTGACAACATTCCCGGCGAGTTGGCCTATACGTCTACGTGGGACCTTTATATACATCAGTAACGTAATATAACCTAACCTAACCCAACGTAACATCTCGGCGGTAATATTTGACAACATTCCTGACGAGTTGGCCTCCACGTCTCCGTGGGACCTTTATATACATCAATAACGTAATATAACCTAACCTAACCCAACCTAACATCTCGGCGGTAATATTTGATCACATTCCTGGCTTGCTGGCCCTTACGTCTCCGCGGGACCTTTATATACATCTATAACGTGATATAACCTATCCTAACCCAAAATAACATCTCGGCGGTAATATTTGACCACATTCCTGGCTTGTTGGCATCTACGTCTCCGTGGGACCTTTATATACATCAATTACGTAATATAACCTAACCTAACCCAACGTAACATCTCGGCGGTAATATTTGACAACATTCCTGGCGAGTTGGCCTCCACGTCTCCGTGGGACCTTTATATACATCAAAACGTAATATAACCTAACCTAACCCAACCTAAAATCTCGGCGGTAATATTTGATCACATTCCTGGCTTGCTGGCCTCTACGTCTCCGCGGGACCTTTATATACATCTATAACGTGATATAACCTAACCTAACCCAACCTAACATCTCGGCGGTAATATTTGAAAACATTCCTGGCGAGTTGGCCTCTACGTCACCGTGGGACCTTTATAGACATCCATAACGTAATATAACCTAATCTAACCCAAGCTAACATCTCGGCGGTAATATTTGACAACATTCCCGGCGAGTTGGCCTATACGTCTCCGTGGGACCTTTGTATACATCAATAACGTAATATAACCTAACCTAACCCAACCTAACATCTCGGCGGTAATATTTGATCACATTCCTGGCTTGCTGGCCTCTACGTCTCCGCGGGACCTTTATATACATCAATAACGTAATAGAACCTATCCTAACCCAAAATAACATCTCGGCGGTAATATTTGACCACATTCCTGGCTTTTTGGCATCTACGTCTCCGCGGGACCTTTATATACATCAATAACGTAATATAACCTATCCTAACCCAAAATAACATCTCGGCGGTAATATTTGACCACATTCCTGGCTTGTTGGCATCTACGTCTCCGTGGGACCTTTATATACATCAATTACGTAATATAACCTAACCTAACCCAACGTAACATCTCGGCGGTAATATTTGACAACATTCCTGGCGAGTTGGCCTCCACGTCTCCGTGGGACCTTTATATACATCAAAACGTAATATAACCTAACCTAACCCAACCTAAAATCTCGGCGGTAATATTTGATCACATTCCTGGCTTGCTGGCCTCTACGTCTCCGCGGGACCTTTATATACATCTATAACGTGATATAACCTAACCTAACCCAACCTAACATCTCGGCGGTAATATTTGAAAACATTCCTGGCGAGTTGGCCTCTACGTCACCGTGGGACCTTTATAGACATCCATAACGTAATATAACCTAATCTAACCCAAGCTAACATCTCGGCGGTAATATTTGACAACATTCCCGGCGAGTTGGCCTATACGTCTCCGTGGGACCTTTGTATACATCAATAACGTAATATAACCTAACCTAACCCAACCTAACATCTCGGCGGTAATATTTGATCACATTCCTGGCTTGCTGGCCTCTACGTCTCCGCGGGACCTTTATATACATCAATAACGTAATAGAACCTATCCTAACCCAAAATAACATCTCGGCGGTAATATTTGACCACATTCCTGGCTTTTTGGCATCTACGTCTCCGCGGGACCTTTATATACATCAATAACGTAATATAACCTATCCTAACCCAAAATAACATCTCGGCGGTAATATTTGACCACATTCCTGGCTTGTTGGCATCTACGTCTCCGTGGGACCTTTATATACATCAATTACGTAATATAACCTAACCTAACCCAACCTAACATCTCGGCGGTAATATTTGACAACATTCCTGGCGAGTTGGCCTCTACGTCTCGGTTTGTCCTTCATATACATCAATAACGTAATATAACATAACCGAAACCAACCTAACATCTCGGCGGTAATATTTGAAAACATTCCTGGCGAGTTGGCCTCTACGTCTCCGTGGGACCTTTATATACATCTATAACGTAATATAACCGAACCTAACCCAACCTAACATCTCGGCGGTAATATTTGAAAACATTCATGGCGAGTTGGCCTCTACGTCTCCGTTGTACATTTATATACATCAATAACGTAATATAACCTATCCTAACCCAAAATAACATCTCGGCGGTAATATTTGACCACATTCCTGGCTTGCTGGCATCTACGTCTCCGTGGGACCTTTATATATATCAATAACGTAATATAACCTAACCTAACCCAACCTATCATCTCGGCGGTAATATTTGACAACATTCCTGGCGAGATGGCCTCCACGTCTCCGTGGGACCTTTATATACATCAATAACGTAATATAACCTAACCTAACCCAAGCTAACATCTCGGCGGTAATATTTGACAACATTCCCGGCGAGTTGGCCTCTACGTCTCGGTTTGTCCTTCATATACATCAATAACGTAATATAACATAACCGAAACCAACCTAACATCTCGGCGGTAATATTTGAAAACATTCATGGCGAGTTGGCCTCTACGTCTCCGTGGGACCTTTATATACATCAATATCGTAATATAACCTATCCTAACCCAACCTAACATCTCGGCGGTATACTTGACCTCATTCCTGGCGAGTTGGCCTCTACGTCTCCGTGGGACCTTTATATACATCAATAACGTAATATAACCTAACCTAACCCAAGTTAACATCTCGGCGGTAATATTTGACAACATTCCCGGCGAGTTGGCCTCTACGTCTCGGTTTGTCCTTCATATACATCAATAACGTAATATAACATAACCGAAACCAACCTAACATCTCGGCGGTAATATTTGAAAACATTCCTGGCGAGTTGGCCTCTACGTCTCCGTGGGACCTTTATATACATCTATAACGTAATATAACCTAACCTAACCCAACCTAACATCTCGGTGGTAATATTTGAAAACATTCCTGGCGAGTTGGCCTCTACGTCACCGTGGGACCTTTATAGACATCCATAACGTAATATAACCTAACCTAACCCAAGCTAACATCTCGGCGGTAATATTTGACAACATTCCCGGCGAGTTGGCCTATACGTCTCCGTGGTACATTTATATACATCAATAACGTAATATAACCTAACCTAACCCAACCTAACATCTCGGCGGTAATATTTGAAAACATTCATGGCGAGTTGGCCTCTACGTCTCCGTGGGACCTTTATATACATCAATATCGTAATATAACCTATCCTAACCCAACCTAACATCTCGGCGGTATACTTGACCTCATTCCTGGCGAGTTGGCCTCTACGTCTCCGTGGGACCTTTATATACATCAATAACGTAATATAACCTAACCTAACCCAACCTTACATCTCGGCGGTAATATTTGACAACATTCCCGGCGAGTTGGCCTATACGTCTCCGTGGGACCTTCATATACATCAATAACGTAATATAACCTAACCTAACCCAACCTAACATCTCGGCGGTAATATTTGATCACATCCCTGGCTTGCTGGCCTCTACGTCTCCGCGAGACATTTAAATACATCTATAACGTAATATAAACTAACCTAACCCAACCTAACACCTCGGCGGTAATATTTGACCACATTCCTGGCTTGCTGGCATCTACATCTCCGTGGTACATTTATATACATCAATAACGTAATATAACCTATCCTAACCCAAAATAACATCTCGGCGGTAATATTTGACCACATTCCTGGCTTGTTGGCATCTACGTCTCCGTGGGACCTTTATATACATCTATAACGTGATATAACCTAACCTAACCCAACCTAACATCTCGGTGGTAATATTTGAAAACATTCCTGGCGAGTTGGCCTCTACGTCACCGTGGGACCTTTATAGACATCCATATAGTAATATAACCTAACCTAACCCAAGCTAACATCTCGGCGGTAATATTTGACAACATTCCCGGCGAGTTGGCCTATACGTCTCCGTGGGACCTTTGTATACATCAATAACGTAATATAACCTAACCTAACCCAACCTAACATCTCGGCGGTAATATTTGATCACATTCCTGGCTTGCTGGCCTCTACGTCTCCGCGGGACCTTTATATACATCTATAACGTGATATAACCTAACCTAACCCAACCTAACATCTCGGCGGTAATATTTGAAAACATTCCTGGCGAGTTGGCCTCTACGTCACCGTGGGACCTTTATAGACATCCATAACGTAATATAACCTAACCTAACCCAAGCTAACATCTCGGCGGTAATATTTGACAACATTCCCGGCGAGTTGGCCTATACGTCTCCGTGGGACCTTTATATACATCAATAACGTAATATAACCTAACCTAACCCAACCTAACATCTCGGCGGTAATATTTGATCACATCCCTGGCTTGCTGGCCTCTACGTCTCCGCGGGACCTTTATATACATCAATAACGTAATAGAATCTATCCTAACCCAAAATAACATCTCGGCGGTAATATTTGACCACATTCCTGGCTTTTTGGCATCTACGTCTCCGCGGGACCTTTATATACATCAATAACGTAATATAACCTATCCTAACCCAAAATAACATCTCGGCGGTAATATTTGACCACATTCCTGGCTTGTTGGCATCTACGTCTCCGTGGGACCTTTATATACATCAATTACGTAATATAACCTAACCTAACCCAACCTAACATCTCGGCGGTAATATTTGACAACATTCCTGGCGAGTTGGCCTCTACGTCTCGGTTTGTCCTTCATATACATCAATAACGTAATATAACATAACCTAACCCAACCTAACATCTCGGCGGTAATATTTGAAAACATTCCTGGCGAGTTGGTCTCTACGTCTCCGTGGGACCTTTATATACATCAATATCGTAATATAACCGAACCTAACCCAACCTAACATCTCGGCGGTAATATTTGAAAACATTCATGGCGAGTTGGCCTCTACGTCTCCGTGGGACCTTTATATACATCAATAACGTAATATAACCTAACCTAACCCAACCTTACATCTCGGCGGTAATATTTGACCACATTCCTGGCTTTTTGGCATCGACGTCTCCGCGGGACCTTTATATACATCAATAACGTAATATAACCTATCCTAACCCAAAATAACATCTCGGCGGTAATATTTGATCACATTCTTGGCCTGCTGGCCTCTACGTCTCCGCGGGACCTTTATATACATCTATAACGTGATATAACCTAACCTAACCCAACCGAACATCTCGGCGGTAATATTTGAAAACATTCCTGGCGAGTTGGCCTCTACGTCACCGTGGGACCTTTATAGACATCCATAACGTAATATAACCTAACATAACCCAAGCTAACATCTCGGCGGTAATATTTGACAACATTCCCGGCGAGTTGGCCTATACGTCTACGTGGGACCTTTATATACATCAGTAACGTAATATAACCTAACCTAACCCAACGTAACATCTCGGCGGTAATATTTGACAACATTCCTGACGAGTTGGCCTCCACGTCTCCGTGGGACCTTTATATACATCAATAACGTAATATAACCTAACCTAACCCAACCTAACATCTCGGCGGTAATATTTGATCACATTACTGGCTTGCTGGCCTCTACGTCTCCGCGGGACCTTTATATACATCTATAACGTGATATAACCTATCCTAACCCAAAATAACATCTCGGCGGTAATATTTGACCACATTCCTGGCTTGTTGGCATCTACGTCTCCGTGGGACCTTTATATACATCAATTACGTAATATAACCTAACCTAACCCAACGTAACATCTCGGCGGTAATATTTGACAACATTCCTGGCGAGTTGGCCTCCACGTCTCCGTGGGACCTTTATATACATCAAAACGTAATATAACCTAACCTAACCCAACCTAAAATCTCGGCGGTAATATTTGATCACATTCCTGGCTTGCTGGCCTCTACGTCTCCGCGGGACCTTTATATACATCTATAACGTGCTATAACCTAACCTAACCCAACCTAACATCTCGGCGGTAATATTTGAAAACATTCCTGGCGAGTTGGCCTCTACGTCACCGTGGGACCTTTATAGACATCCATAACGTAATATAACCTAATCTAACCCAAGCTAACATCTCGGCGGTAATATTTGACAACATTCCCGGCGAGTTGGCCTATACGTCTCCGTGGGACCTTTGTATACATCAATAACGTAATATAACCTAACCTAACCCAACCTAACATCTCGGCGGTAATATTTGATCACATTCCTGGCTTTTTGGCATCTACGTATCCGCGGGACCTTTATATACATCAATAACGTAATATAACCTATCCTAACACAAAATAACATCTCGGCGGTAATATTTGACCACATTCCTGGCTTGTTGGCATCTACGTCTCCGTGGGACCTTTATATACATCAATTACGTAATATAACCTAACCTAACCCAACCTAACATCTCGGCGGTAATATTTGACAACATTCCTGGCGAGTTGGCCTCTACGTCTCGGTTTGTCCTTCATATACATCAATAACGTAATATAACATAACCGAAACCAACCTAACATCTCGGCGGTAATATTTGAAAACATTCCTGGCGAGTTGGCCTCTACGTTTCCGTGGGACCTTTATATACATCTATAACGTAATATAACCGAACCTAACCCGACCTAACATCTCGGCGGTAATATTTGAAAACATTCATGGCGAGTTGGCCTCTACGTCTCCGTGGTACATTTATATACATCAATAACGTAATATAACCTATCCTAACCCAAAATAACATCTCGGCGGTAATATTTGACCACATTCCTGGCTTGCTGGCATCTACGTCTCCGTGGGACCTTTATATATATCAATAACGTAATATAACCTAACCTAACCCAACCTATCATCTCGGCGGTAATATTTGACAACATTCCTGGCGAGATGGCCTCCACGTCTCCGTGGGACCTTTATATACATCAATAACGTAATATAACCTAACCTAACCCAAGCTAACATCTCGGCGGTAATATTTGACAACATTCCCGGCGAGTTGGCCTCTACGTCTCGGTTTGTCCTTCATATACATCAATAACGTAATATAACATAACCGAAACCAACCTAACATCTCGGCGGTAATATTTGAAAACATTCATGGCGAGTTGGCCTCTACGTCTCCGTGGGACCTTTATATACATCAATATCGTAATATAACCTATCCTAACCCAACCTAACATCTCGGCGGTATACTTGACCTCATTCCTGGCGAGTTGGCCTCTACGTCTCCGTGGGACCTTTATATACATCAATAACGTAATATAACCTAACCTAACCCAAGTTAACATCTCGGCGGTAATATTTGACAACATTCCCGGCGAGTTGGCCTCTACGTCTCGGTTTGTCCTTCATATACATCAATAACGTAATATAACATAACCGAAACCAACCTAACATCTCGGCGGTAATATTTGAAAACATTCCTGGCGAGTTGGCCTCTACGTCTCCGTGGGACCTTTATATACATCTATAACGTAATATAACCTAACCTAACCCAACCTAACATCTCGGTGGTAATATTTGAAAACATTCCTGGCGAGTTGGCCTCTACGTCACCGTGGGACCTTTATAGACATCCATAACGTAATATAACCTATCCTAACCCAACCTAACATCTCGGCGGTATACTTGACCTCATTCCTGGCGAGTTGGCCTCTACGTCTCCGTGGGACCTTTATATACATCAATAACGTAATATAACCTAACCTAACCCAACCTTACATCTCGGCGGTAATATTTGACAACATTCCCGGCGAGTTGGCCTATACGTCTCCGTGGGACCTTCATATACATCAATAACGTAATATAACCTAACCTAACCCAACCTAACATCTCGGCGGTAATATTTGATCACATCCCTGGCTTGCTGGCCTCTACGTCTCCGCGAGACCTTTAAATACATCTATAACGTAATATAAACTAACCTAACCCAACCTAACACCTCGGCGGTAATATTTGACCACATTCCTGGCTTGCTGGCATCTACATCTCCGTGGTACATTTATATACATCAATAACGTAATATAACCTATCCTAACCCAAAATAACATCTCGGCGGTAATATTTGACCACATTCCTGGCTTGTTGGCATCTACGTCTCCGTGGGACCTTTATATACATCTATAACGTGATATAACCTAACCTAACCCAACCTAACATCTCGGTGGTAATATTTGAAAACATTCCTGGCGAGTTGGCCTCTACGTCACCGTGGGACCTTTATAGACATCCATAACGTAATATAACCTAACCTAACCCAAGCTAACATCTCGGCGGTAATATTTGACAACATTCCCGGCGAGTTGGCCTATACGTCTCCGTGGGACCTTTGTATACATCAATAACGTAATATAACCTAACCTAACCCAACCTAACATCTCGGCGGTAATATTTGATCACATTCCTGGCTTGCTGGCCTCTACGTCTCCGCGGGACCTTTATATACATCTATAACGTGCTATAACCTAACCTAACCCAACCTAACATCTCGGCGGTAATATTTGATCACATTCCTGGCTTGCTGGCCTCTACGTCTCCGCGGGACCTTTATATACATCAATAACGTAATAGAACCTATCCTAACCCAAAATAACATCTCGGCGGTAATATTTGACCACATTCCTGGCTTTTTGGCATCTACGTCTCCGCGGGACCTTTATATACATCAATAACGTAATATAACCTATCCTAACCCAAAATAACATCTCGGCGGTAATATTTGACCACATTCCTGGCTTGTTGGCATCTACGTCTCCGTGGGACCTTTATATACATCAATTACGTAATATAACCTAACCTAACCCAACCTAACATCTCGGCGGTAATATTTGACAACATTCCTGGCGAGTTGGCCTCTACGTCTCGGTTTGTCCTTCATATACATCAATAACGTAATATAACATAACCGAAACCAACCTAACATCTCGGCGGTAATATTTGAAAACATTCCTGGCGAGTTGGCCTCTACGTCTCCGTGGGACCTTTATATACATCTATAATGTAATATAACCGAACCTAACCCAACCTAACATCTCGGCGGTAATATTTGAAAACATTCATGGCGAGTTGGCCTCTACGTCTCCGTGGTACATTTATATACATCAATAACGTAATATAACCTATCCTAACCCAAAATAACATCTCGGCGGTAATATTTGACCACATTCCTGGCTTGTTGGCATCTACGTCTCCGTGGGACCTTTATATACATCAATTACGTAATATAACCTAACCTAACCCAACGTAACATCTCGGCGGTAATATTTGACAACATTCCTGGCGAGTTGGCCTCCACGTCTCCGTGGGACCTTTATATACATCAATAACGTAATATAACCTAACCTAACCCAACCTAACATCTCGGCGGTAATATTTGATCACATTCCTGGCTTGCTGGCCTCTACGTCTCCGCGGGACCTTTATATACATCTATAACGTGATACAACCTAACCTAACCCAACCTAACATCTCGGCGGTAATATTTGAAACTATTCCTGGCGAGTTGGCCTCTACGTCTCCGTGGTACATTTATATACATCAATAACGTAATATAACCTATCCTAACCCAAAATAACATCTCGGCGGTAATATTTGACCACATTCCTGGCTTTTTGGCATCTACGTCTCCGCGGGACCTTTATATACATCAATAACGTAATATAACCTATCCTAACCCAAAATAACATCTCGGCGGTAATATTTGATCACATTCCTGGCTTGCTGGCCTCTACGTCTCCGCGGGACCTTTATATACATCTATAACGTGATATAACCTAACCTAACCCAACCGAACATCTCGGCGGTAATATTTGAAAACATTCCTGGCGAGTTGGCCTCTACGTCACCGTGGGACCTTTATAGACATCCATAACGTAATATAACCTAATCTAACCCAAGCTAACAGCTCGGCGGTAATATTTGACAACATTCCCGGCGAGTTGGCCTATACGTCTCCGTGGGACCTTTGTATACATCAATAACGTAATATAACCTAACCTAACCCAACCTAACATCTCGGCGGTAATATTTGATCACATTCCTGGCTTGCTGGCCTCTACGTCTCCGCGGGACCTTTATATACATCAATAACGTAATAGAACCTATCCTAACCCAAAATAACATCTCGGCGGTAATATTTGACCACATTCCTGGCTTTTTGGCATCTACGTCTCCGCGGGACCTTTATATACATCAATAACGTAATATAACCTATCCTAACCCAAAATAACATCTCGGCGGTAATATTTGACCACATTCCTGGCTTGTTGGCATCTACGTCTCCGTGGGACCTTTATATACATCAATTACGTAATATAACCTAACCTAACCCAACCTAACATCTCGGCGGTAATATTTGACAACATTCCTGGCGAGTTGGCCTCTACGTCTCGGTTTGTCCTTCATATACATCAATAACGTAATATAACATAACCGAAACCAACCTAACATCTCGGCGGTAATATTTGAAAACATTCCTGGCGAGTTGGCCTCTACGTCTCCGTGGGACCTTTATATACATCTATAACGTAATATAACCGAACCTAACCCAACCTAACATCTCGGCGGTAATATTTGAAAACATTCATGGCGAGTTGGCCTCTACGTCTCCGTGGTACATTTATATACATCAATAACGTAATATAACCTATCCTAACCCAAAATAACATCTCGGCGGTAATATTTGACCACATTCCTGGCTTGTTGGCATCTACGTCTCCGTGGGACCTTTATATACATCAATTACGTAATATAACCTAACCTAACCCAACGTAACATCTCGGCGGTAATATTTGACAACATTCCTGGCGAGTTGGCCTCCACGTCTCCGTGGGACCTTTATATACATCAATAACGTAATATAACCTAACCTAACCCAACCTAACATCTCGGCGGTAATATTTGATCACATTCCTGGCTTGCTGGCCTCTACGTCTCCGCGGGACCTTTATATACATCTATAACGTGATATAACCTAACCTAACCCAACCTAACATCTCGGCGGTAATATTTGAAACTATTCCTGGCGAGTTGGCCTCTACGTCTCCGTGGTACATTTATATACATCAATAACGTAATATAACCTATCCTAACCCAAAATAACATCTCGGCGGTAATATTTGACCACATTCCTGGCTTTTTGGCATCTACGTCTCCGCGGGACCTTTATATACATCAATAACGTAATATAACCTATCATAACCCAAAATAACATCTCGGCGGTAATATTTGATCACATTCCTGGCTTGCTGGCCTCTACGTCTCCGCGGGACCTTTATATACATCTATAACGTGATATAACCTAACCTAACCCAACCGAACATCTCGGCGGTAATATTTGAAAACATTCCTGGCGAGTTGGCCTCTACGTCACCGTGGAACCTTTATAGACATCCATAACGTAATATAACCTAATCTAACCCAAGCTAACATCTCGGCGGTAATATTTGACAACATTCCCGGCGAGTTGGCCTATACGTCTCCGTGGGACCTTTGTATACATCAATAACGTAATATAACCTAACCTAACCCAACCTAACATCTCGGCGGTAATATTTGATCACATTCCTGGCTTGCTGGCCTCTACGTCTCCGCGGGACCTTTATATACATCAATAACGTAATAGAACCTATCCTAACCCAAAATAACATCTCGGCGGTAATATTTGACCACATTCCTGGCTTTTTGGCATCTACGTCTCCGCGGGACCTTTATATACATCAATAACGTAATATAACCTATCCTAACCCAAAATAACATCTCGGCGGTAATATTTGACCACATTCCTGGCTTGTTGGCATCTACGTCTCCGTGGGACCTTTATATACATCAATTACGTAATATAACCTAACCTAACCCAACCTAACATCTCGGCGATAATATTTGACAACATTCCTGGCGAGTTGGCCTCTACGTCTCGGTTTGTCCTTCATATACATCAATAACGTAATATAACATAACCGAAACCAACCTAACATCTCGGCGGTAATATTTGAAAACATTCCTGGCGAATTGGCCTCTACGTCTCCGTGGGACCTTTATATACATCTATAACGTAATATAACCGAACCTAACCCAACCTAACATCTCGGCGGTAATATTTGAAAACATTCATGGCGAGTTGGCCTCTACGTCTCCGTGGTACATTTATATACATCAATAACGTAATGTAACCTATCCTAACCCAAAATAACATCTCGGCGGTAATATTTGACCACATTCCTGGCTTGTTGGCATCTACGTCTCCGTGGGACCTTTATATACATCAATTACGTAATATAACCTAACCTAACCCAACGTAACATCTCGGCGGTAATATTTGACAACATTCCTGGCGAGTTGGCCTCCACGTCTCCGTGGGACCTTTATATACATCAATAACGTAATATAACCTAACCTAACCCAACCTAACATCTCGGCGGTAATATTTGATCACATTCCTGGCTTGCTGGCCTCTACGTCTCCGCGGGACCTTTATATACATTTATAACGTGATATAACCTAACCTAACCCAACCTAACATCTCGGCGGTAATATTTGAAACTATTCCTGGCGAGTTGGCCTCTACGTCACCGTGGGACCTTTATAGACATCCATAACGTAATATCACCTAACCTAACCCAAGCTAACATCTCGGCGGTAATATTTGACAACATTACCGGCGAGTTGGACTATACGTCTCCGTGGGACCTTTGTATACATCAATAACGTAATATAACCTAACCTAACCCAACCGAACATCTCGGCGGTAATATTTGATCACATTCCTGGCTTGCTGGCCTCTACGTCTCCGCGGGACCTTTATATACATCAATAACGTAATAGAACCTATCCTAACCCAAAATAACATCTCGGCGGTAATATTTGACCACATTCCTGGCTTTTTGGCATCTACGTCTCCGCGGGACCTTTATATACATCAATAACGTAATATAACCTATCCTAACCCAAAATAACATCTCGGCGGTAATATTTGACCACATTCCTGGCTTGTTGGCATCTACGTCTCCGTGGGACCTTTATATACATCAATTACGTAATATAACCTAACCTAACCCAACCTAACATCTCGGCGGTAATATTTGACAACATTCCTGGCGAGTTGGCCTCTACGTCTCGGTTTGTCCTTCATATACATCAATAACGTAATATAACATAACCGAAACCAACCTAACATCTCGGCGGTAATATTTGAAAACATTCCTGGCGAGTTGGCCTCTACGTCTCCGTGGGACCTTTATATACATCTATAACGTAATATAACCGAACCTAACCCAACCTAACATCTCGGCGGTAATATTTGAAAACATTCATGGCGAGTTGGCCTCTACGTCTCCGTGGTACATTTATATACATCAATAACGTAATATAACCTATCCTAACCCAAAATAACATCTCGGCGGTAATATTTGACCACATTCCTGGGTTTTTGGCATCTACGTCTCCGCGGGACCTTTGTATACATCAATAACGTAATATAACCTAACCTAACCCAACCTAACATCTCGGCGGTAATATTTGATCACATTCCTGGCTTGCTGGCCTCTACGTCTCCGCGGGACCTTTATATACATCAATAACGTAATAGAACCTATCCTAACCCAAAATAACATCTCGGCGGTAATATTTGACCACATTCCTGGCTTTTTGGCATCTACGTCTCCGCGGGACCTTTATATACATCAATAACGTAATATAACCTATCCTAACCCAAAATAACATCTCGGCGGTAATATTTGACCACATTCCTGGCTTGTTGGCATCTACGTCTCCGTGGGACCTTTATATACATCAATTACGTAATATAACCTAACCTAACCCAACCTAACATCTCGGCGGTAATATTTGACAACATTCCTGGCGAGTTGGCCTCTACGTCTCGGTTTGTCCTTCATATACATCAATAACGTAATATAACATAACCGAAACCAACCTAACATCTCGGCGGTAATATTTGAAAACATTCCTGGCGAGTTGGCCTCTACGTCTCCGTGGGACCTTTATATACATCTATAACGTAATATAACCGAACCTAACCCAACCTAACATCTCGGCGGTAATATTTGAAAACATTCATGGCGAGTTGGCCTCTACGTCTCCGTGGTACATTTATATACATCAATAACGTAATATAACCTATCCTAACCCAAAATAACATCTCGGCGGTAATATTTGACCACATTCCTGGCTTGTTGGCATCTACGTCTCCGTGGGACCTTTATATACATCAATTACGTAATATAACCTAACCTAACCCAACGTAACATCTCGGCGGTAATATTTGACAACATTCCTGGCGAGTTGGCCTCCACGTCTCCGTGGGACCTTTATATACATCAATAACGTAATATAACCTAACCTAACCCAACCTAACATCTCGGCGGTAATATTTGATCACATTCCTGGCTTGCTGGCCTCTACGTCTCCGCGGGACCTTTATATACATCTATAACGTGATATAACCTAACCTAACCCAACCTAACATCTCGGCGGTAATATTTGAAACTATTCCTGGCGAGTTGGCCTCTACGTCTCCGTGGTACATTTATATACATCAATAACGTAATATAACCTATCCTAACCCAAAATAACATCTCGGCGGTAATATTTGACCACATTCCTGGCTTTTTGGCATCTACGTCTCCGCGGGACCTTTATATACATCAATAACGTAATATAACCTATCATAACCCAAAATAACATCTCGGCGGTAATATTTGATCACATTCCTGGCTTGCTGGCCTCTACGTCTCCGCGGGACCTTTATATACATCTATAACGTGATATAACCTAACCTAACCCAACCGAACATCTCGGCGGTAATATTTGAAAACATTCCTGGCGAGTTGGCCTCTACGTCACCGTGGGACCTTTATAGACATCCATAACGTAATATAACCTAATCTAACCCAAGCTAACATCTCGGCGGTAATATTTGACAACATTCCCGGCGAGTTGGCCTATACGTCTCCGTGGGACCTTTGTATACATCAATAACGTAATATAACCTAACCTAACCCAACCTAACATCTCGGCGGTAATATTTGATCACATTCCTGGCTTGCTGGCCTCTACGTCTCCGCGGGACCTTTATATACATCAATAACGTAATAGAACCTATCCTAACCCAAAATAACATCTCGGCGGTAATATTTGACCACATTCCTGGCTTTTTGGCATCTACGTCTCCGCGGGACCTTTATATACATCAATAACGTAATATAACCTATCCTAACCCAAAATAACATCTCGGCGGTAATATTTGACCACATTCCTGGCTTGTTGGCATCTACGTCTCCGTGGGACCTTTATATACATCAATTACGTAATATAACCTAACCTAACCCAACCTAACATCTCGGCGATAATATTTGACAACATTCCTGGCGAGTTGGCCTCTACGTCTCGGTTTGTCCTTCATATACATCAATAACGTAATATAACATAACCGAAACCAACCTAACATCTCGGCGGTAATATTTGAAAACATTCCTGGCGAATTGGCCTCTACGTCTCCGTGGGACCTTTATATACATCTATAACGTAATATAACCGAACCTAACCCAACCTAACATCTCGGCGGTAATATTTGAAAACATTCATGGCGAGTTGGCCTCTACGTCTCCGTGGTACATTTATATACATCAATAACGTAATGTAACCTATCCTAACCCAAAATAACATCTCGGCGGTAATATTTGACCACATTCCTGGCTTGTTGGCATCTACGTCTCCGTGGGACCTTTATATACATCAATTACGTAATATAACCTAACCTAACCCAACGTAACATCTCGGCGGTAATATTTGACAACATTCCTGGCGAGTTGGCCTCCACGTCTCCGTGGGACCTTTATATACATCAATAACGTAATATAACCTAACCTAACCCAACCTAACATCTCGGCGGTAATATTTGATCACATTCCTGGCTTGCTGGCCTCTACGTCTCCGCGGGACCTTTATATACATTTATAACGTGATATAACCTAACCTAACCCAACCTAACATCTCGGCGGTAATATTTGAAACTATTCCTGGCGAGTTGGCCTCTACGTCACCGTGGGACCTTTATAGACATCCATAACGTAATATCACCTAACCTAACCCAAGCTAACATCTCGGCGGTAATATTTGACAACATTACCGGCGAGTTGGACTATACGTCTCCGTGGGACCTTTGTATACATCAATAACGTAATATAACCTAACCTAACCCAACCGAACATCTCGGCGGTAATATTTGATCACATTCCTGGCTTGCTGGCCTCTACGTCTCCGCGGGACCTTTATATACATCAATAACGTAATAGAACCTATCCTAACCCAAAATAACATCTCGGCGGTAATATTTGACCACATTCCTGGCTTTTTGGCATCTACGTCTCCGCGGGACCTTTATATACATCAATAACGTAATATAACCTATCCTAACCCAAAATAACATCTCGGCGGTAATATTTGACCACATTCCTGGCTTGTTGGCATCTACGTCTCCGTGGGACCTTTATATACATCAATTACGTAATATAACCTAACCTAACCCAACCTAACATCTCGGCGGTAATATTTGACAACATTCCTGGCGAGTTGGCCTCTACGTCTCGGTTTGTCCTTCATATACATCAATAACGTAATATAACATAACCGAAACCAACCTAACATCTCGGCGGTAATATTTGAAAACATTCCTGGCGAGTTGGCCTCTACGTCTCCGTGGGACCTTTATATACATCTATAACGTAATATAACCGAACCTAACCCAACCTAACATCTCGGCGGTAATATTTGAAAACATTCATGGCGAGTTGGCCTCTACGTCTCCGTGGTACATTTATATACATCAATAACGTAATATAACCTATCCTAACCCAAAATAACATCTCGGCGGTAATATTTGACCACATTCCTGGGTTTTTGGCATCTACGTCTCCGCGGGACCTTTATATACATCAATAACGTAATATAACCTAACCTAACCAAACGTAACATCTCGGCGGTAATATTTGACAACATTCCTGGCGAGTTGGCCTCCACGTCTCCGTGGGACCTTTATATACATCAATAACGTAATATAACCTAACCTAACCCAACCTAAAATCTCGGCGGTAATATTTGTTCACATTCCTGGCTTGCTGGCCTCTACGTCTCCGCGGGACCTTTATATACATCTATAACGTGATATAACCTAACCTAACCCAACCTAACATCTCGGCGGTAATATTTGAAAACATTCCTGGCGAGTTGGCCTCTACGTCACCGTGGGACCTTTATAGACATCCATAACGTAATATAACCTAATCTAACCCAAGCTAACATCTCGGCGGTAATATTTGACAACATTCCCGGCGAGTTGGCCTATACGTCTCCGTGGGACCTTTGTATACATCAATAACGTAATATAACCTAACCTAACCCAACCTAACATCTCGGCGGTAATATTTGATCACATTCCTGGCTTGCTGGCCTCTACGTCTCCGCGGAACCTTTATGTACATCAATAACGTAATAGAACCTATCCTAACCCAAAATAACATCTCGGCGGTAATATTTGACCACATTCCTGGCTTTTTGGCATCTACGTCTCCGCGGGACCTTTATATACATCAATAACGTAATATAACCTATCCTAACCCAAAATAACATCTCGGCGGTAATATTTGACCACATTCCTGGCTTGTTGGCATCTACGTCTCCGTGGGACCTTTATATACATCAATTACGTAATATAACCTAACCTAACCCAACCTAACATCTCGGCGGTAATATTTGACAACATTCCTGGCGAGTTGGCCTCTACGTCTCGGTTTGTCCTTCATATACATCAATAACGTAATATAACATAACCGAAACCAAGCTAACATCTCGGCGGTAATATTTGAAAACATTCCTGGCGAGTTGGCCTCTACGTCTCCGTGGGACCTTTATATACATCTATAACGTAATATAACCGAACCTAACCCAACCTAACATCTCGGCGGTAATATTTGAAAACATTCATGGCGAGTTGGCCTCTACGTCTCCGTGGTACATTTATATACATCAATAACGTAATATAACCTATCCAAACCCAAAATAACATCTCGGCGGTAATATTTGACCACATTCCTGGCTTTTTGGCATCTACGTCTCCGCGGGACCTTTATATACATCAATAACGTAATACAACCTATCCTAACCCAAAATAACATCTCGGCGGTAATATTTGATCACATTCCTGGCTTGCTGGCCTCTACGTCTCCGCGGGACCTTTATATACATCTATAACGTGATATAACCTAACCTAACCCAACCGAACATCTCGGCGGTAATATTTGAAAACATTCCTGGCGAGTTGGCCTCTACGTCACCGTGGGACCTTTATAGACATCCATAACGTAATATAACCTAACCTAACCCAAGCTAACATCTCGGCGGTAATATTTGACAACATTCCCGGCGAGTTGGCCTATACGTCTACGTGGGACCTTTATATACATCTATAACGTGATATAACCTATCCTAACCCAAAATAACATCTCGGCGGTAATATTTGACCACATTCCTGGCTTGTTGGCATCTACGTCTCCGTGGGACCTTTATATACATCAATTACGTAATATAACCTAACCTAACCCAACGTAACATCTCGGCGGTAATATTTGACAACATTCCTGGCGAGTTGGCCTCCACGTCTCCGTGGGACCTTTATATACATCAATAACGTAATATAACCTAACCTAACCCAACCTAAAATCTCGGCGGTAATATTTGATCACATTCCTGGCTTGCTGGCCTCTACGTCTCCGCGGGACCTTTATATACATCTATAACGTGATATAACCTAACCTAACCCAACCTAACATCTCGGCGGTAATATTTGAAAACATTCCTGGCGAGTTGGCCTCTACGTCACCGTGGGACCTTTATAGACATCCATAACGTAATATAACCTAATCTAACCCAAGCTAACATCTCGGCGGTAATATTTGACAACATTCCCGGCGAGTTGGCCTATACGTCTCCGTGGGACCTTTGTATACATCAATAACTTAATATAACCTAACCTAACCCAACCTAACATCTCGGCGGTAATATTTGATCACATTCCTGGCTTGCTGGCCTCTACGTCTCCGCGGGACCTTTATATACATCAATAACGTAATAGAACCTATCCTAACCCAAAATAACATCTCGGCGGTAATATTTGATCACATTCCTGGCTTTTTGGCATCTACGTCTCCGCGGGACCTTTATATACATTTATAACGTGATATAACCTAACCTAACCCAACCTAACATCTCGGCGGTAATATTTGAAACTATTCCTGGCGAGTTGGCCTCTACGTCACCGTGGGACCTTTATAGACATCCATAACGTAATATCACCTAACCTAACCCAAGCTAACATCTCGGCGGTAATATTTGACAACATTACCGGCGAGTTGGACTATACGTCTCCGTGGGACCTTTGTATACATCAATAACGTAATATAACCTAACCTAACCCAACCGAACATCTCGGCGGTAATATTTGATCACATTCCTGGCTTGCTGGCCTCTACGTCTCCGCGGGACCTTTATATACATCAATAACGTGATAGAACCTATCCTAACCCAAAATAACATCTCGGCGGTAATATTTGACCACATTCCTGGCTTTTTGGCATCTACGTCTCCGCGGGACCTTTATATACATCAATAACGTAATATAACCTATCCTAACCCAAAATAACATCTCGGCGGTAATATTTGACCACATTCCTGGCTTGTTGGCATCTACGTCTCCGTGGGACCTTTATATACATCAATTACGTAATATAACCTAACCTAACCCAACCTAACATCTCGGCGGTAATATTTGACAACATTCCTGGCGAGTTGGCCTCTACGTCTCGGTTTGTCCTTCATATACATCAATAACGTAATATAACATAACCGAAACCAACCTAACATCTCGGCGGTAATATTTGAAAACATTCCTGGCGAGTTGGCCTCTACGTCTCCGTGGGACCTTTATATACATCTATAACGTAATATAACCGAACCTAACCCAACCTAACATCTCGGCGGTAATATTTGAAAACATTCATGGCGAGTTGGCCTCTACGTCTCCGTGGTACATTTATATACATCAATAACGTAATATAACCTATCCTAACCCAAAATAACATCTCGGCGGTAATATTTGACCACATTCCTGGCTTTTTGGCATCTACGTCTCCGCGGGACCTTTATATACATCAATAACGTAATATAACCTATCCTAACCCAAAATAACATCTCGGCGGTAATATTTGATCACATTCCTGGCTTGCTGGCCTCTACGTCTCCGCGGGACCTTTATATACATCTATAACGTGATATAACCTAACCTAACCCAACCGAACATCTCGGCGGTAATATTTGAAAACATTCCTGGCGAGTTGGCCTCTACGTCACCGTGGGACCTTTATAGACATCCATAACGTAATATAACCTAACCTAACCCAAGCTAACATCTCGGCGGTAATATTTGACAACATTCCCGGCGAGTTGGCCTATACGTCTACGTGGGACCTTTATATACATCAATAACGTAATATAACCTAACCTAACCCAACCTAACATCTCGGCGGTAATATTTGATCACATTCCTGGCTTGCTGGCCTCTACGTCTCCGCGGGACCTTTATATACATCTATAACGTGATATAACCTATCCTAACCCAAAATAACATCTCGGCGGTAATATTTGACCACATTCCTGGCTTGTTGGCATCTACGTCTCCGTGGGACCTTTATATACATCAATTACGTAATATAACCTAACCTAACCCAACGTAACATCTCGGCGGTAATATTTGACCACATTCCTGGCTTGTTGGCATCTACGTCTCCGTGGGACCTTTATATACATCAATTACGTAATATAACCTAACCTAACCCAACCTAACATCTCGGCGGTAATATTTGACAACATTCCTGGCGAGTTGGCCTCTACGTCTCGGTTTGTCCTTCATATACATCAATAACGTAATATAACATAACCGAAACCAAGCTAACATCTCGGCGGTAATATTTGAAAACATTCCTGGCGAGTTGGCCTCTACGTCTCCGTGGGACCTTTATATACATCTATAACGTAATATAACCGAACCTAACCCAACCTAACATCTCGGCGGTAATATTTGAAAACATTCATGGCGAGTTGGCCTCTACGTCTCCGTGGTACATTTATATACATCAATAACGTAATATAACCTATCCAAACCCAAAATAACATCTCGGCGGTAATATTTGACCACATTCCTGGCTTTTTGGCATCTACGTCTCCGCGGGACCTTTATATACATCAATAACGTAATACAACCTATCCTAACCCAAAATAACATCTCGGCGGTAATATTTGATCACATTCCTGGCTTGCTGGCCTCTACGTCTCCGCGGGACCTTTATATACATCTATAACGTGATATAACCTAACCTAACCCAACCGAACATCTCGGCGGTAATATTTGAAAACATTCCTGGCGAGTTGGCCTCTACGTCACCGTGGGACCTTTATAGACATCCATAACGTAATATAACCTAACCTAACCCAAGCTAACATCTCGGCGGTAATATTTGACAACATTCCCGGCGAGTTGGCCTATACGTCTACGTGGGACCTTTATATACATCTATAACGTGATATAACCTATCCTAACCCAAAATAACATCTCGGCGGTAATATTTGACCACATTCCTGGCTTGTTGGCATCTACGTCTCCGTGGGACCTTTATATACATCAATTACGTAATATAACCTAACCTAACCCAACGTAACATCTCGGCGGTAATATTTGACAACATTCCTGGCGAGTTGGCCTCCACGTCTCCGTGGGACCTTTATATACATCAATAACGTAATATAACCTAACCTAACCCAACCTAAAATCTCGGCGGTAATATTTGATCACATTCCTGGCTTGCTGGCCTCTACGTCTCCGCGGGACCTTTATATACATCTATAACGTGATATAACCTAACCTAACCCAACCTAACATCTCGGCGGTAATATTTGAAAACATTCCTGGCGAGTTGGCCTCTACGTCACCGTGGGACCTTTATAGACATCCATAACGTAATATAACCTAATCTAACCCAAGCTAACATCTCGGCGGTAATATTTGACAACATTCCCGGCGAGTTGGCCTATACGTCTCCGTGGGACCTTTGTATACATCAATAACTTAATATAACCTAACCTAACCCAACCTAACATCTCGGCGGTAATATTTGATCACATTCCTGGCTTGCTGGCCTCTACGTCTCCGCGGGACCTTTATATACATCAATAACGTAATAGAACCTATCCTAACCCAAAATAACATCTCGGCGGTAATATTTGATCACATTCCTGGCTTTTTGGCATCTACGTCTCCGCGGGACCTTTATATACATTTATAACGTGATATAACCTAACCTAACCCAACCTAACATCTCGGCGGTAATATTTGAAACTATTCCTGGCGAGTTGGCCTCTACGTCACCGTGGGACCTTTATAGACATCCATAACGTAATATCACCTAACCTAACCCAAGCTAACATCTCGGCGGTAATATTTGACAACATTACCGGCGAGTTGGACTATACGTCTCCGTGGGACCTTTGTATACATCAATAACGTAATATAACCTAACCTAACCCAACCGAACATCTCGGCGGTAATATTTGATCACATTCCTGGCTTGCTGGCCTCTACGTCTCCGCGGGACCTTTATATACATCAATAACGTGATAGAACCTATCCTAACCCAAAATAACATCTCGGCGGTAATATTTGACCACATTCCTGGCTTTTTGGCATCTACGTCTCCGCGGGACCTTTATATACATCAATAACGTAATATAACCTATCCTAACCCAAAATAACATCTCGGCGGTAATATTTGACCACATTCCTGGCTTGTTGGCATCTACGTCTCCGTGGGACCTTTATATACATCAATTACGTAATATAACCTAACCTAACCCAACCTAACATCTCGGCGGTAATATTTGACAACATTCCTGGCGAGTTGGCCTCTACGTCTCGGTTTGTCCTTCATATACATCAATAACGTAATATAACATAACCGAAACCAACCTAACATCTCGGCGGTAATATTTGAAAACATTCCTGGCGAGTTGGCCTCTACGTCTCCGTGGGACCTTTATATACATCTATAACGTAATATAACCGAACCTAACCCAACCTAACATCTCGGCGGTAATATTTGAAAACATTCATGGCGAGTTGGCCTCTACGTCTCCGTGGTACATTTATATACATCAATAACGTAATATAACCTATCCTAACCCAAAATAACATCTCGGCGGTAATATTTGACCACATTCCTG
This sequence comes from Xylocopa violacea, assembly GCA_963969225.1. Taxonomy (NCBI): domain Eukaryota; kingdom Metazoa; phylum Arthropoda; class Insecta; order Hymenoptera; family Apidae; genus Xylocopa; species Xylocopa violacea. Next base: position 823,373 of record CAXAJV010000147.1, on the reverse strand, counting down.
GCTTTTTGGCATCTACGTCTCCGCGGGACCTTTATATACATCAATAACGTAATATAACCTATCCTAACCCAAAATAACATCTCGGCGGTAATATTTGATCACATTCCTGGCTTGCTGGCCTCTACGTCTCCGCGGGACCTTTATATACATCTATAACGTGATATAACCTAACCTAACCCAACCGAACATCTCGGCGGTAATATTTGAAAACATTCCTGGCGAGTTGGCCTCTACGTCACCGTGGGACCTTTATAGACATCCATAACGTAATATAACCTAACCTAACCCAAGCTAACATCTCGGCGGTAATATTTGACAACATTCCCGGCGAGTTGGCCTATACGTCTACGTGGGACCTTTATATACATCAATAACGTAATATAACCTAACCTAACCCAACCTAACATCTCGGCGGTAATATTTGATCACATTCCTGGCTTGCTGGCCTCTACGTCTCCGCGGGACCTTTATATACATCTATAACGTGATATAACCTATCCTAACCCAAAATAACATCTCGGCGGTAATATTTGACCACATTCCTGGCTTGTTGGCATCTACGTCTCCGTGGGACCTTTATATACATCAATTACGTAATATAACCTAACCTAACCCAACGTAACATCTCGGCGGTAATATTTGACAACATTCCTGGCGAGTTGGCCTCCACGTCTCCGTGGGACCTTTATATACATCAATAACGTAATATAACCTAACCTAACCCAACCTAAAATCTCGGCGGTAATATTTGATCACATTCCTGGCTTGCTGGCCTCTACGTCTCCGCGGGACCTTTATATACATCTATAACGTGATATAACCTAACCTAACCCAACCTAACATCTCGGCGGTAATATTTGAAAACATTCCTGGCGAGTTGGCCTCTACGTCACCGTGGGACCTTTATAGACATCCATAACGTAATATAACCTAATCTAACCCAAGCTAACACCTCGGCGGTAATATTTGACAACATTCCCGGCGAGTTGGCCTATACGTCTCCGTGGGACCTTTGTATACATCAATAACGTAATATAACCTAACCTAACCCAACCTAACATCTCGGCGGTAATATTTGATCACATTCCTGGCTTGCTGGCCTCTACGTCTCCGCGGGACCTTTATATACATCAATAACGTTATAGAACCTATCCTAACCCAAAATAACATCTCGGCGGTAATATTTGACCACATTCCTGGCTTTTTGGCATCTACGTCTCCGCGGGACCTTTATATACATCAATAACGTAATATAACCTATCCTAACCCAAAATAACATCTCGGCGGTAATATTTGACCACATTCCTGGCTTGTTGGCATCTACGTCTCCGTGGGACCTTTATATACATCAATTACGTAATATAACCTAACCTAACCCAACCTAACATCTCGGCGGTAATATTTGACAACATTCCTGGCGAGTTGGCCTCTACGTCTCGGTTTGTCCTTCATATACATCAATAACGTAATATAACATAACCGAAACCAACCTAACATCTCGGCGGTAATATTTGAAAACATTCCTGGCGAGTTGGCCTCTACGTCTCCGTGGGACCTTTATATACATCTATAACGTAATATAACCGAACCTAACCCAACCTAACATCTCGGCGGTAATATTTGAAAACATTCATGGCGAGTTGGCCTCTACGTCTCCGTGGTACATTTATATACATCAATAACGTAATATAACCTATCCTAACCCAAAATAACATCTCGGCGGTAATATTTGACCACATTCCTGGCTTTTTGGCATCTACGTCTCCGCGGGACCTTTATATACATCAATAACGTAATATAACCTATCCTAACCCAAAATAACATCTCGGCGGTAATATTTGATCACATTCCTGGCTTGCTGGCCTCTACGTCTCCGCGGGACCTTTATATACATCTATAACGTGATATAACCTAACCTAACCCAACCGAACATCTCGGCGGTAATATTTGCAAACATTCCTGGCGAGTTGGTCTCTACGTCACCGTGGGACCTTTATAGACATCCATAACGTAATATAACCTAACCTAACCCAAGCTAACATCTCGGCGGTAATATTTGACAACATTCCCGGCGAGTTGGCCTATACGTCTACGTGGGACCTTTATATACATCAGTAACGTAATATAACCTAACCTAACCCAACGTAACATCTCGGCGGTAATATTTGACAACATTCCTGACGAGTTGGCCTCCACGTTTCCGTGGGACCTTTATATACATCAATAACGTAATATAACCTAACCTAACCCAACCTAACATCTCGGCCGTAATATTTGATCACATTCCTGGCTTGCTGGCCTCTACGTCTCCGCGGGACCTTTATATACATCTATAACGTGATATAACCTATCCTAACCCAAAATAACATCTCGGCGGTAATATTTGACCACATTCCTGGCTTGTTGGCATCTACGTCTCCGTGGGACCTTTATATACATCAATTACGTAATATAACCTAACCTAACCCAACGTAACATCTCGGCGGTAATATTTGACAACATTCCTGACGTGTTGGCCTCCACGTCTCCGTGGGACCTTTATATACATCAATAACGTAATATAACCTAACCTAACCCAACCTAACATCTCGGCGGTAATATTTGATCACATTCCTGGCTTGCTGGCCTCTACGTCTCCGCGGGACCTTTATATACATCTATAACGTGATATAACCTATCCTAACCCAAAATAACATCTCGGCGGTAATATTTGACCACATTCCTGGCTTGTTGGCATCTACGTCTCCGTGGGACCTTTATATACATCAATTACGTAATATAACCTAACCTAACCCAACGTAACATCTCGGCGGTAATATTTGACAACATTCCTGGCGAGTTGGCCTCCACGTCTCCGTGGGACCTTTATATACATCAATAACGTAATATAACCTAACCTAACCCAACCTAAAATCTCGGCGGTAATATTTGATCACATTCCTGGCTTGCTGGCCTCTACGTCTCCGCGGGACCTTTATATACATCTATAACGTGATATAACCTAACCTAACCCAACCTAACATCTCGGCGGTAATATTTGAAAACATTCCTGGCGAGTTGGCCTCTACGTCACCGTGGGACCTTTATAGACATCCATAACGTAATATAACCTAACCTAACCCAAGCTAACATCTCGGCGGTAATATTTGACAACATTCCCGGCGAGTTGGCCTATACGTCTCCGTGGGACCTTTGTATACATCAATAACGTAATATAACCTAACCTAACCCAACCTAACATCTCGGCGGTTATATTTGATCACATTCCTGGCTTGCTGGCCTCTACGTCTCCGCGGGACCTTTATATACATCTATAAGGTGATATAACCTAACCTAACCCAACCTAACATCTCGGCGGTAATATTTGAAAACATTCTGGCGAGTTGGCCTCTACGTCACCGTGGGACCTTTATAGACATCCATAACGTAATATAACCTAACCTGACCCAACCGAACATCTCGGCGGTAATATTTGAAAACATTCCTGGCGAGTTGGCCTCTACGTCACCGTGGGACCTTTATAGACATCCATAACGTAATATAACCTAACCTAACCCAAGCTAACATCTCGGCGGTAATATTTGACAACATTCCTGACGAGTTGGCCTCCACGTCTCCGTGGGACCTTTATATACATCAATAACGTAATATAACCTAACCTAACCCAAGCTAACATCTCGGCGGTAATATTTGATCACATTCCTGGCTTGCTGGCCTCTACGTCTCCGCGGGACCTTTATATACATCTATAACGTGATATAACCTATCCTAACCCAAAATAACATCTCGGCGGTAATATTTGACCACATTCCTGGCTTGTTGGCATCTACGTCTCCGTGGGACCTTTATATACATCAATTACGTAATATAACCTAACCTAACCCAACGTAACATCTCGGCGGTAATATTTGACAACATTCCTGGCGAGTTGGCCTCCACGTCTCCGTGGGACCTTTATATACATCAATAACGTAATATAACCTAACCTAACCCAACCTAAAATCTCGGCGGTAATATTTGATCACATTCCTGGCTTGCTGGCCTCTACGTCTCCGCGGGACCTTTATATACATCTATAACGTGATATAACCTAACCTAACCCAACCTAACATCTCGGCGGTAATATTTGACCACATTCCTGGCTTGTTGGCATCTACGTCTCCGTGGGACCTTTATATACATCAATTACGTAATATAACCTAACCTAACCCAACGTAACATCTCGGCGGTAATATTTGACAACATTCCTGGCGAGTTGGCCTCCACGTCTCCGTGGGACCTTTATATACATCAATAACGTAATATAACCTAACCTAACCCAACCTAAAATCTCGGCGGTAATATTTGATCACATTCCTGGCTTGCTGGCCTCTACGTCTCCGCGGGACCTTTATATACATCAATAACGTAATAGAACCTATCCTAACCCAAAATAACATCTCGGCGGTAATATTTGACCACATTCCTGGCTTTTTGGCATCTACGTCTCCGCGGGACCTTTATATACATCAATAACGTAATATAACCTATCCTAACCCAAAATAACATCTCGGCGGTAATATTTGACCACATTCCTGGCTTGTTGGCATCTACGTCTCCGTGGGACCTTTATATACATCAATTACGTAATATAACCTAACCTAACCCAACCTAACATCTCGGCGGTAATATTTGACAACATACCTGGCGAGTTGGCCTCTACGTCTCGGTTTGTCCTTCATATACATCAATAACGTAATATAACATAACCGAAACCAACCTAACATCTCGGCGGTAATATTTGAAAACATTCCTGGCGAGTTGGCCTCTACGTCTCCGTGGGACCTTTATATACATCTATAACGTAATATAACCGAACCTAACCCAACCTAACATCTCGGCGGTAATATTTGAAAACATTCATGGCGAGTTGGCCTCTACGTCTCCGTGGTACATTTATATACATCAATAACGTAATATAACCTATCCTAACCCAAAATAACATCTCGGCGGTAATATTTCACCACATTCCTGGCTTTTTGGCATCTACGTCTCCGCGGGACCTTTATATACATCAATAACGTAATATAACCTATCCTAACCCAAAATAACATCTCGGCGGTAATATTTGATCACATTCCTGGCTTGCTGGCCTCTACGTCTCCGCGGGACCTTTATATACATCTATAACGTGATATAACCTAACCTAACCCAACCGAACATCTCGGCGGTAATATTTGAAAACATTCCTGGCGAGTTGGCCTCTACGTCACCGTGGGACCTTTATAGACATCCATAACGTAATATAACCTAACCTAACCCAAGCTAACATCTCGGCGGTAATATTTGACAACATTCCCGGCGAGTTGGCCTATACGTCTACGTGGGACCTTTATATACATCAGTAACGTAATATAACCGAACCTAACCCAACCTAACATCTCGGCGGTAATATTTGAAAACATTCATGGCGAGTTGGCCTCTACGTCTCCGTGGTACATTTATATACATCAATAACGTAATATAACCTATCCTAACCCAAAATAACATCTCGGCGGTAATATTTGACCACATTCCTGGCTTTTTGGCATCTACGTCTCCGCGGGACCTTTATATACATCAATAACGTAATATAACCTATCCTAACCCAAAATAACATCTCGGCGGTAATATTTGATCACATTCCTGGCTTGCTGGCCTCTACGTCTACGCGGGACCTTTATATACATCTATAACGTGATATAACCTAACCTAACCCAACCGAACATCTCGGCGGTAATATTTGAAAACATTCCTGGCGAGTTGGCCTCTACGTCACCGTGGGACCTTTATAGACATCCATAACGTAATATAACCTAACCTAACCCAAGCTAACATCTCGGCGGTAATATTTGACAACATTCCCGGCGAGTTGGCCTATACGTCTACGTGGGACCTTTATATACATCAGTAACGTAATATAACCTAACCTAACCCAACGTAACATCTCGGCGGTAATATTTGACAACATTCCTGACGAGTTGGCGTCCACGTTTCCGTGGGACCTTTATATACATCAATAACGTAATATAACCTAACCTAACCCAACCTAACATCTCGGCGGTAATATTTGATCACATTCCTGGCTTGCTGGCCTCTACGTCTCCGCGGGACCTTTATATACATCTATAACGTGATATAACCTATCCTAACCCAAAATAACATCTCGGCGGTAATATTTGACCACATTCCTGGCTTGTTGGCATCTACGTCTCCGTGGGACCTTTATATACATCAATTACGTAATATAACCTAACCTAACCCAACGTAACATCTCGGCGGTAATATTTGACAACATTCCTGACGAGTTGGCCTCCACGTCTCCGTGGGACCTTTATATACATCAATAACGTAATATAACCTAACCTAACCCAACCTAACATCTCGGCGGTAATATTTGATCACATTCCTGGCTTGCTGGCCTCTACGTCTCCGCGGGACCTTTATATACATCTATAACGTGATATAACCTATCCTAACCCAAAATAACATCTCGGCGGTAATATTTGACCACATTCCTGGCTTGTTGGCATCTACGTCTCCGTGGGACCTTTATATACATCAATTACGTAATATAACCTAACCTAACCCAACGTAACATCTCGGCGGTAATATTTGACAACATTCCTGGCGAGTTGGCCTCCACGTCTCCGTGGGACCTTTATATACATCAATAACGTAATATAACCTAACCTAACCCAACCTAAAATCTCGGCGGTAATATTTGATCACATTCCTGGCTTGCTGGCCTCTACGTCTCCGCGGGACCTTTATATACATCTATAACGTGATATAACCTAACCTAACCCAACCTAACATCTCGGCGGTAATATTTGAAAACATTCCTGGCGAGTTGGCCTCTACGTCACCGTGGGACCTTTATAGACATCCATAACGTAATATAACCTAACCTAACCCAAGCTAACATCTCGGCGGTAATATTTGACAACATTCCCGGCGAGTTGGCCTATAAGTCTCCGTGGGACCTTTGTATACATCAATAACGTAATATAACCTAACCTAACCCAACCTAACATCTCGGCGGTTATATTTGATCACATTCCTGGCTTGCTGGCCTCTACGTCTCCGCGGGACCTTTATATACATCTATAACGTGATATAACCTAACCTAACCCAACCTAACATCTCGGCGGTAATATTTGAAAACATTCCTGGCGAGTTGGCCTCTACGTCACCGTGGGACCTTTATAGACATCCATAACGTAATATAACCTAACCTGACCCAACCGAACATCTCGGCGGTAATATTTGAAAACATTCCTGGCGAGTTGGCCTCTACGTCACCGTGGGACCTTTATAGACATCCATAACGTAATATAACTTAACCTAACCCAACGTACCATCTCGGCGATAATATTTGACAACATTCCTGGCGAGTTGGCCTCTACGTCTCCGTGGTACATTTATATACATCAATAACGTAATATAACCTATCCTAACCCAAAATAACATCTCGGCGGTAACATTTGACCACATTCCTGGCTTGTTGGCATCTACGTCTCCGCGGGACCTTTATATACATCTATAACGTAATATAACCTAACCTAACCCAATCTAAAATCTCGGCGGTAATATTTGAAAACATTCATGGCGAGTTGGCCTCTACGTCTCCGTGGGACCTTTATATACATCAGTAACGTAATATAATCTATCCTAACCCAAAATAACATCTCGGCGGTAATATTTGACCACATTCCTGGCTTGTTGGCATCTACGTCTCCGTGGGACCTTTATATACATCAATTACGTAATATAACCTAACCTAACCCAACGTAACATCTCGGCGGTAATATTTGACAACATTCCTGGCGAGTTGGCCTCTACGTCTCGGTTTGTCCTTCATATACATCAATAACGTAATATAACATAACCGAAACCAACCTAACATCTCGGCGGTGATATTTGAAAACATTCCTGGCGAGTTGGCCGCTACGTCTCCGTGGGACCTTTATATACATCTATAACGTAATATAACCTAACCTAACCCAACCTATCATCTCGGCGGTAATATTTGACAACATTCCTGGCGAGTTGGCCTCCACGTCTCCGCGGGACCTTTATATACATCAATAACGTAATATAACCTATCCTAACCCAAAATAACATCTCGGCGGTAATATTTGACCACATTCCTGGCTTGTTGGCATATACGTCTCCGTGGGACCTTTATATACATCAATTACGTAATATAACCTAACCTAACCCAACCTAACATCTCGGCGGTAATATTTGACAACATTCCTGGCGAGTTGGCCTCTACGTCTCGGTTTGTCCTTCATATACATCAATAACGTAATATAACATAACCGAAACCAACCTAACATCTCGGCGGTAATATTTGAAAACATTCCTGGCGAGTTGGCCTCTACGTCTCCGTGGGACCTTTATATACATCTATAACGTAATATAACCGAACCTAACCCAACCTAACTTCTCGGCGGTAATATTTGAAAACATTCATGGCGAGTTGGCCTCTACGTCTCCGTGGTACATTTATATACATCAATAACGTAATATAACCTATCCTAACCCAAAATAACATCTCGGCGGTAATATTTGACCACATTCCTGGCTTGCTGGCATCTACGTCTCCGTGGGACCTTTATATACATCAATAACGTAATATAACCTAACCTAACCCAACCTATCATCTCGGCGGTAATATTTGACAACATTCCTGGCGAGTTGGCCTCCACGTCTCCGTGGGACCTTTATATACATCAAGAACGTAATATAACCTAACCTAACCCAACCTAACATCTCGGCGGTAATATTTGATCACATTCCTGGCTTGCTGGCCTCTACGTCTCCGCGGGACCTTTATATACATCTATAACGTGATATAACCTAACCTAACCCAACCTAACATCTCGGCGGTAATATTTGAAAACATTCCTGGCGAGTTGGCCTCTACGTCACCGTGGGACCTTTATAGACATCCATAACGTAATATAACCTAACCTGACCCAACCGAACATCTCGGCGGTAATATTTGAAAACATTCCTGGCGAGTTGGCCTCTACGTCACCGTGGGACCTTTATAGACATCCATAACGTAATATAACTTAACCTAACCCAACGTAACATCTCGGCGATAATATTTGACAACATTCCTGGCGAGTTGGCCTCTACGTCTCCGTGGTACATTTATATACATCAATAACGTAATATAACCTATCCTAACCCAAAATAACATCTCGGCGGTAACATTTGACCACATTCCTGGCTTGTTGGCATCTACGTCTCCGCGGGACCTTTATATACATCTATAACGTAATATAACCTAACCTAACCCAACCTAAAATCTCGGCGGTAATATTTGAAAACATTCATGGCGAGTTGGCCTCTACGTCTCCGTGGGACCTTTATATACATCAGTAACGTAATATAATCTATCCTAACCCAAAATAACATCTCGGCGGTAATATTTGACCACATTCCTGGCTTGTTGGCATCTACGTCTCCGTGGGACCTTTATATACATCAATTACGTAATATAACCTAACCTAACCCAACGTAACATCTCGGCGGTAATATTTGACAACATTCCTGGCGAGTTGGCCTCTACGTCTCGGTTTGTCCTTCATATACATCAATAACGTAATATAACATAACCGAAACCAACCTAACATCTCGGCGGTGATATTTGAAAACATTCCTGGCGAGTTGGCCTCTACGTCTCCGTGGGACCTTTATATACATCTATAACGTAATATAACCTAACCTAACCCAACCTATCATCTCGGCGGTAATATTTGACAACATTCCTGGCGAGTTGGCCTCCACGTCTCCGCGGGACCTTTATATACATCAATAACGTAATATAACCTATCCTAACCCAAAATAACATCTCGGCGGTAATATTTGACCACATTCCTGGCTTGTTGGCATATACGTCTCCGTGGGACCTTTATATACATCAATTACGTAATATAACCTAACCTAACCCAACCTAACATCTCGGCGGTAATATTTGACAACATTCCTGGCGAGTTGGCCTCTACGTCTCGGTTTGTCCTTCATATACATCAATAACGTAATATAACATAACCGAAACCAACCTAACATCTCGGCGGTAATATTTGAAAACATTCCTGGCGAGTTGGCCTCTACGTCTCCGTGGGACCTTTATATACATCTATAACGTAATATAACCGAACCTAACCCAACCTAACATCTCGGCGGTAATATTTGAAAACATTCATGGCGAGTTGGCCTCTACGTCTCCGTGGTACATTTATATACATCAATAACGTAATATAACCTATCCTAACCCAAAATAACATCTCGGCGGTAATATTTGACCACATTCCTGGCTTTTTGGCATCTACGTCTCCGCGGGACCTTTATATACATCAATAACGTAATATAACCTATCCTAACCCAAAATAACATCTCGGCGGTAATATTTGATCACATTCCTGGCTTGCTGGCCTCTACGTCTCCGCGGGACCTTTATATACATCTATAACGTGATATAACCTAACCTAACCCAACCGAACATCTCGGCGGTAATATTTGAAAACATTCCTGGCGAGTTGGCCTCTACGTCACCGTGGGACCTTTATAGACATCCATAACGTAATATAACCTAACCTAACCCAAGCTAACATCTCGGCGGTAATATTTGACAACATTCCCGGCGAGTTGGCCTATACGTCTACGTGGGACCTTTATATACATCAGTAACGTAATATAACCTAACCTAACCCAACCTAACATCTCGGCGGTAATATTTGATCACATCCCTGGCTTGCTGGCCTCTACGTCTCCGCGGGACCTTTAAATACATCTATAACGTAATATAAACTAACCTAACCCAACCTAACACCTCGGCGGTAATATTTGACCACATTCCTGGCTTGCTGGCATCTACGTCTCCGTGGTACATTTATATACATCAATAACGTAATATAACCTATCCTAACCCAAAATAACATCTCGGCGGTAATATTTGACCACATTCCTGGCTTGTTGGCATCTACGTCTCTGTGGGACCTTTATATACATCAATTACGTAATATAACCTAACCTAACCCAACGTAACATCTCGGCGGTAATATTTGACAACATTCCTGACGAGTTGGCCTCCACGTCTCCGTGGGACCTTTATATACATCAATAACGTAATATAACCTAACCTAACCCAACCTAACATCTCGGCGGTAATATTTGATCACATTCCTGGCTTGCTGGCCTCTACGTCTCCGCGGGACCTTTATATACATCTATAACGTGATATAACCTATCCTAACCCAAAATAACATCTCGGCGGTAATATTTGACCACATTCCTGGCTTGTTGGCATCTACGTCTCCGTGGGACCTTTATATACATCAATTACGTAATATAACCTAACCTAACCCAACGTAACATCTCGGCGGTAATATTTGACAACATTCCTGGCGAGTTGGCCTCCACGTCTCCGTGGGACCTTTATATACATCAATAACGTAATATAACCTAACCTAACCCAACCTAACATCTCGGCGGTAATATTTGATCACATTCCTGGCTTGCTGGCCTCTACGTCTCCGCGGGACCTTTATATACATCTATAACGTGATATAACCTAACCTAACCCAACCTAACATCTCGGCGGTAATATTTGAAAACATTCCTGGCGAGTTGGCCTCTACGTCACCGTGGGACCTTTATAGACATCCATAACGTAATATAACCTAACCTAACCCAAGCTAACATCTCGGCGGTAATATTTGACAACATTCCCGGCGAGTTGGCCTATACGTCTCCGTGGGAACTTTGTATACATCAATAACGTAATATAACCTAACCTAACCCAACCTAACATCTCGGCGGTAATATTTGATCACATTCCTGGCTTGCTGGCCTCTACGTCTCCGCGGGACCTTTATATACATCAATAACGTAAGAGAACCTATCCTAACCCAAAATAACATCTCGGCGGTAATATTTGACCACATTCCTGGCTTTTTGGCATCTACGTCTCCGCGGGACCTTTATATACATCAATAACGTAATATAACCTATCCTAACCCAAAATAACATCTCGGCGGTAATATTTGACCACATTCCTGGCTTGTTGGCATCTACGTCTCCGTGGGACCTTTATATACATCAATTACGTAATATAACCTAACCTAACCCAACCTAACATCTCGGCGGTAATATTTGACAACATTCCTGGCGAGTTGGCCTCTACGTCTCGGTTTGTCCTTCATATACATCAATAACGTAATATAACATAACCGAAACCAACCTAACATCTCGGCGGTAATATTTGAAAACATTCCTGGCGAGTTGGCCTCTACGTCTCCGTGGGACCTTTATATACATCTATAACGTAATATAACCGAACCTAACCCAACCTAACATCTCGGCGGTAATATTTGAAAACATTCATGGCGAGTTGGCCTCTACGTCTCCGTGGTACATTTATATACATCAATAACGTAATATAACCTATCCTAACCCAAAATAACATCTCGGCGGTAATATTTGACCACATTCCTGGCTTTTTGGCATCTACGTCTCCGCGGGACCTTTATATACATCAATAACGTAATATAACCTATCCTAACCCAAAATAACATCTCGGCGGTAATATTTGATCACATTCCTGGCTTGCTGGCCTCTACGTCTCCGCGGGACCTTTATATACATCTATAACGTGATATAACCTAACCTAACCCAACCGAACATCTCGGCGGTAATATTTGAAAACATTCCTGGCGAGTTGGCCTCTACGTCACCGTGGGAACTTTATAGACATCCATAACGTAATATAACCTAACCTAACCCAAGCTAACATCTCGGCGGTAATATTTGACAACATTCCCGGCGAGTTGGCCTATACGTCTACGTGGGACCTTTATATACATCAGTAACGTAATATAACCTAACCTAACCCAACCTAACATCTCGGCGGTAATATTTGATCACATCCCTGGCTTGCTGGCCTCTACGTCTCCGCGGGACCTTTAAATACATCTATAACGTAATATAAACTAACCTAACCCAACCTAACACCTCGGCGGTAATATTTGACCACATTCCTGGCTTGCTGGCATCTACGTCTCCGTGGTACATTTATATACATCAATAACGTAATATAACCTATCCTAACCCAAAATAACATCTCGGCGGTAATATTTGACCACATTCCTGGCTTGTTGGCATCTACGTCTCCGTGGGACCTTTATATACATCAATTACGTAATATAACCTAACCTAACCCAACGTAACATCTCGGCGGTAATATTTGACAACATTCCTGGCGAGTTGGCCTCCACGTCTCCGTGGGACCTTTATATACATCAATAACGTAATATAACCTAACCTAACCCAACCTAAAATCTCGGCGGTAATATTTGATCACATTCCTGGCTTGCTGGCCTCTACGTCTCCGCGGGACCTTTATATACATCTATAACGTGATATAACCTAACCTAACCCAACCTAACATCTCGGCGGTAATATTTGACAACATTCCTGACGAGTTGGCCTCCACGTCTCCGTGGGACCTTTATATACATCAATAACGTAATATAACCTAACCTAACCCAACCTAACATCTCGGCGGTAATATTTGATCACATTCCTGGCTTGCTGGCCTCTACGTCTCCGCGGGACCTTTATATACATCTATAACGTGATATAACCTATCCTAACCCAAAATAACATCTCGGCGGTAATATTTGACCACATTCCTGGCTTGTTGGCATCTACGTCTCCGTGGGACCTTTATATACATCAATTACGTAATATAACCTAACCTAACCCAACGTAACATCTCGGCGGTAATATTTGAAAACATTCCTGGCGAGTTGGCCTCTACGTCACCGTGGGACCTTTATAGACATCCATAACGTAATATAACCTAACCTAACCCAAGCTAACATCTCGGCGGTAATATTTGACAACATTCCCGGCGAGTTGGCCTATACGTCTCCGTGGGACCTTTGTATACATCAATAACGTAATATAACCTAACCTAACCCAACCTAACATCTCGGCGGTAATATTTGATCACATTCCTGGCTTGCTGGCCTCTACGTCTCCGCGGGACCTTTATATACATCAATAACGTAATAGAACCTATCCTAACCCAAAATAACATCTCGGCGGTAATATTTGACCACATTCCTGGCTTTTTGGCATCTACGTCTCCGCGGGACCTTTATATACATCAATAACGTAATATAACCTATCCTAACCCAAAATAACATCTCGGCGGTAATATTTGACCACATTCCTGGCTTGTTGGCATCTACGTCTCCGTGGGACCTTTATATACATCAATTACGTAATATAACCTAACCTAACCCAACCTAACATCTCGGCGGTAATATTTGACAACATTCCTGGCGAGTTGGCCTCTACGTCTCGGTTTGTCCTTCATATACATCAATAACGTAATATAACATAACCGAAACCAACCTAACATCTCGGCGGTAATATTTGAAAACATTCCTGGCGAGTTGGCCTCTACGTCTCCGTGGGACCTTTATATACATCTATAACGTAATATAACCGAACCTAACCCAACCTAACATCTCGGCGGTAATATTTGAAAACATTCATGGCGAGTTGGCCTCTACGTCTCCGTGGTACATTTATATACATCAATAACGTAATATAACCTATCCTAACCCAAAATAACATCTCGGCGGTAATATTTGACCACATTCCTGGCTTTTTGGCATCTACGTCTCCGCGGGACCTTTATATACATCAATAACGTAATATAACCTATCCTAACCCAAAATAACATCTCGGCGGTAATATTTGATCACATTCCTGGCTTGCTGGCCTCTACGTCTCCGCGGGACCTTTATATACATCTATAACGTGATATAACCTAACCTAACCCAACCGAACATCTCGGCGGTAATATTTGAAAACATTCCTGGCGAGTTGGCCTCTACGTCACCGTGGGACCTTTATAGACATCCATAACGTAATATAACCTAACCTAACCCAAGCTAACATCTCGGCGGTAATATTTGACAACATTCCCGGCGAGTTGGCCTATACGTCTACGTGGGACCTTTATATACATCAGTAACGTAATATAACCTAACCTAACCCAACCTAACATCTCGGCGGTAATATTTGATCACATCCCTGGCTTGCTGGCCTCTACGTCTCCGCGGGACCTTTAAATACATCTATAACGTAATATAAACTAACCTAACCCAACCTAACACCTCGGCGGTAATATTTGACCACATTCCTGGCTTGCTGGCATCTACGTCTCCGTGGTACATTTATATACATCAATAACGTAATATAACCTATCCTAACCCAAAATAACATCTCGGCGGTAATATTTGACCACATTCCTGGCTTGTTGGCATCTACGTCTCCGTGGGACCTTTATATACATCAATTACGTAATATAACCTAACCTAACCCAACCTAACATCTCGGCGGTAATATTTGACAACATTCCTGGCGAGTTGGCCTCTACGTCTCGGTTTGTCCTTCATATACATCAATAACGTAATATAACATAACCGAAACCAACCTAACATCTCGGCGGTAATATTTGAAAACATTCCTGGCGAGTTGGCCTCTACGTCTCCGTGGGACCTTTATATACATCTATAACGTAATATGACCGAACCTAACCCAACCTAACATCTCGGCGGTAATATTTGAAAACATTCATGGCGAGTTGGCCTCTACGTCTCCGTGGTACATTTATATACATCAATAACGTAATATAACCTATCCTAACCCAAAATAACATCTCGGCGGTAATATTTGACCACATTCCTGGCTTGCTGGCATCTACGTCTCCGTGGGACCTTTATATACATCAATAACGTAATATAACCTAACCTAACCCAACCTATCATCTCGGCGGTAATATTTGACAACATTCCTGGCGAGTTGGCCTCCACGTCTCCGTGGGACCTTTATATACATCAAGAACGTAATATAACCTAACCTAACCCAACCTAACATCTCGGCGGTAATATTTGATCACATTCCTGGCTTGCTGGCCTCTACGTCTCCGCGGGACCTTTATATACATCTATAACGTGATATAACCTAACCTAACCCAACCTAACACCTCGGCGGTAATATTTGAACACATTCCTGGCTTGCTGGCATCTACGTCTCCGTGGTACATTTATATACATCAATAACGTAATATAACCTATCCTAACCCAAAATAACATCTCGGCGGTAATATTTGACCACATTCCTGGCTTGTTGGCATCTACGTCTCCGTGGGACCTTTATATACATCAATTACGTAATATAACCTAACCTAACCCAACGTAACATCTCGGCGGTAATATTTGACAACATTCCTGGCGAGTTGGCCTCTACGTCTCGGTTTGTCCTTCATATACATCAATAACGTAATATAACATAACCGAAACCAACCTAACTTCTCGGCGGTGATATTTGAAAACATTCCTGGCGAGTTGGCCTCTACGTCTCCGTGGGACCTTTATATACATCTATAACGTAATATAACCTAACCTAACCCAACCTATCATCTCGGCGGTAATATTTGACAACATTCCTGGCGAGTTGGCCTCCACGTCTCCGCGGGACCTTTATATACATCAATAACGTAATATAACCTATCCTAACCCAAAATAACATCTCGGCGGTAATATTTGACCACATTCCTGGCTTGTTGGCATATACGTCTCCGTGGGACCTTTATATACATCAATTACGTAATATAACCTAACCTAACCCAACCTAACATCTCGGCGGTAATATTTGACAACATTCCTGGCGAGTTGGCCTCTACGTCTCGGTCTGTCCTTCATATACATCAATAACGTAATATAACATAACCGAAACCAACCTAACATCTCGGCGGTAATATTTGAAAACATTCCTGGCGTGTTGGCCTCTACGTCTCCGTGGGACCTTTATATACATCTATAACGTAATATAACCGAACCTAACCCAACCTAACATCTCGGCGGTAATATTTGAAAACATTCATGGCGAGTTGGCCTCTACGTCTCCGTGGTACATTTATATACATCAATAACGTAATATAACCTATCCTAACCCAAAATAACATCTCGGCGGTAATATTTGACCACATTCCTGGCTTGCTGGCATCTACGTCTCCGTGGGACCTTTATATACATCAATAACGTAATATAACCTAACCTAACCCAACCTATCATCTCGGCGGTAATATTTGACAACATTCCTGGCGAGTTGGCCTCCACGTCTCCGTGGGACCTTTATATACATCAAGAACGTAATATAACCTAACCTAACCCAACCTAACATCTCGGCGGTAATATTTGATCACATTCCTGGCTTGCTGGCCTCTACGTCTCCGCGGGACCTTTATATACATCTATAACGTGATATAACCTAACCTAACCGAACCTAACACCTCGGCGGTAATATTTGAACACATTCCTGGCTTGCTGGCATCTACGTCTCCGTGGTACATTTATATACATCAATAACGTAATATAACCTATCCTAACCCAAAATAACATCTCGGCGGTAATATTTGACCACATTCCTGGCTTGTTGGCATCTACGTCTCCGTGGGACCTTTATATACATCAATTACGTAATATAACCTAACCTAACCCAGCGTAACATCTCGGCGGTAATATTTGACAACATTCCTGGCGAGTTGGCCTCCACGTCTCCGTGGGACCTTTATATACATCAATAACGTAATATAACCTAACCTAACCCAACCTAACATCTCGGCGGTAATATTTGATCACATTCCTGACTTGCTGGCCTCTACGTCTCCGCGGGACCTTTATATACATCTATAACGTGATATAACCTAACCTAACCCAACCTAACATCTCGGCGGTAATATTTGAAAACATTCCTGGCGAGTTGGCCTCTACGTCACCGTGGGACCTTTATAGACATCCATAACGTAATATAACCTAACGTAACCCAAGCTAACATCTCGGCGGTAATATTTGACAACATTCCCGGCGAGTTGGCCTATACGTCTCCGTGGGACCTTTGTATACATCAATAACGTAATATAACCTAACCTAACCCAACCTAACATCTCGGCGGTAATATTTGATCACATACCTGGCTTGCTGGCCTCTACGTCTCCGCGGGACCTTTAAATACATCTATAACGTAATATAACCTAACCTAACCCAACCTAACACCTCGGCGGTAATATTTGATCACATTCCTGGCTTGCTGGCCTCTACGTCTCCGCGGGACCTTTATATACATCTATAACGTGATATAACCTAACCTAACCCAACCTAACATCTCGGCGGTAATATTTGAAAACATTCCTGGCGAGTTGGCCTCTACGTCACCGTGGGACCTTTATAGACATCCATAACGTAATATAACCTAACCTAACCCAACCTAACATCTCGGTGGTAATATTTGAAAACATTCCTGGCGAGTTGGCCTCTACGTCACCGTGGGACCTTTATAGACATCCATAACGTAATATAACTAAACCTAACCCAACGTAACATCTCGGCGATAATTAATGACAACATTCCTGGCGAGTTGGCCTCTACGTCTCCGTGGTACATTTATATACATCAATAACGTAATATAACCTATCCTAACCCAAAATAACATCTCGGCGGTAATATTTGACCACATTCCTGGCTTGTTGGTATCTACGTCTCCGCGGGACCTTTATATACATCTATAACGTAATATAACTTAACCTAACCCAACCTAAAATCTCGGCGGTAATATTTGACCACATTCCTGGCTTGTTGGCATCTACGTCTCCGTGGGACCTTTATATACATCTATAACGTAATATAACCGAACCTAACCCAACCTAACATCTCGGCGGTAATAGTTGAAAACATTCATGGCGAGTTGGCCTCTACGTCTCCGTGGTACATTTATATACATCAATAACGTAATATAACCTATCCTAACCCAAAATAACATCTCGGCGGTAATATTTGACCACATTCCTGGCTTGCTGGCATCTACGTCTCCGTGGGACCTTTATATACATCAATAACGTAATATAACCTAACCTAACCCAACCTATCATCTCGGCGGTAATATTTGACAACATTCCCGGCGAGTTGGCCTCCACGTCTCCGTGGGACCTTTATATACATCAAGAACGTAATATAACCTAACCTAACCCAACCTAACATCTCGGCGGTAATATTTGATCACATTCCTGGCTTGCTGGCCTCTACGTCTCCGCGGGACCTTTATATACATCTATAACGTGATATAACCTAACCTAACCCAACCTAACATCTCGGTGGTAATATTTGAAAACATTCCTGGCGAGTTGGCCTCTACGTCACCGTGGGACCTTTATAGACATCCATAACGTAATATAACCTAACCTAACCCAAGCTAACATCTCGGCGGTAATATTTGACAACATTCCCGGCGAGTTGGCCTATATGTCTCCGTGGGACCTTTGTATACATCAATAACGTAATATAACCTAACCTAACCCAACCTAACATCTCGGCGGTAATATTTGGAAACATTCCTGGCGAGTTGGCATCTACGTCACCGTGGGACCTTTATAGACATCCATAACGTACTATAACCTAACCTAACCCAAGCTAACATCTCGGCGGTAATATTTGACAACATTCCCGGCGAGGTGGCCTATACGTCTCCGTGGGACCTTTATATACATCAATAACGTAATATAACCTAACCTAACCCAACCTAACATCTCGGCGGTAATATTTGATCACATCCCTGGCTTGCTGGCCTCTACGTCTCCGCGGGACCTTTAAATACATCTATAACGTAATATAACCTAACCTAACCCAACCTAACACCTCGGCGGTAATATTTGAACACATTCCTGGCTTGCTGGCATCTACGTCTCCGTGGTACATTTATATACATCAATAACGTAATATAACCTATCCTAACCCAAAATAACATCTCGGCGGTAATATTTGACCACATTCCTGGCTTGTTGGCATCTACGTCTCCGTGGGACCTTTATATACATCTATAACGTAATATAACCTAACCTAACCCAACCTAACATCTCGGCGGTAAAATTTGAAAACATTCATGGCGAGTTGGCCTCTACGTCTCCGTGGGACCTTTATATACATCAATAACGTAATATAACCTATCCTAACCCAAAATAACATCTCGGCGGTAATATTTGACCACAATCCTGGCTTGCTGGCATCTACGTCTCCGTGGGACCTTTATAGACATCCATAACGTAATATAACCTAACCTAACCCAAGCTAACATCTCGGCGGTAATATTTGACAACATTCCCGGCGAGTTGGCCTCTACGTCTCCGCGGGACCTTTAAATACATCTATAACGTAATATAAACTAACCTAACCCAACCTAACACCTCGGCGGTAATATTTGAACACATTCATAGCGAGTTGGCCTATACGTCTCCGTGGTACATTTATATACATCAATAACGTAATATAACCTATCCTAACCCAAAATAACATCTCGGCGGTAATATTTGACCACATTCCTGGCTTGTTGGCATCTACGTCTCCGTGGGACCTTTATATACATCTATAACGTGATATAACCTAACCTAACCCAACCTAACATCTCGGCGGTAATATTTGAAAACATTCCTGGCGAGTTGGCCTCTACGTCACCGTGGGACCTTTATAGACATCCATAACGTAATATAACCTAACCTAACCCAAGCTAACATCTCGGCGGTAATATTTGATCACATTCCTGGCTTGCTGGCCTCTACGTCTCCGTGGGACCTTTATATACATCTATAACGTAATATAACCTAACCTAACCCAAGCTAACATCTCGGCGGTAATATTTGACAACATTCCCGGCGAGTTGGCCTATATGTCTCCGTGGGACCTTTGTATACATCAATAACGTAATATAACCTAACCTAACCCAACCTAACATCTCGGCGGTAATATTTGAAAACATTCCTGGCGAGTTGGCCTCTACGTCACCGTGGGACCTTTATAGACATCCATAACGTAATATAACCTAACCTAACCCAAGCTAACATCTCGGCGGTAATATTTGACAACATTCCCGGCGAGTTGGCCTATACGTCTCCGTGGGACCTTTGTATACATCAATAACGTAATATAACCTAACCTAACCCAACCTAACATCTCGGCGGTAATATTTGATAACATTCCTGGCTTGCTGGCCTCTACGTCTCCGCGGGACCTTTATATACATCTATAACGTAATATAACCTAACCTAACCCAACCTAACATCTCAGCGGTAAAATTTGAAAACATTCATGGCGAGTTGGCCTCTACGTCTCCGTGGGACCTTTATATACATCATATAACGTAATATAACCTATCCTAACCCAAAATAACATCTCGGCGGTAATATTTGACCACATTCCTGGCTTGTTGGCATCTACGTCTCCGTGGAACCTTTATATACATCATTTACGTAATATAACCTAACCTAACGCAACGTAACATCTCGGCGGTAATATTTGACAACATTCCTGGCGAGTTGGCCTCTACGTCTCGGTTTGTCCTTCATATACATCAATAACGTAATATAACATAACCGAAACCAACCTAACATCTCGGCGGTAATATTTGAAAACATTCCTGGCGAGTTGGCCTCTACGTCTCCGTGGGACCTTTATATACATCTATAACGTAATATAACCTAACCTAACCCAACCTAACATCTCGGCGGTAATATTTGATCACATTCCTGGCTTGCTGGCCTCTACGTCTCCGCGGGACCTTTATAGACATCTATAACGTGATATAACCTAACCTAACCAACCTAACATCTCGGCGGTAATATTTGAAAACATTCATGGCGAGTTGGCCTATACGTCTCCGTGGTACATTTATATACATCAATAACGTAATATAACCTATCCTAACCCAAAATAACATCTCGGCGGTAATATTTGACCACATTCCTGGCTTGCTGGCATCTACGTCTCCGTGGGACCTTTATAGACATCCATAACGTAATATAACCTAACCTAACCCAAGCTAACATCTCGGCGGTAATATTTGACAACATTCCCGGCGAGTTGGCCTATACGTCCCCGTGGGACCTTTGTATACATCAATAACGTAATATAACCTAACCTAACCCAACCTAACATCTCGGCGGTAATATTTGATCACATTCCTGGCTTGCTGGCCTCTACGTCTCCGCGGGACCTTTATATACATCTATAACGTGATATAACCTAACCTAACCCAACCTAACATCTCGGCGGTACTATTTGAAAACATTCCTGGCGAGTTGGCCTCTACGTCACCGTGGGACCTTTATAGACATCCATAACGTAATATAACCTAACCTAACCCAAGCTAACATCTCGGCGGTAATATTTGACAACATTCCCGGCGAGTTGGCCTATACGTCTCCGTGGGACCTTTGTATACATCAATAACGTAATATAACCTAACCTAACCCAACCTAACATCTCGGCGGTAATATTTGATAACATTCCTGGCTTGCTGGCCTCTACGTCTCCGCGGGACCTTTATATACATCTATAACGTGATATAACCTAACCTAACCCAACCTAACATCTCGGCGGTAATATTTGAAAACATTCCTGGCGAGTTGGCCTCTACGTCACCGTGGGACCTTTATAGACATCCATAACGTAATATAACCTAACCTAACCCAACCTAACATCTCGGCGGTAATATTTGAAAACATTCATGGCGAGTTGGCCTATACGTCTCCGTGGTACATTTATATACATCAATAACGTAATATAACCTATCCTAACCCAAAATAACATCTCGGCGGTAATATTTGACCACATTCCTGGCTTGCTGGCATCTACGTCTCCGTGGGACCTTTATATATATCAATAACGTAATATAACCTAACCTAACCCAACCTATCATCTCGGCGGTAATATTTGACAACATTCCTGGCGAGATGGCCTCCACGTCTCCGTGGGACCTTTATATACATCAATAACGTAATATAACCTAACCTAACCCAACCTAACATCTCGGCGGTCATATTTGATCACATTCCTGGCTTGCTGGCCTCTACGTCTCCGCGGGACCTTAATATACATCTATAACGTGATATAACCTAAGCTAACCCAACCTAACATCTCGGCGGTAATATTTGAAAACATTCCTGGCAAGTTGGCCTCTACGTCACCGTGGGACCTTTATAGACATCCATAACGTAATATAACCTAACCTAACCCAAGCTAACATCTCGGCGGTAATATTTGATCACATTCCTGGCTTGCTGGCCTCTACGTCTCCGCGGGACCTTTATATACATCTATAACGTGATATAACCTAACCTAACCCAACCTAACATCTCGGCGGTAATATTTGAAAACATTCCTGGCGAGTTGGCCTCTACGTCACCGTGGGACCTTTATAGACATCCATAACGTAATATAACCTAACCTAACCCAACCTAACATCTCGGCGGTAATATTTGACAACATTCCCGGCGAGTTGGCCTATACGTCTCCGTGGGACCTTGGTATACATCAATAACGTAATATAACCTAACCTAACCCAACCTAACATCTCGGCGGTAATATTTGATCACATTCCTGGCTTGCTGGCCTCTACGTCTCCGCGGGACCTTTATATACATCTATAACGTGATATAACCTAACGTAACCCAACCTAACATCTCGGCGGTAATATTTGAAAACATTCCTGGCGAGTTGGCCTCTACGTCACCGTGGGACCTTTATAGACATCCATAACGTAATATAACCTAACCTAACCCAACCTAACATCTCGGCGGTAATATTTGAAAACATTCATGGCGAGTTGGCCTATACGTCTCCGTGATACATTTATATACATCAATAACGTAATATAACCTATCCTAACCCTAAATAACATCCCGGCGGTAATATTTGACCACATTCCTGGCTTGCTGGCATCTACGTCTCCGTGGGACCTTTATATATATCAATAACGTAATATAACCTAACCTAACCCAACCTATCATCTCGGCGGTAATATTTGACAACATTCCTGGCGAGATGGCCTCCACGTCTCCGTGGGACCTTTATATACATCAATAACGTAATATAACCTAACCTAACCCAACCTAACATCTCGGCGGTCATATTTGATCACATTCCTGGCTTGCTGGCCTCTACGTCTCCGCGGGACCTTTATATACATCTATAACGTGATATAACCTAAGCTAACCCAACCTAACATCTCGGCGGTAATATTTGAAAACATTCCTGGCGAGTTGGCCTCTACGTCACCGTGGGACCTTTATAGACATCCATAACGTAATATAACCTAACCTAACCCAAGCTAACATCTCGGCGGTAATATTTGACAACATTCCCGGCGAGTTGGCCTATACGTCCCCGTGGGACCTTTGTATACATCAATAACGTAATATAACCTAACCTAACCCAACCTAACATCTCGGCGGTAATATTTGATCACATTCCTGGCTTGCTGGCCTCTACGTCTCCGCGGGACCTTTATATACATCTATAACGTGATATAACCTAACCTAACCCAACCTAACATCTCGGCGGTAATATTTGAAAACATTCCTGGCGAGTTGGCCTCTACGTCACCGTGGGACCTTTATAGACATCCATAACGTAATATAACTTAACCTAACCCAACGTAACATCTCGGCGATAATATTTGACAACATTCCTGGCGAGTTGGCCTCTACGTCTCCGTGGTACATTTATATACATCAATAACGTAATATAACCTATCCTAACCCAAAATAACATCTCGGCGGTAATATTTGACCACATTCCTGGCTTGTTGGCATCTACGTCTCCGCGGGACCTTTATATACATCTATAACGTAATATAACCTAACCTAACCCAACCTAACATCTCGGCGGTAAAATTTGAAAACATTCATGGCGAGTTGGCCTCTACGTCTCCGTGGGACCTTTATATACATCAATAACGTAATATAACCTATCCTAACCCAAAATAACATCTCGGCGGTAATATTTGACCACATTCCTGGCTTGTTGGCATCTACGTCTCCGTGGAACCTTTATATACATCATTTACGTAATATAACCTAACCTAACCCAACGTAACATCTCGGCGGTAATATTTTACAACATTCCTGGCGAGTTGGCCTCTACGTCTCGGTTTGTCCTTCATATACATCAATAACGTGATATAACCTAACCTAACCCAACCTAACATCTCGGCGGTAATATTTGAAAACATACCTGGCGAGTTGGCCTCTACGTCACCGTGGGACCTTTATAGACATCCATAACGTAATATAACCTAACCTAACCCAACCTAACATCTCGGCGGTAATATTTGACAACATTCCCGGCGAGTTGGCCTATACGTCTCCGTGGGACCTTGGTATACATCAATAACGTAATATAACCTAACCTAACCCAACCTAACATCTCGGCGGTAATATTTGATCACATTCCTGGCTTGCTGGCCTCTACGTCTCCGCGGGACCTTTATATACATCTATAACGTGATATAACCTAACCTAACCCAACCTAACATCTCGGCGGTAATATTTGAAAACATTCCTGGCGAGTTGGCCTCTACGTCACCGTGGGACCTTTATAGACATCCATAACGTAATATAACCTAACCTAACCCAACCTAACATCTCGGCGGTAATATTTGAAAACATTCATGGCGAGTTGGCCTATACGTCTCCGTGATACATTTATATACATCAATAACGTAATATAACCTATCCTAACCCTAAATAACATCCCGGCGGTAATATTTGACCACATTTCTGGCTTGCTGGCATCTACGTCTCCGTGGGACCTTTATATATATCAATAACGTAATATAACCTAACCTAACCCAACCTATCATCTCGGCGGTAATATTTGACAACATTCCTGGCGAGATGGCCTCCACGTCTCCGTGGGACCTTTATATACATCAATAACGTAATATAACCTAACCTAACCCAACCTAACATCTCGGCGGTCATATTTGATCACATTCCTGGCTTGCTGGCCTCTACGTCTCCGCGGGACCTTTATATACATCTATAACGTGATATAACCTAAGCTAACCCAACCTAACATCTCGGCGGTAATATTTGAAAACATTCCTGGCGAGTTGGCCTCTACGTCACCGTGGGACCTTTATAGACATCCATAACGTAATATAACCTAACCTAACCCAAGCTAACATGTCGGCGGTAATATTTGACAACATTCCCGGCGAGTTGGCCTATACGTCTCCGTGGGACCTTTGTATACATCAATAACGTAATGTAACCTAACCTAACCCAACCTAACATCTCGGCGGTAATATTTGATCACATTCCTGGCTTGCTGGCCTCTACGTCTCCGCGGGACCTTTATATACATCTATAACGTGATATAACCTAACCTAACCCAACCTAACATCTCGGCGGTAATATTTGAAAACATTCCTGGCGAGTTGGCCTCTACGTCACCGTGGGACCTTTATAGACATCCATAACGTAATATAACCTAACCTAACCCAACGTAACATCTCGGCGGTAATATTTGACAACATTCCCGGCGAGTTGGCCTATACGTCTCCGTGGGACCTTTGTATACATCAATAACGTAATATAACCTAACCTAACCCAACCTAACATCTCGGCGGTAATATTTGATCACATTCCTGGCTTGCTGGCCTCTACGTCTCCGCGGGACCTTTATATACATCTATAACGTGATATAACCTAACCTAACCCAACCTAACATCTCGGCGGTAATATTTGAAAACATTCCTGGCGAGTTGGCCTCTACGTCCCCGTGGGACCTTTATAGACATCCATAACGTAATGTAACCTAACCTAACCCAACCTAACATCTCGGCGGTAATATTTGAAAACATTCATGGCGAGTTGGCCTATACGTCTCCGTGGTACATTTATATACATCAGTAACGTAATATAACCTATCCTAACCCAAAATAACATCACGGCGGTAATATTTGACCACATTCCTGGCTTGCTGGCATCTACGTCTCCGTGGGACCTTTATATATATCAATAACGTAATATAACCTAACCTAACCCAACCTAACATCTCGGCGGTAATATTTGAAAACATTCATGGCGAGTTGGCCTCTACGTCTCCGTGGGACCTTTATATACATCAATAACGTAATATAACCTATCCTAACCCAAAATAACATCTCGGCGGTAATATTTGACCACATTCCTGGCTTGTTGGCATCTACGTCTCCGTGGGACCTTTATATACATCATTTACGTAATATAACCTAACCTAACCCAACGTAACATCTCGGCGGTAATATTTGACAACATTCCTGGCGCGTTGGCCTATACGTCTCCGTGGGACCTTGGTATACATCAATAACGTAATATAACCTAACCTAACCCAACCTAACATCTCGGCGGTAATATTTGATCACATTCCTGGCTTGCTGGCCTCTACGTCTCCGCGGGACCTTTATATACATCTATAACGTGATATAACCTAACCTAACCCAACCTAACATCTCGGCGGTAATATTTGAAAACATTCCTGGCGAGTTGGCCTCTACCTCACCGTGGGACCTTTATAGACATCCATAACGTAATATAACCTAACCTAACCCAACCTAACATCTCGGCGGTAATATTTGAAAACATTCATGGCGAGTTGGCCTATACGTCTCCGTGATACATTTATATACATCAATAACGTAATATAACCTATCCTAACCCTAAATAACATCCCGGCGGTAATATTTGACCACATTCCTGGCTTGCTGGCATCTACGTCTCCGTGGGACCTTTATATATATCAATAACGTAATATAACCTAACCTAACCCAACCTATCATCTCGGCGGTAATATTTGACAACATTCCTGGCGAGATGGCCTCCACGTCTCCGTGGGACCTTTATATACATCAATAACGTAATATAACCTAACCTAACCCAACCTAACATCTCGGCGGTCATATTTGATCACATTCCTGGCTTGCTGGCCTCTACGTCTCCGCGGGACCTTTATATACATCTATAACGTGATATAACCTAAGCTAACCCAACCTAACATCTCGGCGGTAATATTTGAAAACATTCCTGGCGAGTTGGCCTCTACGTCACCGTGGAACCTTTATAGACATCCATAACGTAATATAACCTAACCTAACCCAAGCTAACATCTCGGCGGTAATATTTGACAACATTCCCGGCGAGTTGGCCTATACGTCCCCGTGGGACCTTTGTATACATCAATAACGTAATATAACCTAACCTAACCCAACCTAACATCTCGGCGGTAATATTTGAAAACATTCATGGCGAGTTGGCCTATACGTCTCCGCGGGACCTTTATATACATCTATAACGTGATATAACCTAACCTAACCCATCCTAACATCTCGGCGGTAATATTTGAAAACATTCCTGGCGAGTTGGCCTCTACGTCACCGTGGGACCTTTATAGACATCCATAACGTAATATAACCTAACCTAACCCAACCTAACATCTCGGCGGTAATATTTGAAAACTTTCCTGGCGAGTTGGCCTATACGTCTCCGTGGTACATTTATATACATCAATACCGTAATATAACCTATCCTAACCCTAAATAACATCTCGGCGGTAATATTTGACCACATTCCTGGCTTGCTGGCATCTACGTCTCCGTGGGACCTTTATATATATCAATAACGTAATATAACCTAAGCTAACCCAACCTATCATCTCGGCGGTAATATTTGACAACATTCCTGGCGAGATGGCCTCCACGTCTCCGTGGGACCTTTATATACATCAATAACGTAATATAACCTAACCTAACCCAACCTAACATCTCGGCGGTCATATTTGATCACATTCCTGGCTTGCTGGCCTCTACGTCTCCGCGGGACCTTTATATACATCTATAACGTGATATAACCTAACCTAACCCAACCTAACATCTCGGCGGTAATATTTGAAAACATTCCTGGCGAGTTGGCCTCTACGTCTCCGTGGGACCTTTATATACATCAATAACGTAATATAACCTATCCTAACCCAAAATAACATCTCGGCGGTAATATTTGACCACATTCCTGGCTTGTTG
The DNA here is from genome assembly GCA_963969225.1 of Xylocopa violacea. NCBI lineage: Eukaryota > Metazoa > Arthropoda > Insecta > Hymenoptera > Apidae > Xylocopa > Xylocopa violacea. The sequence goes on along the minus strand of CAXAJV010000147.1, from coordinate 794,372 downwards.
GCATCTACGTCTCCGTGGAACCTTTATATACATCATTTACGTAATATAACCTAACCTAACCCAACGTAACATCTCGGCGGTAATATTTTACAACATTCCTGGCGAGTTGGCCTCTACGTCTCGGTTTGTCCTTCATATACATCAATAACGTAATATAACATAACCGAAACCAACCTAACATCTCGGCGGTAATATTTGATCACATTCCTGGCTTGCTGGCCTCTACGTCTCCGCGGGACCTTTATATACATCTATAACGTGATATAACCTAACCTAACCCAACCTAACATCTCGGCGGTAATATTTGAAAACATACCTGGCGAGTTGGCCTCTACGTCACCGTGGGACCTTTATAGACATCCATAACGTAATATAACCTTACCTAACCCAACCTAACATCTCGGCGGTAATATTTGAAAACATTCATGGCGAGTTGGCCTATACGTCTCCGTAGTACATTTATATACATCAATAACGTAATATAACCTATCCTAACCCAAAATAACATCTCGGCGGTAATATTTGACCACATTCCTGGCTTGCTGGCATCTACGTCTCCGTGGGACCTTTATAGACATCCATAACGTAATATAACCTAACCTAACCCAAGCTAACATCTCAGCGGTAATATTTGACAACATTCCCGGCGAGTTGGCCTATACGTCTCCGTGGGACCTTTGTATACATCAATAACGTAATATAACCTAACCTAACCCAACCTAACATCTCGGCGGTAATATTTGATCACATTCCTGGCTTGCTGGCCTCTACGTCTCCGCGGGACCTTTATATACATCTATAACGTGATATAACCTAACCTAACCCAACCTAACATCTCGGCGGTAATATTTGAAAACATACCTGGCGAGTTGGCCTCTACGTCACCGTGGGACCTTTATAGACATCCATAACGTAATATAACCTAACCTAACCCAACCTAACATCTCGGCGGTAATATTTGAAAACATTCATGGCGAGTTGGCCTATACGTCTCCGTGATACATTTATATACATCAATAACGTAATATAACCTATCCTAACCCTAAATAACATCCCGGCGGTAATATTTGACCACATTCCTGGCTTGCTGGCATCTACGTCTCCGTGGGACCTTTATATATATCAATAACGTAATATAACCTAACCTAACCCAACCTATCATCTCGGCGGTAATATTTGACAACATTCCTGGCGAGATGGCCTCCACGTCTCCGTGGGACCTTTATATACATCAATAACGTAATATAACCTAACCTAACCCAACCTAACATCTCGGCGGTCATATTTGATCACATTCCTGGCTTGCTGGCCTCTACGTCTCCGCGGGACCTTTATATACATCTATAACGTGATATAACCTAAGCTAACCCAACCTAACATCTCGGCGGTAATATTTGAAAACATTCCTGGCGAGTTGGCCTCTACGTCACCGTGGAACCTTTATAGACATCCATAACGTAATATAACCTAACCTAACCCAAGCTAACATCTCGGCGGTAATATTTGACAACATTCCCGGCGAGTTGGCCTATACGTCCCCGTGGGACCTTTGTATACATCAATAACGTAATATAACCTAACCTAACCCAACCTAACATCTCGGCGGTAATATTTGAAAACATTCATGGCGAGTTGGCCTATACGTCTCCGCGGGACCTTTATATACATCTATAACGTGATATAACCTAACCTAACCCATCCTAACATCTCGGCGGTAATATTTGAAAACATTCCTGGCGAGTTGGCCTCTACGTCACCGTGGGACCTTTATAGACATCCATAACGTAATATAACCTAACCTAACCCAACCTAACATCTCGGCGGTAATATTTGAAAACTTTCCTGGCGAGTTGGCCTATACGTCTCCGTGGTACATTTATATACATCAATACCGTAATATAACCTATCCTAACCCTAAATAACATCTCGGCGGTAATATTTGACCACATTCCTGGCTTGCTGGCATCTACGTCTCCGTGGGACCTTTATATATATCAATAACGTAATATAACCTAAGCTAACCCAACCTATCATCTCGGCGGTAATATTTGACAACATTCCTGGCGAGATGGCCTCCACGTCTCCGTGGGACCTTTATATACATCAATAACGTAATATAACCTAACCTAACCCAACCTAACATCTCGGCGGTCATATTTGATCACATTCCTGGCTTGCTGGCCTCTACGTCTCCGCGGGACCTTTATATACATCTATAACGTGATATAACCTAACCTAACCCAACCTAACATCTCGGCGGTAATATTTGAAAACATTCCTGGCGAGTTGGCCTCTACGTCTCCGTGGGACCTTTATATACATCAATAACGTAATATAACCTATCCTAACCCAAAATAACATCTCGGCGGTAATATTTGACCACATTCCTGGCTTGTTGGCATCTACGTCTCCGTGGAACCTTTATATACATCATTTACGTAATATAACCTAACCTAACCCAACGTAACATCTCGGCGGTAATATTTTACAACATTCCTGGCGAGTTGGCCTCTACGTCTCGGTTTGTCCTTCATATACATCAATAACGTAATATAACATAACCGAAACCAACCTAACATCTCGGCGGTAATATTTGATCACATTCCTGGCTTGCTGGCCTCTACGTCTCCGCGGGACCTTTATATACATCTATAACGTGATATAACCTAACCTAACCCAACCTAACATCTCGGCGGTAATATTTGAAAACATACCTGGCGAGTTGGCCTCTACGTCACCGTGGGACCTTTATAGACATCCATAACGTAATATAACCTTACCTAACCCAACCTAACATCTCGGCGGTAATATTTGAAAACATTCATGGCGAGTTGGCCTATACGTCTCCGTAGTACATTTATATACATCAATAACGTAATATAACCTATCCTAACCCAAAATAACATCTCGGCGGTAATATTTGACCACATTCCTGGCTTGCTGGCATCTACGTCTCCGTGGGACCTTTATAGACATCCATAACGTAATATAACCTAACCTAACCCAAGCTAACATCTCAGCGGTAATATTTGACAACATTCCCGGCGAGTTGGCCTATACGTCTCCGTGGGACCTTTGTATACATCAATAACGTAATATAACCTAACCTAACCCAACCTAACATCTCGGCGGTAATATTTGATCACATTCCTGGCTTGCTGGCCTCTACGTCTCCGCGGGACCTTTATATACATCTATAACGTGATATAACCTAACCTAACCCAACCTAACATCTCGGCGGTAATATTTGAAAACATACCTGGCGAGTTGGCCTCTACGTCACCGTGGGACCTTTATAGACATCCATAACGTAATATAACCTAACCTAACCCAACCTAACATCTCGGCGGTAATATTTGAAAACATTCATGGCGAGTTGGCCTATACGTCTCCGTGATACATTTATATACATCAATAACGTAATATAACCTATCCTAACCCTAAATAACATCCCGGCGGTAATATTTGACCACATTCCTGGCTTGCTGGCATCTACGTCTCCGTGGGACCTTTATATATATCAATAACGTAATATAACCTAACCTAACCCAACCTATCATCTCGGCGGTAATATTTGACAACATTCCTGGCGAGATGGCCTCCACGTCTCCGTGGGACCTTTATATACATCAATAACGTAATATAACCTAACCTAACCCAACCTAACATCTCGGCGGTCATATTTGATCACATTCCTGGCTTGCTGGCCTCTACGTCTCCGCGGGACCTTTATATACATCTATAACGTGATATAACCTAAGCTAACCCAACCTAACATCTCGGCGGTAATATTTGAAAACATTCCTGGCGAGTTGGCCTCTACGTCACCGTGGAACCTTTATAGACATCCATAACGTAATATAACCTAACCTAACCCAAGCTAACATCTCGGCGGTAATATTTGACAACATTCCCGGCGAGTTGGCCTATACGTCCCCGTGGGACCTTTGTATACATCAATAACGTAATATAACCTAACCTAACCCAACCTAACATCTCGGCGGTAATATTTGAAAACATTCATGGCGAGTTGGCCTATACGTCTCCGCGGGACCTTTATATACATCTATAACGTGATATAACCTAACCTAACCCATCCTAACATCTCGGCGGTAATATTTGAAAACATTCCTGGCGAGTTGGCCTCTACGTCACCGTGGGACCTTTATAGACATCCATAACGTAATATAACCTAACCTAACCCAACCTAACATCTCGGCGGTAATATTTGAAAACTTTCCTGGCGAGTTGGCCTATACGTCTCCGTGGTACATTTATATACATCAATAACGTAATATAACCTATCCTAACCCTAAATAACATCTCGGCGGTAATATTTGACCACATTCCTGGCTTGCTGGCATCTACGTCTCCGTGGGACCTTTATATATATCAATAACGTAATATAACCTAAGCTAACCCAACCTATCATCTCGGCGGTAATATTTGACAACATTCCTGGCGAGATGGCCTCCACGTCTCCGTGGGACCTTTATATACATCAATAACGTAATATAACCTAACCTAACCCAACCTAACATCTCGGCGGTCATATTTGATCACATTCCTGGCTTGCTGGCCTCTACGTCTCCGCGGGACCTTTATATACATCTATAACGTGATATAACCTAACCTAACCCAACCTAACATCTCGGCGGTAATATTTGAAAACATTCCTGGCGAGTTGGCCTCTACGTCACCGTGGGACCTTTATAGACATCCATAACGTAATATAACTTAACCTAACCCAACGTAACATCTCGGCGATAATATTTGACAACATTCCTGGCGAGTTGGCCTCTACGTCTCCGTGGTACATTTATATACATCAATAACGTAATATAACCTATCCTAACCCAAAATAACATCTCGGCGGTAATATTTGACCACATTCCTGGCTTGTTGGCATCTACGTCTCCGCGGGACCTTTATATACATCTATAACGTAATATAACCTAACCTAACCCAACCTAACATCTCGGCGGTAAAATTTGAAAACATTCATGGCGAGTTGGCCTCTACGTCTCCGTGGGACCTTTATATACATCAATAACGTAATATAACCTATCCTAACCCAAAATAACATCTCGGCGGTAATATTTGACCACATTCTTGGCTTGTTGGCATCTACGTCTCCGTGGAACCTTTATATACATCATTTACGTAATATAACCTAACCTAACCCAACGTAACATCTCGGCGGTAATATTTTACAACATTCCTGGCGAGTTGGCCTCTACGTCTCGGTTTGTCCTTCATATACATCAATAACGTAATATAACATAACCGAAACCAACCTAACATCTCGGCGGTAATATTTGATCACATTCCTGGCTTGCTGGCCTCTACGTCTCCGCGGGACCTTTATATACATCTATAACGTGATATAACCTAACCTAACCCAACCTAACATCTCGGCGGTAATATTTGAAAACATACCTGGCGAGTTGGCCTCTACGTCACCGTGGGACCTTTATAGACATCCATAACGTAATATAACCTGACCTAACCCAACCTAACATCTCGGCGGTAATATTTGAAAACATTCATGGCGAGTTGGCCTATACGTCTCCGTAGTACATTTATATACATCAATAACGTAATATAACCTATCCTAACCCAAAATAACATCTCGGCGGTAATATTTGACCACATTCCTGGCTTGCTGGCATCTACGTCTCCGTGGGACCTTTATAGACATCCATAACGTAATATAACCTAACCTAACCCAAGCTAACATCTCAGCGGTAATATTTGACAACATTCCCGGCGAGTTGGCCTATACGTCTCCGTGGGACCTTTGTATACATCAATAACGTAATATAACCTAACCTAACCCAACCTAACATCTCGGCGGTAATATTTGATCACATTCCTGGCTTGCTGGCCTCTACGTCTCCGCGGGACCTTTATATACATCTATAACGTGATATAACCTAACCTAACCCAACCTAACATCTCGGCGGTAATATTTGAAAACATACCTGGCGAGTTGGCCTCTACGTCACCGTGGGACCTTTATAGACATCCATAACGTAATATAACCTAACCTAACCCAACCTAACATCTCGGCGGTAATATTTGAAAACATTCATGGCGAGTTGGCCTATACGTCTCCGTGGTACATTTATATACATCAATAACGTAATATAACCTATCCTAACCCAAAATAACATCTCGGCGGTAATATTTGATCACATTCCTGGCTTGCTGGCCTCTACGTCTCCGCGGGACCTTTATATACATCTATAACGTGATATAACCTAACCTAACCCAACCTAACATCTCGGCGGTAATATTTGAAAACATACCTGGCGAGTTGGCCTCTACGTCACCGTGGGACCTTTATAGACATCCATAACGTAATATAACCTAACCTAACCCAACCTAACATCTCGGCGGTAATATTTGAAAACATTCATGGCGAGTTGGCCTATACGTCTCCGTGGTACATTTATATACATCAATAACGTAATATAACCTATCCTAACCCAAAATAACATCTCGGCGGTAATATTTGACCACATTCCTGGCTTGCTGTCATCTACGTCTCCGTGGGACCTTTATAGACATCCATAACGTAATATAACCTAACCTAACTCAAGCTAACATCTCAGCGGTAATATTTGACAACATTCCCGGCGAGTTGGCCTATACGTCTCCGTGGGACCTTTGTATACATCAATAACGTAATATAACCTAACCTAACCCAACCTAACATCTCGGCGGTAATATTTGATCACATTCCTGGCTTGCTGGCCTCTACGTCTCCGCGGGACCTTTATATACATCTATAACGTGATATAACCTAACCTAACCCAACCTAACATCTCGGCGGTAATATTTGAAAACATACCTGGCGAGTTGGCCTCTACGTCACCGTGGGACCTTTATAGACATCCATAACGTAATATAACCTAACCTAACCCAACCTAACATCTCGGCGGTAATATTTGAAAACATTCATGGCGAGTTGGCCTATACGTCTCCGTGGTACATTTATATACATCAATAACGTAATATAACCTATCCTAACCCAAAATAACATCTCGGCGGTAATATTTGACCACATTCCTGGCTTGCTGGCATCTACGTCTCCGTGGGACCTTTATAGACATCCATAACGTAATATAACCTAACCTAACCCAATCTAACATCTCGGCGGTAATATTTGAAAACATTCATGGCGAGTTGGCCTCTACGTCTCCGTGGGACCTTTATATACATCAATAACGTAATATAACCTAACCTAACCCAACCTAACATCTCGGCGGTAATATTTGATCACATTCCTGGCTTGCTGGCCTCTACGTCTCCGCGGGACCTTTATATACATCTATAACGTGATATAACCTAACCTAACCCAACCTAACATCTCGACGGTAATATTTGACAATATTCCTGGCGCGTTGGCCTATACGTCTCCGTGGGACCTTGGTATACATCAATAACGTAATATAACCTAACCTAACCCAACCTAACATCTCGGCGGTAATATTTGATCACATTCCTGGCTTGCTGGCCTCTACGTCTCCGTGGGACCTTTATAGACATCCATAACGTAATATAACCTAACCTAACCCAACCTAACATCTCGGCGGTAATATTTGAAAACTTTCCTGGCGAGTTGGCCTATACGTCTCCGTGGTACATTTATATACATCAATAACGTAATATAACCTATCCTAACCCTAAATAACATCTCGGCGGTAATATTTGACCACATTCCTGGCTTGCTGGCATCTACGTCTCCGTGGGACCTTTATATATATCAATAACGTAATATAACCTAAGCTAACCCAACCTATCATCTCGGCGGTAATATTTGACAACATTCCTGGCGAGATGGCCTCCACGTCTCCGTGGGACCTTTATATACATCAATAACGTAATATAACCTAACCTAACCCAACCTAACATCTCGGCGGTCATATTTGATCACATTCCTGGCTTGCTGGCCTCTACGTCTCCGCGGGACCTTTATATACATCTATAACGTGATATAACCTAACCTAACCCAACCTAACATCTCGGCGGTAATATTTGAAAACATTCCTGGCGAGTTGGCCTCTACGTCACCGTGGGACCTTTATAGACATCCATAACGTAATATAACTTAACCTAACCCAACGTAACATCTCGGCGATAATATTTGACAACATTCCTGGCGAGTTGGCCTCTACGTCTCCGTGGTACATTTATATACATCAATAACGTAATATAACCTATCCTAACCCAAAATAACATCTCGGCGGTAATATTTGACCACATTCCTGGCTTGTTGGCATCTACGTCTCCGCGGGACCTTTATATACATCTATAACGTAATATAACCTAACCTAACCCAACCTAACATCTCGGCGGTAAAATTTGAAAACATTCATGGCGAGTTGGCCTCTACGTCTCCGTGGGACCTTTATATACATCAATAACGTAATATAACCTATCCTAACCCAAAATAACATCTCGGCGGTAATATTTGACCACATTCCTGGCTTGTTGGCATCTACGTCTCCGTGGAACCTTTATATACATCATTTACGTAATATAACCTAACCTAACCCAACGTAACATCTCGGCGGTAATATTTTACAACATTCCTGGCGAGTTGGCCTCTACGTCTCGGTTTGTCCTTCATATACATCAATAACGTAATATAACATAACCGAAACCAACCTAACATCTCGGCGGTAATATTTGATCACATTCCTGGCTTGCTGGCCTCTACGTCTCCGCGGGACCTTTATATACATCTATAACGTGATATAACCTAACCTAACCCAACCTAACATCTCGGCGGTAATATTTGAAAACATACCTGGCGAGTTGGCCTCTACGTCACCGTGGGACCTTTATAGACATCCATAACGTAATATAACCTGACCTAACCCAACCTAACATCTCGGCGGTAATATTTGAAAACATTCATGGCGAGTTGGCCTATACGTCTCCGTGGTACATTTATATACATCAATAACGTAATATAACCTATCCTAACCCAAAATAACATCTCGGCGGTAATATTTGACCACATTCCTGGCTTGCTGGCATCTACGTCTCCGTGGGACCTTTATAGACATCCATAACGTAATATAACCTAACCTAACCCAAGCTAACATCTCAGCGGTAATATTTGACAACATTCCCGGCGAGTTGGCCTATACGTCTCCGTGGGACCTTTGTATACATCAATAACGTAATATAACCTAACCTAACCCAACCTAACATCTCGGCGGTAATATTTGATCACATTCCTGGCTTGCTGGCCTCTACGTCTCCGCGGGACCTTTATATACATCTATAACGTGATATAACCTAACCTAACCCAACCTAACATCTCGGCGGTAATATTTGAAAACATACCTGGCGAGTTGGCCTCTACGTCACCGTGGGAACTTTATAGACATCCATAACGTAATATAACCTAACCTAACCCAACCTAACATCTCGGCGGTAATATTTGAAAACATTCATGGCGAGTTGGCCTATACGTCTCCGTGGTACATTTATATACATCAATAACGTAATATAACCTATCCTAACCCAAAATAACATCTCGGCGGTAATATTTGACCACATTCCTGGCTTGCTGTCATCTACGTCTCCGTGGGACCTTTATAGACATCCATAACGTAATATAACCTAACCTAACCCAAGCTAACATCTCGGCGGTAATATTTGACAACATTCCCGGCGAGTTGGCCTATACGTCTCCGTGGGACCTTTGTATACATCAATAACGTAATATAACCTAACCTAACCCAACCTAACATCTCGGCGGTAATATTTGATCACATTCCTGGCTTGCTGGCCTCTACGTCTCCGTGGGACCTTTATATACATCATTTACGTAATATAACCTAACCTAACCCAACGTAACATCTCGGCGGTAATATTTGACAACATTCCTGGCGCGTTGGCCTATACGTCTCCGTGGGACCTTGGTATACATCAATAACGTAATATAACCTAACCTAACCCAACCTAACATCTCGGCGGTAATATTTGATCACATTCCTGGCTTGCTGGCCTCTACGTCTCCGTGGGACCTTTATAGACATCCATAACGTAATATAACCTAACCTAACCCAACCTAACATCTCGGCGGTAATATTTGAAAACTTTCCTGGCGAGTTGGCCTATACGTCTCCGTGGTACATTTATATACATCAATAACGTAATATAACCTATCCTAACCCTAAATAACATCTCGGCGGTAATATTTGACCACATTCCTGGCTTGCTGGCATCTACGTCTCCGTGGGACCTTTATATATATCAATAACGTAATATAACCTAAGCTAACCCAACCTATCATCTCGGCGGTAATATTTGACAACATTCCTGGCGAGATGGCCTCCACGTCTCCGTGGGACCTTTATATACATCAATAACGTAATATAACCTAACCTAACCCAACCTAACATCTCGGCGGTCATATTTGATCACATTCCTGGCTTGCTGGCCTCTACGTCTCCGCGGGACCTTTATATACATCTATAACGTGATATAACCTAACCTAACCCAACCTAACATCTCGGCGGTAATATTTGAAAACATTCCTGGCGAGTTGGCCTCTACGTCACCGTGGGACCTTTATAGACATCCATAACGTAATATAACTTAACCTAACCCAACGTAACATCTCGGCGATAATATTTGACAACATTCCTGGCGAGTTGGCCTCTACGTCTCCGTGGTACATTTATATACATCAATAACGTAATATAACCTATCCTAACCCAAAATAACATCTCGGCGGTAATATTTGACCACATTCCTGGCTTGTTGGCATCTACGTCTCCGCGGGACCTTTATATACATCTATAACGTAATATAACCTAACCTAACCCAACCTAACATCTCGGCGGTAAAATTTGAAAACATTCATGGCGAGTTGGCCTCTACGTCTCCGTGGGACCTTTATATACATCAATAACGTAATATAACCTATCCTAACCCAAAATAACATCTCGGCGGTAATATTTGACCACATTCCTGGCTTGTTGGCATCTACGTCTCCGTGGAACCTCTATATACATCATTTACGTAATATAACCTAACCTAACCCAACGTAACATCTCGGCGGTAATATTTTACAACATTCCTGGCGAGTTGGCCTCTACGTCTCGGTTTGTCCTTCATATACATCAATAACGTAATATAACATAACCGAAACCAACCTAACATCTCGGCGGTAATATTTGATCACATTCCTGGCTTGCTGGCCTCTACGTCTCCGCGGGACCTTTATATACATCTATAACGTGATATAACCTAACCTAACCCAACCTAACATCTCGGCGGTAATATTTGAAAACATACCTGGCGAGTTGGCCTCTACGTCACCGTGGGAACTTTATAGACATCCATAACGTAATATAACCTAACCTAACCCAACCTAACATCTCGGCGGTAATATTTGAAAACATTCATGGCGAGTTGGCCTATACGTCTCCGTGGTACATTTATATACATCAATAACGTAATATAACCTATCCTAACCCAAAATAACATCTCGGCGGTAATATTTGACCACATTCCTGGCTTGCTGTCATCTACGTCTCCGTGGGACCTTTATAGACATCCATAACGTAATATAACCTAACCTAACCCAAGCTAACATCTCGGCGGTAATATTTGACAACATTCCCGGCGAGTTGGCCTATACGTCTCCGTGGGACCTTTGTATACATCAATAACGTAATATAACCTAACCTAACCCAACCTAACATCTCGGCGGTAATATTTGATCACATTCCTGGCTTGCTGGCCTCTACGTCTCCGTGGGACCTTTATATACATCATTTACGTAATATAACCTAACCTAACCCAACGTAACATCTCGGCGGTAATATTTGACAACATTCCTGGCGCGTTGGCCTATACGTCTCCGTGGGACCTTGGTATACATCAATAACGTAATATAACCTAACCTAACCCAACCTAACATCTCGGCGGTAATATTTGATCACATTCCTGGCTTGCTGGCCTCTACGTCTCCGTGGGACCTTTATAGACATCCATAACGTAATATAACCTAACCTAACCCAACCTAACATCTCGGCGGTAATATTTGAAAACTTTCCTGGCGAGTTGGCCTATACGTCTCCGTGGTACATTTATATACATCAATAACGTAATATAACCTATCCTAACCCTAAATAACATCTCGGCGGTCATATTTGATCACATTCCTGGCTTGCTGGCCTCTACGTCTCCGCGGGACCTTTATATACATCTATAACGTGATATAACCTAACCTAACCCAACCTAACATCTCGGCGGTAATATTTGAAAACATTCCTGGCGAGTTGGCCTCTACGTCACCGTGGGACCTTTATAGACATCCATAACGTAATATAACTTAACCTAACCCAACGTAACATCTCGGCGATAATATTTGACAACATTCCTGGCGAGTTGGCCTCTACGTCTCCGTGGTACATTTATATACATCAATAACGTAATATAACCTATCCTAACCCAAAATAACATCTCGGCGGTAATATTTGACCACATTCCTGGCTTGTTGGCATCTACGTCTCCGCGGGACCTTTATATACATCTATAACGTAATATAACCTAACCTAACCCAACCTAACATCTCGGCGGTAAAATTTGAAAACATTCATGGCGAGTTGGCCTCTACGTCTCCGTGGGACCTTTATATACATCAATAACGTAATATAACCTATCCTAACCCAAAATAACATCTCGGCGGTAATATTTGACCACATTCCTGGCTTGTTGGCATCTACGTCTCCGTGGGACCTTTATAGACATCCATAACGTAATATAACCTAACCTAACCCAAGCTAACATCTCGGCGGTAATATTTGACAACATTCCCGGCGAGTTGGCCTATACGTCTCCGTGGGACCTTTGTATACATCAATAACGTAATATAACCTAACCTAACCCAACCTAACATCTCGGCGGTAATATTTGATCAGATTCCTGGCTTGCTGGCCTCTACGTCTCCGCGGGACCTTTATATACATCTATAACGTGATATAACCTAACCTAACCCAACCTAACATCTCGGCGGTAATATTTGAAAACATTTCTGGCGAGTTGGCCTCTACGTCACCGTGGGACCTTTATAGACATCCATAACGTAATATAACCTAACCTAACCCAACCTAACATCTCGGCGGTAATATTTGAAAACTTTCCTGGCGAGTTGGCCTATACGTCTCCGTGGTACATTTATATACATCAATAACGTAATATAACCTATCCTAACCCTAAATAACATCTCGGCGGTAATATTTGACCACATTCCTGGCTTGCTGGCATCTACGTCTCCGTGGGACCTTTATATATATCAATAACGTAATATAACCTAAGCTAACCCAACCTATCATCTCGGCGGTAATATTTGACAACATTCCTGGCGAGATGGCCTCCACGTCTCCGTGGGACCTTTATATACATCAATAACGTAATATAACCTAACCTAACCCAACCTAACATCTCGGCGGTCATATTTGATCACATTCCTGGCTTGCTGGCCTCTACGTCTCCGCGGGACCTTTATATACATCTATAACGTGATATAACCTAACCTAACCCAACCTAACATCTCGGCGGTAATATTTGAAAACATTCCTGGCGAGTTGGCCTCTACGTCACCGTGGGACCTTTATAGACATCCATAACGTAATATAACTTAACCTAACCCAACGTAACATCTCGGCGATAATATTTGACAACATTCCTGGCGAGTTGGCCTCTACGTCTCCGTGGTACATTTATATACATCAATAACGTAATATAACCTATCCTAACCCAAAATAACATCTCGGCGGTAATATTTGACCACATTCCTGGCTTGTTGGCATCTACGTCTCCGCGGGACCTTTATATACATCTATAACGTAATATAACCTAACCTAACCCAACCTAACATCTCGGCGGTAAAATTTGAAAACATTCATGGCGAGTTGGCCTCTACGTCTCCGTGGGACCTTGGTATACATCAATAACGTAATATAACCTAACCTAACCCAACCTAACATCTCGGCGGTAATATTTGATCACATTCCTGGCTTGCTGGCCTCTACGTCTCCGTGGGACCTTTATAGACATCCATAACGTAATATAACCTAACCTAACCCAACCTAACATCTCGGCGGTAATATTTGAAAACTTTCCTGGCGAGTTGGCCTATACGTCTCCGTGGTACATTTATATACATCAATAACGTAATATAACCTATCCTAACCCTAAATAACATCTCGGCGGTAATATTTGACCACATTCCTGGCTTGCTGGCATCTACGTCTCCGTGGGACCTTTATATATATCAATAACGTAATATAACCTAAGCTAACCCAACCTATCATCTCGGCGGTAATATTTGACAACATTCCTGGCGAGATGGCCTCCACGTCTCCGTGGGACCTTTATATACATCAATAACGTAATATAACCTAACCTAACCCAACCTAACATCTCGGCGGTCATATTTGATCACATTCCTGGCTTGCTGGCCTCTACGTCTCCGCGGGACCTTTATATACATCTATAACGTGATATAACCTAACCTAACCCAACCTAACATCTCGGCGGTAATATTTGAAAACATTCCTGGCGAGTTGGCCTCTACGTCACCGTGGGACCTTTATAGACATCCATAACGTAATATAACTTAACCTAACCCAACGTAACATCTCGGCGATAATATTTGACAACATTCCTGGCGAGTTGGCCTCTACGTCTCCGTGGTACATTTATATACATCAATAACGTAATATAACCTATCCTAACCCAAAATAACATCTCGGCGGTAATATTTGACCACATTCCTGGCTTGTTGGCATCTACGTCTCCGCGGGACCTTTATATACATCTATAACGTAATATAACCTAACCTAACCCAACCTAACATCTCGGCGGTAAAATTTGAAAACATTCATGGCGAGTTGGCCTCTACGTCTCCGTGGGACCTTTATATACATCAATAACGTAATATAACCTATCCTAACCCAAAATAACATCTCGGCGGTAATATTTGACCACATTCCTGGCTTGTTGGCATCTACGTCTCCGTGGGACCTTTATAGACATCCATAACGTAATATAACCTAACCTAACCCAAGCTAACATCTCGGCGGTAATATTTGACAACATTCCCGGCGAGTTGGCCTATACGTCTCCGTGGGACCTTTGTATACATCAATAACGTAATATAACCTAACCTAACCCAACCTAACATCTCGGCGGTAATATTTGATCAGATTCCTGGCTTGCTGGCCTCTACGTCTCCGCGGGACCTTTATATACATCTATAACGTGATATAACCTAACCTAACCCAACCTAACATCTCGGCGGTAATATTTGAAAACATTTCTGGCGAGTTGGCCTCTACGTCACCGTGGGACCTTTATAGACATCCATAACGTAATATAACCTAACCTAACCCAACCTAACATCTCGGCGGTAATATTTGAAAACATTCATGGCGAGTTGGCTTATACGTCTCCGTGGTACATTTATATACATCAATAACGTAATATAACCTATCCTAACCCAAAATAACATCTCGGCGGTAATATTTGACCACATTCCTGGCTTGCTGGCATCTACGTCTCCGTGGGACCTTTATAGACATCCATAACGTAATATAACCTAACCTAACCCAAGCTAACATCTCGGCGGTAATATTTGACAACATTCCCAGCGAGTTGGCCTATACGTCTCCGTGGGACCTTTGTATACATCAATAACGTAATATAACCTAACCTAACCCAACCTAACATCTCGGCGGTAATATTTGATCACATTCCTGGCTTGCTGGCCTCTACGTCTCCGCGGGACCTTTATATACATCTATAACGTGATATAACCTAACCTAACCCAACCTAACATCTCGGCGGTAATATTTGAAAACATTCCTGGCGAGTTGGCCTCTACGTCACCGTGGGACGTTTATAGACATCCATAACGTAATATAACCTAACCTAACCCAACCTAACATCTCGGCGGTAATATTTGAAAACATTCATGGCGAGCTGGCCTATACGTCTCCGTGGTACATTTATATACATCAATAACGTAATATAACCTATCCTAACCCAAAATAACATCTCGGCGGTAATATTTGACCACATTCCTGGCTTGCTGGCATCTACGTCTCCGTGGGACCTTTATATATATCAATAACGTAATATAACCTAACCTAACCCAACCCATCATCTCGGCGGTAATATTTGACAACATTCCTGGCGAGATGGCTTCCACGTCTCCGTGGGACCTTTATATACATCAATAACGTAATATAACCCAACCTAACCCAACCTAACATCTCGGCGGTAATATTTGATCACATTCCTGGCTTGCTGGCCTCTACGTCTCCGCGGGACCTTTATATACATCTATAACGTGATATAACCTAACCTAACCCAACCTAACATCTCGGCGGTAATATTTGAAAACATTCCTGGCGAGTTGGCCTCTACGTCACCGTGGGACCTTTATAGACATCCATAACGTAATATAACCTAACCTAACCCAAGCTAACATCTCGGCGGTAATATTTGACAACATTCCCGGCGAGTTGGCCTATACGTCTCCGTGGGACCTTTGTATACATCAATAACGTAATATAACCTAACCTAACCCAACCTAACATCTCGGCGGTAATATTTGATCACATTCCTGGCTTGCTGGCCTCTACGTCTCCGCGGGACCTTTATATACATCTATAACGTGATATAACCTAACCTAACCCAACCTAACATCTCGGCGGTAATATTTGAAAACATTCCTGGCGAGTTGGCCTCTACGTCACCGTGGGACCTTTACAGACATCCATAACGTAATATAACCTAACCTAACCCAACCTAACATCTCGGCGGTAATATTTGAAAACATTCATAGCGAGTTGGCCTATACGTCTCCGTGGTACATTTATATACATCAATAACGTAATATAACCTATCCTAACCCAAAATAACATCTCGGCGGTAATATTTGACCACATTCCTGGCTTGCTGGCATCTACGTCTCCGTGGGACCTTTATATATATCAATAACGTAATATAACCTAACCTAACCCAACCTATCATCTCGGCGGTAATATTTGACAACATTCCTGGCGAGATGGCCTCCACGTCTCCGTGGGACCTTTATATACATCAATAACGTAATATAACCTAACCTAACCCAACCTAACATCTCGGCTGTAATATTTGATCACATTCCTGGCTTGCTGGCCTCTACGTCTCCGCGGGACCTTTATATACATCTATAACGTGATATAACCTAACCTAACCCAACCTAACATCTCGGCGGTCATATTTGATCACATTCCTGGCTTGCTGGCCTCTACGTCTCCGCGGGACCTTTATATACATCTATAACGTGATATAACCTAACCTAACCCAACCTAACATCTCGGCGGTAATATTTGAAAACATTCCTGGCGAGTTGGCCTCTACGTCACCGTGGGACCTTTATAGACATCCATAACGTAATATAACTTAACCTAACCCAACGTAACATCTCGGCGATAATATTTGACAACATTCCTGGCGAGTTGGCCTCTACGTCTCCGTGGTACATTTATATACATCAATAACGTAATATAACCTATCCTAACCCAAAATAACATCTCGGCGGTAATATTTGACCACATTCCTGGCTTGTTGGCATCTACGTCTCCGCGGGACCTTTATATACATCTATAACGTAATATAACCTAACCTAACCCAACCTAACATCTCGGCGGTAAAATTTGAAAACATTCATGGCGAGTTGGCCTCTACGTCTCCGTGGGACCTTTATATACATCAATAACGTAATATAACCTATCCTAACCCAAAATAACATCTCGGCGGTAATATTTGACCACATTCCTGGCTTGTTGGCATCTACGTCTCCGTGGGACCTTTATAGACATCCATAACGTAATATAACCTAACCTAACCCAAGCTAACATCTCGGCGGTAATATTTGACAACATTCCCGGCGAGTTGGCCTATACGTCTCCGTGGGACCTTTGTATACATCAATAACGTAATATAACCTAACCTAACCCAACCTAACATCTCGGCGGTAATATTTGATCAGATTCCTGGCTTGCTGGCCTCTACGTCTCCGCGGGACCTTTATATACATCTATAACGTGATATAACCTAACCTAACCCAACCTAACATCTCGGCGGTAATATTTGAAAACATTTCTGGCGAGTTGGCCTCTACGTCACCGTGGGACCTTTATAGACATCCATAACGTAATATAACCTAACCTAACCCAACCTAACATCTCGGCGGTAATATTTGAAAACATTCATGGCGAGTTGGCTTATACGTCTCCGTGGTACATTTATATACATCAATAACGTAATATAACCTATCCTAACCCAAAATAACATCTCGGCGGTAATATTTGACCACATTCCTGGCTTGCTGGCATCTACGTCTCCGTGGGACCTTTATAGACATCCATAACGTAATATAACCTAACCTAACCCAAGCTAACATCTCGGCGGTAATATTTGACAACATTCCCAGCGAGTTGGCCTATACGTCTCCGTGGGACCTTTGTATACATCAATAACGTAATATAACCTAACCTAACCCAACCTAACATCTCGGCGGTAATATTTGATCACATTCCTGGCTTGCTGGCCTCTACGTCTCCGCGGGACCTTTATATACATCTATAACGTGATATAACCTAACCTAACCCAACCTAACATCTCGGCGGTAATATTTGAAAACATTCCTGGCGAGTTGGCCTCTACGTCACCGTGGGACGTTTATAGACATCCATAACGTAATATAACCTAACCTAACCCAACCTAACATCTCGGCGGTAATATTTGAAAACATTCATGGCGAGCTGGCCTATACGTCTCCGTGGTACATTTATATACATCAATAACGTAATATAACCTATCCTAACCCAAAATAACATCTCGGCGGTAATATTTGACCACATTCCTGGCTTGCTGGCATCTACGTCTCCGTGGGACCTTTATATATATCAATAACGTAATATAACCTAACCTAACCCAACCCATCATCTCGGCGGTAATATTTGACAACATTCCTGGCGAGATGGCTTCCACGTCTCCGTGGGACCTTTATATACATCAATAACGTAATATAACCCAACCTAACCCAACCTAACATCTCGGCGGTAATATTTGATCACATTCCTGGCTTGCTGGCCTCTACGTCTCCGCGGGACCTTTATATACATCTATAACGTGATATAACCTAACCTAACCCAACCTAACATCTCGGCGGTAATATTTGAAAACATTCCTGGCGAGTTGGCCTCTACGTCACCGTGGGACCTTTATAGACATCCATAACGTAATATAACCTAACCTAACCCAAGCTAACATCTCGGCGGTAATATTTGACAACATTCCCGGCGAGTTGGCCTATACGTCTCCGTGGGACCTTTGTATACATCAATAACGTAATATAACCTAACCTAACCCAACCTAACATCTCGGCGGTAATATTTGATCACATTCCTGGCTTGCTGGCCTCTACGTCTCCGCGGGACCTTTATATACATCTATAACGTGATATAACCTAACCTAACCCAACCTAACATCTCGGCGGTAATATTTGAAAACATTCCTGGCGAGTTGGCCTCTACGTCACCGTGGGACCTTTACAGACATCCATAACGTAATATAACCTAACCTAACCCAACCTAACATCTCGGCGGTAATATTTGAAAACATTCATAGCGAGTTGGCCTATACGTCTCCGTGGTACATTTATATACATCAATAACGTAATATAACCTATCCTAACCCAAAATAACATCTCGGCGGTAATATTTGACCACATTCCTGGCTTGCTGGCATCTACGTCTCCGTGGGACCTTTATATATATCAATAACGTAATATAACCTAACCTAACCCAACCTATCATCTCGGCGGTAATATTTGACAACATTCCTGGCGAGATGGCCTCCACGTCTCCGTGGGACCTTTATATACATCAATAACGTAATATAACCTAACCTAACCCAACCTAACATCTCGGCTGTAATATTTGATCACATTCCTGGCTTGCTGGCCTCTACGTCTCCGCGGGACCTTTATATACATCTATAACGCGATATAACCTAACCTAACCCAACCTAACATCTCGGCGGTAATATTTGAAAACATTCGTGGCGAGTTGGCCTCTACGTCACCGTGGGACCTTTATAGACATCCATAACGTAATATAACCTAACCTAACCCAAGCTAACATCTCGGCGGTAATATTTGACAACATTCCCGGCGAGTTGGCCTATACGTCTCCGTGGGACCTTTGTATACATCAATAACGTAATATAACCTAACCTAACCCAACCTAACATCTCGGCGGTAATATTTGATCACATTCCTGGCTTGCTGGCCTCTACGTCTCCGCGGGACCTTTATATACATCTATGACGTGATATAACCTAACCTAACCCAACCTAACATCTCGGCGGTAATATTTGAAAACATTCCTGGCGAGTTGGCCTCTACGTCACCGTGGGAACTTTATAGACATCCATAACGTAATATAACCTAACCTAACCCAACCTAACATCTCGGCGGTAATATTTGAAAACATTCATAGCGAGTTGGCCTATACGTCTCCGTGGTACATTTATATACATCAATAACGTAATATAACCTATCCTAACCCAAAATAACATCTCGGCGGTAATATTTGACCACATTCCTGGCTTGCTGGCATCTACGTCTCCGTGGGACCTTTATATATATCAATAACGTAATATAACCTAACCTAACCCAACGTATCATCTCGGCGGTAATATTTGACAACATTCCTGGCGAGATGGCCTCCACGTCTCCGTGGGACATTTATATACATCAATAACCTAATATAACCTAACCTAACCCAACCTAACATCTCGGCTGTAATATTTGATCACATTCCTGGCTTGCTGGCCTCTACGTCCCCGCGGGACCTTTATATACATCTATAACGTGATATAACCTAACCTAACCCAACCTAACATCTCGGCGGTAATATTTGAAATCATTCCTGGCGAGTTGGCCTCTACGTCACCGTGGGACCTTTATAGACATCCATAACGTAATATAGCCTAACCTAACCCAAGCTAACATCTCGGCGGTAATATTTGACAACATTCCCAGCGAGTTGGCCTATACGTCTCCGTGGGACGTTTGTATACATCAATAACGTAATATAACCTAACCTAACCCAACCTAACATCTCGGCGGTAATATTTGATCACATCCCTGGCTTGCTGGCCTCTACGTCTCCGCGGGACCTTTAAATACATCTATAACGTAATATAACCTAACCTAACCCAACCTAACAGCTCGGCGGTAATATTTGACCACATTCCTGGCTTGTTGGCATCTACGTCTCCGTGGGACCTTTATATACATCAATTACGTAATATAACCTAACCTAACCCAACGTAACATCTCGGCGGTAATATTTGACAACATTCCTGGCGAGTTGGCCTCCACGTCTCCGTGGGACCTTTATATACATCAATAACGTAATATAACCTAACCTAACCCAACCTAACATCTCGGCGGTAATATTTGATCACATTCCTGGCTTGCTGGCCTCTACGTCACCGTGGGACCTTTATAGACATCCATAACGTAATATAACCTAACCTAACCCAAGCTAACATCTCGGCGGTAATATTTGACAACATTCCCGGCGAGTTGGCCTATACGTCTCCGTGGGACCTTTGTATACATCAATAACGTAATATAACCTATCCTAACCCAAAATAACATCTCGGCGGTAATATTTGACCACATTCCTGGCTTGCTGGCATCTACGTCTCCGTGGGACCTTTATATATATCAATAACGTAATATAACCTAACCTAACCCAACCTATCATCTCGGCGGTAATATTTGACAGCATTCCTGGCGAGATGGCCTCCACGTCTCCGTGGGACCTTTATATACATCAATAACGTAATATAACCTAACCTAACCCAACCTAACATCTCGGCTGTAATATTTGATCACATTCCTGGCTTGCTGGCCTCTACGTCTCCGCGGGACCTTTATATACATCTATAACGTGATATAACCTAACCTAACCCAACCTAACATCTCGGCGGTAATATTTGAAAACATTCCTGGCGAGTTGGCCTCTACGTCACCGTGGGACCTTTATAGACATCCATAACGTAATATAACCTAACCTAACCCAAGCTAACATCTCGGCGGTAATATTTGACAACATTCCCGGCGAGTTGGCCTATACGTCTCCGTGGGACCTTTGTATACATCAATAACGTAATATAACCTAACCTAACCCAACGTATCATCTCGGCGGTAATATTTGACAACATTCCTGGCGAGTTGGCCTCCACGTCTCCGTGGGACCTTTATATACATCAATAACGTAATATAACCTAACCTAACCCAACCTAACATCTCGGCGGTAATATTTGATCACATTCCTGGCTTGCTGGCCTCTACGTCACCGTGGGACCTTTATAGACATCCATAACGTAATATAACCTAACCTAACCCAAGCTAACATCTCGGCGGTAATATTTGACAACATTCCCGGCGAGTTGGCCTATACGTCTCCGTGGGACCTTTGTATACATCAATAACGTAATATAACCTATCCTAACCCAAAATAACATCTCGGCGGTAATATTTGACCACATTCCTGGCTTGCTGGCATCTACGTCTCCGTGGGACCTTTATATATATCAATAACGTAATATAACCTAACCTAACCCAACCTATCATCTCGGCGGTAATATTTGACAGCATTCCTGGCGAGATGGTCTCCACGTCTCCGTGGGACCTTTATATACATCAATAACGTAATATAACCTAACCTAACCCAACCTAACATCTCGGCTGTAATATTTGATCACATTCCTGGCTTGCTGGCCTCTACGTCTCCGCGGGACCTTTATATACATCTATAACGTGATATAACCTAACCTAACCCAACCTAACATCTCGGCGGTAATATTCGAAAACATTCCTGGCGAGTTGGCCTCTACGTCTCCGTGGTACATTTATATACATCAATAACGTAATATAACCTATCCTAACCCAAAATAACATCTCGGCGGTAATATTTGACCACATTCCTGGCTTGTTGGCATCTACGTCTCCGTGGGACCTTTATATACATCATTTACGTAATATAACCTAACCTAACACAACGTAAAATCTCGGCGGTAATATTTGACAACATTCCTGGCGAGTTGGCCTCTACGTCTCGGTTTGTCCTTCATATACATCAATAACGTAATATAACATAACCGAAACCAACCTAACATCTCGGCGGTAATATTTGAAAACATTCCTGGCGAGTTGGCCTCTACGTCTCCGTGGGACCTTTATATATATATATAACGTAATATAACCTAACCTAACCCAACCTAACATCTCGGCGGTAATATTTGATCAGATTCCTGGCTTGCTGGCCTCTACGTCTCCGCGGGACCTTTATATACATCTATAACGTGATATAACCTAACCTAACCCAACCTAACATCTCGGCGGTAATATTTGAAAACATTTCTGGCGAGTTGGCCTCTACGTCACCGTGGGACCTTTATAGACATCCATAACGTAATATAACCTAACCTAACCCAACCTAACATCTCGGCGGTAATATTTGAAAACATTCATGGCGAGTTGGCCTATACGTCTCCGTGGTACATTTATATACATCAATAACGTAATATAACCTATCCTAACCCAAAATAACATCTCGGCGGTAATATTTGACCACATTCCTGGCTTGCTGTCATCTACGTCTCCGTGGGACCTTTATAGACATCCATAACGTAATATAACCTAACCTAACCCAAGCTAACATCTCGGCGGTAATATTTGACAACATTCCCGGCGAGTTGGCCTATACGTCTCCGTGGGACCTTTGTATACATCAATAACGTAATATAACCTAACCTAACCCAACCTAACATCTCGGCGGTAATATTTGATCACATTCCTGGCTTGCTGGCCTCTACGTCTCCGTGGGACCTTTATATACATCATTTACGTAATATAACCTAACCTAACCCAACGTAACATCTCGGCGGTAATATTTGACAACATTCCTGGCGCGTTGGCCTATACGTCTCCGTGGGACCTTGGTATACATCAATAACGTAATATAACCTAACCTAACCCAACCTAACATCTCGGCGGTAATATTTGATCACATTCCTGGCTTGCTGGCCTCTACGTCTCCGTGGGACCTTTATAGACATCCATAACGTAATATAACCTAACCTAACCCAACCTAACATCTCGGCGGTAATATTTGAAAACTTTCCTGGCGAGTTGGCCTATACGTCTCCGTGGTACATTTATATACATCAATAACGTAATATAACCTATCCTAACCCTAAATAACATCTCGGCGGTAATATTTGACCACATTCCTGGCTTGCTGGCATCTACGTCTCCGTGGGACCTTTATATATATCAATAACGTAATATAACCTAAGCTAACCCAACCTATCATCTCGGCGGTAATATTTGACAACATTCCTGGCGAGATGGCCTCCACGTCTCCGTGGGACCTTTATATACATCAATAACGTAATATAACCTAACCTAACCCAACCTAACATCTCGGCGGTCATATTTGATCACATTCCTGGCTTGCTGGCCTCTACGTCTCCGCGGGACCTTTATATACATCTATAACGTGATATAACCTAACCTAACCCAACCTAACATCTCGGCGGTAATATTTGAAAACATTCCTGGCGAGTTGGCCTCTACGTCACCGTGGGACCTTTATAGACATCCATAACGTAATATAACTTAACCTAACCCAACGTAACATCTCGGCGATAATATTTGACAACATTCCTGGCGAGTTGGCCTCTACGTCTCCGTGGTACATTTATATACATCAATAACGTAATATAACCTATCCTAACCCAAAATAACATCTCGGCGGTAATATTTGACCACATTCCTGGCTTGTTGGCATCTACGTCTCCGCGGGACCTTTATATACATCTATAACGTAATATAACCTAACCTAACCCAACCTAACATCTCGGCGGTAAAATTTGAAAACATTCATGGCGAGTTGGCCTCTACGTCTCCGTGGGACCTTTATATACATCAATAACGTAATATAACCTATCCTAACCCAAAATAACATCTCGGCGGTAATATTTGACCACATTCCTGGCTTGTTGGCATCTACGTCTCCGTGGGACCTTTATAGACATCCATAACGTAATATAACCTAACCTAACCCAAGCTAACATCTCGGCGGTAATATTTGACAACATTCCCGGCGAGTTGGCCTATACGTCTCCGTGGGACCTTTGTATACATCAATAACGTAATATAACCTAACCTAACCCAACCTAACATCTCGGCGGTAATATTTGATCAGATTCCTGGCTTGCTGGCCTCTACGTCTCCGCGGGACCTTTATATACATCTATAACGTGATATAACCTAACCTAACCCAACCTAACATCTCGGCGGTAATATTTGAAAACATTTCTGGCGAGTTGGCCTCTACGTCACCGTGGGACCTTTATAGACATCCATAACGTAATATAACCTAACCTAACCCAACCTAACATCTCGGCGGTAATATTTGAAAACATTCATGGCGAGTTGGCTTATACGTCTCCGTGGTACATTTATATACATCAATAACGTAATATAACCTATCCTAACCCAAAATAACATCTCGGCGGTAATATTTGACCACATTCCTGGCTTGCTGGCATCTACGTCTCCGTGGGACCTTTATAGACATCCATAACGTAATATAACCTAACCTAACCCAAGCTAACATCTCGGCGGTAATATTTGACAACATTCCCAGCGAGTTGGCCTATACGTCTCCGTGGGACCTTTGTATACATCAATAACGTAATATAACCTAACCTAACCCAACCTAACATCTCGGCGGTAATATTTGATCACATTCCTGGCTTGCTGGCCTCTACGTCTCCGCGGGACCTTTATATACATCTATAACGTGATATAACCTAACCTAACCCAACCTAACATCTCGGCGGTAATATTTGAAAACATTCCTGGCGAGTTGGCCTCTACGTCACCGTGGGACGTTTATAGACATCCATAACGTAATATAACCTAACCTAACCCAACCTAACATCTCGGCGGTAATATTTGAAAACATTCATGGCGAGCTGGCCTATACGTCTCCGTGGTACATTTATATACATCAATAACGTAATATAACCTATCCTAACCCAAAATAACATCTCGGCGGTAATATTTGACCACATTCCTGGCTTGCTGGCATCTACGTCTCCGTGGGACCTTTATATATATCAATAACGTAATATAACCTAACCTAACCCAACCCATCATCTCGGCGGTAATATTTGACAACATTCCTGGCGAGATGGCTTCCACGTCTCCGTGGGACCTTTATATACATCAATAACGTAATATAACCCAACCTAACCCAACCTAACATCTCGGCGGTAATATTTGATCACATTCCTGGCTTGCTGGCCTCTACGTCTCCGCGGGACCTTTATATACATCTATAACGTGATATAACCTAACCTAACCCAACCTAACATCTCGGCGGTAATATTTGAAAACATTCCTGGCGAGTTGGCCTCTACGTCACCGTGGGACCTTTATAGACATCCATAACGTAATATAACCTAACCTAACCCAAGCTAACATCTCGGCGGTAATATTTGACAACATTCCCGGCGAGTTGGCCTATACGTCTCCGTGGGACCTTTGTATACATCAATAACGTAATATAACCTAACCTAACCCAACCTAACATCTCGGCGGTAATATTTGATCACATTCCTGGCTTGCTGGCCTCTACGTCTCCGCGGGACCTTTATATACATCTATAACGTGATATAACCTAACCTAACCCAACCTAACATCTCGGCGGTAATATTTGAAAACATTCCTGGCGAGTTGGCCTCTACGTCACCGTGGGACCTTTACAGACATCCATAACGTAATATAACCTAACCTAACCCAACCTAACATCTCGGCGGTAATATTTGAAAACATTCATAGCGAGTTGGCCTATACGTCTCCGTGGTACATTTATATACATCAATAACGTAATATAACCTATCCTAACCCAAAATAACATCTCGGCGGTAATATTTGACCACATTCCTGGCTTGCTGGCATCTACGTCTCCGTGGGACCTTTATATATATCAATAACGTAATATAACCTAACCTAACCCAACCTATCATCTCGGCGGTAATATTTGACAACATTCCTGGCGAGATGGCCTCCACGTCTCCGTGGGACCTTTATATACATCAATAACGTAATATAACCTAACCTAACCCAACCTAACATCTCGGCTGTAATATTTGATCACATTCCTGGCTTGCTGGCCTCTACGTCTCCGCGGGACCTTTATATACATCTATAACGTGATATAACCTAACCTAACCCAACCTAACATCTCGGCGGTCATATTTGATCACATTCCTGGCTTGCTGGCCTCTACGTCTCCGCGGGACCTTTATATACATCTATAACGTGATATAACCTAACCTAACCCAACCTAACATCTCGGCGGTAATATTTGAAAACATTCCTGGCGAGTTGGCCTCTACGTCACCGTGGGACCTTTATAGACATCCATAACGTAATATAACTTAACCTAACCCAACGTAACATCTCGGCGATAATATTTGACAACATTCCTGGCGAGTTGGCCTCTACGTCTCCGTGGTACATTTATATACATCAATAACGTAATATAACCTATCCTAACCCAAAATAACATCTCGGCGGTAATATTTGACCACATTCCTGGCTTGTTGGCATCTACGTCTCCGCGGGACCTTTATATACATCTATAACGTAATATAACCTAACCTAACCCAACCTAACATCTCGGCGGTAAAATTTGAAAACATTCATGGCGAGTTGGCCTCTACGTCTCCGTGGGACCTTTATATACATCAATAACGTAATATAACCTATCCTAACCCAAAATAACATCTCGGCGGTAATATTTGACCACATTCCTGGCTTGTTGGCATCTACGTCTCCGTGGGACCTTTATAGACATCCATAACGTAATATAACCTAACCTAACCCAAGCTAACATCTCGGCGGTAATATTTGACAACATTCCCGGCGAGTTGGCCTATACGTCTCCGTGGGACCTTTGTATACATCAATAACGTAATATAACCTAACCTAACCCAACCTAACATCTCGGCGGTAATATTTGATCAGATTCCTGGCTTGCTGGCCTCTACGTCTCCGCGGGACCTTTATATACATCTATAACGTGATATAACCTAACCTAACCCAACCTAACATCTCGGCGGTAATATTTGAAAACATTTCTGGCGAGTTGGCCTCTACGTCACCGTGGGACCTTTATAGACATCCATAACGTAATATAACCTAACCTAACCCAACCTAACATCTCGGCGGTAATATTTGAAAACATTCATGGCGAGTTGGCTTATACGTCTCCGTGGTACATTTATATACATCAATAACGTAATATAACCTATCCTAACCCAAAATAACATCTCGGCGGTAATATTTGACCACATTCCTGGCTTGCTGGCATCTACGTCTCCGTGGGACCTTTATAGACATCCATAACGTAATATAACCTAACCTAACCCAAGCTAACATCTCGGCGGTAATATTTGACAACATTCCCAGCGAGTTGGCCTATACGTCTCCGTGGGACCTTTGTATACATCAATAACGTAATATAACCTAACCTAACCCAA
The DNA here is from genome assembly GCA_963969225.1 of Xylocopa violacea. Taxonomy (NCBI): domain Eukaryota; kingdom Metazoa; phylum Arthropoda; class Insecta; order Hymenoptera; family Apidae; genus Xylocopa; species Xylocopa violacea. The sequence continues at coordinate 765,641 of CAXAJV010000147.1, read as the reverse complement.
CCTAACATCTCGGCGGTAATATTTGATCACATTCCTGGCTTGCTGGCCTCTACGTCTCCGCGGGACCTTTATATACATCTATAACGTGATATAACCTAACCTAACCCAACCTAACATCTCGGCGGTAATATTTGAAAACATTCCTGGCGAGTTGGCCTCTACGTCACCGTGGGACGTTTATAGACATCCATAACGTAATATAACCTAACCTAACCCAACCTAACATCTCGGCGGTAATATTTGAAAACATTCATGGCGAGCTGGCCTATACGTCTCCGTGGTACATTTATATACATCAATAACGTAATATAACCTATCCTAACCCAAAATAACATCTCGGCGGTAATATTTGACCACATTCCTGGCTTGCTGGCATCTACGTCTCCGTGGGACCTTTATATATATCAATAACGTAATATAACCTAACCTAACCCAACCCATCATCTCGGCGGTAATATTTGACAACATTCCTGGCGAGATGGCTTCCACGTCTCCGTGGGACCTTTATATACATCAATAACGTAATATAACCCAACCTAACCCAACCTAACATCTCGGCGGTAATATTTGATCACATTCCTGGCTTGCTGGCCTCTACGTCTCCGCGGGACCTTTATATACATCTATAACGTGATATAACCTAACCTAACCCAACCTAACATCTCGGCGGTAATATTTGAAAACATTCGTGGCGAGTTGGCCTCTACGTCACCGTGGGACCTTTATAGACATCCATAACGTAATATAACCTAACCTAACCCAAGCTAACATCTCGGCGGTAATATTTGACAACATTCCCGGCGAGTTGGCCTATACGTCTCCGTGGGACCTTTGTATACATCAATAACGTAATATAACCTAACCTAACCCAACCTAACATCTCGGCGGTAATATTTGATCACATTCCTGGCTTGCTGGCCTCTACGTCTCCGCGGGACCTTTATATACATCTATGACGTGATATAACCTAACCTAACCCAACCTAACATCTCGGCGGTAATATTTGAAAACATTCCTGGCGAGTTGGCCTCTACGTCACCGTGGGAACTTTATAGACATCCATAACGTAATATAACCTAACCTAACCCAACCTAACATCTCGGCGGTAATATTTGAAAACATTCATAGCGAGTTGGCCTATACGTCTCCGTGGTACATTTATATACATCAATAACGTAATATAACCTATCCTAACCCAAAATAACATCTCGGCGGTAATATTTGACCACATTCCTGGCTTGCTGGCATCTACGTCTCCGTGGGACCTTTATATATATCAATAACGTAATATAACCTAACCTAACCCAACGTATCATCTCGGCGGTAATATTTGACAACATTCCTGGCGAGATGGCCTCCACGTCTCCGTGGGACATTTATATACATCAATAACCTAATATAACCTAACCTAACCCAACCTAACATCTCGGCTGTAATATTTGATCACATTCCTGGCTTGCTGGCCTCTACGTCCCCGCGGGACCTTTATATACATCTATAACGTGATATAACCTAACCTAACCCAACCTAACATCTCGGCGGTAATATTTGAAATCATTCCTGGCGAGTTGGCCTCTACGTCACCGTGGGACCTTTATAGACATCCATAACGTAATATAGCCTAACCTAACCCAAGCTAACATCTCGGCGGTAATATTTGACAACATTCCCAGCGAGTTGGCCTATACGTCTCCGTGGGACGTTTGTATACATCAATAACGTAATATAACCTAACCTAACCCAACCTAACATCTCGGCGGTAATATTTGATCACATCCCTGGCTTGCTGGCCTCTACGTCTCCGCGGGACCTTTAAATACATCTATAACGTAATATAACCTAACCTAACCCAACCTAACAGCTCGGCGGTAATATTTGACCACATTCCTGGCTTGTTGGCATCTACGTCTCCGTGGGACCTTTATATACATCAATTACGTAATATAACCTAACCTAACCCAACGTAACATCTCGGCGGTAATATTTGACAACATTCCTGGCGAGTTGGCCTCCACGTCTCCGTGGGACCTTTATATACATCAATAACGTAATATAACCTAACCTAACCCAACCTAACATCTCGGCGGTAATATTTGATCACATTCCTGGCTTGCTGGCCTCTACGTCACCGTGGGACCTTTATAGACATCCATAACGTAATATAACCTAACCTAACCCAAGCTAACATCTCGGCGGTAATATTTGACAACATTCCCGGCGAGTTGGCCTATACGTCTCCGTGGGACCTTTGTATACATCAATAACGTAATATAACCTATCCTAACCCAAAATAACATCTCGGCGGTAATATTTGACCACATTCCTGGCTTGCTGGCATCTACGTCTCCGTGGGACCTTTATATATATCAATAACGTAATATAACCTAACCTAACCCAACCTATCATCTCGGCGGTAATATTTGACAGCATTCCTGGCGAGATGGCCTCCACGTCTCCGTGGGACCTTTATATACATCAATAACGTAATATAACCTAACCTAACCCAACCTAACATCTCGGCTGTAATATTTGATCACATTCCTGGCTTGCTGGCCTCTACGTCTCCGCGGGACCTTTATATACATCTATAACGTGATATAACCTAACCTAACCCAACCTAACATCTCGGCGGTAATATTTGAAAACATTCCTGGCGAGTTGGCCTCTACGTCTCCGTGGTACATTTATATACATCAATAACGTAATATAACCTATCCTAACCCAAAATAACATCTCGGCGGTATAATTTGACCACATTCCTGGCTTGTTGGCATCTACGTCTCCGTGGGACCTTTATATACATCATTTACGTAATATAACCTAACCTAACCCAACCTAACATCTCGGCGGTAATATTTGATCACATTCCTGGCTTGCTGGCCTCTACGTCTCCGCGGGACCTTTATATACATCTATAACGTGATATAACCTAACCTAACCCAACCTAACATCTCGGCGGTAATATTTGAAAACATTCCTGGCGAGTTGGCCTCTACGTCACCGTGGGACCTTTATAGACATCCATAACGTAATATAACCTAACCTAACCCAAGCTAACATCTCGGCGGTAATATTTGACAACATTCCCGGCGAGTTGGCCTATACGTCTCCGTGGGACCTTTGTATACATCAATAACGTAATATAACCTAACCTAACCCAACGTATCATCTCGGCGGTAATATTTGACAACATTCCTGGCGAGTTGGCCTCCACGTCTCCGTGGGACCTTTATATACATCAATAACGTAATATAACCTAACCTAACCCAACCTAACATCTCGGCGGTAATATTTGATCACATTCCTGGCTTGCTGGCCTCTACGTCACCGTGGGACCTTTATAGACATCCATAACGTAATATAACCTAACCTAACCCAAGCTAACATCTCGGCGGTAATATTTGACAACATTCCCGGCGAGTTGGCCTATACGTCTCCGTGGGACCTTTGTATACATCAATAACGTAATATAACCTATCCTAACCCAAAATAACATCTCGGCGGTAATATTTGACCACATTCCTGGCTTGCTGGCATCTACGTCTCCGTGGGACCTTTATATATATCAATAACGTAATATAACCTAACCTAACCCAACCTATCATCTCGGCGGTAATATTTGACAGCATTCCTGGCGAGATGGTCTCCACGTCTCCGTGGGACCTTTATATACATCAATAACGTAATATAACCTAACCTAACCCAACCTAACATCTCGGCTGTAATATTTGATCACATTCCTGGCTTGCTGGCCTCTACGTCTCCGCGGGACCTTTATATACATCTATAACGTGATATAACCTAACCTAACCCAACCTAACATCTCGGCGGTAATATTCGAAAACATTCCTGGCGAGTTGGCCTCTACGTCTCCGTGGTACATTTATATACATCAATAACGTAATATAACCTATCCTAACCCAAAATAACATCTCGGCGGTAATATTTGACCACATTCCTGGCTTTGTGGCATCTACGTCTCCGTGGGACCTTTATATACATCATTTACGTAATATAACCTAACCTAACACAACGTAAAATCTCGGCGGTAATATTTGACAACATTCCTGGCGAGTTGGCCTCTACGTCTCGGTTTGTCCTTCATATACATCAATAACGTAATATAACATAACCGAAACCAACCTAACATCTCGGCGGTAATATTTGAAAACATTCCTGGCGAGTTGGCCTCTACGTCTCCGTGGGACCTTTATATATATATATAACGTAATATAACCTAACCTAACCCAACCTAACATCTCGGCGGTAATATTTGATCACATTCCTGGCTTGCTGGCCTCTACGTCTCCGCGGGACCTTTATATACATCTATAACGTGATATAACCTAACCTAACCCAACCTAACATCTCGGCGGTAATATTTGAAAACATTCCTGGCGAGTTGGCCTCTACGTCACCGTGGGACCTTTATAGACATCCATAACGTAATGTAACCTAACCTAACCCAAGCTAACATCTCGGCGGTAATATTTGACAACATTCCCGGCGAGTTGGCCTATACGTCTCCGTGGGACCTTTGTATACATCAATAACGTAATATAACCTAACCTAACCCAACCTAACATCTCGGCGGTAATATTTGATCACATTCCTGGCTTGCTGGCCTCTACGTCTCCGCGGGACCTTTATATACATCTATAACGTGATATAACCTAACCTAACCCAACCTAACATCTCGGCGGTAATATTTGAAAACATTCCTGGCGAGTTGGCCTCTACGTCACCGTGGGACCTTTATAGACATCCATAACGTAATATAACCTAACCTAACCCAACCTAACATCTCGGCGGTAATATTTGAAAACATTCATAGCGAGTTGGCCTATACGTCTCCGTGGTACATTTATATACATCAATAACGTAATATAACCTATCCTAACCCAAAATAACATCTCGGCGGTAATATTTGACCACATTCCTGGCTTGCTGGCATCTACGTCTCCGTGGGACCTTTATATACATCTATAACGTGATATAACCTAACCTAACCCAACCTAACATCTCGGCGGTAATATTTGAAAACATTCCTGGCGAGTTGGCCTCTACGTCACCGTGGGACCTTTATAGACATCCATAACGTAATATAACCTAACCTAACCCAACCTAACATCTCGGCGGTAATATTTGAAAACATTCATGGCGAGTTGGCCTATACGTCTCCGTGGTACATTTATATACATCCATAACGTAATATAACTTAACCTAACCCAACGGAACATCTCGGCGATAATATTTGACAACATTCCTGGCGAGTTGGCCTCTACGTCTCCGTGGTACATTTATATACATCAATAACGTAATATAACCTATCCTAACCCAAAATAACATCTCGGCGGTAATATTTGACCACATTCCTGGCTTGTTGGCATCTACGTCTCCGTGGGACCTTTATATACATCATTTACGTAATATAACCTAACCTAACCCAACGTAAAATCTCGGCGGTAATATTTGACAACATTCCTGGCGAGTTGGCCTCTACGTCTCGGTTTGTCCTTCATATACATCAATAACGTAATATAACATAACCGAAACCAACCTAACATCTCGGCGGTAATATTTGAAAACATTCCTGGCGAGTTGGCCTCTACGTCACCGTGGGACCTTTATAGACATCCATAACGTAATATAACCTAACCTAACCCAAGCTAACATCTCGGCGGTAATATTTGACAACATTCCCGGCGAGTTGGCCTATACGTCTCGGTGGGACCTTTGTATACATCAATAACGTAATATAACCTAACCTAACCCAACCTAACATCTCGGCGGTAATATTTGATCACATTCCTGGCTTGCTGGCCTCTACGTCACCGTGGGACCTTTATAGACATCCATAACGTAATATAACCTAACCTAACCCAACCTAACATCTCGGCAGTAATATTTGACAACATTCCCAGCGAGTTGGCCTATACGTCTCCGTGGGACGTTTGTATACATCAATAACGTAATATAACCTAACCTAAACCAACCTAACATCTCGGCGGTAATATTTGATCACATCCCTGGCTTGCTGGCCTCTACGTCTCCGCGGGACCTTTAAATACATCTATAACGTAATATAACCTAACCTAACCCAACCTAACACCTCGACGGTAATATTTGACCACATTCCTGGCTTGTTGGCATCTACGTCTCCGTGGGACCTTTATCTACATCAATAACGTAATATAACCTAACCTAACCCAACCTAACGTCTCGGCGGTAATATTTGACCACATTCCTGGCTTGCTGGCATCTACGTCTCAGTGGGACCTTTATATACATCAATAACGTAATATAACCTAACCTAACCCAACCTATCATCTGGGCGGTAATATTTGACAACATTCCTGGCGAGTTGGCCTCCACGTCTCCGTGGGACCTTTATATACATCAATAACGTAATATAACCTAACCTAACCCAACCTAACATCTCGGCGGTAATATTTGATCACATTCCTGGCTTGCTGGCCTCTACGTCTCCGCGGGACCTTTATATACATCTATAACGTGATATAACCTAACCTAACCCAACCTATCATCTTGGCGGTAATATTTGATCACATTCCTGGCTTGCTGGCCTCTACGTCTCCGCGGGACCTTTATATACATCTATAACGTGATATAACCTAACCTAACCCAACCTAACATCTCGGCGGTAATATTTGAAAACATTCCTGGCGAGTTGGCCTCTACGTCACCGTGGGACCTTTATAGACATCCATAACGTAATATAACCTAACCTAACCCAACCTAACATCTCGGCGGTAATATTTGAAAACATTCATGGCGAGTTGGCCTATACGTCTCCGTGGTACATTTATATACATCAATAACGTAATATAAACTATCCTAACCCAAAATAACATCTCGGCGGTAATATTTGACCACATTCCTGGCTTGCTGGCATCTACGTCTCCGTGGGACCTTTATAGACATCCATAACGTAATATAACCTAACCTAACCCAAGCTAACATCTCGGCGGTAATATTTGACAACATTCCCAGCGAGTTGGCCTATACGTCTCCGTGGGACCTTTGTATACATCAATAACGTAATATAACCTAACCTAACCCAACCTAACATCTCGGCGCTAATATTTGATCACATTCCTCGCTTGCTGGCCTCTACGTCTCCGCGGCACCTTTATATACATCTATAACGTGATATAACCTAACCTAACCCAACCTAACATCTCGGCGGTAATATTTGAAAACATTCCTGGCGAGTTGGCCTCTACGTCACCGTGGGACCTTTATAGACATCCATAACGTAATATAACCTAACCTAACCCAAGCTAACATCTCGGCGGTAATATTTGACAACATTCCCGGCGAGTTGGCCTATACGTCTCCGTGGGACCTTTGTATACATCAATAACGTAATATAACCTAACCTAACCCAACCTAACATCTCGGCGGTAATATTTGATCACATTCCTGGCTTGCTGGCCTCTACGTCTCGGTTTGTCCTTCATATACATCAATAACGTAATATAACATAACCGAAACCAACCTAACATCTCGGCGGTAATATTTGAAAACATTCCTGGCGAGTTGGCCTCTACGTCACCGTGGGACCTTTATAGACATCCATAACGTAATATAACCTAACCTAACCCAACCTAACATCTCGGCGGTAATATTTGAAAACATTCATGGCGAGTTGGCCTATACGTCTCCGTGGTACATTTATATACATCAATAACGTAATATAACCTATCCTAACCCTAAATAACATCTCGGCGGTAATATTTGACCACATTCCTGGCTTGCTGGCATCTACGTCTCCGTGGGACCTTTATATATATCAATAACGTAATATAACCTAACCTAACCCAACCTATCATCTCGGCGGTAATATTTGACAACATTCCTGGCGAGATGGCCTCCACGTCTCCGTGGGACCTTTATATACATCAATAACGTAATATAACCTAACCTAACCCAACCTAACATCTCGGCGGTCATATTTGATCACATTCCTGGCTTGCTGGCCTCTACGTCTCCGCGGGACCTTTATATACATCTATAACGTGATATAACCTAACCTAACCCAACCTAACATCTCGGCCGTAATATTTGAAAACATTCCTGGCGAGTTGGCCTCTACGTCATCGTGGGACCTTTATAGACATCCATAACGTAATATAACTTAACCTAACCCAACGTAACATCTCGGCGATAATATTTGACAACATTCCTGGCGAGTTGGCCTCTACGTCTCCGTGGTACATTTATATACATCAATAACGTAATATAACCTATCCTAACCCAAAATAAAATCTCGGCGGTAATATTTGACCACATTCCTGGCTTGTTGGCATCTACGTCTCCGCGGGACCTTTATATACATCTATAACGTAATATAACCTAACCTAACCCAACCTAACATCTCGGCGGTAATATTTGAAAACATTCATGGCGAGTTGGCCTCTACGTCTCCGTGGGACCTTTATATACATCAATAACGTAATATAACCTATCCTAACCCAAAATAACATCTCGGCGGTAATATTTGACCACATTCCTGGCTTGTTGGCATCTACGTCTCCGTGGGACCTTTATATACATCATTTACGTAATATAACCTAACCTAACCCAACGTAACATCTCGGCGGTAATATTTGACAACATTCCTGGCGAGTTGGCCTCTACGTCTCGGTTTGTCCTTCATATACATCAATAACGTAATATAACATAACCGAAACCAACCTAACATCTCGGCGGTAATATTTGAAAACATTCCTTGCGAGTTGGCCTCTACGTCTCCGTGGGACCTTTATATACATCTATAACGTAATATAACCTAACCTAACCCAACCTAACATCTCGGCGGTAATATTTGATCACATTCCTGGCTTGCTGGCCTCTACGTCTCCGCGGGACTTTTATATACATCTATAACGTGATATAACCTAACCTAACCCAACCTAACATCTCGGCGGTAATATTTGAAAACATTCCTGGCGAGTTGGCCTCTACGTCACCGTGGGACCTTTATAGACATCCATAACGTAATATAACCTAACCTAACCCAAGCTAACATCTCGGCGGTAATATTTGACAACATTCCCGGCGAGTTGGCCTATACGTCTCCGTGGGACCTTTGTATACATCAATAACGTAATATAACCTAACCTAACCCAACCTAACATCTCGGCGGTCATATTTGATCACATTCCTGGCTTGCTGGCCTCTACGTATCCGCGGGACCTTTATATACATCTATAACGTGATATAACCTAACCTAACCCAACCTAACATCTCGGCGGTAATATTTGAAAACATTCCTGGCGAGTTGGCCTCTACGTCACCGTGGGACCTTTATAGACATCCATAACGTAATATAACTTAACCTAACCCAACGTAACATCTCGGCGATAATATTTGACAACATTCCTGGCGAGTTGGCCTCTACGTCTCCGTGGTACATTTATATACATCAATAACGTAATATAACCTATCCTAACCCAAAATAACATCTCGGCGGTAATATTTGACCACATTCCTGGCTTGTTGGCATCTACGTCTCCGCGGGACCTTTATATACATCTATAACGTAATATAACCTAACCTAACCCAACCTAACATCTCGGCGGTAATATTTGAAAACATTCATGGCGAGTTGGCCTCTACGTCTCCGTGGGACCTTTATATACATCAATAACGTAATATAACCTATCCTAACCCAAAATAACATCTCGGCGGTAATATTTGACCACATTCCTGGCTTGTTGGCATCTACGTCTCCGTGGGACCTTTATATACATCATTTACGTAATATAACCTAACCTAACCCAACGGAACATCTCGGCGGTAATATTTGACAAAATTCCTGGCGCGTTGGCCTCTACGTCTCGGTTTGTCCTTCATATACATCAATAACGTAATATAACATAACCGAAACCAACCTAACATCTCGGCGGTAATATTTGAAAACATTCCTTGCGAGTTGGCCTCTACGTCTCCGTGGGACCTTTATATACATCTATAACGTAATATAACCTAACCTAACCCAACCTAACATCTCGGCGGTAATATTTGATCACATTCCTGGCTTGCTGGCCTCTACGTCTCCGCGGGACCTTTATATACATCTATAACGTGATATAACCTAACCTAACCCAACCTAACATCTCGGCGGTAATATTTGAAAACATTCCTGGCGAGTTGGCCTCTACGTCACCGTGGGACCTTTATAGACATCCATAACGTACTATAACCTAACCTAACCCAAGCTAACATCTCGGCGGTAATATTTGACAACATTCCCGGCGAGTTGGCCTATACGTCTCCGTGGGACCTTTGTATACATCAATAACGTAATATAACCTAACCTATCCCAACCTAACATCTCGGCGGTAATATTTGATCACATTCCTGGCTTGCTGGCCTCTACGTCTCCGCGGGACCTTTATATACATCTATAACGTGATATAACCTAACCTAACCCAACCTAACATCTCGGCGGTAATATTTGAAAACATTCCTGGCGAGTTGGCCTCTACGTCCCCGTGGGACCTTTATAGACATCCATAACGTAATATAACCTAACCTAACCCAACCTAACATCTCGGCGGTAATATTTGAAAACATTCATGGCGAGTTGGCCTATACGTCTCCGTGGTACATTTATATACATCAGTAACGTAATATAACCTATCCTAACCCAAAATAACATCACGGCGGTAATATTTGACCACATTCCTGGCTTGCTGGCATCTACGTCTCCGTGGGACCTTTATATATATCAATAACGTAATATAACCTAACCTAACCCAACCTATCATCTCGGCGGTAATATTTGACAACATTCCTGGCGAGATGGCCTCCACGTCTCCGTGGGACCTTTATATACATCAATAACGTAATATAACCTAACCTAACCCAACCTAACATCTCGGCGGTCATATTTGATCACATTCCTGGCTTGCTGGCCTCTACGTATCCGCGGGACCTTTATATACATCTATAACGTGATATAACCTAACCTAACCCAACCTAACATCTCGGCGGTAATATTTGAAAACATTCCTGGCGAGTTGGCCTCTACGTCACCGTGGGACCTTTATAGACATCCATAACGTAATATAACTTAACCTAACCCAACGTAACATCTCGGCGATAATATTTGACAACATTCCTGGCGAGTTGGCCTCTACGTCTCCGTGGTACATTTATATACATCAATAACGTAATATAACCTATCCTAACCCAAAATAACATCTCGGCGGTAATATTTGACCACATTCCTGGCTTGTTGGCATCTACGTCTCCGCGGGACCTTTATATACATCTATAACGTAATATAACCTAACCTAACCCAACCTAACATCTCGGCGGTAATATTTGAAAACATTCATGGCGAGTTGGCCTCTACGTCTCCGTGGGACCTTTATATACATCAATAACGTAATATAACCTATCCTAACCCAAAATAACATCTCGGCGGTAATATTTGACCACATTCCTGGCTTGTTGGCATCTACGTCTCCGTGGGACCTTTATATACATCATTTACGTAATATAACCTAACCTAACCCAACGTAACATCTCGGCGGTAATATTTGACAACATTCCTGGCGCGTTGGCCTCTACGTCTCGGTTTGTCCTTCATATACATCAATAACGTAATATAACATAACCGAAACCAACCTAACATCTCGGCGGTAATATTTGAAAACATTCCTTGCGAGTTGGCCTCTACGTCTCCGTGGGACCTTTATATACATCTATAACGTAATATAACCTAACCTAACCCAACCTAACATCTCGGCGGTAATATTTGATCACATTCCTGGCTTGCTGGCCTCTACGTCTCCGCGGGACCTTTATATACATCTATAACGTGATATAACCTAACCTAACCCAACCTAACATCTCGGCGGTAATATTTGAAAACATTCCTGGCGAGTTGGCCTCTACGTCACCGTGGGACCTTTATAGACATCCATAACGTAATATAACCTAACCTAACCCAAGCTAACATCTCGGCGGTAATATTTGACAACATTCCCGGCGAGTTGGCCTATACGTCTCCGTGGGACCTTTGTATACATCAATAACGTAATATAACCTAACCTAACCCAACCTAACATCTCGGCGGTAATATTTGATCACATTCCTGGCTTGCTGGCCTCTACGTCTCCGCGGGACCTTTATATACATCTATAACGTGATATAACCTAACCTAACCCAACCTAACATCTCGGCGGTAATATTTGAAAACATTCATGGCGAGTTGGCCTCTACGTCTCCGTGGGACCTTTATATACATCAATAACGTAATATAACCTATCCTAACCCAAAATAACATCTCGGCGGTAATATTTGACCACATTCCTGGCTTGTTGGCATCTACGTCTCCGTGGGACCTTTATATACATCATTTACGTAATATAACCTAACCTAACCCAACGTAATATCTCGGCGGTAATATTTGACAACATTCCTGGCGCGTTGGCCTCTACGTCTCGGTTTGTCCTTCATATACATCAATAACGTAATATAACATAACCGAAACCAACCTAACATCTCGGCGGTAATATTTGAAAACATTCCTTGCGAGTTGGCCTCTACGTCTCCGTGGGACCTTTATATACATCTATAACGTAATATAACCTAACCTAACCCAACCTAACATCTCGGCGGTAATATTTGAAAACATTCATGGCGAGTTGGCCTATACGTCTCCGTGGGACCTTTGTATACATCAATAACGTAATATAACCTAACCTAACCCAACCTAACATCTCGGCGGTCATATTTGATCACATTCCTGGCTTGCTGGCCTCTACGTATCCGCGGGACCTTTATATACATCTATAACGTGATATAACCTAACCTAACCCAACCTAACATCTCGGCGGTAATATTTGAAAACATTCCTGGCGAGTTGGCCTCTACGTCACCGTGGGACCTTTATAGACATCCATAACGTAATATAACTTAACCTAACCCAACGTAACATCTCGGCGATAATATTTGACAACATTCCTGGCGAGTTGGCCTCTACGTCTCCGTGGTACATTTATATACATCAATAACGTAATATAACCTATCCTAACCCAAAATAACATCTCGGCGGTAATATTTGACCACATTCCTGGCTTGTTGGCATCTACGTCTCCGCGGGACCTTTATATACATCTATAACGTAATATAACCTAACCTAACCCAACCTAACATCTCGGCGGTAATATTTGAAAACATTCATGGCGAGTTGGCCTCTACGTCTCCGTGGGACCTTTATATACATCAATAACGTAATATAACCTATCCTAACCCAAAATAACATCTCGGCGGTAATATTTGACCACATTCCTGGCTTGTTGGCATCTACGTCTCCGTGGGACCTTTATATACATCATTTACGTAATATAACCTAACCTAACCCAACGGAACATCTCGGCGGTAATATTTGACAAAATTCCTGGCGCGTTGGCCTCTACGTCTCGGTTTGTCCTTCATATACATCAATAACGTAATATAACATAACCGAAACCAACCTAACATCTCGGCGGTAATATTTGAAAACATTCCTTGCGAGTTGGCCTCTACGTCTCCGTGGGACCTTTATATACATCTATAACGTAATATAACCTAACCTAACCCAACCTAACATCTCGGCGGTAATATTTGATCACATTCCTGGCTTGCTGGCCTCTACGTCTCCGCGGGACCTTTATATACATCTATAACGTGATATAACCTAACCTAACCCAACCTAACATCTCGGCGGTAATATTTGAAAACATTCCTGGCGAGTTGGCCTCTACGTCACCGTGGGACCTTTATAGACATCCATAACGTACTATAACCTAACCTAACCCAAGCTAACATCTCGGCGGTAATATTTGACAACATTCCCGGCGAGTTGGCCTATACGTCTCCGTGGGACCTTTGTATACATCAATAACGTAATATAACCTAACCTATCCCAACCTAACATCTCGGCGGTAATATTTGATCACATTCCTGGCTTGCTGGCCTCTACGTCTCCGCGGGACCTTTATATACATCTATAACGTGATATAACCTAACCTAACCCAACCTAACATCTCGGCGGTAATATTTGAAAACATTCCTGGCGAGTTGGCCTCTACGTCCCCGTGGGACCTTTATAGACATCCATAACGTAATATAACCTAACCTAACCCAACCTAACATCTCGGCGGTAATATTTGAAAACATTCATGGCGAGTTGGCCTATACGTCTCCGTGGTACATTTATATACATCAGTAACGTAATATAACCTATCCTAACCCAAAATAACATCACGGCGGTAATATTTGACCACATTCCTGGCTTGCTGGCATCTACGTCTCCGTGGGACCTTTATATATATCAATAACGTAATATAACCTAACCTAACCCAACCTATCATCTCGGCGGTAATATTTGACAACATTCCTGGCGAGATGGCCTCCACGTCTCCGTGGGACCTTTATATACATCAATAACGTAATATAACCTAACCTAACCCAACCTAACATCTCGGCGGTCATATTTGATCACATTCCTGGCTTGCTGGCCTCTACGTATCCGCGGGACCTTTATATACATCTATAACGTGATATAACCTAACCTAACCCAACCTAACATCTCGGCGGTAATATTTGAAAACATTCCTGGCGAGTTGGCCTCTACGTCACCGTGGGACCTTTATAGACATCCATAACGTAATATAACTTAACCTAACCCAACGTAACATCTCGGCGATAATATTTGACAACATTCCTGGCGAGTTGGCCTCTACGTCTCCGTGGTACATTTATATACATCAATAACGTAATATAACCTATCCTAACCCAAAATAACATCTCGGCGGTAATATTTGACCACATTCCTGGCTTGTTGGCATCTACGTCTCCGCGGGACCTTTATATACATCTATAACGTAATATAACCTAACCTAACCCAACCTAACATCTCGGCGGTAATATTTGAAAACATTCATGGCGAGTTGGCCTCTACGTCTCCGTGGGACCTTTATATACATCAATAACGTAATATAACCTATCCTAACCCAAAATAACATCTCGGCGGTAATATTTGACCACATTCCTGGCTTGTTGGCATCTACGTCTCCGTGGGACCTTTATATACATCATTTACGTAATATAACCTAACCTAACCCAACGTAACATCTCGGCGGTAATATTTGACAACATTCCTGGCGCGTTGGCCTCTACGTCTCGGTTTGTCCTTCATATACATCAATAACGTAATATAACATAACCGAAACCAACCTAACATCTCGGCGGTAATATTTGAAAACATTCCTTGCGAGTTGGCCTCTACGTCTCCGTGGGACCTTTATATACATCTATAACGTAATATAACCTAACCTAACCCAACCTAACATCTCGGCGGTAATATTTGATCACATTCCTGGCTTGCTGGCCTCTACGTCTCCGCGGGACCTTTATATACATCTATAACGTGATATAACCTAACCTAACCCAACCTAACATCTCGGCGGTAATATTTGAAAACATTCCTGGCGAGTTGGCCTCTACGTCACCGTGGGACCTTTATAGACATCCATAACGTAATATAACCTAACCTAACCCAAGCTAACATCTCGGCGGTAATATTTGACAACATTCCCGGCGAGTTGGCCTATACGTCTCCGTGGGACCTTTGTATACATCAATAACGTAATATAACCTAACCTAACCCAACCTAACATCTCGGCGGTAATATTTGATCACATTCCTGGCTTGCTGGCCTCTACGTCTCCGCGGGACCTTTATATACATCTATAACGTGATATAACCTAACCTAACCCAACCTAACATCTCGGCGGTAATATTTGAAAACATTCATGGCGAGTTGGCCTCTACGTCTCCGTGGGACCTTTATATACATCAATAACGTAATATAACCTATCCTAACCCAAAATAACATCTCGGCGGTAATATTTGACCACATTCCTGGCTTGTTGGCATCTACGTCTCCGTGGGACCTTTATATACATCATTTACGTAATATAACCTAACCTAACCCAACGTAACATCTCGGCGGTAATATTTGACAACATTCCTGGCGCGTTGGCCTCTACGTCTCGGTTTGTCCTTCATATACATCAATAACGTAATATAACATAACCGAAACCAACCTAACATCTCGGCGGTAATATTTGAAAACATTCCTTGCGAGTTGGCCTCTACGTCTCCGTGGGACCTTTATATACATCTATAACGTAATATAACCTAACCTAACCCAACCTAACATCTCGGCGGTAATATTTGATCACATTCCTGGCTTGCTGGCATCTACGTCTCCGTGGGACCTTTATATATATCAATAACGTAATATAACCTAACCTAACCCAACCTATCATCTCGGCGGTAATATTTGACAACATTCCTGGCGAGATGGCCTCCACGTCTCCGTGGGACCTTTATATACATCAATAACGTAATATAACCTAACCTAACCCAACCTAACATCTCGGCGGTCATATTTGATCACATTCCTGGCTTGCTGGCCTCTACGTATCCGCGGGACCTTTATATACATCTATAACGTGATATAACCTAACCTAACCCAACCTAACATCTCGGCGGTAATATTTGAAAACATTCCTGGCGAGTTGGCCTCTACGTCACCGTGGGACCTTTATAGACATCCATAACGTAATATAACTTAACCTAACCCAACGTAACATCTCGGCGATAATATTTGACAACATTCCTGGCGAGTTGGCCTCTACGTCTCCGTGGTACATTTATATACATCAATAACGTAATATAACCTATCCTAACCCAAAATAACATCTCGGCGGTAATATTTGACCACATTCCTGGCTTGTTGGCATCTACGTCTCCGCGGGACCTTTATATACATCTATAACGTAATATAACCTAACCTAACCCAACCTAACATCTCGGCGGTAATATTTGAAAACATTCATGGCGAGTTGGCCTCTACGTCTCCGTGGGACCTTTATATACATCAATAACGTGATATAACCTATCCTAACCCAAAATAACATCTCGGCGGTAATATTTGACCACATTCCTGGCTTGTTGGCATCTACGTCTCCGTGGGACCTTTATATACATCATTTACGTAATATAACCTAACCTAACCCAACGTAACATCTCGGCGGTAATATTTGACAACATTCCTGGCGCGTTGGCCTCTACGTCTCGGTTTGTCCTTCATATACATCAATAACGTAATATAACATAACCGAAACCAACCTAACATCTCGGCGGTAATATTTGAAAACATTCCTTGCGAGTTGGCCTCTACGTCTCCGTGGGACCTTTATATACATCTATAACGTAATATAACCTAAAATAACCCAACCTAACATCTCGGCGGTAATATTTGATCACATTCCTGGCTTGCTGGCCTCTACGTCTCCGCGGGACCTTTATATACATCTATAACGTGATATAACCTAACCTAACCCAACCTAACATCTCGGCGGTAATATTTGAAAACATTCCTGGCGAGTTGGCCTCTACGTCACCGTGGGACCTTTATAGACATCCATAACGTAATATAACCTAACCTAACCCAAGCTAACATCTCGGCGGTAATATTTGACAACATTCCCGGCGAGTTGGCCTATACGTCTCCGTGGGACCTTTGTATACATCAATAACGTAATATAACCTAACCTAACCCAACCTAACATCTCGGCGGTAATATTTGATCACATTCCTGGCTTGCTGGCCTCTACGTCTCCGCGGGACCTTTATATACATCTATAACGTGATATAACCTAACCTAACCCAACCTAACATCTCGGCGGTAATATTTGAAAACATTCCTGGCGAGTTGGCCTCTACGTCCCCGTGGGACCTTTATAGACATCCATAACGTAATGTAACCTAACCTAACCCAACCTAACATCTCGGCGGTAATATTTGAAAACATTCATGGCGAGTTGGCCTATACGTCTCCGTGGTACATTTATATACATCAGTAACGTAATATAACCTATCCTAACCCAAAATAACATCACGGCGGTAATATTTGACCACATTCCTGGCTTGCTGGCATCTACGTCTCCGTGGGACCTTTATATATATCAATAACGTAATATAACCTAACCTAACCCAACCTAACATCTCGGCGGTAATATTTGAAAACATTCATGGCGAGTTGGCCTCTACGTCTCCGTGGGACCTTTATATACATCAATAACGTAATATAACCTATCCTAACCCAAAATAACATCTCGGCGGTAATATTTGACCACATTCCTGGCTTGTTGGCATCTACGTCTCCGTGGTACCTTTATATACATCATTTACGTAATATAACCTAACCTAACCCAACGTAACATCTCGGCGGTAATATTTGACAACATTCCTGGCGCGTTGGCCTCTACGTCTCGGTTTGTCCTTCACATACATCAATAACGTAATATAACATAACCGAAACCAACCTAACATCTCGGCGGTAATATTTGAAAACATTCCTTGCGAGTTGGCCTCTACGTCTCCGTGGGACCTTTATATACATCTATAACGTAATATAACCTAACCTAACCCAACCTAACATCTCGGCGGTAATATTTGATCACATTCCTGGCTTGCTGGCCTCTACGTCTCCGCGGGACCTTTATATACATCTATAACGTGATATAACCTAACCTAACCCAACCTAACATCTCGGCGGTAATATTTGAAAACATTCCTGGCGAGTTGGCCTCTACGTCACCGTGGGACCTTTATAGACATCCATAACGTAATATAACCTAACCTAACCCAAGCTAACATCTCGGCGGTAATATTTGACAACATTCCTGGCGAGTTGGCCTATACGTCTCCGTGGGACCTTTGTATACATCAATAACGTAATATAACCTAACCTAACCCAACCTAACATCTCGGCGGTAATATTTGATCACATTCCTGGCTTGCTGGCCTCTACGTCTCCGCGGGACCTTTATATACATCTATAACGTGATATAACCTAACCTAACCCAACCTAACATCTCGGCGGTAATATTTGAAAACATTCCTGGCGAGTTGGCCTCTACGTCCCCGTGGGACCTTTATAGACATCCATAACGTAATATAACCTAACCTAACCCAACCTAACATCTCGGCGGTAATATTTGAAAACATTCATGGCGAGTTGGCCTATACGTCTCCGTGGTACATTTATATACATCAGTAACGTAATATAACCTATCCTAACCCAAAATAACATCACGGCGGTAATATTTGACCACATTCCTGGCTTGCTGGCATCTACGTCTCCGTGGGACCTTTATATATATCAATAACGTAATATAACCTAACCTAACCCAACCTAACATCTCGGCGGTAATATTTGAAAACATTCATGGCGAGTTGGCCTCTACGTCTCCGTGGGACCTTTATATACATCAATAACGTAATATAACCTATCCTAACCCAAAATAACATCTCGGCGGTAATATTTGACCACATTCCTGGCTTGTTGGCATCTACGTCTCCGTGGTACCTTTATATACATCATTTACGTAATATAACCTAACCTAACCCAACGTAACATCTCGGCGGTAATATTTGACAACATTCCTGGCGCGTTGGCCTCTACGTCTCGGTTTGTCCTTCACATACATCAATAACGTAATATAACATAACCGAAACCAACCTAACATCTCGGCGGTAATATTTGAAAACATTCCTTGCGAGTTGGCCTCTACGTCTCCGTGGGACCTTTATATACATCTATAACGTAATATAACCTAACCTAACCCAACCTAACATCTCGGCGGTAATATTTGATCACATTCCTGGCTTGCTGGCCTCTACGTCTCCGCGGGACCTTTATATACATCTATAACGTGATATAACCTAACCTAACCCAACCTAACATCTCGGCGGTAATATTTGAAAACATTCCTGGCGAGTTGGCCTCTACGTCACCGTGGGACCTTTATAGACATCCATAACGTAATATAACCTAACCTAACCCAAGCTAACATCTCGGCGGTAATATTTGACAACATTCCTGGCGAGTTGGCCTATACGTCTCCGTGGGACCTTTGTATACATCAATAACGTAATATAACCTAACCTAACCCAACCTAACATCTCGGCGGTAATATTTGATCACATTCCTGGCTTGCTGGCCTCTACGTCTCCGCGGGACCTTTATATACATCTATAACGTGATATAACCTAACCTAACCCAACCTAACATCTCGGCGGTAATATTTGAAAACATTCATGGCGAGTTGGCCTATACGTCTCCGTGGTACATTTATATACATCAGTAACGTAATATAACCTATCCTAACCCAAAATAACATCACGGCGGTAATATTTGACCACATTCCTGGCTTGCTGGCATCTACGTCTCCGTGGGACCTTTATATATATCAATAACGTAATATAACCTAACCTAACCCAACCTATCATCTCGGCGGTAATATTTGACAACATTCCTGGCGAGATGGCCTCCACGTCTCCGTGGGACCTTTATATACATCAATAACGTAATATAACCTAACCTAACCCAACCTAACATCTCGGCGGTCATATTTGAAAACATTCATGGCGAGTTGGCCTATACGTCTCCGTGGTACATTTATATACATCAGTAACGTAATATAACCTATCCTAACCCAAAATAACATCACGGCGGTAATATTTGACCACATTCCTGGCTTGCTGGCATCTACGTCTCCGTGGGACCTTTATATATATCAATAACGTAATATAACCTAACCTAACCCAACCTATCATCTCGGCGGTAATATTTGACAACATTCCTGGCGAGATGGCCTCCACGTCTCCGTGGAACCTTTATATACATCAATAACGTAATATAACCTAACCTAACCCAACCTAACATCTCGGCGGTCATATTTGATCACATTCCTGGCTTGCTGGCCTCTACGTATCCGCGGGACCTTTATATACATCTATAACGTGATATAACCTAACCTAACCCAACCTAACATCTCGGCGGTAATATTTGAAAACATTCCTGGCGAGTTGGCCTCTACGTCACCGTGGGACCTTTATAGACATCCATAACGTAATATAACCTAACCTAACCCAAGCTAACATCTCGGCGGTAATATTTGACAACATTCCTGGCGAGTTGGCCTCTACGTCTCCGTGGGACCTTTATATACATCAATAACGTAATATAACCTATCCTAACCCAAAATAACATCTCGGCGGTAATATTTGACCACATTCCTGGCTTGTTGGCATCTACGTCTCCGTGGGACCTTTATATACATCATTTACGTAATATAACCTAACCTAACCCAACGTAACATCTCGGCGGTAATATTTGACAACATTCCTGGCGCGTTGGCCTCTACGTCTCGGTTTGTCCTTCATATACATCAATAACGTAATATAACATAACCGAAACCAACCTAACATCTCGGCGGTAATATTTGAAAACATTCCTTGCGAGTTGGCCTCTACGTCTCCGTGGGACCTTTATATACATCTATAACGTAATATAACCTAACCTAACCCAACCTAACATCTCGGCGGTAATATTTGATCACATTCCTGGCTTGCTGGCCTCTACGTCTCCGCGGGACCTTTATATACATCTATAACGTGATATAACCTAACCTAACCCAACCTAACATCTCGGCGGTAATATTTGAAAACATTCCTGGCGAGTTGGCCTCTACGTCACCGTGGGACCTTTATAGACATCCATAACGTAATATAACCTAACCTAACCCAAGCTAACATCTCGGCGGTAATATTTGACAACATTCCCGGCGAGTTGGCCTATACGTCTCCGTGGGACCTTTGTATACATCAATAACGTAATATAACCTAACCTAACCCAACCTAACATCTCGGCGGTAATATTTGATCACATTCCTGGCTTGCTGGCCTCTACGTCTCCGCGGCACCTTTATATACATCTATAACGTGATATAACCTAACCTAACCCAACCTAACATCTCGGCGGTAATATTTGAAAACATTCCTGGCTTGCTGGCCTCTACGTATCCGCGGGACCTTTATATACATCTATAACGTGATATAACCTAACCTAACCCAACCTAACATCTCGGCGGTAATATTTGAAAACATTCCTGGCGAGTTGGCCTCTACGTCACCGTGGGACCTTTATAGACATCCATAACGTAATATAACCTAACCTAACCCCACCTAACATCTCGGCGGTAATATTTGAAAACATTCATGGCGAGTTGGCCTATACGTCTCCGTGGTACATTTATATACATCAGTAACGTAATATAACCTATCCTAACCCAAAATAACATCACGGCGGTAATATTTGACCACATTCCTGGCTTGCTGGCATCTACGTCTCCGTGGGACCTTTATATATATCAATAACGTAATATAACCTAACCTAACCCAACCTATCATCTCGGCGGTAATATTTGACAACATTCCTGGCGAGATGGCCTCCACGTCTCCGTGGGACCTTTATATACATCAATAACGTAATATAACCTAACCTAACCTAACCTAACATCTCGGCGGTCATATTTGATCACATTCCTGGCTTGCTGGCCTCTACGTATCCGCGGGACCTTTATATACATCTATAACGTGATATAACCTAACCTAACCCAACCTAACATCTCGGCGGTAATATTTGAAAACATTCCTGGCGAGTTGGCCTCTACGTCACCGTGGGACCTTTATAGACATCCATAACGTAATATAACTTAACCTAACCCAACGTAACATCTCGGCGATAATATTTGACAACATTCCTGGCGAGTTGGCCTCTACGTCTCCGTGGTACATTTATATACATCAATAACGTAATATAACCTATCCTAACCCAAAATAACATCTCGGCGGTAATATTTGACCACATTCCTGGCTTGTTGGCATCTACGTCTCCGCGGGACCTTTATATACATCTATAACGTAATATAACCTAACCTAACCCAACCTAACATCTCGGCGGTAATATTTGAAAACATTCATGGCGAGTTGGCCTCTACGTCTCCGTGGGACCTTTATATACATCAATAACGTAATATAACCTATCCTAACCCAAAATAACATCTCGGCGGTAATATTTGACCACATTCCTGGCTTGTTGGCATCTACGTCTCCGTGGGACCTTTATATACATCATTTACGTAATATAACCTAACCTAACCCAACGTAACATCTCGGCGGTAATATTTGACAACATTCCTGGCGCGTTGGCCTCTACGTCTCGGTTTGTCCTTCATATACATCAATAACGTAATATAACATAACCGAAACCAACCTAACATCTCGGCGGTAATATTTGAAAACATTCCTTGCGAGTTGGCCTCTACGTCTCCGTGGGACCTTTATATACATCTATAACGTAATATAACCTAACCTAACCCAACCTAACATCTCGGCGGTAATATTTGATCTCATTCCTGGCTTGCTGGCCTCTACGTCTCCGCGGGACCTTTATATACATCTATAACGTGATATAACCTAACCTAACCCAACCTAACATCTCGGCGGTAATATTTGAAAACATTCCTGGCGAGTTGGCCTCTACGTCACCGTGGGACCTTTATAGACATCCATAACGTAATATAACCTAACCTAACCCAAGCTAACATCTCGGCGGTAATATTTGACAACATTCCCGGCGAGTTGGCCTATACGTCTCCGTGGGACCTTTGTATACATCAATAACGTAATATAACCTAACCTAACCCAACCTAACATCTCGGCGGTAATATTTGATCACATTCCTGGCTTGCTGGCCTCTACGTCTCCGCGGGACCTTTATATACATCTATAACGTGATATAACCTAACCTAACCCAACCTAACATCTCGGCGGTAATATTTGAAAACATTCCTTGCGAGTTGGCCTCTACGTCTCCGTGGGACCTTTATATACATCTATAACGTAATATAACCTAAAATAACCCAACCTAACATCTCGGCGGTAATATTTGATCACATTCCTGGCTTGCTGGCCTCTACGTCTCCGCGGGACCTTTATATACATCTATAACGTGATATAACCTAACCTAACCCAACCTAACATCTCGGCGGTAATATTTGAAAACATTCCTGGCGAGTTGGCCTCTACGTCACCGTGGGACCTTTATAGACATCCATAACGTAATATAACCTAACCTAACCCAAGCTAACATCTCGGCGGTAATATTTGACAACATTCCCGGCGAGTTGGCCTATACGTCTCCGTGGGACCTTTGTATACATCAATAACGTAATATAACCTAACCTAACCCAACCTAACATCTCGGCGGTAATATTTGATCACATTCCTGGCTTGCTGGCCTCTACGTCTCCGCGGGACCTTTATATACATCTATAACGTGATATAACCTAACCTAACCCAACCTAACACCTCGGCGGTAATATTTGAAAACATTCCTGGCGAGTTGGCCTCTACGTCCCCGTGGGACCTTTATAGACATCCATAACGTAATGTAACCTAACCTAACCCAACCTAACATCTCGGCGGTAATATTTGAAAACATTCATGGCGAGTTGGCCTATACGTCTCCGTGGTACATTTATATACATCAGTAACGTAATATAACCTATCCTAACCCAAAATAACATCACGGCGGTAATATTTGACCACATTCCTGACTTGCTGGCATCTACGTCTCCGTGGGACCTTTATATATATCAATAACGTAATATAACCTAACCTAACCCAACCTAACATCTCGGCGGTAATATTTGAAAACATTCATGGCGAGTTGGCCTCTACGTCTCCGTGGGACCTTTATATACATCAATAACGTAATATAACCTATCCTAACCCAAAATAACATCTCGGCGGTAATATTTGACCACATTCCTGGCTTGTTGGCATCTACGTCTCCGTGGGACCTTTATATACATCATTTACGTAATATAACCTAACCTAACCCAACGTAACATCTCGGCGGTAATATTTGACAACATTCCTGGCGCGTTGGCCTCTACGTCTCGGTTTGTCCTTCACATACATCAATAACGTAATATAACATAACCGAAACCAACCTAACATCTCGGCGGTAATATTTGAAAACATTCCTTGCGAGTTGGCCTCTACGTCTCCGTGGGACCTTTATATACATCTATAACGTAATATAACCTAACCTAACCCAACCTAACATCTCGGCGGTAATATTTGATCACATTCCTGGCTTGCTGGCCTCTACGTCTCCGCGGGACCTTTATATACATCTATAACGTGATATAACCTAACCTAACCCAACCTAACATCTCGGCGGTAATATTTGAAAACATTCCTGGCGAGTTGGCCTCTACGTCACCGTGGGACCTTTATAGACATCCATAACGTAATATAACCTAACCTAACCCAAGCTAACATCTCGGCGGTAATATTTGACAACATTCCCGGCGAGTTGGCCTATACGTCTTCGTGGGACCTTTGTATACATCAATAACGTAATATAACCTAACCTAACCCAACCTAACATCTCGGCGGTAATATTTGATCACATTCCTGGCTTGCTGGCCTCTACGTCTCCGCGGGACCTTTATATACATCTATAACGTGATATAACCTAACCTAACCCAACCTAACAGATCGGCGGTAATATTTGAAAACATTCCTGGCGAGTTGGCCTCTACGTCCCCGTGGGACCTTTATAGACATCCATAACGTAATATAACCTAACCTAACCCAACCTAACATCTCGGCGGTAATATTTGAAAACATTCATGGCGAGTTGGCCTATACGTCTCCGTGGTACATTTATATACATCAGTAACGTAATATAACCTATCCTAACCCAAAATAACATCACGGCGGTAATATTTGACCACATTCCTGGCTTGCTGGCATCTACGTCTCCGTGGGACCTTTATATATATCAATAACGTAATATAACCTAACCTAACCCAACCTATCATCTCGGCGGTAATATTTGACAACATTCCTGGCGAGATGGCCTCCACGTCTCCGTGGGACCTTTATATACATCAATAACGTAATATAACCTAACCTAACCCAACCTAACATCTCGGCGGTCATATTTGAAAACATTCATGGCGAGTTGGCCTATACGTCTCCGTGGTACATTTATATACATCAGTAACGTAATATAACCTATCCTAACCCAAAATAACATCACGGCGGTAATATTTGACCACATTCCTGGCTTGCTGGCATCTACGTCTCCGTGGGACCTTTATATATATCAATAACGTAATATAACCTAACCTAACCCAACCTATCATCTCGGCGGTAATATTTGACAACATTCCTGGCGAGATGGCCTCCACGTCTCCGTGGGACCTTTATATACATCAATAACGTAATATAACCTAACCTAACCCAACCTAACATCTCGGCGGTCATATTTGATCACATTCCTGGCTTGCTGGCCTCTACGTATCCGCGGGACCTTTATATACATCTATAACGTGATATAACCTAACCTAACCCAACCTAACATCTCGGCGGTAATATTTGAAAACATTCCTGGCGAGTTGGCCTCTACGTCACCGTGGGACCTTTATAGACATCCATAACGTAATATAACTTAACCTAACCCAACGTAACATCTCGGCGATAATATTTGACAACATTCCTGGCGAGTTGGCCTCTACGTCTCCGTGGTACATTTATATACATCAATAACGTAATATAACCTATCCTAACCCAAAATAACATCTCGGCGGTAATATTTGACCACATTCCTGGCTTGTTGGCATCTACGTCTCCGCGGGACCTTTATATACATCTATAACGTAATATAACCTAACCTAACCCAACCTAACATCTCGGCGGTAATATTTGAAAACATTCATGGCGAGTTGGCCTCTACGTCTCCGTGGGACCTTTATATACATCAATAACGTAATATAACCTATCCTAACCCAAAATAACATCTCGGCGGTAATATTTGACCACATTCCTGGCTTGTTGGCATCTACGTCTCCGTGGGACCTTTATATACATCATTTACGTAATATAACCTAACCTAACCCAACGTAACATCTCGGCGGTAATATTTGACAACATTCCTGGCGCGTTGGCCTCTACGTCTCGGTTTGTCCTTCATATACATCAATAACGTAATATAACATAACCGAAACCAACCTAACATCTCGGCGGTAATATTTGAAAACATTCCTTGCGAGTTGGCCTCTACGTCTCCGTGGGACCTTTATATACATCTATAACGTAATATAACCTAACCTAACCCAACCTAACATCTCGGCGGTAATATTTGATCACATTCCTGGCTTGCTGGCCTCTACGTCTCCGCGGGACCTTTATATACATCTATAACGTGATATAACCTAACCTAACCCAACCTAACATCTCGGCGGTAATATTTGAAAACATTCCTGGCGAGTTGGCCTCTACGTCACCGTGGGACCTTTATAGACATCCATAACGTAATATAACCTAACCTAACCCAAGCTAACATCTCGGCGGTAATATTTGACAACATTCCCGGCGAGTTGGCCTATACGTCTCCGTGGGACCTTTGTATACATCAATAACGTAATATAACCTAACCTAACCCAACCTAACATCTCGGCGGTAATATTTGATCACATTCCTGGCTTGCTGGCCTCTACGTCTCCGCGGGACCTTTATATACATCTATAACGTGATATAACCTAACCTAACCCAACCTAACATCTCGGCGGTAATATTTGAAAACATTCCTGGCGAGTTGGCCTCTACGTCCCCGTGGGACCTTTATAGACATCCATAACGTAATATAACCTAACCTAACCCAACCTAACATCTCGGCGGTAATATTTGAAAACATTCATGGCGAGTTGGCCTATACGTCTCCGTGGTACATTTATATACATCAGTAACGTAATATAACCTATCCTAACCCAAAATAACATCACGGCGGTAATATTTGACCACATTCCTGGCTTGCTGGCATCTACGTCTCCGTGGGACCTTTATATATATCAATAACGTAATATAACCTAACCTAACCCAACCTATCATCTCGGCGGTAATATTTGACAACATTCCTGGCGAGATGGCCTCCACGTCTCCGTGGGACCTTTATATACATCAATAACGTAATATAACCTAACCTAACCCAACCTAACATCTCGGCGGTCATATTTGATCACATTCCTGGCTTGCTGGCCTCTACGTATCCGCGGGACCTTTATATACATCTATAACGTGATATAACCTAACCTAACCCAACCTAACATCTCGGCGGTAATATTTGAAAACATTCCTGGCGAGTTGGCCTCTACGTCACCGTGGGACCTTTATAGACATCCATAACGTAATATAACCTATCCTAACCCAAAATAACATCTCGGCGGTAATATTTGACCACATTCCTGGCTTGTTGGCATCTACGTCTCCGTGGGACCTTTATATACATCATTTACGTAATATAACCTAACCTAACCCAACGTAACATCTCGGCGGTAATATTTGACAACATTCCTGGCGCGTTGGCCTCTACGTCTCGGTTTGTCCTTCATATACATCAATAACGTAATATAACATAACCGACACCAACCTAACATCTCGGCGGTAATATTTGAAAACATTCCTTGCGAGTTGGCCTCTACGTCTCCGTGGGACCTTTATATACATCTATAACGTAATATAACCTAACCTAACCCAACCTAACATCTCGGCGGTAATATTTGATCACATTCCTGGCTTGCTGGCCTCTACGTCTCCGCGGGACATTTATATACATCTATAACGTGATATAACCTAACCTAACCCAACCTAACATCTCGGCGGTAATATTTGAAAACATTCCTGGCGAGTTGGCCTCTACGTCACCGTGGGACCTTTATAGACATCCATAACGTAATATAACCTAACCTAACCCAAGCTAACATCTCGGCGGTAATATTTGACAACATTCCCGTCGAGTTGGCCTATACGTCTCCGTGGTACATTTATATACATCAGTAACGTAATATAACCTATCCTAACCCAAAATAACATCACGGCGGTAATATTTGACCACATTCCTGGCTTGCTGGCATCTACGTCTCCGTGGGACCTTTATATATATCAATAACGTAATATAACCTAACCTAACCCAACCTATCATCTCGGCGGTAATATTTGACAACATTCCTGGCGAGATGGCCTCCACGTCTCCGTGGGACCTTTATATACATCAATAACGTAATATAACCTAACCTAACCCAACCTAACATCTCGGCGGTCATATTTGATCACATTCCTGGCTTGCTGGCCTCTACGTCTCCGCGGGACCTTTATATACATCTATAACGTGATATAACCTAACCTAACCCAACCTAACATCTCGGCGGTAATATTTGAAAACATTCCTGGCGAGTTGGCCTCTACGTCACCGTGGGACCTTTATAGACATCCATAACGTAATATAACTTAACCTAACCCAACGTAACATCTCGGCGATAATATTTGACAACATTCCTGGCGAGTTGGCCTCTACGTCTCCGTGGTACATTTATATACATCAATAACGTAATATAACCTATCCTAACCCAAAATAACATCTCGGCGGTAATATTTGACCACATTCCTGGCTTGTTGGCATCTACGTCTACGCGGGACCTTTATATACATCTATAACGTAATATAACCTAACCTAACCCAACCTAACATCTCGGCGGTAATATTTGAAAACATTCATGGCGAGTTGGCCTCTACGTCTCCGTGGGACCTTTATATACATCAATAACGTAATATAACCTATCCTAACCCAAAATAACATCTCGGCGGTAATATTTGACCACATTCCTGGCTTGTTGGCATCTACGTCTCCGTGGGACCTTTATATACATCATTTACGTAATATAACCTAACCTAACCCAACGTAACATCTCGGCGGTAATATTTGACAACATTCCTGGCGAGTTGGCCTCTACGTCTCGGTTTGTCCTTCATATACATCAATAACGTAATATAACATAACCGAAACCAACCTAACATCTCGGCGGTAATATTTGAAAACATTCCTTGCGAGTTGGCCTCTACGTCTCCGTGGGACCTTTATATACATCTATAACGTAATATAACCTAACCTAACCCAACCTAACATCTCGGCGGTAATATTTGATCACATTCCTGGCTTGTTGGCATCTACGTCTCCGTGGGACCCTTATATACATCATTTACGTAATATAACCTAACCTAACCCAACCTAACATCTCGGCGGTAATATTTGACAACATTTCTGGCGAGTTGGCCTCTACGTCTCGGTTTGTCCTTCATATACATCAATAACGTAATATAACATAACCGAAACCAACCTAACATCTCGGCGGTAATATTTGAAAACATTCCTTGCGAGTTGGCCTCTACGTCTCCGTGGGACCTTTATATACATCTATAACGTAATATAACCTAACCTAACCCAACCTAACATCTCGGCGGTAATATTTGATCACATTCCTGGCTTGCTGGCCTCTACGTCTCCGCGGGACCTTTATATACATCTATAACGTGATATAACCTAACCTAACCCAACCTAACATCTCGGCGGTAATATTTGAAAACATTCCTGGCGAGTTGGCCTCTACGTCACCGTGGGACCTTTATAGACATCCATAACGTAATATAACCTAACCTAACCCAACGTAACATCTTGGCGGTAATATTTGAAAACATTCATGGCGAGTTGGCCTATACGTCTCCGTGGTACATTTATATACATCAGTAACGTAATATAACCTATCCTAACCCAAAATAACATCACGGCGGTAATATTTGACCACATTCCTGGCTTGCTGGCATCTACGTCTCCGTGGGACCTTTATATATATCAATAACGTAATATAACCTAACCTAACCCAACCTATCATCTCGGCGGTAATATTTGACAACATTCCTGGCGAGATGGCCTCCACGTCTCCGTGGGACCTTTATATACATCAATAACGTAATATAACCTAACCTAACCCAACCTAACATCTCGGCGGTCATATTTGATCACATTCCTGGCTTGCTGGCCTCTACGTCTCCGCGGGACCTTTATATACATCTATAACGTGATATAACCTAACCTAACCCAACCTAACATCTCGGCGGTAATATTTGAAAACATTCCTGGCGAGTTGGCCTCTACGTCACCGTGGGACCTTTATAGACATCCATAACGTAATATAACTTAACCTAACCCAACGTAACATCTCGGCGATAATATTTGACAACATTCCTGGCGAGTTGGCCTCTACGTCTCCGTGGTACATTTATATACATCAATAACGTAATATAACCTATCCTAACCCAAAATAACATCTCGGCGGTAATATTTGACCACATTCCTGGCTTGTTGGCATCTACGTCTCCGCGGGACCTTTATATACATCTATAACGTAATATAACCTAACCTAACCCAACCTAACATCTCGGCGGTAATATTTGAAAACATTCATGGCGAGTTGGCCTCTACGTCTCCGTGGGACCTTTATATACATCAATAACATAATATAACCTATCCTAACCCAAAATAACATCTCGGCGGTAATATTTGACCACATTCCTGGCTTGTTGGCATCTACGTCTCCGTGGGACCTTTATATACATCATTTACGTAATATAACCTAACCTAACCCAACGTAACATCTCGGCGGTAATATTTGACAACATTCCTGGCGAGTTGGCCTCTACGTCTCGGTTTGTCCTTCATATACATCAATAACGTAATATAACATAACCGAAACCAACCTAACATCTCGGCGGTAATATTTGAAAACATTCCTTGCGAGTTGGCCTCTACGTCTCCGTGGGACCTTTATATACATCTATAACGTAATATAACCTAACCTAACCCAACCTAACATCTCGGCGGTAATATTTGATCACATTCCTGGCTTGCTGGCCTCTACGTCTCCGCGGGACCTTTATATACATCTATAACGTGATATAACCTAACCTAACCCAACCTAACATCTCGGCGGTAATATTTGAAAACATTCCTGGCGAGTTGGCCTCTACGTCACCGTGGGACCTTTATAGACATCCATAACGTAATATAACCTAACCTAACCCAAGCTAACATCTCGGCGGTAATATTTGACAACATTCCCGGCGAGTTGGCCTATACGTCTCCGTGGGACCTTTGTATACATCAATAACGTAATATAACCTAACCTAACCCAACCTAACATCTCGGCGGTAATATTTGATCACATTCCTGGCTTGCTGGCCTCTACGTCTCCGCGGGACCTTTATATACATCTATAACGTGATATAACCTAACCTAACCCAACCTAACATCTCGGCGGTAATATTTGAAAACATTCCTGGCGAGTTGGCCTCTACGTCACCGTGGGACCTTTATAGACATCCATAACGTAATATAACCTAACCTAACCCAACCTAACATCTCGGCGGTAATATTTGAAAACATTCATGGCGAGTTGGCCTATACGTCTCCGTGGTACATTTATATACATCAATAACGTAATATAACCTATCCTAACCCAAAATAACATCACGGCGGTAATATTTGACCACATTCCTGGCTTGCTGGCATCTACCTCTCCGTGGGACCTTTATATATATCAATAACGTAATATAACCTAACCTAACCCAACCTATCATCTCGGCGGTAATATTTGACAACATTCCTGGCGAGATGGCCTCTACGTCTCCGTGGGACCTTTGTATACATCAATAACGTAATATAACCTAACCTAACCCAACCTAACATCTCGGCGGTAATATTTGATCACATTCCTGGCTTGCTGGCCTCTACGTCTCCGCGGGACCTTTATATACATCTATAACGTGATATAACCTAACCTAACCCAACCTAACACCTCGGCGGTAATATTTGAAAACATTCCTGGCGAGTTGGCCTCCACGTCTCCGTGGGACCTTTATATACATCAATAACGTAATATAACCTAACCTAACCCATGCTAACATCTCGGCGGCAATATTTGAAAACATTCCTGGCGAGTTGGCCTCTACGTCTCCGTGGGACCTTTATATACATCTATAACGTAATATAACCTAACCTAACCCAACCTAACATCTCGGCGGTAATATTTGAAAACATTCCTGGCGAGATGGCCTCCACGTCTCCGTGGGACCTTTATATACATCAATAACGTAATATAACCTAACCTAACCCAACCTAACATCTCGGCGGTAATATTTGATCACATTCCTGGCTTGCTGGCCTCTACGTCTCCGCGGGAACTTTAAATACATCTATAACGTAATATAACCTAACCTAACCCAACCTAACACCTCGGCGGTAATATTTGAAAACATTCCTGGCGAGTTGGCCTCTACGTCACCGTGGGACCTTTATAGACATCCATAACGTAATATAACCTAACCTAACCCAAGCTAACATCTCGGCGGCAATATTTGAAAACATTCCTGGCGAGTTGGCCTCTACGTCTCCGTGGGACCTTTATATACATCTATAACGTAATATAACCTAACCTAACCCAACCTAACATTTCGGCGGTAATATTTGAAAACAGTCATGGCGAGTTGGCCTCTACGTCTCCATGGTACATTTATATACATCCATAACGTAATATAACCTAACCTAACCCAAGCTAACATCTCGGCGGTAATATTTGACAACATTCCCGGCGAGTTGGCCTATACGTCTCCGTGGGACCTTTGTATACATCAATAACGTAATATAACCTAACCTAACCCAACCTAACATCTCGGCGGTAATATTTGATCACATTCCTGGCTTGCTGGCCTCTACGTCTCCGCGGGACCTTTATATACATCTATAACGTGATATAACCTAACCTAACCCAACCTAACATCTCGGCGGTAATATTTGAAAACATTCCTGGCGAGTTGGCCTCTACGTCCCCGTGGGACCTTTATAGACATCCATAACGTAATATAACCTAACCTAACCCAACCTAACATCTCGGCGGTAATATTTGAAAACATTCATGGCGAGTTGGCCTATACGTCTCCGTGGTACATTTATATACATCAGTAACGTAATATAACCTATCCTAACCCAAAATAACATCACGGCGGTAATATTTGACCACATTCCTGGCTTGCTGGCATCTACGTCTCCGTGGGACCTTTATATATATCAATAACGTAATATAACCTAACCTAACCCAACCTATCATCTCGGCGGTAATATTTGACAACATTCCTGGCGAGATGGCCTCCACGTCTCCGTGGGACCTTTATATACATCAATAACGTAATATAACCTAACCTAACCCAACCTAACATCTCGGCGGTCATATTTGATCACATTCCTGGCTTGCTGGCCTCTACGTCTCCGCGGGACCTTTATATACATCTATAACGTGATATAACCTAACCTAACCCAACCTAACATCTCGGCGGTAATATTTGAAAACATTCCTGGCGAGTTGGCCTCTACGTCACCGTGGGACCTTTATTAACATCCATAACGTAATATAACTTAACCTAACCCAACGTAACATCTCGGCGATAATATTTGACAACATTCCTGGCGAGTTGGCCTCTACGTCTCCGTGGTACATTTATATACATCAATAACGTAATATAACCTATCCTAACCCAAAATAACATCTCGGCGGTAATATTTGACCACATTCCTGGCTTGTTGGCATCTACGTCTACGCGGGACCTTTATATACATCTATAACGTAATATAACCTAACCTAACCCAACCTAACATCTCGGCGGTAATATTTGAAAACATTCATGGCGAGTTGGCCTCTACGTCTCCGTGGGACCTTTATATACATCAATAACGTAATATAACCTATCCTAACCCAAAATAACATCTCGGCGGTAATATTTGACCACATTCCTGGCTTGTTGGCATCTACGTCTCCGTGGGACCTTTATATACATCATTTACGTAATATAACCTAACCTAACCCAACGTAACATCTCGGCGGTAATATTTGACAACATTCCTGGCGAGTTGGCCTCTACGTCTCGGTTTGTCCTTCATATACATCAATAACGTAATATAACATAACCGAAACCAACCTAACATCTCGGCGGTAATATTTGAAAACATTCCTTGCGAGTTGGCCTCTACGTCTCCGTGGGACCTTTATATACATCTATAACGTAGTATAACCTAACCTAACCCAACCTAACATCTCGGCGGTAATATTTGATCACATTCCTGGCTTGTTGGCATCTACGTCTCCGTGGGACCCTTATATACATCATTTACGTAATATAACCTAACCTAACCCAACCTAACATCTCGGCGGTAATATTTGACAACATTTCTGGCGAGTTGGCCTCTACGTCTCGGTTTGTCCTTCATATACATCAATAACGTAATATAACATAACCGAAACCAACCTAACATCTCGGCGGTAATATTTGAAAACATTCCTTGCGAGTTGGCCTCTACGTCTCCGTGGGACCTTTATATACATCTATAACGTAATATAACCTAACCTAACCCAACCTAACATCTCGGCGGTAATATTTGATCACATTCCTGGCTTGCTGGCCTCTACGTCTCCGCGGGACCTTTATATACATCTATAACGTGATATAACCTAACCTAACCCAACCTAACATCTCGGCGGTAATATTTGAAAACATTCCTGGCGAGTTGGCCTCTACGTCACCGTGGGACCTTTATAGACATCCATAACGTAATATAACCTAACCTAACCCAAGCTAACATCTCGGCGGTAATATTTGACAACATTCCCGGCGAGTTGGCCTATACGTCTCCGTGGGACCTTTGTATACATCAATAACGTAATATAACCTAACCTAACCCAACCTAACATCTCGGCGGTAATATTTGATCACATTCCTGGCTTGCTGGCCTCTACGTCTCCGCGGGACCTTTATATACATCTATAACGTGATATAACCTAACCTAACCCAACCTAACATCTCGGCGGTAATATTTGAAAACATTCCTGGCGAGTTGGCCTCTACGTCACCGTGGGACCTTTATAGACATCCATAACGTAATATAACCTAACCTAACCCTACCTAACATCTCGGCGGTAATATTTGAAAACATTCATGGCGAGTTGGCCTATACGTCTCCGTGGTACATTTATATACATCAATAACGTAATATAACCTATCCTAACCCAAAATAACATCACGGCGGTAATATTTGACCACATTCCTGGCTTGCTGGCATCTACCTCTCCGTGGGACCTTTATATATATCAATAACGTAATATAACCTAACCTAACCCAACCTATCATCTCGGCGGTAATATTTGACAACATTCCTGGCGAGATGGCCTCTACGTCTCCGTGGGACCTTTGAATACATCAATAACGTAATATAACCTAACCTAACCC
Organism: Xylocopa violacea; assembly: GCA_963969225.1. NCBI lineage: Eukaryota > Metazoa > Arthropoda > Insecta > Hymenoptera > Apidae > Xylocopa > Xylocopa violacea. The sequence continues at coordinate 729,455 of CAXAJV010000147.1, read as the reverse complement.
AACCTAACATCTCGGCGGTAATATTTGATCACATTCCTGGCTTGCTGGCCTCTACGTCTCCGCGGGACCTTTATATACATCTATAACGTGATATAACCTAACCTAACCCAACCTAACACCTCGGCGGTAATATTTGAAAACATTCCTGGCGAGTTGGCCTCCACGTCTCCGTGGGACCTTTATATACATCAATAACGTAATATAACCTAACCTAACCCAACCTAACATCTCGGCGGTAATATTTGATCACATTCCTGGCTTGCTGGCCTCTACGTCTCCACGGGACCTTTATATACATCTATAACGTGATATAACCTAACCTAACCCAACCTAACATCTCGGCGGTAATATTTGAAAACATTCCTGGCGAGTTGGCCTCTACGTCTCCGTGGTACATTTATATACATCAATAACGTAATATAACCTATCCTAACCCAAAATAACATCTCGGCGGTAATATTTGACCACATTCCTGGCTTGTTGGCATCTACGTCTCCGCGGGACCTTTATATACATCTATAACGTGATATAACCTAACCTAACCCAACCTAACATCTCGGCGGTAATATTTGAAAACATTCCTGGCGAGTTGGCCTCTACGTCTCCGTGGTACATTTATATACATCAATAACGTAATATAACCTATCCTAACCCAAAATAACATCTCGGCGGTAATATTTGACCACATTCCTGGCTTGTTGGCATCTACGTCTCCGCGGGACCTTTATATACATCTATAACGTAATATAACCTAACCTAACCCAACCTAACATCTCGGCGGTAATATTTGAAAACATTCCTGGCGAGTTGGCCTCTACGTCCCCGTGGGACCTTTATATACATCAATAACGTAATATAACCTAACCTAACCCAACCTAACATCTCGGCGGTAATATTTGATCACATTCCTGGCTTGCTGGCCTCTACGTCTCCGCGGGAACTTTAAATACATCTATAACGTAATATAACCTAACCTAACCCAACCTAACACCTCGGCGGTAATATTTGAAAACATTCCTGGCGAGTTGGCCTCTACGTCACCGTGGGACCTTTATAGACATCCATAACGTAATATAACCTAACCTAACCCATGCTAACATCTCGGCGGCAATATTTGAAAACATTCCTGGCGAGTTGGCCTCTACGTCTCCGTGGGACCTTTATATACATCTATAACGTAATATAACCTAACCTAACCCAACCTAACATCTCGGCGGTAATATTTGAAAACATTCCTGGCGAGATGGCCTCCACGTCTCCGTGGGACCTTTATATACATCAATAACGTAATATAACCTAACCTAACCCAACCTAACATCTCGGCGGTAATATTTGATCACATTCCTGGCTTGCTGGCCTCTACGTCTCCGCGGGAACTTTAAATACATCTATAACGTAATATAACCTAACCTAACCCAACCTAACACCTCGGCGGTAATATTTGAAAACATTCCTGGCGAGTTGGCCTCTACGTCACCGTGGGACCTTTATAGACATCCATAACGTAATATAACCTAACCTAACCCAAGCTAACATCTCGGCGGCAATATTTGAAAACATTCCTGGCGAGTTGGCCTCTACGTCTCCGTGGGACCTTTATATACATCTATAACGTAATATAACCTAACCTAACCCAACCTAACATCTCGGCGGTAATATTTGAAAACAGTCATGGCGAGTTGGCCTCTACGTCTCCATGGTACATTTATATACATCAATAACGTAATATAACCTATCCTAACCCAAAATAACATGTCGGCGGTAATATTTGACCACATTCCTGGCTTGCTGGCATCTACGTCTCCGTGGGACCTTTATCTACATCAATAACGTAATATAACCTAACCTAACCCAACCTAACATCTCGGCGGTAATATTTGACAACATTCCTGGCGAGTTGACCTATATGTCTCCGTCGGACCTTTAAACACATCTATAACGTAATATAACCTAACCTAAACCTACCTAACATGTCGGCGGCAATATTTGAAAACATTCCTGGCGAGATGGCCTCCACGGCTCCGTGGGACCTTTATATACATCAATAACGTAATATAACCTAACCTAACCCAACCTAACATCTCGGCGGTAATATTTGATCACATTCCTGGCTTGCTGGCCTCTACGTCTCCGCGGGACCTTTATATACATCTATAACGTGATATAACCTAACCTAACCCAACCTAACATCTCGGCGGTAATATTTGAAAACATTCCTGGCGAGTTGGCCTCTACGTCACCGTGGGACCTTTATAGACATACATAACGTAATATAACCTAACCTAACCCAAGCTAACATATCGGCGGTAATATTTGACAACATTCCCGGCGAGTTGGCCTATACGTCTCCGTGGGACCTTTATATACATCAATAACGTAATATAACCTAACCTAACCCAACCTAACATCTCGGCGGTAATATTTGATCACATTCCTGGCTTGCTGGTCTCTACGTCTCCGCGGGACCTTTAAATACATCTATAACGTAATATAACCTAACCTAACCCAACCTAACACCTCGGCGGTAATATTTGAAAACATTCCTGGCGAGTTGGCCTCTACGTCACCGTGGGACCTTTATAGACATCCATAACGTAATATAACCTAACCTAACCCAAGCTAACATCTCGGCGGCAATATTTGAAAACATTCCTGGCGAGTTGGCCTCTACGTCTCCGTGGGACCTTTATATACATCTATAACGTAATATAACCTAACCTAACCCAACCTAACATCTCGGCGGTAATATTTGAAAACAGTCATGGCGAGTTGGCCTCTACGTCTCCATGGTACATTTATATACATCAATAACGTAATATAACCTATCCTAACCCAAAATAACATGTCGGCGGTAATATTTGACCACATTCCTGGCTTGCTGGCATCTACGTCTCCGTGGGACCTTTATCTACATCAATAACGTAATATAACCTAACCTAACCCAACCTAACATCTCGGCGGTAATATTTGACAACATTCCTGGCGAGTTGGCCTATATGTCTCCGTCGGACCTTTAAACACATCTATAACGTAATATAACCTAACCTAAACCTACCTAACATCTCGGCGGCAATATTTGAAAACATTCCTGGCGAGTTGGCCTCTACGTCTCCGTGGGACCTTTATAGACATCAATAACGTAATATAACCTATCCTAACCCAACGTAACATCTCGGCGGTAATATTTGACAACATTTCTGGCGAGTTGGCCTCTACGTCTCGGTTTGTCCTTCATATACATCAATAACGTAATATAACATAACCGAAACCAACCTAACATCTCGGCGGTAATATTTGAAAACATTCCTTGCGAGTTGGCCTCTACGTCTCCGTGGGACCTTTATATACATCTATAACGTAATATAACCTAACCTAACCCAACCTAACATCTCGGCGGTAATATTTGATCACATTCCTGGCTTGCTGGCCTCTACGTCTCCGCGGGACCTTTATATACATCTATAACGTGATATAACCTAACCTAACCCAACCTAACATCTCGGCGGTAATATTTGAAAACATTCCTGGCGAGTTGGCCTCTACGTCACCGTGGGACCTTTATAGACATCCATAACGTAATATAACCTAACCTAACCCAAGCTAACATCTCGGCGGTAATATTTGACAACATTCCCGGCGAGTTGGCCTATACGTCTCCGTGGGACCTTTGTATACATCAATAACGTAATATAACCTAACCTAACCCAACCTAACATCTCGGCGGTAATATTTGATCACATTCCTGGCTTGCTGGCCTCTACGTCTCCGCGGGACCTTTATATACATCTATAACGTGATATAACCTAACCTAACCCAACCTAACATCTCGGCGGTAATATTTGAAAACATTCCTGGCGAGTTGGCCTCTACGTCACCGTGGGACCTTTATAGACATCCATAACGTAATATAACCTAACCTAACCCTACCTAACATCTCGGCGGTAATATTTGAAAACATTCATGGCGAGTTGGCCTATACGTCTCCGTGGTACATTTATATACATCAATAACGTAATATAACCTATCCTAACCCAAAATAACATCACGGCGGTAATATTTGACCACATTCCTGGCTTGCTGGCATCTACCTCTCCGTGGGACCTTTATATATATCAATAACGTAATATAACCTAACCTAACCCAACCTATCATCTCGGCGGTAATATTTGACAACATTCCTGGCGAGATGGCCTCTACGTCTCCGTGGGACCTTTGAATACATCAATAACGTAATATAACCTAACCTAACCCAACCTAACATCTCGGCGGTAATATTTGATCACATTCCTGGCTTGCTGGCCTCTACGTCTCCGCGGGACCTTTATATACATCTATAACGTGATATAACCTAACCTAACCCAACCTAACACCTCGGCGGTAATATTTGAAAACATTCCTGGCGAGTTGGCCTCCACGTCTCCGTGGGACCTTTATATACATCAATAACGTAATATAACCTAACCTAACCCAACCTAACATCTCGGCGGTAATATTTGATCACATTCCTGGCTTGCTGGCCTCTACGTCTCCACGGGACCTTTATATACATCTATAACGTGATATAACCTAACCTAACCCAACCTAACATCTCGGCGGTAATATTTGAAAACATTCCTGGCGAGTTGGCCTCTACGTCTCCGTGGTACATTTATATACATCAATAACGTAATATAACCTATCCTAACCCAAAATAACATCTCGGCGGTAATATTTGACCACATTCCTGGCTTGTTGGCATCTACGTCTCCGCGGGACCTTTATATACATCTATAACGTGATATAACCTAACCTAACCCAACCTAACATCTCGGCGGTAATATTTGAAAACATTCCTGGCGAGTTGGCCTCTACGTCTCCGTGGTACATTTATATACATCAATAACGTAATATAACCTATCCTAACCCAAAATAACATCTCGGCGGTAATATTTGACCACATTCCTGGCTTGTTGGCATCTACGTCTCCGCGGGACCTTTATATACATCTATAACGTAATATAACCTAACCTAACCCAACCTAACATCTCGGCGGTAATATTTGAAAACATTCCTGGCGAGTTGGCCTCTACGTCCCCGTGGGACCTTTATATACATCAATAACGTAATATAACCTAACCTAACCCAACCTAACATCTCGGCGGTAATATTTGATCACATTCCTGGCTTGCTGGCCTCTACGTCTCCGCGGGAACTTTAAATACATCTATAACGTAATATAACCTAACCTAACCCAACCTAACACCTCGGCGGTAATATTTGAAAACATTCCTGGCGAGTTGGCCTCTACGTCACCGTGGGACCTTTATAGACATCCATAACGTAATATAACCTAACCTAACCCATGCTAACATCTCGGCGGCAATATTTGAAAACATTCCTGGCGAGTTGGCCTCTACGTCTCCGTGGGACCTTTATATACATCTATAACGTAATATAACCTAACCTAACCCAACCTAACATCTCGGCGGTAATATTTGAAAACATTCCTGGCGAGATGGCCTCCACGTCTCCGTGGGACCTTTATATACATCAATAACGTAATATAACCTAACCTAACCCAACCTAACATCTCGGCGGTAATATTTGATCACATTCCTGGCTTGCTGGCCTCTACGTCTCCGCGGGAACTTTAAATACATCTATAACGTAATATAACCTAACCTAACCCAACCTAACACCTCGGCGGTAATATTTGAAAACATTCCTGGCGAGTTGGCCTCTACGTCACCGTGGGACCTTTATAGACATCCATAACGTAATATAACCTAACCTAACCCAAGCTAACATCTCGGCGGCAATATTTGAAAACATTCCTGGCGAGTTGGCCTCTACGTCTCCGTGGGACCTTTATATACATCTATAACGTAATATAACCTAACCTAACCCAACCTAACATCTCGGCGGTAATATTTGAAAACAGTCATGGCGAGTTGGCCTCTACGTCTCCATGGTACATTTATATACATCAATAACGTAATATAACCTATCCTAACCCAAAATAACATGTCGGCGGTAATATTTGACCACATTCCTGGCTTGCTGGCATCTACGTCTCCGTGGGACCTTTATCTACATCAATAACGTAATATAACCTAACCTAACCCAACCTAACATCTCGGCGGTAATATTTGACAACATTCCTGGCGAGTTGACCTATATGTCTCCGTCGGACCTTTAAACACATCTATAACGTAATATAACCTAACCTAAACCTACCTAACATGTCGGCGGCAATATTTGAAAACATTCCTGGCGAGATGGCCTCCACGGCTCCGTGGGACCTTTATATACATCAATAACGTAATATAACCTAACCTAACCCAACCTAACATCTCGGCGGTAATATTTGATCACATTCCTGGCTTGCTGGCCTCTACGTCTCCGCGGGACCTTTATATACATCTATAACGTGATATAACCTAACCTAACCCAACCTAACATCTCGGCGGTAATATTTGAAAACATTCCTGGCGAGTTGGCCTCTACGTCACCGTGGGACCTTTATAGACATACATAACGTAATATAACCTAACCTAACCCAAGCTAACATATCGGCGGTAATATTTGACAACATTCCCGGCGAGTTGGCCTATACGTCTCCGTGGGACCTTTATATACATCAATAACGTAATATAACCTAACCTAACCCAACCTAACATCTCGGCGGTAATATTTGATCACATTCCTGGCTTGCTGGTCTCTACGTCTCCGCGGGACCTTTAAATACATCTATAACGTAATATAACCTAACCTAACCCAACCTAACACCTCGGCGGTAATATTTGAAAACATTCCTGGCGAGTTGGCCTCTACGTCACCGTGGGACCTTTATAGACATCCATAACGTAATATAACCTAACCTAACCCAAGCTAACATCTCGGCGGCAATATTTGAAAACATTCCTGGCGAGTTGGCCTCTACGTCTCCGTGGGACCTTTATATACATCTATAACGTAATATAACCTAACCTAACCCAACCTAACATCTCGGCGGTAATATTTGAAAACAGTCATGGCGAGTTGGCCTCTACGTCTCCATGGTACATTTATATACATCAATAACGTAATATAACCTATCCTAACCCAAAATAACATGTCGGCGGTAATATTTGACCACATTCCTGGCTTGCTGGCATCTACGTCTCCGTGGGACCTTTATCTACATCAATAACGTAATATAACCTAACCTAACCCAACCTAACATCTCGGCGGTAATATTTGACAACATTCCTGGCGAGTTGGCCTATATGTCTCCGTCGGACCTTTAAACACATCTATAACGTAATATAACCTAACCTAAACCTACCTAACATCTCGGCGGCAATATTTGAAAACATTCCTGGCGAGTTGGCCTCTACGTCTCCGTGGGACCTTTATAGACATCAATAACGTAATATAACCTATCCTAACCCAACGTAACATCTCGGCGGTAATATTTGACAACATTCCTGGCGAGTTGGCCTCTACGTCTCGGTTTGTCCTTCATATACATCAATAACGTAATATAACATAACCGAAACCAACCTCACATCTCGGCGGTAATATTTGAAAACATTCCTGGCGAGTTGGCCTCTACGTCTCCGTGGGACCTTTATATACATCTATAACGTAATATAACCTATCCTAACCCAAAATAACATCTCGGCGGTAATATTTGACCACATTCCTGGCTTGCTGGCATCTACGTCTCCGTGGGACCTTTATATATATCAATAACGTAATATAACCTAACCTAACCCAACCTATCATCTCGGCGGTAATATTTGACAACATTCCTGGCGAGATGGCCTCCACGTCTCCGTGGGACCTTTATATACATCAATAACGTAATATAACCTAACCTAACCCAACCTAACATCTCGGCGGTAATATTTGATCACATTCCTGGCTTGCTGGCCTCTACGTCTCGACGGGACCTTTATATACATCTATAACGTGATATAACCTAACCTAACCCAACCTAACATCTCGGCGGTAATATTTGAAAACATTCCTGGCGAGTTGGCCTCTACGTCACCGTGGGACCTTTATAAACATACATAACGTAATATAACCTAACCTAACCCAAGCTAACATATCGGCGGTAATATTTGACAACATTCCCGGCGAGTTGGCCTATACGTCTCCGTGGGACCTTTATATACATCAATAACGTAATATAACCTAACCTAACCCAACCTAACATCTCGGCGGTAATATTTGATCACATTCCTGGCTTGCTGGCCTCTACGTCTCCGCGGGACTTTTAAATACATCTATAACGTAATATAACCTAACCTAACCCAACCTAACACCTCGGCGGTAATATTTGAAAACATTCCTGGCGAGTTGGCCTCTACGTCACCGTGGAACCTTTATAGACATCCATAACGTAATATAACCTAACCTAACCCAACCTAACATCTCGGCGGTAATATTTGAAAACATTTATGGCGAGTTGGCCTCTACGTCACCGTGGGACCTTTATAGACATCCATAACGTAATATAACCTAACCTAACCCAACGTAACATCTCGGCGTTAATATTTGACAACATTCCTGGCGAGTTGGCCTCTACGTCTCGGTTTGTCCTTCATATACATCAATAACGTAATATAACATAACCGAAACCAACCTAACATCTCGGCGGTAATATTTGAAAACATTCCTGGCGAGTTGGCCTCTACGTCTCCGCGGGACCTTTAAATACATCTATAACGTAATATAACCTAACCTAACCCAACCTAACACCTCGGCGGTAATGTTTGACCACATTCCTGGCTTGCTGGCATCTACGTGTCCGTGGGACATTTATATACATCAATAACGTAATATAACCTAACCTGACCCAACCTAACATCTCGGCGGTAATATTTGACAACATTCCTGGCGAGTTGGCCTCTACGTCTCGGTTTGACCTTCATATACATCAATAACGTAATATAACCTAACCTAACCCAACCTATCATCTCGGCGGTAATATTTGACAACATTCCTGGCGAGATGGCCTCCACGTCTCCGTGGGACCTTTATATACATCAATAACGTAATATAACCTAACCTAACCCAACCTAACATCTCGGCGGTAATATTTGATCACATTCCTGGCTTGCTGGCCTCTACGTCTCCACGGGACCTTTATATACATCTATAACGTGATATAACCTAACCTAACCCAACCTAACATCTCGGCGGTAATATTTGAAAACATTCCTGGCGAGTTGGCCTCTACGTCACCGTGGGACCTTTATAGACATACATAACGTAATATAACCTATCCTAACCCAACGTAACATCTCGGCGGTAATATTTGATAACATTCCTGGCGAGTTGGCCTCCACGTCTCCGTGGGACCTTTATATACATCAATAACGTAATATAACCTAACCTAACCCAACCTAACATCTCGGCGGTAATATTTGATCACATTCCTGGCTTGCTGGCCTCTACGTTTCCGCGGGACCTTTATATACATCTATAACGTGATATAACCTAACCTAACCCAACCTAACATCTCGGCGGTAATATTTGAAAACATTCCTGGCGAGTTGGCCTCTACGTCACCGTGGGACCTTTATAGACATCCATAACGTAATATAACCTAACCTAACCCAAGCTAACATCTCGGCCGCAATATTTGAAAACATTCCTGGCGAGTTGGCCTCTACGTCTCCGTGGGACCTTTATATACATCTATAACGTAATATAACCTAACCTAACCCAACCTAACATCTCGGCGGTAATATTTGAAAACAGTCATGGCGAGTTGGCCTCTACGTCTCCATGGTACATTTATATACATCAATAACGTAATATAACCTATCCTAACCCAAAATAACATGTCGGCGGTAATATTTGACCACATTCCTGGCTTGCTGGCATCTACGTCTCCGTGGGACCTTTATCTACATCAATAACGTAATATAACCTAACCTAACCCAACCTAACATCTCGGCGGTAATATTTGACAACATTCCTGGCGAGTTGACCTATATGTCTCCGTCGGACCTTTAAACACATCTATAACGTAATATAACCTAACCTAAACCTACCTAACATCTCAGTGGCAATATTTGAAAACATTCCTGGCGAGATGGCCTCCACGTCTCCGTGGGACCTTTATATACATCAATAACGTAATATAACCTAACCTAACCCAACCTAACATCTCGGCGGTAATATTTGATCACATTCCTGGCTTGCTGGCCTCTACGTCTCCACGGGACCTTTATATACATCTATAACGTGATATAACCTAACCTAACCCAACCTAACATCTCGGCGGTAATATTTGAAAACATTCTTGGCGAGTTGGCCTCTACGTCACCGTGGGACCTTTATAGACATACATAACGTAATATAACCTAACCTAACCCAAGCTAACATATCGGCGGTAATATTTGACAACATTCCCGGCTAGTTGGCCTATACGTCTCCGTGGGACCTTTATATACATCAATAACGTAATATAACCTAACCTAACCCAACCTAACATCTCGGCGGTAATATTTGATCACATTCCTGGCTTGCTGGCATCTACGTCTCCGTGGGACCTTTATCTACATCAATAACGTAATATAACCTAACCTAACCCAACCTAACATCTCGGCGGTAATATTTGACAACATTCCTGGCGAGTTGGCCTATATGTCTCCGTCGGACCTTTAAACACATCTATAACGTAATATAACCTAACCTAAACCTACCTAACATCTCGGCGGCAATATTTGAAAACATTCCTGGCGAGTTGGCCTCTACGTATCCGTGGGACCTTTATAGACATCAATAACGTAATATAACCTATCCTAACCCAACGTAACATCTCGGCGGTAATATTTGACAACATTCCTGGCGAGTTGGCCTCTACGTCTCGGTTTGTCCTTCATATACATCAATAACGTAATATAACATAACCGAAACCAACCTAACATCTCGGCGGTAATATTTGAAAACATTCCTGGCGAGTTGGCCTCTACGTCTCCGTGGGAACTTTATATACATCTATAACGTAATATAACCTAACCTAACCCAACCTAACATCTCGGCGGTAATATTTGATCACATTCCTGGCTTGCTGGCCTCTACGTCTCCACGGGACCTTTATATACATCTATAACGTGATATAACCTAACCTAACCCAACCTAACATCTCGGCGGTAATATTTGAAAACATTCCTGGCGAGTTGGCCTCTACGTCACCGTGGGACCTTTATAGACATACATAACGTAATATAACCTAACCTAACCCAAGCTAACATATCGGCGGTAATATTTGACAACATTCCCGACGAGTTGGCCTATACGTCTCCGTGGGACCTTTATATACATCAATAACGTAATATAACCTAACCTAACCCAACCTAACATCTCGGCGGTAATATTTGATCACATTCCTGGCTTGCTGGCCTCTACGTCTCCGCGGCACCTTTAAATACATCTATAACGTAATATAACCTAACCTAACCCAACCTAACACCTCGGCGGTAATATTTGAAAACATTCCTGGCGAGTTGGCCTCTACGTCACCGTGGGACCTTTATAGACATCCATAACGTAATATAACCTAACCTAACCCAACCTAACATCTCGGCGGTAATATTTGAAAACATTCATGGCGAGTTGGCCTCTACGTCACCGTGGGACCTTTATAGACATCCATAACGTAATATAACCTAACCTAACCCAACGTAACATCTCGGCGTTAATATTTGACAACATTCCTGGCGAGTTGGCCTCTACGTCTCGGTTTGTCCTTCATATACATCAATAACGTAATATAACATAACCGAAACCAACCTAACATCTCGGCGGTAATATTTGAAAACATTCCTGGCGAGTTGGCCTCTACGTCTCCGCGGGACCTTTAAATACATCTATAACGTAATATAACCTAACCTAACCCAACCTAACACCTCGGCGGTAATGTTTGACCACATTCCTGGCTTGCTGGCATCTACGTCTCCGTGGGACATTTATATACATCAATAACGTAATATAACCTAACCTAACCCAACCTAACATCTCGGCGGTAATATTTGACAACATTCCTGGCGAGTTGGCCTCTACGTCTCGGTTTGACCTTCATATACATCAATAACGTAATATAACCTAACCTAACCCAACCTATCATCTCGGCGGTAATATTTGACAACATTCCTGGCGAGATGGCCTCCACGTCTCCGTGGGACCTTTATATACATCAATAACGTAATATAACCTAACCTAACCCAACCTAACATCTCGGCGGTAATATCTGATCACATTCCTGGCTTGCTGGCCTCTACGTCTCCACGGGACCTTTATATACATCTATAACGTGATATAACCTAACCTAACCCAACCTAACATCTCGGCGGTAATATTTGAAAACATTCCTGGCGAGTTGGCCTCTACGTCACCGTGGGACCTTTATAGACATACATAACGTAATATAACCTATCCTAACCCAACGTAACATCTCGGCGGTAATATTTGACAACATTCCTGGCGAGTTGGCCTCCACGTCTCCGTGGGACCTTTATATACATCAATAACGTAATATAACCTAACCTAACCCAACCTAACATCTCGGCGGTAATATTTGATCACATTCCTGGCTTGCTGGCCTCTACGTTTCCGCGGGACCTTTATATACATCTATAACGTGATATAACCTAACCTAACCCAACCTAACATCTCGGCGGTAATATTTGAAAACATTCCTGGCGAGTTAGCCTCTACGTCACCGTGGGACCTTTATAGACATCCATAACGTAATATAACCTATCCTAACCCAAAATAACATCTCGGCGGTAATATTTGACCACATTCCTGGCTTGTTGGCATCTACGTCTCCGCGGGACCTTTATATACATCTATAACGTAATATAACCTAACCTAACCCAACCTAACATCTCGGCGGTAATATTTGAAAACATTCCTGGCGAGATGGCCTCCACGTCTCCGTGGGACCTTTATATACATCAATAACGTAATATAACCTATCCTAACCCAACCTAACATCTCGGCGGTAATATTTGATCACATTCCTGGCTTGCTGGCCTCTACGTCTCCGCGGGAACTTTAAATACATCTATAACGTAATATAACCTAACCTAACCCAACCTAACACCTCGGCGGTAATATTTGAAAACATTCCTGGCGAGTTGGCCTCTACGTCACCGTGGGACCTTTATAGACATCCATAACGTAATATAACCTAACCTAACCCAAGCTAACATCTCGGCGGCAATATTTGAAAACATTCCTGGCGAGTTGGCCTCTACGTCTCCGTGGGACCTTTATATACATCTATAACGTAATATAACCTAACCTAACCCAACCTAACATCTCGGCGGTAATATTTGAAAACAGTCATGGCGAGTTGCCCTCTACGTCTCCATGGTACATTTATATACATCAATAACGTAATATAACCTATCCTAACCCAAAATAACATGTCGGCGGTAATATTTGACCACATTCCTGGCTTGCTGGCATCTACGTCTCCGTGGGACCTTTATCTACATCAATAACGTAATATAACCTAACCTAACCCAACCTAACATCTCGGCGGTAATATTTGACAACATTCCTGGCGAGTTGACCTATATGTCTCCGTCGGACCTTTAAACACATCTATAACGTAATATAACCTAACCTAAACCTACCTAACATCTCGGTGGCAATATTTGAAAACATTCCTGGCGAGATGGCCTCCACGTCTCCGTGGGACCTTTATATACATCAATAACGTAATATAACCTAACCTAACCCAACCTAACATCTCGGCGGTAATATTTGATCACATTCCTGGCTTGCTGGCCTCTACGTCTCCACGGGACCTTTATATACATCTATAACGTGATATAACCTAACCTAACCCAACCTAACATCTCGGCGGTAATATTTGAAAACATTCCTGGCGAGTTGGCCTCTACGTCACCGTGGGACCTTTATAGACATACATAACGTAATATAACCTAACCTAACCCAACCTAACATCTCGGCGGTAATATTTGACAACATTCCTGGCGAGTTGGCCTATATGTCTCCGTCGGACCTTTAAACACATCTATAACGTAATATAACCTAACCTAAACCTACCTAACATCTCGGCGGCAATATTTGAAAACATTCCTGGCGAGTTGGCCTCTACGTATCCGTGGGACCTTTATAGACATCAATAACGTAATATAACCTATCCTAACCCAACGTAACATCTCGGCGGTAATATTTGACAACATTCCTGGCGAGTTGGCCCCTACGTCTCGGTTTGTCCTTCATATACATCAATAACGTAATATAACATAACCGAAACCAACCTAACATCTCGGCGGTAATATTTGATCACATTCCTGGCTTGCTCGCCTCTACGTCTCCACGGGACCTTTATATACATCTATAACGTGATATAACCTAACCTAACCCAATCTAACATCTCGGCGGTAATATTTGAAAACATTCCTGGCTTGCTCGCCTCTACGTCTCCACGGGACCTTTATATACATCTATAACGTGATATAACCTAACCTAACCCAACCTAACATCTCGGCGGTAATATTTGAAAACATTCCTGGCGAGTTGGCCTCTACGTCACCGTGGGACCTTTATAGACATACATAACGTAATATAACCTAACCTAACCCAAGCTAACATATCGGCGGTAATATTTGACAACATTCCCGACGAGTTGGCCTATACGTCTCCGTGGGACCTTTATATACATCAATAACGTAATATAACCTAACCTAACCCAACCTAATATCTCGGCGGTAATATTTGATCACATTCCTGGCTTGCTGGCCTCTACGTCTCCGCGGGACCTTTAAATACATCTATAACGTAATATAACCTAACCTAACCCAACCTAACACCTCCGCGGTAATATTTGAAAACATTCCTGGCGAGTTGGCCTCTACGTCACCGTGGGACCTTTATAAACATACATAACGTAATATAACCTAACCTAACCCAAGCTAACATATCGGCGGTAATATTTGACAACATTCCCGGCGAGTTGGCCTATACGTCTCCGTGGGACCTTTATATACATCAATAACGTAATATAACCTAACCTAACCCAACCTAACATCAAGGCGGTAATATTTGATCACATTCCTGGCTTGCTGGCCTCTACGTCTCCGCGGGACTTTTAAATACATCTATAACGTAATATAACCTAACCTAACCCAACCTAACACCTCGGCGGTAATATTTGAAAACATTCCTGGCGAGTTGGCCTCTACGTCACCGTGGGACCTTTATAGACATCCATAACGTAATATAACCTAACCTAACCCAACCTAACATCTCGGCGGTAATATTTGAAAACATTCATGGCGAGTTGGCCTCTACGTCACCGTGGGACCTTTATAGACATCCATAACGTAATATAACCTAACCTAACCCAACGTAACATCTCGGCGTTAATATTTGACAACATTCCTGGCGAGTTGGCCTCTACGTCTCGGTTTGTCCTTCATATACATCAATAACGTAATATAACATAACCGAAACCAACCTAACATCTCGGCGGTAATATTTGAAAACATTCCTGGCGAGTTGGCCTCTACGTCTCCGCGGGACCTTTAAATACATCTATAACGTAATATAACCTAACCTAACCCAACCTAACACCTCGGCGGTAATGTTTGACCACATTCCTGGCTTGCTGGCATCTACGTCTCCGTGGGACATTTATATACATCAATAACGTAATATAACCTAACCTAACCCAACCTAACATCTCGGCGGTAATATTTGACAACATTCCTGGCGAGTTGGCCTCTACGTCTCGGTTTGACCTTCATATACATCAATAACGTAATATAACCTAACCTAACCCAACCTATCATCTCGGCGGTAATATTTGACAACATTCCTGGCGAGATGGCCTCCACGTCTCCGTGGGACCTTTATATACATCAATAACGTAATATAACCTAACCTAACCCAACCTAACATCTCGGCGGTAATATCTGATCACATTCCTGGCTTGCTGGCCTCTACGTCTCCACGGGACCTTTATATACATCTATAACGTGATATAACCTAACCTAACCCAACCTAACATCTCGGCGGTAATATTTGAAAACATTCCTGGCGAGTTGGCCTCTACGTCACCGTGGGACCTTTATAGACATACATAACGTAATATAACCTATCCTAACCCAACGTAACATCTCGGCGGTAATATTTGACAACATTCCTGGCGAGTTGGCCTCCACGTCTCCGTGGGACCTTTATATACATCAATAACGTAATATAACCTAACCTAACCCAACCTAACATCTCGGCGGTAATATTTGATCACATTCCTGGCTTGCTGGCCTCTACGTTTCCGCGGGACCTTTATATACATCTATAACGTGATATAACCTAACCTAACCCAACCTAACATCTCGGCGGTAATATTTGATCACATTCCTGGCTTGCTGGCCTCTACGTCTCCACGGGACCTTTAAATACATCTATAACGTAATATAACCTAACCTAACCCAACCTAACACCTCGGCGGTAATATTTGAAAACATTCCTGGCGAGTTGGCCTCTACGTCACCGTGGGACCTTTATAGACATCCATAACGTAATATAACCTAACCTAACCCAAGCTAACATCTCGGCGGCAATATTTGAAAACATTCCTGGCGAGTTGGCCTCTACGTCTCCGTGGGACCTTTATATACATCTATAACGTAATATAACCTAACCTAACCCAACCTAACATCTCGGCGGTAATATTTGAAAACAGTCATGGCGAGTTGGCCTCTACGTCTCCATGGTACATTTATATACATCAATAACGTAATATAACCTATCCTAACCCAAAATAACATGTCGGCGGTAATATTTGACCACATTCCTGGCTTGCTGGCATCTACGTCTCCGTGGGACCTTTATCTACATCAATAACGTAATATAACCTATCCTAACCCAACGTAACATCTCGGCGATAATATTTGACAACATTCCTGGCGAGTTGGCCTCTACGTCTCGGTTTGTCCTTCATATACATCAATAACGTAATATAACATAACCGAAACCAACCTAACATCTCGGCGGTAATATTTGAAAACATTCCTGGCGAGTTGGCCTCTACGTCTCCGTGGGACCTTTATATACATCTATAACGTAATATAACCTATCCTAACCCAAAATAACATCTCGGCGGTAATATTTGACCACATTCCTGGCTTGCTGGCATCTACGTCTCCGTGGGACCTTTATATATATCAATAACGTAATATAACCTAACCTAACCCAACCTATCATCTCGGCGGTAATATTTGACAACATTCCTGGCGAGATGGCCTCCACGTCTCCGTGGGACCTTTATATACATCAATAACGTAATATAACCTAACCTAACCCAACCTAACATCTCGGCGGTAATATTTGATCACATTCCTGGCTTGCTGGCCTCTACGTCTCGACGGGACCTTTATATACATCTATAACGTGATATAACCTAACCTAACCCAACCTAACATCTCGGCGGTAATATTTGAAAACATTCCTGGCGAGTTGGCCTCTACGTCACCGTGGGACCTTTATAAACATACATAACGTAATATAACCTAACCTAACCCAAGCTAACATATCGGCGGTAATATTTGACAACATTCCCGGCGAGTTGGCCTATACGTCTCCGTGGGACCTTTATATACATCAATAACGTAATATAACCTAACCTAACCCAACCTAACATCTCGGCGGTAATATTTGATCACATTCCTGGCTTGCTGGCCTCTACGTCTCCGCGGGACTTTTAAATACATCTATAACGTAATATAACCTAACCTAACCCAACCTAACACCTCGGCGGTAATATTTGAAAACATTCCTGGCGAGTTGGCCTCTACGTCACCGTGGAACCTTTATAGACATCCATAACGTAATATAACCTAACCTAACCCAACCTAACATCTCGGCGGTAATATTTGAAAACATTTATGGCGAGTTGGCCTCTACGTCACCGTGGGACCTTTATAGACATCCATAACGTAATATAACCTAACCTAACCCAACGTAACATCTCGGCGTTAATATTTGACAACATTCCTGGCGAGTTGGCCTCTACGTCTCGGTTTGTCCTTCATATACATCAATAACGTAATATAACATAACCGAAACCAACCTAACATCTCGGCGGTAATATTTGAAAACATTCCTGGCGAGTTGGCCTCTACGTCTCCGCGGGACCTTTAAATACATCTATAACGTAATATAACCTAACCTAACCCAACCTAACACCTCGGCGGTAATGTTTGACCACATTCCTGGCTTGCTGGCATCTACGTCTCCGTGGGACATTTATATACATCAATAACGTAATATAACCTAACCTAACCCAACCTAACATCTCGGCGGTAATATTTGACAACATTCCTGGCGAGTTGGCCTCTACGTCTCGGTTTGACCTTCATATACATCAATAACGTAATATAACCTAACCTAACCCAACCTATCATCTCGGCGGTAATATTTGACAACATTCCTGGCGAGATGGCCTCCACGTCTCCGTGGGACCTTTATATACATCAATAACGTAATATAACCTAACCTAACCCAACCTAACATCTCGGCGGTAATATTTGATCACATTCCTGGCTTGCTGGCCTCTACGTCTCCACGGGACCTTTATATACATCTATAACGTGATATAACCTAACCTAACCCAACCTAACATCTCGGCGGTAATATTTGAAAACATTCCTGGCGAGTTGGCCTCTACGTCACCGTGGGACCTTTATAGACATACATAACGTAATATAACCTATCCTAACCCAACGTAACATCTCGGCGGTAATATTTGACAACATTCCTGGCGAGTTGGCCTCCACGTCTCCGTGGGACCTTTATATACATCAATAACGTAATATAACCTAACCTAACCCAACCTAACATCTCGGCGGTAATATTTGATCACATTCCTGGCTTGCTGGCCTCTACGTTTCCGCGGGACCTTTATATACATCTATAACGTGATATAACCTAACCTAACCCAACCTAACATCTCGGCGGTAATATTTGAAAACATTCCTGGCGAGTTGGCCTCTACGTCACCGTGGGACCTTTATAGACATCCATAACGTAATATAACCTAACCTAACCCAAGCTAACATCTCGGCCGCAATATTTGAAAACATTCCTGGCGAGTTGGCCTCTACGTCTCCGTGGGACCTTTATATACATCTATAACGTAATATAACCTAACCTAACCCAACCTAACATCTCGGCGGTAATATTTGAAAACAGTCATGGCGAGTTGGCCTCTACGTCTCCATGGTACATTTATATACATCAATAACGTAATATAACCTATCCTAACCCAAAATAACATGTCGGCGGTAATATTTGACCACATTCCTGGCTTGCTGGCATCTACGTCTCCGTGGGACCTTTATCTACATCAATAACGTAATATAACCTAACCTAACCCAACCTAACATCTCGGCGGTAATATTTGACAACATTCCTGGCGAGTTGACCTATATGTCTCCGTCGGACCTTTAAACACATCTATAACGTAATATAACCTAACCTAAACCTACCTAACATCTCGGTGGCAATATTTGAAAACATTCCTGGCGAGATGGCCTCCACGTCTCCGTGGGACCTTTATATACATCAATAACGTAATATAACCTAACCTAACCCAACCTAACATCTCGGCGGTAATATTTGATCACATTCCTGGCTTGCTGGCCTCTACGTCTCCACGGGACCTTTATATACATCTATAACGTGATATAACCTAACCTAACCCAACCTAACATCTCGGCGGTAATATTTGAAAACATTCTTGGCGAGTTGGCCTCTACGTCACCGTGGGACCTTTATAGACATACATAACGTAATATAACCTAACCTAACCCAAGCTAACATATCGGCGGTAATATTTGACAACATTCCCGGCTAGTTGGCCTATACGTCTCCGTGGGACCTTTATATACATCAATAACGTAATATAACCTAACCTAACCCAACCTAACATCTCGGCGGTAATATTTGATCACATTCCTGGCTTGCTGGCATCTACGTCTCCGTGGGACCTTTATCTACATCAATAACGTAATATAACCTAACCTAACCCAACCTAACACCTCGGCGGTAATATTTGAAAACATTCCTGGCGAGTTGGCCTCTACGTCACCGTGGAACCTTTATAGACATCCATAACGTAATATAACCTAACCTAACCCAACCTAACATCTCGGCGGTAATATTTGAAAACATTTATGGCGAGTTGGCCTCTACGTCACCGTGGGACCTTTATAGACATCCATAACGTAATATAACCTAACCTAACCCAACGTAACATCTCGGCGTTAATATTTGACAACATTCCTGGCGAGTTGGCCTCTACGTCTCGGTTTGTCCTTCATATACATCAATAACGTAATATAACATAACCGAAACCAACCTAACATCTCGGCGGTAATATTTGAAAACATTCCTGGCGAGTTGGCCTCTACGTCTCCGCGGGACCTTTAAATACATCTATAACGTAATATAACCTAACCTAACCCAACCTAACACCTCGGCGGTAATGTTTGACCACATTCCTGGCTTGCTGGCATCTACGTCTCCGTGGGACATTTATATACATCAATAACGTAATATAACCTAACCTAACCCAACCTAACATCTCGGCGGTAATATTTGACAACATTCCTGGCGAGTTGGCCTCTACGTCTCGGTTTGACCTTCATATACATCAATAACGTAATATAACCTAACCTAACCCAACCTATCATCTCGGCGGTAATATTTGACAACATTCCTGGCGAGATGGCCTCCACGTCTCCGTGGGACCTTTATATACATCAATAACGTAATATAACCTAACCTAACCCAACCTAACATCTCGGCGGTAATATTTGATCACATTCCTGGCTTGCTGGCCTCTACGTCTCCACGGGACCTTTATATACATCTATAACGTGATATAACCTAACCTAACCCAACCTAACATCTCGGCGGTAATATTTGAAAACATTCCTGGCGAGTTGGCCTCTACGTCACCGTGGGACCTTTATAGACATACATAACGTAATATAACCTATCCTAACCCAACGTAACATCTCGGCGGTAATATTTGACAACATTCCTGGCGAGTTGGCCTCCACGTCTCCGTGGGACCTTTATATACATCAATAACGTAATATAACCTAACCTAACCCAACCTAACATCTCGGCGGTAATATTTGATCACATTCCTGGCTTGCTGGCCTCTACGTTTCCGCGGGACCTTTATATACATCTATAACGTGATATAACCTAACCTAACCCAACCTAACATCTCGGCGGTAATATTTGAAAACATTCCTGGCGAGTTGGCCTCTACGTCACCGTGGGACCTTTATAGACATCCATAACGTAATATAACCTAACCTAACCCAAGCTAACATCTCGGCCGCAATATTTGAAAACATTCCTGGCGAGTTGGCCTCTACGTCTCCGTGGGACCTTTATATACATCTATAACGTAATATAACCTAACCTAACCCAACCTAACATCTCGGCGGTAATATTTGAAAACAGTCATGGCGAGTTGGCCTCTACGTCTCCATGGTACATTTATATACATCAATAACGTAATATAACCTATCCTAACCCAAAATAACATGTCGGCGGTAATATTTGACCACATTCCTGGCTTGCTGGCATCTACGTCTCCGTGGGACCTTTATCTACATCAATAACGTAATATAACCTAACCTAACCCAACCTAACATCTCGGCGGTAATATTTGACAACATTCCTGGCGAGTTGACCTATATGTCTCCGTCGGACCTTTAAACACATCTATAACGTAATATAACCTAACCTAAACCTACCTAACATCTCGGTGGCAATATTTGAAAACATTCCTGGCGAGATGGCCTCCACGTCTCCGTGGGACCTTTATATACATCAATAACGTAATATAACCTAACCTAACCCAACCTAACATCTCGGCGGTAATATTTGATCACATTCCTGGCTTGCTGGCCTCTACGTCTCCACGGGACCTTTATATACATCTATAACGTGATATAACCTAACCTAACCCAACCTAACATCTCGGCGGTAATATTTGAAAACATTCTTGGCGAGTTGGCCTCTACGTCACCGTGGGACCTTTATAGACATACATAACGTAATATAACCTAACCTAACCCAAGCTAACATATCGGCGGTAATATTTGACAACATTCCCGGCTAGTTGGCCTATACGTCTCCGTGGGACCTTTATATACATCAATAACGTAATATAACCTAACCTAACCCAACCTAACATCTCGGCGGTAATATTTGATCACATTCCTGGCTTGCTGGCATCTACGTCTCCGTGGGACCTTTATCTACATCAATAACGTAATATAACCTAACCTAACCCAACCTAACATCTCGGCGGTAATATTTGACAACATTCCTGGCGAGTTGGCCTATATGTCTCCGTCAGACCTTTAAACACATCTATAACGTAATATAACCTAACCTAAACCTACCTAACATCTCGGCGGCAATATTTGAAAACATTCCTGGCGAGTTGGCCTCTACGTATCCGTGGGACCTTTATAGACATCAATAACGTAATATAACCTATCCTAACCCAACGTAACATCTCGGCGGTAATATTTGACAACATTCCTGGCGAGTTGGCCTCTACGTCTCGGTTTGTCCTTCATATACATCAATAACGTAATATAACATAACCGAAACCAACCTAACATCTCGGCGGTAATATTTGAAAACATTCCTGGCGAGTTGGCCTCTACGTCTCCGTGGGAACTTTATATACATCTATAACGTAATATAACCTAACCTAACCCAACCTAACATCTCGGCGGTAATATTTGATCACATTCCTGGCTTGCTGGCCTCTACGTCTCCACGGGACCTTTATATACATCTATAACGTGATATAACCTAACCTAACCCAACCTAACATCTCGGCGGTAATATTTGAAAACATTCCTGGCGAGTTGGCCTCTACGTCACCGTGGGACCTTTATAGACATACATAACGTAATATAACCTAACCTAACCCAAGCTAACATATCGGCGGTAATATTTGACAACATTCCCGACGAGTTGGCCTATACGTCTCCGTGGGACCTTTATATACATCAATAACGTAATATAACCTAACCTAACCCAACCTAACATCTCGGCGGTAATATTTGATCACATTCCTGGCTTGCTGGCCTCTACGTCTCCGCGGCACCTTTAAATACATCTATAACGTAATATAACCTAACCTAACCCAACCTAACACCTCCGCGGTAATATTTGAAAACATTCCTGGCGAGTTGGCCTCTACGTCACCGTGGGACCTTTATAGACATCCATAACGTAATATAACCTAACCTAACCCAAGCTAACATCTCGGCGACAATATTTGAAAACATTCCTGGCGAGTTGGCCTCTACGTCTCCGTGGGACCTTTATATACATCTATAACGTAATATAACCTAACCTAACCCAACCTAACATCTCGGCGGTAATATTTGAAAACAGTCATGGCGAGTTGGCCTCTACGTCTCCATGGTACATTTATATACATCAATAACGTAATATAACCTATCCTAACCCAAAATAACATGTCGGCGGTAATATTTGACCACATTCCTGGCTTGCTGGCATCTACGTCTCCGTGGGACCTTTATCTACATCAATAACGTAATATAACCTAACCTAACCCAACCTAACATCTCGGCGGTAATATTTGACAACATTCCTGGCGAGTTGGCATATATGTCTCCGTCGGACCTTTGAACACATCTATAACGTAATATAACATAACCTAAACCTACCTAACATCTCGGCGGCAATATTTGAAAACATTCCTGGCGAGTTGGCCTCTACGTCTCCGTGGGACCTTTATAGACATCAATAACGTAATATAACCTATCCTAACCCAACGTAACATCTCGGCGGTAATATTTGACAACATTCCTGGCGAGTTGGCCTCTACGTCTCGGTTTGTCCTTCATATACATCAATAACGTAATATAACATAACCGAAACCAACCTAACATCTCGGCGGTAATATTTGAAAACATTCCTGGCGAGTTGGCCTCTACGTCTCCGTGGGACCTTTATATACATCTATAACGTAATATAACCTAACCTAACCCAACCTAACATCTCGGCGGTAATATTTGAAAACATTCATGGCTAGTTGGCCTCTACGTCTCCGTGGTACATTTATATACATCGATAACGTAATATAACCTATCCTAACCCAAAATAACATCTCGGCGGTAATATTTGACCACATTCCTGGCTTGCTGGCATCTACGTCTCCGTGGGACCTTTATATATATCAATAACGTAATATAACCTAACCTAACCCAACCTATCATCTCGGCGGTAATATTTGATCACATTCCTGGCTTGCTGGCCTCTACGTCTCCGCGGGACCTTTATATACATCTATAACGTGATATAACCTAACCTAACCCAAGCTAACATCTCGGCGGTAATATTTGGAAACATTCATGGCGAGTTGGCCTATACGTCTCCGTGGTACATTTATATACATCAATAACGTAATATAACCTATCCTAACCCAAAATAACATCTCGGCGGTAATATTTGACCACATTCCTGGCTTGCTGGCATCTACGTCTCCGTGGGACCTTTATATATATCAATAACGTAATATAACCTAACCTAACCCAACCTATCATCTCGGCGGTAATATTTGACAACATTCCTGGCGAGATGGCCTCCACGTCTCCGTGGGACCTTTATATACATCAATAACGTAATATAACCTAACCTAACCCAACCTAACATCTCGGCGGTAATATTTGATCACATTCCTGGCTTGCTGGCCTCTACGTCTCGACGGGACCTTTATATACATCTATAACGTGATATAACCTAACCTAACCCAACCTAACATCTCGGCGGTAATATTTGAAAACATTCCTGGCGAGTTGGCCTCTACGTCACCGTGGGACCTTTATAAACATACATAACGTAATATAACCTAACCTAACCCAAGCTAACATATCGGCGGTAATATTTGACAACATTCCCGGCGAGTTGGCCTATACGTCTCCGTGGGACCTTTGTATACATCAATAACGTAATATAACCTAACCTAACCCAACCTAACATCTCGGCGGTAATATTTGATCACATTCCTGGCTTGCTGGCCTCTACGTCTCCGCGGGACTTTTAAATACATCTATAACGTAATATAACCTAACCTAACCCAACCTAACACCTCGGCGGTAATATTTGAAAACATTCCTGGCGAGTTGGCCTCTACGTCACCGTGGGACCTTTATAGACATCCATAACGTAATATAACCTAACCTAACCCAACCTAACATCTCGGCGGTAATATTTGAAAACATTCATGGCGAGTTGGCCTCTACGTCACCGTGGGACCTTTATAGACATCCATAACGTAATATAACCTAACCTAACCCAACGTAACATCTCGGCGTTAATATTTGACAACATTCCTGGCGAGTTGGCCTCTACGTCTCGGTTTGTCCTTCATATACATCAATAACGTAATATAACATAACCGAAACCAACCTAACATCTCGGCGGTAATATTTGAAAACATTCCTGGCGAGTTGGCCTCTACGTCTCCGCGGGACCTTTAAATACATCTATAACGTAATATAACCTAACCTAACCCAACCTAACACCTCGGCGGTAATGTTTGACCACATTCCTGGCTTGCTGGCATCTACGTCTCCGTGGGACATTTATATACATCAATAACGTAATATAACCTAACCTAACCCAACCTAACATCTCGGCGGTAATATTTGACAACATTCCTGGCGAGTTGGCCTCTACGTCTCGGTTTGACCTTCATATACATCAATAACGTAATATAACCTAACCTAACCCAACCTATCATCTCGGCGGTAATATTTGACAACATTCCTGGCGAGATGGCCTCCACGTCTCCGTGGGACCTTTATATACATCAATAACGTAATATAACCTAACCTAACCCAACCTAACATCTCGGCGGTAATATCTGATCACATTCCTGGCTTGCTGGCCTCTACGTCTCCACGGGACCTTTATATACATCTATAACGTGATATAACCTAACCTAACCCAACCTAACATCTCGGCGGTAATATTTGAAAACATTCCTGGCGAGTTGGCCTCTACGTCACCGTGGGACCTTTATAGACATACATAACGTAATATAACCTATCCTAACCCAACGTAACATCTCGGCGGTAATATTTGACAACATTCCTGGCGAGTTGGCCTCCACGTCTCCGTGGGACCTTTATATACATCAATAACGTAATATAACCTAACCTAACCCAACCTAACATCTCGGCGGTAATATTTGATCACATTCCTGGCTTGCTGGCCTCTACGTTTCCGCGGGACCTTTATATACATCTATAACGTGATATAACCTAACCTAACCCAACCTAACATCTCGGCGGTAATATTTGAAAACATTCCTGGCGAGTTAGCCTCTACGTCACCGTGGGACCTTTATAGACATCCATAACGTAATATAACCTATCCTAACCCAAAATAACATCTCGGCGGTAATATTTGACCACATTCCTGGCTTGTTGGCATCTACGTCTCCGCGGGACCTTTATATACATCTATAACGTAATATAACCTAACCTAACCCAACCTAACATCTCGGCGGTAATATTTGAAAACATTCCTGGCGAGATGGCCTCCACGTCTCCGTGGGACCTTTATATACATCAATAACGTAATATAACCTATCCTAACCCAACCTAACATCTCGGCGGTAATATTTGATCACATTCCTGGCTTGCTGGCCTCTACGTCTCCGCGGGAACTTTAAATACATCTATAACGTAATATAACCTAACCTAACCCAACCTAACACCTCGGCGGTAATATTTGAAAACATTCCTGGCGAGTTGGCCTCTACGTCACCGTGGGACCTTTATAGACATCCATAACGTAATATAACCTAACCTAACCCAAGCTAACATCTCGGCGGCAATATTTGAAAACATTCCTGGCGAGTTGGCCTCTACGTCTCCGTGGGACCTTTATATACATCTATAACGTAATATAACCTAACCTAACCCAACCTAACATCTCGGCGGTAATATTTGAAAACAGTCATGGCGAGTTGGCCTCTACGTCTCCATGGTACATTTATATACATCAATAACGTAATATAACCTATCCTAACCCAAAATAACATGTCGGCGGTAATATTTGACCACATTCCTGGCTTGCTGGCATCTACGTCTCCGTGGGACCTTTATCTACATCAATAACGTAATATAACCTAACCTAACCCAACCTAACATCTCGGCGGTAATATTTGACAACATTCCTGGCGAGTTGACCTATATGTCTCCGTCGGACCTTTAAACACATCTATAACGTAATATAACCTAACCTAAACCTACCTAACATCTCGGTGGCAATATTTGAAAACATTCCTGGCGAGATGGCCTCCACGTCTCCGTGGGACCTTTATATACATCAATAACGTAATATAACCTAACCTAACCCAACCTAACATCTCGGCGGTAATATTTGATCACATTCCTGGCTTGCTGGCCTCTACGTCTCCACGGGACCTTTATATACATCTATAACGTGATATAACCTAACCTAACCCAACCTAACATCTCGGCGGTAATATTTGAAAACATTCTTGGCGAGTTGGCCTCTACGTCACCGTGGGACCTTTATAGACATACATAACGTAATATAACCTAACCTAACCCAAGCTAACATATCGGCGGTAATATTTGACAACATTCCCGGCTAGTTGGCCTATACGTCTCCGTGGGACCTTTATATACATCAATAACGTAATATAACCTAACCTAACCCAACCTAACATCTCGGCGGTAATATTTGATCACATTCCTGGCTTGCTGGCATCTACGTCTCCGTGGGACCTTTATCTACATCAATAACGTAATATAACCTAACCTAACCCAACCTAACATCTCGGCGGTAATATTTGACAACATTCCTGGCGAGTTGGCCTATATGTCTCCGTCGGACCTTTAAACACATCTATAACGTAATATAACCTAACCTAAACCTACCTAACATCTCGGCGGCAATATTTGAAAACATTCCTGGCGAGTTGGCCTCTACGTATCCGTGGGACCTTTATAGACATCAATAACGTAATATAACCTATCCTAACCCAACGTAACATCTCGGCGGTAATATTTGACAACATTCCTGGCGAGTTGGCCTCTACGTCTCGGTTTGTCCTTCATATACATCAATAACGTAATATAACATAACCGAAACCAACCTAACATCTCGGCGGTAATATTTGAAAACATTCCTGGCGAGTTGGCCTCTACGTCTCCGTGGGAACTTTATATACATCTATAACGTAATATAACCTAACCTAACCCAACCTAACATCTCGGCGGTAATATTTGATCACATTCCTGGCTTGCTGGCCTCTACGTCTCCACGGGACCTTTATATACATCTATAACGTGATATAACCTAACCTAACCCAACCTAACATCTCGGCGGTAATATTTGAAAACATTCCTGGCGAGTTGGCCTCTACGTCACCGTGGGACCTTTATAGACATACATAACGTAATATAACCTAACCTAACCCAAGCTAACATATCGGCGGTAATATTTGACAACATTCCCGACGAGTTGGCCTATACGTCTCCGTGGGACCTTTATATACATCAATAACGTAATATAACCTAACCTAACCCAACCTAACATCTCGGCGGTAATATTTGATCACATTCCTGGCTTGCTGGCCTCTACGTCTCCGCGGCACCTTTAAATACATCTATAACGTAATATAACCTAACCTAACCCAACCTAACACCTCCGCGGTAATATTTGAAAACATTCCTGGCGAGTTGGCCTCTACGTCACCGTGGGACCTTTATAGACATCCATAACGTAATATAACCTAACCTAACCCAAGCTAACATCTCGGCGGCAATATTTGAAAACATTCCTGGCGAGTTGGCCTCTACGTCTCCGTGGGACCTTTATATACATCTATAACGTAATATAACCTAACCTAACCCAACCTAACATCTCGGCGGTAATATTTGAAAACAGTCATGGCGAGTTGGCCTCTACGTCTCCATGGTACATTTATATACATCAATAACGTAATATAACCTATCCTAACCCAAAATAACATGTCGGCGGTAATATTTGACCACATTCCTGGCTTGCTGGCATCTACGTCTCCGTGGGACCTTTATCTACATCAATAACGTAATATAACCTAACCTAACCCAACCTAACATCTCGGCGGTAATATTTGACAACATTCCTGGCGAGTTGGCCTATATGTCTCCGTCGGACCTTTGAACACATCTATAACGTAATATAACATAACCTAAACCTACCTAACATCTCGGCGGCAATATTTGAAAACATTCCTGGCGAGTTGGCCTCTACGTCTCCGTGGGACCTTTATAGACATCAATAACGTAATATAACCTATCCTAACCCAACGTAACATCTCGGCGGTAATATTTGACAACATTCCTGGCGAGTTGGCCTCTACGTCTCGGTTTGTCCTTCATATACATCAATAACGTAATATAACATAACCGAAACCAACCTAACATCTCGGCGGTAATATTTGAAAACATTCCTGGCGAGTTGGCCTCTACGTCTCCGTGGGACCTTTATATACATCTATAACGTAATATAACCTAACCTAACCCAACCTAACATCTCGGCGGTAATATTTGAAAACATTCATGGCTAGTTGGCCTCTACGTCTCCGTGGTACATTTATATACATCGATAACGTAATATAACCTATCCTAACCCAAAATAACATCTCGGCGGTAATATTTGACCACATTCCTGGCTTGCTGGCATCTACGTCTCCGTGGGACCTTTATATATATCAATAACGTAATATAACCTAACCTAACCCAACCTATCATCTCGGCGGTAATATTTGATCACATTCCTGGCTTGCTGGCCTCTACGTCTCCGCGGGACCTTTATATACATCTATAACGTGATATAACCTAACCTAACCCAAGCTAACATCTCGGCGGTAATATTTGGAAACATTCATGGCGAGTTGGCCTATACGTCTCCGTGGTACATTTATATACATCAATAACGTAATATAACCTATCCTAACCCAAAATAACATCTCGGCGGTAATATTTGACCACATTCCTGGCTTGCTGGCATCTACGTCTCCGTGGGACCTTTATATATATCAATAACGTAATATAACCTAACCTAACCCAACCTATCATCTCGGCGGTAATATTTGACAACATTCCTGGCGAGATGGCCTCCACGTCTCCGTGGGACCTTTATATACATCAATAACGTAATATAACCTAACCTAACCCAACCTAACATCTCGGCGGTAATATTTGATCACATTCCTGGCTTGCTGGCCTCTACGTCTCGACGGGACCTTTATATACATCTATAACGTGATATAACCTAACCTAACCCAACCTAACATCTCGGCGGTAATATTTGAAAACATTCCTGGCGAGTTGGCCTCTACGTCACCGTGGGACCTTTATAAACATACATAACGTAATATAACCTAACCTAACCCAAGCTAACATATCGGCGGTAATATTTGACAACATTCCCGGCGAGTTGGCCTATACGTCTCCGTGGGACCTTTATATACATCAATAACGTAATATAACCTAACCTAACCCAACCTAACATCTCGGCGGTAATATTTGATCACATTCCTGGCTTGCTGGCCTCTACGTCTCCGCGGGACTTTTAAATACATCTATAACGTAATATAACCTAACCTAACCCAACCTAACACCTCGGCGGTAATATTTGAAAACATTCCTGGCGAGTTGGCCTCTACGTCACCGTGGGACCTTTATAGACATCCATAACGTAATATAACCTAACCTAACCCAACCTAACATCTCGGCGGTAATATTTGAAAACATTCATGGCGAGTTGGCCTCTACGTCACCGTGGGACCTTTATAGACATCCATAACGTAATATAACCTAACCTAACCCAACCTAACATCTCGGCGTTAATATTTGACAACATTCCTGGCGAGTTGGCCTCTACGTCTCGGTTTGTCCTTCATATACATCAATAACGTAATATAACATAACCGAAACCAACCTAACATCTCGGCGGTAATATTTGAAAACATTCCTGGCGAGTTGGCCTCTACGTCTCCGCGGGACCTTTAAATACATCTATAACGTAATATAACCTAACCTAACCCAACCTAACACCTCGGCGGTAATGTTTGACCACATTCCTGGCTTGCTGGCATCTACGTCTCCGTGGGACATTTATATACATCAATAACGTAATATAACCTAACCTAACCCAACCTAACATCTCGGCGGTAATATTTGACAACATTCCTGGCGAGTTGGCCTCTACGTCTCGGTTTGACCTTCATATACATCAATAACGTAATATAACCTAACCTAACCCAACCTATCATCTCGGCGGTAATATTTGACAACATTCCTGGCGAGATGGCCTCCACGTCTCCGTGGGACCTTTATATACATCAATAACGTAATATAACCTAACCTAACCCAACCTAACATCTCGGCGGTAATATCTGATCACATTCCTGGCTTGCTGGCCTCTACGTCTCCACGGGACCTTTATATACATCTATAACGTGATATAACCTAACCTAACCCAACCTAACATCTCGGCGGTAATATTTGAAAACATTCCTGGCGAGTTGGCCTCTACGTCACCGTGGGACCTTTATAGACATACATAACGTAATATAACCTATCCTAACCCAACGTAACATCTCGGCGGTAATATTTGACAACATTCCTGGCGAGTTGGCCTCCACGTCTCCGTGGGACCTTTATATACATCAATAACGTAATATAACCTAACCTAACCCAACCTAACATCTCGGCGGTAATATTTGATCACATTCCTGGCTTGCTGGCCTCTACGTTTCCGCGGGACCTTTATATACATCTATAACGTGATATAACCTAACCTAACCCAACCTAACATCTCGGCGGTAATATTTGAAAACATTCCTGGCGAGTTAGCCTCTACGTCACCGTGGGACCTTTATAGACATCCATAACGTAATATAACCTATCCTAACCCAAAATAACATCTCGGCGGTAATATTTGACCACATTCCTGGCTTGTTGGCATCTACGTCTCCGCGGGACCTTTATATACATCTATAACGTAATATAACCTAACCTAACCCAACCTAACATCTCGGCGGTAATATTTGAAAACATTCCTGGCGAGATGGCCTCCACGTCTCCGTGGGACCTTTATATACATCAATAACGTAATATAACCTATCCTAACCCAACCTAACATCTCGGCGGTAATATTTGATCACATTCCTGGCTTGCTGGCCTCTACGTCTCCGCGGGAACTTTAAATACATCTATAACGTAATATAACCTAACCTAACCCAACCTAACACCTCGGCGGTAATATTTGAAAACATTCCTGGCGAGTTGGCCTCTACGTCACCGTGGGACCTTTATAGACATCCATAACGTAATATAACCTAACCTAACCCAAGCTAACATCTCGGCGGCAATATTTGAAAACATTCCTGGCGAGTTGGCCTCTACGTCTCCGTGGGACCTTTATATACATCTATAACGTAATATAACCTAACCTAACCCAACCTAACATCTCGGCGGTAATATTTGAAAACAGTCATGGCGAGTTGGCCTCTACGTCTCCATGGTACATTTATATACATCAATAACGTAATATAACCTATCCTAACCCAAAATAACATGTCGGCGGTAATATTTGACCACATTCCTGGCTTGCTGGCATCTACGTCTCCGTGGGACCTTTATCTACATCAATAACGTAATATAACCTAACCTAACCCAACCTAACATCTCGGCGGTAATATTTGACAACATTCCTGGCGAGTTGACCTATATGTCTCCGTCGGACCTTTAAACACATCTATAACGTAATATAACCTAACCTAAACCTACCTAACATCTCGGTGGCAATATTTGAAAACATTCCTGGCGAGATGGCCTCCACGTCCCCGTGGGACCTTTATATACATCAATAACGTAATATAACCTAACCTAACCCAACCTAACATCTCGGCGGTAATATTTGATCACATTCCTGGCTTGCTGGCCTCTACGTCTCCACGGGACCTTTATATACATCTATAACGTGATATAACCTAACCTAACCCAACCTAACATCTCGGCGGTAATATTTGAAAACATTCCTGGCGAGTTGGCCTCTACGTCACCGTGGGACCTTTATAGACATACATAACGTAATATAACCTAACCTAACCCAAGCTAACATATCGGCGGTAATATTTGACAACATTCCCGGCGAGTTGGCCTATACGTCTCCGTGGGACCTTTATATACATCAATAACGTAATATAACCTAACCTAACCCAACCTAACATCTCGGCGGTAATATTTGATCACATTCCTGGCTTGCTGGCATCTACGTCTCCGTTGGACCTTTATCTACATCAATAACGTAATATAACCTAACCTAACCCAACCTAACATCTCGGCGGTAATATTTGACAACATTCCTGGCGAGTTGGCCTATATGTCTCCGTCGGACCTTTAAACACATCTATAACGTAATATAACCTAACCTAAACCTACCTAACATCTCGGCGGCAATATTTGAAAACATTCCTGGCGAGTTGGCCTCTACGTATCCGTGGGACCTTTATAGACATCAATAACGTAATATAACCTATCCTAACCCAACGTAACATCTCGGCGGTAATATTTGACAACATTCCTGGCGAGTTGGCCTCTACGTCTCGGTTTGTCCTTCATATACATCAATAACGTAATATA
The DNA here is from genome assembly GCA_963969225.1 of Xylocopa violacea. Taxonomy (NCBI): domain Eukaryota; kingdom Metazoa; phylum Arthropoda; class Insecta; order Hymenoptera; family Apidae; genus Xylocopa; species Xylocopa violacea. Next base: position 695,679 of record CAXAJV010000147.1, on the reverse strand, counting down.
ACATAACCGAAACCAACCTAACATCTCGGCGGTAATATTTGATCACATTCCTGGCTTGCTCGCCTCTACGTCTCCACGGGACCTTTATATACATCTATAACGTGATATAACCTAACCTAACCCAATCTAACATCTCGGCGGTAATATTTGAAAGCATTCCTGGCTTGCTCGCCTCTACGTCTCCACGGGACCTTTATATACATCTATAACGTGATATAACCTAACCTAACCCAACCTAACATCTCGGCGGTAATATTTGAAAACATTCCTGGCGAGTTGGCCTCTACGTCACCGTGGGACCTTTATAGACATACATAACGTAATATAACCTAACCTAACCCAAGCTAACATATCGGCGGTAATATTTGACAACATTCCCGACGAGTTGGCCTATACGTCTCCGTGGGACCTTTATATACATCAATAACGTAATATAACCTAACCTAACCCAACCTAACATCTCGGCGGTAATATTTGATCACATTCCTGGCTTGCTGGCCTCTACGTCTCCGCGGGACCTTTAAATACATCTATAACGTAATATAACCTAACCTAACCCAACCTAACACCTCCGCGGTAATATTTGAAAACATTCCTGGCGAGTTGGCCTCTACGTCACCGTGGGACCTTTATAAACATACATAACGTAATATAACCTAACCTAACCCAAGCTAACATATCGGCGGTAATATTTGACAACATTCCTGGCGAGTTGGCCTCTACGTCTCGGTTTGACCTTCATATACATCAATAACGTAATATAACCTAACCTAACCCAACCTATCATCTCGGCGGTAATATTTGACAACATTCCTGGCGAGATGGCCTCCACGTCTCCGTGGGACCTTTATATACATCAATAACGTAATATAACCTAACCTAACCCAACCTAACATCTCGGCGGTAATATTTGACAACATTCCTGGCGAGTTGACCTATATGTCTCCGTCGGACCTTTAAACACATCTATAACGTAATATAACCTAACCTAAACCTACCTAACATCTCGGTGGCAATATTTGAAAACATTCCTGGCGAGATGGCCTCCACGTCTCCGTGGGACCTTTATATACATCAATAACGTAATATAACCTAACCTAACCCAACCTAACATCTCGGCGGTAATATTTGATCACATTCCTGGCTTGCTGGCCTCTACGTCTCCACGGGACCTTTATATACATCTATAACGTGATATAACCTAACCTAACCCAACCTAACATCTCGGCGGTAATATTTGAAAACATTCCTGGCGAGTTGGCCTCTACGTCACCGTGGGACCTTTATAGACATACATAACGTAATATAACCTAACCTAACCCAAGCTAACATATCGGCGGTAATATTTGACAACATTCCCGGCGAGTTGGCCTATACGTCTCCGTGGGACCTTTATATACATCAATAACGTAATATAACCTAACCTAACCCAACCTAACATCTCGGCGGTAATATTTGATCACATTCCTGGCTTGCTGGCATCTACGTCTCCGTTGGACCTTTATCTACATCAATAACGTAATATAACCTAACCTAACCCAACCTAACATCTCGGCGGTAATATTTGACAACATTCCTGGCGAGTTGGCCTATATGTCTCCGTCGGACCTTTAAACACATCTATAACGTAATATAACCTAACCTAAACCTACCTAACATCTCGGCGGCAATATTTGAAAACATTCCTGGCGAGTTGGCCTCTACGTATCCGTGGGACCTTTATAGACATCAATAACGTAATATAACCTATCCTAACCCAACGTAACATCTCGGCGGTAATATTTGACAACATTCCTGGCGAGTTGGCCTCTACGTCTCGGTTTGTCCTTCATATACATCAATAACGTAATATAACATAACCGAAACCAACCTAACATCTCGGCGGTAATATTTGATCACATTCCTGGCTTGCTCGCCTCTACGTCTCCACGGGACCTTTATATACATCTATAACGTGATATAACCTAACCTAACCCAATCTAACATCTCGGCGGTAATATTTGAAAACATTCCTGGCTTGCTCGCCTCTACGTCTCCACGGGACCTTTATATACATCTATAACGTGATATAACCTAACCTAACCCAACCTAACATCTCGGCGGTAATATTTGAAAACATTCCTGGCGAGTTGGCCTCTACGTCACCGTGGGACCTTTATAGACATACATAACGTAATATAACCTAACCTAACCCAAGCAAACATATCGGCGGTAATATTTGACAACATTCCCGACGAGTTGGCCTATACGTCTCCGTGGGACCTTTATATACATCAATAACGTAATATAACCTAACCTAACCCAACCTAACATCTCGGCGGTAATATTTGATCACATTCCTGGCTTGCTGGCCTCTACGTCTCCGCGGGACCTTTAAATACATCTATAACGTAATATAACCTAACCTAACCCAACCTAACACCTCCGCGGTAATATTTGAAAACATTCCTGGCGAGTTGGCCTCTACGTCACCGTGGGACCTTTATAAACATACATAACGTAATATAACCTAACCTAACCCAAGCTAACATATCGGCGGTAATATTTGACAACATTCCCGGCGAGTTGGCCTATACGTCTCCGTGGGACCTTTATATACATCAATAACGTAATATAACCTAACCTAACCCAACCTAACATCAAGGCGGTAATATTTGATCACATTCCTGGCTTGCTGGCCTCTACGTCTCCGCGGGACTTTTAAATACATCTATAACGTAATATAACCTAACCTAACCCAACCTAACACCTCGGCGGTAATATTTGAAAACATTCCTGGCGAGTTGGCCTCTACGTCACCGTGGGACCTTTATAGACATCCATAACGTAATATAACCTAACCTAACCCAACCTAACATCTCGGCGGTAATATTTGAAAACATTCATGGCGAGTTGGCCTCTACGTCACCGTGGGACCTTTATAGACATCCATAACGTAATATAACCTAACCTAACCCAACGTAACATCTCGGCGTTAATATTTGACAACATTCCTGGCGAGTTGGCCTCTACGTCTCGGTTTGTCCTTCATATACATCAATAACGTAATATAACATAACCGAAACCAACCTAACATCTCGGCGGTAATATTTGAAAACATTCCTGGCGAGTTGGCCTCTACGTCTCCGCGGGACCTTTAAATACATCTATAACGTAATATAACCTAACCTAACCCAACCTAACACCTCGGCGGTAATGTTTGACCACATTCCTGGCTTGCTGGCATCTACGTCTCCGTGGGACATTTATATACATCAATAACGTAATATAACCTAACCTAACCCAACCTAACATCTCGGCGGTAATATTTGACAACATTCCTGGCGAGTTGGCCTCTACGTCTCGGTTTGACCTTCATATACATCAATAACGTAATATAACCTAACCTAACCCAACCTATCATCTCGGCGGTAATATTTGACAACATTCCTGGCGAGATGGCCTCCACGTCTCCGTGGGACCTTTATATACATCAATAACGTAATATAACCTAACCTAACCCAACCTAACATCTCGGCGGTAATATCTGATCACATTCCTGGCTTGCTGGCCTCTACGTCTCCACGGGACCTTTATATACATCTATAACGTGATATAACCTAACCTAACCCAACCTAACATCTCGGCGGTAATATTTGAAAACATTCCTGGCGAGTTGGCCTCTACGTCACCGTGGGACCTTTATAGACATACATAACGTAATATAACCTATCCTAACCCAACGTAACATCTCGGCGGTAATATTTGACAACATTCCTGGCGAGTTGGCCTCCACGTCTCCGTGGGACCTTTATATACATCAATAACGTAATATAACCTAACCTAACCCAACCTAACATCTCGGCGGTAATATTTGATCACATTCCTGGCTTGCTGGCCTCTACGTTTCCGCGGGACCTTTATATACATCTATAACGTGATATAACCTAACCTAACCCAACCTAACATCTCGGCGGTAATATTTGAAAACATTCCTGGCGAGTTAGCCTCTACGTCACCGTGGGACCTTTATAGACATCCATAACGTAATATAACCTATCCTAACCCAAAATAACATCTCGGCGGTAATATTTGACCACATTCCTGGCTTGTTGGCATCTACGTCTCCGCGGGACCTTTATATACATCTATAACGTAATATAACCTAACCTAACCCAACCTAACATCTCGGCGGTAATATTTGAAAACATTCCTGGCGAGATGGCCTCCACGTCTCCGTGGGACCTTTATATACATCAATAACGTAATATAACCTATCCTAACCCAACCTAACATCTCGGCGGTAATATTTGATCACATTCCTGGCTTGCTGGCCTCTACGTCTCCGCGGGAACTTTAAATACATCTATAACGTAATATAACCTAACCTAACCCAACCTAACACCTCGGCGGTAATATTTGAAAACATTCCTGGCGAGTTGGCCTCTACGTCACCGTGGGACCTTTATAGACATCCATAACGTAATATAACCTAACCTAACCCAAGCTAACATCTCGGCGGCAATATTTGAAAACATTCCTGGCGAGTTGGCCTCTACGTCTCCGTGGGACCTTTATATACATCTATAACGTAATATAACCTAACCTAACCCAACCTAACATCTCGGCGGTAATATTTGAAAACAGTCATGGCGAGTTGGCCTCTACGTCTCCATGGTACATTTATATACATCAATAACGTAATATAACCTATCCTATCCCAAAATAACATGTCGGCGGTAATATTTGACCACATTCCTGGCTTGCTGGCATCTACGTCTCCGTGGGACCTTTATCTACATCAATAACGTAATATAACCTAACCTAACCCAACCTAACATCTCGGCGGTAATATTTGACATCATTCCTGGCGAGTTGACCTATATGTCTCCGTCGGACCTTTAAACACATCTATAACGTAATATAACCTAACCTAAACCTACCTAACATCTCGGTGGCAATATTTGAAAACATTCCTGGCGAGATGGCCTCCACGTCTCCGTGGGACCTTTATATACATCAATAACGTAATATAACCTAACCTAACCCAACCTAACATCTCGGCGGTAATATTTGATCACATTCCTGGCTTGCTGGCCTCTACGTCTCCACGGGACCTTTATATACATCTATAACGTGATATAACCTAACCTAACCCAACCTAACATCTCGGCGGTAATATTTGAAAACATTCCTGGCGAGTTGGCCTCTACGTCACCGTGGGACCTTTATAGACATACATAACGTAATATAACCTAACCTAACCCAAGCTAACATATCGGCGGTAATATTTGACAACATTCCCGGCGAGTTGGCCTATACGTCTCCGTGGGACCTTTATATACATCAATAACGTAATATAACCTAACCTAACCCAACCTAACATCTCGGCGGTAATATTTGATCACATTCCTGGCTTGCTGGCATCTACGTCTCCGTGGGACCTTTATCTACATCAATAACGTAATATAACCTAACCTAACCCAACCTAACATCTCGGCGGTAATATTTGACAACATTCCTGGCGAGTTGGCCTATATGTCTCCGTCGGACCTTTAAACACATCTATAACGTAATATAACCTAACCTAAACCTACCTAACATCTCGGCGGCAATATTTGAAAACATTCCTGGCGAGTTGGCCTCTACGTATCCGTGGGACCTTTATAGACATCAATAACGTAATATAACCTATCCTAACCCAACGTAACATCTCGGCGGTAATATTTGACAACATTCCTGGCGAGTTGGCCTCTACGTCTCGGTTTGTCCTTCATATACATCAATAACGTAATATAACATAACCGAAACCAACCTAACATCTCGGCGGTAATATTTGAAAACATTCCTGGCGAGTTGGCCTCTACGTCTCCGTGGGAACTTTATATACATCATTAACGTAATATAACCTAACCTAACCCAACCTAACATCTCGGCGGTAATATTTGATCACATTCCTGGCTTGCTCGCCTCTACGTCTCCACGGGACCTTTATATACATCTATAACGTGATATAACCTAACCTAACCCAACCTAACATCTCGGCGGTAATATTTGAAAACATTCCTGGCGAGTTGGCCTCTACGTCACCGTGGGACCTTTATAGACATACATAACGTAATATAACCTAACCTAACCCAAGCTAACATATCGGCGGTAATATTTGACAACATTCCCGACGAGTTGGCCTATACGTCTCCGTGGGACCTTTATATACATCAATAACGTAATATAACCTAACCTAACCCAACCTAACATCTCGGCGGTAATATTTGATCACATTCCTGGCTTGCTGGCCTCTACGTCTCCGCGGGACCTTTAAATACATCTATAACGTAATATAACCTAACCTAACCCAACCTAACACCTCCGCGGTAATATTTGAAAACATTCCTGGCGAGTTGGCCTCTACGTCACCGTGGGACCTTTATAAACATACATAACGTAATATAACCTAACCTAACCCAAGCTAACATATCGGCGGTAATATTTGACAACATTCCCGGCGAGTTGGCCTATACGTCTCCGTGGGACCTTTATATACATCAATAACGTAATATAACCTAACCTAACCCAACCTAACATCTCGGCGGTAATATTTGATCACATTCCTGGCTTGCTGGCCTCTACGTCTCCGCGGGACTTTTAAATACATCTATAACGTAATATAACCTAACCTAACCCAACCTAACACCTCGGCGGTAATATTTGAAAACATTCCTGGCGAGTTGGCCTCTACGTCACCGTGGGACCTTTATAGACATCCATAACGTAATATAACCTAACCTAACCCAACCTAACATCTCGGCGGTAATATTTGAAAACATTCATGGCGAGTTGGCCTCTACGTCACCGTGGGACCTTTATAGACATCCATAACGTAATATAACCTAACCTAACCCAACGTAACATCTCGGCGTTAATATTTGACAACATTCCTGGCGAGTTGGCCTCTACGTCTCGGTTTGTCCTTCATATACATCAATAACGTAATATAACATAACCGAAACCAACCTAACATCTCGGCGGTAATATTTGAAAACATTCCTGGCGAGTTGGCCTCTACGTCTCCGCGGGACCTTTAAATACATCTATAACGTAATATAACCTAACCTAACCCAACCTAACACCTCGGCGGTAATGTTTGACCACATTCCTGGCTTGCTGGCATCTACGTCTCCGTGGGACATTTATATACATCAATAACGTAATATAACCTAACCTAACCCAACCTAACATCTCGGCGGTAATATTTGACAACATTCCTGGCGAGTTGGCCTCTACGTCTCGGTTTGACCTTCATATACATCAATAACGTAATATAACCTAACCTAACCCAACCTATCATCTCGGCGGTAATATTTGACAACATTCCTGGCGAGATGGCCTCCACGTCTCCGTGGGACCTTTATATACATCAATAACGTAATATAACCTAACCTAACCCAACCTAACATCTCGGCGGTAATATTTGATCACATTCCTGGCTTGCTGGCCTCTACGTCTCCACGGGACCTTTATATACATCTATAACGTGATATAACCTAACCTAACCCAACCTAACATCTCGGCGGTAATATTTGAAAACATTCCTGGCGAGTTGGCCTCTACGTCACCGTGGGACCTTTATAGACATACATAACGTAATATAACCTATCCTAACCCAACGTAACATCTCGGCGGTAATATTTGACAACATTCCTGGCGAGTTGGCCTCCACGTCTCCGTGGGACCTTTATATACATCAATAACGTAATATAACCTAACCTAACCCAACCTAACATCTCGGCGGTAATATTTGATCACATTCCTGGCTTGCTGGCCTCTACGTTTCCGCGGGACCTTTATATACATCTATAACGTGATATAACCTAACCTAACCCAACCTAACATCTCGGCGGTAATATTTGAAAACATTCCTGGCGAGTTAGCCTCTACGTCACCGTGGGACCTTTATAGACATCCATAACGTAATATAACCTATCCTAACCCAAAATAACATCTCGGCGGTAATATTTGACCACATTCCTGGCTTGTTGGCATCTACGTCTCCGCGGGACCTTTATATACATCTATAACGTAATATAACCTAACCTAACCCAACCTAACATCTCGGCGGTAATATTCGAAAACATTCCTGGCGAGATGGCCTCCACGTCTCCGTGGGACCTTTATATACATCAATAACGTAATATAACCTATCCTAACCCAACCTAACATCTCGGCGGTAATATTTGATCACATTCCTGGCTTGCTGGCCTCTACGTCTCCGCGGGAACTTTAAATACATCTATAACGTAATATAACCTAACCTAACCCAACCTAACACCTCGGCGGTAATATTTGAAAACATTCCTGGCGAGTTGGCCTCTACGTCACCGTGGGACCTTTATAGACATCCATAACGTAATATAACCTAACCTAACCCAAGCTAACATCTCGGCGGCAATATTTGAAAACATTCCTGGCGAGTTGGCCTCTACGTCTCCGTGGGACCTTTATATACATCTATAACGTAATATAACCTAACCTAACCCAACCTAACATCTCGGCGGTAATATTTGAAAACAGTCATGGCGAGTTGGCCTCTACGTCTCCATGGTACATTTATATACATCAATAACGTAATATAACCTATCCTAACCCAAAATAACATGTCGGCGGTAATATTTGACCACATTCCTGGCTTGCTGGCATCTACGTCTCCGTGGGACCTTTATCTACATCAATAACGTAATATAACCTAACCTAACCCAACCTAACATCTCGGCGGTAATATTTGACAACATTCCTGGCGAGTTGACCTATATGTCTCCGTCGGACCTTTAAACACATCTATAACGTAATATAACCTAACCTAAACCTACCTAACATCTCGGTGGCAATATTTGAAAACATTCCTGGCGAGATGGCCTCCACGTCTCCGTGGGACCTTTATATACATCAATAACGTAATATAACCTAACCTAACCCAACCTAACATCTCGGCGGTAATATTTGATCACATTCCTGGCTTGCTGGCCTCTACGTCTCCACGGGACCTTTATATACATCTATAACGTGATATAACCTAACCTAACCCAACCTAACATCTCGGCGGTAATATTTAAAAACATTCCTGGCGAGTTGGCCTCTACGTCACCGTGGGACCTTTATACACATACATAACGTAATATAACCTAACCTAACCCAAGCTAACATATCGGCGGTAATATTTGACAACATTCCCGGCGAGTTGGCCTATACGTCTCCGTGGGACCTTTATATACATCAATAACGTAATATAACCTAACCTAACCCAACCTAACATCTCGGCGGTAATATTTGATCACATTCCTGGCTTGCTGGCATCTACGTCTCCGTGGGACCTTTATCTACATCAATAACGTAATATAACCTAACCTAACCCAACCTAACATCTCGGCGGTAATATTTGACAACATTCCTGGCGAGTTGGCCTATATGTCTCCGTCGGACCTTTAAACACATCTATAACGTAATATAACCTAACCTAAACCTACCTAACATCTCGGCGGCAATATTTGAAAACATTCCTGGCGAGTTGGCCTCTACGTATCCGTGGGACCTTTATAGACATCAATAACGTAATATAACCTATCCTAACCCAACGTAACATCTCGGCGGTAATATTTGACAACATTCCTGGCGAGTTGGCCTCTACGTCTCGGTTTGTCCTTCATATACATCAATAACGTAATATAACATAACCGAAACCAACCTAACATCTCGGCGGTAATATTTGAAAACATTCCTGGCGAGTTGGCCTCTACGTCTCCGTGGGAACTTTATATACATCTATAACGTAATATAACCTAACCTAACCCAACCTAACATCTCGGCGGTAATATTTGATCACATTCCTGGCTTGCTCGCCTCTACGTCTCCACGGGACCTTTATATACATCTATAACGTGATATAACCTAACCTAACCCAACCTAACATCTCGGCGGTAATATTTGAAAACATTCCTGGCGAGTTGGCCTCTACCTCACCGTGGGACCTTTATAGACATACATAACGTAATATAACCTAACCTAACCCAAGCTAACATATCGGCGGTAATATTTGACAACATTCCCGACGAGTTGGCCTATACGTCTCCGTGGGACCTTTATATACATCAATAACGTAATATAACCTAACCTAACCCAACCTAACATCTTGGCGGTAATATTTGATCACATTCCTGGCTTGCTGGCCTCTACGTCTCCGCGGGACCTTTAAATACATCTATAACGTAATATAACCTAACCTAACCCAACCTAACACCTCCGCGGTAATATTTGAAAACATTCCTGGCGAGTTGGCCTCTACGTCACCGTGGGACCTTTATAGACACCCATAACGTAATATAACCTAACCTAACCCAAGCTAACATCTCGGCGGCAATATTTGAAAACATTCCTGGCGAGTTGGCCTCTACGTCTCCGTGGGACCTTTATATACATCTATAACGTAATATAACCTAACCTAACCCAACCTAACATCTCGGCGGTAATATTTGAAAACAGTCATGGCGAGTTGGCCTCTACGTCTCCATGGTACATTTATATACATCAATAACGTAATATAACCTATCCTAACCCAAAATAACATGTCGGCGGTAATATTTGACCACATTCCTGGCTTGCTGGCATCTACGTCTCCGTGGGACCTTTATCTACATCAATAACGTAATATAACCTAATCTAACCCAACCTAACATCTCGGCGGTAATATTTGACAACATTCCTGGCGAGTTGGCCTATATGTCTCCGTCGGACCTTTGAACACATCTATAACGTAATATAACATAACCTAAACCTACCTAACATCTCGGCGGCAATATTTGAAAACATTCCTGGCGAGTTGGCCTCTACGTCTCCGTGGGACCTTTATAGACATCAATAACGTAATATAACCTATCCTAACCCAACGTAACATCTCGGCGGTAATATTTGACAACATTCCTGGCGAGTTGGCCTCTACGTCTCGGTTTGTCCTTCATATACATCAATAACGTAATATAACATAACCGAAACCAACCTAACATCTCGGCGGTAATATTTGAAAACATTCCTGGCGAGTTGGCCTCTACGTCTCCGTGGGACCTTTATATACATCTATAACGTAATATAACCTAACCTAACCCAACCTAACATCTCGGCGGTAATATTTGAAAACATTCATGGCTAGTTGGCCTCTACGTCTCCGTGGTACATTTATATACATCGATAACGTAATATAACCTATCCTAACCCAAAATAACATCTCGGCGGTAATATTTGACCACATTCCTGGCTTGCTGGCATCTACGTCTCCGTGGGACGTTTATATATATCAATAACGTAGTATAACCTAACCTAACCCAACCTATCATCTCGGCGGTAATATTTGATCACATTCCTGGCTTGCTGGCCTCTACGTCTCCGCGGGACCTTTATATACATCTATAACGTGATATAACCTAACCTAACCCAACCTAACATCTCGGCGGTAATATTTGAAAACATTCCGGGCGAGTTGGCCTCTACGTCACCGTGGGACCTTTATAGACATACATAACGTAATATAACCTAACCTAACCCAAGCTAACATATCGGCGGTAATATTTGACAACATTCCCGGCGAGTTGGCCTATACGTCTCCGTGGGACCTTTATATACATCAATAACGTAATATAACCTAACCTAACCCAACCTAACATCTCGGCGGTAATATTTGATCACATTCCTGGCTTGCTGGCATCTACGTCTCCGTTGGACCTTTATCTACATCAATAACGTAATATAACCTAACCTAACCCAACCTAACATCTCGGCGGTAATATTTGACAACATTCCTGGCGAGTTGGCCTATATGTCTCCGTCGGACCTTTAAACACATCTATAACGTAATATAACCTAACCTAAACCTACCTAACATCTCGGCGGCAATATTTGAAAACATTCCTGGCGAGTTGGCCTCTACGTATCCGTGGGACCTTTATAGACATCAATAACGTAATATAACCTATCCTAACCCAACGTAACATCTCGGCGGTAATATTTGACAACATTCCTGGCGAGTTGGCCTCTACGTCTCGGTTTGTCCTTCATATACATCAATAACGTAATATAACATAACCGAAACCAACCTAACATCTCGGCGGTAATATTTGATCACATTCCTGGCTTGCTCGCCTCTACGTCTCCACGGGACCTTTATATACATCTATAACGTGATATAACCTAACCTAACCCAATCTAACATCTCGGCGGTAATATTTGAAAACATTCCTGGCTTGCTCGCCTCTACGTCTCCACGGGACCTTTATATACATCTATAACGTGATATAACCTAACCTAACCCAACCTAACATCTCGGCGGTAATATTTGAAAACATTCCTGGCGAGTTGGCCTCTACGTCACCGTGGGACCTTTATAGACATACATAACGTAATATAACCTAACCTAACCCAAGCAAACATATCGGCGGTAATATTTGACAACATTCCCGACGAGTTGGCCTATACGTCTCCGTGGGACCTTTATATACATCAATAACGTAATATAACCTAACCTAACCCAACCTAACATCTCGGCGGTAATATTTGATCACATTCCTGGCTTGCTGGCCTCTACGTCTCCGCGGGACCTTTAAATACATCTATAACGTAATATAACCTAACCTAACCCAACCTAACACCTCCGCGGTAATATTTGAAAACATTCCTGGCGAGTTGGCCTCTACGTCACCGTGGGACCTTTATAAACATACATAACGTAATATAACCTAACCTAACCCAAGCTAACATATCGGCGGTAATATTTGACAACATTCCCGGCGAGTTGGCCTATACGTCTCCGTGGGACCTTTATATACATCAATAACGTAATATAACCTAACCTAACCCAACCTAACATCAAGGCGGTAATATTTGATCACATTCCTGGCTTGCTGGCCTCTACGTCTCCGCGGGACTTTTAAATACATCTATAACGTAATATAACCTAACCTAACCCAACCTAACACCTCGGCGGTAATATTTGAAAACATTCCTGGCGAGTTGGCCTCTACGTCACCGTGGGACCTTTATAGACATCCATAACGTAATATAACCTAACCTAACCCAACCTAACATCTCGGCGGTAATATTTGAAAACATTCATGGCGAGTTGGCCTCTACGTCACCGTGGGACCTTTATAGACATCCATAACGTAATATAACCTAACCTAACCCAACGTAACATCTCGGCGTTAATATTTGACAACATTCCTGGCGAGTTGGCCTCTACGTCTCGGTTTGTCCTTCATATACATCAATAACGTAATATAACATAACCGAAACCAACCTAACATCTCGGCGGTAATATTTGAAAACATTCCTGGCGAGTTGGCCTCTACGTCTCCGCGGGACCTTTAAATACATCTATAACGTAATATAACCTAACCTAACCCAACCTAACACCTCGGCGGTAATGTTTGACCACATTCCTGGCTTGCTGGCATCTACGTCTCCGTGGGACATTTATATACATCAATAACGTAATATAACCTAACCTAACCCAACCTAACATCTCGGCGGTAATATTTGACAACATTCCTGGCGAGTTGGCCTCTACGTCTCGGTTTGACCTTCATATACATCAATAACGTAATATAACCTAACCTAACCCAACCTATCATCTCGGCGGTAATATTTGACAACATTCCTGGCGAGATGGCCTCCACGTCTCCGTGGGACCTTTATATACATCAATAACGTAATATAACCTAACCTAACCCAACCTAACATCTCGGCGGTAATATCTGATCACATTCCTGGCTTGCTGGCCTCTACGTCTCCACGGGACCTTTATATACATCTATAACGTGATATAACCTAACCTAACCCAACCTAACATCTCGGCGGTAATATTTGAAAACATTCCTGGCGAGTTGGCCTCTACGTCACCGTGGGACCTTTATAGACATACATAACGTAATATAACCTATCCTAACCCAACGTAACATCTCGGCGGTAATATTTGACAACATTCCTGGCGAGTTGGCCTCCACGTCTCCGTGGGACCTTTATATACATCAATAACGTAATATAACCTAACCTAACCCAACCTAACATCTCGGCGGTAATATTTGATCACATTCCTGGCTTGCTGGCCTCTACGTTTCCGCGGGACCTTTATATACATCTATAACGTGATATAACCTAACCTAACCCAACCTAACATCTCGGCGGTAATATTTGAAAACATTCCTGGCGAGTTAGCCTCTACGTCACCGTGGGACCTTTATAGACATCCATAACGTAATATAACCTATCCTAACCCAAAATAACATCTCGGCGGTAATATTTGACCACATTCCTGGCTTGTTGGCATCTACGTCTCCGCGGGACCTTTATATACATCTATAACGTAATATAACCTAACCTAACCCAACCTAACATCTCGGCGGTAATATTTGAAAACATTCCTGGCGAGATGGCCTCCACGTCTCCGTGGGACCTTTATATACATCAATAACGTAATATAACCTATCCTAACCCAACCTAACATCTCGGCGGTAATATTTGATCACATTCCTGGCTTGCTGGCCTCTACGTCTCCGCGGGAACTTTAAATACATCTATAACGTAATATAACCTAACCTAACCCAACCTAACACCTCGGCGGTAATATTTGAAAACATTCCTGGCGAGTTGGCCTCTACGTCACCGTGGGACCTTTATAGACATCCATAACGTAATATAACCTAACCTAACCCAAGCTAACATCTCGGCGGCAATATTTGAAAACATTCCTGGCGAGTTGGCCTCTACGTCTCCGTGGGACCTTTATATACATCTATAACGTAATATAACCTAACCTAACCCAACCTAACATCTCGGCGGTAATATTTGAAAACAGTCATGGCGAGTTGGCCTCTACGTCTCCATGGTACATTTATATACATCAATAACGTAATATAACCTATCCTATCCCAAAATAACATGTCGGCGGTAATATTTGACCACATTCCTGGCTTGCTGGCATCTACGTCTCCGTGGGACCTTTATCTACATCAATAACGTAATATAACCTAACCTAACCCAACCTAACATCTCGGCGGTAATATTTGACATCATTCCTGGCGAGTTGACCTATATGTCTCCGTCGGACCTTTAAACACATCTATAACGTAATATAACCTAACCTAAACCTACCTAACATCTCGGTGGCAATATTTGAAAACATTCCTGGCGAGATGGCCTCCACGTCTCCGTGGGACCTTTATATACATCAATAACGTAATATAACCTAACCTAACCCAACCTAACATCTCGGCGGTAATATTTGATCACATTCCTGGCTTGCTGGCCTCTACGTCTCCACGGGACCTTTATATACATCTATAACGTGATATAACCTAACCTAACCCAACCTAACATCTCGGCGGTAATATTTGAAAACATTCCTGGCGAGTTGGCCTCTACGTCACCGTGGGACCTTTATAGACATACATAACGTAATATAACCTAACCTAACCCAAGCTAACATATCGGCGGTAATATTTGACAACATTCCCGGCGAGTTGGCCTATACGTCTCCGTGGGACCTTTATATACATCAATAACGTAATATAACCTAACCTAACCCAACCTAACATCTCGGCGGTAATATTTGATCACATTCCTGGCTTGCTGGCATCTACGTCTCCGTGGGACCTTTATCTACATCAATAACGTAATATAACCTAACCTAACCCAACCTAACATCTCGGCGGTAATATTTGACAACATTCCTGGCGAGTTGGCCTATATGTCTCCGTCGGACCTTTAAACACATCTATAACGTAATATAACCTAACCTAAACCTACCTAACATCTCGGCGGCAATATTTGAAAACATTCCTGGCGAGTTGGCCTCTACGTATCCGTGGGACCTTTATAGACATCAATAACGTAATATAACCTATCCTAACCCAACGTAACATCTCGGCGGTAATATTTGACAACATTCCTGGCGAGTTGGCCTCTACGTCTCGGTTTGTCCTTCATATACATCAATAACGTAATATAACATAACCGAAACCAACCTAACATCTCGGCGGTAATATTTGAAAACATTCCTGGCGAGTTGGCCTCTACGTCTCCGTGGGAACTTTATATACATCATTAACGTAATATAACCTAACCTAACCCAACCTAACATCTCGGCGGTAATATTTGATCACATTCCTGGCTTGCTCGCCTCTACGTCTCCACGGGACCTTTATATACATCTATAACGTGATATAACCTAACCTAACCCAACCTAACATCTCGGCGGTAATATTTGAAAACATTCCTGGCGAGTTGGCCTCTACGTCACCGTGGGACCTTTATAGACATACATAACGTAATATAACCTAACCTAACCCAAGCTAACATATCGGCGGTAATATTTGACAACATTCCCGACGAGTTGGCCTATACGTCTCCGTGGGACCTTTATATACATCAATAACGTAATATAACCTAACCTAACCCAACCTAACATCTCGGCGGTAATATTTGATCACATTCCTGGCTTGCTGGCCTCTACGTCTCCGCGGGACCTTTAAATACATCTATAACGTAATATAACCTAACCTAACCCAACCTAACACCTCCGCGGTAATATTTGAAAACATTCCTGGCGAGTTGGCCTCTACGTCACCGTGGGACCTTTATAAACATACATAACGTAATATAACCTAACCTAACCCAAGCTAACATATCGGCGGTAATATTTGACAACATTCCCGGCGAGTTGGCCTATACGTCTCCGTGGGACCTTTATATACATCAATAACGTAATATAACCTAACCTAACCCAACCTAACATCTCGGCGGTAATATTTGATCACATTCCTGGCTTGCTGGCCTCTACGTCTCCGCGGGACTTTTAAATACATCTATAACGTAATATAACCTAACCTAACCCAACCTAACACCTCGGCGGTAATATTTGAAAACATTCCTGGCGAGTTGGCCTCTACGTCACCGTGGGACCTTTATAGACATCCATAACGTAATATAACCTAACCTAACCCAACCTAACATCTCGGCGGTAATATTTGAAAACATTCATGGCGAGTTGGCCTCTACGTCACCGTGGGACCTTTATAGACATCCATAACGTAATATAACCTAACCTAACCCAACGTAACATCTCGGCGTTAATATTTGACAACATTCCTGGCGAGTTGGCCTCTACGTCTCGGTTTGTCCTTCATATACATCAATAACGTAATATAACATAACCGAAACCAACCTAACATCTCGGCGGTAATATTTGAAAACATTCCTGGCGAGTTGGCCTCTACGTCTCCGCGGGACCTTTAAATACATCTATAACGTAATATAACCTAACCTAACCCAACCTAACACCTCGGCGGTAATGTTTGACCACATTCCTGGCTTGCTGGCATCTACGTCTCCGTGGGACATTTATATACATCAATAACGTAATATAACCTAACCTAACCCAACCTAACATCTCGGCGGTAATATTTGACAACATTCCTGGCGAGTTGGCCTCTACGTCTCGGTTTGACCTTCATATACATCAATAACGTAATATAACCTAACCTAACCCAACCTATCATCTCGGCGGTAATATTTGACAACATTCCTGGCGAGATGGCCTCCACGTCTCCGTGGGACCTTTATATACATCAATAACGTAATATAACCTAACCTAACCCAACCTAACATCTCGGCGGTAATATTTGATCACATTCCTGGCTTGCTGGCCTCTACGTCTCCACGGGACCTTTATATACATCTATAACGTGATATAACCTAACCTAACCCAACCTAACATCTCGGCGGTAATATTTGAAAACATTCCTGGCGAGTTGGCCTCTACGTCACCGTGGGACCTTTATAGACATACATAACGTAATATAACCTATCCTAACCCAACGTAACATCTCGGCGGTAATATTTGACAACATTCCTGGCGAGTTGGCCTCCACGTCTCCGTGGGACCTTTATATACATCAATAACGTAATATAACCTAACCTAACCCAACCTAACATCTCGGCGGTAATATTTGATCACATTCCTGGCTTGCTGGCCTCTACGTTTCCGCGGGACCTTTATATACATCTATAACGTGATATAACCTAACCTAACCCAACCTAACATCTCGGCGGTAATATTTGAAAACATTCCTGGCGAGTTAGCCTCTACGTCACCGTGGGACCTTTATAGACATCCATAACGTAATATAACCTATCCTAACCCAAAATAACATCTCGGCGGTAATATTTGACCACATTCCTGGCTTGTTGGCATCTACGTCTCCGCGGGACCTTTATATACATCTATAACGTAATATAACCTAACCTAACCCAACCTAACATCTCGGCGGTAATATTCGAAAACATTCCTGGCGAGATGGCCTCCACGTCTCCGTGGGACCTTTATATACATCAATAACGTAATATAACCTATCCTAACCCAACCTAACATCTCGGCGGTAATATTTGATCACATTCCTGGCTTGCTGGCCTCTACGTCTCCGCGGGAACTTTAAATACATCTATAACGTAATATAACCTAACCTAACCCAACCTAACACCTCGGCGGTAATATTTGAAAACATTCCTGGCGAGTTGGCCTCTACGTCACCGTGGGACCTTTATAGACATCCATAACGTAATATAACCTAACCTAACCCAAGCTAACATCTCGGCGGCAATATTTGAAAACATTCCTGGCGAGTTGGCCTCTACGTCTCCGTGGGACCTTTATATACATCTATAACGTAATATAACCTAACCTAACCCAACCTAACATCTCGGCGGTAATATTTGAAAACAGTCATGGCGAGTTGGCCTCTACGTCTCCATGGTACATTTATATACATCAATAACGTAATATAACCTATCCTAACCCAAAATAACATGTCGGCGGTAATATTTGACCACATTCCTGGCTTGCTGGCATCTACGTCTCCGTGGGACCTTTATCTACATCAATAACGTAATATAACCTAACCTAACCCAACCTAACATCTCGGCGGTAATATTTGACAACATTCCTGGCGAGTTGACCTATATGTCTCCGTCGGACCTTTAAACACATCTATAACGTAATATAACCTAACCTAAACCTACCTAACATCTCGGTGGCAATATTTGAAAACATTCCTGGCGAGATGGCCTCCACGTCTCCGTGGGACCTTTATATACATCAATAACGTAATATAACCTAACCTAACCCAACCTAACATCTCGGCGGTAATATTTGATCACATTCCTGGCTTGCTGGCCTCTACGTCTCCACGGGACCTTTATATACATCTATAACGTGATATAACCTAACCTAACCCAACCTAACATCTCGGCGGTAATATTTAAAAACATTCCTGGCGAGTTGGCCTCTACGTCACCGTGGGACCTTTATACACATACATAACGTAATATAACCTAACCTAACCCAAGCTAACATATCGGCGGTAATATTTGACAACATTCCCGGCGAGTTGGCCTATACGTCTCCGTGGGACCTTTATATACATCAATAACGTAATATAACCTAACCTAACCCAACCTAACATCTCGGCGGTAATATTTGATCACATTCCTGGCTTGCTGGCATCTACGTCTCCGTGGGACCTTTATCTACATCAATAACGTAATATAACCTAACCTAACCCAACCTAACATCTCGGCGGTAATATTTGACAACATTCCTGGCGAGTTGGCCTATATGTCTCCGTCGGACCTTTAAACACATCTATAACGTAATATAACCTAACCTAAACCTACCTAACATCTCGGCGGCAATATTTGAAAACATTCCTGGCGAGTTGGCCTCTACGTATCCGTGGGACCTTTATAGACATCAATAACGTAATATAACCTATCCTAACCCAACGTAACATCTCGGCGGTAATATTTGACAACATTCCTGGCGAGTTGGCCTCTACGTCTCGGTTTGTCCTTCATATACATCAATAACGTAATATAACATAACCGAAACCAACCTAACATCTCGGCGGTAATATTTGAAAACATTCCTGGCGAGTTGGCCTCTACGTCTCCGTGGGAACTTTATATACATCTATAACGTAATATAACCTAACCTAACCCAACCTAACATCTCGGCGGTAATATTTGATCACATTCCTGGCTTGCTCGCCTCTACGTCTCCACGGGACCTTTATATACATCTATAACGTGATATAACCTAACCTAACCCAACCTAACATCTCGGCGGTAATATTTGAAAACATTCCTGGCGAGTTGGCCTCTACCTCACCGTGGGACCTTTATAGACATACATAACGTAATATAACCTAACCTAACCCAAGCTAACATATCGGCGGTAATATTTGACAACATTCCCGACGAGTTGGCCTATACGTCTCCGTGGGACCTTTATATACATCAATAACGTAATATAACCTAACCTAACCCAACCTAACATCTTGGCGGTAATATTTGATCACATTCCTGGCTTGCTGGCCTCTACGTCTCCGCGGGACCTTTAAATACATCTATAACGTAATATAACCTAACCTAACCCAACCTAACACCTCCGCGGTAATATTTGAAAACATTCCTGGCGAGTTGGCCTCTACGTCACCGTGGGACCTTTATAGACACCCATAACGTAATATAACCTAACCTAACCCAAGCTAACATCTCGGCGGCAATATTTGAAAACATTCCTGGCGAGTTGGCCTCTACGTCTCCGTGGGACCTTTATATACATCTATAACGTAATATAACCTAACCTAACCCAACCTAACATCTCGGCGGTAATATTTGAAAACAGTCATGGCGAGTTGGCCTCTACGTCTCCATGGTACATTTATATACATCAATAACGTAATATAACCTATCCTAACCCAAAATAACATGTCGGCGGTAATATTTGACCACATTCCTGGCTTGCTGGCATCTACGTCTCCGTGGGACCTTTATCTACATCAATAACGTAATATAACCTAATCTAACCCAACCTAACATCTCGGCGGTAATATTTGACAACATTCCTGGCGAGTTGGCCTATATGTCTCCGTCGGACCTTTGAACACATCTATAACGTAATATAACATAACCTAAACCTACCTAACATCTCGGCGGCAATATTTGAAAACATTCCTGGCGAGTTGGCCTCTACGTCTCCGTGGGACCTTTATAGACATCAATAACGTAATATAACCTATCCTAACCCAACGTAACATCTCGGCGGTAATATTTGACAACATTCCTGGCGAGTTGGCCTCTACGTCTCGGTTTGTCCTTCATATACATCAATAACGTAATATAACATAACCGAAACCAACCTAACATCTCGGCGGTAATATTTGAAAACATTCCTGGCGAGTTGGCCTCTACGTCTCCGTGGGACCTTTATATACATCTATAACGTAATATAACCTAACCTAACCCAACCTAACATCTCGGCGGTAATATTTGAAAACATTCATGGCTAGTTGGCCTCTACGTCTCCGTGGTACATTTATATACATCGATAACGTAATATAACCTATCCTAACCCAAAATAACATCTCGGCGGTAATATTTGACCACATTCCTGGCTTGCTGGCATCTACGTCTCCGTGGGACGTTTATATATATCAATAACGTAGTATAACCTAACCTAACCCAACCTATCATCTCGGCGGTAATATTTGATCACATTCCTGGCTTGCTGGCCTCTACGTCTCCGCGGGACCTTTATATACATCTATAACGTGATATAACCTAACCTAACCCAACCTAACATCTCGGCGGTAATATTTGAAAACATTCCGGGCGAGTTGGCCTCTACGTCACCGTGGGACCTTTATAGACATCCATAACGTAATATAACCTAACCTAACCCAACCTAACATCTCGGCGGTAATATTTGAAAACATTCATGGCGAGTTGGCCTATACGTCTCCGTGGTACATTTATATATATCAATAACATAATATAACCTATCCTAACCCAAAATAACATCTCGGCGGTAATATTTGACCACATTCCTGGCTTGCTGGCATCTACGTCTCCGTGGGACCTTTATATATATCAATAACGTAATATAACCTAACCTAACCCAACCTATCATCTCGGCGGTAATATTTGACAACATTCCTGGCGAGATGGCCTCCACGTCTCCGTGGGACCTTTATATACATCAATAACGTAATATAACCTAACCTAACCCAACCTAACATCTCGGCGGTAATATTTGATCACATTCCTGGCTTGCTGGCCTCTACGTCTCCACGGGACCTTTATATACATCTATAACGTGATATAACCTAACCTAACCCAACCTAACATCTCGGCGGTAATATTTGAAAACATTCCTGGCGAGTTGGCCTCTACGTCACCGTGGGACCTTTATAAACATACATAACGTAATATAACCTAACCTAACCCAAGCTAACATATCGGCGGTAATATTTGACAACATTCCCGGCGAGTTGGCCTATACGTCTCCGTGGGACCTTTATATACATCAATAACGTAATATAACCTAACCTAACCCAACCTAACATCTCGGCGGTAATATTTGATCACATTCCTGGCTTGCTGGCCTCTACGTCTCCGCGGGACTTTTAAATACATCTATAACGTAATATAACCTAACCTAACCCAACCTAACACCTCGGCGGTAATATTTGAAAACATTCCTGGCGAGTTGGCCTCTACGTCACCGTGGGACCTTTATAGACATCCATAACGTAATATAACCTAACCTAACCCAACCTAACATCTCGGCGGTAATATTTGAAAACATTCATGGCGAGTTGGCCTCTACGTCACCGTGGGACCTTTATAGACATCCATAACGTAATATAACCTAACCTAACCCAACGTAACATCTCGGCGTTAATATTTGACAACATTCCTGGCGAGTTGGCCTCTACGTCTCGGTTTGTCCTTCATATACATCAATAACGTAATATAACATAACCTAACCCAACCTAACATCTCGGCGGTAATATTTGAAAACATTCCTGGCGAGTTGGCCTCTACGTCTCCGCGGGACCTTTAAATACATCTATAACGTAATATAACCTAACCTAACCCAACCTAACATCTCGGCGGTAATATTTGATCACATTCCTGGCTTGCTGGCCTCTACGTCTCCACGGGACCTTTATATACATCTATAACGTGATATAACCTAACCTAACCCAACCTAACATCTCGGCGGTAATATTTGAAAACATTCCTGGCGAGTTGGCCTCTACGTCACCGTGGGACCTTTATAAACATACATAACGTAATATAACCTAACCTAACCCAAGCTAACATATCGGCGGTAATATTTGACAACATTCCCGGCGAGTTGGCCTATACGTCTCCGTGGGACCTTTATATACATCAATAACGTAATATAACCTAACCTAACCCAACCTAACATCTCGGCGGTAATATTTGATCACATTCCTGGCTTGCTGGCCTCTACGTCTCCGCGGGACTTTTAAATACATCTATAACGTAATATAACCTAACCTAACCCAACCTAACACCTCGGCGGTAATATTTGAAAACATTCCTGGCGAGTTGGCCTCTATGTCACCGTGGGACCTTTATAGACATCCATAACGTAATATAACCTAACCTAACCCAACCTAACATCTCGGCGGTAATATTTGAAAACATTCATGGCGAGTTGGCCTCTACGTCACCGTGGGACCTTTATAGACATCCATAACGTAATATAACCTAACCTAACCCAACGTAACATCTCGGCGTTAATATTTGACAACATTCCTGGCGAGTTGGCCTCTACGTCTCGGTTTGTCCTTCATATACATCAATAACGTAATATAACATAACCTAACCCAACCTAACATCTCGGCGGTAATATTTGAAAACATTCCTGGCGAGTTGGCCTCTACGTCTCCGCGGGACCTTTAAATACATCTATAACGTAATATAACCTATCCTAACCCAAAATAACATCTCGGCGGTAATATTTGACCACATTCCTGGCTTGCTGGCATCTACGTCTCCGTGGGACCTTTATATATAACAATAACGTAATATAACCTAACCTAACCCAACCTATCATCTCGGCGGTAATATTTGACAACATTCCTGGCGAGATGGCCTCCACGTCTCCGTGGGACCTTTATATACATCAATAACGTAATATAACCTAACCTAACCCAACCTAACATCTCGGCGGTAATATTTGACAACATTCCTGGCGAGTTGGCCTCTACGTCTCCGTGGTACATTTATATACATCAATAACGTAATATAACCTATCCTAACCCAAAATAACATCTCGGCGGTAATATTTGACCACATTCCTGGCTTGCTGGCCTCTACGTCTCCACGGGACCTTTATATACATCTATAACGTGATATAACCTAACCTAACCCAACCTAACATCTCGGCGGTAATATTTGAAAACATTCCTTGCGAGTTGGCCTCTACGTCACCGTGGGACCTTTATAGACATACATAAGGTAATATAACCTAACCTAACCCAAGCTAACATCTCGGCGGCAATATTTGAAAACATTCCTGGAGAGTTGGCCTCTACGTCTCCGTGGGACCTTTATATACATCTATAACGTAATATAACCTAACCTAACCCAACCTAACATCTCGGCGGTAATATTTGAAAACATTCATGGCGAGTTGGCCTCTACGTCTCCATGGTACATTTATATACATCAATAACGTAATATAACCTATCCTAACCCAAAATAACATCTCGGCGGTAATATTTGACCACATTCCTGGCTTGCTGGCATCTACGTCTCCGTGGGACCTTTATCTACATCAATAACGTAATATAACCTAACCTAACCCAACCTAACATCTCGGCGGTAATATTTGACAACATTCCTGGCTAGTTGGCCTCTACGTCTCGGTTTGACCTTCATATACATCAATAACGTAATATAACCTAACCTAACCCAACCTATCATCTCGGCGGTAATATTTGACAACATTCCTGGCGAGTTGGCCTCCACGTCTCCGTGGGACCTTTATATACATCAATAACGTAATATAACCTAACCTAACCCAACCTAACATCTCGGCGGTAATATTTGATCACATTCCTGGCTTGCTGGCCTCTACGTCTCCGCGGGACCTTTATATACATCTATAACGTGATATAACCTAACCTAACCCAACCTAACATTTCGGCGGTAATATTTGAAAACATTCCTGGCGAGTTGGCCTCTACGTCACCGTGGGACCTTTATAGACATCCGTAACGTAATATAACCTAACCTAACCCAAGCTAACATCTCGGAGGCAATATTTGAAAACATTCCTGGCGAGTTGGCCTCTACGTCTCCGTGGGACCTTTATATACATCTATAACGTAATATAACCTAACCTAACCCAACCTAACATCTCGGCGGTAATATTTGAAAACATTCATGGCGAGTTGGCCTCTACGTCTCCATGGTACATTTATATACATCAAGAACGTAATATAACCTATCCTAACCCAAAATAACATCTCGGCAGTAATATTTGACCACATTCCTGGCTTGCTGGCATCTACGTCTCCGTGGGACCTTTATCTACATCAATAACGTAATATAACCTAACCTAACCCAACCTAACATCTCGGCGGTAATATTTGACAACATTCCTGGCGAGTTGGCCTCTACGTCTCGGTTTGACCTTCATATACATCAATAACGTAATATAACCTAACCTAACCCAACCTATCATCTCGGCGGTAATATTTGACAACATTCCTGGCGAGTTTGCCTATACGTCTCCGTCGGACTTTTACACACATCTATAACGTAATATAACCTAACCTAAACCTACCTAACATCTCGGCGGCAATATTTGAAAACATTCCTGGCGAGTTGGCCTCTACGTCTCCGTGGGACCTTTATATACATCTATAACGTAATATAACCTAACCTAACCCAACCTAACATCTCGGCGGTAATATTTGAAAACATTCATGGCGAGTTGGCCTCTACGTCTCCGTGGTACATTTATATACATCAATAACGTAATATAACCTATCCTAACCCAAAATAACATCTCGGCGGTAATATTTGACCACATTCCTGGCTTGCTGGCATCTACGTCTCCGTGGGACCTTTATATACATCAATAACGTAATATAACCTAACCTAACCCAACCTATCATCTCGGCGGTAATATTTGACAACATTCCTGGCGAGTTGGCCTCCACGTCTCCGTGGGACCTTTATATACATCAATAACGTGATATAACCTAACCTAACCCAACCTAACATCTCGGCGGTAATATTTGATCACATTCCTGGCTTGCTGGCCTCTACGTCTCCGCGGGACCTTTACATACATCTATAACGTAATATAACCTAACCTAATCCAACCTAACATCTCGGCGGTAATATTTGATCACATTCCTGGCTTGCTGGCCTCTACGTCTCCGCGGGACCTTTATATACATCTATAACGTGATATAACCTAACCTAACCCAACCTAACATCTCGGCGGTAATATTTGAAAACATTCCTGGCGAGTTGGCCTCTACGTCACCGTGGGACCTTTATAGACATACATAACGTAATATAACCTAACCTAACCCAACCTAACATCTCGGAGGTAATATTTGAAAACATTCCTGGCGAGTTGGCCTCTACGTCACCGTGGGACCTTTATAGACATCCATAACGTAATATAACCTAACCTAACCCAAGCTAACATCTCGGCGGTAATATTTGACAACATTACCAGCGAGTTGGCCTATACGTCTCCGTGGGACCTTTATATACATCAATAACGTAATATAACCTAACCTAACCCAACCTAACATCTCGGCGGTAATATTTGATCACATTCCTGGCTTGCTGGCCTCTACGTCTCCACGGGACCTTTATATACATCTATAACGTGATATAACCTAACCTAACCCAACCTAACATCTCGGCGGTAATATTTGAAAACGTTCCTGGCGAGTTGGCCTCTACGTCACCGTGGGACCTTTATAAACATACATAACGTAATATAACCTAACCTAACCCAACCTAACATCTCGGCGGTAATATTTGACAACATTCCTGGCGAGATGGCCTCTACGTCTCGGTTTGACCTTCATATACATCAATAACGTAATATAACCTAACCTAACCCAACCTATCATCTCGGCGGTAATATTTGACAACATTCCTGGCGAGTTAGCCTATACGTCTCCGTCGGACCTTTAAACACATCTATAACGTAATATAACCTAACCTAAACCTACCTAACATCTCGGCGGCAATATTTGAAAACATTCCTGGCGAGTTGGCCTCTACGTCTCCGTGGGACCTTTATATACATCTATAACGTAATATAACCTAACCTAACCCAACCTAACATCTCGGCGGTAATATTTGAAAACATTCCTGGCGAGTTGGCCTCTACGTCACCGTGGGACCTTTATATACATCAATAACGTAATATAACCTAACCTAACCCAACCTAACATCTCGGCGGTAGTATTTGATCACATTCCTGGCTTGCTGGCCTCTACGTCTCCGCGGGACCTTTATATACATCTATAACGTGATATAACCTAACCTAACCCAACCTAACATCTCGGCGGTAATATTTGAAAACATTCCTGGCGAGTTGGCCTCTACGTCAACGTGGGACCTTTATAGACATCCGTAACGTAATATAACCTAACCTAACCCAAGCTAACATCTCGGCGGTAATATTTGACAACATTCCCGGCGAGTTGGCCTATACGTTTCCGTGGGACCTTTGTATACATCAATAACGTAATATAACCTAACCTAATCCAACCAAACATCTCGGCGGTAATATTTGATCACATTCCTGGCTTGCTGGCCTCTACGTCTCCGCGGGACCTTTATATACATCTATAACGTGATATAACCTAACCTAACCCAACCTAACATCTCAGCGG
Organism: Xylocopa violacea; assembly: GCA_963969225.1. NCBI lineage: Eukaryota > Metazoa > Arthropoda > Insecta > Hymenoptera > Apidae > Xylocopa > Xylocopa violacea. The sequence goes on along the minus strand of CAXAJV010000147.1, from coordinate 667,852 downwards.
TAATATTTGAAAACATTCCTGGCGAGTTGGCCTCTACGTCACCGTGGGACTTTTATAGACATCCATAACGTAATATAACCTAACCTAACCCAAGCTAACATCTCGGCGGTAATATTTGACAACATTCCCGGCGAGTTGAACTATACGTCTCCGTGGGACCTTTATATACATCAATAACGTAATATAACCTAACCTAACCCAACCTAACATCTCGGCGGTAATATTTGACCACATTCCTGGCTTGCCGGCCTCTACGTCTCCGCGGGACCTTTATATACATCTATAACGTGATATAACCTAACCTAACCCAACCTAACATCTCGGCGGTAATATTTGAAAACATTCCTGGCGAGTTGGCCTCTACGTCACCGTGGGACCTTTATAGACATCCATAACGTAATATAACCTAACCTAACCCAACCTAACATCTCGGCGGTAATATTTGATCACATTCCTGGCTTGCTGGCCTCTACGTCTCCGCGGAACCTTTAAATACATCTATAACGTAATATAACCTAACCTAACCCAACCTAACACCTCGGCGGTAATATTTGACCACATTCCTGGCTTGCTGGCATCTACGTCTCCGCGGGACCTTTATATACGTCTATAACGTGATATAACCTAACCTAACCCAACCTAACATCTCGGCGGTAATATTTGAAAACATTCCTGGCGAGTTGGCCTCTACGTCACCGTGGGACCTTTATAGACATCCATAACGTAATATAACCTAACCTAACCCAAGCTAACATCTCGGCGGTAATATTTGACAACATTCCCGGCGAGTTGGCCTATACGTCTCCGTGGGACCTTTATATACATCAATAACGTAATATAACCTAACCTAACCCAACCTAACATCTCGGCGGTAATATTTGATCACATTCCTGGCTTGCTGGCCTCTACGTCTCCGCGGGACCTTTAAATACATCTATAACGTAATATAACCTAACCTAACCCAACCTGACACCTCGGCGGTAATATTTGACCACATTCCTGGCTTGCTGGCATCTACGTCTCCGTGGTACATTTATATACATCAATAACGTAATATAACCTATCCTAACCCAAAATAACATCTCGGCGGTAATATTTGACCACATTCCTGGCTTGTTGGCATCTACGTCTCCGTGGGACCTTTATATACATCAATTTCGTAATATAACCTAACCTAACCCAACGTAACATCTCGGCGGTAATATTTGACAACATTCCTCGCGAGTTGGCCTCTACGTCTCGGTTTGTCCTTCATATACATCAATAACGTAATATAACATAACCGAAACCAACCTAACACCTCGGCGGTAATATTTGAAAACATTCCTGGCGAGTTGGCCTCTACGTCTCCGTGGGACCTTTATATACATCTATAACGTAATATAACCTAACCTAACCCAACCTAACATCTCGGCGGTAATATTTGAAAACATTCATGGCTAGTTGGCCTCTACGTCTCCGTGGTACATTTATATACATCAATAACGTAATATAACCTATCCTAACCCAAAATAACATCTCGGCGGTAATATTTGACCACATTCCTGGCTTGCTGGCATCTACGTCTCCGTGGGACATTTATATATATCAATAACGTAATATAACCTAACCTAACCCAACCTATCATCTCGGCGGTAATATTTGATCACATTCCTGGCTTGCTGGCCTCTACGTCTCCGCGGGACCTTTATATACATCTATAACGTGATATAACCTAACCTAACCCAACCTAACATCTCGGCGGTAATATTTGAAAACATTCCTGGCGAGTTGGCCTCTACGTCACCGTGGGACCTTTATAGACATCCATAACGTAATATAACCTAACCTAACCCAAGCTAACATCTCGGCGGTAATATTTGACAACATTCCCGGCGAGTTGGAATTTTCGTCTCCGTGGGACCTATGTATACATCAATAACGTAATATAACCTAACCTAACCCAACCTAACATCTCGGCGGTAATATTTGAAAACATTCATGGCGAGTTGGCCTCTACGTCTCCGTGGTACATTTATATACATCAATAACGTAATATAACCTATCCTAACCCAAAATAACATCTCGGCGGTAATATTTGACCACATTCCTGGCTTGTTGGCATCTACGTCTCTGCGGGACCTTTATATACATCTATAACGTAATATAACCTAACCTAACCCAACCTAACATCTCGGCGGTAATATTTGATCACATTCCTGGCTTGCTGGCCTCTACGTCTCCGCGGGACCTTTATATACATCTATAACGTGATATAACCTAACCTAACCCAACCTAACATCTCGGCGGTAATATTTGAAAACATTCCTGGCGAGTTGGCCTCTACGTCACCGTGGGACCTTTATAGACATACATAACGTAATATAACCTAACCTAACCCAACCTAACATCTCGGCGGTAATATTTGAAAACATTCCTGGCGAGTTGGCCTCTACGTCACCGTGGGACCTTTATAGACATCCATAACGTAATATAACCTAACCTAACCCAAGCTAACATCTCGGCGGTAATATTTGACAACATTACCAGCGAGTTGGCCTATACGTCTCCGTGGGACCTTTGTATACATCAATAACGTAATATAACCTAACCTAACCCAACCTAACATCTCGGCGGTAATATTTGATCACATTCCTGGCTTGCTGGCCTCTACGTCTCCGCGGGACCTTTATATACATCTATAACGTGATATAACCTAACCTAACCCAACCTAACATCTCGGCGGTAATATTTGAAAACATTCCGGGCGAGTTGGCCTCTACGTCACCGTGGGACCTTTATAGACATCCATAACGTAATATAACCTAACCTAACCCAACCTAACATCTCGGCGGTAATATTTGAAAACATTCATGGCGAGTTGGCCTATACGTCTCCGTGGTACATTTATATATATCAATAACATAATATAACCTATCCTAACCCAAAATAACATCTCGGCGGTAATATTTGACCACATTCCTGGCTTGCTGGCATCTACGTCTCCGTGGGACCTTTATATATATCAATAACGTAATATAACCTAACCTAACCCAACCTATCATCTCGGCGGTAATATTTGACAACATTCCTGGCGAGATGGCCTCTACGTCTCCGCGGAACCTTTAAATACATCTATAACGTAATATAACCTAACCTAACCCAACCTAACACCTCGGCGGTAATATTTGACCACATTCCTGGCTTGCTGGCATCTACGTCTCCGTGGGACCTTTATATACATCAATAACGTAATATAACCTAACCTAACCCAACCTAACATCTCGGCGGTAATATTTGAAAACATTCCTGGCGAGTTGGCCTCTACGTCACCGTGGGACCTTTATAGACATCCATAACGTAATATAACCTAACCTAACCCAAGCTAACATCTCGGCGGTAATATTTGACAACATTCCCGGCGAGTTGAAATTTTCGTCTCCGTGGGACCTATGTATACATCAATAACGTAATATAACCTAACCTAACCCAACCTAACATCTCGGCGGTAATATTTGAAAACATTCATGGCGAGTTGGCCTCTACGTCTCCGTGGTACATTTATATACATCAATAACGTAATATAACCTATCCTAACCCAAAATAACATCTCGGCGGTAATATTTGACCACATTCCTGGCTTGTTGGCATCTACGTCTCTGCGGGACCTTTATATACATCTATAACGTAATATAACCTAACCTAACCCAACCTAACATCTCGGCGGTAATATTTGAAAACATTCATGGCGAGTTGGCCTCTACGTCTCCGTGGGACCTTTATATACATCAATAACGTAATATAACCTATCCTAACCCAAAATAACATCTCGGCGGTAATATTTGACCACATTCCTGGCTTGTTGGCATCTACGTCTCCGTGGGACCTTTATATACATCAATTACGTAATATAACCTAACCTAACCCAACGTAACATCTCGGCGGTAATATTTGACAACATTCCTGGCGAGTTGGCCTCTACGTCTCGGTTTGTCCTTCATATACATCAATAACGTAATATAACATAACCGAAACCAACCTAACATCTCGGCGGTAATATTTGAAAACATTCCTGGCGAGTTGGCCTCTACGTCTTCGCGGGACCTTTAAATACATCTATAACGTAATATAACCTAACCTAACCCAACCTAACACCTCGGCGGTAATATTTGACCACATTCCTGGCTTGCTGGTATCTACGTCTCCGTGGGACCTTTATATACATCAATAACGTAATATAACCTTTTTTTTTTTTTTTTTTTTTTTTTTTTTCGCAGGGAAATCCTCATGGATACCGTGGATTTTTTGGGAAATCCGCGGTTATGTCGGACTCTTACCGACTAAAACCCTGCGGTGGTCTTCCTACACTTGTAGCGTGTAGCCGGGAACTCTTTCGAACGCGTCCAGCATCCCGCCTCGTGTCTGAGTTCTTTGAACTCTCTGTTCATAGCTGGCGTGCGAGTTCATACTTTAGATTGGCAACGACTGCAACCACCACAGTCGTTTGCCTCTCCTCGGTCGAGCGCGTGCCGGATAGACTTGACCCAAATCCTGTCTAGCCGGCGCTCGGCTGCTCTTTCTGTTTTTTCTTATTTACTTTTTCTTTGCGCAATCTTTTCTATTACGCTTGTGTGCGAATGCATGCATTCCTCACGCGTACCTCTTTGTCGAATTTCTTGCGCCTGTCTTCAATCTTCGAAGTCGTCTTCCTCTTCTCCCGCTTGCGGCGTTTGAGATGGACGGCGACGGCGAAGCTCCGCTCCCCGGTGGGTACTTTGGAGCGACTCTCGCGCCCTGACGGACGAGAGTCCCCTACCTTGGAGTGGAACGTGGCAAACGTCTACAACGCCGACCACGTAAGGCTCGTCGAGCAGAAAGCGTGCGCTCTCTTTCGCGCTCGGCGGCTTCCTTCGCAGCCATCACTTTGTCGCAAAACAAGGTAACGGCTCGCCAGTATCTCTCCCCTTCCAGCATCTTCGGCAGGATGCTGGTCGGCGAGAGATCCCGTCCGATCTCTGCCACGAGAGCGTGGCGCAGCGTTTGCCACGCTGGACAGCGTTCCAACGTGTGCTGCGCAGAGTCGTCTCCGTCTCCGCAATGGTGACATTCAGCCGTGGCCTCTTTTCCGATCTTGCAGAGGTACTGACCGAAGCATCCATGTCCAGTCAGCACCTGCGTCACTCTGAAGGTGAGCTGCCCTCTCCTGTTTTCTACCCAGTTTTCCAAGATGGGTAGAATCGCTCCCACGATCCTGTGATTGGTCGCAGGTGCGAGTTTCTCCTTCCATTTAGAGAAAGTGAAGCGTCTCGCTTCTCTTCTAATCTCGTCCCTTGTCGGAGCAGGTGCACCTTCTTCTTCTACCTGGCGCGTTGTGCGAAGGGTTTCGTACACTATGAGGTCTTCCTGCGCCAGGTATTCCAGGGGTGCGAGACCCGCCAGCATTGTTGCCGCGTCGTAGGAAATCGTGCGATATCCTCTTATGACCCGAATGGCTATTCTTCGCCACGCGCTTCGCAGCAGCTGCAGCTTTCTGCCTCCTTTGTTAAGCGCGTCGCTCCATACCGGGGCTCCGTAAAGCGCAATGCTTTTTATCACCCCAGCATAGACTTTCCTTACTTTCTCGTCCGGTCCGTGCAGATTCGGCATGATGCGGCTTAGATAATTTGCCGCAGCATCCAGTCGAACGGCCTGACGAGCGAAGTGGAGACCAAAGTTCCATTTATCGTCGAGGAGCAGTCCGAGATACTTCATCTCGCTCCCCACTGTAACTTTGGATGGTCCAATGTTGACCACTTCGTTTCCTCCTCGCGGGTCTCTTCTTCGTCCCTTGAAGCACAGGATTTCAGATTTCTCCGGTGCCATCTGGAGCCCCATCTTCTTGATCGTATTAGCCACGACCGCAACTGCCACTTCGGCCCGGCAGATTGCGCGTTGCCGACACGTGTCGACTGCCAACACCATCGTGTCATCCGCGTAGCACGTGAGATGCACGCCGGACGGCATTGGCAGCTTCAGGACCGCGTCGTACCCGAGATTCCAGAGAAGCGGTCCGAGGACCGATCCCTGGGGAACGCCGCGATCAATCTTCTTTTTCTCGATTCCATGCCGGCTATCGTAGAGAACCGCGCGGTCGCTCAGGTAATTTTCCACGACCCTTCGCAGGTATCGCGGAAACCCGTGCTTTTCAAGCGCTCTACGAATCGTACTCCATTCGAGGGAGTTGAACGCATTCTTAATATCTAAAGATATCGCGATTACGACTCCCCCGGCGGCGATCGCGTTTTCGGCGAAACTTTTCACTTGTCGAATCGCGTCAATCGTCGATCGTCCTTCTCGGAAGCCGAATTGGTTCTCGGCTAAGTTCGGCCCGGTTCGCGACAGGTGCTCGATGAGGCGGTTGTGGATTATCCTTTCAAATAATTTTCCGACCTCGTCGAGCAAAACTATCGGCCTGTACGCTGCCGGTAAATCCTCCGATTTTCCCGGCTTTCGGAGCAATACTAATCTGCCGGTTTTCCATCTTGCTGGAAACGTACCCGTCTTCAAGCATGCTGTAAATAACTTCCGCAATCTTGAATTCAGGACACTGAGTGCCATCGACCAGGCACGGCCGGGAATTCCGTCCGGTCCGGGCGCGGTGTTCTTCTTTGTCATGCGCTTTATGGCGCGAGCCATTTCCTCCTCGGTGACGTCGTTGTCCAGCGACCAGATGATCGGGTCGATGTGTGCTGAAATTTGCGAGTTGCTCGCCGACGTAGCCTCTTCCGGTGGGAAGAGCGTGTCGACAACTCGCTTCAAGAACGGCGTCTCCATCGTCTCCGTTAACGGGGGCGCCCACGGTCGTAATTTATTCATTACTATCTTGTACGGCCGCCCCCACGGATCCTCGCGCAGTGTTTCCAGCAGCCCGTCCCATGCTCGTGCCTTTGATGTCTTTATGGCCGCCTGCAGCTCTATTTTCTTCTCCTTGTAAACTTCATAGAGCTGCGCTTTCCTCACCGAATCGGGATTCCTCCGTTTCCGGTATCTCGTATATTGTCTCCGTGCGTTTGTGCTCTCCGCACGGAGAAGAGCGATCTCGTTCCTCCACCAATATACGGGTTTACGAGTGGGGTTCGACCTTATTTTCGGCATGCTTGCGTTGCACACCGATGTCAACGTCCTCGTAAACCATTCTGCTTCTCGCTCGACTACGGCCACTTCGGTCGGTTCGCTCGGCCAGGTAGCGGCGAGGGTTGCCGCCATAAACATATCTTCGTCGATTTTTCGCAACGACCATCTATTTTGCTTCTGGTCCGCTGCCCTTCTTCCTTGTACCGTGGATATGTCGATCCTTATATATAAGTGATCAGATAAAGTTTCGATCGGATCCACTTTCCAGCTCGTGACTCTTCGAGATGCTGCGTCGTTCGCGAACGAGAGGTCGACCTTGCTCTCGCCCTGTGGACGCACGCACGTACTGGCAGATCCTTGATTCAACAGTCTGAGATTCGCGGATGCTGCCCAGTCCATCGTCGAGTGTCCACGCTGAGTCGTTCTGGAAGAGCGCCACATAGTCGCGTGCGCGTTGAAATCTCCCAGTACGAATGTCGGTTGCGAGGCGTGATTTCGCACTACACCCTCCACTTCGTCCAGGAGCTGATCGAAATCTTGCAACGACCAACTCGGCGGCGCGTATATTCCAATGACGACGCAATCCGACCACGATACTGCGACGTAACCACGCCCTTGCGCGATGGCTGTGATCGGTCGGATGCGTGTCGGCGTCGCCTGAATTATTGCAACCGTCTTCTCCCTGTTTGCTATCCATGACGGCTTGTCGTGGATTAAATACGGCTCCGCGGCAACCACTAATTCAACCACGCCGCTTTGCAGGCTTTCGAGCATAAGATCTTGTGCTCTCGCGGCGTGATTTAAATTAGTTTGCAGGATCTGGCATTTCATATTGAAAGTTACGCCAGATCCATCGCCTCCTCGCGGCTGGTGCTCGCCTTCAGAGTTTCGCGCTCCTTCTCCTCTTCGTGGTTGTGTTTGGCTGCTGCTGCAGCTTTTTCCTTCTTTTCCTCAGGTTTCTTATCCTTACCTGAGGATTTAGCGCTCGATTGAGTAGCGTTCTTCTGTCCTTTTTTTGCCGGCGGCGGGACAGTGCAGGCTTTGCTACCTGCTCTGTGTCCATGCGGGCGGTTTGCCGACTTGCATACCGGGCACGTCGGTGCCTTCTCATTGCATTCCGCAGCGCGGTGTCCCTTCTCACCGCACCGGTAACACGCCTCCGTTCGGTCCACGGTCGCGGAGCATTTCGCGATTACGTGCCCGATTTCCCAACATTTGAAGCAGGTAAGTTGTCGTGCTTCGATGGGTTCAACGCGGACGGACGTCCATCCGACCTTTACTTTACCGTTTTCGGTAACCTTCTTTGCGGCGGCGACCGGGCATTGCATAAGCATCGTGCCCATGCCGTTATACGCCGTCCTCCTGGGACCGGTTTTTATCTCGTCGGCGGTGCAGCCGCCTTGTGCGGCGACTGCTTCGACGACCTCACCGACCGTGATCGAGTCTTCCATCCTGAAGACCCTCAGGGCCGCTCTCTTGCAGGGGCGCGTGATTTTTACACCCCTCGTGATCGCGAATAGCCCGGTTAACTTGTTGGCGAGCGCGTTCGCCTTCTCTTCTTTACCTTCGCCGCTTATTTCGAGAATAAGCGCTCCGGTCAGCGCTTTCCTGGGTTTGACCTCACCGATTCCCAGGTCCGACAGTTTGATCTTCTGCCGCGCCGTTGTCATAAGCTCGGCGTATGTCGATTTACTGCCCTCCTCTATAGTGATTACGACAGCGGCCGTGCTCGGGGTTTTCATCACTATCGGCTTTTCTTTTGGCATCGACTTCGCAGCTGCTACCTTCTTGCCTGCCCTCACGGTCTTGTTTACGGTGGCCGTCGTCTCCTTTTTCGACTTTCTGCCGAGGACTTTCGTCCACGGCGTCTCCGTCTCCTTCTTGTTCTGCGGAGCAGGTGCGCTCGCTGCTGGACACTTCCCTTCGCTCTCCTTCCGAACCTGCTCCTTTTGAATCTGTTCCATCCTCTTCTGGATGGGTGATTTCTTTGTTTCCGCTTTCGCGGATTTTTTCACCGGTGGAAGGGGCATTGCCTCTCTCTTCCCAGCGGACTTCTCCTTCTTTATGATTGCGGCGCTTGTTCCCTCTTTCGCGGGTTCTTCGCGTCGCGCAACATTTCGTGCCTCCGACCGCGGACGATCCTCCTTCGGAGCGAAGCGCTTCTCCGCCTTCTCCCAAAATTGTGTAAGCCGTTCGTTGACAACGGCCCCAATCTGCTCCATTAGCAGTACGAGACCGGTGTCGGGGATGCTGGCTTCCTCCTGCTTCGTAGTCAGCGATTGCCGTCGTGTTCTTTTATCACTACGCTCGGCGATCTCCATGCTTTTGATCGCCGGCGATAATTGGCTGTTTGCCGTATTTTCGAGGGCGGTCAGCCTCTCCTTGAGAAGGGCATTCTCCTTCTCCAGTTTTTCAGCCTTAGCTTTAATAAGGCTGAATTCCTGATCTCCTGCTGTTCCGGCGATGGCGCGGCTGGCGCGTTGTTCAGCTTCCGTAGTCGCCGCTCGCAGGATTCGAACGCTGACGCGCATCGACCGTTTAATTGTGCCTTTCAGCTGCGACGACTTCGCAGCGGCATATTCAATTTTGGCCGCCGATTCCAGAGCCCAGGCTGCCAGATCCTCTATCGGCATTTTCCTGGCCTCTTCGTCAAAAACTTCCTGGTCCGGAATAGGATTTGACGTCCTTGATGGTGGCGGCGGCATGCAATCACCGTAGAGGAGCTCTCGCTCTAGAGCGTCCTCTGCATCCTTCTCGGCAGCTTTATCGGCTAGCAGTTTGGCTTCCGCCAATTTTATGTATTCCTCCGTTGTGGGGGGGCGTCCCTTCTTCTTCAGATGCTTCGTTGACTCGGACGGCGTCGTCGAGAGCAACGAAGCGAGTGACGTGTCCGAATCGTATTCGGACGTCTCCGCCTTTGACCTCTTCACGCTCCTGCGCGTGCGTGGAATTCTCCTCTCTGGTTCCCGCAGCATCCTGCCTTCCGTCCTCTCCGACTTGCTGCTGCCGCCGGTTCTGCAACTGATAAGGCCACTCGGGCCGGCCCCCTCTCCCCCACTCGCCACGGTCGCGTAATCGCGCGTCGCCATGCTTGGTTACCCAAGCAGGGCTTCGCACGATAATTAATTTGCCGACGAGTCGGTCGCGCAAACGCTATTCTCCTCCGTGGAGAAAATCACACCGCGCACCTCACTTGCTCCGCCGTGTGGGAACGTTCGCACTTCCCACGTTCAGCGCAGACCGGTTGTCTGTCTCTGTCCCGCACACAGTTCAACCGTCACTCTCTCTTTGTCTCTCTATTCGTCCTCTCACTCGCTCTTGCGTTCGCTTCGATTTCCGCGAACAGTTCACGGAGCGACGCCAGAGTTCAAGATTCGCGCTTTAAGAGTCTCTAGCACTTACCTTTTTTGTCTTCTTTGTCGCAATCTCCTGGAATAATCCGAGATTGATTACGGCTGGTAGCCTCTTTCTCGCCGAGTTCCCGCGTCGCACTTTTACACCGTTTTTTGCACTAATGTTATCGAAAATCAGTGTTTCTACAATCGTGCTTAACGACCGGAAGCGCTGAAAGTGCGGGAACACGTCGAAAAGGCCGGGAGAAGCCCTTGTTTCGCGACTGCCGTCTCGACGCGGCGTACGTGCCACGCCTGACTGTCAAGATGGCGGCGGCGACGCCTCGTTTTCTCCCGATGCTTTTCCACGTATTATCGCACCTTTTTCTCCAGTGCCCGCAACCACGGGAGCCACCTCACAGTCACTTTTGCCGCAAAGAGCACTTTAAGTTCGCAAACAAGCAGCAATCGCCGGAAAGAAGGCCCTAATCGCGGTGGAACGCGTACGTGCCACGGCTGCGCGGCAATATGGCGGCGGTGACGCCCTGTTCCTTTCCGCCGATTTCCACTTGTTTTCGCACACTTTTGGCACTTTCCACTGCACAAACTGCGCACTGGTTGTGCCGCACGTGACACTGACTCTCAGGGAAGTGATCCAGACCACTTTCCAACTCCTTTTCTGCCGAAAACGCCGAATCAATTATCGACGCCACGTCACCGAAAGCGAACAAAGGACACGCAGAGCGTATATTCCTTTCTATCGCGTTATTCTTGCTACTAGCTTCTAGTTCTTACACTAGAAGTTTTCACAATCCTCCTCGGAAGGATATAAACCGAAGTATATATCCTTTATCGCCTAAAAAGTCGCGTCGTACAACTCAGGTAGCGGAGCGCACCGAAACACGTCCGCTCTCTACGGCTGCTCGAACGAGACTCTCAACGTAATATAACCTAACCTAACCCAACCTAACATCGCGGCGGTAATATTTGACAACATTCCTGGCGAGTTGGCCTCTACGTCTCGGTTTGACCTTCATATACATCAATAACGTAATATAACCTAACCTAACCCAACCTAACATCTCGGCGGTAATATTTGAAAACATTCATGGCTAGTTGGCCTCTACGTCTCCGTGGTACATTTATATACATCAATAACGTAATATAACCTATCCTAACCCAAAATAACATCTCGGCGGTAATATTTGACCACATTCCTGGCTTGCTGGCATCTACGTCTCCGTGGGACCTTTATATACATCTATAACGTAATATAACCTAACCTAACCCAACCTAACACCTCGGCGGTAATATTTGATCACATTCCTGGCTTGCTGGCATCTACGTCTCCGTGGGACCTTTATATACATCAATAACGTAATATAACCTAACCTAACCCAACCTAACATCTCGGCGGTAATATTTGACAACATTCCTAGCGAGTTGGCCCCTACGTCTCGGTTTGACCTTCATATACATCAATAACGTAATATAACCTAACCGAACCCAACCTATCATCTCGGCGGTATTATTTGACAACATTCCTGGCGAGTTGGCCTATACGTCTCCGTCGGACTTTTATATACAACAATAACATAGTATAAGCTAGGCTAACCCAGTCTATTATCTCGGCGGTAATATTTGACAACATTCCTGGCGAGTTGGCCTCTACGTCTCGGTTTGTCCTTCATATACATCAATAACGTAATATAACATAACCGAAACCAACCTAACATCTCGGCGGTAATATTTGAAAACATTCCTGGCGAGTTGGCCTCTACGTCTCCGTGGGACCTTTATATACATCTATAACGTAATATAACCTAACCTAACCCAACCTAACATCTCGGCGGTAATATTTGAAAACATTCATGGCTAGTTGGCCTCTACGTCTCCGTGGTACATTTATATACATCAATAACGTAATATAACCTATCCTAACCCAAAATAACATCTCGGCGGTAATATTTTACCACATTCCTGGCTTGCTGGCATCTACGTCTCCGTGGGACCTTTATATACATCTATAACGTAATATAACCTAACCTAACCCAACGTAACATCTCGGCGGTAATATTTGACAACATTCCTGGCGAGTTGGCCTCTACGTCTCGGTTTGTCCTTCATATACATCAATAACGTAATATAACCTATCCTAACCCAAAATAACATCTCGGCGGTAATATTTGACCACATTCCTGGCTTGCTGGCATCTACGTCTCCGTGGGACCTTTATATACATCTATAACGTAATATAACCTAACCTAACCCAACGTAACATCTCGGCGGTAATATTTGACAACATTCCTGGCGAGTTGGCCTCTACGTCTCGGTTTGTCCTTCATATACATCAATAACGTAATATAACATAACCGAAACCAACCTAACACCTCGGCGGTAATATTTGAAAACATTCCTGGCGAGTTGGCCTCTACGTCTCCGTGGGACCTTTATATACATCTATAACGTAATATAACCTAACCTAACCCAACCTAACATCTCGGCGGTAATATTTGAAAACATTCATGGCTAGTTGGCCTCTACGTCTCCGTGGTACATTTATATACATCAATAACGTAATATAACATATCCTAACCCAAAATAACATCTCGGCGGTAATATTTGACCACATTCCTGGCTTGCTGGCATCTACGTCTCCGTGGGACATTTATATATATCAATAACGTAATATAACCTAACCTAACCCAACCTATCATCTCGGCGGTAATATTTGATCACATTCCTGGCTTGCTGGCCTCTACGTCTCCGCGGGACCTTTATATACATCTATAACGTGATATAACCTAACCTAACCCAACCTAACATCTCGGCGGTAATATTTGAAAACATTCCTGGCGAGTTGGCCTCTACGTCACCGTGGGACCTTTATAGACATCCATAACGTAATATAACCTAACCTAACCCAAGCTAACATCTCGGCGGTAATATTTGACAACATTCCCGGCGAGTTGGAATTTTCGTCTCCGTGGGACCTATGTATACATCAATAACGTAATATAACCTAACCTAACCCAACCTAACATCTCGGCGGTAATATTTGAAAACATTCATGGCGAGTTGGCCTCTACGTCTCCGTGGTACATTTATATACATCAATAACGTAATATAACCTATCCTAACCCAAAATAACATCTCGGCGGTAATATTTGACCACATTCCTGGCTTGTTGGCATCTACGTCTCTGCGGGACCTTTATATACATCTATAACGTAATATAACCTAACCTAACCCAACCTAACATCTCGGCGGTAATATTTGAAAACATTCATGGCGAGTTGGCCTCTACGTCTCGGTTTGACCTTCATATACATCAATAACGTAATATAACCTAACCTAACCCAACCTATCATCTCGGCGGTAATATTTGACAACATTCCTGGCGAGTTGGCCTCTACGTCTCCGTGGGACCTTCATATACATCAATAACGAAATATAACCTAACCTAACCCAACCTAACATCACGGCGGTAATATTTGAAAACATTCATGGCGAGTTGGCATCTACGTCTCCGCGGTACATTTATATACATCAATAACGTAATATAACCTATCCTAACCCAAAATAACATCTCGGCGGTAATATTTGCCCACATTCCTGGCTTGTTGGCATCTACGTCTCCGTGGTACATTTATATACATCAATAACGTAATATAACCTATCCTAACCCAAAATAACATCTCGGCGGTTATATTTGACAACATTCCTGGCGAGTTGGCCTCTACGTCTCGGTTTGACCTTCATATACATCAATAACGTAATATAACCTAACCGAACCCAACCTATCATCTCGGCGGTAATATTTGACCACATTCCTGGCTTGTTGGCATCTACGTCTCCGTGGGACCTTTATATACATCAATTACGTAATATAACCTAACCTAACCCAACGTAACATCTCGGCGGTAATATTTGACAACATTCCTCGCGAGTTGGCCTCTACGTCTCGGTTTGTCCTTCATATACATCAATAACGTAATATAACATAACCGAAACCAACCTAACACCTCGGCGGTAATATTTGACCACATTCCTGGCTTGCTGGCATCTACGTCTCCGTGGGACCTTTATATACATCTATAACGTAATATAACCTAACCTAACCCAACCTAACACCTCGGCGGTAATATTTGACCACATTCCTGGCTTGCTGGCATCTACGTCTCCGTGGGACCTTTATATACATCAATAACGTAATATAACCTAACCTAACCCAACCTAACATCGCGGCGGTAATATTTGACAACATTCCTGGCGAGTTGGCCTCTACGTCTCGGTTTGACCTTCATATACATCAATAACGTAATATAACCTAACCTAACCCAACCTAACATCTCGGCGGTAATATTTGAAAACATTCATGGCTAGTTGGCCTCTACGTCTCCGTGGTACATTTATATACATCAATAACGTAATATAACCTATCCTAACCCAAAATAACATCTCGGCGGTAATATTTGACCACATTCCTGGCTTGCTTGCATCTACGTCTCCGTGGGACCTTTATATACATCTATAACGTAATATAACCTAACCTAACCCAACCTATCATCTCGGCGGTAATATTTGACAACATTCCTGACGAGTTGGCCTCTACGTCACCGTGGGACGTTTATAGACATCCGTAACGTAATATAACCTAACCTAATCCAACCTAACATCTCGGCGGTAATATTTGATCACATTCCTGGCTTGCTGGCCTCTACGTCTCCGCGGGACCTTTATATACATCTATAACGTAATATAACCTAACCTAACCCAACCTAACATCTCGGCGGTAATATTTGAAAACATTCATGGCTAGTTGGCCTCTACGTCTCCGTGGTACATTTATATACATCAATAACGTAATATAACCTATCCTAACCCAAAATAACATCTCGGCGGTAATATTTTACCACATTCCTGGCTTGCTGGCATCTACGTCTCCGTGGGACCTTTATATACATCTATAACGTAATATAACCTAACCTAACCCAACGTAACATCTCGGCGGTAATATTTGACAACATTCCTGGCGAGTTGGCCTCTACGTCTCGGTTTGTCCTTCATATACATCAATAACGTAATATAACATAACCGAAACCAACCTAACACCTCGGCGGTAATATTTGAAAACATTCCTGGCGAGTTGGCCTCTACGTCTCCGTGGGACCTTTATATACATCTATAACGTAATATAACCTAACCTAACCCAACCTAACATCTCGGCGGTAATATTTGAAAACATTCATGGCTAGTTGGCCTCTACGTCTCCGTGGTACATTTATATACATCAATAACGTAATATAACCTATCCTAACCCAAAATAACATCTCGGCGGTAATATTTGACCACATTCCTGGCGAGTTGGCCTCTACGTCTCCGCGGGACCTTTAAATACATCTATAACGTAATATAACCTAACCTAACCCAACCTAACACCTCGGCGGTAATATTTGACCACATTCCTGGCTTGCTGGCATCTACGTCTCCGTGGGACCTTTATATACATCAATAACGTAATATAACCTAACCTAACCCAACCTAACATCGCGGCGGTAATATTTGACAACATTCCTGGCGAGTTGGCCTCTACGTCTCGGTTTGACCTTCATATACATCAATAACGTAATATAACCTAACCTAACCCAACCTATCATCTCGGCGGTAATATTTGACAACATTCCTGGCGAGTTGGCCTATACGTCTCCGTCGGACCTTTATATACAACAATAACATAGTATAAGCTAGGCTAACCCAGTCTATCATCTCGGCGGTAATATTTGACAACATTCCTGGCGAGTTGGCCTATACGTCTCCGTGGGACTTTTATATACAACAATAACATAGTATAAGCTAGGCTAACCCAGTCTATCATCTCGGCGGTAATATTTGACCACATTCCTGGCTTGTTGGCCTCTGCGTCTCCGTGGGACCTTCATATACATCAATAACGAAATATAACCTAACCTAACACAACCTATCATCTCGGTGCTAATATTTGACAACATACCTGGCGAGTTGGCCTCTACGTCTCCGTGGGACCTTTATATACATCAATAACGTAATATAACCTAACCTAACCCAACCTAACATCTCGGCGGTAATATTTGAAAACATACCTGGCGAGTTGGCCTCTACGTCTCCGTGGAACCTTTATATACATCTATAACGTAATATAACCTAACCTAACCCAACCTAACATCTCGGCGATAGTATTTGAAAACATTCATGGCGAGTTGGCCTCTACGTCTCCGTGGTACATTTATATACATCAATAACGTAATATAACCTATCCTAACCCAAAATAACATCTCGGCGGTAATATTTGACCACATTCCTGGCGAGTTGGCCTCTACGTCACCGTGGGACCTTTATAGACATCCATAACGTAATATAACCTAACCTAACCCAAGCTAACATCTCGGCGGTAATATTTGACAACATTCCCGGCGAGTTGGCCTATACGTCTCCGTGGGTCCTTTATATACATCAATAACGTAATATAACCTAACCTAACCCAACCTAACATCTCGGCGGTAATATTTGATCACATTCCTGGCTTGCTGGCCTCTACGTCTCCGCGGGACCTTTAAATACATCTATAACGTAATATAACCTAACCTAACCCAACCTAACACCTCGGCGGTAATATTTGACCACATTCCTGGCTTGTTGGCATCTACGTCTCCGTGTGACATTTATATACATCAATAACGTAATATAACCTAACCTAACCCAACCTAACATCTCGGCGGTAATATTTGAAAACATTCATGGCTAGTTGGCCTCTACGTCTCCGTGGTACATTTATATACATCAATAACGTAATATAACCTATCCTAACCCAAAATAACATCTCGGCGGTAATATTTGACCACATTCCTGGCGAGTTGGCCTCTACGTCTCCGCGGGACCTTTAAATACATCTATAACGTAATATAACCTAACCTAACCCAACCTAACACCTCGGCGGTAATATTTGACCACATTCCTGGCTTGCTGGCATCTACGTCTCCGTGGGACCTTTATATACATCAATAACGTAATATAACCTAACCTAACCCAACCTAACATCGCGGCGGTAATATTTGACAACATTCCTGGCGAGTTGGCCTCTACGTCTCGGTTTGACCTTCATATACATCAATAACGTAATATAACCTAACCTAACCCAACCTATCATCTCGGCGGTAATATTTGACAACATTCCTGGCGAGTTGGCCTATACGTCTCCGTCGGACCTTTATATACAACAATAACATAGTATAAGCTAGGCTAACCCAGTCTATCATCTCGGCGGTAATATTTGACAACATTCCTGGCGAGTTGGCCTATACGTCTCCGTGGGACTTTTATATACAACAATAACATAGTATAAGCTAGGCTAACCCAGTCTATCATCTCGGCGGTAATATTTGACCACATTCCTGGCTTGTTGGCCTCTGCGTCTCCGTGGGACCTTCATATACATCAATAACGAAATATAACCTAACCTAACACAACCTATCATCTCGGTGCTAATATTTGACAACATACCTGGCGAGTTGGCCTCTACGTCTCCGTGGGACCTTTATATACATCAATAACGTAATATAACCTAACCTAACCCAACCTAACATCTCGGCGGTAATATTTGAAAACATACCTGGCGAGTTGGCCTCTACGTCTCCGTGGAACCTTTATATACATCTATAACGTAATATAACCTAACCTAACCCAACCTAACATCTCGGCGATAGTATTTGAAAACATTCATGGCGAGTTGGCCTCTACGTCTCCGTGGTACATTTATATACATCAATAACGTAATATAACCTATCCTAACCCAAAATAACATCTCGGCGGTAATATTTGACCACATTCCTGGCGAGTTGGCCTCTACGTCACCGTGGGACCTTTATAGACATCCATAACGTAATATAACCTAACCTAACCCAAGCTAACATCTCGGCGGTAATATTTGACAACATTCCCGGCGAGTTGGCCTATACGTCTCCGTGGGTCCTTTATATACATCAATAACGTAATATAACCTAACCTAACCCAACCTAACATCTCGGCGGTAATATTTGATCACATTCCTGGCTTGCTGGCCTCTACGTCTCCGCGGGACCTTTAAATACATCTATAACGTAATATAACCTAACCTAACCCAACCTAACACCTCGGCGGTAATATTTGACCACATTCCTGGCTTGTTGGCATCTACGTCTCCGTGTGACATTTATATACATCAATAACGTAATATAACCTAACCTAACCCAACCTAACATCTCGGCGGTAATATTTGACAACATTCCTGGCGAGTTGGCCTCTACGTCTCGGTTTGACCTTCATATACATCAATAACGTAATATAACCTAACCTAACCCAACCTATCATCTCGGCGGTAATATTTGACAACATTCCTGGCGAGTTGGCCTATACGTCTCCGTCGGACCTTTATATACAACAATAACATAGTATAAGCTAGGCTAACCCAGTCTATCATCTCGGCGGTAATATTTGACAACATTCCTGGCGAGTTGGCCTATACGTCTCCGTGGGACTTTTATATACAACAATAACATAGTATAAGCTAGGCTAACCCGGTCTATCATCTCGGCGGTAATATTTGACCACATTCCTGGCTTGTTGGCCTCTGCGTCTCCGTGGGACCTTCATATACATCAATAACGAAATATAACCTAACCTAACACAACCTATCATCTCGGTGCTAATATTTGACAACATACCTGGCGAGTTGGCCTCTACGTCTCCGTGGGACCTTTATATACATCAATAACGTAATATAACCTAACCTAACCCAACCTAACATCTCGGCGGTAATATTTGAAAACATACCTGGCGAGTTGGCCTCTACGTCTCCGTGGAACCTTTATATACATCTATAACGTAATATAACCTAACCTAACCCAACCTAACATCTCGGCGATAGTATTTGAAAACATTCATGGCGAGTTGGCCTCTACGTCTCCGTGGTACAGTTATATACATCAATAACGTAATATAACCTATCCTAACCCAAAATAACATCTCGGCGGTAATATTTGACCACATTCCTGGCGAGTTGGCCTCTACGTCACCGTGGGACCTTTATAGACATCCATAACGTAATATAACCTAACCTAACCCAAGCTAACATCTCGGCGGTAATATTTGACAACATTCCCGGCGAGTTGGCCTATACGTCTCCGTGGGTCCTTTATATACATCAATAACGTAATATAACCTAACCTAACCCAACCTAACATCTCGGCGGTAATATTTGATCACATTCCTGGCTTGCTGGCCTCTACGTCTCCGCGGGACCTTTAAATACATCTATAACGTAATATAACCTAACCTAACCCAACCTAACACCTCGGCGGTAATATTTGACCACATTCCTGGCTTGTTGGCATCTACGTCTCCGTGTGACATTTATATACATCAATAACGTAATATAACCTAACCTAACCCAACCTAACATCTCGGCGGTAATATTTGACAACATTCCTGGCGAGTTGGCCTCTACGTCTCGGTTTGACCTTCATATACATCAATAACGTAATATAACCTAACCGAACCCAACCTATCATCTCGGCGGTATTATTTGACAACATTCCTGGCGAGTTGGCCTATACGTCTCCGTCGGACTTTTATATACAACAATAACATAGTATAAGCTAGGCTAACCCAGTCTATCATCTCGGCGGTAATATTTGACAACATTCCTGGCGAGTTGGCCTCTACGTCTCGGTTTGTCCTTCATATACATCAATAACGTAATATAACATAACCGAAACCAACCTAACATCTCGGCGGTAATATTTGAAAACATTCCTGGCGAGTTGGCCTCTACGTCTCCGTGGGACCTTTATATACATCTATAACGTAATATAACCTAACCTAACCCAACCTAACACCTCGGCGGTAATATTTGACCACATTCCTGGCTTGCTGGCATCTACGTCTCCGTGGGACCTTTATATACATCAATAACGTAATATAACCTAACCTAACCCAACCTATCATCTCGGTGCTAATATTTGACAACATACCTGGCGAGTTGGCCTCTACGTCTCGGTTTGACCTTCATATACATCAATAACGTAATATAACCTAACCGAACCCAACCTATCATCTCGGCGGTATTATTTGACAACATTTCTGGCGAGTTGGCCTATACGTCTCCGTCGGACTTTTATATACAACAATAACATAGTATAAGCTAGGCTAACCCAGTCTATCATCTCGGCGGTAATATTTGACCACATTCCTGGCTTGTTGGCCTCTGCGTCTCCGTGGGACCTTCATATACATCAATAACGAAATATAACCTAACCTAACACAACCTATCATCTCGGTGCTAATATTTGACAACATACCTGGCGAGTTGGCCTCTACGTCTCCGTGGGACCTTTATATACATCAATAACTTAATATAACCTAACCTAACCCAACCTAACATCTCGGCGGTAATATTTGAAAACATACCTGGCGAGTTGGCCTCTACATCTCCGTGGGACCTTTATATACATCTATAACGTAATATAACCTAACCTAACCCAACCTAACATCTCGGCGATAATATTTGAAAACATTCATGGCGAGTTGGCCTCTACGTCTCCGTGGTACATTTATATACATCAATAACGTAATATAACCTATCCTGACCCAAAATAACATCTCGGCGGTAATATTTGACCACATTCCTGGCTTGCTGGCATCTACATCTCCGTGGGACCTTTATATATATCAATAACGTAATATAACCTAACCTAACCCAACCTATCATCTCGGCGGTAATATTTGACAACATTCCTGACGAGTTGGCCTCTACGTCACCGTGGGACGTTTATAGACATCCGTAACGTAATATAACCTAACCTAATCCAACCTAACATCTCGGCGGTAATATTTGATCACATTCCTGGCTTGCTTGCCTCTACGTCTCCGCGGGACCTTTATATACATCTATAACGTGATATAACCTAACCTAACCCAACCTAACATCTCGGCGGTAATATTTGAAAACATTCCTGGCGAGTTGGCCTCTACGTCACCGTGGGACCTTCATATACATCAATAACGTAATATAACCTAACCTAACCCAAAATAACATCTCGGCGGTAATATTTGACCACATTCCTGGCTTGTTGGCATCTACGTCTCCGTGGGACATTTATATACATCAATTACGTAATATAACCTAACCTAACCCAACCTAACATCTCGGCGGTAATATTTGACAACATTCCTGGCGAGTTGGCCTCTACGTCTCGGTTTGTCCTTCATATACATCAATAACGTAATATAACCTAACCTAACCCAACCTAACATCTCGGCGGTAATATTTGACAACATTCCTGGCGAGTTGGCCTCTACGTCTCCGCGGGACCTTTATATACATCTATAACGTGATATAACCTAACCTAACCCAACCTAACATCTCGGCGGTAATATTTGAAAACATTCCTGGCGAGTTGGCCTCTACGTCACCGTGGGACCTTTATAGACATCCATAACGTAATATAACCTAACCTAACCCAAGCTAACATCTCGGCGGTAATATTTGACAACATTCCCGGCGAGTTGGCCTATACGTCTCCGTGGGACTTTTATATACATCAATAACGTAATATAACCTAACCTAACCCAACCTAACATCTCGGCGGTAATATTTGATCACATTCCTGGCTTGCTGGCCTCTACGTCTCCGCGGGACCTTTAAATACATCTATAACGTAATATAACCTAACCTAACCCAACCTAACATCTCGGCGGAAAAATTTGAAAACATTCCTGGCGAGTTGGCCTCTACGTCACCGTGGGACCTTTATAGACATCCATAACGTAATATAACCTAACCTAACCCAAGCTAACATCTCGGCGGTAATATTTGACAACATTCCCGGCGTGTTGGCCTATTCGTCTCCGTGGGACCTTTATATACATCAATAACGTAATATAACCTAACCTAACCCAACCTAACATCTCGGCGGTAATATTTGAAAACATACCTGGCGAGTTGGCCTCTGCGTCTCCGTGGGACCTTTATATACATCTATAACGTAATATAACCTAACCTAACCCAACCTAACATCTCGGCGATAATATTTGAAAACATTCATGGCGAGTTGGCCTCTACGTCTCCGTGGTACATTTATATACATCAATAACGTAATATAACCTATCCTAACCCAAAATAACATCTCGGCGGTAATATTTGACCACATTCCTGGCTTGCTGGCATCTACGTCTCCGTGGGACCTTTATATATATCAATAACGTAATATAACCTAACCTAACCCAACCTATCATCTCGGCGGTAATATTTGACAACATTCCTGGCGAGTTGGCCTCTACGTCACCGTGGGACCTTTATAGACATTCGTAACGTAATATAACCTAACCTAACCCAAGCTAACATCTCGGCGGTAATATTTGACAATATTCCCGGCGAGTTGGCCTCTACGTCTCCGCGGGACCTTTAAATACATCTATAACGTAATATAACCTAACCTAACCCAACCTAACATCTCGGCGGTAATATTTGATCACATTCCTGGCTTGCTGGCCTCTACGTCTCGGTTTGACCTTCATATACATCAATAACGTAATATAACCTAACCGAACCCAACCTATCATCTCGGCGGTATTATTTGACAACATTCCTGGCGAGTTGGCCTATACGTCTCCGTCGGACTTTTATATACAACAATAACATAGTATAAGCTAGGCTAACCCAGTCTATCATCTCGGCGGTAATATTTGACCACATTCCTGGCTTGTTGGCCTCTGCGTCTCCGTGGGCCCTTCATATACATCAATAACGAAATATAACCTAACCTAACACAACCTAACATTTTGGCGGTAATATTTGAAAACATACCTGGCGAGTTGGCCTCTACGTATCTGTGGGACATTTATATACATCAATAACGTAATATAACCTAACCTAACCCAACCTAACATCTCGGCGGTAATATTTGATCACATTCCTGGCTTGTTGGCCTCTACGTCTCCGCGGGACCTTTAAATACATCTATAACGTAATATAACCTAACCTAACCCAACCTAACATCTCGGCGGTAATATTTGAAAACATTCCTGGCGAGTTGGCCTCTACGTCTCGGTGTGACCTTTATATACATCTATAACGTAATATAACCTATCCTAACCCAAAATAACATCTCGGCGGTAATATTTGACCACATTCCTGGCTTGCTGGCATCTACGTCACCGTGGGACCTTTATATACATCAATAACGTAATATAACCTAACCTAACCCAACCTATCATCTCGGCGGTAATATTTGACAACATTCCTGGCGAGTTGGCCTCCACGTCTCCGTGGGAACTTTATATACATCTATAACGTAATATAACCTAACCTAACCCAACCTAACATCTCGGCGGTAATATTTGAAAACATTCATGGCGAGTTGGCATCTACGTCTCCGTGGTACATTTATATACATCAATAACGTAATATAACCTATCCTAACCCAAAATAACATCTCGGCGGTAATATTTGCCCACATTCCTGGCTTGTTGGCATCTGCGTCTCCGCGGTACATTTATATACATCAATAACGTAATATAACCTATCCTAACCCAAAATAACATCTCGGCGGTAATATTTGACAACATCCCTAGCTTGTTGGCATCTACGTCTCCGTGGGACCTTTATAAACATCAATAACGTAATATAACCTAACCTAACCCAACCTAACATTTTGGCGGTAATATTTGAAAACATACCTGGCGAGTTGGCCTCTACGTATCTGTGGGACATTTATATACATCAATAACGTAATATAACCTAACCTAACCCAACCTAACATCTCGGCGGTAATATTTGATCACATTCCTGGCTTGTTGGCCTCTACGTCTCCGCGGGACCTTTAAATACATCTATAACGTAATATAACCTAACCTAACCCAACCTAACATCTCGGCGGTAATATTTGAAAACATTCCTGGCGAGTTGGCGTCTACGTCTCCGTGTGACCTTTATATACATCTATAACGTAATATAACCTATCCTAACCCAAAATAACATCTCGGCGGTAATATTTGACCACATTCATGGCTTGTTGGCATCTACGTCTCCGTGGGACCTTTATATACATCAATTACGTAATATAACCTAACCTAACCCAACCTAACATCTCGGCGGTTATATTTGACAACATTCCTGGCGAGTTGGCCTCTACGTCTCGGTTTGACCTTCATATACATCAGTAACGTAATATAACATAACCGAAACCAACCTATCATCTCGGCGGTAATATTTGACAACATTCCTGTCGAGTTGGCCTATACGTCTCCGCGCGACCTTTAAATACATCTATAACGTAATATAACCTAACCTAACCCTACCTAACATCTCGGCGGCAATATTTGAAAACATTCCTGGCGAGTTGGCTTCTACGTCTCCGTGGGACCTTTATATACATCAATAACGTAATATAACCTAACCTAACCCAACCTAACATCTCGGCGGTAATATTTGAAAACATTCATGGCGAGTTGGCCTCTACGTCTCCGTGGTACATTTATATACATCAATAACGTAATATAACCTAACCTAACCCAACCTAACATCTCGGCGGTAATATTTGATCACATTCCTGGCTTGCTGGCCTCTACGTCTCGGTTTGTCCTTCATATACATCAATAACGTAATATAACATAACCGAAACCAACCTATCATCTCGGCGGTAATATTTGACAACATTCCTGTCGAGTTGGCCTATACGTCTCCGCGGGACCTTTAAATACATCTATAACGTAATATAACCTAACCTAACCCAACCTAACATCTCGGCGGTAATATTTGAAAACATTCCTGGCGAGTTGGCCTCTACGTCTCCGTGGGACCTTTATATACATCAATAACGTAATATAACCTAACCTAACCCAACCTAACACCTCGGCGGTAATATTTGATCACATTCCTGGCGAGTTGGCCTCTACGTCTCCTTGGGACCTTTATATACATCAATAACGTAATATAACCTAACCTAACCCAACCTAACATCTCGGCGGTAATATTTGAACACATTCCTGCCTTGTTGGCCTCTACGTCTCCGCGGGACCTTTATATACATCTATAACGTGATATAATCTAACCTAACCCAACCTAACATGTCGGCGGTAATATTTCAAATCATTCCTGGCGAGTTGGCCTCTACGTCACCGTGGGTCCTTTATAGACATCCATAACGTAATATAACCTAACCTAACCCAACCTAACATCTCGGCGGTAATATTTGAAAACATTCCTGGCGAGTTGTCCTCTACGTCTCCGTGGGACCTTTATATACATCAATAACGTAATATAACCTAACCTAACCCAACCTAACATCTCGGCGGTAATATTTGAAAACATTCATGGCGAGTTGGCCTCTACGTCTCCGTGGTACATTTATATACATCAATAACGTAATATAACCTAACCTAACCCAACCTAACATCTCGGCGGTAATATTTGATCACATTCCTGGCTTGCTGGCCTCTACGTCTCGGTTTGTCCTTCATATACATCAATAACGTAATATAACATAACCGAAACCAACCTAACATCTCGGCGGTAATATTTGAAAACATTCCTGGCGAGTTGGCCTCTACGTCTCCGTGGGACCTTTATATACATCTATAACGTAATATAACCTAACCTAACCAAACCTAACATCTCGGCGGTAATATTTGAAAACATTCATGGCGAGTTGGCCTCTACGTCTCCGTGGTACATTTATATACATCAATAACGTAATATAACCTATCCTAACCCAAAATAACATCTCGGCGGTAATATTTGACGACATTCCTGGCTTGCTGGCATCTACGTCTCCGTGGGACCTTTATATACATCAATAACGTAATATAACCTAACCTAACCCAACCTATCATCTCGGCGGTAATATTTGACAACATTCCTGGCGAGTTGGCCCCCACGTCTCCGTGGGAACTTTATATACATCTATAACGTAATATAACCTAACCTAACCCAACCTAACATCTCGGCGGTAATATTTGAAAACATTCATGGCGAGTTGGCATCTACGTCTCCGTGGTACATTTATATACATCAATAACGTAATATAACCTATCCTAACCCAAAATAACATCTCGGCGGTAATATTTGCCCACATTCCTGGCTTGTTGGCATCTACGTCTCCGCGGTACATTTATATACATCAATAACGTAATATAACCTATCCTAACCCAAAATAACATCTCGGCGGTAATATTTGACCACATCCCTGGCTTGTTGGCATCTACGTCTCCGTGGGACCTTTATAAACATCAATAACGTAATATAACCTAACCTAATCCAACCTAACATTTTGGCGGTAATATTTGAAAACATACCTGGCGAGTTGGCCTATACGTATCTGTGGGACATTTATATACATCAATAACGTAATATAACCTAACCTAACCCAACCTAACATCTCGGCGGTAATATTTGATCACATTCCTGGCTTGTTGGCCTCTACGTCTCCGCGGGACCTTTAAATACATCTATAACGTAATATAACCTAACCTAACCCAACCTAACATCTCGGCGGTAATATTTGAAAACATTCCTGGCGAGTTGGCCTCTACGTCTCGGTTTGACCTTCATATACATCAGTAACGTAATATAACATAACCGAAACCAACCTATCATCTCGGCGGTAATATTTGACAACATTCCTGTCGAGTTGGCCTCTACGTCTCCGTGGGACATTTATATACATCAATAACGTAATATAACCTAACCTAACCCAACCTAACATCTCGGCGGTAATATTTGATCACATTCCTGGCTTGTTGGCCTCTACGTCTCCGCGGCAGCTTTAAATACATCTATAACGTAATATAATCTAACCTAACCCTACCTAACATCTCGGCGGCAATATTTGAAAACATTCCTGGCGAGTTGGCCTCTACGTCTCCGTGGGACCTTTATATACATCAATAACGTAATATAACCTAACCTAACCCAACCTAACATCTCGGCGGTAATATTTGAAAACATTCATGGCGAGTTGGCCTCTACGTCTCCGTGGTACATTTATATACATCAATAACGTAATATAACCTAACCTAACCCAACCTAACATCTCGGCGGTAATATTTGATCACATTCCTGGCTTGCTGGCCTCTACGTCTCGGTTTGTCCTTCATATACATCAATAACGTAATATAACATAACCGAAACCAACCTAACATCTCGGCGGTAATATTTGAAAACATTCCTGGCGAGTTGGCCTCTACGTCTCCGTGGCACCTTTATATACATCTATAACGTAGTATAACCTAACCTAACCCAACCAATCATCTCGGCGGTAATATATGACAACATACCTGGCGACTTGGCCTCTACGTCTCCGTGGGACCTTTATATACACCAATAACGTAATATAACCTAACCTAACCCAATCTAACATCTCGGCGGTAATATTTGAACACATTCCTGCCTTGTTGGCCTCTACGTCTCCGCGGGACCTTTATATACATCTATAACGTGATATAATCTAACCTAACCCAACCTAACATCTCGGCGGTAATATTTGAAATCATTCCTGGCGAGTTGGCCTCTACGTCACCGTGGGTCCTTTATAGACATCCATAACGTAATATAACCTAACCTAACCCAACCTAACATCTCGGCGGTAATATTTGAAAACATTCATGGCGAGTTGGCATCTACGTCTCCGTGGTACATTTGTATACATCAATAACGTAATATAACCTATCCTAACCCAAAATAACATCTCGGCGGTAATATTTGCCCACATTCCTGGCTTGTTGGCATCTACGTCTCCGCGGTACATTTATATACATCAATAACGTAATATAACCTATCCTAACCCAAAATAACATCTCGGCGGTAATATTTGACCACATCCCTGGCTTGTTGGCATCTACGTCTCCGTGGGACCTTTATAAACATCAATAACGTAATATAACCTAACCTAACCCAACCTAACATTTTGGCGGTAATATTTGAAAACATACCTGGCGAGTTGGCCTCTACGTATCTGTGGGACATTTATATACATCAATACCGTAATATAACCTAACCTAACCCAACCTAACATCTCGGCGGTAATATTTGATCACATTCCTGGCTTGTTGGCCTCTACGTCTCCGCGGGACCTTTAAATACATCTATAACGTAGTATAACCTAACCTAACCCAACCTAACATCTCGGCGGTAATATTTGAAAACATTCCTGGCGAGTTGCCCTCTACGTCTCCGTGTGACCTTTATATACATCTATAACGTAATATAACCTATCCTAACCCAAAATAACATCTCGGCGGTAATATTTGACCACATTCCTGGCTTGCTGGCATCTACGTCTCCGTGGGACCTTTATATACATCAATAACGTAATATAACCTAACCTAACCCAACCTATCATCTCGGCGGTAATATTTGACAACATTCCTGGCGAGTTGGCCTCCACGTCTCCGTGGGAACTTTATATACATCTATAACGTAGTATAACCTAACCTAACCCAACCAATCATCTCGGCGGTAATATACGACAACATACCTGGCGACTTGGCCTCTACGTCTCCGTGGGACCTTTATATACACCAATAACGTAATATAACCTAACCTAACCCAATCTAACATCTCGGCGGTAATATTTGAACACATTCCTGCCTTGTTGGCCTCTACGTCTCCGCGGGACCTTTATATACATCTATAACGTGATATAATCTAACCTAACCCAACCTAACATCTCGGCGGTAATATTTGAAAACATTCCTGGCAAGTTGGCCTCTACGTCTCCGTGTGACCTTTATATACATCTATAACGTAATATAACCTATCCTAACCCAAAATAACATCTCGGCGGTAATATTTCACCACATTCCTGGCTTGTTGGCATCTACGTCTCCGTGGGACCTTTATATACATCAATTACGTAATATAACCTAACCTAACCCAACCTAACATCTCGGCGGTAATATTTGAAAACATTCCTGGCGAGTTGGCCTCTACGTTACCGTGGGACATTTATAGACATCCATAACGTAATATAACCTAACCTAACCCAAGCTAATCATCTCGGCGGTAATATTTGACAACATTCCCGGCGAGTTGGCCTATACGTCTCCGTGGGAACTTTATATACATCAATAACGTAATATAACCTAACCTAACCCAACCTAACATCTCGACGGTAATATTTGATCACATTCCTGGCTTGCTGGCCTCTACGTATCCGCGGGACCTTTATATACATCAATAACGTAATATAACCTAACCTAACCCAACCTAACATCTCGGCGGTAATATTTGACAACATTCCTGGCGCGTTGGCCTCTACGTCTCGGTTTGACCTTCATATACATCAATAACGTAATATAACCTACCCTGACCCAACCTATCATCTCGGCGGTAATATTTGACAACATTCCTGGCGAGATGGCCTCCACGTCTCCGTGGGACCTTTATATACATCAATAACGTTATATAACCTAACCTAACCCAACCTAACATCTCGGCGGTAATATTTGAAATCATTCCTGGCGAGTTGGCCTCTACGTCACCGTGGGTCCTTTATAGACATCCATAACGTAATATAACCTAACCTAACCCAACCTAACAACTCGGCGGTAATATTTGAAAGCATTCATGGCGAGTTGGCATCTAAGTCTCCGTGGTACATTTATATACATCAATAACGTAATATAACCTATCCTAACCCAAAATAACATCTCGGCGGTAATATTTGCCCACATTCCTGGCTTGTTGGCATCTACGTCTCCGTGGTACATTTATATACATCAATAACGTAATATAACCTACCCTAACCCAAAATAACATCTCGGCGGTAATATATGAAAACATACCTGGCGAGTTGGCCTCTACGTATCTGTGGGACATTTATATACATCAATAACGTAATATAACCTAACCTAACCCAACCTAACATCTCGGCGGTAATATTTGATCACATTCCTGGCTTGTTGGCCTCTACGTTTCCGCGGGACCTTTAAATACATTTATAACGTAATATAACCTAACCTAACCCAACCTAACATCTCGGCGGTAATATTTGAAAACATTCCTGGCAAGTTGGCCTCTACGTCTCCGTGTGACCTTTATATACATCTATAACGTAATATAACCTATCCTAACCCAAAATAACATCTCGGCGGTAATATTTCACCACATTCCTGGCTTGTTGGCATCTACGTCTCCGTGGGACCTTTATATACATCAATTACGTAATATAACCTAACCTAACCCAACCTAACATCTCGGCGGTAATATTTGAAAACATTCCTGGCGAGTTGGCCTCTACGTTACCGTGGGACATTTATAGACATCCATAACGTAATATAACCTAACCTAACCCAAGCTAATCATCTCGGCGGTAATATTTGACAACATTCCCGGCGAGTTGGCCTATACGTCTCCGTGGGACCTTTATATACATCAATAACGTAATATAACCTAACCTAACCCAACCTAACATCTCGACGGTAATATTTGATCACATTCCTGGCTTGCTGGCCTCTACGTATCCGCGGGACCTTTATATACATCAATAACGTAATATAACCTAACCTAACCCAACCTAACATCTCGGCGGTAATATTTGACAACATTCCTGGCGCGTTGGCCTCTACGTCTCGGTTTGACCTTCATATACATCAATAACGTAATATAACCTACCCTGACCCAACCTATCATCTCGGCGGTAATATTTGACAACATTCCTGGCGAGATGGCCTCCACGTCTCCGTGGGACCTTTATATACATCAATAACGTTATATAACCTAACCTAACCCAACCTAACATCTCGGCGGTAATATTTGAAATCATTCCTGGCGAGTTGGCCTCTACGTCACCGTGGGTCCTTTATAGACATCCATAACGTAATATAACCTAACCTAACCCAACCTAACATCTCGGCGGTAATATTTGAAAGCATTCATGGCGAGTTGGCATCTACGTCCCCGTGGTACATTTATATACATCAATAACGTAATATAACCTATCCTAACCCAAAATAACATCTCGGCGGTAATATTTGCCCACATTCCTGGCTTGTTGGCATCTACGTCTCCGTGGTACATTTATATACATCAATAACGTAATATAACCTATCCTAACCCAAAATAACATCTCGGCGGTAATATTTGACCACATCCCTGGCTTGTTGGCATCTACGTCTCCGTGGGACCTTTATAAACATCAATAACGTAATATAACCTAACCTAACCCAACCTAATATTTTGGCGGTAATATTTGAAAACATACCTGGCGAGTTGGCCTCTACGTATCTGTGGGACATTTATATACATCAATAACGTAATATAACCTAACCTAAACCAACCTAACATCTCGGCGGTAATATTTGACCACATCCCTGGCTTGTTGGCATCTACGTCTCCGTGGGACCTTTATAAACATCAATAACGTAATATAACCTAACCTAACCCAACCTAACATTTTGGCGGTAATATTTGAAAACATACCTGGCGAGTTGGCCTCTACGTATCTGTGGGACATTTATATACATCAATTACGTAATATAACCTAACCTAACCCAACCTAAAATCTCGGCGGTAATATTTGACAACATTCCTGGCGAGTTGGCCTCTACGTCTCGGTTTGACCTTCATATACATCAGTAACGTAATATAACATAACCGAAACCAACCTATCATCTCGGCGGTAATATTTGACAACATTCCTGGCGAGTTGGCCTATACGTCTCCGCGGGACCTTTAAATACATCTATAACGTAATATAACCTAACCTAACCCAACCTAACATCTCGGCGGTAGTATTTGAAAACATTCCTGGCGAGTTGGCCTATACGTCTCCGTTGGACCTTTATATACATCAATAACGTAATATAACCTAACCTAACCCAACCTAACACCTCGGCGGTAATATTTGACAACATTCCTGGCGAGTTGGCCTATACGTCTCCGTTGGACCTTTAAATACATCTATAACGTAATGTAACCTAACCTAACCCTACCTAACATCTCGGCGGCAATATTTGAAAACATTCCTGGCGAGTTGGCCTCTACGTCTCCGTGTGACCTTTATATACATCTATAACGTAATATAACCTATCCTAACCCAAAATAACATCTCGGCGGTAATATTTGACCACATTCCTGGCTTGTTGTCATCTGCGTCTCCGTGGGACATTTATATACATCAATTACGTAATATAACCTAACCTAACCCAACCTAACATCTCGGCGGTAATATTTGACAACATTCCTGGCGAGTTGGCCTCTACGTCTCCGTGGGACCTTTATATACATCTATAACGTAATATAACCTAACCTAACCCAACCTAACATCTCGGCGGTAATATTTGAAAACATTCCTGGCGAGTTGGCCTCTACGTCTCCGTATGACCTTTATATACATCTATAACGTAATATAACCTATCCTAACCCAAAATAACATCTCGGCGGTAATATTTGACCACATTCCTGGCTTGTTGGCATCTACGTCTCCGTGGGACCTTTATATACATCAATTACGTAATATAACCTAACCTAACCCAACCTAACATCTCGGCGGTAATATTTGACAACATTCCTGGCGAGTTGGCCTCTACGTCTCGGTTTGACCTTCATATACATCAGTAACGTAATATAACATAACCGAAACCAACCTATCATCTCGGCGGTAATATTTGACAACATTCCTGGCGAGTTGGCCTATACGTCTCCGCGGGACCTTTAAATACATCTATAACGTAATATAACCTAACCTAACCCAACCTAACATCTCGGCGGTAATATCTGAAAACATTCCTGGCGAGTTGGCCTCTACGTCTCCGTGTGACCTTTATATACATCTATAACGTAATATAACCTATCCTAACCCAAAATAACATCTCGGCGGTAATATTTCACCACATTCCTGGCTTGTTGGCATCTACGTCTCCGTGGGACCTTTATATACATCAATTACGTAATATAACCTAACCTAACCCAACCTAACATCTCGGCGGTAATATTTGACAACATTCCTGGCGAGTTGGCCTCTACGTCTCGGTTTGACCTTCATATACATCAGTAACGTAATGTAACTTAACCGAAACCAACCTATCATCTCGGCGGTAATATTTGACAACATTCCTGGCGAGTTGGCCTATACGTCTCCGTTGGACCTTTATATACATCAATAACGTAATATAACCTAACCTAACCCAACCTAACACCTCGGCGGTAATATTTGATCACATTCCTGGCTTGCTGGCCTCTACGTCTCCGCGGGACCTTTAAATACATCTATAACGTAATATAACCTAACCTAACCCAACCTAACATCTCGGCGGTAATATTTGAAATCATTCCTGGCGAGTTGGCCTCTACGTCACCGTGGGTCCTTTATAGACATCCATAACGTAATATAACCTAACCTAACCCAACCTAACATCTCGGCGGTAATATTTGAAAACATTCATGGCGAGTTGGCATCTACGTCTCCGTGGTACATTTATATACATCAACAACGTAATATAACCTATCCTAACCCAAAATAACAACTCGGCGGTAATATTTGACCACATCCCTGGCTTGTTGGCATCTACGTCTCCGTGGGACCTTTATAAACATCAATAACGTAATATAACCTAACCTAACCCAACCTAACATTTTGGCGGTAATATTTGAAAACATACCTGGCGAGTTGGCCTCTACGTCTCCGTGGGACATTTATATACATCAATAACGTAATATAACCTAACCTAACCCAACCTAACATCTCGGCGGTAATATTTGATCACATTCCTGGCTTGTTGGCCTCTACGTCTCCGCGGGACCTTTAAATACATCTATAACGTAATATAACCTAACCTAACCCTACCTAACATCTCGGCGGCAATATTTGAAAACATTCCTGGCGAGTTGGCCTCTACGTCTCCGTGGGACCTTTATATACATCAATAACGTAATATAACCTAACCTAACCCAACCTAACATCTCGGCGGTAATATTTGAAAACATTCATGGCGAGTTGGCCTCTACGTCTCCGTGGTACATTTATATACATCAATAACGTAATATAACCTAACCTAACCCAACCTAACATCTCGGCGGTAATATTTGATCACATTCCTGGCTTGCTGGCCTCTACGTCTCCGCGGGACCTTTATATATATCAATAACGTAATATAACCTAACCTAACCCAACCTATCATCTCGGCGGTAATATTTGACAACATTCCTGGCGAGATGGCCTCCACGTCTCCGTGGGACCTTTATATACACCAATAACGTAATATAACCTAACCTAACCCAACCTAACATCTCGGCGGTAATATTTGACAACATTCCTGGCGAGTTGGCCTATACGTCTCCGTTGGACCTTTATATACATCAATAACGTAATATAACCTAACCTAACCCAACCTAACACCTCGGCGGTAATATTTGATCACATTCCTGGCTTGCTGGCCTCTACGTCTCCGCGGGACCTTTAAATACATCTATAACGTAATATAACCTAACCTAACCCTACCTAACATCTCGGCGGCAATATTTGAAAACATTCCTGGCGAGTTGGCCTCTACGTCTCGGTTTGACCTTCATATACATCAGTAACGTAATATAACATAACCGAAACCAACCTATCATCTCGGCGGTAATATTTGAAAACATACCTGGCGAGTTGGCCTCTACGTCTCCGTGGGACATTTATATACATCAATAACGTAATATAACCTAACCTAACCCAACCTAACATCTCGGCGGTAATATTTGAAATCATTCCTGGCGAGTTGGCCTCTACGTCACCGTGGGTCCTTTATAGACATCCATAACGTAATATAACCTAACCTAACCCAACCTAACATCTCGGCGGTAATATTTGAAAACATTCATGGCGAGTTGGCATCTACGTCTCCGTGGTACATTTATATACATCAATAACGTAATATAACCTATCCTAACCCAAAATAACAACTCGGCGGTAATATTTGACCACATCCCTGGCTTGTTGGCATCTACGTCTCCGTGGGACCTTTATAAACATCAATAACGTAATATAACCTAACCTAACCCAACCTAACATTTTGGCGGTAATATTTGAAAACATACCTGGCGAGTTGGCCTCTACGTCTCCGTGGGACATTTCTATACATCAATAACGTAATATAACCTAACCTAACCCAACCTAACATCTCGGCGGTAATATTTGATCACATTCCTGGCTTGCTGGCCTCTACGTCTCCGCGGGACCTTTATATATATCAATAACGTAATATAACCTAACCTAACCCAACCTAACATCTCGGCGGTAATATTTGATCACATTCCTGGCTTGTTGGCCTCTACGTCTCCGCGGGACCTTTAAATACATCTATAACGTAATATAACCTAACCTAACCCTACCTAACATCTCGGCGGCAATATTTGAAAACATTCCTGGCGAGTTGGCCTCTACGTCTCCGTGGGACCTTTATATACATCAATAACGTAATATAACCTAACCTAACCCAACCTAACATCTCGGCGGTAATATTTGAAAACATTCATGGCGAGTTGGCCTATACGTCTCCGTCGGACTTTTATATACAACAATAACATAGTATAAGCTAGGCTAACCCAGTCTATCATCTCGGCGGTAATATTTGACCACATTCCTGGCTTGTTGGCCTCTGCGTCTCCGTGGGACCTTCATATACATCAATAACGAAATATAACCTAACCTAACCCTACCTAACATCTCGGCGGCAATATTTGAAAACATTCCTGGCGAGTTGGCTTCTACGTCTCCGTGGGTCCTTTATAGACATCCATAACGTAATATAACCTAACCTAACCCAACCTAACATCTCGGCGGTAATATTTGAAAACATTCATGGCGAGTTGGCATCTACGTCTCCGTGGTACATTTATATACATCAATAACGTAATATAACCTATCCTAACCCAAAATAACAACTCGGCGGTAATATTTGACCACATCCCTGGCTTGTTGGCATCTACGTCTCCGTGGGACCTTTATAAACATCAATAACGTAATATAACCTAACCTAACCCAACCTAACATTTTGGCGGTAATATTTGAAAACATACCTGGCGAGTTGGCCTCTACGTCTCCGTGGGACATTTATATACATGAATAACGTAATATAACCTAACCTAACCCAACCTAACATCTCGGCGGTAATATTTGATCACATTCCTGGCTTGTTGGCCTCTACGTCTCCGCGGGACCTTTAAATACATCTATAACGTAATATAACCTAACCTAACCCTACCTAACATCTCGGCGGCAATATTTGAAAACATTCCTGGCGAGTTGGCCTCTACGTCTCCGTGGGACCTTTATATACATCAATAACGTAATATAACCTAACCTAACCCAACCTAACATCTCGGCGGTAATATTTGAAAACATTCATGGCGAGTTGGCCTCTACGTCTCCGTGGTACATTTATATACATCAATAACGTAATATAACCTAACCTAACCCAACCTAACATCTCGGCGGTAATATTTGATCACATTCCTGGCTTGCTGGCCTCTACGTCTCGGTTTGTCCTTCATATACATCAATAACGTAATATAACATAACCGAAACCAACCTAACATCTCGGCGGTAATATTTGAAAACATTCCTGGCGAGTTGGCCTCTACGTCTCCGTGGGACCTTTATATACATCTATAACGTAATATAACCTAACCTAACCCAACCTAACATCTCGGCGGTAATATTTGAAAACATTCATGGCGAGTTGGCCTCTACGTCTCCGTCGGACCTTTATATACAACAATAACATAGTATAAGCTAGGCTAAACCAGTCTATCATCTCGGCGGTAATATTTGACAACATTCCTGGCTTGTTGGCATCTACGTCTCCGTGGGACCTTTATATACATCAATAACGTAATATAACCTATCCTAACCCAAAATAACATCTCGGCGGTAATATTTGACCACATTCCTGGCTTGTTGGCATCTACGTCTCCGTGGGACCTTTATATACATCAATTACGTAATATAACCTAACCTAACCCAACGTAACATCTCGGCGGTAATATTTGACCACATTCCTGGCTTGCTGGCATCTACGTCTCCGTGGGACCTTTATATATATCAATAACGTAATATAACCTAACCTAACCCAACCTATCATCTCGGCGGTAATATTTGACAACATTCCTGGCGAGATGGCCTCCACGTCTCCGTGGGACCTTTATATACATCAATAACGTAATATAACCTAACCTAACCCAACCTAACATCTCGGCGGTAATATTTGACCACATTCCTGGCTTGTTGGCATCTACGTCTCCGCGGGACCTTTATATACATCTATAACGTAATATAACCTAACCTAACCCAACCTAACATCTCGGCGGTAATATTTGAAAACATTCATGGCGAGTTGGCCTCTACGTCTCCGTGGGACCTTTATATACATCAATAACGTAATATAACCTATCCTAACCCAAAATAACATCTCGGCGGTAATATTTGACCACATTCCTGGCTTGTTGGCATCTACGACCCCGGGGGCCTTTATATACATCAATTACGTAATATAACCTAACCTAACCCAACGTAACATCTCGGCGGTAATATTTGACCACATTCCTGGCTTGTTGGCATCTACGTCTCCGTGGGACCTTTATATACATCAATTACGTAATATAACCTAACCTAACCCAACCTAACATCTCGGCGGTAATATTTGACAACATTCCTGGCGAGTTGGCCTCTACGTCCCGGTTTGTCCTTCATATACATCAATAACGTAATATAACCTAACCGAAACCTACCTAACATCTCGGCGGCAATATTTGAAAACATTCCTGGCGAGTTGGCCTCTACGTCTCCGTGGGACCTTTATATACATCTATAACGTTATATAACCTAACCTAACCCAACCTAACATCTCGGCGGCAATATTTGACAACATTCCTGGCGAGTTGGCCTCTACGTCTCGGTTAGACCTTCATATACATCAGTAACGTAATATAACATAACCGAAACCAACCTATCATCTCGGCGGTAATATTTGGCAACATTCCTGGCGAGTTGGCCTATACGTCTCCGTTGGACCTTTATATACATCAATAACGTAATATAACCTAACCTAACCCAAACTAACACCTCGGCGGTAATATTTGATCACATTCCTGGCTTGCTGGCCTCTACGTCTCCCTGGGACCTTTAAATACATCTATAACGTAATATAACCTAACCTAACCCAACCTAACATCTCGGCGGTAATATTTGAAATCATTCCTGGCGAGTTGGCCTCTACGTCACCGTGGGTCCTTTATAGACATCCATAACGTAATATAACCTAACCTAACCCAACCTAACATCTCGGCTGTAATATTTGAAAACATTCATGGCGAGTTGGCATCTACGTCTCCGTGGTACATTTATATACATCAATAACGTAATATAACATATCCTAACCCAAAATAACAACTCGGCGGTAACATTTGACCACATCCCTGGCTTGTTGGCATCTACGCCTCCGTGGGACCTTTATAAACATCAATAACGTAATATAACCTAACCTAACCCAACCTAACATTTTGGCGGTAATATTTGAAAACAAACCTGGCGAGTTGGCCTCTACGTCTCCGTGGGACATTTATATACATCAATAACGTAATATAACCTAACCTAACCCAACCTAACATCTCGGCGGTAATATTTGACAACATTCCTGGCGAGTTGGCCTATACGTCTCCGTGGGACCTTTATATACATCAATAACGTAATATAACCTAACCTAACCCAACCTAACATTTCGGCGGTAATATTTGATCACATTCCTGGCTTGCTGGCCTCTACGTCTCCGCGGGACCTTTAAATACATCTATAACGTAATATAACCTATCCTAACCCAAAATAACATCTCGGCGGTAATATTTGACCACATTCCTGGCTTGTTGGCCTCTGCGTCTCCGTGGGACCTTCATATACATCAATAACGAAATATAACCTAACCTAACCCTACCTAACATCTCGGCGGCAATATTTGAAAACATTCCTGACGAGTTGGCTTCTACGTCTCCGTGGGTCCTTTATAGACATCCATAACGTAATATAACCTAACCTAACCCAACCTAACATCTCGGCGGTAATATTTGAAAACATTCATGGCGAGTTGGCATCTACGTCTCCGTGGTACATTTATATACATCAATAACGTAATATAACCTAACCTAACCCAACCTAACATCTCGGCGGTAATATTTGATCACATTCCTGGCTTGCTGGCCTCTACGTCTCGGTTTGTCCTTCATATACATCAATAACGTAATATAACATAACCGAAACCAACCTAACATCTCGGCGGTAATATTTGAAAACATTCCTGGCGAGTTGGCCTCTACCTCTCCGTGGGACCTTTATATACATCTATAACGTAATATAACCTAACCTAACCCAACCTAACATCTCGGCGGTAATATTTGAAAACATTCATGGCGAGTTGGCATCTACGTCTCCGTGGTACATTTATATACATCAATAACGTAATATAACCTATCCTAACCCAAAATAACAACTCGGCGGTAATATTTGACCACATCCCTGGCTTGTTGGCATCTACGCCTCCGTGGGACCTTTATAAACATCAATAACGTAATATAACCTAACCTAACCCAACCTAACATTTTGGCGGTAATATTTGAAAACATACCTGGCGAGTTGGCCTCTACGTCTCCGTGGGACATTTATATACATCAATAACGTAATATAACCTAACCTAACCCAACCTAACATCTCGGCGGTAATATTTGACAACATTCCTGGCGAGTTGGCCTATACGTCTCCGTGGGACCTTTATATACATCAATAACGTAATATAACCTAACCTAACCCAACCTAACATTTCGGCGGTAATATTTGATCACATTCCTGGCTTGCTGGCCTCTACGTCTCCGCGGGACCTTTAAATACATCTATAACGTAATATAACCTATCCTAACCCAAAATAACATCTCGGCGGTAATATTTGACCACATTCCTGGCTTGTTGGCCTCTGCGTCTCCGTGGGACCTTCATATACATCAATAACGAAATATAACCTAACCTAACCCTACCTAACATCTCGGCGGCAATATTTGAAAACATTCCTGACGAGTTGGCTTCTACGTCTCCGTGGGTCCTTTATAGACATCCATAACGTAATATAACCTAACCTTACCCAACCTAACATCTCGGCGGTAATATTTGAAAACATTCATGGCGAGTTGGCATCTACGTCTCCGTGGTACATTTATATACATCAATAACGTAATATAACCTAACCTAACCCAACCTAACATCTCGGCGGTAATATTTGATCACATTCCTGGCTTGCTGGCCTCTACGTCTCGGTTTGTCCTTCATATACATCAATAACGTAATATAACATAACCGAAACCAACCTAACATCTCGGCGGTAATATTTGAAAACATTCCTGGCGAGTTGGCCTCTACGTCTCCGTGGGACCTTTATATACATCTATAACGTAATATAACCTAAGCTAACCCAACCTAACATCTCGGCGGTAATATTTGAAAACATTCATGGCGAGTTGGCCTCTACGTCTCCGTCGGACCTTTATATACAACAATAACATAGTATAAGCTAGGCTAAACCAGTCTATCATCTCGGCGGTAATATTTGACAACATTCCTGGCTTGTTGGCATCTACGTCTCCGTGGGACCTTTATATACATCAATAACGTAATATAACCTATCCTAACCCAAAATAACATCTCGGCGGTAATATTTGACCACATTCCTGGCTTGTTGACATCTACGACCCCGGGGGCCTTTATATACATCAATTACGTAATATAACCTAACCTAACCCAACGTAACATCTCGGCGGTAATATTTGACCACATTCCTGGCTTGTTGGCATCTACGTCTCCGTGGGACCTTTATATACATCAATTACGTAATTTTACCTAACCTAACCCAACCTAACATCTCGGCGGTAATATTTGACAACATTCCTGGCGAGTTGGCCTCTACGTCTCGGTTTGTCCTTCATATACATCAATAACGTAATATAACCTAACCGAAACCTACCTAACATCTCGGCGGCAATATTTGAAAACATTCCTGGCGAGTTGGCCTCTACGTCTCCGTGGGACCTTTATATACATCTATAACGTAATATAACCTAACCTAACCCAACCTAACATCTCGGCGGTAATATTTGACAACATTCCTGGCGAGTTGGCCTCTACGTCTCGGTTAGACCTTCATATACATCAGTAACGTAATATAACATAACCGAAACCAACCTATCATCTCGGCGGTAATATTTGACAACATTCCTGGCGAGTTGGCCTATACGTCTCCGTTGGACCTTTATATACATCAATAACGTAATATAACCTAACCTAACCCAAACTAACACCTCGGCGGTAATATTTGATCACATTCCTGGCTTGCTGGCCTCTACGTCTCCCTGGGACCTTTAAATACATCTATAACGTAATATAACCTAACCTAACCCAACCTAACATCTCGGCGGTAATATTTGAAATCATTCCTGGCGAGTTGGCCTCTACGTCACCGTGGGTCCTTTATAGACATCCATAACGTAATATAACCTAACCTAACCCAACCTAACATCTCGGCGGTAATATTTGAAAACATTCATGGCGAGTTGGCATCTACGTCTCCGTGGTACATTTATATACATCAATAACGTAATATAACCTATCCTAACCCAAAATAACAACTCGGCGGTAATATTTGACCACATCCCTGGCTTGTTGGCATCTACGCCTCCGTGGGACCTTTATAAACATCAATAACGTAATATAACCTAACCTAACCCAACCTAACATTTTGGCGGTAATATTTGAAAACATACCTGGCGAGTTGGCCTCTACGTCTCCGTGGGACATTTATATACATCAATAACGTAATATAACCTAACCTAACCCAACCTAACATCTCGGCGGTAATATTTGACAACATTCCTGGCGAGTTGGCCTATACGTCTCCGTGGGACCTTTATATACATCAATAACGTAATATAACCTAAGCTAACCCAACCTAACATTTCGGCGGTAATATTTGATCACATTCCTGGCTTGCTGGCCTCTACGTCTCCGCGGGACCTTTAAATACATCTATAACGCAATATAACCTATCCTAACCCAAAATAACATCTCGGCGGTAATATTTCACCACATTCCTGGCTTGTTGGCATCTACGTCTCCGTGGGACCTTTATATACATCAATTACGTAATATAACCTAACCTAACCCAACCTAACATCTCGGCGGTAATATTTGACAACATTCCTGGCGAGTTGGCCTCTACGTCTCGGTTTGACCTTCATATACATCAGTAACGTAATATAACATAACCGAAACCAACCTATCATCTCGGCGGTAATATTTGACAACATTCCTGGCGAGTTGGCCTATACGTCTCCGCGGGACCTTTAAATACATCTATAACGTAATATAACCTAACCTAACCCAACCTAACATCTCGGCGGTAATATTTGACAACATTCCTGGCGAGTTGGCCTCTACGTCTCGGTTAGACCTTCATATACATCAGTAACGTAATATAACATAACCGAAACCAACCTATCATCTCGGCGGTAATATTTGACAACATTCCTGGCGAGTTGGCCTATACGTCTCCGTTGGACCTTTATATACATCAATAACGTAATATAACCTAACCTAACCCAAACTAACACATCGGCGGTAATATTTGATCACATTCCTGGCTTGCTGGCCTCTACGTCTCCCTGGGACCTTTAAATACATCTATAACGTAATATAACCTAACCTAACCCAACCTAACATCTCGGCGGTAATATTTGAAATCATTCCTGGCGAGTTGGCCTCTACGTCACCGTGGGTCCTTTATAGACATCCATAACGTAATATAACCTAACCTAACCCAACCTAACATCTCGGCGGTAATATTTGAAAACATTCATGGCGAGTTGGCATCTACGTCTCCGTGGTACATTTATATACATCAATAACGTAATATAACTTATCCTAACCCAAAATAACAACTCGGCGGTAATATTTGACCACATCCCTGGCTTGTTGGCATCTACGTCTCCGTGGGACCTTTATAAACATCAATAACGTAATATAACCTAACCTAACCCAACCTAACATTTTGGCGGTAATATTTGAAAACATACCTGGCGAGTTGGCCTCTACGTCTCCTTGGGACATTTATATACATCAATAACGTAATATAACCTAACCTAACCCAACCTAACATCTCGGCGGTAATATTTGATCACATTCCTGGCTTGTTGGCCTATACGTCTCCGCGGGACCTTTAAATACATCTATAACGTAATATAACCTAACCTAACCCTACCTAACATCTCGGCGGCAATATTTGAAAACATTCCTGGCGAGTTGGCCTCTACGTCTCCGTGGGACCTTTATATACATCAATAACGTAATATAACCCAACCTAACCCAACCTAACATCTCGGCGGTAATATTTGAAAACATTCCTGGCGAGTTGGCCTCTACGTCACCGTGGGACCTTTATAGACATCCATAACGTAATATAACCTAACCTAACCCAAGCTAACATATCGACGGTAATATTTGACAACATTCCCGGCGAGTTGGCCTATCCGTCTCCGTGGGACCTTTATATACATCAATAACGTAATATAACCTAACCTAACCCAACCTTACATCTCGGCGGTAATATTTGACAACATTCCTGGCGAGTTGGCCTCTACGTCACGGTTTGACCTTCATATACATCAATAACGTAATATAACCTAACCGAACCCAAACTATCATCTCGGCGGTAATATTTGACAACATTCCTGGCGAGTTGGCCTATACGTCTCCGTCGGACTTTTATATACAACAATAACATAGTATAAGCTAGGCTAACCCAGTCTATCATCTCGGCGGTAATATTTGACCACATTCCTGGCTTGTTGGCCTCTGCGTCTCCGTGGGACCTTCATATACATCAATAACGAAATATAACCTAACCTAACACAACCTATCATCTCGGTGCTAATATTTGACAACATACCTGGCGAGTTCGCCTCTACGTCTCCGTGGGACCTTTATATACATCAATAACGTAATATAACCTAACCTAACCCA
This sequence comes from Xylocopa violacea, assembly GCA_963969225.1. NCBI lineage: Eukaryota > Metazoa > Arthropoda > Insecta > Hymenoptera > Apidae > Xylocopa > Xylocopa violacea. Next base: position 623,328 of record CAXAJV010000147.1, on the reverse strand, counting down.
ACCTAACATCTCGGCGGTAATATTTGAAAACATACCTGGCGAGTTGGCCTCTACGTCTCCGTGGGACCTTTATATACATCAATAACGAAATATAACCTGACCTAACCCAACCTAACATCTCGGTGATAATATTTGATCACATTCCTGGCTTGTTGGCCTCTACGTCTCGGTTTGACCTTCATATACATCAGTAACGTAATATAACATAACCGAAACCAACCTATCATGTCGGCGGTAATATTTGACAACATTCCTGGCGAGTTGGCCTATACGTCTCCGTGGGACCTTTATATACATCAATAACGTAATATAACCTAACCTAACCCAACCTAACATTTCGGCGGTAATATTTGATCACATTCCTGGCTTGCTGGACTCTACGTCTCCGCGGGACCTTTAAATACATCTATAACGTAATATAACCTAACCTATACCTACCTAACATCTCGGAGGCAATATTTGAAAACATTCCTGGCGAGTTGGCCTCTACGTCTCCGCTGGACCTTTATATACATCAATAACGTAATATAACCTATCCTAAACCAAAATAACATCTCGGCGGTAATATTTGACCACATTCCTGGCTTGTTGGCATCTACGTCTCCGTGGGACATTTATATACATCAATTACGTAATATAACCTAACCTAACCCAACCTAACATCTCGGCGGTAATATTTGACAACATTCCTGGCGAGTTGGCCTCTACGTCTCCGTTTGTCCTTCATATACATCAATAACGTAATATAACCTAACCGAAACCTACCTAACATCTCGGCGGCAATATTTGAAAACATTCCTAGCGAGTTGGCCACTACGTCTCCGTGGGACCTTTATATACATCTATAACGTAATATAACCTAACCTAACCCAACCTAACATCTCGGCGGTAATATTTGAAATCATTCCTGGCGAGTTGGCCTCTACGTCACCGTGGGTCCTTTATAGACATCCATAACGTAATATAACCTAACCTAACCCAACCTAACATCTCGGCGGTAATATTTGAAAACATTCATGGCGAGTTGGCATCTACGTCTCCGTGGTACATTTATATACATCAATAACGTAATATAACCTATCCTAACCCAAAATAACAACTCGGCGGTAATATTTGACCACATCCCTGGCTTGTTGGCCTCTACGTCTCCGCGGGACCTTTATATACATCAATAACGTAATATAACCCAACCTAACCCAACCTAACATCTCGGCGGTAATATTTGAAAACATTCCTGGCGAGTTGGCCTCTACGTCACCGTGGGACCTTTATAGACATCCATAACGTAATATAACCTAACCTAACCCAAGCTAACATATCGGCGGTAATATTTGACAACATTCCCGGCGAGTTGGCCTATCCGTCTCCGTGGGACCTTTATATACATCAATAACGTAATATAACCTAACCTAACCCAACCTTACATCTCGGCGGTAATATTTGACAACATTCCTGGCGAGTTGGCCTCTACGTCACGGTTTGACCTTCATATACATCAATAACGTAATATAACCTAACCGAACCCAAACTATCATCTCGGCGGTAATATTTGACAACATTCCTGGCGAGTTGGCCTATACGTCTCCGTCGGACTTTTATATACAACAATAACATAGTATAAGCTAGGCTAACCCAGTCTATCATCTCGGCGGTAATGTTTGACCACATTCCTGGCTTGTTGGCCTCTACGTCTCCGCGGGACCTTTAAATACATCTATAACGTAATATAACCTAACCTAACCCTACCTAACATCTCGGCGGCAATATTTGAAAACATTCCTGGCGAGTTGGCCTCTACGTCTCCGTGGGACCTTTATATACATCAATAACGTAATATAACCTAACCTAACCCAACCTAACATCTCGGCGGTAATATTTGAAAACATTCATGGCGAGTTGGCCTCTACGTCTCCGTGGTACATTTATATACATCAATAACGTAATATAACCTAACCTAACCCAACCTAACATCTCGGCGGTAATATTTGATCACATTCCTGGCTTGCTGGCCTCTACGTCTCGGTTTGTCCTTCATATACATCAATAACGTAATATAACATAACCGAAACCAACCTAACATCTCGGCGGTAATATTTGAAAACATTCCTGGCGAGTTGGCCTCTACGTCTCCGTGGGACCTTTATATACATCTATAACGTAATATAACCTAACCTAACCCAACCTAACATCTCGGCGGTAACATTTGAAAACATTCATGGCGAGTTGGCCTCTACGTCTCCGTCGGACCTTTATATACAACAATAACATAGTATAAAATAGGCTAAACCAGTCTATCATCTCGGCGGTAATATTTGACAACATTCCTGGCTTGTTGGCATCTACGTCTCCGTGGGACCTTTATATACATCAATAACGTAATATAACCTATCCTAACCCAACCTAACATCTCGGCGGTAATATTTGAAAACATTCATGGCGAGTTGGCCTCTACGTCTCCGTGGGACCTTTATATACATCAATAACGTAATATAACCTATCCTAACCCAAATTAACATCTCGGCGGTAATATTTGACCACATTCCTGGCTTGTTGGCATCTACGACCCCGGGGGCCTTTATATACATCAATTACGTAATATAACCTAACCTAACCCAACGTAACATCTCGGCGGTAATATTTGACAACATTCCTGGCGAGTTGGCCTCTACGTCTCGGTTTGTCCTTCATATACATCAATAACGTAATATAACATAACCGAAACCAACCTAACATCTCGGCGGTAATATTTGAAAACATTCATGGCGATTTGGCCTCTACGTCTCCGTGGTACATTTATATACATCAATAACGTAATATAACCTATCCTAACCCAAAATAACACCTCGGCGGTAATATTTGACCACGTTCCTGGCTTGTTGGCATCTACGTCTCCGCGGGACCTTTATATACATCTATAACGTAATATAACCTAACCTAACCCAACCTAACATCTCGGCGCTAATATTTGAAAACATTCATGGCGAGTTGGCCTCTACGTCTCCGTGGGACCTTTATATACATCAATAACGTAATATAACCTATCCTAACCCAAAATAACATCTCGGCGGTAATATTTGACAACATTCCTGGCGAGATGGCCTCCACGTCTCCGTGGGACCTTTATATACATCAATAACGTAATATAACCTAACCTAACCCAACCTAACATCTCGGCGGTAATATTTGACCACATTCCTGGCTTGTTGGCATCTACGTCTCCGCGGGACCTTTATATATATCTATAACGTAATATAACCTAACCTAACCCAACCTAACATCTCGGCGGTAATATTTGAAAACATTCCTGGCGAGTTGGCCTCTACGTCTCCGTGTGACCTTTATATACATCTATAACACAATATAACCTATCCTAACCCAAAATAACATCTCGGCGGTAATATTTCACCACATTCCTGGCTTGTTGGCATCTACGTCTCCGTGGGACCTTTATATACATCAATTACGTAATATAACCTAACCTAACCCAACCTAACATCTCGGCGGTAATATTTGACAACATTCCTGGCGAGTTGGCCTCTACGTCTCGGTTAGACCTTCATATACATCAGTAACGTAATATAACATAACCGAAACCAACCTATCATCTCGGCGGTAATATTTGACAACATTCCTGGCGAGTTGGCCTATACGTCTCCGTTGGACCTTTATATACATCAATAACGTAATATAACCTAACCTAACCCAAACTAACACCTCGGCGGTAATATTTGATCACATTCCTGGCTTGCTGGCCTCTACGTCTCCCTGGGACCTTTAAATACATCTATAACGTAATATAACCTAACCTAACCCAACCTAACATCTCGGCGGTAATATTTGAAATCATTCCTGGCGAGTTGGCCTCTACGTCACCGTGGGTCCTTTATAGACATCCATAACGTAATATAACCTAACCTAACCCAACCTAACATCTCGGCGGTAATATTTGAAAACATTCATGGCGAGTTGGCATCTACGTCTCCGTGGTACATTTATATACATCCATAACGTAATATAACCTATCCTAACCCAAAATAACAACTCGGCGGTAATATTTGACCACATCCCTGGCTTGTTGGCATCTACGTCTCCGTGGGACCTTTATATACATCAATAACGTAATATAACCTAACCTAACCCAACCTAACATCTCGGCGGTAATATTTGACAACATTCCTGGCGAGTTGGCCTCTACGTCTCGGTTTGACCTTCATATACATCAGTAACGTAATATAACATAACCGAAACCAACCTATCATCTCGGCGGTAATATTTGACAACATTCCTGGCGAGTTGGCCTATACGTCTCCGCGGGACCTTTAAATACATCTATAACGTAATATAACCTAACCTAACCCAACCTAACATCTCGACGGTAATATTTGAAAACATTCCTGGCGAGTTGGCCTCTACGTCTCCGTGTGACCTTTATATACATCTATAACATAATATAACCTATCCTAACCCAAAATAACATCTCGGCGGTAATATTTCACCACATTCCTGGCTTGTTGGCATCTACGTCTCCGTGGGACCTTTATATACATCAATTACGTAATATAACCTAACCTAACCCAACCTAACATCTCGGCGGTAATATTTGACAACATTCCTGGCGAGTTGGCCTCTACGTCTCGGTTAGACCTTCATATACATCAGTAACGTAATATAACATAACCGAAACCAACCTATCATCTCGGCGGTAATATTTGACAACATTCCTGGCGAGTTGGCCTATACGTCTCCGTTGGACCTTTATATACATCAATAACGTAATATAACCTAACCTAACCCAAACTAACACCTCGGCGGTAATATTTGACAACATTCCTGGCGAGTTGGCCTCTACGTCTCCGTGTGACCTTTATATACATCTATAACACAATATAACCTATCCTAACCCAAAATAACATCTCGGCGGTAATATTTCACCACATTCCTGGCTTGTTGGCATCTACGTCTCCGTGGGACCTTTATATACATCAATTACGTAATATAACCTAACCTAACCCAACCTAACATCTCGGCGGTAATATTTGACAACATTCCTGGCGAGTTGGCCTCTACGTCTCGGTTAGACCTTCATATACATCAGTAACGTAATATAACATAACCGAAACCAACCTATCATCTCGGCGGTAATATTTGACAACATTCCTGGCGAGTTGGCCTATACGTCTCCGTTGGACCTTTATATACATCAATAACGTAATATAACCTAACCTAACCCAAACTAACACCTCGGCGGTAATATTTGATCACATTCCTGGCTTGCTGGCCTCTGCGTCTCCCTGGGACCTTTAAATACATCTATAACGTAATATAACCTAACCTAACCCAACCTAACATCTCGGCGGTAATATTTGAAATCATTCCTGGCGAGTTGGCCTCTACGTCACCGTGGGTCCTTTATAGACATCCATAACGTAATATAACCTAACCTAACCCAACCTAACATCTCGGCGGTAATATTTGAAAACATTCATGGCGAGTTGGCATCTACGTCTCCGTGGTACATTTATATACATCCATAACGTAATATAACCTATCCTAACCCAAAATAACAACTCGGCGGTAATATTTGACCACATCCCTGGCTTGTTGGCATCTACGTCTCCGTGGGACCTTTATATACATCAATAACGTAATATAACCTAACCTAACCCAACCTAACATCTCGGCGGTAATATTTGACAACATTCCTGGCGAGTTGGCCTCTACGTCTCGGTTTGACCTTCATATACATCAGTAACGTAATATAACATAACCGAAACCAACCTATCATCTCGGCGGTAATATTTGACAACATTCCTGGCGAGTTGGCCTATACGTCTCCGCGGGACCTTTAAATACATCTATAACGTAATATAACCTAACCTAACCCAACCTAACATCTCGGCGGTAATATTTGAAAACATTCCTGGCGAGTTGGCCTCTACGTCTCCGTGTGACCTTTATATACATCTATAACATAATATAACCTATCCTAACCCAAAATAACATCTCGGCGGTAATATTTCACCACATTCCTGGCTTGTTGGCATCTACGTCTCCGTGGGACCTTTATATACATCAATTACGTAATATAACCTAACCTAACCCAACCTAACATCTCGGCGGTAATATTTGACAACATTCCTGGCGAGTTGGCCTCTACGTCTCGGTTAGACCTTCATATACATCAGTAACGTAATATAACATAACCGAAACCAACCTATCATCTCGGCGGTAATATTTGACAACATTCCTGGCGAGTTGGCCTATACGTCTCCGTTGGACCTTTATATACATCAATAACGTAATATAACCTAACCTAACCCAAACTAACACCTCGGCGGTAATATTTGACAACATTCCTGGCGAGTTGGCCTCTACGTCTCGGTTAGACCTTCATATACATCAGTAACGTAATATAACATAACCGAAACCAACCTATCATCTCGGCGGTAATATTTGACAACATTCCTGGCGAGTTGGCCTATACGTCTCCGTTGGACCTTTATATACATCAATAACGTAATATAACCTAACCTAACCCAAACTAACACCTCGGCGGTAATATTTGAAAACATTCATGGCGAGTTGGCATCTACGTCTCCGTGGTACATTTATATACATCAATAACGTAATATAACCTAACCTAACCCAACCTAACATCTCGGCGGTAATATTTGATCACATTCCTGGCTTGCTGGCCTCTACGTCTCGGTTTGTCCTTCATATACATCAATAACGTAATATAACATAACCGAAACCAACCTAACATCTCGGCGGTAATATTTGAAAACATTCCTGGCGAGTTGGCCTCTACGTCTCCGTGGGACCTTTATATACATCTATAACGTAATATAACCTAACCTAACCCAACCTAACATCTCGGCGGTAATATTTGAAAACATTCATGGCGAGTTGGCCTCTACGTCTCCGTCGGACCTTTATATACAACAATAACATAGTATAAGCTAGGCTAAACCAGTCTATCATCTCGGCGGTAATATTTGACAACATTCCTGGCTTGTTGGCATCTACGTCTCCGTGGGACCTTTATATACATCAATAACGTAATATAACCGATCCTAACCCAAAATAACATCTCGGCGGTAATATTTGACCACATTCCTGGCTTGTTGGCATCTACGACCCCGGGGGCCTTTATATACATCAATTACGTAATATAACCTAACCTAACCCAACGTAACATCTCGGCGGTAATATTTGACCACATTCCTGGCTTGTTGGCATCTACGTCTCCGTGGGACCTTTATATACATCAATTACGTAATATAACCTAACCTAACCCAACCTAACATCTCGGCGGTAATATTTGACAACATTCCTGGCGAGTTGGCCTCTACGTCTCGGTTTGTCCTTCATATACATCAATAACGTAATATAACCTAACCGAAACCTACCTAACATCTCGGCGGCAATATTTGAAAACATTCCTGGCGAGTTGGCCTCTACGTCTCCGTGGGACCTTTATATACATCTATAACGTAATATAACCTAACCTAACCCAACCTAACATCTCGGCGGTAATATTTGACAACATTCCTGGCGAGTTGGCCTCTACGTCTCGGTTAGACCTTCATATACATCAGTAACGTAATATAACATAACCGAAACCAACCTATCATCTCGGCGGTAATATTTGACAACATTCCTGGCGAGTTGGCCTATACGTCTCCGTTGGACCTTTATATACATCAATAACGTAATATAACCTAACCTAACCCAAACTAACACCTCGGCGGTAATATTTGATCACATTCCTGGCTTGCTGGCCTCTACGTCTCCCTGGGACCTTTAAATACATCTATAACGTAATATAACCTAACCTAACCCAACCTAACATCTCGGCGGTAATATTTGAAATCATTCCTGGCGAGTTGGCCTCTACGTCACCGTGGGTCCTTTATAGACATCCATAACGTAATATAACCTAACCTAACCCAACCTAACATCTCGGCGGTAATATTTGAAAACATTCATGGCGAGTTGGCATCTACGTCTCCGTGGTACATTTATATACATCAATAACGTAATATAACCTATCCTAACCCAAAATAACAACTCGGCGGTAATATTTGACCACATCCCTGGCTTGTTGGCATCTACGCCTCCGTGGGACCTTTATAAACATCAATAACGTAATATAACCTAACCTAACCCAACCTAACATCTCGGCGGTAATATTTGACAACATTCCTGGCGAGTTGGCCTATACGTCTCCGTGGGACCTTTATATACATCAATAACGTAGTATAACCTAACCTAACCCAACCTAACATTTCGGCGGTAATATTTGATCACATTCCTGGCTTGCTGGCCTCTACGTCTCCGCGGGACCTTTAAATACATCTATAACGTAATATAACCTATCCTAACCCAAAATAACATCTCGGCGGTAATATTTCACCACATTCCTGGCTTGTTGGCATCTACGTCTCCGTGGGACCTTTATATACATCAATTACGTAATATAACCTAACCTAACCCAACCTAACATCTCGGCGGTAATATTTGACAACATTCCTGGCGAGTTGGCCTCTACGTCTCGGTTTGACCTTCATATACATCAGTAACGTAATATAACATAACCGAAACCAACCTATCATCTCGGCGGTAATATTTGACAACATTCCTGGCGAGTTGGCCTATACGTCTCCGCGGGACCTTTAAATACATCTATAACGTAATATAACCTAACCTAACCCAACCTAACATCTCGGCGGTAATATTTGAAAACATTCCTGGCGAGTTGGCCTCTACGTCTCCGTGTGACCTTTATATACATCTATAACATAATATAACCTATCCTAACCCAAAATAACATCTCGGCGGTAATATTTCACCACATTCCTGGCTTGTTGGCATCTACGTCTCCGTGGGACCTTTATATACATCAATTACGTAATATAACCTAACCTAACCCAACCTAACATCTCGGCGGTAATATTTGACAACATTCCTGGCGAGTTGGCCTCTACGTCTCGGTTAGACCTTCATATACATCAGTAACGTAATATAACATAACCGAAACCAACCTATCATCTCGGCGGTAATATTTGACAACATTCCTGGCGAGTTGGCCTATACGTCTCCGTTGGACCTTTATATACATCAATAACGTAATATAACCTAACCTAACCCAAACTAACACCTCGGCGGTAATATTTGATCACATTCCTGGCTTGCTGGCCTCTACGTCTCCCTGGGACCTTTAAATACATCTATAACGTAATATAACCTAACCTAACCCAACCTAACATCTCGGCGGTAATATTTGAAATCATTCCTGGCGAGTTGGCCTCTACGTCACCGTGGGTCCTTTATAGACATCCATAACGTAATATAACCTAACCTAACCCAACCTAACATCTCGGCGGTAATATTTGAAAACATTCATGGCGAGTTGGCATCTACGTCTCCGTGGTACATTTATATACATCAATAACGTAATATAACTTATGCTAACCCAAAATAACAACTCGGCGGTAATATTTGACCACATCCCTGGCTTGTTGGCATCTACGTCTCCGTGGGACCTTTATAAACATCAATAACGTAATATAACCTAACCTAACCCAACCTAACATTTTGGCGGTAATATTTGAAAACATACCTGGCGAGTTGGCCTCTACGTCTCCTTGGGACATTTATATACATCAATAACGTAATATAACCTAACCTAACCCAACCTAACATCTCGGCGGTAATATTTGATCACATTCCTGGCTTGTTGGCCTCTACGTCTCCGCGGGACCTTTAAATACATCTATAACGTAATATAACCTAACCTAACCCTACCTAACATCTCGGCGGCAATATTTGAAAACATTCCTGGCGAGTTGGCCTCTACGTCTCCGTGGGACCTTTATATACATCAATAACGTAATATAACCCAACCTAACCCAACCTAACATCTCGGCGGTAATATTTGAAAACATTCCTGGCGAGTTGGCCTCTACGTCACCGTGGGACCTTTATAGACATCCATAACGTAATATAACCTAACCTAACCCAAGCTAACATATCGGCGGTAATATTTGACAACATTCCCGGCGAGTTGGCCTATCCGTCTCCGTGGGACCTTTATATACATCAATAACGTAATATAACCTAACCTGACCCAACCTTACATCTCGGCGGTAATATTTGACAACATTCCTGGCGAGTTGGCCTCTACGTCACGGTTTGACCTTCATATACATCAATAACGTAATATAACCTAACCGAACCCAAACTATCATCTCGGCGGTAATATTTGACAACATTCCTGGCGAGTTGGCCTATACGTCTCCGTCGGACTTTTATATACAACAATAACATAGTATAAGCTAGGCTAACCCAGTCTATCATCTCGGCGGTAATATTTGACCACATTCCTGGCTTGTTGGCCTCTGTGTCTCCGTGGGACCTTCATATACATCAATAACGAAATATAACCTAACCTAACACAACCTATCATCTCGGTGCTAATATTTGACAACATACCTGGCGAGTTCGCCTCTACGTCTCCGTGGGACCTTTATATACATCAATAACGTAATATAACCTAACCTAACCCAACCTAACATCTCGGCGGTAATATTTGAAAACATACCTGGCGAGTTGGCCTCTACGTCTCCGTGGGACCTTTATATACATCAATAACGAAATATAACCTGACCTAACCCAACCTAACATTTCGGCGGTAATATTTGATCACATTCCTGGCTTGCTGGCCTCTACGTCTCCGCGGGACCTTTAAATACATCTATAACGTAATATAACCTAACCTATACCTACCTAACATCTCGGAGGCAATATTTGAAAACATTCCTGGCGAGTTGGCCTCTACGTCTCCGCGGGACCTTTATATACATCAATAACGTAATATAACCTATCCTAAACCAAAATAACATCTCGGCGGTAATATTTGACCACATTCCTGGCTTGTTGGCATCTACGTCTCCGTGGGACATTTATATACATCAATTACGTAATATAACCTAACCTAACCCAACCTAACATCTCGGCGGTAATATTTGACAACATTCCTGGCGAGTTGGCCTCTACGTCTCCGTTTGTCCTTCATATACATCAATAACGTAATATAACCTAACCGAAACCTACCTAACATCTCGGCGGCAATATTTGAAAACATTCCTAGCGAGTTGGCCGCTACGTCTCCGTGGGACCTTTATATACATCTATAACGTAATATAACCTAACCTAACCCAACCTAACATCTCGGCGGTAATATTTGAAATCATTCCTGGCGAGTTGGCCTCTACGTCACCGTGGGTCCTTTATAGACATCCATAACGTAATATAACCTAACCTAACCCAACCTAACATCTCGGCGGTAATATTTGAAAACATTCATGGCGAGTTGGCATCTACGTCTCCGTGGTACATTTATATACATCAATAACGTAATATAACCTATCCCAACCCAAAATAACAACTCGGCGGTAATATTTGACCACATCCCTGGCTTGTTGGCCTCTACGTCTCCGCGGGACCTTTAAATACATCTATAACGTAATATAACCTAACCTAACCCTACCTAACATCTCGGCGGCAATATTTGAAAACATGCCTGGCGAGTTGGCCTCTACGTCTCCGTGGGACCTTTATATACATCAATAACGTAATATAACCTAACCTAACCCAACCTAACATCTCGGCGGTAATATTTGAAAACATTCATGGCGAGTTGGCCTCTACGTCTCCGTGGTACATTTATATACATCAATAACGTAATATAACCTAACCTAACCCAACCTAACATCTCGGCGGTAATATTTGATCACATTCCTGGCTTGCTGGCCTCTACGTCTCGGTTTGTCCTTCATATACATCAATAACGTAATATAACATAACCGAAACCAACCTAACATCTCGGCGGTAATATTTGAAAACATTCCTGGCGAGTTGGCCTCTACGTCTCCGTGGGACCTTTATATACATCTATAACGTAATATAACCTAACCTAACCCAACCTAACATCTCGGCGGTAATATTTGAAAACATTCATGGCGAGTTGGCCTCTACGTCTCCGTAGGACCTTTATATACAACAATAACATCGTATAAAATAGGCTAAACCAGTCTATCATCTCGGCGGTAATATTTGACAACATTCCTGGCTTGTTGGCATCTACGTCTCCGTGGGACCTTTATATACATCAATAACGTAATATAACCTATCCTAACCCAACCTAACATCTCGGCGGTAATATTTGAAAACATTCATGGCGAGTTGGCCTCTACGTCTCCGTGGGACCTTTATATACATCAATAACGTAATATAACCTATCCTAACCCAAAATAACATCTCGGCGGTAATATTTGACCACATTCCTGGCTTGTTGGCATCTACGACCCCGGGGGCCTTTATATACATCAATTACGTAATATAACCTAACCTAACCCAACGTAACATCTCGGCGGTAATATTTGACAACATTCCTGGCGAGTTGGCCTCTACGTCTCGGTTTGTCCTTCATATACATCAATAACGTAATATAACATAACCGAAACCAACCTAACATCTCGGCGGTAACATTTGAAAACATTCCTGGCGAGTTGGCCTCTACGTCTCCGTGGGACCTTTATATACATCTATAACGTAATATAACCTAACCTAACCCAACCTAACATCTCGGCGGTAATATTTGAAAACATTCATGGCGAGTTGGCCTCTACGTCTCCGTGGTACATTTATATACATCAATAACGTAATATAACCTATCCTAACCCAAAATAACACCTCGGCGGTAATATTTGACCACGTTCCTGGCTTGTTGGCATCTACGTCTCCGCGGGACCTTTATATACATCTATAACGTAATATAACCTAACCTAACCCAACCTAACATCTCGGCGCTAATATTTGAAAACATTCATGGCGAGTTGGCCTCTACGTCTCCGTGGGACCTTTATATACATCAATAACGTAATATAACCTATCCTAACCCAAAATAACATCTCGGCGGTAATATTTGACAACATTCCTGGCGAGATGGCCTCCACGTCTCCGTGGGACCTTTATATACATCAATAACGTAATATAACCTAACCTAACCCAACCTAACATCTCGGCGGTAATATTTGACCACATTCCTGGCTTGTTGGCATCTACGTCTCCGCGGGACCTTTATATATATCTATAACGTAATATAACCTAACCTAACCCAACCTAACATCTCGGCGGTAATATTTGAAAACATTCCTGGCGAGTTGGCCTCTACGTCTCCGTGTGACCTTTATATACATCTATAACACAATATAACCTATCCTAACCCAAAATAACATCTCGGCGGTAATATTTCACCACATTCCTGGCTTGTTGGCATCTACGTCTCCGTGGGACCTTTATATACATCAATTACGTAATATAACCTAACCTAACCCAACCTAACATCTCGGCGGTAATATTTGACAACATTCCTGGCGAGTTGGCCTCTACGTCTCGGTTAGACCTTCATATACATCAGTAACGTAATATAACATAACCGAAACCAACCTATCATCTCGGCGGTAATATTTGACAACATTCCTGGCGAGTTGGCCTATACGTCTCCGTTGGACCTTTATATACATCAATAACGTAATATAACCTAACCTAACCCAAACTAACACCTCGGCGGTAATATTTGATCACATTCCTGGCTTGCTGGCCTCTACGTCTCCCTGGGACCTTTAAATACATCTATAACGTAATATAACCTAACCTAACCCAACCTAACATCTCGGCGGTAATATTTGAAATCATTCCTGGCGAGTTGGCCTCTACGTCACCGTGGGTCCTTTATAGACATCCATAACGTAATATAACCTAACCTAACCCAACCTAACATCTCGGCGGTAATATTTGAAAACATTCATGGCGAGTTGGCATCTACGTCTCCGTGGTACATTTATATACATCCATAACGTAATATAACCTATCCTAACCCAAAATAACAACTCGGCGGTAATATTTGACCACATCCCTGGCTTGTTGGCATCTACGTCTCCGTGGGACCTTTATATACATCAATAACGTAATATAACCTAACCTAACCCAACCTAACATCTCGGCGGTAATATTTGACAACATTCCTGGCGAGTTGGCCTCTACGTCTCGGTTTGACCTTCATATACATCAGTAACGTAATATAACATAACCGAAACCAACCTATCATCTCGGCGGTAATATTTGACAACATTCCTGGCGAGTTGGCCTATACGTCTCCGCGGGACCTTTAAATACATCTATAACGTAATATAACCTAACCTAACCCAACCTAACATCTCGACGGTAATATTTGAAAACATTCCTGGCGAGTTGGCCTCTACGTCTCCGTGTGACCTTTATATACATCTATAACATAATATAACCTATCCTAACCCAAAATAACATCTCGGCGGTAATATTTCACCACATTCCTGGCTTGTTGGCATCTACGTCTCCGTGGGACCTTTATATACATCAATTACGTAATATAACCTAACCTAACCCAACCTAACATCTCGGCGGTAATATTTGACAACATTCCTGGCGAGTTGGCCTCTACGTCTCGGTTAGACCTTCATATACATCAGTAACGTAATATAACATAACCGAAACCAACCTATCATCTCGGCGGTAATATTTGACAACATTCCTGGCGAGTTGGCCTATACGTCTCCGTTGGACCTTTATATACATCAATAACGTAATATAACCTAACCTAACCCAAACTAACACCTCGGCGGTAATATTTGACAACATTCCTGGCGAGTTGGCCTCTACGTCTCCGTGTGACCTTTATATACATCTATAACACAATATAACCTATCCTAACCCAAAATAACATCTCGGCGGTAATATTTCACCACATTCCTGGCTTGTTGGCATCTACGTCTCCGTGGGACCTTTATATACATCAATTACGTAATATAACCTAACCTAACCCAACCTAACATCTCGGCGGTAATATTTGACAACATTCCTGGCGAGTTGGCCTCTACGTCTCGGTTAGACCTTCATATACATCAGTAACGTAATATAACATAACCGAAACCAACCTATCATCTCGGCGGTAATATTTGACAACATTCCTGGCGAGTTGGCCTATACGTCTCCGTTGGACCTTTATATACATCAATAACGTAATATAACCTAACCTAACCCAAACTAACACCTCGGCGGTAATATTTGATCACATTCCTGGCTTGCTGGCCTCTGCGTCTCCCTGGGACCTTTAAATACATCTATAACGTAATATAACCTAACCTAACCCAACCTAACATCTCGGCGGTAATATTTGAAATCATTCCTGGCGAGTTGGCCTCTACGTCACCGTGGGTCCTTTATAGACATCCATAACGTAATATAACCTAACCTAACCCAACCTAACATCTCGGCGGTAATATTTGAAAACATTCATGGCGAGTTGGCATCTACGTCTCCGTGGTACATTTATATACATCCATAACGTAATATAACCTATCCTAACCCAAAATAACAACTCGGCGGTAATATTTGACCACATCCCTGGCTTGTTGGCATCTACGTCTCCGTGGGACCTTTATATACATCAATAACGTAATATAACCTAACCTAACCCAACCTAACATCTCGGCGGTAATATTTGACAACATTCCTGGCGAGTTGGCCTCTACGTCTCGGTTTGACCTTCATATACATCAGTAACGTAATATAACATAACCGAAACCAACCTATCATCTCGGCGGTAATATTTGACAACATTCCTGGCGAGTTGGCCTATACGTCTCCGCGGGACCTTTAAATACATCTATAACGTAATATAACCTAACCTAACCCAACCTAACATCTCGGCGGTAATATTTGAAAACATTCCTGGCGAGTTGGCCTCTACGTCTCCGTGTGACCTTTATATACATCTATAACATAATATAACCTATCCTAACCCAAAATAACATCTCGGCGGTAATATTTCACCACATTCCTGGCTTGTTGGCATCTACGTCTCCGTGGGACCTTTATATACATCAATTACGTAATATAACCTAACCTAACCCAACCTAACATCTCGGCGGTAATATTTGACAACATTCCTGGCGAGTTGGCCTCTACGTCTCGGTTAGACCTTCATATACATCAGTAACGTAATATAACATAACCGAAACCAACCTATCATCTCGGCGGTAATATTTGACAACATTCCTGGCGAGTTGGCCTATACGTCTCCGTTGGACCTTTATATACATCAATAACGTAATATAACCTAACCTAACCCAAACTAACACCTCGGCGGTAATATTTGACAACATTCCTGGCGAGTTGGCCTCTACGTCTCGGTTAGACCTTCATATACATCAGTAACGTAATATAACATAACCGAAACCAACCTATCATCTCGGCGGTAATATTTGACAACATTCCTGGCGAGTTGGCCTATACGTCTCCGTTGGACCTTTATATACATCAATAACGTAATATAACCTAACCTAACCCAAACTAACACCTCGGCGGTAATATTTGAAAACATTCATGGCGAGTTGGCATCTACGTCTCCGTGGTACATTTATATACATCAATAACGTAATATAACCTAACCTAACCCAACCTAACATCTCGGCGGTAATATTTGATCACATTCCTGGCTTGCTGGCCTCTACGTCTCGGTTTGTCCTTCATATACATCAATAACGTAATATAACATAACCGAAACCAACCTAACATCTCGGCGGTAATATTTGAAAACATTCCTGGCGAGTTGGCCTCTACGTCTCCGTGGGACCTTTATATACATCTATAACGTAATATAACCTAACCTAACCCAACCTAACATCTCGGCGGTAATATTTGAAAACATTCATGGCGAGTTGGCCTCTACGTCTCCGTCGGACCTTTATATACAACAATAACATAGTATAAGCTAGGCTAAACCAGTCTATCATCTCGGCGGTAATATTTGACAACATTCCTGGCTTGTTGGCATCTACGTCTCCGTGGGACCTTTATATACATCAATAACGTAATATAACCGATCCTAACCCAAAATAACATCTCGGCGGTAATATTTGACCACATTCCTGGCTTGTTGGCATCTACGACCCCGGGGGCCTTTATATACATCAATTACGTAATATAACCTAACCTAACCCAACGTAACATCTCGGCGGTAATATTTGACCACATTCCTGGCTTGTTGGCATCTACGTCTCCGTGGGACCTTTATATACATCAATTACGTAATATAACCTAACCTAACCCAACCTAACATCTCGGCGGTAATATTTGACAACATTCCTGGCGAGTTGGCCTCTACGTCTCGGTTTGTCCTTCATATACATCAATAACGTAATATAACCTAACCGAAACCTACCTAACATCTCGGCGGCAATATTTGAAAACATTCCTGGCGAGTTGGCCTCTACGTCTCCGTGGGACCTTTATATACATCTATAACGTAATATAACCTAACCTAACCCAACCTAACATCTCGGCGGTAATATTTGACAACATTCCTGGCGAGTTGGCCTCTACGTCTCGGTTAGACCTTCATATACATCAGTAACGTAATATAACATAACCGAAACCAACCTATCATCTCGGCGGTAATATTTGACAACATTCCTGGCGAGTTGGCCTATACGTCTCCGTTGGACCTTTATATACATCAATAACGTAATATAACCTAACCTAACCCAAACTAACACCTCGGCGGTAATATTTGATCACATTCCTGGCTTGCTGGCCTCTACGTCTCCCTGGGACCTTTAAATACATCTATAACGTAATATAACCTAACCTAACCCAACCTAACATCTCGGCGGTAATATTTGAAATCATTCCTGGCGAGTTGGCCTCTACGTCACCGTGGGTCCTTTATAGACATCCATAACGTAATATAACCTAACCTAACCCAACCTAACATCTCGGCGGTAATATTTGAAAACATTCATGGCGAGTTGGCATCTACGTCTCCGTGGTACATTTATATACATCAATAACGTAATATAACCTATCCTAACCCAAAATAACAACTCGGCGGTAATATTTGACCACATCCCTGGCTTGTTGGCATCTACGCCTCCGTGGGACCTTTATAAACATCAATAACGTAATATAACCTAACCTAACCCAACCTAACATCTCGGCGGTAATATTTGACAACATTCCTGGCGAGTTGGCCTATACGTCTCCGTGGGACCTTTATATACATCAATAACGTAGTATAACCTAACCTAACCCAACCTAACATTTCGGCGGTAATATTTGATCACATTCCTGGCTTGCTGGCCTCTACGTCTCCGCGGGACCTTTAAATACATCTATAACGTAATATAACCTATCCTAACCCAAAATAACATCTCGGCGGTAATATTTCACCACATTCCTGGCTTGTTGGCATCTACGTCTCCGTGGGACCTTTATATACATCAATTACGTAATATAACCTAACCTAACCCAACCTAACATCTCGGCGGTAATATTTGACAACATTCCTGGCGAGTTGGCCTCTACGTCTCGGTTTGACCTTCATATACATCAGTAACGTAATATAACATAACCGAAACCAACCTATCATCTCGGCGGTAATATTTGACAACATTCCTGGCGAGTTGGCCTATACGTCTCCGCGGGACCTTTAAATACATCTATAACGTAATATAACCTAACCTAACCCAACCTAACATCTCGGCGGTAATATTTGAAAACATTCCTGGCGAGTTGGCCTCTACGTCTCCGTGTGACCTTTATATACATCTATAACATAATATAACCTATCCTAACCCAAAATAACATCTCGGCGGTAATATTTCACCACATTCCTGGCTTGTTGGCATCTACGTCTCCGTGGGACCTTTATATACATCAATTACGTAATATAACCTAACCTAACCCAACCTAACATCTCGGCGGTAATATTTGACAACATTCCTGGCGAGTTGGCCTCTACGTCTCGGTTAGACCTTCATATACATCAGTAACGTAATATAACATAACCGAAACCAACCTATCATCTCGGCGGTAATATTTGACAACATTCCTGGCGAGTTGGCCTATACGTCTCCGTTGGACCTTTATATACATCAATAACGTAATATAACCTAACCTAACCCAAACTAACACCTCGGCGGTAATATTTGATCACATTCCTGGCTTGCTGGCCTCTACGTCTCCCTGGGACCTTTAAATACATCTATAACGTAATATAACCTAACCTAACCCAACCTAACATCTCGGCGGTAATATTTGAAATCATTCCTGGCGAGTTGGCCTCTACGTCACCGTGGGTCCTTTATAGACATCCATAACGTAATATAACCTAACCTAACCCAACCTAACATCTCGGCGGTAATATTTGAAAACATTCATGGCGAGTTGGCATCTACGTCTCCGTGGTACATTTATATACATCAATAACGTAATATAACTTATGCTAACCCAAAATAACAACTCGGCGGTAATATTTGACCACATCCCTGGCTTGTTGGCATCTACGTCTCCGTGGGACCTTTATAAACATCAATAACGTAATATAACCTAACCTAACCCAACCTAACATTTTGGCGGTAATATTTGAAAACATACCTGGCGAGTTGGCCTCTACGTCTCCTTGGGACATTTATATACATCAATAACGTAATATAACCTAACCTAACCCAACCTAACATCTCGGCGGTAATATTTGATCACATTCCTGGCTTGTTGGCCTCTACGTCTCCGCGGGACCTTTAAATACATCTATAACGTAATATAACCTAACCTAACCCTACCTAACATCTCGGCGGCAATATTTGAAAACATTCCTGGCGAGTTGGCCTCTACGTCTCCGTGGGACCTTTATATACATCAATAACGTAATATAACCCAACCTAACCCAACCTAACATCTCGGCGGTAATATTTGAAAACATTCCTGGCGAGTTGGCCTCTACGTCACCGTGGGACCTTTATAGACATCCATAACGTAATATAACCTAACCTAACCCAAGCTAACATATCGGCGGTAATATTTGACAACATTCCCGGCGAGTTGGCCTATCCGTCTCCGTGGGACCTTTATATACATCAATAACGTAATATAACCTAACCTGACCCAACCTTACATCTCGGCGGTAATATTTGACAACATTCCTGGCGAGTTGGCCTCTACGTCACGGTTTGACCTTCATATACATCAATAACGTAATATAACCTAACCGAACCCAAACTATCATCTCGGCGGTAATATTTGACAACATTCCTGGCGAGTTGGCCTATACGTCTCCGTCGGACTTTTATATACAACAATAACATAGTATAAGCTAGGCTAACCCAGTCTATCATCTCGGCGGTAATATTTGACCACATTCCTGGCTTGTTGGCCTCTGTGTCTCCGTGGGACCTTCATATACATCAATAACGAAATATAACCTAACCTAACACAACCTATCATCTCGGTGCTAATATTTGACAACATACCTGGCGAGTTCGCCTCTACGTCTCCGTGGGACCTTTATATACATCAATAACGTAATATAACCTAACCTAACCCAACCTAACATCTCGGCGGTAATATTTGAAAACATACCTGGCGAGTTGGCCTCTACGTCTCCGTGGGACCTTTATATACATCAATAACGAAATATAACCTGACCTAACCCAACCTAACATTTCGGCGGTAATATTTGATCACATTCCTGGCTTGCTGGCCTCTACGTCTCCGCGGGACCTTTAAATACATCTATAACGTAATATAACCTAACCTATACCTACCTAACATCTCGGAGGCAATATTTGAAAACATTCCTGGCGAGTTGGCCTCTACGTCTCCGCGGGACCTTTATATACATCAATAACGTAATATAACCTATCCTAAACCAAAATAACATCTCGGCGGTAATATTTGACCACATTCCTGGCTTGTTGGCATCTACGTCTCCGTGGGACATTTATATACATCAATTACGTAATATAACCTAACCTAACCCAACCTAACATCTCGGCGGTAATATTTGACAACATTCCTGGCGAGTTGGCCTCTACGTCTCCGTTTGTCCTTCATATACATCAATAACGTAATATAACCTAACCGAAACCTACCTAACATCTCGGCGGCAATATTTGAAAACATTCCTAGCGAGTTGGCCGCTACGTCTCCGTGGGACCTTTATATACATCTATAACGTAATATAACCTAACCTAACCCAACCTAACATCTCGGCGGTAATATTTGAAATCATTCCTGGCGAGTTGGCCTCTACGTCACCGTGGGTCCTTTATAGACATCCATAACGTAATATAACCTAACCTAACCCAACCTAACATCTCGGCGGTAATATTTGAAAACATTCATGGCGAGTTGGCATCTACGTCTCCGTGGTACATTTATATACATCAATAACGTAATATAACCTATCCCAACCCAAAATAACAACTCGGCGGTAATATTTGACCACATCCCTGGCTTGTTGGCCTCTACGTCTCCGCGGGACCTTTAAATACATCTATAACGTAATATAACCTAACCTAACCCTACCTAACATCTCGGCGGCAATATTTGAAAACATGCCTGGCGAGTTGGCCTCTACGTCTCCGTGGGACCTTTATATACATCAATAACGTAATATAACCTAACCTAACCCAACCTAACATCTCGGCGGTAATATTTGAAAACATTCATGGCGAGTTGGCCTCTACGTCTCCGTGGTACATTTATATACATCAATAACGTAATATAACCTAACCTAACCCAACCTAACATCTCGGCGGTAATATTTGATCACATTCCTGGCTTGCTGGCCTCTACGTCTCGGTTTGTCCTTCATATACATCAATAACGTAATATAACATAACCGAAACCAACCTAACATCTCGGCGGTAATATTTGAAAACATTCCTGGCGAGTTGGCCTCTACGTCTCCGTGGGACCTTTATATACATCTATAACGTAATATAACCTAACCTAACCCAACCTAACATCTCGGCGGTAATATTTGAAAACATTCATGGCGAGTTGGCCTCTACGTCTCCGTAGGACCTTTATATACAACAATAACATCGTATAAAATAGGCTAAACCAGTCTATCATCTCGGCGGTAATATTTGACAACATTCCTGGCTTGTTGGCATCTACGTCTCCGTGGGACCTTTATATACATCAATAACGTAATATAACCTATCCTAACCCAACCTAACATCTCGGCGGTAATATTTGAAAACATTCATGGCGAGTTGGCCTCTACGTCTCCGTGGGACCTTTATATACATCAATAACGTAATATAACCTATCCTAACCCAAAATAACATCTCGGCGGTAATATTTGACCACATTCCTGGCTTGTTGGCATCTACGACCCCGGGGGCCTTTATATACATCAATTACGTAATATAACCTAACCTAACCCAACGTAACATCTCGGCGGTAATATTTGACAACATTCCTGGCGAGTTGGCCTCTACGTCTCGGTTTGTCCTTCATATACATCAATAACGTAATATAACATAACCGAAACCAACCTAACATCTCGGCGGTAACATTTGAAAACATTCCTGGCGAGTTGGCCTCTACGTCTCCGTGGGACCTTTATATACATCTATAACGTAATATAACCTAACCTAACCCAACCTAACATCTCGGCGGTAATATTTGAAAACATTCATGGCGAGTTGGCCTCTACGTCTCCGTGGTACATTTATATACATCAATAACGTAATATAACCTATCCTAACCCAAAATAACACCTCGGCGGTAATATTTGACCACGTTCCTGGCTTGTTGGCATCTACGTCTCCGCGGGACCTTTATATACATCTATAACGTAATATAACCTAACCTAACCCAACCTAACATCTCGGCGCTAATATTTGAAAACATTCATGGCGAGTTGGCCTCTACGTCTCCGTGGGACCTTTATATACATCAATAACGTAATATAACCTATCCTAACCCAAAATAACATCTCGGCGGTAATATTTGACAACATTCCTGGCGAGATGGCCTCCACGTCTCCGTGGGACCTTTATATACATCAATAACGTAATATAACCTAACCTAACCCAACCTAACATCTCGGCGGTAATATTTGACCACATTCCTGGCTTGTTGGCATCTACGTCTCCGCGGGACCTTTATATATATCTATAACGTAATATAACCTAACCTAACCCAACCTAACATCTCGGCGGTAATATTTGAAAACATTCCTGGCGAGTTGGCCTCTACGTCTCCGTGGGACCTTTATATACATCAATTACGTAATATAACCTAACCTAACCCAACCTAACATCTCGGCGGTAATATTTGACAACATTCCTGGCGAGTTGGCCTCTACGTCTCGGTTAGACCTTCATATACATCAGTAACGTAATATAACATAACCGAAACCAACCTATCATCTCGGCGGTAATATTTGACAACATTCCTGGCGAGTTGGCCTATACGTCTCCGTTGGACCTTTATATACATCAATAACGTAATATAACCTAACCTAACCCAAACTAACACCTCGGCGGTAATATTTGATCACATTCCTGGCTTGCTGGCCTCTACGTCTCCCTGGGACCTTTAAATACATCTATAACGTAATATAACTTAACCTAACCCAACCTAACATCTCGGCGGTAATATTTGAAATCATTCCTGGCGGGTTGGCCTCTACGTCACCGTGGGTCCTTTATAGACATCCATAACGTAATATAACCTAACCTAACCCAACCTAACATCTCGGCGGTAATATTTGAAAACATTCATGGCGAGTTGGCATCTACGTCTCCGTGGTACATTTATATACATCCATAACGTAATATAACCTATCCTAACCCAAAATAACAACTCGGCGGTAATATTTGACCACATCCCTGGCTTGTTGGCATCTACGTCTCCGTGGGACCTTTATATACATCAATAACGTAATATAACCTAACCTAACCCAACCTAACATTTTGGCGGTAATATTTGAAAACATACCTGGCGAGTTGGCCTCTACGTCTCCTTGGGACATTTATATACATCAATAACGTAATATAACCTAACCTAACCCAACCTAACATCTCGGCGGTAATATTTGATCACATTCCTGGCTTGTTGGCCTCTACGTCTCCGCGGGACCTTTAAATACATCTATAACGTAATATAACCTAACCTAACCCTACCTAACATCTCGGCGGCAATATTTGAAAACATTCCTGGCGAGTTGGCCTCTACGTCTCCGTGGGACCTTTATATACATCAATAACGTAATATAACCCAACCTAACCCAACCTAACATCTCGGCGGTAATATTTGAAAACATTCCTGGCGAGTTGGCCTCTACGTCACCGTGGGACCTTTATAGACATCCATAACGTAATATAACCTAACCTAACCCAAGCTAACATATCGGCGGTAATATTTGACAACATTCCCGGCGAGTTGGCCTATCCGTCTCCGTGGGACCTTTATATACATCAATAACGTAATATAACCTAACCTAACCCAACCTTACATCTCGGCGGTAATATTTGACAACATTCCTGGCGAGTTGGCCTCTACGTCACGCTTTGACCTTCATATACATCAATAACGTAATATAACCTAACCGAACCCAAACTATCATCTCGGCGGTAATATTTGACAACATTCCTGGCGAGTTGGCCTATACGTCTCCGTCGGACTTTTATATACAACAATAACATAGTATAAGCTAGGCTAACCCAGTCTATCATCTCGGCGGTAATATTTGACCACATTCCTGGCTTGTTGGCCTCTGCGTCTCCGTGGGACCTTCATATACATCAATAACGAAATATAACCTAACCTAACACAACCTATCATCTCGGTGCTAATATTTGACAACATACCTGGCGAGTTCGCCTCTACGTCTCCGTGGGACCTTTATATACATCAATAACGTAATATAACCTAACCTAACCCAACCTAACATCTCGGCGGTAATATTTGAAAACATACCTGGCGAGTTGGCCTCTACGTCTCCGTGGGACCTTTATATACATCAATAACGAAATATAACCTGACCTAACCCAACCTAACATCTCGGTGATAATATTTGATCACATTCCTGGCTTGTTGGCCTCTACGTCTCGGTTTGACCTTCATATACATCAGTAACGTAATATAACATAACCGAAACCAACCTATCATGTCGGCGGTAATATTTGACAACATTCCTGGCGAGTTGGCCTATACGTCTCCGTGGGACCTTTATATACATCAATAACGTAATATAACCTAACCTAACCCAACCTAACATTTCGGCGGTAATATTTGATCACATTCCTGGCTTGCTGGCCTCTACGTCTCCGCGGGACCTTTAAATACATCTATAACGTAATATAACCTAACCTATACCTACCTAACATCTCGGAGGCAATATTTGAAAACATTCCTGGCGAGTTGGCCTCTACGTCTCCGCGGGACCTTTATATACATCAATAACGTAATATAACCTATCCTAAACCAAAATAACATCTCGGCGGTAATATTTGACCACATTCCTGGCTTGTTGGCATCTACGTCTCCGTGGGACATTTATATACATCAATTACGTAATATAACCTAACCTAACCCAACCTAACATCTCGGCGGTAATATTTGACAACATTCCTGGCGAGTTGGCCTCTACGTCTCCGTTTGTCCTTCATATACATCAATAACGTAATATAACCTAACCGAAACCTACCTAACATCTCGGCGGCAATATTTGAAAACATTCCTAGCGAGTTGGCCGCTACGTCTCCGTGGGACCTTTATATACATCTATAACGTAATATAACCTAACCTAACCCAACCTAACATCTCGACGGTAATATTTGAAATCATTCCTGGCGAGTTGGCCTCTACGTCACCGTGGGTCCTTTATAGACATCCATAACGTAATATAACCTAACCTAACCCAACCTAACATCTCGGCGGTAATATTTGAAAACATTCATGGCGAGTTGGCATCTACGTCTCCGTGGTACATTTATATACATCAATAACGTAATATAACCTATCCTAACCCAAAATAACAACTCGGCGGTAATATTTGACCACATCCCTGGCTTGTTGGCCTCTACGTCTCCGCGGGACCTTTAAATACATCTATAACGTAATATAACCTAACCTAACCCTACCTAACATCTCGGCGGCAATATTTGAAAACATTCCTGGCGAGTTGGCCTCTACGTCTCCGTGGGACCTTTATATACATCAATAACGTAATATAACCTAACCTAACCCAACCTAACATCTCGGCGGTAATATTTGAAAACATTCATGGCGAGTTGGCCTCTACGTCTCCGTGGTACATTTATATACATCAATAACGTAATATAACCTAACCTAACCCAACCTAACATCTCGGCGGTAATATTTGATCACATTCCTGGCTTGCTGGCCTCTACGTCTCGGTTTGTCCTTCATATACATCAATAACGTAATATAACATAACCGAAACCAACCTAACATCTCGGCGGTAATATTTGAAAACATTCCTGGCGAGTTGGCCTCTACGTCTCCGTGGGACCTTTATATACATCTATAACGTAATATAACCTAACCTAACCCAACCTAACATCTCGGCGGTAATATTTGAAAACATTCATGGCGAGTTGGCCTCTACGGCTCCGTCGGACCTTTATATACAACAATAACATAGTATAAAATAGGCTAAACCAGTCTATCATCTCGGCGGTAATATTTGACAACATTCCTGGCTTGTTGGCATCTACGTCTCCGTGGGACCTTTATATACATCAATAACGTAATATAACCTATCCTAACCCAATCTAACATCTCGGCGGTAATATTTGAAAACATTCATGGCGAGTTGCCCTCTACGTCTCCGTGGGACCTTTATATACATCAATAACGTAATGTAACCTATCCTAACCCAAAATAACATCTCGGCGGTAATATTTGACCACATTCCTGGCTTGTTGGCATCTACGACCCCGGGGGCCTTTATATACATCAATTACGTAATATAACCTAACCTAACCCAACGTAACATCTCGGCGGTAATATTTGACAACATTCCTGGCGAGTTGGCCTCTACGTCTCGGTTTGTCCTTCATATACATCAATAACGTAATATAACATAACCGAAACCAACCTAACATCTCGGCGGTAACATTTGAAAACATTCCTGGCGAGTTGGCCTCTACGTCTCCGTGGGACCTTTATATACATCTATAACGTAATATAACCTAACCTAACCCAACCTAACATCTCGGCGGTAATATTTGAAAACATTCATGGCGAGTTGGCCTCTACGTCTCCGTGGTACATTTATATACATCAATAACGTAATATAACCTATCCTAACCCAAAATAACACCTCGGCGGTAATATTTGACCACGTTCCTGGCTTGTTGGCATCTACGTCTCCGCGGGACCTTTATATACATCTATAACGTAATATAACCTAACCTAACCCAACCTAACATCTCGGCGGTAATATTTGACAACATTCCTGGCGAGTTGGCCTCTACGTCTCGGTTTGTCCTTCATATACATCAGTAACGTAATATAACATAACCGAAACCAACCTATCATCTCGGCGGTAATATTTGAAAACATTCCTGGCGAGTTGGACTCTACGTCTCCGTGGGACCTTTATATACATCTATAACGTAATATAACCGAACCTAACCCAACCTAACATCTCGGCGGTAATATTTGACAACATTCCTGGCGAGTTGGCCTCTACGTCTCGGTTAGACCTTCATATACATCAGTAACGTAATATAACATAACCTATACCTACCTAACATCTCGGCGGCAATATTTGAAAACATTCCTGGCGAGTTGGCCTCTACGTCTCCGTGGGACCTTTATATACATCAATAACGTAATATAACCTAACCTAACCCAACCTAACATCTCGGCGGTAATATTTGAAAACATACCTGGCGAGTTGGCCTCTACGTCTCCGTGGGACCTTTATATACATCAATAACGAAATATAACCTGACCTAACCCAACCTAACATTTCGGCGGTAATATTTGATCACATTCCTGGCTTGCTGGCCTCTACGTCTCCGCGGGACCTTTAAATACATCTATAACGTAATATAACCTAACCTATACCTACCTAACATCTCGGAGGCAATATTTGAAAACATTCCTGGCGAGTTGGCCTCTACGTCTCCGCGGGACCTTTATATACATCAATAACGTAATATAACCTATCCTAAACCAAAATAACATCTCGGCGGTAATATTTGACCACATTCCTGGCTTGTTGGCATCTACGTCTCCGTGGGACATTTATATACATCAATTACGTAATATAACCTAACCTAACCCAACCTAACATCTCGGCGGTAATATTTGACAACATTCCTGGCGAGTTGGCCTCTACGTCTCCGTTTGTCCTTCATATACATCAATAACGTAATATAACCTAACCGAAACCTACCTAACATCTCGGCGGCAATATTTGAAAACATTCCTAGCGAGTTGGCCGCTACGTCTCCGTGGGACCTTTATATACATCTATAACGTAATATAACCTAACCTAACCCAACCTAACATCTCGGCGGTAATATTTGAAATCATTCCTGGCGAGTTGGCCTCTACGTCACCGTGGGTCCTTTATAGACATCCATAACGTAATATAACCTAACCTAACCCAACCTAACATCTCGGCGGTAATATTTGAAAACATTCATGGCGAGTTGGCATCTACGTCTCCGTGGTACATTTATATACATCAATAACGTAATATAACCTATCCCAACCCAAAATAACAACTCGGCGGTAATATTTGACCACATCCCTGGCTTGTTGGCCTCTACGTCTCCGCGGGACCTTTAAATACATCTATAACGTAATATAACCTAACCTAACCCTACCTAACATCTCGGCGGCAATATTTGAAAACATGCCTGGCGAGTTGGCCTCTACGTCTCCGTGGGACCTTTATATACATCAATAACGTAATATAACCTAACCTAACCCAACCTAACATCTCGGCGGTAATATTTGAAAACATTCATGGCGAGTTGGCCTCTACGTCTCCGTGGTACATTTATATACATGAATAACGTAATATAACCTAACCTAACCCAACCTAACATCTCGGCGGTAATATTTGATCACATTCCTGGCTTGCTGGCCTCTACGTCTCGGTTTGTCCTTCATATACATCAATAACGTAATATAACATAACCGAAACCAACCTAACATCTCGGCGGTAATATTTGAAAACATTCCTGGCGAGTTGGCCTCTACGTCTCCGTGGGACCTTTATATACATCTATAACGTAATATAACCTAACCTAACCCAACCTAACATCTCGGCGGTAATATTTGAAAACATTCATGGCGAGTTGGCCTCTACGTCTCCGTCGGACCTTTATATACAACAATAACATAGTATAAAATAGGCTAAACCAGTCTATCATCTCGGCGGTAATATTTGACAACATTCCTGGCTTGTTGGCATCTACGTCTCCGTGGGACCTTTATATACATCAATAACGTAATATAACCTATCCTAACCCAACCTAACATCTCGGCGGTAATATTTGAAAACATTCATGGCGAGTTGGCCTCTACGTCTCCGTGGGACCTTTATATACATCAATAACGTAATATAACCTATCCTAACCCAAAATAACATGTCGGCGGTAATATTTGACCACATTCCTGGCTTGTTGGCATCTACGACCCCGGGGGCCTTTATATACATCAATTACGTAATATAACCTAACCTAACCCAACGTAACATCTCGGCGGTAATATTTGACAACATTCCTGGCGAGTTGGCCTCTACGTCTCGGTTTGTCCTTCATATACATCAATAACGTAATATAACATAACCGAAACCAACCTAACATCTCGGCGGTAACATTTGAAAACATTCCTGGCGAGTTGGCCTCTACGTCTCCGTGGGACCTTTATATACATCTATAACGTAATATAACCTAACCTAACCCAACCTAACATCTCGGCGGTAATATTTGAAAACATTCATGGCGAGTTGGCCTCTACGTCTCCGTGGTACATTTATATACATCAATAACGTAATATAACCTATCCTAACCCAAAATAACACCTCGGCGGTAATATTTGACCACGTTCCTGGCTTGTTGGCATCTACGTCTCCGCGGGACCTTTATATACATCTATAACGTAATATAACCTAACCTAACCCAACCTAACATCTCGGCGCTAATATTTGAAAACATTCATGGCGAGTTGGCCTCTACGTCTCCGTGGGACCTTTATATACATCAATAACGTAATATAACCTATCCTAACCCAAAATAACATCTCGGCGGTAATATTTGACAACATTCCTGGCGAGATGGCCTCCACGTCTCCGTGGGACCTTTATATACATCAATAACGTAATATAACCTAACCTAACCCAACCTAACATCTCGGCGGTAATATTTGACCACATTCCTGGCTTGTTGGCATCTACGTCTCCGCGGGACCTTTATATATATCTATAACGTAATATAACCTAACCTAACCCAACCTAACATCTCGGCGGTAATATTTGAAAACATTCCTGGCGAGTTGGCCTCTACGTCTCCGTGTGACCTTTATATACATCTATAACACAATATAACCTATCCTAACCCAAAATAACATCTCGGCGGTAATATTTCACCACATTCCTGGCTTGTTGGCATCTACGTCTCCGTGGGACCTTTATATACATCAATTACGTAATATAACCTAACCTAACCCAACCTAACATCTCGGCGGTAATATTTGACAACATTCCTGGCGAGTTGGCCTCTACGTCTCGGTTAGACCTTCATATACATCAGTAACGTAATATAACATAACCGAAACCAACCTATCATCTCGGCGGTAATATTTGACAACATTCCTGGCGAGTTGGCCTATACGTCTCCGTTGGACCTTTATATACATCAATAACGTAATATAACCTAACCTAACCCAAACTAACATCTCGGCGGTAATATTTGAAATCATTCCTGGCGGGTTGGCCTCTACGTCACCGTGGGTCCTTTATAGACATCCATAACGTAATATAACCTAACCTAACCCAACCTAACATCTCGGCGGTAATATTTGAAAACATTCATGGCGAGTTGGCATCTACGTCTCCGTGGTACATTTATATACATCCATAACGTAATATAACCTATCCTAACCCAAAATAACAACTCGGCGGTAATATTTGACCACATCCCTGGCTTGTTGGCATCTACGTCTCCGTGGGACCTTTATATACATCAATAACGTAATATAACCTAACCTAACCCAACCTAACACTTTGGCGGTAATATTTGAAAACATACCTGGCGAGTTGGCCTCTACGTCTCCTTGGGACATTTATATACATCAATAACGTAATATAACCTAACCTAACCCAACCTAACATCTCGGCGGTAATATTTGACAACATTCCTGGCGAGTTGGCCTCTACGTCACGCTTTGACCTTCATATACATCAATAACGTAATATAACCTAACCGAACCCAAACTATCATCTCGGCGGTAATATTTGACAACATTCCTGGCGAGTTGGCCTATACGTCTCCGTCGGACTTTTATATACAACAATAACATAGTATAAGCTAGGCTAACCCAGTCTATCATCTCGGCGGTAATATTTGACCACATTCCTGGCTTGTTGGCCTCTGCGTCTCCGTGGGACCTTCATATACATCAATAACGAAATATAACCTAACCTAACACAACCTATCATCTCGGTGCTAATATTTGACAACATACCTGGCGAGTTCGCCTCTACGTCTCCGTGGGACCTTTATATACATCAATAACGTAATATAACCTAACCTAACCCAACCTAACATCTCGGCGGTAATATTTGAAAACATACCTGGCGAGTTGGCCTCTACGTCTCCGTGGGACCTTTATATACATCAATAACGAAATATAACCTGACCTAACCCAACCTAACATCTCGGTGATAATATTTGATCACATTCCTGGCTTGTTGGCCTCTACGTCTCGGTTTGACCTTCATATACATCAGTAACGTAATATAACATAACCGAAACCAACCTATCATGTCGGCGGTAATATTTGACAACATTCCTGGCGAGTTGGCCTATACGTCTCCGTGGGACCTTTATATACATCAATAACGTAATATAACCTAACCTAACCCAACCTAACATTTCGGCGGTAATATTTGATCACATTCCTGGCTTGCTGGCCTCTACGTCTCCGCGGGACCTTTAAATACATCTATAACGTAATATAACCTAACCTATACCTACCTAAAATCTCGGAGGCAATATTTGAAAACATTCCTGGCGAGTTGGCCTCTACGTCTCCGCGGGACCTTTATATACATCAATAACGTAATATAACCTATCCTAAACCAAAATAACATCTCGGCGGTAATATTTGACCACATTCCTGGCTTGTTGGCATCTACGTCTCCGTGGGACATTTATATACATCAATTACGTAATATAACCTAACCTAACCCAACCTAACATCTCGGCGGTAATATTTGACAACATTCCTGGCGAGTTGGCCTCTACGTCTCCGTTTGTCCTTCATATACATCAATAACGTAATATAACCTAACCGAAACCTACCTAACATCTCGGCGGCAATATTTGAAAACATTCCTAGCGAGTTGGCCGCTACGTCTCCGTGGGACATTTATATACATCTATAACGTAATATAACCTAACCTAACCCAACCTAACATCTCGACGGTAATATTTGAAATCATTCCTGGCGAGTTGGCCTCTACGTCACCGTGGGTCCTTTATAGACATCCATAACGTAATATAACCTAACCTAACCCAACCTAACATCTCGGCGGTAATATTTGAAAACATTCATGGCGAGTTGGCATCTACGTCTCCGTGGTACATTTATATACATCAATAACGTAATATAACCTATCCTAACCCAAAATAACAACTCGGCGGTAATATTTGACCACATCCCTGGCTTGTTGGCCTCTACGTCTCCGCGGGACCTTTAAATACATCTATAACGTAATATAACCTAACCTAACCCTACCTAACATCTCGGCGGCAATATTTGAAAACATTCCTGGCGAGTTGGCCTCTACGTCTCCGTGGGACCTTTATATACATCAATAACGTAATATAACCTAACCTAACCCAACCTAACATCTCGGCGGTAATATTTGAAAACATTCATGGCGAGTTGGCCTCTACGTCTCCGTGGTACATTTATATACATCAATAACGTAATATAACCTAACCTAACCCAACCTAACATCTCGGCGGTAATATTTGATCACATTCCTGGCTTGCTGGCCTCTACGTCTCGGTTTGTCCTTCATATACATCAATAACGTAATATAACATAACCGAAACCAACCTAACATCTCGGCGGTAATATTTGAAAACATTCCTGGCGAGTTGGCCTCTACGTCTCCGTGGGACCTTTATATACATCTATAACGTAATATAACCTAACCTAACCCAACCTAACATCTCGGCGGTAATATTTGAAAACATTCATGGCGAGTTGGCCTCTACGTCTCCGTCGGACCTTTATATACAACAATAACATAGTATAAAATAGGCTAAACCAGTATATCATCTCGGCGGTAATATTTGACAACATTCCTGGCTTGTTGGCATCTACGTCTCCGTGGGACCTTTATATACATCAATAACGTAATATAACCTATCCTAACCCAACCTAACATCTCGGCGGTAATATTTGACAACATTCCTGGCGAGTTGGCCTCTACGTCTCGGTTAGACCTTCATATACATCAGTAACGTAATACAACATAACCTATACCTACCTAACATCTCGGCGGCAATATTTGAAAACATTCCTGGCGAGTTGGCCTCTACGTCTCCGTGGGACCTTTATATACATCAATAACGTAATATAACCTAACCTAACCCCACCTAACATCTCGGCGGTAATATTTGACAACATTCCTGGCGAGTTGGCCTCTACGTCTCCGTGGGACCTTTATATACATCAATAACGTAATATAACCTAACCTAACCCAACCTAACATCTCGGCGGTAATATTTGATCACATTCCTGGCTTGCTGGCCTCTACGTCTCCACGGGACATTTATATACATCTATAACGTGATATAACCTAACCTAACCCAACCTAACATCTCGGCGGTAATATTTGACCACATTCCTGGCTTGTTGGCATCTACGTCTCCGCGGGACCTTTATATACATCTATAACGTAACATAACCTAACCTAACCCAACCTAACATCTCGGCGGTAATATTTGAAAACATTCATGGCGAGTTGGCCTCTACGTCTCCGTGGGACCTTTATATACATCAATAACGTAATATAACCTATCCTAACCCAAAATAACATCTCGGCGGTAATATTTGACCACATTCCTGGCTTGTTGGCATCTACGTCTCGGTTTGACCTTCATATACATCAATAACGTAATATAACCTAACCTGACCCAACCTATCATCTCGGCGGTAATATTTGACAACATTCCTGGCGAGCTGGCCTATACGTCTCCGTCGGACCTTTATATACAACAATAACATAGTATAAGCTAGGCTAAACCAGTCTATCATCTCGGCGGTAATATTTGACAACATTCCTGGCTTGTTGGCATCTACGTCTCCGTGGGACCTTTATATACATCAATAACGTAATATAACCTAACCTAACCCAACCTATCATCTCGGCGGTAATATTTGACAACATTCCTGGCGAGATGGCCTCCACGTCTCCGTGGGACCTTTATATACATCAATAACGTAATATAACCTAACCTAACCCAACGTAACATCTCGGCGGTAATATTTGACAACATTCCTGGCGAGTTGGCCTCTACGTCTCCACGGGACATTTATATACATCTATAACGTGATATAACCTAACCTAACCCAACCTAACATCTCGGCGGTAATATTTGACCACATTCCTGGCTTGTTGGCATCTACGTCTCCGCGGGACCTTTATATACATCTATAACGTAACATAACCTAACCTAACCCAACCTAACATCTCGGCGGTAATATTTGAAAACATTCATGGCGAGTTGGCCTCTACGTCTCCGTGGGACCTTTATATACATCAATAACGTAATATAACCTATCCTAACCCAAAATAACATCTCGGCGGTAATATTTGACCACATTCCTGGCTTGTTGGCATCTACGTCTCCGTGGGACCTTTATATACATCAATTACGTAATATAACCTAACCTAACCCAACGTAACATCTCGGCGGTAATATTTGACCACATTCCTGGCTTGCTGGCATCTACGTCTCCGTGGGACCTTTATATATATCAATAACGTAATATAACCTAACCTAACCCAACCTATCATCTCGGCGGTAATATTTGACAACATTCCTGGCGAGATGGCCTCCACGTCTCCGTGGGACCTTTATATACATCAATAACGTAATATAACCTAACCTAACCCAACCTAACATCTCGGCGGTAATATTTGACCACATTCCTGGCTTGTTGGCATCTACGTCTCCGCGGGACCTTTATATACATCTATAACGTAATATAACCTAACCTAACCCAACCTAACATCTCGGCGGTAATATTTGAAAACATACCTGGCGAGTTGGCCTCTACGTCTCCGTGGGACCTTTATATACATCAATAACGAAATATAACCTGACCTAACCCAACCTAACATCTCGGTGATAATATTTGATCACATTCCTGGCTTGTTGGCCTCTACGTCTCGGTTTGACCTTCATATACATCAGTAACGTAATATAACATAACCGAAACCAACCTATCATGTCGGCGGTAATATTTGACAACATTCCTGGCGAGTTGGCCTATACGTCTCCGTGGGACCTTTATATACATCAATAACGTAATATAACCTAACCTAACCCAACCTAACATTTCGGCGGTAATATTTGATCACATTCCTGGCTTGCTGGCCTCTACGTCTCCGCGGGACCTTTAAATACATCTATAACGTAATATAACCTAACCTATACCTACCTAACATCTCGGAGGCAATATTTGAAAACATTCCTGGCGAGTTGGCCTCTACGTCTCCGCGGGACCTTTATATACATCAATAACGTAATATAACCTATCCTAAACCAAAATAACATCTCGGAGGTAATATTTGACCACATTCCTGGCTTGTTGGCATCTACGTCTCCGTGGGACATTTATATACATCAATTACGTAATATAACCTAACCTAACCCAACCTAACATCTCGGCGGTAATATTTGACAACATTCCTGGCGAGTTGGCCTCTACGTCTCCGTTTGTCCTTCATATACATCAATAACGTAATATAACCTAACCGAAACCTACCTAACATCTCGGCGGCAATATTTGAAAACATTCCTAGCGAGTTGGCCGCTACGTCTCCGTGGGACCTTTATATACATCTATAACGTAATATAACCTTTTTTTTTTTTTTTTTTTTTTTTTTTTTTTTCGCAGGGAAATCCTCATGGATACCGTGGATTTTTTGGGAAATCCGCGGTTATGTCGGACTCTTACCGACTAAAACCCTGCGGTGGTCTTCCTACACTTGTAGCGGGTAGCCGGGAACTCTTTCGAACGCGTCCAGCATCCCGCCTCGTGTCTGAGTTCTTTGAACTCCCTGTTCATAGCTGGCGTGCGATTTCATACTTTAGATTGGCAACGACTGCAACCACCACAGTCGTTTGCCTCTCCTCGGTCGAGCGCGTGCCGGATAGACTTGACCCAAACCCTGTCTATCCGGCGCTCGGCTGCTCTTTCTGTTTTTTCTTATTTACTTTTTCTTTGCGCAATCTTTTCTATTACGCTTGTGTGCGAATGCATGCATTCCTCACGCGTACCTCTTTGTCGAATTTCTTGCGCCTGTCTTCGATCTTCGAAGTCGTCTTCCTCTTCTCCCGCTTGCGGCGTTTGAGATGGACGGCGGCAGCGAAGCTCCGCTCCCCGGTGGGTACTTTGGAGCGACTCTCGCGCCCTGACGGACGAGAGTCCCCTACCTTGGAGTGGAACGTGGCAAACGTCTACAACGCCGACCACGTAAGGCTCGTC
This sequence comes from Xylocopa violacea, assembly GCA_963969225.1. Taxonomy (NCBI): domain Eukaryota; kingdom Metazoa; phylum Arthropoda; class Insecta; order Hymenoptera; family Apidae; genus Xylocopa; species Xylocopa violacea. The sequence goes on along the minus strand of CAXAJV010000147.1, from coordinate 586,422 downwards.
GAGCAGAAAGCGTGCGCTCTCTTTCGCGCTCGGCGGCTTCCTTCGCAGCCATCACTTTGTCGCAAAACAAGGTAACGGCTCGCCAGTATCTCTCCCCTTCCAGCATCTTCGGCAGGATGCTGGTCGGCGAGAGATCCCGTCCGATCTCTGCCACGAGAGCGTGGCGCAGCGTTTGCCACGCTGGACAGCGTTCCAACGTGTGCTGCGCAGAGTCGTCTCCGTCTCCGCAATGGTGACATTCAGCCGTGGCCTCTTTTCCGATCTTGCAGAGGTACTGACCGAAGCATCCATGTCCAGTCAGCACCTGCGTCACTCTGAAGGTGAGCTGCCCTCTCCTGTTTTCTACCCAGTTTTCCAAGATGGGTAGAATCGCTCCCACGATCCTGTGATTGGTCGCAGGTGCGAGTTTCTCCTTCCATTTAGAGAAAGTGAAGCGTCTCGCTTCTCTTCTAATCTCGTCCCTTGTCGGAGCAGGTGCACCTTCTTCTTCTACCTGGCGCGTTGTGCGTAGGGTTTCGTACACTATGAGGTCTTCCTGCGCCAGGTATTCCAGGGGTGCGAGACCCGCCAGCATTGTTGCCGCGTCGTAGGAAATCGTGCGATATCCTCTTATGACCCGAATGGCTATTCTTCGCCACGCGCTTCGCAGCAGCTGCAGCTTTCTGCCTCCTTTGTTAAGCGCGTCGCTCCATACCGGGGCTCCGTAAAGCGCAAAGCTTTTTATCACCCCAGCATAGACTTTCCTTACTTTCTCGTCCGGTCCGTGCAGATTCGGCATGATGCGGCTTAGATAATTTGCCGCAGCATCCAGTCGAACGGCCTGACGAGCGAAGTGGAGACCAAAGTTCCATTTATCGTCGAGGAGCAGTCCGAGATACTTCATCTCGCTCCCCACTGTAACTTTGGATGGTCCGATGTTGACCACTTCGTTTCCTCCTCGCGGGTCTCTTCTTCGTCCCTTGAAGCACAGGATTTCAGATTTCTCCGGTGCCATCTGGAGCCCCATCTTCTTGATCGTATTAGCCACGACCGCAACTGCCACTTCGGCCCGGCAGATTGCGCGTTGCCGGCACGTGTCGACTGCCAACACCATCGTGTCATCCGCGTAGCACGTGAGATGCACGCCAGACGGCATTGGCAGCTTCAGGACCGCGTCGTACCCGAGATTCCAGAGAAGCGGTCCGAGGACCGATCCCTGGGGAACGCCGCGATCAATCTTCTTTTTCTCGATTCCATGCCGGCTATCGTAGAGAACCGCGCGGTCGCTCAGGTAATTTTCCACGACCCTTCGCAGGTATCGCGGAATCCCGTGCTTTTCAAGCGCTCTACGTATCGTACTCCATTCGAGGGAGTTGAACGCATTCTTAATATCTAAAGATATCGCGATTACGACTCCCCCGGCGGCGATCGCGTTTTCGGCGAAACTTTTCACTTGTCGAATGGCGTCAATCGTCGATCGTCCTTCTCGGAAGCCGAATTGGTTCTCGGCTAAGTTCGGCCCGGTTCGCGACAGGTGCTCGACGAGGCGGTTGTGGATTATCCTTTCAAATAATTTTCCGACCTCGTCGAGCAAAACTATCGGCCTGTACGCTGCCGGTGAATCCTCCGGTTTTCCCGGCTTTCGGAGCAACACTAATCTGCCGGTTTTCCATCTTGCTGGCAACGTACCCGTCTTCAAGCATGCTGTAAATAACTTCCGCAATCTTGAATTCAGGACACTGAGTGCCATCGACCAGGCACGGCCGGGAATTCCGTCCGGTCCGGGCGCGGTGTTCTTCTTTGTCATGCGCTTTATGGCGCGAGCCATTTCCTCCTCGGTGACGTCGTTGTCCTGCGACCAGATGATCGGGTCGATGTGTGCTGAAATTTGCGAGTTGCTCGCCGACGTGGCCTCTTCCGGTGGGAAGAGCGTGTCGACAACTCGCTTCAAGAACGGCGTCTCCATCGTCTCCGTTAACGGGGGCGCCCACGGTCGTAATTTATTCATTACTATCTTGTACGGCCGCCCCCACGGATCCTCGCGCAGTGTTTCCAGCAGCCCGTCCCATGCTCGTGCCTTTGATGTCTTTATGGCAGCCTGCAGCTCTATTTTCTTCTCCTTGTAAGCTTCATAGAGCTGCGCTTTCCTCACCGAATCGGGATTCCTCCGTTTCCGGTATCTCGTATATTGCCTCCGTGCGTTTGTGCTCTCCGCACGGAGAAGAGCGATCTCGTTCCTCCACCAATATACGGGTTTACGAGTGGGGTTCGACCTTATTTTCGGCATGCTTGCGTTGCACACCGATGTCAACGTCCTCGTAAACCATTCTGCTTCTCGCTCGACTACGGCCGCTTCGGTCGGCTCGCTCGGCCAGGTAGCGGCGAGGGTTGCCGCCATAAACATATCTTCGTCGATTTTTCGCAACGACCATCTATTTTGCTTCTGGTCCGCTGCCCTTCTTCCTTGTACCGTGGATATGTCGATCCTTATATATAAGTGATCAGATAAAGTTTCGATCGGATCCACTTTCCAGCTCGTGACTCTTCGAGATGCTGCGTCGTTCGCGAACGAGAGGTCGACCTTGCTCTCGCCCTGTGGACGCACGCACGTACTGGCAGATCCTTGATTCAACAGTCTGAGATTCGCGGATGCTGCCCAGTCCATCGTCGAGTGTCCACGCTGAGTCGTTCTGGAAGAGCGCCACATAGTCGCGTGCGCGTTGAAATCTCCCAGTACGAATGTCGGTTGCGAGGCGTGATTTCGCACTACACCCTCCACTTCGTCCAGGAGCTGATCGAAATCTTGCAACGACCAACTCGGCGGCGCGTATATTCCAATGACGACGCAATCCGACCACGATACTGCGACGTAACCACGCCCTTGCGCGATGAGTGTGATTGGTCGGATGCGTGTCGGCGTCGCCTGAATTATTGCAACCGTCTTCTCCCTGTTTGCTATCCATGACGGCTTGTCGTGGATTAAATACGGCTCCGCGGCAACCACTAATTCAACCACGCCGCTTTGCAGGCTTTCGAGCATAAGATCTTGTGCTCTCGCGGCGTGATTTAAATTAGTTTGCAGGATCTGGCATTTCATATTGAAAGTTACGCCAGATCCATCGCCTCCTCGCGGCTGGTGCTCGCCTTCAGAGTTTCGCGCTCCTTCTCCTCTTCGTGGTTGTGTTTGGCTGCTGCTGCAGCTTTTTCCTTCTTTTCCTCAGGTTTCTTATCCTTACCTGAGGATTTAGCGCTCGATTGAGTAGCGTTCTTCTGTCCTTTTTTTGCCGGCGGCGGGACAGTGCAGGCTTTGCTACCTGCTCTGTGTCCATGCGGGCGGTTCGCCGACTTGCATACCGGGCACGTCGGTGCCTTCTCATTGCATTCCGCAGCGCGGTGTCCCTTCTCACCGCACCGGTAACACGCCTCCGTTCGGTCCACGGTCGCGGAGCATTTCGCGATTACGTGCCCGATTTCCCAACATTTGAAGCAGGTAAGTTGTCGTGCTTCGATGGGTTCAACGCGGACGGACGTCCATCCGACCTTTACTTTACCGTTTTCGGTAACCTTCTTTGCGGCGGCGACCGGGCATTGCATAAGCATCGTGCCCATGCCGTTATACGCCGTCCTCCTGGGACCGGTTTTTATCTCGTCGGCGGTGCAGCCGCCTTGTGCGGCGACTGCTTCGACGACCTCACCGACCGTGATCGAGTCTTCCATCCTGAAGACCCTCAGGGCCGCTCTCTTGCAGGGGCGCGTGATTTTTACACCCCTCGTGATCGCGAATAGCCCGGTTAACTTGTTGGCGAGCGCGTTCGCCTTCTCTTCTTTACCTTCGCCGCTTATTTCGAGAATAAGCGCTCCGGTCAGCGCTTTCCTGGGTTTGACCTCACCGATTCCCAGGTCCGACAGTTTGATCTTCTGCCGCGCCGTCGTCATAAGCTCGGCGTATGTCGATTTACTGCCCTCCTCTATAGTGATTACGACAGCGGCCGTGCTCGGGGTTTTCATCACTATCGGCTTTTCTTTTGGCATCGACTTCGCAGCTGCTACCTTCTTGCCTGCCCTCACGGTCTTGTTTACGGCGGCCGTCGTCTCCTTTTTCGACTTTCTGCCGAGGACTTTCGTCCACGGCGTCTCCGTCTCCTTCTTGTTCTGCGGAGCAGGTGCGCTCGCTGCTGGACACTTCCCTTCGCTCTCCTTCCGAACCTGCTCCTTTTGAATCTCTTCCATCCTCTTCTGGATGGGTGATTTCTTTGCTTCCGCTTTCGCGGATTTTTTCACCGGTGGAAGGGGCATTGCCTCTCTCTTCCCAGCGGACTTCTCCTTCTTTATGATTGCGGCGCTTGTTCCCTCTTTCGCGGGTTCTTCGCGTCGCGCAGCATTTCGTGCCTCCGACCGCGGACGATCCTCCTTCGGAGCGAAGCGCTTCTCCGCCTTCTCCCAAAATTGTGTAAGCCGTTCGTTGACAACGGCCCCAATCTGCTCCATTAACAGTACGAGACCGGTGTCGGGGATGCTGGCTTCCTCCTGCTTCGTAGTCAGCGATTGCCGTCGTGTTCCTTTATCACTACGCTCGGCGATCTCCATGCTTTTGATCGCCGGCGATAATTGGCTGTTTGCCCTATTTTCGAGGGCGGTCAGCCTCTCCTTGAGAAGGGCATTCTCCTTCTCCAGTTTTTCAGCCTTAGCTTTAATAAGGCTGAATTCCTGATCTCCTGCTGTTCCGGCGATGGCGCGGCTGGCGCGTTGTTCAGCTTCCGTAGTCGCCGCTCGCAGGATTCGAACGCTGACGCGCATCGACCGTTTAATTGTGCCTTTCAGCTGCGACGACTTCGCAGCGGCATATTCAATTTTGGCCGCCGATTCCAGAGCCCAGGCTGCCAGATCCTCTATCGGCATTTTCCTGGCCTCTTCGTCAAAAACTTCCTGGTCCGGAATAGGATTTGACGTCCTTGATGGTGGCGGTGGCATGCAATCACCGTAGAGGAGCTCTCGCTCTAGAGCGTCCTCTGCATCCTTCTCGGCAGCTTTATCGGCTAGCAGTTTGGCTTCCGCCAATTTTATGTATTCCTCCGTTGTGGGGGGGCGTCCCCTCTTCTTCAGATGCTTCGTTGACTCGGACGGAGTCGTCGAGAGCAACGAAGCGAGTGACGTGTCCGAATCGTATTCGGACGTCTCCGCCTTTGATCTCTTCACGCTCCTGCGCGTGCGTGGAATTCTCCTCTCTGGTTCCCGCAGCATCCTGCCTTCCGTCCTCTCCGACTTGCTGCTGCCGCCGGTTCTACAACTGATAAGGCCACTCGGGCCGGCCCCCTCTCCCCCACTCGCCACGGTCGCGTAATCGCGCGTCGCCATGCTTGGTTACCCAAGCAGGGCTTCGCACGATAATTAATTTGCCGACGAGTCGGTCGCGCAAACGCTATTCTCCTCCGTGGAGAAAATCACACCGCGCACCTCACTTACTCCGCCGTGTGGGAACGTTCGCACTTCCCACGTTCAGCGCAGACCGGCTGTCTGTCTCTGTCCCGCACACAGTTCAACCGTCACTCTCTATTTGTCTCTCTATTCGTCCTCTCACTCGCTCTTGCGTTCGCTTCGATTTCCGCGAAGAGTTCACGGAGCGACGCCAGAGTTCAAGATTCGCGCGCTAAGAGTCTCTAGCACTTACCTTTTTTGTCTTCTTTGTCGCAATCTCCTGGAATAATCCGAGATTGATTACGGCTGGTAGCCTCTTTCTCGCCGAGGTCCCGCGTCGCACTTTTACACCGTTTTCTGCACTAATGTTCGCGAAAATCAGTGTTTCTAAAATCGTGCTTAACGCCCGGAAGCGCCGAAAGTGCGGGAATACGTCGAAAAGGCCGGGAGAAGCCCTTGTTTCCCGACTGTCGTCTCGACGCGGCGTACGTGCCACGCCTGACTGTCAAGATGGCGGCGGCGACGCCTCGTTTTCTCTCGATGCTTTTCCACGTATTGTCGCACCTTATTCTCCTGTGCCCGCAACCACGGGAGCCACCTCACAGTCACTTTTGCCGTAAAGAGCACTTTAAGTTCGCAAACAAGCAGCAATCGCCGGCAAGAACGCCCTAATCGCGGTGGAACGCGTACGTGCCACGGCTGCGCGGCAATATGGCGGCGGTGACGCCCTGTTCCTTTCCGCCGATTTCCACTTGTTTTCGCACACTTTTGGCACTTTCCACTGCAAAAACTGCGCACTGGTTTTGCCGCACGTGACACTGACTCTCAGGGAAGTGATCCAGACCACTTTCCACCTCCTTTTCTGCCGAAAAAGCCGACTCAATTGTCGACGCCACGTCACCGGAAGCGAACAAAGGAGACGCAGAGCGTATATTCCTTTCTATCGCGTTATTCTTGCTACTAGCTTCTAGTTCTTACACTAGAAGTTTTCACAATCCTCCTCGGAAGGATATAAACCGAAGTATATATCCTTTATCGCCTAAAAAGTCGCGTCGTACAACTCAGGTAGCGGAGCGCACCGAAACACGTCCGCTCTCTACGGCTGCTCGAACGAGACTCCCAACGTAATATAACCTAACCTAACCCAACCTAACATCTCGGCGGTAATATTTGAAATCATTCCTGGCGAGTTGGCCTCTACGTCACCGTGGGTCCTTTATAGACATCCATAACGTAATATAACCTAACCTAACCCAACCTAACATCTCGGCGGTAATATTTGATCACATTCCTGGCTTGCTGGCCTCTACGTCTCGGTTTGTCCTTCATATACATCAATAACGTAATATAACATAACCGAAACCAACCTAACATCTCGGCGGTAATATTTGAAAACATTCCTGGCGAGTTGGCCTCTACGTCTCCGTGGGACCTTTATATACATCTATAACGTAATATAACCTAACCTAACCCAACCTAACATCTCGGCGGTAATATTTGAAAACATTCATGGCGAGTTGGCCTCTACGTCTCCGTCGGACCTTTATATACAACAATAACATAGTATAAGCTAGGCTAAACCAGTCTATCATCTCGGCGGTAATATTTGACAACATTCCTGGCTTGTTGGCATCTACGTCTCCGTGGGACCTTTATATACATCAATAACGTAATATAACCTATCCTAACCCAACCTAACATCTCGGCGGTAATATTTGAAAACATTCATGGCGAGTTGGCCTCTACGTCTCCGTGGGACCTTTATATACATCAATAACGTAATATAACCTATCCTAACCCAAAATAACATCTCGGCGGTAATATTTGACCACACTCCTGGCTTGTTGGCATCTACGACCCCGGGTGCCTTTATATACATCAATTACGTAATATAACCTAACCTAACCCAACGTAACATCTCGGCGGTAATATTTGACAACATTCCTGGCGAGTTGGCCTCTACGTCTCGGTTTGTCCTTCATATACATCAATAACGTAATATAACATAACCGAAACCAACCTAACATCTCGGCGGTAACATTTGAAAACATTCCTGGCGAGTAGGCCTCTACGTCTCCGTGGGACCTTTATATACATCTATAACGTAATATAACCTAACCTAACCCAACCTAACATCTCGGCGGTAATATTTGAAAACATTCATGGCGAGTTGGCCTCTACGTCTCCGTGGTACATTTATATACATCAATAACGTAATATAACCTATCCTAACCCAAAATAACACCTCGGCGGTAATATTTGACCACGTTCCTGGCTTGTTGGCATCTACGTCTCCGCGGGACCTTTATATACATCTATAACGTAATATAACCTAACCTAACCCAACCTAACATCTCGGCGCTAATATTTGAAAACATTCATGGCGAGTTGGCCTCTACGTCTCCGTGGGACCTTTATATACATCAATAACGTAATATAACCTATCCTAACCCAAAATAACATCTCGGCGGTAATATTTGACAACATTCCTGGCGAGATGGCCTCCACGTCTCCGTGGGACCTTTATATACATCAATAACGTAATATAACCTAACCTAACCCAACCTAACATCTCGGCGGTAATATTTGACCACATTCCTGGCTTGTTGGCATCTACGTCTCCGCGGGACCTTTATATATATCTATAACGTAATATAACCTAACCTAACCCAACCTAACATCTCGGCGGTAATATTTGAAAACATTCCTGGCGAGTTGGCCTCTACGTCTCCGTGTGACCTTTATATACATCTATAACACAATATAACCTATCCTAACCCAAAATAACATCTCGGCGGTAATATTTCACCACATTCCTGGCTTGTTGGCATCTACGTCTCCGTGGGACCTTTATATACATCAATTACGTAATATAACCTAACCTAACCCAACCTAACATCTCGGCGGTAATATTTGACAACATTCCTGGCGAGTTGGCCTCTACGTCTCGGTTAGACCTTCATATACATCAGTAACGTAATATAACATAACCGAAACCAACCTATCATCTCGGCGGTAATATTTGACAACATTCCTGGCGAGTTGGCCTATACGTCTCCGTTGGACCTTTATATACATCAATAACGTAATATAACCTAACCTAACCCAAACTAACACCTCGGCGGTAATATTTGATCACATTCCTGGCTTGCTAGCCTCTACGTCTCCCTGGGACCTTTAAATACATCTATAACGTAATATAACCTAACCTAACCCAACCTAACATCTCGGCGGTAATATTTGAAATCATTCCTGGCGAGTTGGCCTCTACGTCACCGTGGGTCCTTTATAGACATCCATAACGTAATATAACCTAACCTAACCCAACCTAACATCTCGGCGGTAATATTTGAAAACATTCATGGCGAGTTGGCATCCCAGTCTCCGTGGTACATTTATATACATCCATAACGTAATATAACCTATCCTAACCCAAAATAACAACTCGGCGGTAATATTTGACCACATCCCTGGCTTGTTGGCATCTACGTCTCCGTGGGACCTTTATATACATCAATAACGTAATATAACCTAACCTAACCCAACCTAACATCTCGGCGGTAATATTTGACAACATTCCTGGCGAGATGGCCTCCACGTCTCGGTTTGACCTTCATATACATCAATAACGTAATATAACCTAACCTGACCCAACCTATCATCTCGGCGGTAATATTTGACAACATTCCTGGCGAGCTGGCCTATACGTCTCCGTCGGACCTTTATATACAACAATAACATAGTATAAGCTAGGCTAAACCAGTCTATCATCTCGGCGGTAATATTTGACAACATTCCTGGCTTGTTGGCATCTACGTCTCCGTGGGACCTTTATATACATCAATAACGTAATATAACCTAACCTAACCCAACCTAACATCTCGGCGCTAATATTTGAAAACATTCATGGCGAGTTGGCCTCTACGTCTCCGTGGGACCTTTATATACATCAATAACGTAATATAACCTATCCTAACCCAAAATAATATCTCGGCGGTAATATTTGACAACATTCCTGGCGAGATGGCCTCCACGTCTCCGTGGGACCTTTATATACATCAATAACGTAATATAACCTAACCTAACCCAACCTAACGTCTCGGCGGTAATATTTGACCACATTCCTGGCTTGTTGGCATCTACGTCTCCGCGGGACCTTTATATATATCTATAACGTAATATAACCTAACCTAACCCAACCTAACATCTCGGCGGTAATATTTCAAAACATTCATGGCGAGTTGGCCTCTACGTCTCCGTGGTACATTTATATACATCAATAACGTAATATAACCTATCCTAACCCAAAACAACATCTCGGTGGTAATATTTGACCACATTCCTGGCTTGCTGGCATTTACGTCTCCGTGGGACCTTTATATATATCAATAACGTAACATAACCTAACCTAACCCAACCTATCCACTCGGCGGTAATATTTGACAACATTCCTGGCGAGATGGCCTCCACGTCTCCGTGGGACCTTTATATACATCAATAACGTAATATAACCTAACCTAACCCAACCTAACATCTCGGCGGTAATATTTGACAACATTCCTGGCGAGTTAGCCTCTACGTCTCGGTTTGACCTTCATATACATCAATAACGTAATATAACCTAACCTAACCCAACCTATCATCTCGGCGGTAATATTTGACAACATTCCTGGCGAGTTGGCCTATACGTCTCCGTCGGACCTTTATATACAACAATAACATAGTATAAGCTAAGCTAACCCAGTCTATCATCTCGGCGGTAATATTTGACCACATTCCTGGCTTGTTGGCATCTACGTCTCCGTGGGACCCTTATATACATCAATAACGTAATATAACCTAACCTAACCCAACCTATCATCTCGGCGGTAATATTTGACAACATTCCTGGCGAGTTGGCCTCTACGTCTCCGTGGGACCTTCATATGCATCAATAACGAAATATAACCTAACCTAACCCAACCTAACATCTCTGCGGTATATTTGACCTCATTCCTGGCGAGTTGGCCTCTACGTCTCCGTCGGACTTTTATATACAACAATGACATAGTATAAGCTAGGCTAACCCAGTCTATCATCTCGGCGGTAATATTTGACCACATTCCTGGCTTGTTGGCCTCTGCGTCTCCGTGGGACCTTCATATACATCAATAACGAAATATAACCTAACCTAACACAACCTATCATCTCGGCGGTAATATTTGACAACATTCCTGGCGAGTTGGCCTATACGTCTCCGTGGGACCTTTATATACATCAATAACGTAATATAACCTAACCTAACCCAACCTAACATTTCGGCGGTAATATTTGATCACATTCCTGGCTTGCTGGCCTCTGCGTCTCCGCGGGACCTTTAAATACATCTATAACGTAATATAACCTAACCTATACCTACCTAACATCTCGGCGGCAATATTTGAAAACATTCCTGGCGAGTTGGCCTCTACGTCTCCGTGGGACCTTTATATACATCAATAACGTAATATAACCTAACCTAACCCCACCTAACATCTCGGCGGTAATATTTGACAACATTCCTGGCGAGTTGGCCTCTACGTCTCGGTTTGTCCTTCATATACATCAATAACGTAATATAACCTAACCTAACCCAACGTAACATCTCGGCGGTAATATTTGACCACATTCCTGGCTTGCTGGCATCTACGTCTCCGTGGGACCTTTATATATATCAATAACGTAATATAACCTAACCTAACCCAACCTATCATCTCGGCGGTAATATTTGACAACATTCCTGGCGAGATGGCCTCCACGTCTCCGTGGGACCTTTATATACATCAATAACGTAATATAACCTAACCTAACCCAACCTAACATCTCGGCGGTAATATTTGACCACATTCCTGGCTTGTTGGCATCTACGTCTCCGCGGGACCTTTATATACATCTATAACGTAATATAACCTAACCTAACCCAACCTAACATCTCGGCGGTAATATTTGAAAACATTCATGGCGAGTTGGCCTCTACGTCTCCGTGGGACCTTTATATACATCAATAACGTAATATAACCTATCCTAACCCAAAATAACATCTCGGCGGTAATATTTGACCACATTCCTGGCTTGTTGGCATCTACGTCCCCGGGGGCCTTTATATACATCAATTACGTAATATAACCTAACCTAACCCAACGTAACATCTCGGCGGTAATATTTGACAACATTCCTGGCGAGTTGGCCTCTACGTCTCGGTTTGTCCTTCATATACATCAATAACGTAATATAACATAACCGAAACCAACCTAACATCTCGGCGGTAACATTTGAAAACATTCCTGGCGAGTAGGCCTCTACGTCTCCGTGGGACCTTTATATACATCTATAACGTAATATAACCTAACCTAACCCAACCTAACATCTCGGCGGTAATATTTGAAAACATTCATGGCGAGTTGGCCTCTACGTCTCCGTGGTACATTTATATACATCAATAACGTAATATAACCTATCCTAACCCAAAATAACACCTCGGCGGTAATATTTGACCACGTTCCTGGCTTGTTGGCATCTACGTCTCCGCGGGACCTTTATATACATCTATAACGTAATATAACCTAACCTAACCCAACCTAACATCTCGGCGCTAATATTTGAAAACATTCATGGCGAGTTGGCCTCTACGTCTCCGTGGGACCTTTATATACATCAATAACGTAATATAACCTATCCTAACCCAAAATAACATCTCGGCGGTAATATTTGACAACATTCCTGGCGAGATGGCCTCCACGTCTCCGTGGGACCTTTATATACATCAATAACGTAATATAACCTAACCTAACCCAACCTAACATCTCGGCGGTAATATTTGACCACATTCCTGGCTTGTTGGCATCTACGTCTCCGCGGGACCTTTATATATATCTATAACGTAATATAACCTAACCTAACCCAACCTAACATCTCGGCGGTAATATTTGAAAACATTCCTGGCGAGTTGGCCTCTACGTCTCCGTGTGACCTTTATATACATCTATAACACAATATAACCTATCCTAACCCAAAATAACATCTCGGCGGTAATATTTCACCACATTCCTGGCTTGTTGGCATCTACGTCTCCGTGGGACCTTTATATACATCAATTACGTAATATAACCTAACCTAACCCAACCTAACATCTCGGCGGTAATATTTGACAACATTCCTGGCGAGTTGGCCTCTACGTCTCGGTTAGACCTTCATATACATCAGTAACGTAATATAACATAACCGAAACCAACCTATCATCTCGGCGGTAATATTTGACAACATTCCTGGCGAGTTGGCCTATACGTCTCCGTTGGACCTTTATATACATCAATAACGTAATATAACCTAACCTAACCCAAACTAACACCTCGGCGGTAATATTTGATCACATTCCTGGCTTGCTAGCCTCTACGTCTCCCTGGGACCTTTAAATACATCTATAACGTAATATAACCTAACCTAACCCAACCTAACATCTCGGCGGTAATATTTGAAATCATTCCTGGCGAGTTGGCCTCTACGTCACCGTGGGTCCTTTATAGACATCCATAACGTAATATAACCTAACCTAACCCAACCTAACATCTCGGCGGTAATATTTGAAAACATTCATGGCGAGTTGGCATCCCAGTCTCCGTGGTACATTTATATACATCCATAACGTAATATAACCTATCCTAACCCAAAATAACAACTCGGCGGTAATATTTGACCACATCCCTGGCTTGTTGGCATCTACGTCTCCGTGGGACCTTTATATACATCAATAACGTAATATAACCTAACCTAACCCAACCTAACATCTCGGCGGTAATATTTGACAACATTCCTGGCGAGATGGCCTCCACGTCTCGGTTTGACCTTCATATACATCAATAACGTAATATAACCTAACCTGACCCAACCTATCATCTCGGCGGTAATATTTGACAACATTCCTGGCGAGCTGGCCTATACGTCTCCGTCGGACCTTTATATACAACAATAACATAGTATAAGCTAGGCTAAACCAGTCTATCATCTCGGCGGTAATATTTGACAACATTCCTGGCTTGTTGGCATCTACGTCTCCGTGGGACCTTTATATACATCAATAACGTAATATAACCTAACCTAACCCAACCTAACATCTCGGCGCTAATATTTGAAAACATTCATGGCGAGTTGGCCTCTACGTCTCCGTGGGACCTTTATATACATCAATAACGTAATATAACCTATCCTAACCCAAAATAACATCTCGGCGGTAATATTTGACAACATTCCTGGCGAGATGGCCTCCACGTCTCCGTGGGACCTTTATATACATCAATAACGTAATATAACCTAACCTAACCCAACCTAACGTCTCGGCGGTAATATTTGACCACATTCCTGGCTTGTTGGCATCTACGTCTCCGCGGGACCTTTATATATATCTATAACGTAATATAACCTAACCTAACCCAACCTAACATCTCGGCGGTAATATTTCAAAACATTCATGGCGAGTTGGCCTCTACGTCTCCGTGGTACATTTATATACATCAATAACGTAATATAACCTATCCTAACCCAAAACAACATCTCGGTGGTAATATTTGACCACATTCCTGGCTTGCTGGCATTTACGTCTCCGTGGGACCTTTATATATATCAATAACGTAACATAACCTAACCTAACCCAACCTATCCACTCGGCGGTAATATTTGACAACATTCCTGGCGAGATGGCCTCCACGTCTCCGTGGGACCTTTATATACATCAATAACGTAATATAACCTAACCTAACCCAACCTAACATCTCGGCGGTAATATTTGACAACATTCCTGGCGAGTTAGCCTCTACGTCTCGGTTTGACCTTCATATACATCAATAACGTAATATAACCTAACCTAACCCAACCTATCATCTCGGCGGTAATATTTGACAACATTCCTGGCGAGTTGGCCTATACGTCTCCGTCGGACCTTTATATACAACAATAACATAGTATAAGCTAAGCTAACCCAGTCTATCATCTCGGCGGTAATATTTGACCACATTCCTGGCTTGTTGGCATCTACGTCTCCGTGGGACCCTTATATACATCAATAACGTAATATAACCTAACCTAACCCAACCTATCATCTCGGCGGTAATATTTGACAACATTCCTGGCGAGTTGGCCTCTACGTCTCCGTGGGACCTTCATATGCATCAATAACGAAATATAACCTAACCTAACCCAACCTAACATCTCTGCGGTATATTTGACCTCATTCCTGGCGAGTTGGCCTCTACGTCTCCGTCGGACTTTTATATACAACAATGACATAGTATAAGCTAGGCTAACCCAGTCTATCATCTCGGCGGTAATATTTGACCACATTCCTGGCTTGTTGGCCTCTGCGTCTCCGTGGGACCTTCATATACATCAATAACGAAATATAACCTAACCTAACACAACCTATCATCTCGGCGGTAATATTTGACAACATTCCTGGCGAGTTGGCCTATACGTCTCCGTGGGACCTTTATATACATCAATAACGTAATATAACCTAACCTAACCCAACCTAACATTTCGGCGGTAATATTTGATCACATTCCTGGCTTGCTGGCCTCTGCGTCTCCGCGGGACCTTTAAATACATCTATAACGTAATATAACCTAACCTATACCTACCTAACATCTCGGCGGCAATATTTGAAAACATTCCTGGCGAGTTGGCCTCTACGTCTCCGTGGGACCTTTATATACATCAATAACGTAATATAACCTAACCTAACCCCACCTAACATCTCGGCGGTAATATTTGACAACATTCCTGGCGAGTTGGCCTCTACGTCTCGGTTTGTCCTTCATATACATCAATAACGTAATATAACCTAACCTAACCCAACGTAACATCTCGGCGGTAATATTTGACCACATTCCTGGCTTGCTGGCATCTACGTCTCCGTGGGACCTTTATATATATCAATAACGTAATATAACCTAACCTAACCCAACCTATCATCTCGGCGGTAATATTTGACAACATTCCTGGCGAGATGGCCTCCACGTCTCCGTGGGACCTTTATATACATCAATAACGTAATATAACCTAACCTAACCC
This sequence comes from Xylocopa violacea, assembly GCA_963969225.1. Taxonomy (NCBI): domain Eukaryota; kingdom Metazoa; phylum Arthropoda; class Insecta; order Hymenoptera; family Apidae; genus Xylocopa; species Xylocopa violacea. The sequence continues at coordinate 570,948 of CAXAJV010000147.1, read as the reverse complement.
AACCTAACATCTCGGCGGTAATATTTGACCACATTCCTGGCTTGTTGGCATCTACGTCTCCGCGGGACCTTTATATACATCTATAACGTAATATAACCTAACCTAACCCAACCTAACATCTCGGCGGTAATATTTGAAAACATTCATGGCGAGTTGGCCTCTACGTCTCCGTGGGACCTTTATATACATCAATAACGTAATATAACCTATCCTAACCCAAAATAACATCTCGGCGGTAATATTTGACCACATTCCTGGCTTGTTGGCATCTACGTCCCCGGGGGCCTTTATATACATCAATTACGTAATATAACCTAACCTAACCCAACGTAACATCTCGGCGGTAATATTTGACAACATTCCTGGCGAGTTGGCCTCTACGTCTCGGTTTGTCCTTCATATACATCAATAACGTAATATAACATAACCGAAACCAACCTAACATCTCGGCGGTAATATTTGAAAACATTCCTGGCGAGTTGGCCTCTACGTCTCCGTGGGACCTTTATATACATCAATAACGTAATATAACCTAACCTAACCCAACCTAACATCTCGGCGGTAATATTTGACAACATTCCTGGCGAGTTGGCCTCTACGTCTCGGTTTGTCCTTCATATACATCAATAACGTAATATAACCTAACCTAACCCAACGTAACATCTCGGCGGTAATATTTGACCACATTCCTGGCTTGCTGGCATCTACGTCTCCGTGGGACCTTTATATATATCAATAACGTAATATAACTTAACCTAACCCAACCTATCATCTCGGCGGTAATATTTGACAACATTCCTGGCGAGATGGCCTCCACGTCTCCGTGGGACCTTTATATACATCAATAACGTAATATAACCTAACCTATCCCAACCTAACATCTCGGCGGTAATATTTGACCACATTCCTGGCTTGTTGGCATCTACGTCTCCGCGGGACCTTTATATACATCTATAACGTAATATAACCTAACCTAACCCATCCTAACATCTCGGCGGTAATATTTGAAAACATTCATGGCGAGTTGGCCTCTACGTCTCCGTGGGACCTTTATATACATCAATAACGTAATATAACCTATCCTAACCCAAAATAACATCTCGGCGGTAATATTTGACCACATTCCTGGCTTGTTGGCATCTACGTCCCCGGGGGCCTTTATATACATCAATTACGTAATATAACCTAACCTAACCCAACGTAACATCTCGGCGGTAATATTTGACAACATTCCTGGCGAGTTGGCCTCTACGTCTCGGTTTGTCCTTCATATACATCAATAACGTAATATAACATAACCGAAACCAACCTAACATCTCGGCGGTAATATTTGAAAACATTCCTGGCGAGTTGGCCTCTACGTCTCCGTGGGACCTTTATATACATCTATAACGTAATATAACCTAACCTAACCCAACCTAACATCTCGGCGCTAATATTTGAAAACATTCATGGCGAGTTGGCCTCTACGTCTCCGTGGGACCTTTATATACATCAATAACGTAATATAACCTATCCTAACCCAAAATAACATCTCGGCGGTAATATTTGACCACATTCCTGGCTTGTTGGCATCTACGTCTCCGTGGGACCTTTATATACATCTATAACGTAATATAACCTAACCTAACCCAACCTAACATCTCGGCGCTAATATTTGAAAACATTCATGGCGAGTTGGCCTCTACGTCTCCGTGGGACCTTTATATACATCAATAACGTAATATAACCTATCCTAACCCAAAATAACATCTCGGCGGTAATATTTGACCACGTTCCTGGCTTGTTGGCATCTACGTCTCCGCGGGACCTTTATATACATCTATAACGTAATATAACCTAACCTAACCCAACCTAACATCTCGGCGCTAATATTTGAAAACATTCATGGCGAGTTGGCCTCTACGTCTCCGTGGGACCTTTATATACATCAATAACGTAATATAACCTATCCTAACCCAAAATAACATCTCGGCGGTAATATTTGACAACATTCCTGGCGAGATGGCCTCCACGTCTCCGTGGGACCTTTATATACATCAATAACGTAATATAACCTAACCTAACCCAACCTAACATCTCGGCGGTAATATTTGACCACATTCCTGGCTTGTTGGCATCTACGTCTCCGCGGGACCTTTATATATATCTATAACGTAATATAACCTAACCTAACCCAACCTAACATCTCGGCGGTAATATTTGAAAACATTCCTGGCGAGTTGGCCTCTACGTCTCCGTGTGACCTTTATATACATCTATAACACAATATAACCTATCCTAACCCAAAATAACATCTCGGCGGTAATATTTCACCACATTCCTGGCTTGTTGGCATCTACGTCTCCGTGGGACCTTTATATACATCAATTACGTAATATAACCTAACCTAACCCAACCTAACATCTCGGCGGTAATATTTGACAACATTCCTGGCGAGTTGGCCTCTACGTCTCGGTTAGACCTTCATATACATCAGTAACGTAATATAACATAACCGAAACCAACCTATCATCTCGGCGGTAATATTTGACAACATTCCTGGCGAGTTGGCCTATACGTCTCCGTTGGACCTTTATATACATCAATAACGTTATATAACCTAACCTAACCCAAACTAACACCTCGGCGGTAATATTTGATCACATTCCTGGCTTGCTAGCCTCTACGTCTCCCTGGGACCTTTAAATACATCTATAACGTAATATAACCTAACCTAACCCAACCTAACATCTCGGCGGTAATATTTGAAATCATTCCTGGCGAGTTGGCCTCTACGTCACCGTGGGTCCTTTATAGACATCCATAACGTAATATAACCTAACCTAACCCAACCTAACATCTCGGCGGTAATATTTGAAAACATTCATGGCGAGTTGGCATCCCAGTCTCCGTGGTACATTTATATACATCCATAACGTAATATAACCTATCCTAACCCAAAATAACAACTCGGCGGTAATATTTGACCACATCCCTGGCTTGTTGGCATCTACGTCTCCGTGGGACCTTTATATACATCAATAACGTAATATAACCTAACCTAACCCAACCTAACATCTCGGCGGTAATATTTGACAACATTCCTGGCGAGATGGCCTCCACGTCTCGGTTTGACCTTCATATACATCAATAACGTAATATAACCTAACCTGACCCAACCTATCATCTCGGCGGTAATATTTGACAACATTCCTGGCGAGCTGGCCTATACGTCTCCGTCGGACCTTTATATACAACAATAACATAGTATAAGCTAGGCTAAACCAGTCTATCATCTCGGCGGTAATATTTGACAACATTCCTGGCTTGTTGGCATCTACGTCTCCGTGGGACCTTTATATACATCAATAACGTAATATAACCTAACCTAACCCAACCTAACATCTCGGCGCTAATATTTGAAAACATTCATGGCGAGTTGGCCTCTACGTCTCCGTGGGACCTTTATATATATCTATAACGTAATATAACCTAACCTAACCCAACCTAACATCTCGGCGGTAATATTTCAAAACATTCATGGCGAGTTGGCCTCTACGTCTCCGTGGTACATTTATATACATCAATAACGTAATATAACCTATCCTAACCCAAAACAACATCTCGGTGGTAATATTTGACCACATTCCTGGCTTGCTGGCATTTACGTCTCCGTGGGACCTTTATATATATCAATAACGTAACATAACCTAACCTAACCCAACCTATCCACTCGGCGGTAATATTTGACAACATTCCTGGCGAGATGGCCTCCACGTCTCCGTGGGACCTTTATATACATCAATAACGTAATATAACCTAACCTAACCCAACCTAACATCTCGGCGGTAATATTTGACAACATTCCTGGCGAGTTAGCCTCTACGTCTCGGTTTGACCTTCATATACATCAATAACGTAATATAACCTAACCTAACCCAACCTATCATCTCGGCGGTAATATTTGACAACATTCCTGGCGAGTTGGCCTATACGTCTCCGTCGGACCTTTATATACAACAATAACATAGTATAAGCTAAGCTAACCCAGTCTATCATCTCGGCGGTAATATTTGACCACATTCCTGGCTTGTTGGCATCTACGTCTCCGTGGGACCCTTATATACATCAATAACGTAATATAACCTAACCTAACCCAACCTATCATCTCGGCGGTAATATTTGACAACATTCCTGGCGAGTTGGCCTCTACGTCTCCGTGGGACCTTCATATGCATCAATAACGAAATATAACCTAACCTAACCCAACCTAACATCTCTGCGGTATATTTGACCTCATTCCTGGCGAGTTGGCCTCTACGTCTCCGTCGGACTTTTATATACAACAATGACATAGTATAAGCTAGGCTAACCCAGTCTATCATCTCGGCGGTAATATTTGACCACATTCCTGGCTTGTTGGCCTCTGCGTCTCCGTGGGACCTTCATATACATCAATAACGAAATATAACCTAACCTAACACAACCTATCATCTCGGCGGTAATATTTGACAACATTCCTGGCGAGTTGGCCTATACGTCTCCGTGGGACCTTTATATACATCAATAACGTAATATAACCTAACCTAACCCAACCTAACATTTCGGCGGTAATATTTGATCACATTCCTGGCTTGCTGGCCTCTGCGTCTCCGCGGGACCTTTAAATACATCTATAACGTAATATAACCTAACCTATACCTACCTAACATCTCGGCGGCAATATTTGAAAACATTCCTGGCGAGTTGGCCTCTACGTCTCCGTGGGACCTTTATATACATCAATAACGTAATATAACCTAACCTAACCCCACCTAACATCTCGGCGGTAATATTTGACAACATTCCTGGCGAGTTGGCCTCTACGTCTCGGTTTGTCCTTCATATACATCAATAACGTAATATAACCTAACCTAACCCAACGTAACATCTCGGCGGTAATATTTGACCACATTCCTGGCTTGCTGGCATCTACGTCTCCGTGGGACCTTTATATATATCAATAACGTAATATAACCTAACCTAACCCAACCTATCATCTCGGCGGTAATATTTGACAACATTCCTGGCGAGATGGCCTCCACGTCTCCGTGGGACCTTTATATACATCAATAACGTAATATAACCTAACCTAACCCAACCTAACATCTCGGCGGTAATATTTGACCACATTCCTGGCTTGTTGGCATCTACGTCTCCGCGGGACCTTTATATACATCTATAACGTAATATAACCTAACCTAACCCAACCTAACATCTCGGCGGTAATATTTGAAAACATTCATGGCGAGTTGGCCTCTACGTCTCCGTGGGACCTTTATATACATCAATAACGTAATATAACCTATCCTAACCCAAAATAACATCTCGGCGGTAATATTTGACCACATTCCTGGCTTGTTGGCATCTACGTCCCCGGGGGCCTTTATATACATCAATTACGTAATATAACCTAACCTAACCCAACGTAACATCTCGGCGGTAATATTTGACAACATTCCTGGCGAGTTGGCCTCTACGTCTCGGTTTGTCCTTCATATACATCAATAACGTAATATAACATAACCGAAACCAACCTAACATCTCGGCGGTAATATTTGAAAACATTCCTGGCGAGTTGGCCTCTACGTCTCCGTGGGACCTTTATATACATCAATAACGTAATATAACCTAACCTAACCCAACCTAACATCTCGGCGGTAATATTTGACAACATTCCTGGCGAGTTGGCCTCTACGTCTCGGTTTGTCCTTCATATACATCAATAACGTAATATAACCTAACCTAACCCAACGTAACATCTCGGCGGTAATATTTGACCACATTCCTGGCTTGCTGGCATCTACGTCTCCGTGGGACCTTTATATATATCAATAACGTAATATAACTTAACCTAACCCAACCTATCATCTCGGCGGTAATATTTGACAACATTCCTGGCGAGATGGCCTCCACGTCTCCGTGGGACCTTTATATACATCAATAACGTAATATAACCTAACCTATCCCAACCTAACATCTCGGCGGTAATATTTGACCACATTCCTGGCTTGTTGGCATCTACGTCTCCGCGGGACCTTTATATACATCTATAACGTAATATAACCTAACCTAACCCATCCTAACATCTCGGCGGTAATATTTGAAAACATTCATGGCGAGTTGGCCTCTACGTCTCCGTGGGACCTTTATATACATCAATAACGTAATATAACCTATCCTAACCCAAAATAACATCTCGGCGGTAATATTTGACCACATTCCTGGCTTGTTGGCATCTACGTCCCCGGGGGCCTTTATATACATCAATTACGTAATATAACCTAACCTAACCCAACGTAACATCTCGGCGGTAATATTTGACAACATTCCTGGCGAGTTGGCCTCTACGTCTCGGTTTGTCCTTCATATACATCAATAACGTAATATAACATAACCGAAACCAACCTAACATCTCGGCGGTAATATTTGAAAACATTCCTGGCGAGTTGGCCTCTACGTCTCCGTGGGACCTTTATATACATCTATAACGTAATATAACCTAACCTAACCCAACCTAACATCTCGGCGCTAATATTTGAAAACATTCATGGCGAGTTGGCCTCTACGTCTCCGTGGGACCTTTATATACATCAATAACGTAATATAACCTATCCTAACCCAAAATAACATCTCGGCGGTAATATTTGACCACATTCCTGGCTTGTTGGCATCTACGTCTCCGTGGGACCTTTATATACATCAATTACGTAATATAACCTAACCTAACCCAACGTAACATCTCGGCGGTAATATTTGACCACATTCCTGGCTTGCTGGCATCTACGTCTCCGTGGGACCTTTATATATATCAATAACGTAATATAACCTAACCTAACCCAACCTATCATCTCGGCGGTAATATTTGACAACATTCCTGGCGAGATGGCCTCCACGTCTCCGTGGGACCTTTATATACATCAATAACGTAATATAACCTAACCTAACCCAACCTAACATCTCGGCGGTAATATTTGACCACATTCCTGGTTTGTTGGCATCTACGTCTCCGCGGGACCTTTATATACATCTATAACGTAATATAACCTAACCTAACCCAACCTAACATCTCGGCGGTAATATTTGAAAACATTCCTGGCGAGTTGGCCTCTACGTCTCCGTGGGACCTTTATATACATCTATAACGTAATATAACCTAACCTAACCCAACCTAACATCTCGGCGGTAATATTTGAAAACATTCATGGCGAGTTGGCCTCTACGTCTCCGTGGTACATTTATATACATCAATAACGTAATATAACCTATCCTAACCCAAAATAACATCTCGGCCGTAATATTTGACCACATTCCTGGCTTGTTGGCATCTACGTCTCCGCGGGACCTTTATATACATCTATAACGTAATATAACCTAACCTAACCCAACCTAACATCTCGGCGCTAATATTTGAAAACATTCATGGCGAGTTGGCCTCTACGTCTCCGTGGGACCTTTATATACATCAATAACGTAATATAACCTATCCTAACCCAAAATAACATCTCGGCGGTAATATTTGACCACATTCCTGGCTTGTTGGCATCTACGTCTCCGTGGGACCTTTATATACATCAATTACGTAATATAACCTAACCTAACCCAACGTAACATCTCGGCGGTAATATTTGACCACATTCCTGGCTTGCTGGCATCTACGTCTCCGTGGGACCTTTATATATATCAATAACGTAATATAACCTAACCTAACCCAACCTATCATCTCGGCGGTAATATTTGACAACATTCCTGGCGAGATGGCCTCCACGTCTCCGTGGGACCTTTATATACATCAATAACGTAATATAACCTAACCTAACCCAACCTAACATCTCGGCGGTAATATTTGACCACATTCCTGGCTTGTTGGCATCTACGTCTCCGCGGGACCTTTATATATATCTATAACGTAATATAACCTAACCTAACCCAACCTAACATCTCGGCGGTAATATTTGAAAACATTCATGGCGAGTTGGCCTCTACGTCTCCGTGGGACCTTTATATACATCAATAACGTAATATAACCTATCCTAACCCAAAATAACATCTCGGCGGTAATATTTGACCACATTCCTGGCTTGTTGGCATCTACGTCTCCGTGGGACCTTTATATACATCAATTACGTAATATAACCTAACCTAACCCAACCTAACATCTCGGCGGTAATATTTGACAACATTCCTGGCGAGTTGGCCTCTACGTCTCGGTTTGTCCTTCATATACATCAGTAACGTAATATAACATAACCGAAACCAACCTATCATCTCGGCGGTAATATTTGACAACATTCCTGGCGAGTTGGCCTATACGTCTCCGTGGGACCTTTATATACATCAATAACGTAATATAACCTAACCTAACCCAACCTAACATTTCGGCGGTAATATTTGATCACATTCCTGGCTTGCTGGCCTCTACGTCTCCGCGGGACCTTTAAATACATCTATAACGTAATATAACCTAACCTATACCTACCTAACATCTCGGAGGCAATATTTGAAAACATTCCTGGCGAGTTGGCCTCTACGTCTCCGTGGGACCTTTATATACATCAATAACGTAATATAACCTAACCTAACCCCACCTAACATCTCGGCGGTAATATTTGAAAACATTCCTGGCGAGTTGGCCTCTACGTCTCCGTGGGACCTTTATATACATCTATAACGTAATATAACCTAACCTAACCCAACCTAACATCTCGGCGGTAATATTTGAAAACATTCATGGCGAGTTGGCCTCTACGTCTCCGTGGTACATTTATATACATCAATAACGTAATATAACCTATCCTAACCCAAAATAACATCTCGGCGGTAATATTTGACGACATTCCTGGCTTGTTGGCATCTACGTCTCCGCGGGACCTTTATATACATCTATAACGTAATATAACCTAACCTAACCCAACCTAACATCTCGGCGCTAATATTTGAAAACATTCATGGCGAGTTGGCCTCTACGTCTCCGTGGGACCTTTATATACATCAATAACGTAATATAACCTATCCTAACCCAAAATAACATCTCGGCGGTAATATTTGACCACATTCCTGGCTTGTTGGCATCTACGTCTCCGTCGGACCTTTATATACATCAATTACGTAATATAACCTAACCTAACCCAACGTAACATCTCGGCGGTAATATTTGACCACATTCCTGGCTTGCTGGCATCTACGTCTCCGTGGGACCTTTATATATATCAATAACGTAATATAACCTAACCTAACCCAACCTATCATCTCGGCGGTAATATTTGACAACATTCCTGGCGAGATGGCCTCCACGTCTCCGTGGGACCTTTATATACATCAATAACGTAATATAACCTAACCTAACCCAACCTAACATCTCGGCGGTAATATTTGACCACATTCCTGGTTTGTTGGCATCTACGTCTCCGCGGGACCTTTATATACATCTATAACGTAATATAACCTAACCTAACCCAACCTAACATCTCGGCGGTAATATTTGAAAACATTCATGGCGAGTTGGACTCTACGTCTCCGTGGGACCTTTATATACATCAATAACGTAATATAACCTATCCTAACCCAAAATAACATCTCGGCGGTAATATTTGACCACATTCCTGGCTTGTTGGCATCTACGTCCCCGGGGGCCTTTATATACATCAATTACGTAATATAACCTAACCTAACCCAACGTAACATCTCGGCGGTAATATTTGACAACATTCCTGGCGAGTTGGCCTCTACGTCTCGGTTTGTCCTTCATATACATCAATAACGTAATATAACATAACCGAAACCAACCTAACATCTCGGCGGTAATATTTGAAAACATTCCTGGCGAGTTAGCCTCTACGTCTCCGTGGGACCTTTATATACATCTATAACGTAATATAACCTAACCTAACCCAACCTAACATCTCGGCGGTAATATTTGAAAACATTCATGGCGAGTTGGCCTCTACGTCTCCGTGGTACATTTATATACATCAATAACGTAATATAACCTATCCTAACCCAAAATAACATCTCGGCCGTAATATTTGACCACATTCCTGGCTTGTTGGCATCTACGTCTCCGCGGGACCTTTATATACATCTATAACGTAATATAACCTAACCTAACCCAACCTAACATCTCGGCGCTAATATTTGAAAACATTCATGGCGAGTTGGCCTCTACGTCTCCGTGGGACCTTTATATACATCAATAACGTAATATAACCTATCCTAACCCAAAATAACATCTCGGCGGTAATATTTGACCACATTCCTGGCTTGTTGGCATCTACGTCTCCGTGGGACCTTTATATACATCAATTACGTAATATAACCTAACCTAACCCAACGTAACATCTCGGCGGTAATATTTGACCACATTCCTGGCTTGCTGGCATCTACGTCTCCGTGGGACCTTTATATATATCAATAACGTAATATAACCTAACCTAACCCAACCTATCATCTCGGCGGTAATATTTGACAACATTCCTGGCGAGATGGCCTCCACGTCTCCGTGGGACCTTTATATACATCAATAACGTAATATAACCTAACCTAACCCAAATTAACATTTCGGCGGTAATATTTGATCACATTCCTGGCTTGCTGGCCTCTACGTCTCCGCGGGACCTTTAAATACATCTATAACGTAATATAACCTAACCTATACCTACCTAACATCTCGGAGGCAATATTTGAAAACATTCCTGGCTTGCTGGCATCTACGTCTCCGTGGGACCTTTATATATATCAATAACGTAATATAACCTAACCTAACCCAACCTATCATCTCGGCGGTAATATTTGACAACATTCCTGGCGAGATGGCCTCCACGTCTCCGTGGGACCTTTATATACATCAATAACGTAATATAACCTAACCTAACCCAACCTAACATCTCGGCGGTAATATTTGACCACATTCCTGGCTTGTTGGCATCTACGTCTCCGCGGGACCTTTATATATATCTATAACGTAATATAACCTAACCTAACCCAACCTAACATCTCGGCGGTAATATTTGAAAACATTCATGGCGAGTTGGCCTCTACGTCTCCGTGGGACCTTTATATACATCAATAACGTAATATAACCTATCCTAACCCAAAATAACATCTCGGCGGTAATATTTGACCACATTCCTGGCTTGTTGGCATCTACGTCTCCGTGGGACCTTTATATACATCAATAACGTAATATAACCTAACCTAACCCAACCTAACATCTCGGCGGTAATATTTGACAACATTCCTGGAGAGTTGGCCTCTACGTCTCGGTTTGTCCTTCATATACATCAGTAACGTAATATAACATAACCGAAACCAACCTATCATCTCGGCGGTAATATTTGACAACATTCCTGGCGAGTTGGCCTATACGTCTCCGTGGGACCTTTATATACATCAATAACGTAATATAACCTAACCTAACCCAACCTAACATTTCGGCGGTAATATTTGATCACATTCCTGGCTTGCTGGCCTCTACGTCTCCGCGGGACCTTTAAATACATCTATAACGTAATATAACCTAACCTATACCTACCTAACATCTCGGAGGCAATATTTGAAAACATTCCTGGCGAGTTGGCCTCTACGTCTCCGTGGGACCTTTATATACATCAATAACGTAATATAACCTAACCTAACCCCACCTAACATCTCGGCGGTAATATTTGAAAACATTCCTGGCGAGTTGGCCTCTACGTCTCCGTGGGACCTTTATATACATCTATAACGTAATATAACCTAACCTAACCCAACCTAACATCTCGGCGGTAATATTTGAAAACATTCATGGCGAGTTGGCCTCTACGTCTCCGTGGTACATTTATATACATCAATAACGTAATATAACCTATCCTAACCCAAAATAACATCTCGGCGGTAATATTTGACCACATTCCTGGCTTGTTGGCATCTACGTCTCCGCGGGACCTTTATATACATCTATAACGTAATATAACCTAACCTAACCCAACCTAACATCTCGGCGCTAATATTTGAAAACATTCATGGCGAGTTGGCCTCTACGTCTCCGTGGGACCTTTATATACATCAATAACGTAATATAACCTATCCTAACCCAAAATAACATCTCGGCGGTAATATTTGACAACATTCCTGGCGAGATGGCCTCCACGTCTCCGTGGGACCTTTATATACATCAATAACGTAATATAACCTAACCTAACCCAACCTAACATATCGGCGGTAATATTTGACCACATTCCTGGTTTGTTGGCATCTACGTCTCCGCGGGACCTTTATATACATCTATAACGTAATATAACCTAACCTAACCCAACCTAACATCTCGGCGGTAATATTTGAAAACATTCATGGCGAGTTGGACTCTACGTCTCCGTGGGACCTTTATATACATCAATAACGTAATATAACCTATCCTAACCCAAAATAACATCTCGGCGGTAATATTTGACCACATTCCTGGCTTGTTGGCATCTACGTCCCCGGGGGCCTTTATATACATCAATTACGTAATATAACCTAACCTAACCCAACGTAACATCTCGGCGGTAATATTTGACAACATTCCTGGCGAGTTGGCCTCTACGTCTCGGTTTGTCCTTCATATACATCAATAACGTAATATAACATAACCGAAACCAACCTAACATCTCGGCGGTAATATTTGAAAACATTCCTGGCGAGTTGGCCTCTACGTCTCCGTGGGACCTTTATATACATCTATAACGTAATATAACCTAACCTAACCCAACCTAACATCTCGGCGGTAATATTTGAAAACATTCATGGCGAGTTGGCCTCTACGTCTCCGTGGTACATTTATATACATCAATAACGTAATATAACCTATCCTAACCCAAAATAACATCTCGGCCGTAATATTTGACCACATTCCTGGCTTGTTGGCATCTACGTCTCCGCGGGACCTTTATATACATCTATAACGTAATATAACCTAACCTAACCCAACCTAACATCTCGGCGCTAATATTTGAAAACATTCATGGCGAGTTGGCCTCTACGTCTCCGTGGGACCTTTATATACATCAATAACGTAATATAACCTATCCTAACCCAAAATAACATCTCGGCGGTAATATTTGACCACATTCCTGGCTTGTTGGCATCTACGTCTCCGTGGGACCTTTATATACATCAATTACGTAATATAACCTAACCTAACCCAACGTAACATCTCGGCGGTAATATTTGACCACATTCCTGGCTTGCTGGCATCTACGTCTCCGTGGGACCTTTATATATATCAATAACGTAATATAACCTAACCTAACCCAACCTATCATCTCGGCGGTAATATTTGACAACATTCCTGGCGAGATGGCCTCCACGTCTCCGTGGGTCCTTTATATACATCAATAACGTAATATAACCTAACCTAACCCAAATTAACATCTCGGCGGTAATATTTGACCACATTCCTGGCTTGTTGGCATCTACGTCTCCGTGGGACCTTTATATATATCTATAACGTAATATAACCTAACCTAACCCAACCTAACATCTCGGCGGTAATATTTGAAAACATTCATGGCGAGTTGGCCTCTACCTCTCCGTGGGACCTTTATATACATCAATAACGTAATATAACCTATCCTAACCCAAAATAACATCTCGGCGGTAATATTTGACCACATTCCTGGCTTGTTGGCATCTACGTCTCCGTGGGACCTTTATATACATCAATTACGTAATATAACCTAACCTAACCCAACCTAACATCTCGGCGGTAATATTTGACAACATTCCTGGCGAGTTGGCCTATACGTCTCCGTGGGACCTTTATATACATCAATAACGTAATATAACTTAACCTAACCCAACCTAACATTTCGGCGGTAATATTTGATCACATTCCTGGCTTGCTGGCCTCTACGTCTCCGCGGGACCTTTAAATACATCTATAACGTAATATAACCTAACCTATACCTACCTAACATCTCGGAGGCAATATTTGAAAACATTCCTGGCGAGTTGGCCTCTACGTCTCCGTGGGACCTTTATATACATCAATAACGTAATATAACCTAACCTAACCCCACCTAACATCTCGGCGGTAATATTTGAAAACATTCATGGCGAGTTGGCCTCTACGTCTCCGTGGTACATTTATATACATCAATAACGTAATATAACCTATCCTAACCCAAAATAACATCTCGGCGGTAATATTTGACCACATTCCTGGCTTTTTGGCATCTACGTCTCCGCGGGACCTTTATATACATCAATAACGTAATATAACCTATCCTAACCCAACCTATCATCTCGGCGGTAATATCTGACATCATTCCTGGCTTGTTGGCATCTACGTCTCCGTGGGACCCTTATATACATCAATTACGTAATATAACCTAACCTAACCCAACCTAACATCTCGGCGGTAATATTTGACAACATTCCTGGCGAGTTGGCCTCTACGTCTCGGTTTGTCCTTCATATACATCAATAACGTAATATAACATAACCGAAACCAACCTAACATCTCGGCGGTAATATTTGAAAACATTCCTGGCGAGTTGGACTCTACGTCTCCGTGGGACCTTTATATACATCAATAACGTAATATAACCTGACCTAACCCAACCTAACATCTCGGTGATAATATTTGATCACATTCCTGGCTTGTTGGCCTCTACGTCTCGGTTTGACCTTCATATACATCAGTAACGTAATATAACATAACCGAAACCAACCTATCATCTCGGCGGTAATATTTGACAACATTCCTGGCGAGTCGGCCTATACGTCTCCGTGGGACCTTTATATACATCAATAACGTAATATAACCTAACCTAACCCAACCTAACATTTCGGCGGTAATATTTGATCACATTCCTGGCTTGCTGGCCTCTACGTCTCCGCGGGACCTTTAAATACATCTATAACGTAATATAACCTAACCTATACCTACCTAACATCTCGGCGGCAATATTTGAAAACATTCCTGGCGAGTTGGCCTCTACGTCTCCGTGGGACCTTTATATACATCAATAACGTAATATAACCTAACCTAACCCCACCTAACATCTCGGCGGTAATATTTGACAACATTCCTGGCGAGTTGGCCTCTACGTCTCGGTTTGTCCTTCATATACATCAATAACGTAATATAACATAACCGAAACCAGCCTAACATCTCGGCTGTAATATTTGAAAACATTCCTGGCGAGTTGGCCTCTACGTCTCCGTGGGACCTTTATATACATCTATAGCGTAATATTTTTTTTTTTTTTTTTTTTTTTTTTTTTTAACGTGCGGAAATCGTCATGGATACCTCGGAGTTCGGGGGAACTCCGAGGTTATGCCGGACTCTTACCGGCTAAAACCCCACGGTGGCCACCAACGACGCTACTGAGGGAGAGCCGGGATCTCTTACGAACGCGACCGGCTCCCCCTCAGCGTCTGGACCCTCCCAGAAGAAGTCTGGGAGGCTCCCATCCCGGGAGGGAGAGGCCGCATCTAAGATGCGACCCCTCCTCCTCCCAAAGGATACCCTTGCAGCGACTTCGGGGCCACGTCCAAAGTCGCTGCACGTCTCGGAGGGGTGGCGTGCAATGGTCGCGATGGGCCCCCGTCCATCACGACCGAGTCACCCCTCCGGACGGCCCCCCGCGCGGGTGACGGCCGTGGCGTACGCGGCTACGCCCCGGCCCGCGCTAGGGGCTGTCACCCCCCGGGGACTGAGTCCCCTATGGGCGCCCGGCGATATCCACACGGTGGACATCCCCGGGCGCAGGTGGAGGGCGGCGACGCCTGCGCCGCCGCCGTCGACGGGAGGGATCGCTAACTTCGCGGTTCCTCTCCGCCGCCTCCTTCGCCCGCATGACGGCCTCGCAGAAGGCCGCCACAGCGCGCCAGGATCTGGCATCCACCACCATCCGTCTAAGTACGGATGGCAATGCCAGATCCTGGCCCACCTCGCTCCGAAGGACACGACGCCGCACCTCCCACGCTGGACAAAACTCCAGCGTGTGCTGCGCCGTGTCCCTCTGGTCACCACAGTGGTGACACGCCGCCGTGGCTTCCCGTCCTATCCGGCGCAGGTACTCCCCGAAGCATCCGTGCCCGGTGAGGACCTGCGTGGTCCGGTAGGATAGCCCTCGGCTTCGACTCACCCATCTATCGAGGATGGGCAATACCGCCCCGACGGTCCGGTGACTCCCATGGGTGGCGCGAAGACGCTCCTCCCACTTGGTCACCACAGACCGCCAGGCCCACGCTCTGACCGCCTCCTCTGACGGGGGTGAGACATCCTGGCAGAGACGAAGGTGTCCGTAGACAACCGCTTCGCGCTCCGCCAGGAGCTCCAGGGGTGGTAACCCCGCCAGAGTTCCCGCCGCCTCATGAGACACCGTGCGGTATCCTCTGATCACCCTGATGGCAAGGCGCCGCCAACCACTGCGAAGCAGTGCCCGGCTGCGCCGGCTGGCCATCAGGGCGTCCGCCCAGATCGGGGCTCCATAAAGAGCCATCGACCGCACGATGCCCGCATAAAGGCGGCGTACCCTCGCGTCCGGGCCCCCCAGGTTGGGCAGCAAGCGACCCAAGCTGGCCGCCGCTTTTTCCAACCTGGGTGCCAGGAGCGCGAAGTGGCGCCCAAAAGCCCAGGAGCCGTCCAGGTGAAGTCCGAGATATTTTATCGCGGGCTTCACCTGGATGCGGGTGTCCCCTACTCGGATCCAGGTATCGGCGAGTGACCTCCCATTTCGACGGAGGAGATGACGGTCCAAGAACCACATCGCCTCCGTCTTGTGAGGAGCCAGCTCCAAACCCATACCCCGGATCAGGGAAGCCACGTTGGCCACTCCCACCTCGGCTCGCCGGACGATCCTCCCGCTGGTACGCCCACCGGCTACCAATACGGTATCGTCAGCGTAGCAGACTACGCTGACACATCTATAACGTAATATAACCTAACCTAACCCAACCTATCATCTCGGCGGTAATATTTGACAACATTCCTGGCGAGATGGCCTCCACGTCTCCGTGGGACCTTTATATACATCAATAACGTAATATAACCTAACCTAACCCAACCTAACATCTCGGCGGTAATATTTGATCACATTCCTGGCTTGCTGGCCTCTACGTCTCCGCGGGACATTTATATACATCTATAACGTGATATAACCTAACCTAACCCAACCTAACACCTCGGCGGTAATATTTGACAACATTCCTGGCGAGATGGCCTCCACGTCTCCGTGGGACCTTTATATACATCAATAACGTAATATAACCTAACCTAACCCAACCTAACATCTCGGCGGTAATATTTGATCACATTCCTGGCTTGCTGGCCTCTACGTCTCCGCGGGACCTTTATAAACATCTATAACGTGATATAACCTAACCTAACCCAACCTAACATCTCGGCGGTAATATTTGAAAACATTCCTGACGAGTTGGCCTCTACGTCACCGTGGGACCTTTATAGACATCCATAACGTAATATAACCTAACCTAACCCAAGCTAACATATCGGCGGTAATATTTGACAACATTCCCGGCGAGTTGGCCTATACGTCTCCGTGGGACCTTTATAGACATCAATAACGTAATATAACCTAACCTAACCCAACCTAACATCTCGGCGGTAATATTTGATCACATTCCTGGCTTGCTGGCCTCTACGTCTCCGCGGGACCTTTAAATACATCTATAACGTAATATAACCTAACCTAACACAACCTAACACTTCGGCGGTAATATTTGATAACATTCCTGGCGAGTTGGCCTCTACGTCACCGTGGGACCTTTATAGACATCCATAACGTAATATAACCTAACCTAACCCAAGCTAACATATCGGCGGTAATATTAGACAACATTCCCGGCGAGTTGGCCTATACGTCTCCGTGGGACCTTTATATACATCAATAACGTAATATAACCTAACCTAACCCAACCTAACATCTCGGCGGTAATAATTGATCACATTCCTGGCTTGCTGGCCTCTACGTCTCCGCGGGACCTTTAAATACATCTATAACGTAATATAACCTAACCTCACCCAACCTAACAACTCGGCGGTAATATTTGACCACATTCCTGGCTTGCTGGCATCTACGTCTCCGTGGGACCTTTATATACATCAATAACGTAACATAACCTAACCTAACCCAACCTAACATCTCGGCGGTAATATTTGACAACATTCCTGGCGAGTTGGCCTCTACGTCTCGGTTTGACCTTCATATACATCAATAACGTAATATAACCTAACCTAACCCAACCTATCATCTCGGCGGTAATATTTGACAACATTCCTGGCGAGTTGGCCTATACGTCTCCGTCGGACCTTTAAATACATCTATAACGTAATATAACCTAACCTAAACCTACCTAACATTTCGGCGGCAATATTTGAAAACATTCCTGGCGAGTTGGCCTCTACGTCTCCGTGGGACCTTTATATACATCAATAACGTAATATAACCTAACCTAACCCAACCTATCATCTCGGCGGTAATATTTGACAACATTCCTGGCGAGTTGGCCTCCACGTCTCCGTGGGACCTTTATATACATCAATAACGTAATATAACCTAACCTAACCCAACCTAACAACTCAGCGGTAATATTTGATCACATTCCTGGCTTGGTGGCCTCTACGTCTGCGCGGGACCTTTATATACATCTATAACGTGATATAACCTAACCTAACCCAACCTAACATCTCGGCGGTAATATTTGAAAACATTCCTGGCGAGTTGGCCTCTACGTCACCGTGGGACCTTTATAGACATCCATAACGTAATATAACCTAACCTAACCCAAGCTAACATCTCGGCGGTAATATTTGACAACATTCCCGGCGAGTTGGCCTATACGTCTCCGTGGGACCTTTGTATACATCAATAACGTAATATAACCTAACCTAACCCAACCTAACATCTCGGCGGTAATATTTGATCACATTCCTGGCTTGCTGGCATCCACGTCTCCGTGGGACCTTTATATACATCAATAACGTAATATAACCTAACCTAACCCAACCTAACAACTCGGCGGTAATATTTGATCACATTCCTGGCGAGTTGGCCTCTACGTCTCCGTGGGACCTTTATATACATCAATAACGTAATATAACCTAACCTAACCCAACCTATCATCTCGGCGGTAATATTTGACAACATTCCTGGCGAGTTGGCCTCCACGTCTCCGTGGGACCTTTATATACATCAATAACGTAATATAACCTAACCTAACCCAACCTAACAACTCGGCGGTAATATTTGATCACATTCCTGGCTTGGTGGCCTCTACGTCTGCGCGGGACCTTTATATACATCTATAACGTGATATAACCTAACCTAACCCAACCTAACATCTCGGCGGTAATATTTGAAAACATTCCTGGCGAGTTGGCCTCTACGTCACCGTGGGACCTTTATAGACATCCATAACGTAATATAACCTAACCTAAACCTACCTAACATCTCGGCGGCAATATTTGAAAACATTCCTGGCGAGTTGGCCTCTACGTCTCCGTGGGACCTTTATATACATCAATAACGTAATATAACCTAACCTAACCCAACCTATCATCTCGGCGGTAATATTTGACAACATTCCTGGCGAGTTGGCATCCACGTCTCCGTGGGACCTTTATATACATCAATAACGTAATATAACCTAACCTAACCCAACCTAACAACTCGGCGGTAATATTTGACCACATTCCTGGCTTGTTGGCATCTACGTCTCCGCGGGACCTTTATATACATCAATAACGTAATATAACCTAACCTAACCCAACCTAACCTCTCGGCGGTAATATTTGATCACATTCCTGGCTTGCTGGCCTCTACGTCTCCGCGGGACCTTTAAATACATCTATAACGTAATATATCCTAACCTAACCCAACCTAACACCTCGGCGGTAATATTTGATAACATTCCTGGCGAGTTGGGCTATACGTCTCCGTCGGACCCTTAAATACATCTATAACGTAATATAACCTAACCTAAACCTACCTAACATCTCGGCGGCAATATTTGACCACATTCCTGGCTTGTTGGCATCTACGTCTCCGTGGGACCATTATATACATCTATAACGTAATATAACCTAACCTAACCCAACCTAACATCTCGGCGCTAATATTTGAAAACATTCATGGCGAATTGGCCTCTACGTCTCCGTGGTACATTTATATACATCAATAACGTAATATAACCTATCCTAACCCAAAATAACATCTCGGCGGTAATATTTGACCACATTCCTGGCTTGCTGGCATCTACGTCTCCGTGGGACCTTTATATATATCAATAACGTAATATAACCTAACCTAATCCAACCTATCATCTCGGCGGTAATATTTGACAACATTCCTAGCGAGATGGCCTCCACGTCTCCGTGGGACCTTTATATACATCAATAACGTAATATAACCTAACCTAACCCAACCTAACATCTCGGCGGTAATATTTGATCACATTCCTGGCTTGCTGGCCTCTACGTCTCCGCGGGGCCTTTATATACATCTATAACGTGATATAACCTAACCTAACCCAACCTAACATCTCGGCGGTAATATTTGAAAACATTCCTGGCGAGTTGGCCTCTACGTCACCGTGGGACCTTTATAGACATCCATAACGTAATATAACCTAACCTAACCCAACGTAACATCTCGGCGGTAATATTTGACAACATTCCTGGCGAGTTGGCCTCTACGTCTCCGTGGTACATTTATATACATCAATAACGTAATATAACCTAACCTAACCCAACCTAACATCTCGGCGGTAATATTTGACAACATTCCTGGCGAGTTGGCCTCTACGTCTCGGTTTGACCTTCATATACATCAATAACGTAATATAACCTAACCTAACCCAACCTATCATCTCGGCGGTAATATTTGACAACATTCCTGGCGAGTTGGCCTATACGTCTCCGTCGGACCTTTAAATACATCTATAACGTAATATAACCTAACCTAAACCTACCTAACATCTCGGCGGCAATATTTGAAAACATTCCTGGCGAGTTGGCCTCTACGTCTCCGTGGGACCTTTATATACATCAATAACGTAATATAACCTAACCTAACCCAACCTATCATCTCGGCGGTAATATTTGACAACATTCCTGGCGAGTTGGCCTTCACGTCTCCGTGGGACCTTTATATACATCAATAACGTAATATAACCTAACCTAACCCAACCTAACAACTCGGCGGTAATATTTGATCACATTCCTGGCTTGGTGGCCTCTACGTCTGCGCGGGACCGTTATATACATCTATAACGTGATATAACCTAACCTAACCCAACCTAACATCTCGGCGGTAATATTTGAAAACATTCCTGGCGAGTTGGCCTCTACGTCACCGTGGGACCTTTATAGACATCCATAACGTAATATAACCTAACCTAACCCAAGCTAACATCTCGGCGGTAATATTTGACAACTTTCCCGGCGAGTTGGCCTATACGTCTCCGTGGGACCTTTGTATACATCAATAACGTAATATAACCTAACCTAACCCAACCTAACATCTCGGCGGTAATATTTGATCACATTCCTGGCTTGCTGGCCTCTACGTCTCCGCGGGACCTTTATATACATCTATAACGTGATATAACCTAACCTAACCCAACCTAACACCTCGGCGGTAATATTTGACAACATTCCTGGCGAGTTGGCCTCTACGTCTCGGTTTGACCTTCATATACATTAATTACGTAATATAACCTAACCTAACCCAACCTATCATCTCGGCGGTAATATTTGACAACATTCCTGGCGAGTTGGCCTATACGTCTCCGTCGGACCTTTAAATACATCTATAACGTAATATAACCTAACCTAAACCTACCTCACATCTCGGCGGTAATATTTGACAACATTCCCGGCGAGTTGGCCTATACGTCTCCGTGGGACCTTTATATACATCAATAACGTAATATAACCTAACCTAACCCAACCTAACCTCTCGGCGGTAATATTTGATCACATTCCTGGCTTGCTGGCCTCTACGTCTCCGCGGGACCTTTAAATACATCTATAACGTAATATATCCTAACCTAACCCAACCTAACACCTCGGCGGTAATATTTGACAACATTCCTGGCGAGTTGGCCTATACGTCTCCGTCGGACCTTTAAATACATCTATAACGTAATATAACCTAACCTAAACCTACCTAACATCTCGGCGGCAATATTTGACCACATTCCTGGCTTGTTGGCATCTACGTCTCCGTGGGACCTTTATATACATCTATAACGTAATATAACCTAACCTAACCCAACCTATCATCTCGGCGGTAATATTTGACAACATTCCTAGCGAGATGGCCTCCACGTCTCCGTGGGACCTTTATATACATCAATAACGTAATATAACCTAACCTAACCCAACCTAACATCTCGGCGGTAATATTTGATCACATTCCTGGCTTGCTGGCCTCTACGTCTCCGCGGGGCCTTTATATACATCTATAACGTGATATAACCTAACCTAACCCAACCTAACATCTCGGCGGTAATATTTGAAAACATTCCTGGCGAGTTGGCCTCTACGTCACCGTGGGACCTTTATAGACATCCATAACGTAATATAACCTAACCTAACCCAACGTAACATCTCGGCGGTAATATTTGACAACATTCCTGGCGAGTTGGCCTCTACGTCTCCGTGGTACATTTATATACATCAATAACGTAATATATCCTATCCTAACCCAAAATAACATCTCGGCGGTAATATTTGACCACATTCCTGGCGAGTTGGCATCCACGTCTCCGTGGGACCTTTATATACATCAATAACGTAATATAACCTAACCTAACCCAACCTAACAACTCGGCGGTAATATTTGATCACATTCCTGGCTTGCTGGCCTCTACGTCTCCGCGGGACCTTTAAATACATCTATAACGTAATATATCCTAACCTAACCCAACCTAACACCTCGGCGGTAATATTTGACAACATTCCTGGCGAGTTGGCCTATACGTCTCCGTCGGACCTTTAAATATATCTATAACGTAATATAACCTAACCTAAACCTACCTAACATCTCGGCGGCAATATTTGACCACATTCCTGGCTTGTTGGCATCTACGTCTCCGTGGGACCTTTATATACATCTATAACGTAATATAACCTAACCTAACCCAACCTAACATCTCGGCGCTAATATTTGAAAACATTCATGGCGAATTGGCCTCTACGTCTCCGTGGTACATTTATATACATCAATAACGTAATATAACCTATCCTAACCCAAAATAACATCTCGGCGGTAATATTTGACCACATTCCTGGCTTGCTGGCATCTACGTCTCCGTGGGACCTTTATATATATCAATAACGTAATATAACCTAACCTAATCCAACCTATCATCTCGGCGGTAATATTTGACAACATTCCTAGCGAGATGGCCTCCACGTCTCCGTGGGACCTTTATATACATCAATAACGTAATATAACCTAACCTAACCCAACCTAACATCTCGGCGGTAATATTTGATCACATTCCTGGCTTGCTGGCCTCTACGTCTCCGCGGGGCCTTTATATACATCTATAACGTGATATAACCTAACCTAACCCAACCTAACATCTCGGCGGTAATATTTGAAAACATTCCTGGCGAGTTGGCCTCTACGTCACCGTGGGACCTTTATAGACATCCATAAAGTAATATAACCTAACCTACCCCAACGTAACATCTCGGCGGTAATATTTGACAACATTCCTGGCGAGTTGGCCTCTACGTCTCCGCGGGACCTTTATATACATCTATAACGTGATGTAACCTAACCTAACCCAACCTAACATCTCGGCGGTAATATTTGAAAACATTCCTGGCGAGTTGGCCTCTACGTCACCGTGGGACCTTTATAGACATCTATAACGTAATATAACCTAACCTAACCCAACCTAACATCTCGGCGGTAATATTTGAAAACATTCATGGCGAGTTGGCATCTACGTCTCCGTGGTACATTTATATACATCAATAACGTAATATAACCTATCCCAACCCAAAATAACATCTCGGCGGTAATATTTGACCACATTCCTGGCTTGTTGTCATCTACGTCTCCGTGGGACCTTTATAAACATCAATAACGTAATATAACCTAACCTAACCCAACCTAACATATCGGCGGTAATATTTGACATCATACCTGGCTAGTTGGCCTCTACGTCTCCGTTTGAACTTCATAAACATCAATAACGTAATATAACGTAACCTAACCCAACCTAACATCTCGGCGGTAATATTTGACAACATACCTGGCGATTTGGCCTCTACGTCTCCGTGGAACCTTCATATACACCAATAACGAAATATAACCTAACCTAACCCAACCTATCATCTCGGCGGTAATATCTGACATCATTCCTGGCGAGTTGGCCTCTATGTCTCCGTGGGACCTTCATATACATCAATAACGAAATATAACCTAACCTAACCCAACCTATCATCTCGGCGGTAATATTTGACAACATTCCTGGCGAGTTGGCCTCTACGTCGCAGTGGGACCTTTATATACGTCAATACCGTAATATAACCTAACCTAACCCAATCTAACATCTCGGCGGTAATATTTGACAACATTCCTGGCGAGTTGGCTTCACCGTCTCCGTGGGACATTTTATATACATCAATAACGTAATATAACCTAACCTAACCCAACCTATCATCTCGGCGGTAATATTTGACAACATTCCTGGCGAGTTGGTCTCTACGTCTCCGTGGGACCTTCATATACATCAATAACGAAATATAACCTAACCTAACCCAACCTATCATCTCGGCGGTAATATTTGACAACATTCATGGCGAGTTGGCATTTACGTCTCCGTAGGACCTTTATATACATCAATAACGTAATATAACCTAACGTAACCCAACCTATCACCTCGGCGGTAATATTTGAAAACATTCCTGGCGAGTTGGCCTCTACGTCACCGTGGGACCTTTATAGACATCCATAACGTAATATAACCTAACCTAACCCAACCTAACATCTCGGCGGTAATATTTGAAAACATTCATGGCGAGTTGGCCTATACGTCTCCGGGGGACCTTTATATACATCAATAACGTAATATAACCTAACCTAACCCAACCTAACATCTCGGCGGTAATATTTGATCACATTCCTGGCTTGCTGGCCTCTACGTCTCCGCGGGACCTTTATATACATCTATAACGTGATATAACCTAACCTAACCCAACCTAACATCTCGGCGGTATTATTTGAAAACATTCCTGGCGAGTTGGCCTCTACGTCACCGTGGGACCTTTATAGACATCCATAACGTAATATAACCTAACCTAACACAATGTAACATCTCGGCGGTAATATTTGACAACATTCCTGGCGAGTTGGCCTCTACGCCTCCGTGGTACATTTATATAATTCAATAACGTAATATATCCTATCCTAACCCAAAATAACATCTCGGCGGTAATATTTGACCACATTCCTGGCTTATTGGCATCTACGTCTCCGCGGGACCTTTATATACATCTATAACGTAATATAAACTAACCTAACCCAACCTAACATCTCGGCGGTAATATTTGAAAACATTCATGGCGAGTTGGCCTCTACGTCTCCGTGCGACCTTTATATACATCAATAACGTAATATAACCTATCCTAACCCAAAATAACATCTCGGCGGTAATATTTGACCACATTCCTGGCTTGTTGGCATCTACGTCTCCGTGGGACCTTTATATACATCAATTACGTAATATAAACTAACCTAACCCAACGTAACATCTCGGCGGAAATATTTGACAACATTCCTGGCGAGATGGCCTCCACGTCTCCGTGGGACCTTTATATACATCAAATACGTAATATAACCTAACCTAACCCAACCTAACATCTCGGCGGTAATATTTGATCACATTCCTGGCTTGCTGGCCTCTACGTCTCCGCGGGACCTTTAAAACATCTATAACGTGATATAACCTAACCTAACCCAACCTAACATCTCGGCGGTAATATTTGAAAACATTCCTGGCGAGTTGGCCTCTACGTCACCGTGGGACCTTTATAGACATCCATAACGTAATATAACCTAACCTAACCCAAGCTAACATATCGGCGGTAATATTTGACAACATTCCCGGCGAGTTGGCCTATACGTCTCCGTGGGACCTTTATATACATCAATAACGTAATATAACCTAACCTAACCCAACCTAACATCTCGGCGGTAATAATTGATCACATTCCTGGCTTGCTGGCCTCTACGTCTCCGCGGGACCTTTAAATACATCTATAACGTAATATAACCTAACCTCACCCAACCTAACACCTCGGCGGTAATATTTGACCACATTCCTGGCTTGCTGGCATCTACGTCTCCGTGGGACCTTTATATACATCAATAACGTAATATAACCTAACCTAACCCAACCTAACATCTCGGCGGTAATATTTGACAACATTCCTGGCGAGTTGGCCTCTACGTCTCGGTTTGACCTTCATATACATCAATAACGTAATATAACCTAACCTAACCCAACCTATCATCTCCGCGGTAATATTTGACAACATTCCTGGCGAGTTGGCCTATACGTCTCCGTCGGACCTTTAAATACATCTATAACGAAATATAACCTAACCTAAACCTACCTAACATCTCGGCGGCAATATTTGAAAACATTCCTGGCGAGTTGGCCTCTACGTCTCCGTTGGACCTTTATATACATCAATAACGTAATATAACCTAACCTAACCCAACCTATCATCTCGGCGGTAATATTTGACAACATTCCTGGCGAGTTGGCCTCCACGTCTCCGTGGGACCTTTATATACATCAATAACGTAATATAACCTAACCTAACCCAACCTAACAACTCGGCGGTAATATTTGATCACATTCCTGGCTTGGTGGCCTCTACGTCTGCGCGGGACCTTTATATACATCTATAACGTGATATAACCTAACCTAACCCAACCTAACATCTCGGCGGTAATATTTGAAAACATTCCTGGCGAGTTGGCCTCTACGTCACCGTGGGACCTTTATAGACATCCATAACGTAATATAACCTAACCTAACCCAAGCTAACATCTCGGCGGTAATATTTGACAACATTCCCGGCGAGTTGGCCTATACGTCTCCGTGGGACCTTTGTCTACATCAATAACGTAATATAACCTAACCTAACCCAACCTAACATCTCGGCGGTAATATTTGATCACATTCCTGGCTTGCTGGCCTCTACGTCTCCGCGGGACCTTTATATACATCTATAACGTGATATAACCTAACCTAACCCAACCTAACACCTCGGCGGTAATATTTGACAACATTCCTGGCGAGTTGGCCTCTACGTCTCGGTTTGACCTTCATATACATCAATAACGTAATATAACCTAACCTAACCCAACCTATCATCTCGGCGGTAATATTTGACAACATTCCTGGCGAGTTGGCCTATACGTCTCCGTCGGACCTTTAAATACATCTATAACGTAATATAACCTAACCTAAACCTACCTAACATCTCGGCGGCAATATTTGAAAACATTCCTGGCGAGTTGGCATCCACGTCTCCGTGGGACCTTTATATACATCAATAACGTAATATAACCTAACCTAACCCAACCTAACAACTCGGCGGTAATATTTGATCACATTCCTGGCTTGCTGGCCTCTACGTCTCCGCGGGACCATTATATACATCTATAACGTGATATAACCTAACCTAACCCAACCTAACATCTCGGCGGTAATATTTGAAAACATTCCTGGCGAGTTGGCCTCTACGTCACCGTGGGACCTTTATAGACATCCATAACGTAATATAACCTAACCTAACCCAAGCTAACAGCTCGGCGGTAATATTTGACAACATTCCCGGCGAGTTGGCCTATACGTCTCCGTGGGACCTTTATATACATCAATAACGTAATATAACCTAACCTAACCCAACCTAACCTCTCGGCGGTAATATTTGATCACATTCCTGGCTTGCTGGCCTCTACGTCTCCGCGGGACCTTTAAATACATCTATAACGTAATATATCCTAACCTAACCCAACCTAACACCTCGGCGGTAATATTTGACAACATTCCTGGCGAGTTGGCCTATACGTCTCCGTCGGACCTTTAAATACATCTATAACGTAATATAGCCTAACCTAAACCTACCTAACATCTCGGCGGCAATATTTGACCACATTCCTGGCTTGTTGGCATCTACGTCTCCGTGGGACCTTTATATACATCTATAACGTAATATAAACTAACCTAACCCAACCTAACATCTCGGCGGTAATATTTGAAAACATTCATGGCGAGTTGGCCTCTACGTCTCCGTGCGACCTTTATATACGTCAATAACGTAATATAACCTATCCTAACCCAAAATAACATCTCGGCGGTAATATTTGACCACATTCCTGGCTTGTTGGCATCTACGTCTCCGTGGGACCTTTATATACATCAATTACGTAATATAAACTAACCTAACCCAACGTAACATCTCGGCGGTAATATTTGACAACATTCCTGGCGAGATGGCCTCCACGTCTCCGTGGGACCTTTATATACATCAAATACGTAATATAACCTAACCTAACCCAACCTAACATCTCGGCGGTAATATTTGATCACATTCCTGGCTTGCTGGCCTCTACGTCTCCGCGGGACCTTTATAAACATCTATAACGTGATATAACCTAACCTAACCCAACCTAACATCTCGGCGGTAATATTTGAAAACATTCCTGGCGAGTTGGCCTCTACGTCACCGTGGGACCTTTATAGACATCCATAACGTAATATAACCTAACCTAACCCAACCTAACATCTCGGCGGTAATATTTGAAAACATTCATGGCGAGTTGGCCTATACGTCTCCGGGGGACCTTTATATACATCAATAACGTAATATAACCTAACCTAACCCAACCTAACATCTCGGCGGTAATATTTGATCACATTCCTGGCTTGCTGGCCTCTACGTCTCCGCGGGACCTTTATATACATCTATAACGTGATATAACCTAACCTAACCCAACCTAACATCTCGGCGGTATTATTTGAAAACATTCCTGGCGAGTTGGCCTCTACGTCACCGTGGGACCTTTATAGACATCCATAACGTAATATAACCTAACCTAACACAATGTAACATCTCGGCGGTAATATTTGACAACATTCCTGGCGAGTTGGCCTCTACGCCTCCGTGGTACATTTATATACTTCAATAACGTAATATATCCTATCCTAACCCAAAATAACATCTCGGCGGTAATATTTGACCACATTCCTGGCTTATTGGCATCTACGTCTCCGCGGGACCTTTATATACATCTATAACGTAATATAAACTAACCTAACCCAACCTAACATCTCGGCGGTAATATTTGAAAACATTCATGGCGAGTTGGCCTCTACGTCTCCGTGCGACCTTTATATACATCAATAACGTAATATAACCTATCCTAACCCAAAATAACATCTCGGCGGTAATATTTGACCACATTCCTGGCTTGTTGGCATCTACGTCTCCGTGGGACCTTTATATACATCAATTACGTAATATAAACTAACCTAACCCAACGTAACATCTCGGCGGAAATATTTGACAACATTCCTGGCGAGATGGCCTCCACGTCTCCGTGGGACCTTTATATACATCAAATACGTAATATAACCTAACCTAACCCAACCTAACATCTCGGCGGTAATATTTGATCACATTCCTGGCTTGCTGGACTCTACGTCTCCGCGGGACCTTTATAAACATCTATAACGTGATATAACCTAACCTAACCCAACCTAACATCTCGGCGGTAATATTTGAAAACATTCCTGGCGAGTTGGCCTCTACGTCACCGTGGGACCTTTATAGACATCCATAACGTAATATAACCTAACCTAACCCAAGCTAACATATCGGCGGTAATATTTGACAACATTCCCGTCGAGTTGGCCTATACGTCTCCGTGGGACCTTTATATACATCAATAACGTAATATAACCTAACCTAACCCAACCTAACATCTCGGCGGTAATAATTGATCACATTCCTGGCTTGCTGGCCTCTACGTCTCCGCGGGACCTTTAAATACATCTATAACGTAATATAACCTAACCTCACCCAACCTAACACCTCGGCGGTAATATTTGACCACATTCCTGGCTTGCTGGCATCTACGTCTCCGTGGGACCTTTATATACATCAATAACGTAATATAACCTAACCTAACCCAACCTAACATCTCGGCGGTAATATTTGACAACATTCCTGGCGAGTTGGCCTCTACGTCTCGGTTTGACCTTCATATACATCAATAACGTAATATAACCTAACCTAACCCAACCTATCATCTCGGCGGTAATATTTGACAACATTCCTGGCGAGTTGGCCTATACGTCTCCGTCGGACCTTTAAATACATCTATAACGAAATATAACCTAACCTAAACCTACCTAACATCTCGGCGGCAATATTTGAAAACATTCCTGGCGAGTTGGCCTCTACGTCTCCGTTGGACCTTTATATACATCAATAACGTAATATAACCTAACCTAACCCAACCTATCATCTCGGCGGTAATATTTGACAACATTCCTGGCGAGGTGGCCTCCACGTCTCCGTGGGACCTTTATATACATCAATAACGTAATATAACCTAACCTAACCCAACCTAACAACTCGGCGGTAATATTTGATCACATTCCTGGCTTGGTGGCCTCTACGTCTGCGCGGGACCTTTATATACATCTATAACGTGATATAACCTAACCTAACCCAACCTAACATCTCGGCGGTAATATTTGAAAACATTCCTGGCGAGTTGGCCTCTACGTCACCGTGGGACCTTTATAGACATCCATAACGTAATATAACCTAACCTAACCCAAGCTAACATCTCGGCGGTAATATTTGACAACATTCCCGGCGAGTTGGCCTATACGTCTCCGTGGGACCTTTGTCTACATCAATAACGTAATATAACCTAACCTAACCCAACCTAACATCTCGGCAGTAATATTTGATCACATTCCTGGCTTGCTGGCCTCTACGTCTCCGCGGGACCTTTATATACATCTATAACGTGATATAACCTAACCTAACCCAACCTAACACCTCGGCGGTAATATTTGACAACATTCCTGGCGAGTTGGCCTCTACGTCTCGGTTTGACCTTCATATACATCAATAACGTAATATAACCTAACCTAACCCAACCTATCATCTCGGCGGTAATATTTGACAACATTCCTGGCGAGTTGGCCTATACGTCTCCGTCGGACCTTTAAATACATCTATAACGTAATATAACCTAACCTAAACCTACCTAACATCTCGGCGGCAATATTTGAAAACATTCCTGGCGAGTTGGCATCCACGTCTCCGTGGGACCTTTATATACATCAATAACGTAATATAACCTAACCTAACCCAACCTAACAACTCGGCGGTAATATTTGATCACATTCCTGGCTTGCTGGCCTCTACGTCTCCGCGGGACCATTATATACATCTATAACGTGATATAACCTAACCTAACCCAACCTAACATCTCGGCGGTAATATTTGAAAACATTCCTGGCGAGTTGGCCTCTACGTCACCGTGGGACCTTTATAGACATCCATAACGTAATATAACCTAACCTAACCCAAGCTAACAGCTCGGCGGTAATATTTGACAACATTCCCGGCGAGTTGGCCTATACGTCTCCGTGGGACCTTTATATACATCAATAACGTAATATAACCTAACCTAACCCAACCTAACCTCTCGGCGGTAATATTTGATCACATTCCTGGCTTGCTGGCCTCTACGTCTCCGCGGGACCTTTAAATACATCTATAACGTAATATATCCTAACCTAACCCAACCTAACACCTCGGCGGTAATATTTGACAACATTCCTGGCGAGTTGGCCTATACGTCTCCGTCGGACCTTTAAATACATCTATAACGTAATATAACCTAACCTAAACCTACCTAACATCTCGGCGGCAATATTTGACCACATTCCTGGCTTGTTGGCATCTACGTCTCCGTGGGACCTTTATATACATCCATAACGTAATATAACCTAACCTAACCCAAGCTAACATATCGGCGGTAATATTTGACAACATTCCCGGCGAGTTGGCCTATACGTCTCCGTGGGACCTTTATATACATCAATAACGTAATATAACCTAACCTAACCCAACCTAACATCTCGGCGGTAATAATTGATCACATTCCTGGCTTGCTGGCCTCTACGTCTCCGCGGGACCTTTAAATACATCTATAACGTAATATAACCTAACCTCACCCAACCTAACACCTCGGCGGTAATATTTGACCACATTCCTGGCTTGCTGGCATCTACGTCTCCGTGGGACCTTTATATACATCAATAACGTAATATAACCTAACCTAACCCAACCTAACATCTCGGCGGTAATATTTGACAACATTCCTGGCGAGTTGGCCTCTACGTCTCGGTTTGACCTTCATATACATCAATAACGTAATATAACCTAACCTAACCCAACCTATCATCTCGGCGGTAATATTTGACAACATTCCTGGCGAGTTGGCCTATACGTCTCCGTCGGACCTTTAAATACATCTATAACGAAATATAACCTAACCTAAACCTACCTAACATCTCGGCGGCAATATTTGAAAACATTCCTGGCGAGTTGGCCTCTACGTCTCCGTTGGACCTTTATATACATCAATAACGTAATATAACCTAACCTAACCCAACCTATCATCTCGGCGGTAATATTTGACAACTTTCCTGGCGAGTTGGCCTCCACGTCTCCGTGGGACCTTTATATACATCAATAACGTAATATAACCTAACCTAACCCAACCTAACAACTCGGCGGTAATATTTGATCACATTCCTGGCTTGGTGGCCTCTACGTCTGCGCGGGACCTTTATATACATCTATAACGTGATATAGCCTAACCTAACCCAACCTAACATCTCGGCGGTAATATTTGAAAACATTCCTGGCGAGTTGGCCTCTACGTCAACGTGGGACCTTTATAGACATCCATAACGTAATATAACCTAACCTAACCCAAGCTAACATCTCGGCGGTAATATTTGACAACGTTCCCGGCGAGTTGGCCTATACGTCTCCGTGGGACCTTTGTCTACATCAATAACGTAATATAACCTAACCTAACCCAACCTAACATCTCGGCGGTAATATTTGATCACATTCCTGGCTTGCTGGCCTCTACGTCTCCGCGGGACCTTTATATACATCTATAACGTGATATAACCTAACCTAACCCAACCTAACACCTCGGCGGTAATATTTGACAACATTCCTGGCGAGTTGGCCTCTACGTCTCGGTTTGACCTTCATATACATCAATAACGTAATATAACCTAACCTAACCCAACCTATCATCTCGGCGGTAATATTTGACAACATTCCTGGCGAGTTGGCCTATACGTCTCCGTCGGACCTTTAAATACATCTATAACGTAATATAACCTAACCTAAACCTACCTAACATCTCGGCGGCAATATTTGAAAACATTCCTGGCGAGTTGGCATCCACGTCTCCGTGGGACCTTTATATACATCAATAACGTAATATAACCTAACATAACCCAACCTAACAACTCGGCGGTAATATTTGATCACATTCCTGGCTTGCTGGCCTCTACGTCTCCGCGGGACCATTATATACATCTATAACGTGATATAACCTAACCTAACCCAACCTAACATCTCGGCGGTAATATTTGAAAACATTCATGGCGAGTTGGCCTCTACGTCTCCGTGCGACCTTTATATACATCAATAACGTAATATAACCTATCCTAACCCAAAATAACATCTCGGCGGTAATATTTGACCACATTCCTGGCTTGTTGGCATCTACGTCTCCGTGGGACCTTTATATACATCAATTACGTAATATAAACTAACCTAACCCAACGTAACATCTCGGCGGTAATATTTGACAACATTCCTGGCGAGATGGCCTCCACGTCTCCGTGGGACCTTTATATACATCAAATACGTAATATAACCTAACCTAACCCAACCTAACATCTCGGCGGTAATATTTGATCACATTCCTGGCTTGCTGGCCTCTACGTCTCCGCGGGACCTTTATAAACATCTATAACGTGATATAACCTAACCTAACCCAACCTAACATCTCGGCGGTAATATTTGAAAACATTCCTGGCGAGTTGGCCTCTACGTCACCGTGGGACCTTTATAGACATCCATAACGTAATATAACCTAACCTAACCCAAGCTAACATATCGGCGGTAATATTTGACAACATTCCCGGCGAGTTGGCCTATACGTCTCCGTGGGACCTTTATATACATCAATAACGTAATATAACCTAACCTAACCCAACCTAACATCTCGGCGGTAATAATTGATCACATTCCTGGCTTGCTGGCCTCTACGTCTCCGCGGGACCTTTAAATACATCTATAACGTAATATAACCTAACCTCACCCAACCTAACACCTCGGCGGTAATATTTGACCACATTCCTGGCTTGCTGGCATCTACGTCTCCGTGGGACCTTTATATACATCAATAACGTAATATAACCTAACCTAACCCAACCTAACATCTCGGCGGTAATATTTGACAACATTCCTGGCGAGTTGGCCTCTACGTCTCGGTTTGACCTTCATATACATCAATAACGTAATATAACCTAACCTAACCCAACCTAACATCTCGGCGGTAATATTTGAAAACATTCCTGGCGAGTTGGCCTCTACGTCACCGTGGGACCTTTATAGACATCCATAACGTAATATAACCTAACCTAACCCAAGCTAACATCTCGGCGGTAATATTTGACAACATTCCCGGCGAGTTGGCCTATACGTCTCCGTGGGAACTTTGTCTACATCAATAACGTAATATAACCTAACCTAACCCAACCTAACATCTCGGCGGTAATATTTGATCACATTCCTGGCTTGCTGGCCTCTACGTCTCCGCGGGACCTTTATATACATCTATAACGTGATATAACCTAACCTAACCCAACCTAACACCTCGGCGGTAATATTTGACAACATTCCTGGCGAGTTGGCCTCTACGTCTCGGTTTGACCTTCATATACATCAATAACGTAATATAACCTAACCTAACCCAACCTATCATCTCGGCGGTAATATTTGACAACATTCCTGGCGAGTTGGCCTATACGTCTC
Source organism: Xylocopa violacea (assembly GCA_963969225.1). Lineage (NCBI taxonomy): Eukaryota > Metazoa > Arthropoda > Insecta > Hymenoptera > Apidae > Xylocopa > Xylocopa violacea. The sequence goes on along the minus strand of CAXAJV010000147.1, from coordinate 535,742 downwards.
CGTCGGACCTTTAAATACATCTATAACGTAATATAACCTAACCTAAACCTACCTAACATCTCGGCGGCAATATTTGAAAACATTCCTGGCGAGTTGGCATCCACGTCTCCGTGGGACCTTTATATACATCAATAACGTAATATAACCTAACCTAACCCAACCTAACAACTCGGCGGTAATATTTGATCACATTCCTGGCTTGCTGGCCTCTACGCCTCCGCGGGACCATTATATACATCTATAACGTGATATAACCTAACCTAACCCAACCTAACATCTCGGCGGTAATATTTGAAAACATTCCTGGCGAGTTGGCCTCTACGTCACCGTGGGACCTTTATAGACATCCATAACGTAATATAACCTAACCTAACCCAAGCTAACAGCTCGGCGGTAATATTTGACAACATTCCCGGCGAGTTGGCCTATACGTCTCCGTGGGACCTTTATATACATCAATAACGTAATATAACCTAACCTAACCCAACCTAACCTCTCGGCGGTAATATTTGATCACATTCCTGGCTTGCTGGCCTCTACGTCTCCGCGGGACCTTTAAATACATCTATAACGTAATATATCCTAACCTAACCCAACCTAACACCTCGGCGGTAATATTTGACAACATTCCTGGCGAGTTGGCCTATACGTCTCCGTCGGACCTTTAAATACATCTATAACGAAATATAACCTAACCTAACCCAACCTATCATCTCGGCGGTAATATCTGACATCATTCCTGGCGAGTTGGCCTCTATGTCTCGGTTTGACCTTCATATACATCAATAACGTAATATAACCTAACCTAACCCAACCTATCATCTCGGCGGTAATATTTGACAACATTCCTGGCGAGTTGGCCTATACGTCTCCGTCGGACCTTTAAATACATCTATAACGTAATATAACCTAACCTAAACCTACCTAACATCTCGGCGGCAATATTTGAAAACATTCCTGGCGAGTTGGCATCCACGTCTCCGTGGGACCTTTATATACATCAATAACGTAATATAACCTAACCTAACCCAACCTAACAACTCGGCGGTAATATTTGATCACATTCCTGGCTTGCTGGCCTCTACGTCTCCGCGGGACCTTTAAATACATCTATGACGTAATATAACCTAACCTCACCCAACCTAACACCTCGGCGGTAATATTTGACCACATTCCTGGCTTGCTGGCATCTACGTCTCCGTGGGACCTTTATATACATCAATAACGTAATATAACCTAACCTAACCCAACCTAACATCTCGGCGGTAATATTTGACAACATTCCTGGCGAGTTGGCCTCTACGTCTCGGTTTGACCTTCATATACATCAATAACGTAATATAACCTAACCTAACCCAACCTATCATCTCGGCGGTAATATTTGACAACATTCCTGGCGAGTTGGCCTATACGTCTCCGTCGGACCTTTAAATACATCTATAACGTAATATAACCTAACCTAAACCTACCTAACATCTCGGCGGCAATATTTGAAAACATTCCTGGCGAGTTGGCCTCTACGTCTCCGTGGGACCTTTATATACATCAATAACGTAATATAACCTAACCTAACCCAACCTATCATCTCGGCGGTAATATTTGACAACATTCCTGGCGAGTTGGCCTCTACGTCGCAGTGGGACCTTTATATACATCTATAACGTGATATAACCTAACCTAACCCAACCTAACACCTCGGCGGTAATATTTGACAACATTCCTGGCGAGTTGGCCTCTACGTCTCGGTTTGACCTTCATATACATCAATAACGTAATATAACCTAACCTAACCCAACCTATCATCTCGGCGGTAATATTTGACAACATTCCTGGCGAGTTGGCCTATACGTCTCCGTCGGACCTTTAAATACATCTATAACGTAATATAACCTAACCTAAACCTACCTAACACCTCGGCGGCAATATTTGAAAACATTCCTGGCTTGCTGGCCTCTACGTCTCCGCGGGACCTTTATATACATCTATAACGTGATATAACCTAACCTAACCCAACCTAACACCTCGGCGGTAATATTTGACAACATTCCTGGCGAGTTGGCCTCTACGTCTCGGTTTGACCTTCATATACATCAATAACGTAATATAACCTAACCTAACCCAACCTATCATCTCGGCGGTAATATTTGACAACATTCCTGGCGAGTTGGCCTATACGTCTCCGTCGGACCTTTAAATACATCTATAACGTAATATAACCTAACCTAAACCTACCTAACATCTCGGCGGCAATATTTGAAAACATTCCTGGCGAGTTGGCCTCTACGTCTCCGTGGGACCTTTATATAAATCAATAACGTAATATAACCTAACCTAACCCAACCTAACAACTCGGCGGTAATATTTGATCACATTCCTGGCTTGCTGGCCTCTACGTCTCCGCGGGACCTTTATATACATCTATAACGTGATATAACCTAACCTAACCCAACCTAACATCTCGGCGGTAATATTTGAAAACATTCCTGGCGAGTTGGCCTCTACGTCACCGTGGGACCTTTATAGACATCCATAACGTAATATAACCTAACCTAACCCAACGTAACATCTCGGCGGTAATATTTGACAACATTCCTGGCGAGTTGGCCTCTACGTCTCCGTGGTACATTTATATGCATCAATAACGTAATATATCCTATCCTAACCCAAAATAACATCTCGGCGGTAATATTTGACCACATTCCTGGCTTGTTGGCATCTACGTCTCCGCGGGACCTTTATATACGTCAATAACGTAATATAACCTAACCTAACCCAATCTAACATCTCGGCGGTAATATTTGACAACATTCCCGGCGAGTTGGCCTACACGTCTCCGTGGGACCTTTATATACATCAATAACGTAATATAACCTAACCTAACCCAACCTAACATCTCGGCGGTAATAATTGATCACATTCCTGGCGAGTTGGCCTCCACGTCTCCGTGGGACCTTTATATACATCAATAACGTAATATAACCTAACCTAACCCAACCTAACAACTCGGCGGAAATATTTGATCACATTCCTGGCTTGGTGGCCTCTACGTCTGCGCGGGACCTTTATACACATCTATAACGTGATATAACCTAACCTAACCCAACCTAACACCTCGGCGGTAATATTTGACAACATTCCTGGCGAGTTGGCCTCTACGTCTCCGTGGGACCTTTATATACATCAATAACGTAATATAACCTAACCTAACCCAACCTATCATCTCGGCGGTAATATTTGACAACATTCCTGGCGAGTTGGCCTCTACGTCGCAGTGGGACCTTTATATACGTCAATAACGTAATATAACCTAACCTAACCCAATCTAACATCTCGGCGGAAATATTTGACAACATTCCCGGCGAGTTGGCCTACACGTCTCCGTGGGACCTTTATATACATCAATAACGTAATATAACCTAACCTAACCCAACCTAACATCTCGGCGGTAATAATTGATCACATTCCTGGCGAGTTGGCCTCCACGTCTCCGTGGGACCTTTATATACATCAATAACGTAATATAACCTAACCTAACCCAACCTAACAACTCGGCGGTAATATTTGATCACATTCCTGGCTTGGTGGCCTCTACGTCTGCGCGGGACCTTTATATACATCTATAACGTGATAGAACCTAACCTAACCCAACCTAACATCTCGGCGGTAATATTTGAAAACATTCCTGGCGAGTTGGCCTCTACGTCACCGTGGGACCTTTATAGACATCCATAACGTAATATAACCTAACCTAAACCAAGCTAACATCTCGGCGGTAATATTTGACAACATTCCCGGCGAGTTGGCCTATACGTCTCCGTGGGACCTTTGTATACATCAATAACGTAATATAACCTAACCTAACCCAACCTAACATCTCGGCGGTAATATTTGATCACATTCCTGGCTTGCTGGCCTCTACGTCTCCGCGGGACCTTTATATACATCTATAACGTGATATAACCTAACCTAACCCAACCTAACACCTCGGCGGTAATATTTGACAACATTCCTGGCGAGTTGGCCTCTACGTCTCGGTTTGACCTTCATATACATCAATAACGTAATATAACCTAACCTAACCCAACCTATCATCTCGGCGGTAATATTTGACAACATTCCTGGCGAGTTGGCCTATACGTCTCCGTCGGACCTTTAAATACATCTATAACGTAATATAACCTAACCTAAACCTACCTAACATCTCGGCGGCAATATTTGAAAACATTCCTGGCGAGTTGGCCTCTACGTCTCCGTGGGACCTTTATATACATCAATAACGTAATATAACCTAACCTAACCCAACCTATCATCTCGGCGGTAATATTTGACAACATTCCTGGCGAGTTGGCATCCACGTCTCCGTGGGACCTTTATATACATCAATAACGTAATATAACCTAACCTAACCCAACCTAACAACTCGGCGGTAATATTTGATCACATTCCTGGCTTGCTGGCCTCTACGTCTCCGCGGGACCTTTATATACATCTATAACGTGATATAACCTAACCTAACCCAACCTAACATCTCGGCGGTAATATTTGAAAACATTCCTGGCGAGTTGGCCTCTACGTCACCGTGGGACCTTTATAGACATCCATAACGTAATATAACCTAACCTAACCCAACGTAACATCTCGGCGGTAATATTTGACAACATTCCTGGCGAGTTGGCCTCTACGTCTCCGTGGTACATTTATATACATCAATAACGTAATATATCCTATCCTAACCCAAAATAACATCTCGGCGGTAATATTTGACCACATTCCTGGCTTGTTGGCATCTACGTCTCCGCGGGACCTTTATATACGTCAATAACGTAATATAACCTAACCTAACCCAATCTAACATCTCGGCGGTAATATTTGACAACATTCCCGGCGAGTTGGCCTACACGTCTCCGTGGGACCTTTATATACATCAATAACGTAATATAACCTAACCTAACCCAACCTAACATCTCGGCGGTAATAATTGATCACATTCCTGGCGAGTTGGCCTCCACGTCTCCGTGGGACCTTTATATACATCAATAACGTAATATAACCTAACCTAACCCAACCTAACAACTCGGCGGTAATATTTGATCACATTCCTGGCTTGGTGGCCTCTACGTCTGCGCGGGACCTTTATATACATCTATAACGTGATATAACCTAACCTAACCCAACCTAATATCTCGGCGGTAATATTTGATCACATTCCTGGCTTGCTGGCCTCTACGTCTCCGCGGGACCTTTATATACATCTATAACGTGATATAACCTAACCTAACCCAACCTAACACCTCGGCGGTAATATTTGACAACATTCCTGGCGAGTTGGCCTCTACGTCTCGGTTTGACCTTCATATACATCAATAACGTAATATAACCTAACCTAACCCAACCTATCATCTCGGCGGTAATATTTGACAACATTCCTGGCGAGTTGGCCTATACGTCTCCGTCGGACCTTTAAATACATCTATAACGTAATATAACCTAACCTAAACCTACCTAACATCTCGGCGGCAATATTTGAAAACATTCCTGGCGAGTTGGCCTCTACGTCTCCGTGGGACCTTTATATACATCAATAACGTAATATAACCTAACCTAACCCAACCTATCATCTCGGCGGTAATATTTGACAACATTCCTGGCGAGTTGGCATCCACGTCTCCGTGGGACCTTTATATACATCAATAACGTAATATAACCTAACCTAACCCAACCTAACAACTCGGCGGTAATATTTGATCACATTCCTGGCTTGCTGGCCTCTACGTCTCCGCGGGACCTTTATATACATCTATAACGTGATATAACCTAACCTAACCCAACCTAACATCTCGGCGGTAATATTTGAAAACATTCCTGGCGAGTTGGCCTCTACGTCACCGTGGGACCTTTATAGACATCCATAACGTAATATAACCTAACCTAATCCAAGCTAACATCTCGGCGGTAATATTTGACAACATTCCCGGCGAGTTGGCCTATACGTCTCCGTGGGACCTTTATATACATCAATAACGTAATATAACCTAACCTAACCCAACCTAACCTCTCGGCGGTAATATTTGATCACATTCCTGGCTTGCTGGACTCTACGTCTCCGTGGGACCTTTAAATACATCTATAACGTAATATATCCTAACCTAACCCAACCTAACACCTCGGCGGTAATATTTGACAACATTCCTGGCGAGTTGGCCTATACGTCTCCGTCGGACCTTTAAATACATCTATAACGTAATATAACCTAACCTAAACCTACCTAACATCTCGGCGGCAATATTTGACCACATTCCTGGCTTGTTGGCATCTACGTCTCCGTGGGACCTTTATATACATCTATAACGTAATATAACCTAACCTAACCCAACCTAACATCTCGGCGCTAATATTTGAAAACATTCATGGCGAATTGGCCTCTACGTCTCCGTGGTACATTTATATACATCAATAACGTAATATAACCTATCCTAACCCAAAATAACATCTCGGCGGTAATATTTGACCACATTCCTGGCTTGCTGGCATCTACGTCTCCGTGGGACCTTTATATATATCAATAACGTAATATAACCTAACCTAATCCAACCTATCATCTCGGCGGTAATATTTGACAACATTCCTAGCGAGATGGCCTCCACGTCTCCGTGGGACCTTTATATACATCAATAACGTAATATAACCTAACCTAACCCAACCTAACATCTCGGCGGTAATAATTGATCACATTCCTGGCGAGTTGGCCTCCACGTCTCCGTGGGACCTTTATATACATCAATAACGTAATATAACCTAACCTAACCCAACCTAACAACTCGGCGGTAATATTTGATCACATTCCTGGCTTGGTGGCCTCTACGTCTGCGCGGGACCTTTATATACATCTATAAATTGATATAACCTAACCTAACCCAACCTAATATCTCGGCGGTAATATTTGATCACATTCCTGGCTTGCTGGCCTCTACGTCTCCGCGGGACCTTTATATACATCTATAACGTGATATAACCTAACCTAACCCAACCTAACACCTCGGCGGTAATATTTGACAACATTCCTGGCGAGTTGGCCTCAACGTCTCGGTTTGACCTTCATATACATCAATAACGTAATATAACCTAACCTAACCCAACCTATCATCTCGGCGGTAATATTTGACAACATTCCTGGCGAGTTGGCCTATACGTCTCCGTCGGAACTTTAAATACATCTATAACGTAATATAACCTAACCTAAACCTACCTCACATCTCGGCGGCAATATTTGAAAACATTCCTGTCGAGTTGGCCTCTACGTCTCCGTGGGACCTTTATATACATCAATAACGTAATATAACCTAACCTAACCCAACCTATCATCTCGGCGGTAATATTTGACAACATTCCTGGCGAGTTGGCATCCACGTCTCCGTGGGACCTTTATATACATCAATAACGTAATATAACCTAACCTAACCCAACCTAACAACTCGGCGGTAATATTTGATCACATTCCTGGCTTGCTGGCCTCTACGTCTCCGCGGGACCTTTATATACATCTATAACGTGATATAACCTAACCTAACCCAACCTAACATCTCGGCGGTAATATTTGAAAACATTCCTGGCGAGTTGGCCTCTACGTCACCGTGGGACCTTTATAGACATCCATAACGTAATATAACCTAACCTAACCCAACGTAACATCTCGGCGGTAATATTTGACAACATTCCTGGCGAGTTGGCCTCTACGTCTCCGTGGTACATTTATATACATCAATAACGTAATATATCCTATCCTAACCCAAAATAACATCTCGGCGGTAATATTTGACCACATTCCTGGCTTGTTGGCATCTACGTCTCCGCGGGACCTTTATATACATCTATAACGTAATATAACCTAACCTAACCCAACCTAACATCTCGGCGGTAATATTTGAAAACATTCATGTCGAGTTGGCCTCTACGTCTCCGTGGGACCTTTATATACATCAATAACGTAATATAACCTATCCTAACCCAACCTAACATCTCGGCGGTAATATTTGAAAACATTCATGGCGAGTTGGCATCTACGTCTCCGTGGTACATTTATATACATCAATAACGTAATATAACCTATCCTAACCCAAAATAACATTTCGGCGGTAATATTTGACCACATTCCTGGCTTGTTGTCATCTACGTCTCCGTGGGACCTTTATAAACATCAATAACGTAATATAAACTAACCTAACCCAACCTAACATATCGGCGGTAATATTTGACATCATACCTGGCGAGTTGGCCTCTACGTCTCCGTTTGACCTTCATAAACATCTATAACGTGATATAACCTAACCTAACCCAACCTAACACCTCGGCGGTAATATTTGACAACATTCCTGGCGAGTTGGCCTCTACGTCTCGGTTTGACCTTCATATACATCAATAACGTAATATAACCTAACCTAACCCAACCTATCATCTCGGCGGTAATATTTGACAACATTCCTGGCGAGTTGGCCTATACGTCTCCGTCGGACCTTTAAATACATCTATAACGTAATATAACCTAACCTAAACCTACCTAACATCTCGGCGGCAATATTTGAAAACATTCCTGGCGAGTTGGCCTCTACGTCTCCGTGGGACCTTTATATACATCAATAACGTAATATAACCTAACCTAACCCAACCTATCATCTCGGCGGTAATATTTGACAACATTCCTGGCGAGTTGGCATCCACGTCTCCGTGGGACCTTTATATACATCAATAACGTAATATAACCTAACCTAACCCAACCTAACAAATCGGCGGTAATATTTGATCACATTCCTGGCTTGCTGGCCTCTACGTCTCCGCGGGACCTTTATATACATCTATAACGTGATATAACCTAACCTAACCCAACCTAACATCTCGGCGGTAATATTTGAAAACATTCCTGGCGAGTTGGCCTCTACGTCACCGTGGGACCTTTATAGACATCCATAACGTAATATAACCTAACCTAATCCAAGCTAACATCTCGGCGGTAATATTTGACAACATTCCCGGCGAGTTGGCCTATACGTCTCCGTGGGACCTTTATATACATCAATAACGTAATATAACCTAACCTAACCCAACCTAACCTCTCGGCGGTAATATTTGATCACATTCCTGGCTTGCTGGACTCTACGTCTCCGTGGGACCTTTAAATACATCTATAACGTAATATATCCTAACCTAACCCAACCTAACACCTCGGCGGTAATATTTGACAACATTCCTGGCGAGTTGGCCTATACGTCTCCGTCGGACCTTTAAATACATCTATAACGTAATATAACCTAACCTAAACCTACCTAACATCTCGGCGGCAATATTTGACCACATTCCTGGCTTGTTGGCATCTACGTCTCCGTGGGACCTTTATATACATCTATAACGTAATATAACCTAACCTAACCCAACCTAACATCTCGGCGCTAATATTTGAAAACATTCATGGCGAATTGGCCTCTACGTCTCCGTGGTACATTTATATACATCAATAACGTAATATAACCTATCCTAACCCAAAATAACATCTCGGCGGTAATATTTGACCACATTCCTGGCTTGCTGGCATCTACGTCTCCGTGGGACCTTTATATATATCAATAACGTAATATAACCTAACCTAATCCAACCTATCATCTCGGCGGTAATATTTGACAACATTCCTAGCGAGATGGCCTCCACGTCTCCGTGGGACCTTTATATACATCAATAACGTAATATAACCTAACCTAACCCAACCTAACATCTCGGCGGTAATATTTGATCACATTCCTGGCTTGCTGGCCTCTACGTCTCCGCGGGGCCTTTATATACATCTATAACGTGATATAACCTAACCTAACCCAACCTAACATCTCGGCGGTAATATTTGAAAACATTCCTGGCGAGTTGGCCTCTACGTCACCGTGGGACCTTTATAGACATCCATAACGTAATATAACCTAACCTAACCCAACGTAACATCTCGGCGGTAATATTTGACAACATTCCTGGCGAGTTGGCCTCTACGTCTCCGTGGTACATTTATATACATCAATAACGTAATATATCCTATCCTATCCCAAAATAACATCTCGGCGGTAATATTTGACCACATTCCTGGCTTGTTGGCATCTACGTCTCCGCGGGACCTTTATATACATCTATAACGTAATATAACCTAACCTAACCCAACCTAACATCTCGGCGGTAATATTTGAAAACATTCATGGCGAGTTGGCCTCTACGTCTCCGTGGGACCTTTATATACATCAATAACGTAATATAACCTATCTTAACCCAAAATAACATCTCGACGGTAATATTTGACCACATTCCTGGCTTGTTGGCATCTACGTCTCTGTGGGACCTTTATATACATCAATTACGTAATATAACCTAACCTAACCCAACGTAACATCTCGGCGGTAATATTTGACATCATACCTGGCGAGTTGGCCTCTACGTCTCCGCTTGACCTTCATAAACATCAATAACGTAATATAACGTAACCTAACCCAACCTATCACCTCGGCGGTAACATTTGACATCATTCCTGGCGAGTTGGCCTCTACGTCTCCGTGGGACCTTTATATACATCAATAACGTAATATAACCTAACCTAACCCAACCTAACATCTCGGCGGTAATATTTGACAACATACCTGGCGAGTTGGCCTCTACGTCTCCGCGGGACCTTTATATACATCTATAACGTGATGTAACCTAACCTAACCCAACCTAACATCTCGGCGGTAATATTTGAAAACATTCCTGGCGAGTTGGCCTCTACGTCACCGTGGGACCTTTATAGACATCTATAACGTAATATAACCTAACCTAACCCAACCTAACATCTCGGCGGTAATATTTGAAAACATTCATGGCGAGTTGGCATCTACGTCTCCGTGGTACATGTATATACATCAATAACGTAATATAACCTATCCTATCCCAAAATAACATCTCGGCGGTAATATTTGACCACATTCCTGGCTTGTTGTCATCTACGTCTCCGTGGGACCTTTATAAACATCAATAACGTAATATAACCTAACCTAACCCAACCTAACATATCGGCGGTAATATTTGACATCATACCTGGCGAGTTGGCCTCTACGTCTCCGTTTGACCTTCATAAACATCTATAACGTGATATAACCTAACCTAACCCAACCTAACACCTCGGCGGTAATATTTGACAACATTCCTGGCGAGTTGGCCTCTACGTCTCGGTTTGACCTTCATATACATCAATAACGTAATATAACCTAACCTAACCCAACCTATCATCTCGGCGGTAATATTTGACAACATTCCTGGCGAGTTGGCCTATACGTCTCCGTCGGACCTTTAAATACATCTATAACGTAATATAACCTAACCTAAACCTACCTAACATCTCGGCGGCAATATTTGAAAACATTCCTGGCGAGTTGGCCTCTACGTCTCCGTGGGACCTTTATATACATCAATAACGTAATATAACCTAACCTAACCCAACCTATCATCTCGGCGGTAATATTTGACAACATTCCTGGCGAGTTGGCATCCACGTCTCCGTGGGACCTTTATATACATCAATAACGTAATATAACCTAACCTAACCCAACCTAACAAATCGGCGGTAATATTTGATCACATTCCTGGCTTGCTGGCCTCTACGTCTCCGCGGGACCTTTATATACATCTATAACGTGATATAACCTAACCTAACCCAACCTAACATCTCGGCGGTAATATTTGAAAACATTCCTGGCGAGTTGGCCTCTACGTCACCGTGGGACCTTTATAGACATCCATAACGTAATATAACCTAACCTAATCCAAGCTAACATCTCGGCGGTAATATTTGACAACATTCCCGGCGAGTTGGCCTATACGTCTCCGTGGGACCTTTATATACATCAATAACGTAATATAACCTAACCTAACCCAACCTAACCTCTCGGCGGTAATATTTGATCACATTCCTGGCTTGCTGGACTCTACGTCTCCGTGGGACCTTTAAATACAACTATAACGTAATATATCCTAACCTAACCCAACCTAACACCTCGGCGGTAATATTTGACAACATTCCTGGCGAGTTGGCCTATACGTCTCCGTCGGACCTTTAAATACATCTATAACGTAATATAACCTAACCTAAACCTACCTAACATCTCGGCGGCAATATTTGACCACATTCCTGGCTTGTTGGCATCTACGTCTCCGTGGGACCTTTATATACATCTATAACGTAATATAACCTAACCTAACCCAACCTAACATCTCGGCGCTAATATTTGAAAACATTCATGGCGAATTGGCCTCTACGTCTCCGTGGTACATTTATATACATCAATAACGTAATATAACCTATCCTAACCCAAAATAACATCTCGGCGGTAATATTTGACCACATTCCTGGCTTGCTGGCATCTACGTCTCCGTGGGACCTTTATATATATCAATAACGTAATATAACCTAACCTAATCCAACCTATCATCTCGGCGGTAATATTTGACAACATTCCTAGCGAGATGGCCTCCACGTCTCCGTGGGACCTTTATATACATCAATAACGTAATATAACCTAACCTAACCCAACCTAACATCTCGGCGGTAATATTTGATCACATTCCTGGCTTGCTGGCCTCTACGTCTCCGCGGGGCCTTTATATACATCTATAACGTGATATAACCTAACCTAACCCAACCTAACATCTCGGCGGTAATATTTGAAAACATTCCTGGCGAGTTGGCCTCTACGTCACCGTGGGACCTTTATAGACATCCATAACGTAATATAACCTAACCTAACCCAACGTAACATCTCGGCGGTAATATTTGACAACATTCCTGGCGAGTTGGCCTCTACGTCTCCGTGGTACATTTATATACATCAATAACGTAATATATCCTATCCTATCCCAAAATAACATCTCGGCGGTAATATTTGACCACATTCCTGGCTTGTTGGCATCTACGTCTCCGCGGGACCTTTATATACATCTATAACGTAATATAACCTAACCTAACCCAACCTAACATCTCGGCGGTAATATTTGAAAACATTCATGGCGAGTTGGCCTCTACGTCTCCGTGGGACCTTTATATACATCAATAACGTAATATAACCTATCTTAACCCAAAATAACATCTCGACGGTAATATTTGACCACATTCCTGGCTTGTTGGCATCTACGTCTCTGTGGGACCTTTATATACATCAATTACGTAATATAACCTAACCTAACCCAACGTAACATCTCGGCGGTAATATTTGACATCATACCTGGCGAGTTGGCCTCTACGTCTCCGTTTGACCTTCATAAACATCAATAACGTAATATAACGTAACCTAACCCAACCTATCACCTCGGCGGTAACATTTGACATCATTCCTGGCGAGTTGGCCTCTACGTCTCCGTGGGACCTTTATATACATCAATAACGTAATATAACCTAACCTAACCCAACCTAACATCTCGGCGGTAATATTTGACAACATACCTGGCGAGTTGGCCTCTACGTCTCCGCGGGACCTTTATATACATCTATAACGTGATGTAACCTAACCTAACCCAACCTAACATCTCGGCGGTAATATTTGAAAACATTCCTGGCGAGTTGGCCTCTACGTCACCGTGGGACCTTTATAGACATCTATAACGTAATATAACCTAACCTAACCCAACCTAACATCTCGGCGGTAATATTTGAAAACATTCATGGCGAGTTGGCATCTACGTCTCCGTGGTACATGTATATACATCAATAACGTAATATAACCTATCCTATCCCAAAATAACATCTCGGCGGTAATATTTGACCACATTCCTGGCTTGTTGTCATCTACGTCTCCGTGGGACCTTTATAAACATCAATAACGTAATATAACCTAACCTAACCCAACCTAACATATCGGCGGTAATATTTGACATCATACCTGGCGAGTTGGCCTCTACGTCTCCGTTTTACCTTCATAAACATCAATAACGTAATATAACGTAACCTAACCCAACCTAACATCTCGGCGGTAATATTTGACAACATACCTGGCGATTTGGCCTCTACGTCTCCGTGGAACCTTCATATACACCAATAACGAAATATAACCTAACCTAACCCAACCTATCATCTCGGCGGTAATATCTGACATCATTCCTGGCGAGTTGGCCTCTATGTCTCCGTGGGACCTTCATATACATCAATAACGAAATATAACCTAACCTAACCCAACCTATCATCTCGGCGGTAATATTTGACAACATTCCTGGCGAGTTGGCCTCTACGTCTCCGTCGGACCTTTAAATACATCTATAACGTAATATAACCTAACCTAAACCTACCTAACATCTCGGCGGCAATATTTGAAAACATTCCTGGCGAGTTGGCCTCTACGTCTCCGTGGGACCTTTATATACATCAATAACGTAATATAACCTAACCTAACCCAACCTATCATCTCGGCGGTAATATTTGACAACATTCCTGGCGAGTTGGCCTCCACGTCTCCGTGGGACCTTTATATACATCAATAACGTAATATAACCTAACCTAACCCAACCTAACAACTCGGCGGTAATATTTGATCACATTCCTGGCTTGGTGGCCTCTACGTCTGCGCGGGACCTTTATATACATCTATAACGTGATATAACCTAACCTAACCCAACCTAACGTCTCGGCGGTAATATTTGAAAACATTCCTGGCGAGTTGGCCTCTACGTCACCGTGGGACCTTTATAGACATCCATAACGTAATATAACCTAACCTAACCCAAGCTAACATCTCGGCGGTAATATTTGACAACATTCCCGGCGAGTTGGCCTATACGTCTCCGTGGGACCTTTGTATACATCAATAACGTAATATAACCTAACCTAACCCAACCTAACATCTCGGCGGTAATATTTGATCACATTCCTGGCTTGCTGGCCTCTACGTCTCCGCGGGACCTTTAAATACATCTATAACGTAATATATCCTAACCTAACCCAACCTAACACCTCGGCGGTAATATTTGACAACATTCCTGGCGAGTTGGCCTATACGTCTCCGTCGGACCTTTAAATACATCTATAACGTAATATAACCTAACCTAAACCTACCTAACATCTCGGCGGCAATATTTGACCACATTCCTGGCTTGTTGGCATCTACGTCTCCGTGGGACCTTTATATACATCTATAACGTAATATAACCTAACCTAACCCAACATAACATCTCGGCGCTAATATTTGAAAACATTCATGGCGAATTGGCCTCTACGTCTCCGTGGTACATTTATATACATCAATAACGTAATATAACCTATCCTAACCCAAAATAACATCTCGGCGGTAATATTTGACCACATTCCTGGCTTGCTGGCATCTACGTCTCCGTGGGACCTTTATATATATCAATAACGTAATATAACCTAACCTAATCCAACCTATCATCTCGGCGGTAATATTTGACAACATTCCTAGCGAGATGGCCTCCACGTCTCCGTGGGACCTTTATATACATCAATAACGTAATATAACCTAACCTAACCCAACCTAACATCTCGGCGGTAATATTTGATCACATTCCTGGCTTGCTGGCCTCTACGTCTCCGCGGGGCCTTTATATACATCTATAACGTGATATAACCTAACCTAACCCAACCTAACATCTCGGCGGTAATATTTGAAAACATTCCTGGCGAGTTGGCCTCTACGTCACCGTGGGACCTTTATAGACATCCATAACGTAATATAACCTAACCTAACCCAACGTAACATCTCGGCGGTAATATTTGACAACATTCCTGGCGAGTTGGCCTCTACGTCTCCGTGGTACATTTATATACATCAATAACGTAATATATCCTATCCTATCCCAAAATAACATCTCGGCGGTAATATTTGACCACATTCCTGGCTTGTTGGCATCTACGTCTCCGCGGGACCTTTATATACATCTATAACGTGATATAACCTAACCTAACCCAACCTAACATCTCGGCGGTAATATTTGAAAACATTCCTGGCGAGTTGGCCTCTACGTCACCGTGGGACCTTTATAGACATCCATAACGTAATATAACCTAACCTAATCCAAGCTAACATCTCGGCGGTAATATTTGACAACATTCCCGGCGAGTTGGCCTATACGTCTCCGTGGGACCTTTATATACATCAATAACGTAATATAACCTTTTTTTTTTTTTTTTTTTTTTTTTTTTTTTTTTTTTACGTGGGGAAATCCTCATGGATACCTCGGAGTTCGGGGGAACTCCGAGGTTATGCCGGACTCTTACCGGCTAAAACCCCACGGTGGCCACCAACGACGCTACTGAGGGAGAGCCGGGATCTCTTTCGAACGCGACCGGCTCCCCCTCAGCGTCTGCAGCCTCCCAGAAGAAGTCTGGGAGGCTCCCATCCCGAAAGGGAGAGGTCGCATCTAAGATGCGACCCCTCCCTCTCCCAAAGGATACCCCTGCAGCGACTGCGGGGCCACGTCCGAAGTCGCTGCACGTCTCGAAGGGGTGGCGTGCAATGGTCGCGATGGGCCCCCGTCCATCACGACCGAGTCGCCCCTCCGGACGGCCCCCCGCGCGGGTCACGGCCGTGGCGTACGCGGCTACGCCCCGGCCCGCGCGAGGGCCTGTCACCCCCCGGAGACTGAGTCCCCTATGGGCGCCCGGCGATGTCCACACGGTGGACATCCCCCGGCGCCGGTGGAGGGCGGCGTCGCCTGCGTCGCCGCCGTTGACGGGAGGGATCGCTAACTTCGCGATCCCTCTCCGCCCCCTCCTTCGCCCGCATGACGGCCTCGCAGAAGGCCGCCATAGCCCGCCAGGATCTGGCATCCTCCACCATCCGTCTAAGTACGGATGGCAATGCCAGATCCTGGCCCACCTCGCTCCGGAGGACACGACGCCGCACCTCCCACGCTGGACAAAACTCCAGTGTGTGCTGCGCCGTGTCCCTCTGGTCACCACAGTGGTGACACGCCGCCGTGGCTTCCCGTCCTATCCGGCGCAGGTACTCACCGAAGCATCCGTGCCCGGTGAGGACCTGCGTGGTCCTGTAGGATAGCCCTCGGCTTCGGCTCACCCATCTATCGAGGATGGGCAATACCGCCCCGACGGTCCGGTGACTCCCATGGGTGGCGCGAAGTCGCTCCTCCCACTTGGCCACCAAAGACCGCCAGGCCCAGGCTCTGACCGCCTCCTCCGACTGGGGTGAGACATCATGGCAGAGACGAAGGTGTCCGTAGACAAACGCTTCGCGCTCCGCCAGGAGCTCCAGGGGTGGTAACCCTGCCAGAGTTCCCGCCGCCTCATGAGACACCGTGCGATATCCCCTGATCACCCTGATGGCAAGGCGCCGCCAAACACTGCGAAGCAGTGCCCGGCTGCGCCGGTTGGCCATCAGGGCGTCCGCCCAGATCGGGGCCCCATATAGTGCCATCGACCGCACGATGCCCGCATAAAGGCGGCGTACCCTCGCGTCCGGACCCCCCAGGTTAGGCAGCAAGCGACCCAAGCTGGCCGCCGCTTTTTCCAACCTGGGTGCCAGGAGCGCGAAGTGGCGCCCAAAAGCCCAGGAGCCGTCCAGGTGAAGTCCGAGATATTTTATCGCGGGCTTCACCTGGATGCGGGTGTCCCCTACTCGGATCCAGGTATCGGCGAGTGACCTCCCATTTCGACGGAGGAGATGACGGTCCAAGAACCACATCGCCTCCGTCTTGTGAGGAGCCAGCTCCAAACCCATACCCCGAATCAGGGAAGCCACGGTGGCCACTCCCACCTCGGCGCGCCGGACGATCCTCCCGCTGGTACGCCCACCGGCTACCAACACGGTATCGTCAGCGTAGCAGACTACGCTGACACCGGTGGGAAGGAGGACCCGCAGCGCCGCGTCGTACCCCACGTCCCACAGGAGGGGTCCCAAAACTGACCCCTGGGGTACGCCACGACTAATCTCCCTCGTGCAGGTGTTTCCACCCCGGCCCACGTACTCGACGCACCTGCCGCAAAGGTAGGAGCCGACCGCCACCCGCAGGTATTGAGGGACTCCATGTCGTTCGAGTCCCCTGCGGATGGCCTCCCAGGAGAGGGAGTTGAAGGCATTGACGATGTCCAAGGACACCGCCAATGCCATCCCTCCCCGGGCAGTAGCCGAGCCCGCCAAGGTACGGACCCGATCGATCGCGTCGATCGTGGACCGCCCCCGGCGGAAGCCGAACTGGCACTCGGCCAGGTCGGGTCCTATCCGCTCCAGGTGCCTGGTGAGTCGGGAAGCCACGATTCTCTCGTAGAGCTTTCCGATCTCATCCAGGAGCACGATGGGCCGATAGCCCGAGGGAGATTCAGCGTCCCGGCCCTCCTTCCGCAGGAGGACCAGGCGTCCGAGCCGCCACCGAGATGGGAACGTCCCCGACTTCAGGATGGCTGTAAAAAGCCTCCGAAGTCGGGGACCCAGAACGCGCAGGGCCAAGACCAGCACGCGGCCGGGGACGCCGTCCGGACCCGGAGCCGTATTCCGAGCCCCGAGACGTCTCACCGCCCCGGCCAACTCCTCCTCCGTAACCTCCAGCCCCGCGGACCACCCGTCCACCTGAGTCGGGAAGGCGGCCGATGCGCTCCCAGATGGGAACAACGCATCGACCACCTCTCCGAGAAGCCGGGGTTCCATCGTCTCAGTCACCGGGGGGCCATAAGCCCTAAGCTTGTTTAGGACAAGCCTATATGGACGCCCCCACGGATCCTGATCCAACGAACGAAGAAGTCCGTCCCAAGCGCTGGTCTTGGCCCTCCCGATGGCCTGTTGCAGCTGAACCGTCAGCTGACGATATTCGGCGTACAACAGGGCCGTCCGTGCCTCGTCCCGACGTCTCCTCCTCCGAGACCTGGTGTACCGGCGTCGCGCCATCGCGCAACTCGCTCGGAGCCGCGCGATGTCGTCCGACCACCAATACACCGGCCTCCGGGGCGGAAGTCGACCGGCCCTCGGCATCGCCGTCCTGCAGATTGCAGTCAGGGCGCCATCGAACCAGTCGGCCTCCGCCTCCACGTCGGCGACGGGCTCGGCCGACGGCTCCGACCAAGCCACGGCATGGACGGCAGCCATCAGGGCGTCCTCGTCAAGGGCTCTGAGAGCCCACCTCCTTCGCTGCTGGCGTGGACCAGCTTGGCGGCCCGGGGCGGTCCCGGAAACTTCTATCCGAACGTACCAGTGATCGGATAGAGTCTCCGTGGACTCGTCCACCGTCCACCCCGTGACCCGCGGTACGGCGGCAGGGGAAGCCCATGAAAGATCCACGATGCTTGTACCCTGCCATCGCACGCACGTACTGGTCGATTCTCGGTTGAGCAACCGAAGTTCGAGACCAGCAGCCCACTCCAAAACCGTCTCGCCCCTCGCGTCCGTCTTGGGGGACCCCCATGCTGAAGCATGGGCGTTGAAGTCCCCCAAGACGAGTACCTGGCGGGCCGAGAACTGGGACAAAAAGTTCCCAAGCCCGTCCAGATACTCCTCGAACGACTCTAGGGGCCAGCGCGGTGGAGCATAGGTCCCCACCAGCACGAAGCCCGCCCAGTCCACAGCCACGAAGCCCCGCCCATCGCCCAAAAAGGCGAAGGGCGGAACCCGCGAGGACGCAGACTGAGCTATGGCCACCGACCCATCGCGATCCCCGACCCAGGACGGTCGGTCCGGGATAACGAAGGGTTCAGCGACCACCGCAACGTCAACCCCGCCCGCCATAAGACCCTCGACCAAGAGATCGTGGGCTCGGCGGGCGTGGTTGACGTTCGCCTGGAGGACTCTGGTCGGGGGGAAGTTTATGCCATATCCATGGCCTCCCCCCGGCCAGAGTCCTCCGCCGGGGTAACCATGCCCCCGGCCTCCTTCACCCCCTTAGTGCCCCCTCCCGGCGGCCCACCCTCCACACCCTCCTTCGGAGGCTGCGGCGCCCTCGTCCCCAATCGCCCCTTCCTCGTCGGGGGGTTACATTTAACCCCCCCGAGTCTATGGTCGGCCGGTCGCCCCAAGTCCGCACACAGCGGACAGTGGGGGGCGGCCGCCCGACACACATTCGCTCGGTGACCGGGGGAACCGCAGTTATAGCAAAGGTCGCCCCGGTCAACTTCGGCAGAGCAATGCTGCCGCACGTGCCCCTTAGCCAGACAGCGATAACACTGCTGGGGACGAGGTTTCAGGGCCTCCACCTTGGCCCTGCACCAACCAACCCTGATCCACCCCAGGGTTGCAGCTTTACGAGCGGCAACCAAGGGGCATTGGATCCAGAGGGTTCCTAGTCCCAGAGGTGAGGACCTTATCTCACCGGTCCTCACCTCCGCGGCCAGGCACCCTGCCGCCGCAGCCACCGACTCCGCCACCTCAGATGAGGTGACGGAGTCGTCCAGCCCACTCACCCTCAACTCCGCCTTCTTAGAAGGGCATGAGACCCGGACCTCTGTGTCCGCCAAGGCCGCCCTTAGCTTATCTGCTAAGAGGGCGGCCTTTGCCGCCCTCTCAGGACCGGGGATTTCCAATAGGAAACCCCCAGTCCTTCCGCGCCTTGGGCGCACCTCCTCGATCCCTAACTCGCTCAGGGAGACCCTCTGCCGAGCCGCGACCAGGATCTCCTGATAAGATCCTTTGCTGCCCGAGGGCAGCGTAAGGGCCACAGCCGCGGCTCGAGGGGGCCTCCCGAGCTTGACGGGCGCCTTGGCGGTCCCAGAGGTCTCCTGCATCTGCTTTTTCGCAGCCCTCTGCGCCTTCCGCCCAACCACCTTAGCCCACGACACCTCGCCCTGAGCCGACCCACCAGATGATTGGCACGCTGTCTGCACCTTTGGTGCCTCCACCGTTACCCTCCGCCCGGAAACCGAGCGGCCGCGAACCACCTCCTTCTTCGAAGAAGAAGTCCCAGCAGCGGGAGGCGTAGACGCCTCCGCCTTCTTCTTCTTCTTCTTCTTTTTCTTCCCCGTCACCCCCCCAGCAGCCGCATCACCACCGCTCGCAGGAGTGGGTGTAGTGACGGCTACGGTTCGGGCCGAAGGGGAAGAAGCAGACCCCTTCAACCTTGCCGTATAAGCCGACAGCTTTTCGTCGACGAAGCGGGCGACTGTATCTGCGAGCGAGACCATGTCGACCGCACCGCCGACTTTATCAACCTCCGCCCCATGCGCCGGAGGCGGAGTTCGCCTCTCCAGATCCTTAATGCGGCCCCGTAGTACCGCATTTTCGGCCTTCATGGCCTCCAATTCTCCTCTCAGGGCGGATAAGTCCGCCCTGACTTCAAGTCCTTTTCGCGCGGGGGACTTGGAAGACTCCAACGCGCTTTGCACAAGTGCGCACAAAGTGCGCGCACTTTCGCGTAATCTTCGCGCGAACTCTCCTTTCAGGTTTGTTGACCTGGCCGCCACCCATTCGACGCGGTTCATTGCCGCGAGGGCTTCTCGTCTCAACTCCACAGAGGAGACGCCCATGAATTCCCGGGCATACTCATCTACGGAGGGAAGATATTTGGCCGACTTGCTTGGCGGCGGGGCCGGATCATCGGGCCCGCAACCCAGAATTTTCTGTTCCTCCTGGAGTCTTAACAGCTTCACCTCCGTCTGGAGGAGTTTCTCCTTGGCCGCTTGAAGGCCCACATACTCGCCCGTTGTCGGGGGGCGTCCCCTCTTCCTAGACGGTCCGGACCCAGCAGCCCTCAGAGACGACCAAGACACATCAGTGTCGTAGTCGTGCTCCGAGGGGGCAGGAGAGGCCACCCTGGAAGGCACGTCTTCCTCCCTGCTGTGGGGACGAGAAAGGGACCACCCACGTGTGTTGTACCTCCCTTCCCTCCCTTCTCTCCCAGAACGGAGCGCCTCCGATCTCGGCGCTCCGGCCCTCTCATCGGCAATCTGCGAAGAGGCAAGCCTCTCCACAGATACGACCACTGGACGCACTGGCGCCGGCATCGAAGTGCCAGCTCCATCGCCCCTCCCACACCTACTCCCCCCCAACCCGGTTTTATTAAAAGAATCCATAAGAATCCCACGAGTAGTGTCGGAATAACCCTGTCACCCCCGGCAGAGCCGCGTACCGGGGGAAGGCATTTATACACCCGGGGGGCGCCAGGTACCCCGGGGTTGGTCCGCTCAGCACCGATGCACCCACCGGCCACACCCAGCCGCGAAGGACTGAGCGCGTCCCCTCGCCGCGGACCGAAACTTGAGACAGAGACTTTTTATAGAGGTTTATCCCCTCGCGGGCCGGCCGGTTAAGGCAAGCCCCCCGCTCCGGCGAAACATGACCACCGGTCTACGGTATCAGCCAGAGCCCCGTTAGCCACTGGGACAAGCCCAGTGTTACCAGGTTCCACCACGAGGAGGAGGGGATGGCACGTGTTGTTGCAAACTGCAACTGCAGTCCGCAACAACTTTAGAACCCAACGTAATATAACCTAACCTAACCCAACATAACCTCTCGGCGGTAATATTTGATCACATTCCTGGCTTGCTGGCCTCTACGTCTCCGCGGGACCTTTAAATACATCTATAACGTAATATAACCTAACCTAAACCTACCTAACATCTCGGCGGTAATATTTGAAAACATTCATGGCGAGTTGGCATCTACGTCTCCGTGGTACATTTATATACATCAATAACGTAATATAACCTATCCTAACCCAAAATAACATCTCGGCGGTAATATTTGACCACATTCCTGGCTTGTTGGCATCTACGTCGCAGTGGGACCTTTATAAACATCAATAACGTAATATAACCTAACCTAACCCAAACTAACATTTCGGCGGTAATATTTTACATCATACCTGGCGAGTTGGCCTCTGCGTCTCCGTTTGACCTTCATAAACATCAATAACGTAATATAACGTAACCTAACCCAACCTATCATCTCGGCGGTGATATTTGACAACATTCCTGGCGAGTTGGTCCCTACGTATCCGTGGGACCTTCATATACATCAATAACGAAATATAACCTAACCTAACCCAACCTATGATCACGGCGGTAATATTTGATCAGATTTCTGGCTTGTTGGCCTCTACGTCTCCGTGGGACCTTCATATACATCAATAACGAAATATAACCTAACTTAACCCAATCTAACATCTCGGCGCTAATATTTGACAACATTCGTGGCGAGTTGGCTTCTCCGTCTCCGTGGAATCTTCATATACATCAATAACGAAATATAACCTAACCTAACCCAACCTATCATCTCGGCGGTAATATTTGACAACATTCCTGGCGAGTTGGCCTCTACGTCGCAGTGGGACCTTTATATACGTCAATAACGTAATATAACCTCATCTAACCCAACCTAACATCTCGGCGGTAATATTTGACAACATTCCTGGCGAGTTGGCTTCTCCGTCTCCGTGGGACATTTTATATACATCAATAACGTAATATAACCTAACCTAACCCAACCTATCATCTGGGCGATAATATTTGACAACATTCCTGGCGAGTTGGTCTCTACGTCTCCGTGGGACCTTCATATACATCAATAACGAAATATAACCTAACCTAACCCAACCTATGATCACGACGGTAATATTTGATCAGATTTCTGGCTTGTTGGCCTCTACGTCTCCGTGGGACATTTTATATACATCAATAACGTAATATAACCTAACCTAACCCAACCTATCATCTGGGCGGTAATATTTGACAACATTCCTGGCGAGTTGGTCTCTACGTCTCCGTGGGACCTTCATATACATCAATAACGAAATATAACCTAACCTAACCCAACCTATGATCACGACGGTAATATTTGATCAGATTTCCGGCTTGTTGGCCTCTACGTCTCCGTGGGACCTTCATATACATCAATAACGTAATATAACCTAACCTAACCCAACCTATCATCTCGGCGGTAATATTTGACAACATTCCTGGCGAGTTGGCCTCTACGTCTCCGTGGGACCTTTATATACATCAATAACGTAATATAACCTAACTTAACCCAATCTAACATCTCGGCGGTAATATTTGACATCATTCCTGGCGAGTTGGCCTCGACGTCTACGTGGGACCTTTATATACATCAATAACGTAATATAACCTAACCTAACCCAACCTAACATCTCGGCGGTAATATTTGATCACATTCCTGGCTTGTTGGCCTCTACGTCTCCGCGGGACCTTTATATACATCAATAACGTAATATAACCTATCCTAACCCAAAATAACATCTCGGCGGTAATATTTGACCACATTCCTGGCTTGTTGGCATCTAGGTCTACGTGGAACATTTATAAACATCAATAACGTAATATAACCTAACCTAACCCAACCTAACATTTCGGCGGTAATATTTGACATCATACCTGGCGAGTTGGCCTCTATGTCTCCGTGGGACCTTTATATACATCAATAACGTAATATAACCTAACTTAACCCAATCTAACATCTCGGCGGTAATATTTGACAACATTCCTGGCGAGTTGGCCTCTACGTCTCCGTGGGACCTTTATATACATCAATAACGTAAAATAACCTAACTTAACCCAACCTAACATCTCGGCGGTAATATTTGATCACGTTCCTGGCTTGTTGGCCTCTACGTCTCCGCGGGACCTTTATATACATCAATAACGTAATATAACCTATCCTAACCCAAAATAACATCTCGGCGGTAATATTTGACCACATTCCTGGCTTGTTGGCATCTAGGTCTCCGTGGGACATTTATAAACATCAATAACGTAATATAACCTAACCTAACCCAACCTAACATTTCGGCGGTAATATTTGACATCATACCTGGCGAGTTGGCCTCTACGTCTCCGTTTGACCTTCATAAACATCAATAACGTAATATAACGTAACGTAACCCAACCTATCACCTCGGCGGTAATATTTGACAACATTCACGGCGAGTTTTAATCTACGTCTCCGTGGTACATTTATATACATCAATAACGTAATATAACCTATCCTAACCCAAAATAACTTCTCGGCGGTAATATTTGACCACATTCCTGGCTTGTTGGCATCTACGTCTCCGTGGGACCTTTATAAACATCAATAACGGAATATAACCTAACCTAACCCAACCTAACATTTCGGCGGTAATATTTGACATCATACATGGCGATTTGGCCTCTACGTCTCCGTTTGACCTTCATAAACATCAATAACGTAATATAACGTAACCTAACCCAACCTATCACCTCGGCGGTAATATTTGACAACATTCCTGGCGAGTTGGCCTCTACGTCTCCGTGGGACCTTTATATACATCAATAACGTAATAAAACCTAACTTAACCCAATCTAACACCTCGGCGGTAATATTTGACAGCATTCCTGGCGAGTTGGCTTCTCCGTCTCCGTGGGATCTTTTTATACATCAATAACGTAATATAACCTAACCTAACCCAACCTAACATCTCGGCGGTAATATTTGATCACATTCCTGGCTTTTTGGCCTCTACGTCTCCGCGGGACCTTTATATACATCTATAACGTGATATAACCTAACCTAACCCAACCTAACATCTCGTCGGTAATATTTGACAACATTCCTGGCGAGTTGGTCCCTACGTCTCCGTGGGAACTTCATATACATCAATAACGAAATATAACCTAACCTAACCCAACCCATGATCACGGCGGTAATATTTGATCAGATTTCTGGCTTGTTGGCCTCTACGTCTCCGTGGGACCTTCATATACATCAATAACGTAATATAACCTAACCTAACCCAACCTATCATCTCGGCGGTAATATTTGACAACATTCCTGGCGAGTTGGCCTCTACGTCTCCGTGGGACCTTTATATACATCAATAACGTAATATAACCTAACTTAACCCAATCTAACATCTCGGCGGTAATATTTGACAACATTCCTGGCGAGTTGGCCTCGACGTCTACGTGGGACCTTTATATACATCAATAACGTAATATAACCTAACCTAACCCAACCTAACATCTCGGCGGTAATATTTGATCACATTCCTGGCGAGTTGGCATCTACGTCTCCGTGGTACATTTATACACATCAATAACGTAATATAACCTATCCTAACCCAAAATAACTTCTCGGCGGTAATATTTGACCACATTCCTGGCTTGTTGGCATCTACGTCTCCGTGGGACATTTATAAACATCAATAACGTAATATAACCTAACCTAACCCAACCTAACATTTCGGCGGTAATATTTGACATCATACCTGGCGAGTTGGCCTCTACGTCTCCGTGGGACCTTTATATACATCAATAACGTAATATAACCTAACTTAACCCAATCTAACATCTCGGCGGTAATATTTGACAACATTCCTGGCGAGTTGGCCTCTACGTCTCCGTGGGACCTTTATATACATCAATAACGTAATATAACCTAACCTAACCCAACCTAACAACTCGGCGGTAATATTTGATCACATTCCTGGCTTGTTGGCCTCTACGTCCCCATGGGACCTTTATATACATCAATAACGTAATATAACCTATCCTAACCCAAAATAACACCTCGGCGGTAATATTTGACAACATTCCTGGCGAGTTGGCCTCTACGTCTCCGTGGGAACTTTATGTACATCAATAACGTAATATAACCTAACCTAAACCAACCTATCGTCTCGGCGGTAATATTTGACAACATTCCTGGCGAGTTGGCCTCTACGTCTCCGTGGGACCTTTATATACATCAATAACGTAATATAACCTAACTTAACCCAATCTAACATCTCGGCGGTAATATTTGACAACATTCCTGGCGAGTTGGCCTCGACGTCTCCGTGGGACATTTATATACATCAATAACGTAATATAACCTAACCTAACCCAACCTAACATCTCGGCGGTAATATTTGATCACATTCCTGGCTTGTTGGCCTCTACGTCTCCGCGGGACCTTTATATACATCAATAACGTAATATAACCTATCCTAACCCAAAATAACATCTCGGCGGTAATATTTGACCACATTCCTGGCTTGTTGGCATCTACGTCTCCGTGGGACATTTATAAACATCAATAACGTAATATAACCTAACCTAACCCAACCTATCATATCGGAGGTAATATTTGAAAACATTCATGGAGAGTTGGCATCTACGTCTCCGTGGGACCTTTATATACATCAATAACGTAATATAACCTAATTTAACCCAATCTAACATCTCGGCGGTAATATTTGACAACATTCCTGGCTTGTTGGCATCTACGTCTCCGTGGGACATTTATAAACATCAATAACGTAATATAACCTAACCTAACCCAACCTAACATCTCGGCGGTAATGTTTGACAACATTCCTGGCGAGTTGGATTCTACGTCTCGGTTTGACCTTCCTATACATCAGTAACGTAATATAACATAACCGAAACCAACCTATCATCTCGGCGGTAATATTTGACAACATTCCTGGCGAGTTGGCCTATACGTCTCCGTGGGACATTTATATACATCAATAACGTAATATAACCTAACCTAACCCAACCTAACATCTCGGCGGTAATATTTGATCACATTCCTGGCTTGTTGGCCTCTACGTCTCCGCGGGACCTTTATATACATCAATAACGTAATATAACCTATCCTAACCCAAAATAACATCTCGGCGGTAATATTTGACCACATTCCTGGCTTGTTGGCATCTACGTCTCCGTGGGACATTTATAAACATCAATAACGTAATATAACCTAACCTAACCCAACCTAACATATCGGCGGTACTATTTGAAAACATTCATGGAGAGTTGGCATCTACGTCTCCGTGGGACCATTGTATACATCAATAACGTAATATAACCTAACTTAACCCAATCTAACATCTCGGCGGTAATATTTGACAACATTCCTGGCTTGTTGGCATCTACGTCTCCGTGGGACATTTATAAACATCAATAACGTAATATAACCTAACCTAACCCAACCTAACATTTCGGCGGTAATATTTGACATCATACCTGGCGAGTTGGCCTCTACGTCTCCGTGGGACCTTTATATACATCAATAACGTAATATAACCTAACTTAACAAAATCTAACATCTCGGCGGTAATATTTGACAACATTCCTGGCGAGTTGGCCTCTACGTCTCCGTGGGACCTTTATATACGTCAATAACGTAATATAACCTAACCTAACCCAACCTAACAACTCGGCGGTAATATTTGATCACATTCCTGGCTTGGTGGCCTCTACGTCTGCGCGGGACCTTTATATACATCTATAAATTGATATAACCTAACCTAACCCAACCTAATATCTCGGCGGTAATATTTGATCACATTCCTGGCTTGCTGGCCTCTACGTCTCCGCGGGACCATTATATACATCAATAACGTAATATAACCTATCCTAACCCAAAATAACATCTCGGCGGTAATATTTGACCACATTCCTGGCTTGTTGGCATCTACGTCTCCGTGGTACATTTATAAACATCAATAACGCAATATAACCTAACCTAACCCAACCTAACATTTCGGCGGTAATATTTGACATCATACCTGGCGAGTTGGCCTCTACGTCTCCGTTTGACCTTCATAAACATCAATAACGTAATATAACGTAACCTAGCCCAACCTATCACCTCGGCGGTAATATTTGACAACATTCATGGCGAGTTGGCATCTACGTCTCCGTGGTACATTTATATACATCAATAACGTAATATAACCTATCCTAACCCAAAATAACTTCTCGGCGGTAATATTTGACAACATTCCTGGCGAGTTGGCCTCTACGTCTCCGTGGGACCTTTATATACATCAATAACGTAATATAACCTAACTTAACCCAATCTAACATCTCGGCGGTAATATTTGACAACATTCCTGGCGAGTTGGCCTCGACGTCTACGTGGGACCTTTATATACATCAATAACGTAATATAACCTAACCTAACCCAACCTAACATCTCGGCGGTAATATTTGATCACATTCCTGGCGAGTTGGCATCTACGTCTCCGTGGTACATTTATACACATCAATAACGTAATATAACCTATCCTAACCCAAAATAACATCTCGGCGGTAATATTTGACCACATTCCTGGCTTGTTGGCATCTACGTCTCCGTGGGACCTTTATAAACATCAATAACGTAATATAACCTAACCTAACCCAACCTAACATCTCGGCGGTAATATTTTACAACATACCTGGCGAGTTGGCCTCTACGTCTCCGCAGGACCTTTATATACATCTATAACGTGATATAACCTAACCTAACCCAACCTAACATCTCGGTGGTAATATTTGAAAACATTCCTGGCGAGTTGGCCTCTACGTCACCGTGGGACCTTTATAGACATCTATAACGTAATATAACCTAACCTAACCCAACCAAACATCTCGGCGGTAATATTTGAAAACATTCATGGCGAGTTGCCATCTACGTCTCCGTGGTACATTTATATACATCAATAACGTAATATAACCTATCCTAACCCAAAATAACATCTCGGCGGTAATATTTGACCACATTCCTGGCTTGTTGGCATCTACGTCTCCGTGGGACCTTTATAAACATCAATAACGTAATATAACCTAACCTAACCCAACCTAACATTTCGGCGGTAATATTTGACATCATACCTGGCGAGTTGGCCTCTACGTCTCCGTTTGACCTTCATAAACATCAATAACGTAATATAACGTAACCTAACCCAACCTATCACCTCGGCGGTAATATTTGACAACATTCCTGGCGAGTTGGCCTCTACGTCTCCGTGGGACCTTTATATACATCAATAACGTAATATAACCTAACCTAACCCAACCTATCATCTCGGCGGTAATATTTGACAACATTCCTGGCGAGTTGGCCTCTACGTCTCCGTGGGACCTTTATATACATCAATAACGTAATATAACCTAACTTAACCCAATCTAACATCTCGGCGGTAATATTTGACAACATTCCTGGCGAGTTGGCCTCGACGTCTCCGTGGGACCTTTATATACATCAATAACGTTATATAACCTAACCTAACCCAACCTAACATCTCGGCGGTAATATTTGATCACATTCCTGGCTTGTTGGCCTCTACGTCTCCGCGGGACCTTTATATACATCAATAACGTAATATAACCTATCCTAACCCAAAATAACATCTCGGCGGTAATATTTGACCACATTCCTGGCTTGTTGGCATCTACGTCTCCGTGGGACATTTATAAACATCGATAACGTAATATAACCTAACCTAACCCAACCTAACATATCGGCGGTAATATTTGAAAACATTCATGGAGAGTTGGCATCTACGTCTCCGTGGGACCTTTATATACATCAATAACGTAATATAACCTATCCTAACCCAAAATAACATCTCGGCGGTAATATTTGACCACATTCCTGGCTTGTTGGCATCTACGTCTCCGTGGGACATTTATAAACATCAATAACGTAATATAACCTAACCTAACCCAACCTAACATATCGGCGGTAATATTTGAAAACATTCATGGAGAGTTGGTATCTACGTCTCCGTGGGACCTTTGTATACATCAATAACGTAATATAACCTAACTTAACCCAACCTAACATCTCGGCGGTAATATTTGACAACATTCCTGGCGAGTTGGCTTCTCCGTCTCCGTGGAATCTTCATATACATCAATAACGAAATATAACCTAACCTAACCCAACCTATCATCTCGGCGGTAATATTTGACAACATTCCTGGCGAGTTGGCCTCTACGTCGCAGTGGGACCTTTATATACGTCAATAACGTAATATAACCTAATCTAACCCAACCTAACATCTCGGCGGTAATATTTGACAACATTCCTGGCGAGTTGGCTTCTCCGTCTCCGTGGGACATTTTATATACAACAATAACGTAATATAACCTAACCTAACCCAACCTATCATCTGGGCGGTAATATTTGACAACATTCCTGGCGAGTTGGCCTCTACGTCTCCGCGGGACCTTTATATACATCTATAACGTGATATAACCTAACCTAACCCAACCTAACATCTCGGTGGTAATATTTGAAAACATTCCTGGCGAGTTGGCCTCTACGTCACCGTGGGACCTTTATAGACATCTATAACGTAATATAACCTAACCTAACCCAACCAAACATCTCGGCGGTAATATTTGAAAACATTCATGGCGAGTTGGCATCTACGTCTCCGTGGTACATTTATATACATCAATAACGTAATATAACCTATCCTAACCCAAAATAACATCTCGGCGGTAATATTTGACCGCAATCCTGGCTTGTTGGCATCTACGTCTCCGTGGGACCTTTATAAACATCAATAACGTAATATAACCTAACCTAACCCAACCTAACATATCGGCGGTAATATTTGAAAACATTCATGGAGAGTTGGCATCTACGTCTCCGTGGGACCTTTATATACATCAATAACGTAATATAACCTAACTTAACCCAATCTAACATCTCGGCGGTAATATTTGACAACATTCCTGGCTTGTTGGCATCTACGTCTCCGTGGGACATTTATAAACATCAATAACGTAATATAACCTAACCTAACCCAACCTAACATTTCGGCGGTAATATTTGACATCATACCTGGCGAGTTGGCCTCTACGTCTCCGTGGGACCTTTATATACATCAATAACGTAATATAACCTAACCTAACCCAACCTATCATCTCGGCGGTAATATTTGACAACATTCCTGGCGAGTTGGCCTCTACGTCTCCGTGGGACCTTTATATACATCAATAACGTAATATAACCTAACTTAACCCAATCTAACATCTCGGCGGTAATATTTGACAACATTCCTGGCGAGTTGGCCTCGACGTCTCCGTGGGACCTTTATATACATCAATAACGTTATATAACCTAACCTAACCCAACCTAACATCTCGGCGGTAATATTTGATCACATTCCTGGCTTGTTGGCCTCTACGTCTCCGCGGGACCTTTATATACATCAATAACGTAATATAACCTATCCTAACCCAAAATAACATCTCGGCGGTAATATTTGACCACATTCCTGGCTTGTTGGCATCTACGTCTCCGTGGGACATTTATAAACATCGATAACGTAATATAACCTAACCTAACCCAACCTAACATATCGGCGGTAATATTTGAAAACATTCATGGAGAGTTGGCATCTACGTCTCCGTGGGACCTTTATATACATCAATAACGTAATATAACCTATCCTAACCCAAAATAACATCTCGGCGGTAATATTTGACCACATTCCTGGCTTGTTGGCATCTACGTCTCCGTGGGACATTTATAAACATCAATAACGTAATATAACCTAACCTAACCCAACCTAACATATCGGCGGTAATATTTGAAAACATTCATGGAGAGTTGGTATCTACGTCTCCGTGGGACCTTTGTATACATCAATAACGTAATATAACCTAACTTAACCCAACCTAACATCTCGGCGGTAATATTTGACAACATTCCTGGCGAGTTGGCTTCTCCGTCTCCGTGGAATCTTCATATACATCAATAACGAAATATAACCTAACCTAACCCAACCTATCATCTCGGCGGTAATATTTGACAACATTCCTGGCGAGTTGGCCTCTACGTCGCAGTGGGACCTTTATATACGTCAATAACGTAATATAACCTAATCTAACCCAACCTAACATCTCGGCGGTAATATTTGACAACATTCCTGGCGAGTTGGCTTCTCCGTCTCCGTGGGACATTTTATATACAACAATAACGTAATATAACCTAACCTAACCCAACCTATCATCTGGGCGGTAATATTTGACAACATTCCTGGCGAGTTGGCCTCTACGTCTCCGCGGGACCTTTATATACATCTATAACGTGATATAACCTAACCTAACCCAACCTAACATCTCGGTGGTAATATTTGAAAACATTCCTGGCGAGTTGGCCTCTACGTCACCGTGGGACCTTTATAGACATCTATAACGTAATATAACCTAACCTAACCCAACCAAACATCTCGGCGGTAATATTTGAAAACATTCATGGCGAGTTGGCATCTACGTCTCCGTGGTACATTTATATACATCAATAACGTAATATAACCTATCCTAACCCAAAATAACATCTCGGCGGTAATATTTGACCGCAATCCTGGCTTGTTGGCATCTACGTCTCCGTGGGACCTTTATAAACATCAATAACGTAATATAACCTAACCTAACCCAACCTAACATATCGGCGGTAATATTTGAAAACATTCATGGAGAGTTGGCATCTACGTCTCCGTGGGACCTTTATATACATCAATAACGTAATATAACCTAACTTAACCCAATCTAACATCTCGGCGGTAATATTTGACAACATTCCTGGCGAGTTGGCCTCTACGTCTCCGTGGGACCTTTATATACATCAATAACGTAATATAACCTAACCTAACCCAACCTAACATCTCGGCGGTAATATTTGATCACATTCCTGGCTTGTTGGCCTCTACGTCTCCGCGGGACCTTTATATACATCAATAACGTAATATAACCTATCCTAACCCAAAATAACACCTCGGCGGTAATATTTGACAACATTCCTGGCGAGTTGGCCTCTACGTCTCCGTGGGACCTTTATGTACATTAATAACGTAATATAACCTAACCTAAACCAACCTATCGTCTCGGCGGTAATATTTGACAACATTCCTGGCGAGTTGGCCTCTACGTCCCCGTGGGACCTTTATATACACCAATAACGTAATATAACCTAACTTAACCCAATCTAACATCTCGGCGGTAATATTTGACAACATTCCTGGCGAGTTGGCCTCGACGTCTCCGTGGGACATTTATAAACATCAAATACGTAATATAACCTAACCTAACCCAACCTAACATCTCGGCGGTAATATTTGACAACATTCCTGGCGAGTTGGCCTCTACGTCTCGGTTTGACCTTCATATACATCAGTAACGTAATATAACATAACCGAAACCAACCTATCATCTCGGCGGTAATATTTGACAACATTCCTGGCGAGTTGGCCTAAACGTCTCCGTGGGACCTTTATATACATCAATAACGTAATATAACCTAACCTAACCCAACCTAACATCTCGGCGGTAATATTTGATCACATTCCTGGCTTGTTGGCCTCTACGTCTCCGCGGGACCTTTATATACATCAATAACGTAATATAACCTATCCTAACCCAAAATAACACCTCGGCGGTAATATTTGACCACATTCCTGGCTTGTTGGCATCTACGTCTCCGTGGGACATTTATAAACATCAATAACGTAATATAACCTAACCTAACCCAACCTAACATATCGGCGGTACGATTTGAAAACATTCATGTAGAGTTGGCATCTACGTCTCCGTGGGACCATTGTATACATCAATAACGTAATATAACCTAACTTAACCCAATCTAACATCTCGGCGGTAATATTTGACAACATTCCTGGCTTGTTGGCATCTACGTCTCCGTGGGACATTTATAAACATCAATAACGTAATATAACCTAACCTAACCCAACCTAACATTTCGGCGGTAATATTTGACATCATACCTGGCGAGTTGGCCTCTACGTCTCCGTGGGACCTTTATATACATCAATAACGTAATATAACCTAACTTAACCCAATCTAACATCTCGGCGGTAATATTTGACAACATTCCTGGCGAGTTGGACTCTACGTCTCGGTTTGACCTTCATATACATCAGTAACGTAATATAACATAACCGAAACCAACCTATCATCTCGGCGGTAATATTTGACAACATTCCTGGCGAGTTGGCCTAAACGTCTCCGTGGGACCTTTATATACATCAATAACGTAATATAACCTAACCTAACCCAACCTAACATCTCGGCGGTAATATTTGATCACATTCCTGGCTTGTTGGCCTCTACGTCTCCGCGGGACCTTTATATACATCAATAACGTAATATAACCTATCCTAACCCAAAATAACATCTCGGCGGTAATATTTGACCACATTCCTGGCTTGTTGGCATCTACGTCTCCGTGGGACATTTATAAACATCAATAACGTAATATAACCTAACCTAACCCAACCTAACATATCGGCGGTACTATTTGAAAACATTCATGTAGAGTTGGCATCTACGTCTCCGTGGGACCATTGTATACATCAATAACGTAATATAACCTAACTTAACCCAATCTAACATCTCGGCGGTAATATTTGACAACATTCCTGGCTTGTTGGCATCTACGTCTCCGTGGGACATTTATAAACATCAATAACGTAATATAACCTAACCTAACCCAACCTAACATTTCGGCGGTAATATTTGACATCATACCTGGCGAGTTGGCCTCTACGTCTCCGTGGGACCTTTATATACATCAATAACGTAATATAACCTAACCTAACCCAACCTAACATTTCGGCGGTAATATTTGACATCATACCTGGCGAGTTGGCCTCTACGTCTCCGTTTGACCTTCATAAACATCAATAACGTAATATAACGTAACCTAACCCAACCTATCACCTCGGCGGTAATATTTGACAACATTCATGGCGAGTTGGCATCTACGTCTCCGTGGTACATTTATATACATCAATAACGTAATATAACCTATCCTAACCCAAAATAACTTCTCGGCGGTAATATTTGACCACATTCCTGGCTTGTTGGCATCTACGTCTCCGTGGGACCTTTATATACATCAATAACGTAATATAACCTAACCTAACCCAACCTATCATCTGGGCGGTAATATTTGACAACATTCCTGGCGAGTTGGTCTCTACGTCTCCGTGGGACCTTCATATACATCAATAACGAAATATAACCTAACCTAACCCAACCTATGATCACGGCGGTAATATTTGATCAGATTTCTGGCTTGTTGGCCTCTACGTCTCCGTGGGACCTTCATATACATCAATAACGTAATATAACCTAACCTAACCCAACCTATCACCTCGGCGGTAATATTTGACAACATTCCTGGCGAGTTGGCCTCTACGTCTCCGTGGGACCTTTATATACATCAATAACGTAATATAACCTAACTTAACCCAATCTAACATCTCGGCGGTAATATTTGACAACATTCCTGGCGAGTTGGCCTCGACGTCTACGTGGGACCTTTATATACATCAATAACGTAATATAACCTAACCTAACCCAACCTAACATCTCGGCGGTAATATTTGATCACATTCCTGGCGAGTTGGCATCTACGTCTCCGTGGTACATTTATATACATCAATAACGTAATATAACCTATCCTAACCCAAAATAACATCTCGGCGGTAATATTTGACCACATTCCTGGCTTGTTGGCATCTACGTCTCCGTGGGACATTTATAAACATCAATAACGTAATATAACCTAACCTAACCCAACCTAACATTTCGGCGGTAATATTTGACATCATACCTGGCGAGTGGGCCTCTACGTCTCCGTTTGACCTTCATAAACATCAATAACGTAATATAACGTAACCTAGCCCAACCTATCACCTCGGCGGTAATATTTGACAACATTCATGGCGAGTTGGCATCTACGTCTCCGTGGTACATTTATATACATCAATAACGTAATATAACCTATCCTAACCCAAAATAACTTCTCGGCGGTAATATTTGACAACATTCCTGGCGAGTTGGCCTCTACGTCTCCGTGGGACCTTTATATACATCAATAACGTAATACAACCTAACTTAACCCAATCTAACATCTCGGCGGTAATATTTGACAACATTCCTGGCGAGTTGGCCTCGACGTCTACGTGGGACCTTTATATACATCAATAACGTAATATAACCTAACCTAACCCAACCTAACATCTCGGCGGTAATATTTGATCACATTCCTGGCGAGTTGGCCTCGACGTCTCCGTGGGACATTTATAAACATCAAATACGTAATATAACCTAACCTAACCCAACCTAACATCTCGGCGGTAATATTTGACAACATTCCTGGCGAGTTGGCCTCTACGTCTCGGTTTGACCTTCATATACATCAGTAACGTAATATAACATAACCGAAACCAACCTATCATCTCGGCGGTAATATTTGACAACATTCCTGGCGAGTTGGCCTAAACGTCTCCGTGGGACCTTTATATACATCAATAACGTAATATAACCTAACCTAACCCAACCTAACATCTCGGCGGTAATATTTGATCACATTCCTGGCTTGTTGGCCTCTACGTCTCCGCGGGACCTTTATATACATCAATAACGTAATATAACCTATCCTAACCCAAAATAACACCTCGGCGGTAATATTTGACCACATTCCTGGCTTGTTGGCATCTACGTCTCCGTGGGACATTTATAAACATCAATAACGTAATATAACCTAACCTAACCCAACCTAACATATCGGCGGTACGATTTGAAAACATTCATGTAGAGTTGGCATCTACGTCTCCGTGGGACCATTGTATACATCAATAACGTAATATAACCTAACTTAACCCAATCTAACATCTCGGCGGTAATATTTGACAACATTCCTGGCTTGTTGGCATCTACGTCTCCGTGGGACATTTATAAACATCAATAACGTAATATAACCTAACCTAACCCAACCTAACATTTCGGCGGTAATATTTGACATCATACCTGGCGAGTTGGCCTCTACGTCTCCGTGGGACCTTTATATACATCAATAACGTAATATAACCTAACTTAACCCAATCTAACATCTCGGCGGTAATATTTGACAACATTCCTGGCGAGTTGGACTCTACGTCTCGGTTTGACCTTCATATACATCAGTAACGTAATATAACATAACCGAAACCAACCTATCATCTCGGCGGTAATATTTGACAACATTCCTGGCGAGTTGGCCTAAACGTCTCCGTGGGACCTTTATATACATCAATAACGTAATATAACCTAACCTAACCCAACCTAACATCTCGGCGGTAATATTTGATCACATTCCTGGCTTGTTGGCCTCTACGTCTCCGCGGGACCTTTATATACATCAATAACGTAATATAACCTATCCTAACCCAAAATAACATCTCGGCGGTAATATTTGACCACATTCCTGGCTTGTTGGCATCTACGTCTCCGTGGGACATTTATAAACATCAATAACGTAATATAACCTAACCTAACCCAACCTAACATATCGGCGGTACTATTTGAAAACATTCATGTAGAGTTGGCATCTACGTCTCCGTGGGACCATTGTATACATCAATAACGTAATATAACCTAACTTAACCCAATCTAACATCTCGGCGGTAATATTTGACAACATTCCTGGCTTGTTGGCATCTACGTCTCCGTGGGACATTTATAAACATCAATAACGTAATATAACCTAACCTAACCCAACCTAACATTTCGGCGGTAATATTTGACATCATACCTGGCGAGTTGGCCTCTACGTCTCCGTGGGACCTTTATATACATCAATAACGTAATATAACCTAACCTAACCCAACCTAACATTTCGGCGGTAATATTTGACATCATACCTGGCGAGTTGGCCTCTACGTCTCCGTTTGACCTTCATAAACATCAATAACGTAATATAACGTAACCTAACCCAACCTATCACCTCGGCGGTAATATTTGACAACATTCATGGCGAGTTGGCATCTACGTCTCCGTGGTACATTTATATACATCAATAACGTAATATAACCTATCCTAACCCAAAATAACTTCTCGGCGGTAATATTTGACCACATTCCTGGCTTGTTGGCATCTACGTCTCCGTGGGACCTTTATATACATCAATAACGTAATATAACCTAACCTAACCCAACCTATCATCTGGGCGGTAATATTTGACAACATTCCTGGCGAGTTGGTCTCTACGTCTCCGTGGGACCTTCATATACATCAATAACGAAATATAACCTAACCTAACCCAACCTATGATCACGGCGGTAATATTTGATCAGATTTCTGGCTTGTTGGCCTCTACGTCTCCGTGGGACCTTCATATACATCAATAACGTAATATAACCTAACCTAACCCAACCTATCACCTCGGCGGTAATATTTGACAACATTCCTGGCGAGTTGGCCTCTACGTCTCCGTGGGACCTTTATATACATCAATAACGTAATATAACCTAACTTAACCCAATCTAACATCTCGGCGGTAATATTTGACAACATTCCTGGCGAGTTGGCCTCGACGTCTACGTGGGACCTTTATATACATCAATAACGTAATATAACCTAACCTAACCCAACCTAACATCTCGGCGGTAATATTTGATCACATTCCTGGCGAGTTGGCATCTACGTCTCCGTGGTACATTTATATACATCAATAACGTAATATAACCTATCCTAACCCAAAATAACATCTCGGCGGTAATATTTGACCACATTCCTGGCTTGTTGGCATCTACGTCTCCGTGGGACATTTATAAACATCAATAACGTAATATAACCTAACCTAACCCAACCTAACATTTCGGCGGTAATATTTGACATCATACCTGGCGAGTGGGCCTCTACGTCTCCGTTTGACCTTCATAAACATCAATAACGTAATATAACGTAACCTAGCCCAACCTATCACCTCGGCGGTAATATTTGACAACATTCATGGCGAGTTGGCATCTACGTCTCCGTGGTACATTTATATACATCAATAACGTAATATAACCTATCCTAACCCAAAATAACTTCTCGGCGGTAATATTTGACAACATTCCTGGCGAGTTGGCCTCTACGTCTCCGTGGGACCTTTATATACATCAATAACGTAATACAACCTAACTTAACCCAATCTAACATCTCGGCGGTAATATTTGACAACATTCCTGGCGAGT
The DNA here is from genome assembly GCA_963969225.1 of Xylocopa violacea. Taxonomy (NCBI): domain Eukaryota; kingdom Metazoa; phylum Arthropoda; class Insecta; order Hymenoptera; family Apidae; genus Xylocopa; species Xylocopa violacea. Next base: position 496,040 of record CAXAJV010000147.1, on the reverse strand, counting down.
TGGCCTCGACGTCTACGTGGGACCTTTATATACATCAATAACGTAATATAACCTAACCTAACCCAACCTAACATCTCGGCGGTAATATTTGATCACATTCCTGGCGAGTTGGCATCTACGTCTCCGTGGTACATTTATACACATCAATAACGTAATATAACCTATCCTAACCCAAAATAACATCTCGGCGGTAATATTTGACCACATTCCTGGCTTGTTGGCATCTACGTCTCCGTGGGACCTTTATAAACATCAATAACGTAATATAACCTAACCTAACCCAATCTAACATCTCGGCGGTAATATTTGACAACATTCCTGGCGAGTTGGCCTCGACGTCTCCGTGGGACCTTTATATACATCAATAACGTTATATAACCTAACCTAACCCAACCTAACATCTCGGCGGTAATATTTGATCACATTCCTGGCTTGTTGGCCTCTACGTCTCCGCGGGACCTTTATATACATCAATAACGTAATATAACCTATCCTAACCCAAAATAACATCGCGGCGGTAATATTTGACCACATTCCTGGCTTGTTGGCATCTACGTCTCCGTGGGACATTTATAAACATCAATAACGTAATATAACCTAACCTAACCCAACCTAACATTTCGGCGGTAATATTTGACATCATACCTGGCGAGTTGGCCTCTACATCTCCGTGGGACCTTTATATACATCAATAACGTAATATAACCTAACTTAACCCAATCTAACATCTCGGCGGTAATATTTGACAACATTCCTGGCTTGTTGGCATCTACGTCTCCGTGGGACATTTATAAACATCAATAACGTAATATAACCTAACCTAACCCAACCTAACATTTCGGCGGTAATATTTGACATCATACCTGGCGAGTTGGCCTCTACATCTCCGTGGGACCTTTATATACATCAATAACGTAATATAACCTAACTTAACCCAATCTAACATCTCGGCGGTAATATTTGACAACATTCCTGGCGAGTTGGCCTCGACGTCTCCGTGGGACCTTTATATACATCAATAACGTAATATAACCTAACCTAACCCAACCTAACATCTCGGCGGTAATATTTGATCACATTCCTGGCTTGTTGGCCTCTACGTCTCCGCGGGAACTTTATATACATCAATAACGTAATATAACCTATCCTAACCCAAAATAACACCTCGGCGGTAATATTTGACAACATTCCTGGCGAGTTGGCCTCTACGTCTCCGTGGGACCTTTATATACATCAATAACATAATATAACCTAACCTAAACCAACCTATCGACTCGGCGGTAATATTTGACAACATTCCTGGCGAGTTGGCCTCTACGTCGCAGTGGGACCTTTATATACGTCAATAACGTAATATAACCTAATCTAACCCAACCTAACATCTCGGCGGTAATATTTGACAACATTCCTGGCGAGTTGGCTTCTCCGTCTCCGTGGGACATTTTATATACATCAATAACGTAATATAACCTAACCTAACCCAACCTATCATCTGGGCGGTAATATTTGACAACATTCCTGGCGAGTTGGTCTCTACGTCTCCGTGGGACCTTCATATACATCAATAACGAAATATAACCTAACCTAACCCAACCTATGATCACGGCGGTAATATTTGATCAGATTTCTGGCCTGTTGGCCTCTACGTCTCCGTGGGACCTTCATATACATCAATAACGTAATATAACCTAACCTAACCCAACCTATCACCTCGGCGGTAATATTTGACAACATTCCTGGCGAGTTGGCCTCTACGTCTCCGTGGGACCTTTATATACATCAATAACGTAATATAACCTAACTTAACCCAATCTAACATCTCGGCGGTAATATTTGACAACATTCCTGGCGAGTTGGCCTCGACGTCTACGTGGGACCTTTATATACATCAATAACGTAATATAACCTAACCTAACCCAACCTAACATCTCGGCGGTAATATTTGATCACATTCCTGGCGAGTTGGCATCTACGTCTCCGTGGTACATTTATACACATCAATAACGTAATATAACCTATCCTAACCCAAAATAACTTCTCGGCGGTAATATTTGACCACATTCCTGGCTTGTTGGCATCTACGTCTCCGTGGGACCTTTATAAACATCAATAACGTAATATAACCTAACCTAACCCAACCTAACATCTCGGCGGTAATATTTTACAACATACCTGGCGAGTTGGCCTCTACGTCTCCGCGGGACCTTTATATACATCTATAACGTGATATAACCTAACCTAACCCAACCTAACATCTCGGTGGTAATATTTGAAAACATTCCTGGCGAGTTGGCCTCTACGTCACCGTGGGACCTTTATAGACATCTATAACGTAATATAACCTAACCTAACCCAACCAAACATCTCGGCGGTAATATTTGAAAACATTCATGGCGAGTTGGCATCTACGTCTCCGTGGTACATTTATATACATCAATAACGTAATATAACCTATCCTAACCCAAAATAACATCTCGGCGGTAATATTTGACCACATTCCTGGCTTGTTGGCATCTACGTCTCCGTGGGACATTTATAAACATCAATAACGTAATATAACCTAACCTAACCCAACCTAACATTTCGGCGGTAATATTTGACATCATACCTGGCGAGTTGGCCTCTACGTCTCCGTTTGACCTTCATAAACATCAATAACGTAATATAACGTAACCTACCCCAACCTATCACCTCGGCGGTAATATTTGACTACATTCATGGCGAGTTGGCATCTACGTCTCCGTGGTACATTTATATACATCAATAACGTAATATAACCTATCCTAACCCAAAATAACTTCTCGGCGGTAATATTTGACAACATTCCTGGCGAGTTGGCCTCTACGTCTCCGTGGGACCTTTATATACATCAATAACGTAATATAACCTAACTTAACCCAATCTAACATCTCGGCGGTAATATTTGACAACATTCCTGGCGAGTTGGCCTCGACGTCTACGTGGGACCTTTATATACATCAATAACGTAATATAACCTAACCTAACCCAACCTAACATCTCGGCGGTAATATTTGATCACATTCCTGGCGAGTTGGCATCTACGTCTCCGTGGTACATTTATACACATCAATAACGTAATATAACCTATCCTAACCCAAAATAACATCTCGGCGGTAATATTTGACCACATTCCTGGCTTGTTGGCATCTACGTCTCCGTGGGACCTTTATAAACATCAATAACGTAATATAACCTAACCTAACCCAACCTAACATTTCGGCGGTAATATTTGACATCATACCTGGCGAGTTGGCCTCTACGTCTCCGTTTGACCTTCATAAACATCAATAACGTAATATAACGTAACCTAACCCAACCTATCACCTCGGCGGTAATATTTGACAACATTCCTGGCAAGTTGGCCTCTACGTCTCCGTGGGACCTTTATATACATCAATAACGTAATATAACCTAACCTAACCCAACCTATCATCTCGGCGGTAATATTTGACAACATTCCTGGCGAGTTGGCCTCTACGTCTCCGTGGGACCTTTATATACATCAATAACGTAATATAACCTATCCTAACCCAAAATAACTTCTCGGCTGTAATATTTGACAACATTCCTGGCGAGTTGGCCTCTACGTCTCCGTGGGACCTTTATATACATCAATAACGTAATATAACCTAACTTAACCCAATCTAACATCTCGGCGGTAATATTTGACAACATTCCTGGCGAGTTGGCCTCGACGTCTACGTGGGACCTTTATATACATCAATAACGTAATATAACCTAACCTAACCCAACCTAACATCTCGGCGGTAATATTTGATCACATTCCTGGCGAGTTGGCATCTACGTCTCCGTGGTACATTTATACACATCAATAACGTAATATAACCTATCCTAACCCAAAATAACTTCTCGGCGGTAATATTTGACCACATTCCTGGCTTGTTGGCATCTACGTCTCCGTGGGACCTTTATAAACATCAATAACGTAATATAACCTAACCTAACCCAACCTAACATCTCGGCGGTAATATTTTACAACATACCTGGCGAGTTGGCCTCTACGTCTCCGCGGGACCTTTATATACATCTATAACGTGATATAACCTAACCTAACCCAACCTAACATCTCGGTGGTAATATTTGAAAACATTCCTGGCGAGTTGGCCTCTACGTCACCGTGGGACCTTTATAGACATCTATAACGTAATATAACCTAACCTAACCCAACCAAACATCTCGGCGGTAATATTTGAAAACATTCATGGCGAGTTGGCATCTACGTCTCCGTGGTACATTTATATACATCAATAACGTAATATAACCTATCCTAACCCAAAATAACATCTCGGCGGTAATATTTGACCACATTCCTGGCTTGTTGGCATCTACGTCTCCGTGGGACATTTATAAACATCAATAACGTAATATAACCTAACCTAACCCAACCTAACATTTCGGCGGTAATATTTGACATCATACCTGGCGAGTTGGCCTCTACGTCTCCGTTTGACCTTCATAAACATCAATAACGTAATATAACGTAACCTACCCCAACCTATCACCTCGGCGGTAATATTTGACTACATTCATGGCGAGTTGGCATCTACGTCTCCGTGGTACATTTATATACATCAATAACGTAATATAACCTATCCTAAACCAAAATAACTTCTCGGCGGTAATATTTGACAACATTCCTGGCGAGTTGGCCTCTACGTCTCCGTGGGACCTTTATATACATCAATAACGTAATATAACCTAACTTAACCCAATCTAACATCTCGGCGGTAATATTTGACAACATTCCTGGCGAGTTGGCCTCGACGTCTACGTGGGACCTTTATATACATCAATAACGTAATATAACCTAACCTAACCCAACCTAACATCTCGGCGGTAATATTTGATCACATTCCTGGCGAGTTGGCATCTACGTCTCCGTGGTACATTTATACACATCAATAACGTAATATAACCTATCCTAACCCAAAATAACATCTCGGCGGTAATATTTGACCACATTCCTGGCTTGTTGGCATCTACGTCTCCGTGGGACCTTTATAAACATCAATAACGTAATATAACCTAACCTAACCCAACCTAACATTTCGGCGGTAATATTTGACATCATACCTGGCGAGTTGGCCTCTACGTCTCCGTTTGACCTTCATAAACATCAATAACGTAATATAACGTAACCTAACCCAACCTATCACCTCGGCGGTAATATTTGACAACATTCCTGGCAAGTTGGCCTCTACGTCTCCGTGGGACCTTTATATACATCAATAACGTAATATAACCTAACCTAACCCAACCTATCATCTCGGCGGTAATATTTGACAACATTCCTGGCGAGTTGGCCTCTACGTCTCCGTGGGACCTTTATATACATCAATAACGTAATATAACCTATCCTAACCCAAAATAACTTCTCGGCTGTAATATTTGACAACATTCCTGGCGAGTTGGCCTCTACGTCTCCGTGGGACCTTTATATACATCAATAACGTAATATAACCTAACTTAACCCAATCTAACATCTCGGCGGTAATATTTGACAACATTCCTGGCGAGTTGGCCTCGACGTCTACGTGGGACCTTTATATACATCAATAACGTAATATAACCTAACCTAACCCAACCTAACATCTCGGCGGTAATATTTGATCACATTCCTGGCGAGTTGGCATCTACGTCTCCGTGGTACATTTATACACATCAATAACGTAATATAACCTATCCTAACCCAACCTAACATCTCGGCGGTAATATTTGAAAACATTCATGGAGAGTTGGCATCTACGTCTCCGTGGGACCTTTATATACATCAATAACGTAATATAACCTAACTTAACCCAATCTAACATCTCGGCGGTAATATTTGACAACATTCCTGGCTTGTTGGCATCTACGTCTCCGTGGGACATTTATAAACATCAATAACGTAATATAACCTAACCTAACCCAACCTAACATTTCGGCGGTAATATTTGACATCATACCTGGCGAGTTGGCCTCTACGTCTCCGTTTGACCTTCATAAACATCAATAACGTAATATAACGTAACCTAGCCCAACCTATCACCTCGGCGGTAATATTTGACAACATTCATGGCGAGTTGGCATCTACGTCTCCGTGGTACATTTATATACATCAATAACGTAATATAACCTATCCTAACCCAAAATAACTTCTCGGCGGTAATATTTGACAACATTCCTGGCGAGTTGGCCTCTACGTCTCCGTGGGACCTTTATATACATCAATAACGTAATATAACCTAACTTAACCCAATCTAACATCTCGGCGGTAATATTTGACAACATTCCTGGCGAGTTGGCCTCGACGTCTACGTGGGACCTTTATATACATCAATAACGTAATATAACCTAACCTAACCCAACCTAACATCTCGGCGGTAATATTTGATCACATTCCAGGCGAGTTGGCATCTACGTCTCCGTGGTACATTTATACACATCAATAACGTAATATGACCTATCCTAACCCAAAATAACATCTCGGCGGTAATATTTGACCACATTCCTGGCTTGTTGGCATCTACGTCTCCGTGGGACCTTTATAAACATCAATAACGTAATATAACCTAACCTAACCCAACCTAACATCTCGGCGGTAATATTTTACAACATACCTGGCGAGTTGGCCTCTACGTCTCCGCGGGACCTTTATATACATCTATAACGTGATATAACCTAACCTAACCCAACCTAACATTTCGGTGGTAATATTTGAAAACATTCTTGGCGAGTTGGCCTCTACGTCACCGTGGGACCTTTATAGACATCTATAACGTAATATAACCTAACCTAACCCAACCAAACATCTCGGCGGTAATATTTGAAAACATTCATGGCGAGTTGGCATCTACGTCTCCGTGGTACATTTATATACATCAATAACGTAATATAACCTATCCTAACCCAAAATAACATCTCGGCGGTAATATTTGACCACATTCCTGGCTTGTTGGCATCTACGTCTCCGTGGGACCTTTATAAACATCAATAACGTAATATAACCTAACCTAACCCAACCTAACATTTCGGCGGTAATATTTGACATCATACCTGGCGAGTTGGCCTCTACGTCTCCGTTTGACCTTCATAAACATCAATAACGTAATATAACGTAACCTAACCCAACCTATCACCTCGGCGGTAATATTTGACAACATTCCTGGCGAGTTGGCCTCTACGTCTCCGTGGGACCTTTATATACATCAATAACGTAATATAACCTAACCTAACCCAACCTATCATCTCGGCGGTAATATTTGACAACATTCCTGGCGAGTTGGCCTCTACGTCTCCGTGGGACCTTTATATACATCAATAACGTAATATAACCTAACCTAAACCAACCTATCGACTCGGCGGTAATATTTGACAACATTCCTGGCGAGTTGGCCTCTACGTCGCAGTGGGACCTTTATATACGTCAATAACGTAATATAACCTAATCTAACCCAACCTAACATCTCGGCGGTAATATTTGACAACATTCCTGGCGAGTTGGCTTCTCCGTCTCCGTGGGACATTTTATATACATCAATAACGTAATATAACCTAACCTAACCCAACCTATCATCTGGGCGGTAATATTTGACAACATTCCTGGCGAGTTGGTCTCTACGTCTCCGTGGGACCTTCATATACATCAATAACGAAATATAACCTAACCTAACCCAACCTATGATCACGGCGGTAATATTTGATCAGATTTCTGGCTTGTTGGCCTCTACGTCTCCCTGGGACCTTCATATACATCAATAACGTAATATAACCTAACCTAACCCAACCTATCACCTCGGCGGTAATATTTGACAACATTCCTGGCGAGTTGGCCTCTACGTCTCCGTGGGACCTTTATATACATCAATAACGTAATATAACCTAACTTAACCCAATCTAACATCTCGGCGGTAATATTTGACAACATTCCTGGCGAGTTGGCCTCGACGTCTACGTGGGACCTTTATATACATCAATAACGTAATATAACCTAACCTAACCCAACCTAACATCTCGGCGGTAATATTTGATCACATTCCTGGCGAGTTGGCATCTACGTCTCCGTGGTACATTTATATACATCAATAACGTAATATAACCTATCCTAACCCAAAATAACATCTCGGCGGTAATATTTGACCACATTCCTGGCGAGTTGGCCTCTACGTCTCCGTGGGACCTTTATATACATCAATAACGTAATATAACCTAACTTAACCCAATCTAACATCTCGGCGGTAATATTTGACAACATTCCTGGCGAGTTGGCCTCGACGTCTACGTGGGACCTTTATATACATCAATAACGTAATATAACCTAACTTAACCCAATCTAACATCTCGGCGGTAATATTTGACAACATTCCTGGCTTGTTGGCATCTACGTCTCCGTGGGACATTTATAAACATCAATAACGTAATATAACCTAACCTAACCCAACCTAACATTTCGGCGGTAATATTTGACATCATACCTGGCGAGTTGGCCTCTACGTCTCCGTTTGACCTTCATAAACATCAATAACGTAATATAACGTAACCTAGCCCAACCTATCACCTCGGCGGTAATATTTGACAACATTCCTGGCGAGTTGGCCTCGACGTCTCCGTGGGACATTTATATACATCAATAACGTAATATAACCTAACCTAACCCAACCTAACATCTCGGCGGTAATATTTGATCACATTCCTGGCTTGTTGGCCTCTACGTCTCCGCGGGACCTTTATATACATCAATAACGTAATATAACCTATCCTAACCCAAAATAACATCTCGGCGGTAATATTTGACCACATTCCTGGCTTGTTGGCATCTACGTCCCCGTGGGACATTTATAAACATCAATAACGTAATATAACCTAACCTAACCCAACCTAACATATCGGAGGTAATATTTGAAAACATTCATGGAGAGTTGGCATCTACGTCTCCGTGGGACCTTTATATACATCAATAACGTAATATAACCTAATTTAACCCAATCTAACATCTCGGCGGTAATATTTGACAACATTCCTGGCTTGTTGGCATCTACGTCTCCGTGGGACATTTATAAACATCAATAACGTAATATAACCTAACCTAACCCAACCTAACATCTCGGCGGTAATATTTTACAACATACCTGGCGAGTTGGCCTCTACGTCTCCGCGGGACCTTTATATACATCTATAACGTGATATAACCTAACCTAACCCAACCTAACATTTCGGTGGTAATATTTGAAAACATTCTTGGCGAGTTGGCCTCTACGTCACCGTGGGACCTTTATAGACATCTATAACGTAATATAACCTAACCTAACCCAACCAAACATCTCGGCGGTAATATTTGAAAACATTCATGGCGAGTTGGCATCTACGTCTCCGTGGTACATTTATATACATCAATAACGTAATATAACCTATCCTAACCCAAAATAACATCTCGGCGGTAATATTTGACCACATTCCTGGCTTGTTGGCATCTACGTCTCCGTGGGACCTTTATAAACATCAATAACGTAATATAACCTAACCTAACCCAACCTAACATTTCGGCGGTAATATTTGACATCATACCTGGCGAGTTGGCCTCTACGTCTCCGTTTGACCTTCATAAACATCAATAACGTAATATAACGTAACCTAACCCAACCTATCACCTCGGCGGTAATATTTGACAACATTCCTGGCGAGTTGGCCTCTACGTCTCCGTGGGACCTTTATATACATCAATAACGTAATATAACCTAACCTAACCCAACCTAACATCTCGGCGGTAATATTTGATCACATTCCTGGCTTGTTGGCCTCTACGTCTCCGCGGGACCTTTATATACATCAATAACGTAATATAACCTAACCTAACCCAACATAACATTTCGGCGGCAATATTTGACATCATACCTGGCTTGTTGGCATCTACGTCTCCGTGGGACATTTATAAACATCAATAACGTAATATAACCTAACCTAACCCAACCTAACATTTCGGCGGTAATATTTGACATCATACCTGGCGAGTTGGCCTCTACGTCTCCGTTTGACCTTCATAAACATCAATAACGTAATATAACGTAACCTAGCCCAACCTATCACCTCGGCGGTAATATTTGACAACATTCCTGGCGAGTTGGCCTCGACGTCTCCGTGGGACATTTATATACATCAATAACGTAATATAACCTAACCTAACCCAACCTAACATCTCGGCGGTAATATTTGATCACATTCCTGGCTTGTTGGCCTCTACGTCTCCGCGGGACCTTTATATACATCAATAACGTAATATAACCTATCCTAACCCAAAATAACATCTCGGCGGTAATATTTGACCACATTCCTGGCTTGTTGGCATCTACGTCTCCGTGGGACATTTATAAACATCAATAACGTAATATAACCTAACCTAACCCAACCTAACATATCGGAGGTAATATTTGAAAACATTCATGGAGAGTTGGCATCTACGTCTCCGTGGGACCTTTATATACATCAATAACGTAATATAACCTAATTTAACCCAATCTAACATCTCGGCGGTAATATTTGACAACATTCCTGGCTTGTTGGCATCTACGTCTCCGTGGGACATTTATAAACATCAATAACGTAATATAACCTAACCTAACCCAACCTAACATCTCGGCGGTAATATTTGACAACATTCCTGGCGAGTTGGCCTCTACGTCTCGGTTTGACCTTCATATACATCAGTAACGTAATATAACATAACCGAAACCAACCTATCATCTCGGCGGTAATATTTGACAACATTCCTGGCGAGTTGGCCTATACGTCTCCGTGGGACCTTTATATACATCAATAACGTAATATAACCTAACCTAACCCAACCTAACATCTCGGCGGCAATATTTGATCACATTCCTGGCTTGTTGGCCTCTACGTCTCCGCGGGACCTTTATATACATCAATAACGTAATATAACCTATCCTAACCCAAAATAACATCTCGGCGGTAATATTTGACCACATTCCTGGCTTGTTGGCATCTACGTCTCCGTGGGACATTTATAAACATCAATAACGTAATATAACCTAACCTAACCCAACCTAACATATCGGCGGTAATATTTGAAAACATTCATGGAGAGTTGGCATCTACGTCTCCGTGGGACCTTTGTATACATCAATAACGTAATATAACCTAATTTAACCCAATCTAACATCTCGGCGGTAATATTTGACAACATTCCTGGCTTGTTGGCATCTACGTCTCCGTGGGACATTTATAAACATCAATAACGTAATATAACCTAACCTAACCCAACCTAACATCTCGGCGGTAATATTTGACAACATTCCTGGCGAGTTGGCCTCTACGTCTCGGTTTGACCTTCATATACATCAGTAACGTAATATAACATAACCGAAACCAACCTATCATCTCGGCGGTAATATTTGACAACATTCCTGGCGAGTTGGCCTCTACGTCTCCGTGGGACCTTTATATACATCAATAACGTAATATAACCTAACCTAACCCAACCTAACATATCGGCGGTAATATTTGATCACATTCCTGGCGAGTTGGCCTCTACGTCTCCGTTTGACCTTCATAAACATCAATAACGTAATATAATCTATCCTAACCCAAAATAACATCTCGGCGGTAATATTTGACCACATTCCTGGCTTGTTGGCATCTACGTCTCCGTGGGACATTTATAAACATCAATAACGTAATATAACCTAACCTAACCCAACCTAACATTTCGGCGGTAATATTTGACATCATACCTGGCGAGTTGGCCTCTACGTCTCCGTTTGACCTTCATAAACATCAATAACGTAATATAACGTAACCTAGCCCAACCTATCACCTCGGCGGTAATATTTGACAACATTCCTGGCGAGTTGGCCTCGACGTCTCCGTGGGACATTTATATACATCAATAACGTAATATAACCTAACCTAACCCAACCTAACATCTCGGCGGTAATATTTGATCACATTCCTGGCTTGTTGGCCTCTACGTCTCCGCGGGACCTTTATATACATCAATAACGTAATATAACCTATCCTAACCCAAAATAACATCTCGGCGGTAATATTTGACCACATTCCTGGCTTGTTGGCATCTACGTCTCCGTGGGACATTTATAAACATCAATAACGTAATATAACCTAACCTAACCCAACCTAACATATCGGAGGTAATATTTGAAAACATTCATGGAGAGTTGGCATCTACGTCTCCGTGGGACCTTTATATACATCAATAACGTAATATAACCTAATTTAACCCAATCTAACATCTCGGCGGTAATATTTGACAACATTCCTGGCTTGTTGGCATCTACGTCTCCGTGGGACATTTATAAACATCAATAACGTAATATAACCTAACCTAACCCAACCTAACATCTCGGCGGTAATATTTGACAACATTCCTGGCGAGTTGGCCTCTACGTCTCGGTTTGACCTTCATATACATCAGTAACGTAATATAACATAACCGAAACCAACCTATCATCTCGGCGGTAATATTTGACAACATTCCTGGCGAGTTGGCCTATACGTCTCCGTGGGACCTTTATATACATCAATAACGTAATATAACCTAACCTAACCCAACCTAACATCTCGGCGGCAATATTTGATCACATTCCTGGCTTGTTGGCCTCTACGTCTCCGCGGGACCTTTATATACATCAATAACGTAATATAACCTATCCTAACCCAAAATAACATCTCGGCGGTAATATTTGACCACATTCCTGGCTTGTTGGCATCTACGTCTCCGTGGGACATTTATAAACATCAATAACGTAATATAACCTAACCTAACCCAACCTAACATATCGGCGGTAATATTTGAAAACATTCATGGAGAGTTGGCATCTACGTCTCCGTGGGACCTTTGTATACATCAATAACGTAATATAACCTAATTTAACCCAATCTAACATCTCGGCGGTAATATTTGACAACATTCCTGGCTTGTTGGCATCTACGTCTCCGTGGGACATTTATAAACATCAATAACGTAATATAACCTAACCTAACCCAACCTAACATCTCGGCGGTAATATTTGACAACATTCCTGGCGAGTTGGCCTCTACGTCTCGGTTTGACCTTCATATACATCAGTAACGTAATATAACATAACCGAAACCAACCTATCATCTCGGCGGTAATATTTGACAACATTCCTGGCGAGTTGGCCTCTACGTCTCCGTGGGACCTTTATATACATCAATAACGTAATATAACCTAACCTAACCCAACCTAACATATCGGCGGTAATATTTGATCACATTCCTGGCGAGTTGGCCTCTACGTCTCCGTTTGACCTTCATAAACATCAATAACGTAATATAATCTATCCTAACCCAAAATAACATCTCGGCGGTAATATTTGACCACATTCCTGGCTTGTTGGCATCTACGTCTCCGTGGGACATTTATAAACATCAATAACGTAATATAACCTAACCTAACCCAACCTATCACCTCGGCGGTAATATTTGACAACATTCATGGCGAGTTGGCATCTACGTCTCCGTGGTACATTTATATACATCAATAACGTAATATAACCTATCCTAACCCAAAATAACTTCTCGGCGGTAATATTTGACCACATTCCTGGCTTGTTGGCATCTACGTCTCCGTGGGACATTTATAAACATCAATAACGTAATATAACCTAACCTAACCCAACCTAACATTTCGGCGGTAATATTTGACATCATACCTGGCGAGTTGGCCTCTACGTCTCCGTTTGACCTTCATAAACATCAATAACGTAATATAACGTAACCTAACCCAACCTATCACCTCGGCGGTAATATTTGACAACATTCATGGCGAGTTGGCATCTACGTCTCCGTGGTACATTTATATACATCAATAACGTAATATAACCTATCCTAACCCAAAATAACTTCTCGGCGGTAATATTTGACCACATTCCTGGCTTGTTGGCATCTACGTCTCCGTGGGACATTTATAAACATCAATAACGTAATATAACCTAACCTAATCCAACCTATCACCTCGGCGGTAATATTTGATCACATTCCTGGCGAGTTGGCCTCTACGTCTCCGTTTGACCTTCATAAACATCAATAACGTAATATAATCTATCCTAACCCAAAATAACATCTCGGCGGTAATATTTGACCACATTCCTGGCTTGTTGGCATCTACGTCTCCGTGGGACATTTATAAACATCAATAACGTAATATAACCTAACCTAACCCAACCTAACATTTCGGCGGTAATATTTGACATCATACCTGGCGAGTTGGCCTCTACGTCTCCGTTTGACCTTCATAAACATCAATAACGTAATATAACGTAACCTAGCCCAACCTATCACCTCGGCGGTAATATTTGACAACATTCCTGGCGAGTTGGCCTCGACGTCTCCGTGGGACATTTATATACATCAATAACGTAATATAACCTAACCTAACCCAACCTAACATCTCGGCGGTAATATTTGATCACATTCCTGGCTTGTTGGCCTCTACGTCTCCGCGGGACCTTTATATACATCAATAACGTAATATAACCTATCCTAACCCAAAATAACATCTCGGCGGTAATATTTGACCACATTCCTGGCTTGTTGGCATCTACGTCTCCGTGGGACATTTATAAACATCAATAACGTAATATAACCTAACCTAACCCAACCTAACATATCGGAGGTAATATTTGAAAACATTCATGGAGAGTTGGCATCTACGTCTCCGTGGGACCTTTATATACATCAATAACGTAATATAACCTAATTTAACCCAATCTAACATCTCGGCGGTAATATTTGACAACATTCCTGGCTTGTTGGCATCTACGTCTCCGTGGGACATTTATAAACATCAATAACGTAATATAACCTAACCTAACCCAACCTAACATCTCGGCGGTAATATTTGACAACATTCCTGGCGAGTTGGCCTCTACGTCTCGGTTTGACCTTCATATACATCAGTAACGTAATATAACATAACCGAAACCAACCTATCATCTCGGCGGTAATATTTGACAACATTCCTGGCGAGTTGGCCTATACGTCTCCGTGGGACCTTTATATACATCAATAACGTAATATAACCTAACCTAACCCAACCTAACATCTCGGCGGCAATATTTGATCACATTCCTGGCTTGTTGGCCTCTACGTCTCCGCGGGACCTTTATATACATCAATAACGTAATATAACCTATCCTAACCCAAAATAACATCTCGGCGGTAATATTTGACCACATTCCTGGCTTGTTGGCATCTACGTCTCCGTGGGACATTTATAAACATCAATAACGTAATATAACCTAACCTAACCCAACCTAACATATCGGCGGTAATATTTGAAAACATTCATGGAGAGTTGGCATCTACGTCTCCGTGGGACCTTTGTATACATCAATAACGTAATATAACCTAATTTAACCCAATCTAACATCTCGGCGGTAATATTTGACAACATTCCTGGCTTGTTGGCATCTACGTCTCCGTGGGACATTTATAAACATCAATAACGTAATATAACCTAACCTAACCCAACCTAACATCTCGGCGGTAATATTTGACAACATTCCTGGCGAGTTGGCCTCTACGTCTCGGTTTGACCTTCATATACATCAGTAACGTAATATAACATAACCGAAACCAACCTATCATCTCGGCGGTAATATTTGACAACATTCCTGGCGAGTTGGCCTCTACGTCTCCGTGGGACCTTTATATACATCAATAACGTAATATAACCTAACCTAACCCAACCTAACATATCGGCGGTAATATTTGATCACATTCCTGGCGAGTTGGCCTCTACGTCTCCGTTTGACCTTCATAAACATCAATAACGTAATATAATCTATCCTAACCCAAAATAACATCTCGGCGGTAATATTTGACCACATTCCTGGCTTGTTGGCATCTACGTCTCCGTGGGACATTTATAAACATCAATAACGTAATATAACCTAACCTAACCCAACCTAACATTTCGGCGGTAATATTTGACATCATACCTGGCGAGTTGGCCTCTACGTCTCCGTTTGACCTTCATAAACATCAATAACGTAATATAACGTAACCTAACCCAACCTATAACCTCGGCGGAAATATTTGACAACATTCATGGCGAGTTGGCATCTACGTCTCCGTGGTACATTTATATACATCAATAACGTAATATAACCTATCCTAACCCAACCTAACATCTCGGCGGTAATATTTTACAACATACCTGGCAAGTTGGCCTCTACGTCTCCGCGGGACCTTTATATACATCTATAACGTGATATAACCTAACCTAACCCAACCTAACATCTCGGCGGTAATATTTGAAAACATTCCTGGCGAGTTGGCCTCTACGTGACCGTGGGACCTTTATAGTCATCTATAACGTAATATAACGTAACCTAACCCCACCTATCACCTCGGCGGTAATATTTGACTACATTCCTGGATAGTTGGCCTCTACGTCTCCGTGGGACCTTTATATACATCAATAACGTAATATAACCTAACTTAACCCAATCTAACATCTCGGCGGTAATATTTGACAACATTCCTGGCGAGTTGGCCTCTACGTCTCCGTGGGACCTTTATATACATCAATAACGTAATATAACCTAACCTAACCCAACCTAACATCTCGGCGGTAATATTTGATCACGTTCCTGGCTTGTTGGCCTCTACGTCTCCGCAGGACCATTATATACATCAATAACGTAATATAACCTATCCTAACCCAAAATAACATCTCGGCGGTAATATTTGACCACATTCCTGGCTTGTTGGCATCTACGTCTCCGTGGGACATTTATAAACATCAATAACTTAATATAACCTAACCTAACCCAACCTAACATTTCGGCGGTAATATTTGACATCATACCTGGCGAGTTGGCCTCTACGTCTCCGTTTGACCTTCATAAACATCAATAACGTAATATAACGTAACCTAACCCAACCTATCACCTCGGCGGTAATATTTGACAACATTCATGGCGAGTTGGCATCTACGTCTCCGTGGTACATTTATATACATCAATAACGTAATATAACCTATCCTAACCCAAAATAACTTCTCGGCGGTAATATTTGACCACATTCCTGGCTTGTTGGCATCTACGTCTCCGTGGGACATTTATAAACATCAATAACGTAATATAACCTAACCTAATCCAACCTATCACCTCGGCGGTAATATTTGACAACATTCCTGGCGAGTTGGGCTCTACGTCTCCGTGGGACCTTTAGATACATCAATAAGGTAATAAAACCTAACCTAACCCAACCTAACATCTCGGCGGTAATATTTGATCACATTCCTGGCGAGTTGGCCTCTACGTCTCCGTTTGACCTTCATAAACATCAATAACGTAATATAATCTATCCTAACCCAACCTAACATCTCGGCGGTAATATTTGAAAACATTCCTGGCGAGTTGGCCTCTACGTGACCGTGGGACCTTTATAGACATCTATAACGTAATATAACGTAACCTAACCCCACCTATCACCTCGGCGGTAATATTTGACAACATTCCTGGATAGTTGGCCTCTACGTCACCGTGGGACCATTATAGACATCTAAAACGTAATATAACCTAACCTAACCCAACCTAACATCTCGGTGGTAATATTTGACCACATTCCTGGCTTGTTGGCATCTACGTCTCCGTGGTACATTTATATACATCAATAACGTAATATAACCTATCCTAACCCAAAATAACATATCGGCGGTAATATTTGACCACATTCCTGGCGAGTTGGACTCTACGTCTCCGTGGGACCTTTATATACATCAATAACGTAATAAAACCTAACTTAACCCAATCTAACACCTCGGCGGTAATATTTGACAACATTCCTGGCGAGTTGGCCTCTACGTCTCCGTGGGACCTTTATATACATCAATAACGTAATATAACCTAACCTAAACCAACCTATCGTCTCGGCGGTAATATTTGACAACATTCCTGGCGAGTTGGCCTCTACGTCTCCGTGGGACCTTTATATACATCAATAACGTAATATAACCTAACTTAACCCAATCTAACATCTCGGCGGTAATATTTGACAACATTCCTGGCGAATTGGCCTCGACGTCTCCGCGGGACCTTTATATACATCAATAACGTAATATAACCTATCCTAACCCAAAATAACATCTCGGCGGTAATATTTGACCACATTCCTGGCTTGTTGGCCTCTACGTCTCCGCGGGACCTTTATATACATCAATAACGTAATATAACCTATCCTAACCCAAAATAACATCTCGGCGGTAATATTTGACCACATTCCTGGCTTGTTGGCATCTAGGTCTCCGTGGGACATTTATAAACATCAATAACGTAATATAACCTAACCTAACCCAACCTAACATTTCGGCGGTAATATTTGACATCATACCTGGCGAGTTGGCCTCTATGTCTCCGTGGGACCTTTATATACATCAATAACGTAATATAACCTAATTTAACCCAATCTAACATCTCGGCGGTAATATTTGACAACATTCCTGGCGAGTTGGCCTCTACGTCTCCGTGGGACATTTATAAACATCAATAACGTAATATAACCTAACCTAACCCAACCTAACATCTCGGCGGTAATATTTGACAACATTCCTGGCGAGTTGGCCTCTACGTCTCGGTTTGACCTTCATATACATCAGTAACGTAATATAACATAACCGAAACCAACCAATCATCTCGGCGGTAATATTTGACAACATTCCTGGCGAGTTGGCCTATACGTCTCCATGGGACCTTTATATACATCAATAACGTAATATAACCTAACCTAACCCAACCTAACATCTCGGCGGTAATATTTGATCACATTCCTGGCTTGTTGGCCTCTACGTCTCCGCGGGACCTTTATATACATCAATAACGTAATATAACCTATCCTAACCCAAAATAACATCTCGGCGGTAATATTTGACCACATTCCTGGCTTGTTGGCATCTACGTCTCCGTGGGACATTTATAAACATCAATAACGTAATATAACCTAACCTTACCCAACCTAACATATCGGCGGTAATATTTGAAAACATTCATGGAGAGTTGGCATCTACGTCTCCGTGGGACCTTTGTATACATCAATAACGTAATATAACCTAACTTAACCCAATCTAACATCTCGGCGGTAATATTTGACAACATTCCTGGCTTGTTGGCATCTACGTCTCCGTGGGACATTTATAAACATCAATAACGTAATATAACCTAACCTAACCCAACCTAACATTTCGGCAGTAATATTTGACATCATACCTGGCGAGTTGGCCTCTACGTCTCCGTGGGACCTTTATATACATCAATAACGTAATATAACCTAACCCAACCCAACCTAACATCTCGGCGGTAATATTTGATCACGTTCCTGGCTTGTTGGCCTCTACGTCTCCGCGGGACCATTATATACATCAATAACGTAATATAACCTATCCTAACCCAAAATAACATCTCGGGGGTAATATTTGACCACATTCCTGGCTTGTTGGCATCTACGTCTCCGTGGGACATTTATAAACATCAATAACGTAATATAACCTAACCTAACCCAACCTAACATTTCGGCGGTAATATTTGACATCATACCTGACGAGTTGGCCTCTACGTCTCCGTTTGACCTTCATAAACATCAATAACGTAATATAACGTAACCTAACCCAACCTATCACCTCGGCGGTAATATTTGACAACATTCATGGCGAGTTGGCATCTACGTCTCCGTGGTACATTTATATACATCAATAACGTAATATAACCTATCCTAACCCAAAATAACTTCTCGGCGGTAATATTTGACCACATTCCTGGCTTGTTGGCATCTACGTCTCCGTGGGACCTTTATATACATCAATAACGTAATATAACCTAACTTAACCCAATCTAACATCTCGGCGGTAATATTTGACAACATTCCTGGCGAGTTGGCCTCGACGTCTCCGTGGGACCTTTATATACATCAATAACGTTATATAACCTAACCTAACCCAACCTAACATCTCGGCGGTAATATTTGATCACATTCCTGGCTTGTTGGCCTCTACGTCTCCGCGGGACCTTTATATACATCAATAACGTAATATAACCTATCCTAACCCAAAATAACATCTCGGCGGTAATATTTGACCACATTCCTGGCTTGTTGGCATCTACGTCTCCGTGGGACATTTATAAACATCAATAACGTAATATAACCTAACCTAACCCAACCTAACATTTCGGCGGTAATATTTGACATCATACCTGGCGAGTTGGCCTCTATGTCTCCGTGGGACCTTTATATACATCAATAACGTAATATAACCTAATTTAACCCAATCTAACATCTCGGCGGTAATATTTGACAACATTCCTGGCGAGTTGGCCTCTACGTCTCCGTGGGACATTTATAAACATCAATAACGTAATATAACCTAACCTAACCCAACCTAACATCTCGGCGGTAATATTTGACAACATTCCTGGCGAGTTGGCCTCTACGTCTCGGTTTGACCTTCATATACATCAGTAACGTAATATAACATAACCGAAACCAACCAATCATCTCGGCGGTAATATTTGACAACATTCCTGGCGAGTTGGCCTATACGTCTCCATGGGACCTTTATATACATCAATAACGTAATATAACCTAACCTAACCCAACCTAACATCTCGGCGGTAATATTTGATCACATTCCTGGCTTGTTGGCCTCTACGTCTCCGCGGGACCTTTATATACATCAATAACGTAATATAACCTATCCTAACCCAAAATAA
Organism: Xylocopa violacea; assembly: GCA_963969225.1. Lineage (NCBI taxonomy): Eukaryota > Metazoa > Arthropoda > Insecta > Hymenoptera > Apidae > Xylocopa > Xylocopa violacea. The sequence continues at coordinate 475,257 of CAXAJV010000147.1, read as the reverse complement.
CATCTCGGCGGTAATATTTGACCACATTCCTGGCTTGTTGGCATCTACGTCTCCGTGGGACATTTATAAACATCAATAACGTAATATAACCTAACCTTACCCAACCTAACATATCGGCGGTAATATTTGAAAACATTCATGGAGAGTTGGCATCTACGTCTCCGTGGGACCTTTGTATACATCAATAACGTAATATAACCTAACTTAACCCAATCTAACATCTCGGCGGTAATATTTGACAACATTCCTGGCTTGTTGGCATCTACGTCTCCGTGGGACATTTATAAACATCAATAACGTAATATAACCTAACCTAACCCAACCTAACATTTCGGCAGTAATATTTGACATCATACCTGGCGAGTTGGCCTCTACGTCTCCGTGGGACCTTTATATACATCAATAACGTAATATAACCTAACCCAACCCAACCTAACATCTCGGCGGTAATATTTGATCACGTTCCTGGCTTGTTGGCCTCTACGTCTCCGCGGGACCATTATATACATCAATAACGTAATATAACCTATCCTAACCCAAAATAACATCTCGGGGGTAATATTTGACCACATTCCTGGCTTGTTGGCATCTACGTCTCCGTGGGACATTTATAAACATCAATAACGTAATATAACCTAACCTAACCCAACCTAACATTTCGGCGGTAATATTTGACATCATACCTGGCGAGTTGGCCTCTACGTCTCCGTTTGACCTTCATAAACATCAATAACGTAATATAACGTAACCTAACCCAACCTATCACCTCGGCGGTAATATTTGACAACATTCATGGCGAGTTGGCATCTACGTCTCCGTGGTACATTTATATACATCAATAACGTAATATAACCTATCCTAACCCAAAATAACTTCTCGGCGGTAATATTTGACCACATTCCTGGCTTGTTGGCATCTACGTCTCCGTGGGACCTTTATATACATCAATAACGTAATATAACCTAACTTAACCCAATCTAACATCTCGGCGGTAATATTTGACAACATTCCTGGCGAGTTGGCCTCGACGTCTCCGTGGGACCTTTATATACATCAATAACGTTATATAACCTAACCTAACCCAACCTAACATCTCGGCGGTAATATTTGATCACATTCCTGGCTTGTTGGCCTCTACGTCTCCGCGGGACCTTTATATACATCAATAACGTAATATAACCTATCCTAACCCAAAATAACATCTCGGCGGTAATATTTGACCACATTCCTGGCTTGTTGGCATCTACGTCTCCGTGGGACATTTATAAACATCAATAACGTAATATAACCTAACCTAACCCAACCTAACATATCGGCGGTAATATTTGAAAACATTCATGGAGAGTTGGCATCTACGTCTCCGTGGGACCTTTATATACATCAATAACGTAATATAACCTAACTTAACCCAATCTAACATCTCGGCGGTAATATTTGACAACATTCCTGGCTTGTTGGCATCTACGTCTCCGTGGGACATTTATAAACATCAATAACGTAATATAACCTAACCTAACCCAACCTAACATTTCGGCGGTAATATTTGACATCATACCTGGCGAGTTGGCCTCTACGTCTCCGTGGGACATTTATATACATCAATAACGTAATATAACCTAACTTAACCCAATCTAACATCTCGGCGGTAATATTTGACAACATTCCTGGCGAGTTGGCCTCTACATCTCCGTGGGACCTTTATATACATCAATAACGTAATATAACCTAACCTAACCCAACCTAACATCTCGGCGGTAATATTTGATCACATTCCTGGCTTGTTGGCCTCTACGTCTCCGCGGGACCTTTATATACATCAATAACGTAATATAACCTATCCTAACCCAAAATAACACCTCGGCGGTAATATTTGACAACATTCCTGGCGAGTTGGCCTCTACGTCTCCGTGGGACATTTATAAACATCAATAACGTAATATAACCTAACCTAACCCAACCTAACATTTCGGCGGTAATATTTGACATCATACCTGGCGAGTTGGCCTCTACGTCTCCGTTTGACCTTCATAAACATCAATAACGTAATATAACGTAACCTAACCCAACCTATCACCTCGGCGGTAATATTTGACAACATTCATGGCGAGTTGGCATCTACGTCTCCGTGGTACATTTATATACATCAATAACGTAATATAACCTATCCTAACCCAAAATAACTTCTCGGCGGTAATATTTGACCACATTCCTGGCTTGTTGGCATCTACGTCTCCGTGGGACATTTATAAACATCAATAACGTAATATAACCTAACCTAACCCAACCTATCACCTCGGCGGTAATATTTGACAACATTCCTGGCGAGTTGGGCTCTACGTCTCCGTGGGACCTTTATATACATCAATAAGGTAATAAAACCTAACCTAACCCAACCTAACATCTCGGCGGTAATATTTGATCACATTCCTGGCGAGTTGGCCTCTACGTCTCCGTTTGACCTTCATAAACATCAATAACGTAATATAATCTATCCTAACCTAAAATAACATCTCGGCGGTAATATTTGACCACATTCCTGGCTTGTTGGCATCTACGTCTCCGTGGGACATTTATAAACATCAATAACGTAATATAACCTAACCTAACCCAACCTAACATTTCGGCGGTAATATTTGACATCATACCTGGCGAGTTGGCCTCTACGTCTCCGTTTGACCTTCATAAACATCAATAACGTAATATAACGTAACCTAACCCAACCTATAACCTCGGCGGAAATATTTGACAACATTCATGGCGAGTTGGCATCTACGTCTCCGTGGTACATTTATATACATCAATAACGTAATATAACCTATCCTAACCCAACCTAACATCTCGGCGGTAATATTTTACAACATACCTGGCGAGTTGGCCTCTACGTCTCCGCGGGACCTTTATATACATCTATAACGTGATATAACCTAACCTAACCCAACCTAACATCTCGGCGGTAATATTTGAAAACATTCCTGGCGAGTTGGCCTCTACGTGACCGTGGGACCTTTATAGACATCTATAACGTAATATAACGTAACCTAACCCCACCTATCACCTCGGCGGTAATATTTGACAACATTCCTGGATAGTTGGCCTCTACGTCACCGTGGGACCATTATAGACATCTAAAACGTAATATAACCTAACCTAACCCAACCTAACATCTCGGTGGTAATATTTGACCACATTCCTGGCTTGTTGGCATCTACGTCTCCGTGGTACATTTATATACATCAATAACGTAATATAACCTATCCTAACCCAAAATAACATATCGGCGGTAATATTTGACCACATTCCTGGCGAGTTGGCCTCTACGTCTCCGTGGGACCTTTATATACATCAATAACGTAATATAACCTAACTTAACCCAATCTAACACCTCGGCGGTAATATTTGACAACATTCCTGGCGAGTTGGCCTCTACGTCTCCGTGGGACCTTTATATACATCAATAACGTAATATAACCTAACCTAAACCAACCTATCGTCTCGGCGGTAATATTTGACAACATTCCTGGCGAGTTGGCCTCTACGTCTCCGTGGGACCTTTATATACATCAATAACGTAATATAACCTAACTTAACCCAATCTAACATCTCGGCGGTAATATTTGACAACATTCCTGGCGAATTGGCCTCGACGTCTCCGTGGGACATTTATATACATCAATAACGTAATATAACCTAACCTAACCCAACCTAACATCTCGGCGGTAATATTTGATCACATTCCTGGCTTGTTGGCCTCTACGTCTCCGCGGGACCTTTATATACATCAATAACGTAATATAACCTATCCTAACCCAAAATAACATCTCGGCGGTAATATTTGACCACATTCCTGGCTTGTTGGCATCTACGTCTCCGTGGGACATTTATAAACATCAATAACGTAATATAACCTAACCTAACCCAACCTAACATATCGGAGGTAATATTTGAAAACATTCATGGAGAGTTGGCATCTACGTCTCCGTGGGACCTTTATATACATCAATAACGTAATATAACCTAATTTAACCCAATCTAACATCTCGGCGGTAATATTTGACAACATTCCTGGCTTGTTGGCATCTACGTCTCCGTGGGACATTTATAAACATCAATAACGTAATATAACCTAACCTAACCCAACCTAACATCTCGGCGGTAATATTTGACAACATTCCTGGCGAGTTGGCCTCTACGTCTCGGTTTGACCTTCATATACATCAGTAACGTAATATAACATAACCGAAACCAACCTATCATCTCGGCGGTAATATTTGACAACGTTCCTGGCGAGTTGGCCTCGACGTCTCCGTGGGACCTTTATATACATCAATAACGTAATATAACCTAACCTAACCCAACCTAACATCTCGGCGGTAATATTTGATCACATTCCTGGCTTGTTGGCCTCTACGTCTCCGCGGGACCTTTATATACATCAATAACGTAATATAACCTATCCTAACCCAAAATAACATCTCGGCGGTAATATTTGACCACATTCCTGGCTTGTTGGCATCTACGTCTCCGTGGGACATTTATAAACATCAATAACGTAATATAACCTAACCTTACCCAACCTAACATATCGGCGGTAATATTTGAAAACATTCATGGAGAGTTGGCATCTACGTCTCCGTGGGACCTTTGTATACATCAATAACGTAATATAACCTAACTTAACCCAATCTAACATCTCGGCGGTAATATTTGACAACATTCCTGGCTTGTTGGCATCTACGTCTCCGTGGGACATTTATAAACATCAATAACGTAATATAACCTAACCTAACCCAACCTAACATTTCGGCGGTAATATTTGACATCATACCTGGCGAGTTGGCCTCTACGTCTCCGTGGGACCTTTATATACATCAATAACGTAATATAACCTAACCCAACCCAACCTAACATCTCGGCGGTAATATTTGATCACGTTCCTGGCTTGTTGGCCTCTACGTCTCCGCGGGACCATTATATACATCAATAACGTAATATAACCTATCCTAACCCAAAATAACATCTCGGGGGTAATATTTGACCACATTCCTGGCTTGTTGGCATCTACGTCTCCGTGGGACATTTATAAACATCAATAACGTAATATAACCTAACCTAACCCAACCTAACATTTCGGCGGTAATATTTGACATCATACCTGGCGAGTTGGCCTCTACGTCTCCGTTTGACCTTCATAAACATCAATACCGTAATATAACGTAACCTAACCCAACCTATCACCTCGGCGGTAATATTTGACAACATTCATGGCGAGTTGGCATCTACGTCTCCGTGGTACATTTATATACATCAATAACGTAATATAACCTATCCTAACCCAAAATAACTTCTCGGCGGTAATATTTGACCACATTCCTGGCTTGTTGGCATCTACGTCTCCGTGGGACCTTTATATACATCAATAACGTAATATAACCTAACTTAACCCAATCTAACATCTCGGCGGTAATATTTGACAACATTCCTGGCGAGTTGGCCTCGACGTCTCCGTGGGACCTTTATATACATCAATAACGTTATATAACCTAACCTAACCCAACCTAACATCTCGGCGGTAATATTTGATCACATTCCTGGCTTGTTGGCCTCTACGTCTCCGCGGGACCTTTATATACATCAATAACGTAATATAACCTATCCTAACCCAAAATAACATCTCGGCGGTAATATTTGACCACATTCCTGGCTTGTTGGCATCTACGTCTCCGTGGGACATTTATAAACATCAATAACGTAATATAACCTAACCTAACCCAACCTAACATATCGGCGGTAATATTTGAAAACATTCATGGAGAGTTGGCATCTACGTATCCGTGGGACCTTTATATACATCAATAACGTAATATAACCTAACTTAACCCAATCTAACATCTCGGCGGTAATATTTGACAACATTCCTGGCTTGTTGGCATCTACGTCTCCGTGGGACATTTATAAACATCAATAACGTAATATAACCTAACCTAACCCAACCTAACATTTCGGCGGTAATATTTGACATCATACCTGGCGAGTTGGCCTCTACGTCTCCGTGGGACCTTTATACACATCAATAACGTAATATAACCTAACTTAACCCAATCTAACATCTCGGCGGTAATATTTGACAACATTCCTGGCGAGTTGGCCTCTACGTCTCCGTGGGACCTTTATATACATCAATAACGTAATATAACCTAACGTTAACCCAACCTAACATCTCGGCGGTAATATTTGATCACATTCCTGGCTTGTTGGCCTCTACGTCTCCGCGGGACCTTTATATACATCAATAACGTAATATAACCTATCCTAACCCAAAATAACACCTCGGCGGTAATATTTGACAACATTCCTGGCGAGTTGGCCTCTACGTCTCCGTGGGACCTTTATATACATCAATAACGTAATATAACCTAACCTAAACCAACCTATCGACTCGGCGGTAATATTTGACAACATTCCTGGCGAGTTGGCCTCTACGTCTCCGTGGGACCTTTATATACATCAATAACGTAATATAACCTAACTTAACCCAATCTAACATCTCGGCGGTAATATTTGACAACATTCCTGGCGAGTTGGCCTCGACGTCTCCGTGGGACATTTATATACATCAATAACGTAATATAACCTAACCTAACCCAACCTAACATCTCGGCGGTAATATTTGATCACATTCCTAGCTTGTTGGCCTCTACGTCTCCGCGGGACCTTTATATACATCAATAACGTAATATAACCTATCCTAACCCAAAATAACATCTCGGCGGTAATATTTGACCACATTCCTGGCTTGTTGGCATCTACGTCTCCGTGGGACATTTATAAACATCAATAACGTAATATAACCTAACCTAACCCAACCTAACATATCGGAGGTAATATTTGAAAACATTCATGGAGAGTTGGCATCTACGTCTCCGTGGGACCTTTATATACATCAATAACGTAATATAACCTAATTTAACCCAATCTAACATCTCGGCGGTAATATTTGACAACATTCCTGGCTTGTTGGCATCTACGTCTCCGTGGGACATTTATAAACATCAATAACGTAATATAACCTAACCTAACCCAACCTAACATCTCGGCGGTAATATTTGACAACATTCCTGGCGAGTTGGCCTCTACGTCTCGGTTTGACCTTCATATACATCAGTAACGTAATATAACATAACCGAAACCAACCTATCATCTCGGCGGTAATATTTGACAACATTCCTGGCGAGTTGGCCTATACGTCTCCGTGGGACCTTTATATACATCAATAACGTAATATAACCTAAGCTAACCCAACCTAACATCTCGGCGGTAATATTTGATCACATTCCTGGCTTGTTGGCCTCTACGTCTCCGCGGGACCTTTATATACATCAATAACGTAATATAACCTATCCTAACCCAAAATAACATCTCGGCGGTAATATTTGACCACATTCCTGGCTTGTTGGCATCTACGTCTCCGTGGGACATTTATAAACATCAATAACGTAATATAACCTAACCTAACCCAACCTAACATATCGGCGGTAATATTTGAAAACATTCATGGAGAGTTGGTATCTACGTCTCCGTGGGACCTTTGTATACATCAATAACGTAATATAACCTAACTTAACCCAATCTAACATCTCGGCGGTAATATTTGACAACATTCCTGGCTTGTTGGCATCTACGTCTCCGTGGGACATTTATAAACATCAATAACGTAATATAACCTAACCTAACCCAACCTAACATTTCGGCGGTAATATTTGACATCATACCTGGCGAGTTGGCCTCTACGTCTCCGTTTGACCTTTATATACATCAATAACGTAATATAACCTAACTTAACCCAATCTAACATCTCGGCGGTAATATTTGACAACATTCCTGGCGAGTTGGCCTCTACGTCTCCGTGGGACCTTTATATACATCAATAACGTAATATAACCTAACCTAACCCAACCTAACATCTCGGCGGTAATATTTGATCACGTTCCTGGCTTGTTGGCCTCTACGTCTCCGCGGGACCATTATATACATCAATAACGTAATATAACCTATCCTAACCCAAAATAACATCTCGGCGGTAATATTTGACCACATTCCTGGCTTGTTGGCATCTACGTCTCCGTGGGACATTTATAAACATCAATAACGTAATATAACCTAACCTAACCCAACCTAACATTTCGGCGGTAATATTTGACATCATACCTGGCGAGTTGGCCTTTACGTCTCCGTTTGACCTTCATAAACATCAATAACGTAATATAACGTAACCTATCCCAACCTATCACCTCGGCGGTAATATTTGACAACATTCCTGGCTTGTTGGCATCTACGTCTCCGTGGGACATTTATAAACATCAATAACGTAATATAACCTAACCTAACCCAACCTAACATTTCGGCGGTAATATTTGACATCATACCTGGCGAGTTGGCCTCTACGTCTCCGTTTGACCTTTATATACATCAATAACGTAATGTAACCTAACTTAACCCAATCTAACATCTCGGCGGTAATATTTGACAACATTCCTGGCTTGTTGGCATCTACGTCTCCGTGGGACATTTATAAACATCAATAACGTAATATAACCTAACCTAACCCAACCTAACATTTCGGCGGTAATATTTGACATCATACCTGGCGAGTTGGCCTCTACGTCTCCGTTTGACCTTTATATACATCAATAACGTAATATAACCTAACTTAACCCAATCTAACATCTCGGCGGTAATATTTGACAACATTCCTGGCGAGTTGGCCTCTACGTCTCCGTGGGACCTTTATATACATCAATAACGTAATATAACCTAACCTAACCCAACCTAACATCTCGGCGGTAATATTTGATCACGTTCCTGGCTTGTTGGCCTCTACGTCTCCGCGGGACCATTATATACATCAATAACGTAATATAACCTATCCTAACCCAAAATAACATCTCGGCGGTAATATTTGACCACATTCCTGGCTTGTTGGCATCTACGTCTCCGTGGGACATTTATAAACATCAATAACGTAATATAACCTAACCTAACCCAACCTAACATTTCGGCGGTAATATTTGACATCATACCTGGCGAGTTGGCCTTTACGTCTCCGTTTGACCTTCATAAACATCAATAACGTAATATAACGTAACCTATCCCAACCTATCACCTCGGCGGTAATATTTGACAACATTCATGGCGAGTTGGCATCTACGTCTCCGTGGTACATTTATATACATCAATAACGTAATATAACCTATCCTAACCCAAAATAACTTCTCGGCGGTAATATTTGACCACATTCCTGGCTTGTTGGCATCTACGTCTCCGTGGGACATTTATAAACATCAATAACGTAATATAACCTAACCTAACCCAACCTATCACCTCGGCGGTAATATTTGACAACATTCCTGGCGAGTTGGCCTCTACGTCTCCGTGGGACCTTTATATACATCAATAACGTAATAAAACCTAACCTAACCCAACCTAACATCTCGGCGGTAATATTTGATCACATTCCTGGCGAGTTGGCCTCTACGTCTCCGTTTGACCTTCATAAACATCAATAACGTAATATAACCTATCCTAACCCAAAATAACATCTCGGCGGTAATATTTGACCACATTCCTGGCTTGTTGGCATCTACGTCTCCGTGGGACATTTATAAACATTAATAACGTAATATAACCTAACCTAACCCAACCTAACATTTCGGCGGTAATATTTGACATCATACCTGGCGAGTTGGCCTCTACGTCTCCGTTTGACCTTCATAAACATCAATAACGTAATATAACGTAACCTAACCCAACCTATAACCTCGGCGGAAATATTTGACAACATTCATGGCGAGTTGGCATCTACGTCTCCGTGGTACATTTATATACATCAATAACGTAATATAACCTATCCTAACCCAACCTAACATCTCGGCGGTAATATTTTACAACATACCTGGCGAGTTGGCCTCTACGTCTCCGCGGGACCTTTATATACATCTATAACGTGATATAACCTAACCTAACCCAACCTAACATCTCGGCGGTAATATTTGAAAACATTCCTGGCGAGTCGGCCTCTACGTGACCGTGGGACCTTTATAGACATCTATAACGTAATATAACGTAACCTAACCCCACCTATCACCTCGGCGGTAATATTTGACAACATTCCTGGATAGTTGGCCTCTACGTCACCGTGGGACCATTATAGACATCTAAAACGTAATATAACCTAACCTAACCCAACCTAACATCTCGGTGGTAATATTTGACCACATTCCTGGCTTGTTGGCATCTACGTCTCCGTGGTACATTTATATATAACAATAACGTAATATAACCTATCCTAACCCAAAATAACATATCGGCGGTAATATTTGACCACATTCCTGGCGAGTTGGCCTCTACGTCTCCGTGGGACCTTTATATACATCAATAACGTAATAAAACCTAACTTAACCCAATCTAACATCTCGGCGGTAATATTTGACAACATTCCTGGCGAGTTGGCCTCTACGTCTCCGTGGGACCTTTATATACATCAATAACGTAATATAACCTAACCTAAACCAACCTATCGTCTCGGCGGTAATATTTGACAACATTCCTGGCGAGTTGGCCTCTACGTCTCCGTGGGACCTTTATATACATCAATAACGTAATATAACCTAACTTAACCCAATCTAACATCTCGGCGGTAATATTTGACAACATTCCTGGCGAATTGGCCTCGACGTCTCCGTGGGACATTTATATACATCAATAACGTAATATAACCTAACCTAACCCAACCTAACATCTCGGCGGTAAAATTTGATCACATTCCTGGCTTGTTGGCCTCTACGTCTCCGCGGGACCTTTATATACATCAATAACGTAATATGAGCTATCCTAACCCAAAATAACATCTCGGCGGTAATATTTGACCACATTCCTGGCTTGTTGGCATCTACGTCTCCGTGGGACATTTATAAACATCAATAACGTAATATAACCTAACCTAACCCAACCTAACATTTCGGCAGTAATATTTGACATCATACCTGGCGAGTTGGCCTCTACGTCTCCGTGGGACCTTTATATACACCAATAACGTAATATAACCTAACCCAACCCAACCTAACATCTCGGCGGTAATATTTGATCACGTTCCTGGCTTGTTGGCCTCTACGTCTCCGCGGGACCATTATATACATCAATAACGTAATATAACCTATCCTAACCCAAAATAACATCTCGGGGGTAATATTTGACCACATTCCTGGCTTGTTGGCATCTACGTCTCCGTGGGACATTTATAAACATCAATAACGTAATATAACCTAACCTAACCCAACCTAACATTTCGGCGGTAATATTTGACATCATACCTGGCGAGTTGGCCTCTACGTCTCCGTTTGACCTTCATAAACATCAATAACGTAATATAACGTAACCTAACCCAACCTATCACCTCGGCGGTAATATTTGACAACATTCATGGCGAGTTGGCATCTACGTCTCCGTGGTACATTTATATACATCAATAACGTAATATAACCTATCCTAACCCAAAATAACTTCTCGGCGGTAATATTTGACCACATTCCTGGCTTGTTGGCATCTACGTCTCCGTGGGACCTTTATATACATCAATAACGTAATATAACCTAACTTAACCCAATCTAACATCTCGGCGGTAATATTTGACAACATTCCTGGCGAGTTGGCCTCGACGTCTCCGTGGGACCTTTATATACATCAATAACGTTATATAACCTAACCTAACCCAACCTAACATCTCGGCGGTAATATTTGATCACATTCCTGGCTTGTTGGCCTCTACGTCTCCGCGGGACCTTTATATACATCAATAACGTAATATAACCTATCCTAACCCAAAATAACATCTCGGCGGTAATATTTGACCACATTCCTGGCTTGTTGGCATCTACGTCTCCGTGGGACATTTATAAACATCAATAACGTAATATAACCTAACCTAACCCAACCTAACATATCGGCGGTAATATTTGAAAACATTCATGGAGAGTTGGCATCTACGTCTCCGTGGGACCTTTATATACATCAATAACGTAATATAACCTAACTTAACCCAATCTAACATCTCGGCGGTAATATTTGACAACATTCCTGGCTTGTTGGCATCTACGTCTCCGTGGGACATTTATAAACATCAATAACGTAATATAACCTAACCTAACCCAACCTAACATTTCGGCGGTAATATTTGACATCATACCTGGCGAGTTGGCCTCTACGTCTCCGTGGGACCTTTATATACATCAATAACGTAATATAACCTAACTTAACCCAATCTAACATCTCGGCGGTAATATTTGACAACATTCCTGGCGAGTTGGCCTCTACGTCTCCGTGGGACCTTTATATACATCAATAACGTAATATAACCTAACCTAACCCAACCTAACATCTCGGCGGTAATATTTGATCACATTCCTGGCTTGTTGGCCTCTACGTCTCCGCGGGTCCTTTATATACATCAATAACGTAATATAACCTATCCTAACCCAAAATAACACCTCGGCGGTAATATTTGACAACATTCCTGGCGAGTTGGCCTCTACGTCTCCGTGGGACCTTTATATACATCAATAACGTAATATAACCTAACCTAAACCAACCTATCGACTCGGCGGTAATATTTGACAACATTCCTGGCGAGTTGGCCTCTACGTCTCCGTGGGACCTTTATATACATCAATAACGTAATATAACCTAACTTAACCCAATCTAACATCTCGGCGGTAATATTTGACAACATTCCTGGCGAGTTGGCCTCGACGTCTCCGTGGGACATTTATATACATCAATAACGTAATATAACCTAACCTAACCCAACCTAACATCTCGGCGGTAATATTTGATCACACTCCTGGCTTGTTGGCCTCTACGTCTCCGCGGGACCTTTATATACATCAATAACGTAATATAACCTATCCTAACCCAAAATAACATCTCGGCGGTAATATTTGACCACATTCCTGGCTTGTTGGCATCTACGTCTCCGTGGGACATTTATAAACATCAATAACGTAATATAACCTAACCTAACCCAACCTAACATATCGGAGGTAATATTTGAAAACATTCATGGAGAGTTGGCATCTACGTCTCCGTGGGACCTTTATATACATCAATAACGTAATATAACCTAATTTAACCCAATCTAACATCTCGGCGGTAATATTTGACAACATTCCTGGCTTGTTGGCATCTACGTCTCCGTGGGACATTTATAAACATCAATAACGTAATATAACCTAACCTAACCCAACCTAACATCTCGGCGGTAATATTTGACAACATTCCTGGCGAGTTGGCCTCTACGTCTCGGTTTGACCTTCATATACATCAGTAACGTAATATAACATAACCGAAACCAACCTATCATCTCGGCGGTAATATTTGACAACATTCCTGGCGAGTTGGCCTATACGTCTCCGTGGGACCTTTATATACATCAATAACGTAATATAACCTAACCTAACCCAACCTAACATCTCGGCGGTAATATTTGATCACATTCCTGGCTTGTTGGCCTCTACGTCTCCGCGGGACCTTTATATACATCAATAACGTAATATAACCTATCCTAACCCAAAATAACATCTCGGCGGTAATATTTGACCACATTCCTGGCTTGTTGGCATCTACGTCTCCGTGGGACATTTATAAACATCAATAACGTAATATAACCTAACCTAACCCAACCTAACATATCGGCGGTAATATTTGAAAACATTCATGGAGAGTTGGTATCTACGTCTCCGTGGGACCTTTGTATACATCAATAACGTAATATAACCTAACTTAACCCAATCTAACATCTCGGCGGTAATATTTGACAACATTCCTGGCTTGTTGGCATCTACGTCTCCGTGGGAAATTTATAAACATCAATAACGTAATATAACCTAACCTAACCCAACCTAACATTTCGGCGGTAATATTTGACATCATACCTGGCGAGTTGGCCTCTACGTCTCTGTGGGACCTTTATATACATCAATAACGTAATATAACCTAACTTAACCCAATCTAACATCTCGGCGGTAATATTTGACAACATTCCTGGCGAGTTGGCCTCTACGTCTCCGTGGGACCTTTATATACATCAATAACGTAATATAACCTAACCTAACCCAACCTAACATCTCGGCGGTAATATTTGATCACGTTCCTGGCTTGTTGGCCTCTACGTCTCCGCGGGACCATTATATACATCAATAACGTAATATAACCTATCCTAACCCAAAATAACATCTCGGCGGTAATATTTGACCACATTCCTGGCTTGTTGGCATCTACGTCTCCGTGGGACATTTATAAACATCAATAACGTAATATAACCTAACCTAACCCAACCTAACATTTCGGCGGTAATATTTGACATCATACCTGGCGAGTTGGCCTCTACGTCTCCGTTTGACCTTCATAAACATCAATAACGTAATATAACGTAACCTAACCCAACCTATCACCTCGGCGGTAATATTTGACAACATTCATGGCGAGTTGGCATCTACGTCTCCGTGGTACATTTATATACATCAATAACGTAATATAACCTATCCTAACCCAAAATAACTTCTCGGCGGTAATATTTGACCACATTCCTGGCTTGTTGGCATCTACGTCTCCGTGGGACATTTATAAACATCAATAACGTAATATAACCTAACCTAACCCAACCTATCACCTCGGCGGTAATATTTGACAACATTCCTGGCGAGTTGGCCTCTACGTCTCCGTGGGACCTTTATATACATCAATAACGTAATAAAACCTAACCTAACCCAACCTAACATCTCGGCGGTAATATTTGATCACATTCCTGGCGAGTTGGCCTCTACGTCTCCGTTTGACCTTCATAAACATCAATAACGTAATATAACCTATCCTAACCCAAAATAACATCTCGGCGGTAATATTTGACCACATTCCTGGCTTGTTGGCATCTACGTCTCCGTGGGACATTTATAAACATCAATAACGTAATATAACCTAACCTAACCCAACCTAACATCTCGGCGGTAATATTTGATCACGTTCCTGGCTTGTTGGCCTCTACGTCTCCGCGGGACCATTATATACATCAATAACGTAATATAACCTATCCTAACCCAAAATAACATCTCGGCGGTAATATTTGACCACATTCCTGGCTTGTTGGCATCTACGTCTCCGTGGGACATTTATAAACATCAATAACGTAATATAACCTAACCTAACCCAACCTAACATTTCGGCGGTAATATTTGACATCATACCTGGCGAGTTGGCCTCTACGTCTCCGTTTGACCTTCATAAACATCAATAACGTAATATAACGTAACCTAACCCAACCTATAACCTCGGCGGAAATATTTGACAACATTCATGGCGAGTTGGCATCTACGTCTCCGTGGTACATTTATATACATCAATAACGTAATATAACCTATCCTAACCCAACCTAACATCTCGGCGGTAATATTTTACAACATACCTGGCGAGTTGGCCTCTACGTCTCCGCGGGACCTTTATATACATCTATAACGTGATATAACCTAACCTAACCCAACCTAACATCTCGGCGGTAATATTTGAAAACATTCCTGGCGAGTTGGCCTCTACGTGACCGTGGGACCTTTATAGACATCTATAACGTAATATAACGTAACCTAACCCCACCTATCACCTCGGCGGTAATATTTGACAACATTCCTGGATAGTTGGCCTCTACGTCACCGTGGGACCATTATAGACATCTAAAACGTAATATAACCTAACCTAACCCAACCTAACATCTCGGTGGTAATATTTGACCACATTCCTGGCTTGTTGGCATCTACGTCTCCGTGGTACATTTATATACATCAATAACGTAATATAACCTATCCTAACCCAAAATAACATATAGGCGGTAATATTTGACCACATTCCTGGCGAGTTGGCCTCTACGTCTCCGTGGGACCTTTATATACATCAATAACGTAATAAAACCTAACTTAACCCAATCTAACACCTCGGCGGTAATATTTGACAACATTCCTGGCGAGTTGGCCTCTACGTCTCCGTGGGACCTTTATATACATCAATAACGTAATATAAACTAACCTAAACCAACCTATCGTCTCGGCGGTAATATTTGACAACATTCCTGGCGAGTTGGCCTATACGTCTCCGTGGGACCTTTATATACATCAATGACGTAATATAACCTAACCTAACCCAACCTAACATCTCGGCGGTAATATTTGATCACATTCCTGGCTTGTTGGCCTCTACGTCTCCGCGGGACCTTTATATACATCAATAACGTAATATAACCTATCCTAACCCAAAATAACATCTCGGCGGTAATATTTGACCACATTCCTGGCTTGTTGGCATCTACGTCTCCGTGGGACCTTTGTATACATCAATAACGTAATATAACCTAACTTAACCCAATCTAACATCTCGGCGGTAATATTTGACAACATTCCTGGCTTGTTGGCATCTACGTCTCCGTGGGACATTTATAAACATCAATAACGTAATATAACCTAACCTAACCCAACCTAACATTTCGGCAGTAATATTTGACATCATACCTGGCGAGTTGGCCTCTACGTCTCCGTGGGACCTTTATATACATCAATAACGTAATATAACCTAACCCAACCCAACCTAACATCTCGGCGGTAATATTTGATCACGTTCCTGGCTTGTTGGCCTCTACGTCTCCGCGGGACCATTATATACATCAATAACGTAATATAACCTATCCTAACCCAAAATAACATCTCGGGGGTAATATTTGACCACATTCCTGGCTTGTTGGCATCTACGTCTCCGTGGGACATTTATAAACATCAATAACGTAATATAACCTAACCTAACCCAACCTAACATATCGGAGGTAATATTTGAAAACATTCATGGAGAGTTGGCATCTACGTCTCCGTGAGACCTTTGTATACATCAATAACGTAATATAACCTAACTTAACCCAATCTAACATCTCGGCGGTAATATTTGACAACATTCCTGGCTTGTTGGCATCTACGTCTCCGTGGGACATTTATAAACATCAATAACGTAATATAACCTAACCTAACCCAACCTAACATTTCGGCAGTAATATTTGACATCATACCTGGCGAGTTGGCCTCTACGTCTCCGTGGGACCTTTATATACATCAATAACGTAATATAACCTAACCCAACCCAACCTAACATCTCGGCGGTAATATTTGATCACGTTCCTGGCTTGTTGGCCTCTACGTCTCCGCGGGACCATTATATACATCAATAACGTAATATAACCTATCCTAACCCAAAATAACATCTCGGGGGTAATATTTGACCACATTCCTGGCTTGTTGGCATCTACGTCTCCGTGGGACATTTATAAACATCAATAACGTAATATAACCTAACCTAACCCAACCTAACATTTCGGCGGTAATATTTGACATCATACCTGGCGAGTTGGCCTCTACGTCTCCGTTTGACCTTCATAAACATCAATAACGTAATATAACGTAACCTAAACCAACCTATCACCTCGGCGGTAATATTTGACAACATTCATGGCGAGTTGGCATCTACGTCTCCGTGGTACATTTATATACATCAATAACGTAATATAACCTATCCTAACCCAAAATAACTTCTCGGCGGTAATATTTGACCACATTCCTGGCTTGTTGGCATCTACGTCTCCGTGGGACCTTTATATACATCAATAACGTAATATAACCTAACTTAACCCAATCTAACATCTCGGCGGTAATATTTGACAACATTCCTGGCGAGTTGGCCTCGACGTCTCCGTGGGACCTTTATATACATCAATAACGTTATATAACCTAACCTAACCCAACCTAACATCTCGGCGGTAATATTTGATCACATTCCTGGCTTGTTGGCCTCTACGTCTCCGCGGGACCTTTATATACATCAATAACGTAATATAACCTATCCTAACCCAAAATAACATCTCGGCGGTAATATTTGACCACATTCCTGGCTTGTTGGCATCTACGTCTCCGTGGGACATTTATAAACATCAATAACGTAATATAACCTAACCTAACCCAACCTAACATATCGGCGGTAATATTTGAAAACATTCATGGAGAGTTGGCATCTACGTCTCCGTGGGACCTTTATATACATCAATAACGTAATATAACCTAACTTAACCCAATCTAACATCTCGGCGGTAATATTTGACAACATTCCTGGCTTGTTGGCATCTACGTCTCCGTGGGACATTTATAAACATCAATAACGTAATATAACCTAACCTAACCCAACCTAACATTTCGGCGGTAATATTTGACATCATACCTGGCGAGTTGGCCTCTACGTCTCCGTGGGACCTTTGTATACATCAATAACGTAATATAACCTAACTTAACCCAATCTAACATCTCGGCGGTAATATTTGACAACATTCCTGGCTTGTTGGCATCTACGTCTCCGTGGGACCTTTATATACATCAATGACGTAATATAACCTAACCTAACCCAACCTAACATCTCGGCGGTAATATTTGAAAACATTCATGGAGAGTTGGCATCTACGTCTCCGCGGGACCTTTATATACATCAATAACGTAATATAACCTATCCTAACCCAAAATAACATCTCGGCGGTAATATTTGACCACATTCCTGGCTTGTTGGCATCTACGTCTCCGTGGGTCATTTATAAACATCAATAACGTAATATAACCTAACCTAACCCAACCTAACATATCGGCGGTAATATTTGAAAACATTCATGGAGAGTTGGCATCTACGTCTCCGTGGGACCTTTATATACATCAATAACGTAATATAACCTAACTTAACCCAATCTAACATCTCGGCGGTAATATTTGACAACATTCCTGGCTTGTTGGCATCTACGTCTCCGTGGGACATTTATAAACATCAATAACGTAATATAACCTAACCTAACCCAACCTAACATTTCGGCGGTAATATTTGACATCATACCTGGCGAGTTGGCCTCTACGTCTCCGTGGGACCTTTATATACATCAATAACGTAATATAACCTAACTTAACCCAATCTAACATCTCGGCGGTAATATTTGACAACATTCCTGGCGAGTTGGCCTCGACGTCTCCGTGGGACATTTATATACATCAATAACGTAATATAACCTAACCTAACCCAACCTAACATCTCGGCGGTAATATTTGACCACATTCCTGGCTTGTTGGCATCTACGTCTCCGTGGGACATTTATAAACATCAATAACGTAATATAACCTAACCTAACCCAACCTAACATATCGGAGGTAATATTTGAAAACATTCATGGAGAGTTGGCATCTACGTCTCCGTGGGACCTTTATATACATCAATAACGTAATATAACCTAATTTAACCCAATCTAACATCTCGGCGGTAATATTTGACAACATTCCTGGCTTGTTGGCATCTACGTCTCCGTGGGACATTTATAAACATCAATAACGTAATATAACCTAACCTAACCCAACCTAACATCTCGGCGGTAATATTTGACAACATTCCTGGCGAGTTGGCCTCTACGTCTCGGTTTGACCTTCATATACATCAGTAACGTAATATAACATAACCGAAACCAACCTATCATCTCGGCGGTAATATTTGACAACATTCCTGGCGAGTTGGCCTATACGTCTCCGTGGGACCTTTATATACATCAATAACGTAATATAACCTAACCTAACCCAACCTAACATCTCGGCGGTAATATTTGATCACATTCCTGGCTTGTTGGCCTCTACGTCTCCGCGGGACCTTTATATACATCAATAACGTAATATAACCTATCCTAACCCAAAATAACATCTCGGCGGTAATATTTGACCACATTCCTGGCTTGTTGGCATCTACGTCTCCGTGGGACATTTATAAACATCAATAACGTAATATAACCTAACCTAACCCAACCTAACATATCGGCGGTAATATTTGAAAACATTCATGGAGAGTTGGTATCTACGTCTCCGTGGGACCTTTGTATACATCAATAACGTAATATAACCTAACTTAACCCAATCTAACATCTCGGCGGTAATATTTGACAACATTCCTGGCTTGTTGGCATCTACGTCTCCGTGGGACCTTTATATACATCAATGACGTAATATAACCTAACCTAACCCAACCTAACATCTCGGCGGTAATATTTGAAAACATTCATGGAGAGTTGGCATCTACGTCTCCGCGGGACCTTTATATACATCAATAACGTAATATAACCTATCCTAACCCAAAATAACATCTCGGCGGTAATATTTGACCACATTCCTGGCTTGTTGGCATCTACGTCTCCGTGGGTCATTTATAAACATCAATAACGTAATATAACCTAACCTAACCCAACCTAACATATCGGCGGTAATATTTGAAAACATTCATGGAGAGTTGGCATCTACGTCTCCGTGGGACCTTTATATACATCAATAACGTAATATAACCTAACTTAACCCAATCTAACATCTCGGCGGTAATATTTGACAACATTCCTGGCGAGTTGGCCTCTACGTCTCCGTGGGACCATTATATACATCAATAACGTAATATAACCTAACCTAATCCAACCTAACATCTCGGCGGTAATATTTGATCACGTTCCTGGCTCGTTGGCCTCTACGTCTCCGCGGGACCATTATATACATCAATAACGTAATATAACCTATCCTAACCCAAAATAACATCTCGGCGGTAATATTTGACCACATTCCTGGCTTGTTGGCATCTACGTCTCCGTGGGACATTTATAAACATCAATAACGTAATATAACCTAACCTAACCCAACCTAACATTTCGGCGGTAATATTTGACATCATACCTGGCGAGTTGGCCTCTACGTCTCCGTTTGACCTTCATAAACATCAATAACGTAATATAACGTAACCTAACCCAACCTATCACCTCGGCGGTAATATTTGACAACATTCATGGCGAGTTGGCATCTACGTCTCCGTGGTACATTTATATACATCAATAACGTAATATAACCTATCCTAACCCAAAATAACTTCTCGGCGGTAATATTTGACCACATTCCTGGCTTGTTGGCATCTACGTCTCCGTGGGACCTTTATAAACATCAATAACGGAAAATAACCTAACCTAACCCAACCTAACATTTCGGCAGTAATATTTGACATCAAACATGGCGATTTGGCCTCTACGTCTCCATTTGACCTTCATAAACATCAATAACGTAATATAACGTAACCTAACCCAACCTATCACCTCGGCGGTAATATTTGACAACATTCCTGGATAGATCGCCTCTACGTCACCGTGGGACCATTATAGACATCTAAAACGTAATATAACCTAACCTAACCCAACCTAACATATCGGCGGTAATATTTGAAAACATTCATGGAGAGTTGGCATCTACGTCTCCGTGGTACATTTATATACATCAATAACGTAATATAACCTATCCTAACCCAAAATAACATCTCGGCGGTAATATTTGACCACATTCCTGGCTTGTTGGCATCTACGTCTCCGTGGGACCTTTATAAACATCAATAACGTAATATAACCTAACCTAACCCAACCTAACATTTCGGCGGTAATATTTGACATCATACCTGGCGAGTTGGCCTCTACGCCTCCGTTTGACCTTCATACTCATCAATAACGTAATATAACGTAACCTAACACAACCTATCACCTCGGCGGTAATATTTGACAACATTCCTGGCGAGTTGGCCTCTACGTCTCCGTGGTACATTTATATACATCAATAACGTAATATAACCTATCCTAACCCAAAATAACTTCTCGGCGGTAATATTTGACCACATTCCTGGCTTGTTGGCATCTACGTCTCCGTGGGACCTTTATAAACATCAATAACGTAATATAACCTAACCTAACCCAACCTAACATCTCGGCGGTAATATTTTACAACATACCTGGCGAGTTGGCCTCTACGTCTCCGCGGGACCTTTATATACATCTATAACGTGATATAACCAAACCTAACCCAACCTAACATCTCGGCGGTAATATTTGAAAACATTCCTGGCGAGTTGGCCTCTACGTCACCGTGGGACCTTTATAGACATCTATAACGTAATATAACCTAACCTAACCCAACCAAACATCTCGGCGGTAATATTTGAAAACATTCATGGCGAGTTGGCATCTACGTCTCCGTGGGACCTTTATAAACATCAATAACGTAATATAACCTAACCTAACCCAACCTAACATTTCGGCGGTAATATTTGACATCATACCTGGCGAGTTGGCCTCTACGTCTCCGTTTGACCTTCATACACATCAATAACGTAATATAACGTAACCTAACCCAACCTATCACCTCGGCGGTAATATTTGACAACATTCCTGGCGAGTTGGCCTCTACGTCTCCGTGGGACCTTTATATACATCAATAACGTAATATAACCTAACCTAACCCAACCTAACATCTCGGCGGTAATATTTGATCACATTCCTGGCGAGTTGGCCTCTACGTCTCCGCGGGACCTTTATATACATCAATAACGTAATATAACCTATCCTAACCCAAAATAACATCTCGGCGGTAATATTTGACCACATTCCTGGCTTGTTGGCATCTACGTCTCCGTGGGACATTTATAAACATCTAAAACGTAATATAAGCTAACCTAACCCAACCTAACATATCGGCGGTAATATTTGAAAACATTCATGGAGAGTTGGCATCTACGTCTCCGTGGTACATTTATATACATCAATAACGTAATATAACCTATCCTAACCCGAAATAACATCTCGGCGGTAATATTTGACCACATTCCTGGCTTGTTGGCATCTCCGTCTCCGTGGGACATTTATAAACATCAATAACGTAATATAACCTAACTTAACCCAATCTAACATCTCGGCGGTAATATTTGACAACATTCCTGGCGAGTTGGCCTCTACGTCTCCGTGGGACCTTTATATACATCAATAACGTAATATAACCTAACCTAACCCAACCTAACATCTCGGCGGTAATATTTTACGACATACCTGGCGAGTTGGCCTCTACGTCTCCGCGGGACCTTTATAGACATCTAAAACGTAATATAAGCTAACCTAACCCAACCTAACATATCGGCGGTAATATTTGAAAACATTCATGGAGAGTTGGCATCTACGTCTCCGTGGTACATTTATATACATCAATAACGTAATATAACCTATCCTAACCCGAAATAACATCTCGGCGGTAATATTTGACCACATTCCTGGCTTGTTGGCATCTCCGTCTCCGTGGGACATTTATAAACATCAATAACGTAATATAACCTAACTTAACCCAATCTAACATCTCGGCGGTAATATTTGACAACATTCCTGGCGAGTTGGCCTCTACGTCTCCGTGGGACCTTTATATACATCAATAACGTAATAGAACCTAACCTAACCCAACCTATCATCTCGGCGGTAATATTTGACAACATTCCTGGCGAGATGGCCTCCACGTCTCCATGGGACCTTTATATACATCAATAACGTAATATAACCTAACCTAACCCAACCTAACATCTCGGCGGTAATATTTTACAACATACCTGGCGAGTTGGCCTCTACGTCTCCGCGGGACCTTTATATACATCTATAACGTGATATAACCTAACCTAACCCAACCTAACATCTCGGCGGTAATATTTGACCACATTCCTGGCTTGTTGGCATCTACGTCTCCGTGGGACCTTTATAAACATCAATAACGTAATATAACCTAAACTAATCCAACCTAACATCTCGGCGGTAATATTTTACAACATACCTGGCGAGTTGGCCTCTACGTCTCCGCGGGACCTTTATATACATCTATAACGTGATATAACCTAACCTAACCCAACCTATCATCTCGGCGGTAATATTTGACAACATTCCTGGCGAGATGGCCTCCACGTCTCCGTGGGACCTTTATATACATCAATAACGTAATATAACCTAACCTAACCCAACCTAACATTTCGGCGGTAATATTTGACATCATACCTGGCGAGTTGGCCTCTACGTCTCCGTTTGACCTTCATAAACATCAATAACGTAATATAACCTAACCTAACCCAACCTAACATCTCGGCGGTAATATTTGATCACATTCCTGGCGAGTTGGCCTCTACGTCTCCGTTTGACCTTCATAAACATCAATAACGTAATATAACGTAACCTAACCCCACCTATCACCTCGGCAGTAATATTTGACAACATTCCTGGATAGTTGGCCTCTACGTCACCGTGGGACCATTATAGACATCTAAAACGTAATATAAGCTAACCTAACCCAACCTAACATATCGGCGGTAATATTTGAAAACATTCATGGAGAGTTGGCATCTACGTCTCCGTGGTACATTTATATACATCAACAACGTAATATAACCTATCCTAACCCGAAATAACATCTCGGCGGTAATATTTGACCACATTCCTGGCTTGTTGGCATCTCCGTCTCCGTGGGACATTTATAAACATCAATAACGTAATATAACCTAACTTAACCCAATCTAACATCTCGGCGGTAATATTTGACAACATTCCTGGCGAGTTGGCCTCTACGTCTCCGTGGGACCTTTATATACATCAATAACGTAATATAACCTAACCTAACCCAACCTATCATCTCGGCGGTAATATTTGACAACATTCCTGGCGAGATGGCCTCCACGTCTCCATGGGACCTTTATATACATCAATAACGTAATATAACCTAACCTAACCCAACCTAACATCTCGGCGGTAATATTTTACAACATACCTGGCGAGTTGGCCTCTACGTCTCCGCGGGACCTTTATATACATCAATAACGTAATATAACCTAACCTAACCCAACCTAACATCTCGGCGGTAATATTTGAAAACATTCCTGGCGAGTTGGCCTCTACGTCACCGTGGGACCTTTATAGACATCTATAACGTAATATAACCTAACCTAACCCAACCTAACATCTCGGCGGTAATATTTGATCACATTCCTGGCGAGTTGGCCTCTACGTCTCCGTTTGACCTTCATAAACATCAATAACGTAATATAACGTAACCTAACCCCACCTATCACCTCGGCGGTAATATTTGACAACATTCCTGGATAGTTGGCCTCTACGTCACCATGGGACCATTATAGACATCTAAAACGTAATATAACGTAACCTAACCCAACCTAACATATCGGCGGTAATATTTGAAAACATTCATGGAGAGTTGGCATCTACGTCTCCGTGGTACATTTATATACATCAATAACGTAATATAACCTAACCTAACCCAACCTAACATCTCGGCGGTAATATTTGACCACATTCCTGGCTTGTTGGCATCTACGTCTCCGTGGGACCTTTATAAACATCAATAACGTAATATAACCTAACCTAACCCAACCTAACATTTCGGCGGTAATATTTGACATCATACCTGGCGAGTTGGCCTCTACGCCTCCGTTTGACCTTCATACTCATCAATAACGTAATATAACGTAACCTAACACAACCTATCACCTCGGCGGTAATATTTGACAACATTCCTGGCGAGTTGGCCTCTACGTCTCCGTGGTACATTTATATACATCAATAACGTAATATAACCTATCCTAACCCAAAATAACTTCTCGGCGGTAATATTTGACCACATTCCTGGCTTGTTGGCATCTACGTCTCCGTGGGACCTTTATAAACATCAATAACGTAATATAACCTAACCTAACCCAACCTAACATCTCGGCGGTAATATTTTACAACATACCTGGCGAGTTGGCCTCTACGTCTCCGCGGGACCTTTATATACATCTATAACGTGATATAACCAAACCTAACCCAACCTAACATCTCGGCGGTAATATTTGAAAACATTCCTGGCGAATTGGCCTCGACGTCTCCGTGGGACATTTATATACATCAATAACGTAATATAACCTAACCTAACCCAACCTAACATCTCGGCGGTAATATTTGATCACATTCCTGGCTTGTTGGCCTCTACGTCTCCGCGGGACCTTTATATACATCAATAACGTAATATAACCTATCCTAACCCAAAATAACATCTCGGCGGTAATATTTGACCACATTCCTGGCTTGTTGGCATCTACGTCTCCGTGGGACATTTATAAACATCAATAACGTAATATAACCTAACCTAACCCAACCTAACATATCGGAGGTAATATTTGAAAACATTCATGGAGAGTTGGCATCTACGTCTCCGTGGGACCTTTGTATACATCAATAACGTAATATAACCTAACTTAACCCAATCTAACATCTCGGCGGTAATATTTGACAACATTCCTGGCTTGTTGGCATCTACGTCTCCGTGGGACATTTATAAACATCAATAACGTAATATAACCTAACCTAACCCAACCTAACATTTCGGCAGTAATATTTGACATCATACCTGGCGAGTTGGCCTCTACGTCTCCGTGGGACCTTTATATACATCAATAACGTAATATAACCTAACCCAACCCAACCTAACATCTCGGCGGTAATATTTGATCACGTTCCTGGCTTGTTGGCCTCTACGTCTCCGCGGGACCATTATATACATCAATAACGTAATATAACCTATCCTAACCCAAAATAACATCTCGGGGGTAATATTTGACCACATTCCTGGCTTGTTGGCATCTACGTCTCCGTGGGACATTTATAAACATCAATAACGTAATATAACCTAACCTAACCCAACCTAACATTTCGGCGGTAATATTTGACATCATACCTGGCGAGTTGGCCTCTACGTCTCCGTTTGACCTTCATAAACATCAATAACGTAATATAACGTAACCTAACCCAACCTATCACCTCGGCGGTAATATTTGACAACATTCATGGCGAGTTGGCATCTACGTCTGCGTGGTACATTTATATACATCAATAACGTAATATAACCTATCCTAACCCAAAATAACTTCTCGGCGGTAATATTTGACCACATTCCTGGCTTGTTGGCATCTACGTCTCCGTGGGACCTTTATATACATCAATAACGTAATATAACCTAATTTAACCCAATCTAACATCTCGGCGGTAATATTTGACAACATTCCTGGCTTGTTGGCATCTACGTCTCCGTGGGACATTTATAAACATCAATAACGTAATATAACCTAACCTAACCCAACCTAACATCTCGGCGGTAATATTTGACAACATTCCTGGCGAGTTGGCCTCTACGTCTCGGTTTGACCTTCATATACATCAGTAACGTAATATAACATAACCGAAACCAACCTATCATCTCGGCGGTAATATTTGACAACATTCCTGGCGAGTTGGCCTATACGTCTCCGTGGGACCTTTATATACATCAATAACGTAATATAACCTAACCTAACCCAACCTAACATCTCGGCGGTAATATTTGATCACATTCCTGGCTTGTTGGCCTCTACGTCTCCGCGGGACCTTTATATACATCAATAACGTAATATAACCTATCCTAACCCAAAATAACATCTCGGCGGTAATATTTGACCACATTCCTGGCTTGTTGGCATCTACGTCTCCGTGGGACATTTATAAACATCAATAACGTAATATAACCTAACCTAACCCAACCTAACATATCGGCGGTAATATTTGAAAACATTCATGGAGAGTTGGTATCTACGTCTCCGTGGGACCTTTGTATACATCAATAACGTAATATAACCTAACTTAACCCAATCTAACATCTCGGCGGTAATATTTGACAACATTCCTGGCTTGTTGGCATCTACGTCTCCGTGGGACCTTTATATACATCAATGACGTAATATAACCTAACCTAACCCAACCTAACATCTCGGCGGTAATATTTGAAAACATTCATGGAGAGTTGGCATCTACGTCTCCGCGGGACCTTTATATACATCAATAACGTAATATAACCTATCCTAACCCAAAATAACATCTCGGCGGTAATATTTGACCACATTCCTGGCTTGTTGGCATCTACGTCTCCGTGGGTCATTTATAAACATCAATAACGTAATATAACCTAACCTAACCCAACCTAACATATCGGCGGTAATATTTGAAAACATTCATGGAGAGTTGGCATCTACGTCTCCGTGGGACCTTTATATACATCAATAACGTAATATAACCTAACTTAACCCAATCTAACATCTCGGCGGTAATATTTGACAACATTCCTGGCGAGTTGGCCTCTACGTCTCCGTGGGACCATTATATACATCAATAACGTAATATAACCTAACCTAATCCAACCTAACATCTCGGCGGTAATATTTGATCACGTTCCTGGCTCGTTGGCCTCTACGTCTCCGCGGGACCATTATATACATCAATAACGTAATATAACCTATCCTAACCCAAAATAACATCTCGGCGGTAATATTTGACCACATTCCTGGCTTGTTGGCATCTACGTCTCCGTGGGACATTTATAAACATCAATAACGTAATATAACCTAACCTAACCCAACCTAACATTTCGGCGGTAATATTTGACATCATACCTGGCGAGTTGGCCTCTACGTCTCCGTTTGACCTTCATAAACATCAATAACGTAATATAACGTAACCTAACCCAACCTATCACCTCGGCGGTAATATTTGACAACATTCATGGCGAGTTGGCATCTACGTCTCCGTGGTACATTTATATACATCAATAACGTAATATAACCTATCCTAACCCAAAATAACTTCTCGGCGGTAATATTTGACCACATTCCTGGCTTGTTGGCATCTACGTCTCCGTGGGACCTTTATAAACATCAATAACGGAAAATAACCTAACCTAACCCAACCTAACATTTCGGCAGTAATATTTGACATCAAACATGGCGATTTGGCCTCTACGTCTCCGTTTGACCTTCATAAACATCAATAACGTAATATAACGTAACCTAACCCAACCTATCACCTCGGCGGTAATATTTGACAACATTCCTGGATAGATGGCCTCTACGTCACCGTGGGACCATTATAGACATCTAAAACGTAATATAACCTAACCTAACCCAACCTAACATATCGGCGGTAATATTTGAAAACATTCATGGAGAGTTGGCATCTACGTCTCCGTGGTACATTTATATACATCAATAACGTAATATAACCGATCCTAACCCAAAATAACATCTCGGCGGTAATATTTGACCACATTCCTGGCTTGTTGGCATCTACGTCTCCGTGGGACCTTTATAAACATCAATAACGTAATATAACCTAACCTAACCCAACCTAACATTTCGGCGGTAATATTTGACATCATACCTGGCGAGTTGGCCTCTACGCCTCCGTTTGACCTTCATACTCATCAATAACGTAATATAACGTAACCTAACACAACCTATCACCTCGGCGGTAATATTTGACAACATTCCTGGCGAGTTGGCCTCTACGTCTCCGTGGTACATTTATATACATCAATAACGTAATATAACCTATCCTAACCCAAAATAACTTCTCGGCGGTAATATTTGACCACATTCCTGGCTTGTTGGCATCTACGTCTCCGTGGGACCTTTATAAACATCAATAACGTAATATAACCTAACCTAACCCAACCTAACATCTCGGCGGTAATATTTTACAACATACCTGGCGAGTTGGCCTCTACGTCTCCGCGGGACCTTTATATACATCTATAACGTGATATAACCAAACCTAACCCAACCTAACATCTCGGCGGTAATATTTGAAAACATTCCTGGCGAATTGGCCTCGACGTCTCCGTGGGACATTTATATACATCAATAACGTAATATAACCTAACCTAACCCAACCTAACATCTCGGCGGTAATATTTGATCACATTCCTGGCTTGTTGGCCTCTACGTCTCCGCGGGACCTTTATATACATCAATAACGTAATATAACCTATCCTAACCCAAAATAACATCTCGGCGGTAATATTTGACCACATTCCTGGCTTGTTGGCATCTACGTCTCCGTGGGACATTTATAAACATCAATAACGTAATATAACCTAACCTAACCCAACCTAACATATCGGAGGTAATATTTGAAAACATTCATGGAGAGTTGGCATCTACGTCTCCGTGGGACCTTTGTATACATCAATAACGTAATATAACCTAACTTAACCCAATCTAACATCTCGGCGGTAATATTTGACAACATTCCTGGCTTGTTGGCATCTACGTCTCCGTGGGACATTTATAAACATCAATAACGTAATATAACCTAACCTAACCCAACCTAACATTTCGGCAGTAATATTTGACATCATACCTGGCGAGTTGGCCTCTACGTCTCCGTGGGACCTTTATATACATCAATAACGTAATATAACCTAACCCAACCCAACCTAACATCTCGGCGGTAATATTTGATCACGTTCCTGGCTTGTTGGCCTCTACGTCTCCGCGGGACCATTATATACATCAATAACGTAATATAACCTATCCTAACCCAAAATAACATCTCGGGGGTAATATTTGACCACATTCCTGGCTTGTTGGCATCTACGTCTCCGTGGGACATTTATAAACATCAATAACGTAATATAACCTAACCTAACCCAACCTAACATTTCGGCGGTAATATTTGACATCATACCTGGCGAGTTGGCCTCTACGTCTCCGTTTGACCTTCATAAACATCAATAACGTAATATAACGTAACCTAACCCAACCTATCACCTCGGCGGTAATATTTGACAACATTCATGGCGAGTTGGCATCTACGTCTGCGTGGTACATTTATATACATCAATAACGTAATATAACCTATCCTAACCCAAAATAACTTCTCGGCGGTAATATTTGACCACATTCCTGGCTTGTTGGCATCTACGTCTCCGTGGGACCTTTATATACATCAATAACGTAATATAACCTAACTTAACCCAATCTAACATCTCGGCGGTAATATTTGACAACATTCCTGGCGAGTTGGCCTCGACGTCTCCGTGGGACCTTTATATACATCAATAACGTTATATAACCTAACCTAACCCAACCTAACATCTCGGCGGTAATATTTGATCACATTCCTGGCTTGTTGGCCTCTACGTCTCCGCGGGACCTTTATATACATCAATAACGTAATATAACCTATCCTAACCCAAAATAACATCTCGGCGGTAATATTTGACCACATTCCTGGCTTGTTGGCATCTACGTCTCCGTGGGACATTTATAAACATCAATAACGTAATATAACCTAACCTAACCCAACCTAACATATCGGCGGTAATATTTGAAAACATTCATGGAGAGTTGGCATCTACGTCTCCGTGGGACCTTTATATACATCAATAACGTAATATAACCTAACTTAACCCAATCTAACATCTCGGCGGTAATATTTGACAACATTCCTGGCTTGTTGGCATCTACGTCTCCGTGGGACATTTATAAACATCAATAACGTAATATAACCTAACCTAACCCAACCTAACATTTCGGCGGTAATATTTGACATCATACCTGGCGAGTTGGCCTCTACGTCTCCGTGGGACCTTTATATACATCAATAACGTAATATAACCTAACTTAACCCAATCTAACATCTCGGCGGTAATATTTGACAACATTCCTGGCGAGTTGGCCTCGACGTCTCCGTGGGACATTTATATACATCAATAACGTAATATAACCTAACCTAACCCAACCTAACATCTCGGCGGTAATATTTGACCACATTCCTGGCTTGTTGGCATCTACGTCTCCGTGGGACATTTATAAACATCAATAACGTAATATAACCTAACCTAACCCAACCTAACATATCGGAGGTAATATTTGAAAACATTCATGGAGAGTTGGCATCTACGTCTCCGTGGGACCTTTATATACATCAATAACGTAATATAACCTAATTTAACCCAATCTAACATCTCGGCGGTAATATTTGACAACATTCCTGGCTTGTTGGCATCTACGTCTCCGTGGGACATTTATAAACATCAATAACGTAATATAACCTAACCTAACCCAACCTAACATCTCGGCGGTAATATTTGACAACATTCCTGGCGAGTTGGCCTCTACGTCTCGGTTTGACCTTCATATACATCAGTAACGTAATATAACATAACCGAAACCAACCTATCATCTCGGCGGTAATATTTGACAACATTCCTGGCGAGTTGGCCTATACGTCTCCGTGGGACCTTTATATACATCAATAACGTAATATAACCTAACCTAACCCAACCTAACATCTCGGCGGTAATATTTGATCACATTCCTGGCTTGTTGGCCTCTACGTCTCCGCGGGACCTTTATATACATCAATAACGTAATATAACCTATCCTAACCCAAAATAACATCTCGGCGGTAATATTTGACCACATTCCTGGCTTGTTGGCATCTACGTCTCCGTGGGACATTTATAAACATCAATAACGTAATATAACCTAACCTAACCCAACCTAACATATCGGCGGTAATATTTGAAAACATTCATGGAGAGTTGGTATCTACGTCTCCGTGGGACCTTTGTATACATCAATAACGTAATATAACCTAACTTAACCCAATCTAACATCTCGGCGGTAATATTTGACAACATTCCTGGCTTGTTGGCATCTACGTCTCCGTGGGACCTTTATATACATCAATGACGTAATATAACCTAACCTAACCCAACCTAACA
The DNA here is from genome assembly GCA_963969225.1 of Xylocopa violacea. NCBI lineage: Eukaryota > Metazoa > Arthropoda > Insecta > Hymenoptera > Apidae > Xylocopa > Xylocopa violacea. Next base: position 442,663 of record CAXAJV010000147.1, on the reverse strand, counting down.
TCTCGGCGGTAATATTTGAAAACATTCATGGAGAGTTGGCATCTACGTCTCCGCGGGACCTTTATATACATCAATAACGTAATATAACCTATCCTAACCCAAAATAACATCTCGGCGGTAATATTTGACCACATTCCTGGCTTGTTGGCATCTACGTCTCCGTGGGTCATTTATAAACATCAATAACGTAATATAACCTAACCTAACCCAACCTAACATATCGGCGGTAATATTTGAAAACATTCATGGAGAGTTGGCATCTACGTCTCCGTGGGACCTTTATATACATCAATAACGTAATATAACCTAACTTAACCCAATCTAACATCTCGGCGGTAATATTTGACAACATTCCTGGCGAGTTGGCCTCTACGTCTCCGTGGGACCATTATATACATCAATAACGTAATATAACCTAACCTAATCCAACCTAACATCTCGGCGGTAATATTTGATCACGTTCCTGGCTCGTTGGCCTCTACGTCTCCGCGGGACCATTATATACATCAATAACGTAATATAACCTATCCTAACCCAAAATAACATCTCGGCGGTAATATTTGACCACATTCCTGGCTTGTTGGCATCTACGTCTCCGTGGGACATTTATAAACATCAATAACGTAATATAACCTAACCTAACCCAACCTAACATTTCGGCGGTAATATTTGACATCATACCTGGCGAGTTGGCCTCTACGTCTCCGTTTGACCTTCATAAACATCAATAACGTAATATAACGTAACCTAACCCAACCTATCACCTCGGCGGTAATATTTGACAACATTCATGGCGAGTTGGCATCTACGTCTCCGTGGTACATTTATATACATCAATAACGTAATATAACCTATCCTAACCCAAAATAACTTCTCGGCGGTAATATTTGACCACATTCCTGGCTTGTTGGCATCTACGTCTCCGTGGGACCTTTATAAACATCAATAACGGAAAATAACCTAACCTAACCCAACCTAACATTTCGGCAGTAATATTTGACATCAAACATGGCGATTTGGCCTCTACGTCTCCATTTGACCTTCATAAACATCAATAACGTAATATAACGTAACCTAACCCAACCTATCACCTCGGCGGTAATATTTGACAACATTCCTGGATAGATCGCCTCTACGTCACCGTGGGACCATTATAGACATCTAAAACGTAATATAACCTAACCTAACCCAACCTAACATATCGGCGGTAATATTTGAAAACATTCATGGAGAGTTGGCATCTACGTCTCCGTGGTACATTTATATACATCAATAACGTAATATAACCTATCCTAACCCAAAATAACATCTCGGCGGTAATATTTGACCACATTCCTGGCTTGTTGGCATCTACGTCTCCGTGGGACCTTTATAAACATCAATAACGTAATATAACCTAACCTAACCCAACCTAACATTTCGGCGGTAATATTTGACATCATACCTGGCGAGTTGGCCTCTACGCCTCCGTTTGACCTTCATACTCATCAATAACGTAATATAACGTAACCTAACACAACCTATCACCTCGGCGGTAATATTTGACAACATTCCTGGCGAGTTGGCCTCTACGTCTCCGTGGTACATTTATATACATCAATAACGTAATATAACCTATCCTAACCCAAAATAACTTCTCGGCGGTAATATTTGACCACATTCCTGGCTTGTTGGCATCTACGTCTCCGTGGGACCTTTATAAACATCAATAACGTAATATAACCTAACCTAACCCAACCTAACATCTCGGCGGTAATATTTTACAACATACCTGGCGAGTTGGCCTCTACGTCTCCGCGGGACCTTTATATACATCTATAACGTGATATAACCAAACCTAACCCAACCTAACATCTCGGCGGTAATATTTGAAAACATTCCTGGCGAGTTGGCCTCTACGTCACCGTGGGACCTTTATAGACATCTATAACGTAATATAACCTAACCTAACCCAACCAAACATCTCGGCGGTAATATTTGAAAACATTCATGGCGAGTTGGCATCTACGTCTCCGTGGGACCTTTATAAACATCAATAACGTAATATAACCTAACCTAACCCAACCTAACATTTCGGCGGTAATATTTGACATCATACCTGGCGAGTTGGCCTCTACGTCTCCGTTTGACCTTCATACACATCAATAACGTAATATAACGTAACCTAACCCAACCTATCACCTCGGCGGTAATATTTGACAACATTCCTGGCGAGTTGGCCTCTACGTCTCCGTGGGACCTTTATATACATCAATAACGTAATATAACCTAACCTAACCCAACCTAACATCTCGGCGGTAATATTTGATCACATTCCTGGCGAGTTGGCCTCTACGTCTCCGCGGGACCTTTATATACATCAATAACGTAATATAACCTATCCTAACCCAAAATAACATCTCGGCGGTAATATTTGACCACATTCCTGGCTTGTTGGCATCTACGTCTCCGTGGGACATTTATAAACATCTAAAACGTAATATAAGCTAACCTAACCCAACCTAACATATCGGCGGTAATATTTGAAAACATTCATGGAGAGTTGGCATCTACGTCTCCGTGGTACATTTATATACATCAATAACGTAATATAACCTATCCTAACCCGAAATAACATCTCGGCGGTAATATTTGACCACATTCCTGGCTTGTTGGCATCTCCGTCTCCGTGGGACATTTATAAACATCAATAACGTAATATAACCTAACTTAACCCAATCTAACATCTCGGCGGTAATATTTGACAACATTCCTGGCGAGTTGGCCTCTACGTCTCCGTGGGACCTTTATATACATCAATAACGTAATATAACCTAACCTAACCCAACCTAACATCTCGGCGGTAATATTTTACGACATACCTGGCGAGTTGGCCTCTACGTCTCCGCGGGACCTTTATAGACATCTAAAACGTAATATAAGCTAACCTAACCCAACCTAACATATCGGCGGTAATATTTGAAAACATTCATGGAGAGTTGGCATCTACGTCTCCGTGGTACATTTATATACATCAATAACGTAATATAACCTATCCTAACCCGAAATAACATCTCGGCGGTAATATTTGACCACATTCCTGGCTTGTTGGCATCTCCGTCTCCGTGGGACATTTATAAACATCAATAACGTAATATAACCTAACTTAACCCAATCTAACATCTCGGCGGTAATATTTGACAACATTCCTGGCGAGTTGGCCTCTACGTCTCCGTGGGACCTTTATATACATCAATAACGTAATAGAACCTAACCTAACCCAACCTATCATCTCGGCGGTAATATTTGACAACATTCCTGGCGAGATGGCCTCCACGTCTCCATGGGACCTTTATATACATCAATAACGTAATATAACCTAACCTAACCCAACCTAACATCTCGGCGGTAATATTTTACAACATACCTGGCGAGTTGGCCTCTACGTCTCCGCGGGACCTTTATATACATCTATAACGTGATATAACCTAACCTAACCCAACCTAACATCTCGGCGGTAATATTTGACCACATTCCTGGCTTGTTGGCATCTACGTCTCCGTGGGACCTTTATAAACATCAATAACGTAATATAACCTAAACTAATCCAACCTAACATCTCGGCGGTAATATTTTACAACATACCTGGCGAGTTGGCCTCTACGTCTCCGCGGGACCTTTATATACATCTATAACGTGATATAACCTAACCTAACCCAACCTATCATCTCGGCGGTAATATTTGACAACATTCCTGGCGAGATGGCCTCCACGTCTCCGTGGGACCTTTATATACATCAATAACGTAATATAACCTAACCTAACCCAACCTAACATTTCGGCGGTAATATTTGACATCATACCTGGCGAGTTGGCCTCTACGTCTCCGTTTGACCTTCATAAACATCAATAACGTAATATAACCTAACCTAACCCAACCTAACATCTCGGCGGTAATATTTGATCACATTCCTGGCGAGTTGGCCTCTACGTCTCCGTTTGACCTTCATAAACATCAATAACGTAATATAACGTAACCTAACCCCACCTATCACCTCGGCAGTAATATTTGACAACATTCCTGGATAGTTGGCCTCTACGTCACCGTGGGACCATTATAGACATCTAAAACGTAATATAAGCTAACCTAACCCAACCTAACATATCGGCGGTAATATTTGAAAACATTCATGGAGAGTTGGCATCTACGTCTCCGTGGTACATTTATATACATCAACAACGTAATATAACCTATCCTAACCCGAAATAACATCTCGGCGGTAATATTTGACCACATTCCTGGCTTGTTGGCATCTCCGTCTCCGTGGGACATTTATAAACATCAATAACGTAATATAACCTAACTTAACCCAATCTAACATCTCGGCGGTAATATTTGACAACATTCCTGGCGAGTTGGCCTCTACGTCTCCGTGGGACCTTTATATACATCAATAACGTAATATAACCTAACCTAACCCAACCTATCATCTCGGCGGTAATATTTGACAACATTCCTGGCGAGATGGCCTCCACGTCTCCATGGGACCTTTATATACATCAATAACGTAATATAACCTAACCTAACCCAACCTAACATCTCGGCGGTAATATTTTACAACATACCTGGCGAGTTGGCCTCTACGTCTCCGCGGGACCTTTATATACATCAATAACGTAATATAACCTAACCTAACCCAACCTAACATCTCGGCGGTAATATTTGAAAACATTCCTGGCGAGTTGGCCTCTACGTCACCGTGGGACCTTTATAGACATCTATAACGTAATATAACCTAACCTAACCCAACCTAACATCTCGGCGGTAATATTTGATCACATTCCTGGCGAGTTGGCCTCTACGTCTCCGTTTGACCTTCATAAACATCAATAACGTAATATAACGTAACCTAACCCCACCTATCACCTCGGCGGTAATATTTGACAACATTCCTGGATAGTTGGCCTCTACGTCACCATGGGACCATTATAGACATCTAAAACGTAATATAACGTAACCTAACCCAACCTAACATATCGGCGGTAATATTTGAAAACATTCATGGAGAGTTGGCATCTACGTCTCCGTGGTACATTTATATACATCAATAACGTAATATAACCTAACCTAACCCAACCTAACATCTCGGCGGTAATATTTGACCACATTCCTGGCTTGTTGGCATCTACGTCTCCGTGGGACCTTTATAAACATCAATAACGTAATATAACCTAACCTAACCCAACCTAACATTTCGGCGGTAATATTTGACATCATACCTGGCGAGTTGGCCTCTACGCCTCCGTTTGACCTTCATACTCATCAATAACGTAATATAACGTAACCTAACACAACCTATCACCTCGGCGGTAATATTTGACAACATTCCTGGCGAGTTGGCCTCTACGTCTCCGTGGTACATTTATATACATCAATAACGTAATATAACCTATCCTAACCCAAAATAACTTCTCGGCGGTAATATTTGACCACATTCCTGGCTTGTTGGCATCTACGTCTCCGTGGGACCTTTATAAACATCAATAACGTAATATAACCTAACCTAACCCAACCTAACATCTCGGCGGTAATATTTTACAACATACCTGGCGAGTTGGCCTCTACGTCTCCGCGGGACCTTTATATACATCTATAACGTGATATAACCAAACCTAACCCAACCTAACATCTCGGCGGTAATATTTGAAAACATTCCTGGCGAATTGGCCTCGACGTCTCCGTGGGACATTTATATACATCAATAACGTAATATAACCTAACCTAACCCAACCTAACATCTCGGCGGTAATATTTGATCACATTCCTGGCTTGTTGGCCTCTACGTCTCCGCGGGACCTTTATATACATCAATAACGTAATATAACCTATCCTAACCCAAAATAACATCTCGGCGGTAATATTTGACCACATTCCTGGCTTGTTGGCATCTACGTCTCCGTGGGACATTTATAAACATCAATAACGTAATATAACCTAACCTAACCCAACCTAACATATCGGAGGTAATATTTGAAAACATTCATGGAGAGTTGGCATCTACGTCTCCGTGGGACCTTTGTATACATCAATAACGTAATATAACCTAACTTAACCCAATCTAACATCTCGGCGGTAATATTTGACAACATTCCTGGCTTGTTGGCATCTACGTCTCCGTGGGACATTTATAAACATCAATAACGTAATATAACCTAACCTAACCCAACCTAACATTTCGGCAGTAATATTTGACATCATACCTGGCGAGTTGGCCTCTACGTCTCCGTGGGACCTTTATATACATCAATAACGTAATATAACCTAACCCAACCCAACCTAACATCTCGGCGGTAATATTTGATCACGTTCCTGGCTTGTTGGCCTCTACGTCTCCGCGGGACCATTATATACATCAATAACGTAATATAACCTATCCTAACCCAAAATAACATCTCGGGGGTAATATTTGACCACATTCCTGGCTTGTTGGCATCTACGTCTCCGTGGGACATTTATAAACATCAATAACGTAATATAACCTAACCTAACCCAACCTAACATTTCGGCGGTAATATTTGACATCATACCTGGCGAGTTGGCCTCTACGTCTCCGTTTGACCTTCATAAACATCAATAACGTAATATAACGTAACCTAACCCAACCTATCACCTCGGCGGTAATATTTGACAACATTCATGGCGAGTTGGCATCTACGTCTGCGTGGTACATTTATATACATCAATAACGTAATATAACCTATCCTAACCCAAAATAACTTCTCGGCGGTAATATTTGACCACATTCCTGGCTTGTTGGCATCTACGTCTCCGTGGGACCTTTATATACATCAATAACGTAATATAACCTAACTTAACCCAATCTAACATCTCGGCGGTAATATTTGACAACATTCCTGGCGAGTTGGCCTCGACGTCTCCGTGGGACCTTTATATACATCAATAACGTTATATAACCTAACCTAACCCAACCTAACATCTCGGCGGTAATATTTGATCACATTCCTGGCTTGTTGGCCTCTACGTCTCCGCGGGACCTTTATATACATCAATAACGTAATATAACCTATCCTAACCCAAAATAACATCTCGGCGGTAATATTTGACCACATTCCTGGCTTGTTGGCATCTACGTCTCCGTGGGACATTTATAAACATCAATAACGTAATATAACCTAACCTAACCCAACCTAACATATCGGCGGTAATATTTGAAAACATTCATGGAGAGTTGGCATCTACGTCTCCGTGGGACCTTTATATACATCAATAACGTAATATAACCTAACTTAACCCAATCTAACATCTCGGCGGTAATATTTGACAACATTCCTGGCTTGTTGGCATCTACGTCTCCGTGGGACATTTATAAACATCAATAACGTAATATAACCTAACCTAACCCAACCTAACATTTCGGCGGTAATATTTGACATCATACCTGGCGAGTTGGCCTCTACGTCTCCGTGGGACCTTTATATACATCAATAACGTAATATAACCTAACTTAACCCAATCTAACATCTCGGCGGTAATATTTGACAACATTCCTGGCGAGTTGGCCTCGACGTCTCCGTGGGACATTTATATACATCAATAACGTAATATAACCTAACCTAACCCAACCTAACATCTCGGCGGTAATATTTGACCACATTCCTGGCTTGTTGGCATCTACGTCTCCGTGGGACCTTTATAAACATCAATAACGTAATATAACCTAAACTAATCCAACCTAACATCTCGGCGGTAATATTTTACAACATACCTGGCGAGTTGGCCTCTACGTCTCCGCGGGACCTTTATATACATCTATAACGTGATATAACCTAACCTAACCCAACCTATCATCTCGGCGGTAATATTTGACAACATTCCTGGCGAGATGGCCTCCACGTCTCCGTGGGACCTTTATATACATCAATAACGTAATATAACCTAACCTAACCCAACCTAACATTTCGGCGGTAATATTTGACATCATACCTGGCGAGTTGGCCTCTACGTCTCCGTTTGACCTTCATAAACATCAATAACGTAATATAACCTAACCTAACCCAACCTAACATCTCGGCGGTAATATTTGATCACATTCCTGGCGAGTTGGCCTCTACGTCTCCGTTTGACCTTCATAAACATCAATAACGTAATATAACGTAACCTAACCCCACCTATCACCTCGGCAGTAATATTTGACAACATTCCTGGATAGTTGGCCTCTACGTCACCGTGGGACCATTATAGACATCTAAAACGTAATATAAGCTAACCTAACCCAACCTAACATATCGGCGGTAATATTTGAAAACATTCATGGAGAGTTGGCATCTACGTCTCCGTGGTACATTTATATACATCAACAACGTAATATAACCTATCCTAACCCGAAATAACATCTCGGCGGTAATATTTGACCACATTCCTGGCTTGTTGGCATCTCCGTCTCCGTGGGACATTTATAAACATCAATAACGTAATATAACCTAACTTAACCCAATCTAACATCTCGGCGGTAATATTTGACAACATTCCTGGCGAGTTGGCCTCTACGTCTCCGTGGGACCTTTATATACATCAATAACGTAATATAACCTAACCTAACCCAACCTATCATCTCGGCGGTAATATTTGACAACATTCCTGGCGAGATGGCCTCCACGTCTCCATGGGACCTTTATATACATCAATAACGTAATATAACCTAACCTAACCCAACCTAACATCTCGGCGGTAATATTTTACAACATACCTGGCGAGTTGGCCTCTACGTCTCCGCGGGACCTTTATATACATCAATAACGTAATATAACCTAACCTAACCCAACCTAACATCTCGGCGGTAATATTTGAAAACATTCCTGGCGAGTTGGCCTCTACGTCACCGTGGGACCTTTATAGACATCTATAACGTAATATAACCTAACCTAACCCAACCTAACATCTCGGCGGTAATATTTGATCACATTCCTGGCGAGTTGGCCTCTACGTCTCCGTTTGACCTTCATAAACATCAATAACGTAATATAACGTAACCTAACCCCACCTATCACCTCGGCGGTAATATTTGACAACATTCCTGGATAGTTGGCCTCTACGTCACCATGGGACCATTATAGACATCTAAAACGTAATATAACGTAACCTAACCCAACCTAACATATCGGCGGTAATATTTGAAAACATTCATGGAGAGTTGGCATCTACGTCTCCGTGGTACATTTATATACATCAATAACGTAATATAACCTAACCTAACCCAACCTAACATCTCGGCGGTAATATTTGACCACATTCCTGGCTTGTTGGCATCTACGTCTCCGTGGGACCTTTATAAACATCAATAACGTAATATAACCTAACCTAACCCAACCTAACATTTCGGCGGTAATATTTGACATCATACCTGGCGAGTTGGCCTCTACGCCTCCGTTTGACCTTCATACTCATCAATAACGTAATATAACGTAACCTAACACAACCTATCACCTCGGCGGTAATATTTGACAACATTCCTGGCGAGTTGGCCTCTACGTCTCCGTGGTACATTTATATACATCAATAACGTAATATAACCTATCCTAACCCAAAATAACTTCTCGGCGGTAATATTTGACCACATTCCTGGCTTGTTGGCATCTACGTCTCCGTGGGACCTTTATAAACATCAATAACGTAATATAACCTAACCTAACCCAACCTAACATCTCGGCGGTAATATTTTACAACATACCTGGCGAGTTGGCCTCTACGTCTCCGCGGGACCTTTATATACATCTATAACGTGATATAACCAAACCTAACCCAACCTAACATCTCGGCGGTAATATTTGAAAACATTCCTGGCGAATTGGCCTCGACGTCTCCGTGGGACATTTATATACATCAATAACGTAATATAACCTAACCTAACCCAACCTAACATCTCGGCGGTAATATTTGATCACATTCCTGGCTTGTTGGCCTCTACGTCTCCGCGGGACCTTTATATACATCAATAACGTAATATAACCTATCCTAACCCAAAATAACATCTCGGCGGTAATATTTGACCACATTCCTGGCTTGTTGGCATCTACGTCTCCGTGGGACATTTATAAACATCAATAACGTAATATAACCTAACCTAACCCAACCTAACATATCGGAGGTAATATTTGAAAACATTCATGGAGAGTTGGCATCTACGTCTCCGTGGGACCTTTGTATACATCAATAACGTAATATAACCTAACTTAACCCAATCTAACATCTCGGCGGTAATATTTGACAACATTCCTGGCTTGTTGGCATCTACGTCTCCGTGGGACATTTATAAACATCAATAACGTAATATAACCTAACCTAACCCAACCTAACATTTCGGCAGTAATATTTGACATCATACCTGGCGAGTTGGCCTCTACGTCTCCGTGGGACCTTTATATACATCAATAACGTAATATAACCTAACCCAACCCAACCTAACATCTCGGCGGTAATATTTGATCACGTTCCTGGCTTGTTGGCCTCTACGTCTCCGCGGGACCATTATATACATCAATAACGTAATATAACCTATCCTAACCCAAAATAACATCTCGGGGGTAATATTTGACCACATTCCTGGCTTGTTGGCATCTACGTCTCCGTGGGACATTTATAAACATCAATAACGTAATATAACCTAACCTAACCCAACCTAACATTTCGGCGGTAATATTTGACATCATACCTGGCGAGTTGGCCTCTACGTCTCCGTTTGACCTTCATAAACATCAATAACGTAATATAACGTAACCTAACCCAACCTATCACCTCGGCGGTAATATTTGACAACATTCATGGCGAGTTGGCATCTACGTCTGCGTGGTACATTTATATACATCAATAACGTAATATAACCTATCCTAACCCAAAATAACTTCTCGGCGGTAATATTTGACCACATTCCTGGCTTGTTGGCATCTACGTCTCCGTGGGACCTTTATATACATCAATAACGTAATATAACCTAACTTAACCCAATCTAACATCTCGGCGGTAATATTTGACAACATTCCTGGCGAGTTGGCCTCGACGTCTCCGTGGGACCTTTATATACATCAATAACGTTATATAACCTAACCTAACCCAACCTAACATCTCGGCGGTAATATTTGATCACATTCCTGGCTTGTTGGCCTCTACGTCTCCGCGGGACCTTTATATACATCAATAACGTAATATAACCTATCCTAACCCAAAATAACATCTCGGCGGTAATATTTGACCACATTCCTGGCTTGTTGGCATCTACGTCTCCGTGGGACATTTATAAACATCAATAACGTAATATAACCTAACCTAACCCAACCTAACATATCGGCGGTAATATTTGAAAACATTCATGGAGAGTTGGCATCTACGTCTCCGTGGGACCTTTATATACATCAATAACGTAATATAACCTAACTTAACCCAATCTAACATCTCGGCGGTAATATTTGACAACATTCCTGGCTTGTTGGCATCTACGTCTCCGTGGGACATTTATAAACATCAATAACGTAATATAACCTAACCTAACCCAACCTAACATTTCGGCGGTAATATTTGACATCATACCTGGCGAGTTGGCCTCTACGTCTCCGTGGGACCTTTATATACATCAATAACGTAATATAACCTAACTTAACCCAATCTAACATCTCGGCGGTAATATTTGACAACATTCCTGGCGAGTTGGCCTCGACGTCTCCGTGGGACATTTATATACATCAATAACGTAATATAACCTAACCTAACCCAACCTAACATCTCGGCGGTAATATTTGACCACATTCCTGGCTTGTTGGCATCTACGTCTCCGTGGGACATTTATAAACATCAATAACGTAATATAACCTAACCTAACCCAACCTAACATATCGGAGGTAATATTTGAAAACATTCATGGAGAGTTGGCATCTACGTCTCCGTGGGACCTTTATATACATCAATAACGTAATATAACCTAATTTAACCCAATCTAACATCTCGGCGGTAATATTTGACAACATTCCTGGCTTGTTGGCATCTACGTCTCCGTGGGACATTTATAAACATCAATAACGTAATATAACCTAACCTAACCCAACCTAACATCTCGGCGGTAATATTTGACAACATTCCTGGCGAGTTGGCCTCTACGTCTCGGTTTGACCTTCATATACATCAGTAACGTAATATAACATAACCGAAACCAACCTATCATCTCGGCGGTAATATTTGACAACATTCCTGGCGAGTTGGCCTATACGTCTCCGTGGGACCTTTATATACATCAATAACGTAATATAACCTAACCTAACCCAACCTAACATCTCGGCGGTAATATTTGATCACATTCCTGGCTTGTTGGCCTCTACGTCTCCGCGGGACCTTTATATACATCAATAACGTAATATAACCTATCCTAACCCAAAATAACATCTCGGCGGTAATATTTGACCACATTCCTGGCTTGTTGGCATCTACGTCTCCGTGGGACATTTATAAACATCAATAACGTAATATAACCTAACCTAACCCAACCTAACATATCGGCGGTAATATTTGAAAACATTCATGGAGAGTTGGTATCTACGTCTCCGTGGGACCTTTGTATACATCAATAACGTAATATAACCTAACTTAACCCAATCTAACATCTCGGCGGTAATATTTGACAACATTCCTGGCTTGTTGGCATCTACGTCTCCGTGGGACCTTTATATACATCAATGACGTAATATAACCTAACCTAACCCAACCTAACATCTCGGCGGTAATATTTGAAAACATTCATGGAGAGTTGGCATCTACGTCTCCGCGGGACCTTTATATACATCAATAACGTAATATAACCTATCCTAACCCAAAATAACATCTCGGCGGTAATATTTGACCACATTCCTGGCTTGTTGGCATCTACGTCTCCGTGGGTCATTTATAAACATCAATAACGTAATATAACCTAACCTAACCCAACCTAACATATCGGCGGTAATATTTGAAAACATTCATGGAGAGTTGGCATCTACGTCTCCGTGGGACCTTTATATACATCAATAACGTAATATAACCTAACTTAACCCAATCTAACATCTCGGCGGTAATATTTGACAACATTCCTGGCGAGTTGGCCTCTACGTCTCCGTGGGACCATTATATACATCAATAACGTAATATAACCTAACCTAATCCAACCTAACATCTCGGCGGTAATATTTGATCACGTTCCTGGCTCGTTGGCCTCTACGTCTCCGCGGGACCATTATATACATCAATAACGTAATATAACCTATCCTAACCCAAAATAACATCTCGGCGGTAATATTTGACCACATTCCTGGCTTGTTGGCATCTACGTCTCCGTGGGACATTTATAAACATCAATAACGTAATATAACCTAACCTAACCCAACCTAACATTTCGGCGGTAATATTTGACATCATACCTGGCGAGTTGGCCTCTACGTCTCCGTTTGACCTTCATAAACATCAATAACGTAATATAACGTAACCTAACCCAACCTATCACCTCGGCGGTAATATTTGACAACATTCATGGCGAGTTGGCATCTACGTCTCCGTGGTACATTTATATACATCAATAACGTAATATAACCTATCCTAACCCAAAATAACTTCTCGGCGGTAATATTTGACCACATTCCTGGCTTGTTGGCATCTACGTCTCCGTGGGACCTTTATAAACATCAATAACGGAAAATAACCTAACCTAACCCAACCTAACATTTCGGCAGTAATATTTGACATCAAACATGGCGATTTGGCCTCTACGTCTCCGTTTGACCTTCATAAACATCAATAACGTAATATAACGTAACCTAACCCAACCTATCACCTCGGCGGTAATATTTGACAACATTCCTGGATAGATGGCCTCTACGTCACCGTGGGACCATTATAGACATCTAAAACGTAATATAACCTAACCTAACCCAACCTAACATATCGGCGGTAATATTTGAAAACATTCATGGAGAGTTGGCATCTACGTCTCCGTGGTACATTTATATACATCAATAACGTAATATAACCGATCCTAACCCAAAATAACATCTCGGCGGTAATATTTGACCACATTCCTGGCTTGTTGGCATCTACGTCTCCGTGGGACCTTTATAAACATCAATAACGTAATATAACCTAACCTAACCCAACCTAACATTTCGGCGGTAATATTTGACATCATACCTGGCGAGTTGGCCTCTACGCCTCCGTTTGACCTTCATACTCATCAATAACGTAATATAACGTAACCTAACACAACCTATCACCTCGGCGGTAATATTTGACAACATTCCTGGCGAGTTGGCCTCTACGTCTCCGTGGTACATTTATATACATCAATAACGTAATATAACCTATCCTAACCCAAAATAACTTCTCGGCGGTAATATTTGACCACATTCCTGGCTTGTTGGCATCTACGTCTCCGTGGGACCTTTATAAACATCAATAACGTAATATAACCTAACCTAACCCAACCTAACATCTCGGCGGTAATATTTTACAACATACCTGGCGAGTTGGCCTCTACGTCTCCGCGGGACCTTTATATACATCTATAACGTGATATAACCAAACCTAACCCAACCTAACATCTCGGCGGTAATATTTGAAAACATTCCTGGCGAGTTGGCCTCTACGTCACCGTGGGACCTTTATAGACATCTATAACGTAATATAACCTAACCTAACCCAACCAAACATCTCGGCGGTAATATTTGAAAACATTCATGGCGAGTTGGCATCTACGTCTCCGTGGGACCTTTATAAACATCAATAACGTAATATAACCTAACCTAACCCAACCTAACATTTCGGCGGTAATATTTGACATCATACCTGGCGAGTTGGCCTCTACGTCTCCGTTTGACCTTCATACACATCAATAACGTAATATAACGTAACCTAACCCAACCTATCACCTCGGCGGTAATATTTGACAACATTCCTGGCGAGTTGGCCTCTACGTCTCCGTGGGACCTTTATATACATCGATAACGTAATATAACCTAACCTAACCCAACCTAACATCTCGGCGGTAATATTTGATCACATTCCTGGCGAGTTGGCCTCTACGTCTCCGCGGGACCTTTATATACATCAATAACGTAATATAACCTATCCTAACCCAAAATAACATCTCGGCGGTAATATTTGACCACATTCCTGGCTTGTTGGCATCTACGTCTCCGTGGGACATTTATAAACATCTAAAACGTAATATAAGCTAACCTAACCCAACCTAACATATCGGCGGTAATATTTGAAAACATTCATGGAGAGTTGGCATCTACGTCTCCGTGGTACATTTATATACATCAATAACGTAATATAACCTATCCTAACCCGAAATAACATCTCGGCGGTAATATTTGACCACATTCCTGGCTTGTTGGCATCTCCGTCTCCGTGGGACATTTATAAACATCAATAACGTAATATAACCTAACTTAACCCAATCTAACATCTCGGCGGTAATATTTGACAACATTCCTGGCGAGTTGGCCTCTACGACTCCGTGGGACCTTTATATACATCAATAACGTAATATAACCTAACCTAACCCAACCTAACATCTCGGCGGTAATATTTTACGACATACCTGGCGAGTTGGCCTCTACGTCTCCGCGGGACCTTTATAGACATCTAAAACGTAATATAAGCTAACCTAACCCAACCTAACATATCGGCGGTAATATTTGAAAACATTCATGGAGAGTTGGCATCTACGTCTCCGTGGTACATTTATATACATCAATAACGTAATATAACCTATCCTAACCCGAAATAACATCTCGGCGGTAATATTTGACCACATTCCTGGCTTGTTGGCATCTCCGTCTCCGTGGGACATTTATAAACATCAATAACGTAATATAACCTAACTTAACCCAATCTAACATCTCGGCGGTAATATTTGACAACATTCCTGGCGAGTTGGCCTCTACGTCTCCGTGGGACCTTTATATACATCAATAACGTAATATAACCTAACCTAACCCAACCTATCATCTCGGCGGTAATATTTGACAACATTCCTGGCGAGATGGCCTCCACGTCTCCATGGGACCTTTATATACATCAATAACGTAATATAACCTAACCTAACCCAACCTAACATCTCGGCGGTAATATTTTACAACATACCTGGCGAGTTGGCCTCTACGTCTCCGCGGGACCTTTATATACATCTATAACGTGATATAACCTAACCTAACCCAACCTAACATCTCGGCGGTAATATTTGACCACATTCCTGGCTTGTTGGCATCTACGTCTCCGTGGGACCTTTATAAACATCAATAACGTAATATAACCTAAACTAATCCAACCTAACATCTCGGCGGTAATATTTTACAACATACCTGGCGAGTTGGCCTCTACGTCTCCGCGGGACCTTTATATACATCTATAACGTGATATAACCTAACCTAACCCAACCTATCATCTCGGCGGTAATATTTGACAACATTCCTGGCGAGATGGCCTCCACGTCTCCGTGGGACCTTTATATACATCAATAACGTAATATAACCAAACCTAACCCAACCTAACATTTCGGCGGTAATATTTGACATCATACCTGGCGAGTTGGCCTCTACGTCTCCGTTTGACCTTCATAAACATCAATAACGTAATATAACCTAACCTAACCCAACCTAACATCTCGGCGGTAATATTTGATCACATTCCTGGCGAGTTGGCCTCTACGTCTCCGTTTGACCTTCATAAACATCAATAACGTAATATAACGTAACCTAACCCCACCTATCACCTCGGCAGTAATATTTGACAACATTCCTGGATAGTTGGCCTCTACGTCACCGTGGGACCATTATAGACATCTAAAACGTAATATAAGCTAACCTAACCCAACCTAACATATCGGCGGTAATATTTGAAAACATTCATGGAGAGTTGGCATCTACGTCTCCGTGGTACATTTATATACATCAACAACGTAATATAACCTATCCTAACCCGAAATAACATCTCGGCGGTAATATTTGACCACATTCCTGGCTTGTTGGCATCTCCGTCTCCGTGGGACATTTATAAACATCAATAACGTAATATAACCTAACTTAACCCAATCTAACATCTCGGCGGTAATATTTGACAACATTCCTGGCGAGTTGGCCTCTACGTCTCCGTGGGACCTTTATATACATCAATAACGTAATATAACCTAACCTAACCCAACCTACCATCTCGGCGGTAATATTTGACAACATTCCTGGCGAGATGGCCTCCACGTCTCCATGGGACCTTTATATACATCAATAACGTAATATAACCTAACCTAACCCAACCTAACATCTCGGCGGTAATATTTGATCACATTCCTGGCGAGTTGGCCTCTACGTCTCCGCGGGACCTTTATATACATCAATAACGTAATATAACCTATCCTAACCCAAAATAACATCTCGGCGGTAATATTTGACCACATTCCTGGCTTGTTGGCATCTACGTCTCCGTGGGACATTTATAAACATCTAAAACGTAATATAACCTAACCTAACCCAACCTATCATCTCGGCGGTAATATTTGACAACATTCCTGGCGAGTTGGCCTCTACGTCTCCGTGGGACCTTTATATACATCAATAACGTAATATAACCTAACCTAACCCAACCTAACATCTCGGCGGTAATATTTGAAAACATTCCTGGCGAGTTGGCCTCTACGTCACCGTGGGACCTTTATAGACATCTATAACGTAATATAACCTAACCTAACCCAACCTAACATCTCGGCGGTAATATTTGATCACATTCCTGGCGAGTTGGCCTCTACGTCTCCGTTTGACCTTCATAAACATCAATAACGTAATATAACGTAACCTAACCCCACCTATCACCTCGGCGGTAATATTTGACAACATTCCTGGATAGTTGGCCTCTACGTCACCATGGGACCATTATAGACATCTAAAACGTAATATAACGTAACCTAACCCAACCTAACATATCGGCGGTAATATTTGAAAACATTCATGGAGAGTTGGCATCTACGTCTCCGTGGTACATTTATATACATCAATAACGTAATATAACCTAACCTAACCCAACCTAACATATCGGCGGTAATATTTGAAGACATTCATGGAGAGTTGGCATCTACGTCTCCGTGGGACCTTTATATACATCAATAACGTAATATAACCTAACTTAACCCAATCTAACATCTCGGCGGTAATATTTGACAACATTCCTGGCTTGTTGGCATCTACGTCTCCGTGGGACATTTATAAACATCAATAACGTAATATAACCTAACCTAACCCAACCTAACATTTCGGCGGTAATATTTGACATCATACCTGGCGAGTTGGCCTCTACGTCTCCGTGGGACCTTCATATACATCAATAACGAAATATAACCTAACTTAACCCAATCTAACATCTCGGCTGTAATATTTGACAACATTCCTGGCGAGTTGGCCTCTACGTCTCCGTGGGACCTTTATATACATCAATAACGTAATATAACCTAACCTAACCCAACCTAACATCTCGGCGGTAATATTTGATCACATTCCTGGCGAGTTGGCCTCTACGTCTCCGCGGGACCTTTATATACATCAATAACGTAATATAACCTATCCTAACCCAAAATAACATCTCGGCGGTAATATTTGACCACATTCCTGGCTTGTTGGCATCTACGTCTCCGTGGGACATTTATAAACATCTAAAACGTAATATAACCTAACCTAACCCAACCTATCATCTCGGCGGTAATATTTGACAACATTCCTGGCGAGTTGGCCTCTACGTCTCCGTGGGACCTTTATATACATCAATAACGTAATATAACCTAACCTAACCCAACCTAACATCTCGGCGGTAATATTTGAAAACATTCCTGGCGAGTTGGCCTCTACGTCACCGTGGGACCTTTATAGACATCTATAACGTAATATAACCTAACCTAACCCAACCTAACATCTCGGCGGTAATATTTGACCACATTCCTGGCTTGTTGGCATCTACGTCTCCGGTGGACCTTTATAAACATCAATAACGTAATATAACCTAAACTAACCCAACCTAACATCTCGGCGGTAATATTTTACAACATACCTGGCGAGTTGGCCTCTACGTCTCCGCGGGACCTTTATATACATCTATAACGTGATATAACCTAACCTAACCCAACCTATCATCTCGGCGGTAATATTTGACAACATTCCTGGCGAGATGGCCTCCACGTCTCTGTGGGACCTTTATATACATCAATAACGTAATATAACCTAACCTAACCCAACCTAACATTTCGGCGGTAATATTTTACATCATACCTGGCGAGTTGGCCTCTACGTCTCCGTTTGACCTTCATAAACATCAATAACGTAATATAACCTAACCTAACCCAACCTAACATCTCGGCGGTAATATTTGATCACATTCCTGGCGAGTTGGCCTCTACGTCTCCGTTTGACCTTCATAAACATCAATAACGTAATATAACGTAACCTAACCCCACCTATCACCTCGGCAGTAATATTTGACAACATTCCTGGATAGTTGGCCTCTACGTCACCGTGGGACCATTATAGACATCTAAAACGTAATATAAGCTAACCTAACCCAACCTAACATATCGGCGGTAATATTTGAAAACATTCATGGAGAGTTGGCATCTACGTCTCCGTGGTACATTTATATACATCAATAACGTAATATAACCTATCCTAACCCGAAATAACATCTCGGCGGTAATATTTGACCACATTCCTGGCTTGTTGGCATCTCCGTCTCCGTGGGACATTTATAAACATCAATAACGTAATATAACCTAACTTAACCCAATCTAACATCTCGGCGGTAATATTTGACAACATTCCTGGCGAGTTGGCCTCTACGTCTCCGTGGGACCTTTATATACATCAATAACGTAATATAACCTAACCTAACCCAACCTATCATCTCGGCGGTAATATTTGACAACATTCCTGGCGAGATGGCCTCCACGTCTCCATGGGACCTTTATATACATCAATAACGTAATATAACCTAACCTAACCCAACCTAACATCTCGGCGGTAATATTTTACAACATACCTGGCGAGTTGGCCTCTACGTCTCCGCGGGACCTTTATATACATCTATAACGTGATATAACCTAACCTAACCCAACCTAACATCTCGGCGGTAATATTTGAAAACATTCCTGGCGAGTTGACCTCTACGTCACCGTGGGACCTTTATAGACATCTATAACGTAATATAACCTAACCTAACCCAACCAAACATCTCGGCGGTAATATTTGAAAACATTCATGGCGAGTTGGCATCTACGTCTCCGTGGGACCTTTATAAACATCAATAACGTAATATAACCTAACCTAACCCAACCTAACATTTCGGCGGTAATATTTGACATCATACCTGGCGAGTTGGCCTCTACGTCTCCGTTTGACCTTCATAAACATCAATAACGTAATATAACGTAACCTAACCCAACCTATCACCTCGGCGGTAATATTTGACAACATTCCTGGCGAGTTGGCCTCTACGTCTCCGTGGGACCTTTATATACATCAATAACGTAATATAACCTAACCTAACCCAACCTAACATCTCGGCGGTAATATTTGATCACATTCCTGGCGAGTTGGCCTCTACGTCTCCGCGGGACCTTTATATACATCAATAACGTAATATAACCTATCCTAACCCAAAATAACATCTCGGCGGTAATATTTGACCACATTCCTGGCTTGTTGGCATCTACGTCTCCGTGGGACATTTATAAACATCTAAAACGTAATATAACCTAACCTAACCCAACCTATCATCTCGGCGGTAATATTTGACAACATTCCTGGCGAGTTGGCCTCTACGTCTCCGTGGGACCTTTATATACATCAATAACGTAATATAACCTAACCTAACCCAACCTAACATCTCGGCGGTAATATTTGAAAACATTCCTGGCGAGTTGGCCTCTACGTCACCGTGGGACCTTTATAGACATCTATAACGTAATATAACCTAACCTAACCCAACCTAACATCTCGGCGGTAATATTTGATCACATTCCTGGCGAGTTGGCCTCTACGTCTCCGTTTGACCTTCATAAACATCAATAACGTAATATAACGTAACCTAACCCCACCTATCACCTCGGCGGTAATATTTGACAACATTCCTGGATAGTTGGCCTCTACGTCACCGTGGGACCATTATAGACATCTAAAACGTTATATAACGTAACCTAACCCAACCTAACATATCGGCGGTAATATTTGAAAACATTCATGGAGAGTTGGCATCTACGTCTCCGTGGTACATTTATATACATCAATAACGTAATATAACCTAACCTAAACCAACCTAACATCTCGGCGGTAATATTTGATCACATTCCTGGCGAGTTGGCCTCTACGTCTCCGTTTGACCTTCATAAACATCAATAACGTAATATAACGTAACCTAACCCCACCTATCACCTCGGCGGTAATATTTGACAACATTCCTGGATAGTTGGCCTCTACGTCACCGTGGGACCATTATAGACATCTAAAACGTAATATAACCTAACCTAACCCAACCTAACATATCGGCGGTAATATTTGAAAACATTCATGGAGAGTTGGCATCTACGTCTCCGTGGTACATTTATATACATCAATAACGTAATATAACCTAACCTAACCCAACCTAACATATCGGCGGTAATATTTGAAAACATTCATGGAGAGTTGGCATCTACGTCTCCGTGGGACCTTTATATACATCAATAACGTAATATAACCTAACTTAACCCAATCTAACATCTCGGCGGTAATATTTGACAACATTCCTGGCTTGTTGGCATCTACGTCTCCGTGGGACATTTATAAACATCAATAACGTAATATAACCTAACCTAACCCAACCTAACATTTCGGCGGTAATATTTGACATCATACCTGGCGAGTTGGCCTCTACGTCTCCGTGGGACCTTCATATACATCAATAACGAAATATAACCTAACTTAACCCAATCTAACATCTCGGCTGTAATATTTGACAACATTCCTGGCGAGTTGGCCTCTACGTCTCCGTGGGACCTTTATATACATCAATAACGTAATATAACCTAACCTAACCCAACCTAACATCTCGGCGGTAATATTTGATCACATTCCTGGCTTGTTGGCCTCTACGTCTCCGCGGGACCTTTATATACATCAATAACGTAATATAACCTATCCTAACCCAAAATAACATCTCGGCGGTAATATTTGACCACATTCCTGGCTTGTTGGCATCTACGTCTCCGTGGGACATTTATAAACATCAATAACGTAATATAACCTAACCTAACCCAACCTAACATTTCGGCGGTAATATTTGACATCATACCTGGCGAGTTGGCCTCTACGTCTCCGTTTGACCTTCATAAACATCAATAACTTAATATAACGTAACCTCACCCAACCTATCACCTCGGCGGTAATATTTGACAACATTCATGGCGAGTTGGCATCTACGTCTCCGTGGTGCATTTATATACATCAATAACGTAATATAACCTATCCTAACCCAAAATAACTTCTCGGAGGTAATATTTGACCACATTCCTGGCTTGTTGGCATCTACGTCTCCGTGGGACCTTTATAAACATCAATAACGGAATATAACCTAACCTAACCCAACCTAACATTTCGGCGGTAATATTTGACATCATACATGGCGATTTGGCCTCTACGTCTCCGTTTGGCCTTCATAAACATCAATAACGTAATATAACGTAACCTAACCCAACCTATCACCTCGGTGGTAATATTTGACAACATTCCTGGCGAGTTGGCCTCTACGTCTCCGTGGGACCTTTATATACATCAATAACGTAATAAAACCTAACCTAACCCAACCTAACATCTCGGCGGTAATATTTGATCACATTCCTGGCTTGTTGGCCTCTACGTCTCCGCGGGACCTTTATATACATCAATAACGTAATATAACCTATCCTAACCCGAAATAACATCTCGGCGGTAATATTTGACCACATTCCTGGCTTGTTGGCATCTACGTTTCCGTGGGACCTTTATAAACATCAATAACGGAATATAACCTAACCTAACCCAACCTAACATTTCGGCGGTAATATTTGACATCATACCTGGCGAGTTGGCCTCTACGTCTCCGTGGGACCTTTATATACATCAATAACGTAATATAACCTAACTTAACCCAATCTAACATCTCGGCGGTAATATTTGACAACATTCCTGGCGAGTTGGCCTCTACGTCTCCGTGGGACCTTTATATACATCAATAACGAAATATAACCTAACCTAACACAACCTATCATCTCGGCGGTAATATTTGACAACATTCCTGGCGAGATGGCCTCCACGTCTCCGTGGGACCTTTATATACATCAATAACGTAATGTAACCTAACCTAACCCAACCTAACATTTCGGCGGTAATATTTGACATCATACCTGGCGAGTTGGCCTCTACGTCTCCGTTTGACCTTCATAAACATCAATAACGTAATATAACCTAACCTAACCCAACCTAACATCTCGGCGGTAATATTTGACCACATTCCTGGCTTGTTGGCATCTACGTCTCCGTGGGACCTTTATAAACATCAATAACGTAATATAACCTAACCTAACCCAACCTATCACCTCGGCGGTAATATTTGACAACATTCCTGGCGAGTTGGCCTCTACGTCTCCGTGGGACCTTTATATACATCAATAACGTAATAAAACCTAACTTAACCCAATCTAACACCTCGGCGGTAATATTTGACAACATTCCTGGCGAGTTGGCCTCTACGTCTCCGTGGGACCTTTATATACATCAATAACGTAATATAACCTAACCTAACCCAACCTAACATCTCGGCGGTAATATTTGATCACATTCCTGGCTTGTTGGCCTCTACGTCTCCGCGGGACCTTTATATACATCAATAACGTAATATAACCTATCCTAACCCGAAATAACATCTCGGCGGTAATATTTGACCACATTCCTGGCTTGTTGGCATCTCCGTCTCCGTGGGACATTTATAAACATCAATAACGTAATATAACCTAACCTAACCCAACCTAACATTTCGGCGGTAATATTTGACATCATACCTGGCGAGTTGGCCTCTACGTCTCCGTTTGACCTTCATAAACATCAATAACGTAATATAACGTAACCTAACCCAACCTATCACCTCGGCGGTAATATTTGACAACATTCCTGGCTAGTTGGCCTCTACGTCTCCGTGGGACCTTTATATACATCAATAACGTAATATAACCTAACCTAACCCAACCTAACATCTCGGCGGTAATATTTGATCACATTCCTGGCGAGTTGGCCTCTACGTCTCCGCGGGACCTTGATATACATCAATAACGTAATATAACCTATCCTAACCCAAAATAACATCTCGGCGGTAATATTTGACCACATTCCTGGCTTGTTGGCATCTACGTCTCCGTGGGACATTTATAAACATCTAAAACGTAATATAACCTAACCTAACCCAACCTATCATCTCGGCGGTAATATTTGACAACATTCCTGGCGAGTTGGCCTCTACGTCTCCGTGGGACCTTTATATACATCAATAACGTAATATAACCTAACCTAACCCGACCTAACATCTCGGCGGTAATATTTGAAAACATTCCTGGCGAGTTGGCCTCTACGTCACCGTGGGACCTTTATAGACATCTATAACGTAATATAACCTAACCTAACCCAACCTAACATCTCGGCGGTAATATTTGACCACATTCCTGGCTTGTTGGCATCTACGTCTCCGTGGGACCTTTATAAACATCAATAACGTAATATAACCTAACCTAACCCAACCTAACATCTCGGCGGTAATATTTTACAACATACCTGGCGAGTTGGCCTCTACGTCTCCGCGGGACCTTTATATACATCTATAACGTGATATAACCTAACCTAACCCAACCTATCATCTCGGCGGTAATATTTGACAACATTCCTGGCGAGATGGCCTCCACGTCTCCGTGGGACCTTTATATACATCAATAACGTAATATAACCTAACCTAACCCAACCTAACATTTCGGCGGTAATATTTGACATCATACCTGGCGAGTTGGCCTCTACGTCTCCGTTTGACCTTCATAAACATCAATAACGTAATATAACCTAACCTAACCCAACCTAACATCTCGGCGGTAATATTTGACCACATTCCTGGCTTGTTGGCATCTACGTCTCCGTGGGACCTTTATAAACATCAATAACGTAATATAACCTAACCTAACCCAACCTATCACCTCGGCGGTAATATTTGACAACATTCCTGGCGAGTTGGCCTCTACGTCTCCGTGGGACCTTTATATACATCAATAACGTAATAAAACCTAACTTAACCCAATCTAACACCTCGGCGGTAATATTTGACAACATTCCTGGCGAGTTGGCCTCTACGTCTCCGTGGGACCTTTATATACATCAATAACGTAATATAACCTAACCTAACCCAACCTAACATCTCGGCGGTAATATTTGATCACATTCCTGGCTTGTTGGCCTCTACGTCTCCGCGGGACCTTTATATACATCAATAACGTAATATAACCTATCCTAACCCGAAATAACATCTCGGCGGTAATATTTGACCACATTCCTGGCTTGTTGGCATCTCCGTCTCCGTGGGACATTTATAAACATCAATAACGTAATATAACCTAACCTAACCCAACCTAACATTTCGGCGGTAATATTTGACATCATACCTGGCGAGTTGGCCTCTACGTCTCCGTTTGACCTTCATAAACATCAATAACGTAATATAACGTAACCTAACCCAACCTATCACCTCGGCGGTAATATTTGACAACATTCCTGGCTAGTTGGCCTCTACGTCTCCGTGGGACCTTTATATACATCAATAACGTAATATAACCTAACCTAACCCAACCTAACATCTCGGCGGTAATATTTGACAACATTCCTGGCGAGTTGGCCTCTACGTCTCCGTGGGACCTTTATATACATCAATAACGTAATATAACCTAACCTAACCCAACCTAACATCTCGGCGGTAATATTTGAAAACATTCCTGGCGAGTTGGCCTCTACGTCACCGTGGGACCTTTATAGACATCTATAACGTAATATAACCTAACGTAACCCAACCTAACATCTCGGCGGTAATATTTGATCACATTCCTGGCGAGTTGGCCTCTACGTCTCCGTTTGACCTTCATAAACATCAATAACGTAATATAACGTAACCTAACCCCACCTATCACCTCGGCGGTAATATTTGACAACATTCCTGGATAGTTGGCCTCTACGTCACCGTGGGACCATTATAGACATCTAAAACGTAATATAACGTAACCTAACCCAACCTAACATCTCGGCTGTAATATTTGACAACATTCCTGGCGAGTTGGCCTCTACGTCTCCGTGGGACCTTTATATACATCAATAACGTAATATAACCTAACCTAACCCAACCTAACATCTCGGCGGTAATATTTGATCACATTCCTGGCTTGTTGGCCTCTACGTCTCCGCGGGACCTTTATATACATCAATAACGTAATATAACCTATCCTAACCCAAAATAACATCTCGGCGGTAATATTTGACCACATTCCTGGCTTGTTGGCATCTACGTCTCCGTGGGACATTTATAAACATCAATAACGTAATATAACCTAACCTAACCCAACCTAACATTTCGGCGGTAATATTTGACATCATACCTGGCGAGTTGGCTTCTACGTCTCCGTTTGACCTTCATAAACATCAATAACGTAATATAACCTAACCTAACCCAACCTAACATCTCGGCGGTAATATTTGACCACATTCCTGGCTTGTTGGCATCTACGTCTCCGTGGGACCTTTATAAACATCAATAACGTAATATAACCTAACCTAACCCAACCTATCACCTCGGCGGTAATATTTGACAACATTCCTGGCGAGTTGGCCTCTACGTCTCCGTGGGACCTTTATATACATCAATAACGTAATAAAACCTAACTTAACCCAATCTAACACCTCGGCGGTAATATTTGACAACATTCCTGGCGAGTTGGCCTCTACGTCTCCGTGGGACCTTTATATACATCAATAACGTAATATAACCTAACCTAACCCAACCTAACATCTCGGCGGTAATATTTGATCACATTCCTGGCTTGTTGGCCTCTACGTCTCCGCGGGACCTTTATATACATCAATAACGTAATATAACCTATCCTAACCCGAAATAACATCTCGGCGGTAATATTTGACCACATTCCTGGCTTGTTGGCATCTCCGTCTCCGTGGGACATTTATAAACATCAATAACGTAATATAACCTAACCTAACCCAACCTAACATTTCGGCGGTAATATTTGACATCATACCTGGCGAGTTGGCCTCTACGTCTCCGTTTGACCTTCATAAACATCAATAACGTAATATAACGTAACCTAACCCAACCTATCACCTCGGCGGTAATATTTGACAACATTCCTGGCTAGTTGGCCTCTACGTCTCCGTGGGACCTTTATATACATCAATAACGTAATATAACCTAACCTAACCCAACCTAACATCTCGGCGGTAATATTTGAAAACATTCCTGGCGAGTTGGCCTCTACGTCACCGTGGGACCTTTATAGACATCTATAACGTAATATAACCTAACGTAACCCAACCTAACATCTCGGCGGTAATATTTGATCACATTCCTGGCGAGTTGGCCTCTACGTCTCCGTTTGACCTTCATAAACATCAATAACGTAATATAACGTAACCTAACCCCACCTATCACCTCGGCGGTAATATTTGACAACATTCCTGGCGAGTTGGCCTCTACGTCTCCGTGGGACCTTTATATACATCAATAACGTAATATAACCTAACCTAACCCAACCTAACATCTCGGCGGTAATATTTGATCACATTCCTGGCTTGTTGGCCTCTACGTCTCCGCGGGACCTTTATATACATCAATAACGTAATATAACCTATCCTAACCCGAAATAACATCTCGGCGGTAATATTTGACCACATTCCTGGCTTGTTGGCATCTACGTCTCCGTGGGACCTTTATAAACATCAATAACGGAATATAACCTAACCTAACCCAACCTAACATTTCGGCGGTAATATTTGACATCATACCTGGCGAGTTGGCCTCTACGTCTCCGTGGGACCTTTATATACATCAATAACGTAATATAACCTAACTTAACCCAATCTAACATCTCGGCGGTAATATTTGACAACATTCCTGGCGAGTTGGCCTCTACGTCTCCGTGGGACCTTTATATACATCAATAACGAAATATAACCTAACCTAACCCAACCTATCATCTCGGCGGTAATATTTGACAACATTCCTGGCGAGATGGCCTCCACGTCTCCGTGGGACCTTTATATACATCAATAACGTAATATAACCTAACCTAACCCAACCTAACATTTCGGCGGTAATATTTGACATCATACCTGGCGAGTTGGCCTCTACGTCTCCGTTTGACCTTCATAAACATCAATAACGTAATATAACCTAACCTAACCCAACCTAACATCTCGGCGGTAATATTTGATCACATTCCTGGCGAGTTGGCCTCTACGTCTCCGTTTGACCTTCATAAACATCAATAACGTAATATAACGTAACCTAACCCCACCTATCACCTCGGCAGTAATATTTGACAACATTCCTGGATAGTTGGCCTCTACGTCACCGTGGGACCATTATAGACATCTAAAACGTAATATAAGCTAACCTAACCCAACCTAACATATCGGCGGTAATATTTGAAAACATTCATGGAGAGTTGGCATCTACATCTCCGTGGTACATTTATATACATCAATAACGTAATATAACCTATCCTAACCCAAAATAACATCTCGGCGGTAATATTTGACCACATTCCTGGCTTGTTGGCATCTCCGTCTCCGTGGGACATTTATAAACATCAATAACGTAATATAACCTAACCTAACCCAACCTAACATTTCGGCGGTAATATTTGACATCATACCTGGCGAGTTGGCCTCTACGTCTCCGTTTGACCTTCATAAACATCAATAACGTAATATAACGTAACCTAACCCAACCTATCACCTCGGCGGTAATATTTGACAACATTCCTGGCGAGTTGGCCTCTACGTCTCCGTGGGACCATTATAGACATCTAAAACGTAATATAACCTAACCTAACCCAACCTAACATATCGGCGGTAATATTTGATCACATTCCTGGCTTGTTGGCCTCTACGTCTCCGCGGTACATTTATATACATCAATAACGTAATATAACCTATCCTAACCCGAAATAACATCTCGGCGGTAATATTTGACCACATTCCTGGCTTGTTGGCATCTACGTCTCCGTGGGACCTTTATAAACATCAATAACGGAATATAACCTAACCTAACCCAACCTAACATTTCGGCGGTAATATTTGACATCATACCTGGCGAGTTGGCCTCTACGTCTCCGTGGGACCTTTATATACATCAATAACGTAATATAACCTAACTTAACCCAATCTAACATCTCGGCGGTAATATTTGACAACATTCCTGGCGAGTTGGCCTCTACGTCTCCGTGGGACCTTTATATACATCAATAACGAAATATAACCTAACCTAACCCAACCTATCATCTCGGCGGTAATATTTGACAACATTCCTGGCGAGATGGCCTCCACGTCTCCGTGGGACCTTTATATACATCAATAACGTAATATAACCTAACCTAACCCAACCTAACATTTCGGCGGTAATATTTGACATCATACCTGGCGAGTTGGCCTCTACGTCTCCGTTTGACCTTCATAAACATCAATAACGTAATATAACCTAACCTAACCCAACCTAACATCTCGGCGGTAATATTTGATCACATTCCTGGCGAGTTGGCCTCTACGTCTCCGTGGTACATTTATATACATCAATAACGTAATATAACCTATCCTAACCCAAAATAACATCTCGGCGGTAATATTTGACCACATTCCTGGCTTGTTGGCATCTACGTCTCCGTGGGACCTTTATAAACATCAATAACGTAATATAACCTAACCTAACCCAACCTATCACCTCGGCGGTAATATTTGACAACATTCCTGGCGAGTTGGCCTCTACGTCTCCGTGCGACCTTTATATACATCAATAACGTAATAAAACCTAACTTAACCCAATCTAACACCTCGGCGGTAATATTTGACAACATTCCTGGCGAGTTGGCCTCTACGTCTCCGTGGGACCTTTATATACATCAATAACGTAATATAACCTAACCTAACCCAACCTAACATCTCGGCGGTAATATTTGATCACATTCCTGGATTGTTGGCCTCTACGTCTCCGCGGGACCTTTATATACATCAATAACGTAATATAACCTATCCTAACCCGAAATAACATCTCGGCGGTAATATTTGACCACATTCCTGGCTTGTTGGCATCTCCGTCTCCGCGGGACATTTATAAACATCAATAACGTAATATAACCTAACCTAACCCAACCTAACATTTCGGCGGTAATATTTGACATCATACCTGGCGAGTTGGCCTCTACGTCTCCGTTTGACCTTCATAAACATCAATAACGTAATATAACGTAACCTAACCCAACCTATCACCTCGGCGGTAATATTCGACAACATTCCTGGGTAGTTGGCCTCTACGTCACCGTGGGACCATTATAGACATCTAAAACGTAATATAACCTAACCTAACCCAACCTAACATATCGGCGGTAATATTTGAAAACATTCATGGAGAGTTGGCATCTACGTCTCAGTGGGACCCTTATATACATCAATAAGGTAATATAACCTAACATAACCCAACCTAACATCTCGGCGGTAATATTTGACAACATTCCTGGCGAGTTGGCCTCTACGTCTCCGTGGGACCTTTATATACATCAATAACGTAATATAACCTAACCTAACCCAAACTAACATCTCGGGGTAATATTTGACAACATACCTGGCGAATTGGCCTCTACGTCTCCGTGGAACCTTCATATACATCAATAACGAAATATAACCTAACCTAACACAACCTATCATCTTGGCGGTAATATTTGACATCATTCCTGGCGAGTTGGCTTCTCCGTCTCCGTGGGACCTTCATATACATCAATAACGAAATATAACCTAACCTAACCCAACCTAACATTTCGGCGGTAATATTTGAAAACATTCCTGGCGAGTTGGCTTCTCCGTCTCCGTGGGATCTTTGTATACATCAATAACGTAATATAACCTAACCTAACCCAACCTAACATCTCGGCGGTAATATTTGAAAACATTCATGGCGAGTTGGCATCTACGTCTCCGTGGTACATTTATATACATCAATAACGTAATATAACCTATCCTAACCCAAAATAACATCTCGGCGGTAATATTTGATCACATTCCTGGCTTGCTGGCCTCTACGTCTCCGCGGGACCTTTAAATACATCTATAACGTAATATACCCTAACCTAACCCTACCTAACATCTCGGCGGTAATATTTGAAAACCTTCCTGGCGAGTTGGCCTCTACGTCTCCGTGGGACCTTTATATACATCAATTACGTAATATAACCTAACCCAACCCAACGTAACATCTCGGCAGTAATATTTGACAACATTCATGGCGAGTTGGCCTCTACGTCTCGGTTTGTCCTTCATATACATCAATAACGTAAGATAACCTAACCTAACCCAACCTATCATCTCGGCGGTAATATTTGACAACATTCCTGGCGAGATGGCCTCCACGTCTCCGTGGGACCTTTATATACATCAATAACGTAATATAACCTAACCTAACCCAACCTAACATCTCGGCGGTAATATTTGATCACATTCCTGGCTTGCTGGCCTCTACGTCTCCGCGGGACCTTTATATACATCTATAACGTAATATAACCTAACCTAACCCAACCTAACATCTCGGCGGTAATATTTGACAACATTCCTGGCGAGTTGGCCTCTACGTCTCGGTTTGACCTTCATATACATCAATAACGTAATGTAACCTAACCTGAACCAACCTATCATCTCGGCGGTAATATTTGAAAACATTCCTGGCTTGCTGGCCTCTACGTCTCCGCGGGACCTTTATATACATCTATAACGTAATATAACCTAACCTAACCCAACCTAACATCTCGGCGGTAATATTTGACAACATGCCTGGCGAGTTGGCCTCTACGTCTCGGTTTGACCTTCATATACATCAATAACGTAATATAACCTAACCTGAACCAACCTATCATCTCGGCGGTAATATTTGAAAACATTCCTGGCGAGTTGGCCTCTACGTCACCGTGGGACCTTTATAGACATCCATAACGTAATATAACCTAACCTAACCCAAGCTAATCATCTCGGCGGTAATATTTGACAACATTCCCGGCGAGTTGGCCTATACGTCTCCGTGGGACCTTTATATACATCAATAACGTAATATAACCTAACCTAACCCAACCTAACATCTCGGCGGTAATATTTGAAAACATTCCTGGCTTGCTGGCCTCTACGTCTCCGCGGGACCTTTATATACATCTATAACGTAATATAACCTAACCTAACCCAACCTAACATCTCGGCGGTAATATTTGAAAACATTCATGGCGAGTTGGCCTCTACGTCTCCGTGGTACATTTATATACATCAATAACGTAATATTCACCTATCCTAACCCAAAATAACATCTCGGCGGTAATATTTGATCACATTCCTGGCTTGCTGGCATCTACGTCTCCGTGGGACCTTTATATATATCAATAACGTAATATAACCTAACCTAACCCAACCTATCATCTCGGCGGTAATATTTGACAACATTCCTGGCGAGATGGCCTCCACGTCTCCGTGGGACCTTTATATACATCAATAACGTAATATAACCTAACCTAACCCAACCTAACATCTCGGCGGTAATATTTGATCACATTCCTGGCTTGCTGGCCTCTACGTCTCCGCGGGACCTTTATATACATCTATAACGTGATATAACCTAACCTAACCCAACCTAACATCTCGGCGGTAATATTTGAAAACATTCCTGGCGAGTTGGCCTCTACGTCACCGTGGGACCTTTATAGACATCCATAACGTAATATAACCTAACCTAACCCAACGTAACATCTCGGCGGTAATATTTGACAACATTCCTGGCGAGTTGGCCTCTACGTCTCCGTGGTACATTTATATACATCAATAACATAATATAACCTATCCTAACCCAAAATAACATCTCGGCGGTAATATTTGACCACATTCCTGGCTTGTTGGCATCTACGTCTCCGCGGGAACTTTATATACATCTATAACGTAATATAACCTATCCTAACGCAAAATAACATCTCGGCGGTAATATTTGACCACATTCCTGGCTTGCTGGCATCTACGTCTCCGTGGGACCTTTATATATATCAATAACGTAATATAACCTAACCTAACCCAACCTATCATCTCGGCGGTAATATTTGACAACATTCCTGGCGAGATGGCCTCTACGTCTCCGTGGGACCTTTATATACATCAATAACGTAATATAACCTAACCTAACCCAACCTAACATCTCGGCGATAATATTTGATCACATTCCTGGCTTGCTGGCCTCTACGTCTCCGCGGGACCTTTATATACATCTATAACGTGATATAACCTAACCTAACCCAATCTAACATCTCGGCGGTAATATTTGATCACATTCCTGGCTTGCTGGCCTCTACGTCTCCGCGGGACATTTATATACATCTATAACGTGATATAACCTAACCTAACCCAACCTAACATCTCGGCGGTAATATTTGAAAACATTCCTGGCGAGTTGGCCTCTACGT
This sequence comes from Xylocopa violacea, assembly GCA_963969225.1. Lineage (NCBI taxonomy): Eukaryota > Metazoa > Arthropoda > Insecta > Hymenoptera > Apidae > Xylocopa > Xylocopa violacea. The sequence continues at coordinate 408,824 of CAXAJV010000147.1, read as the reverse complement.
CACCGTGGGACCTTTATAGACATCTATAACGTAATATAACCTAACCTAACCCAAGCTAACATATCGGCGGTAATATTTGACAACATTCCCGGCGAGTTGACCTATACGTCTCCGTGGGACCTTTATATACATCAATAACGTAATATAACCTAACCTAACCCAACCTAACATCTCGGCGGTAAAATTTGATCACATTCCTGGCTTGCTGGCCTCTATTTCTCCGCGGGACCTTTAAATACATCTATAACGTAATATAACCTAACCTAACCCAACCTAACACCTCGGCGGTAATATTTGACCACATTCCTGGCTTGCTGGCATCTACGTCTCCGTGGGACCTTTATATACATCAATAACGTAATATAACCTAACCTAACCCAACATAACATCTCGGCGGTAATATTTGACAACATTCCTGGCGAGTTGGCCTCTACGTCTCCGTTGGACCTTCATATACATCAATAACGAAATATAACCTAACCTAACCCAACCTCTCATCTCGGCCATAATATTTGACAACATTCCTGGCTTGCTGGCATCTACGTCTCCGTGGGACCTTTATATACATCAATAACGTAATATAACCTAACCTAACCCAACCTAACATCTCGGCGGTAATATTTGACAACATTCCTGGCGAGTTGGCCTCTACGTCTCCGTTGGACCTTCATATACATCAATAACGAAATATAACCTAACCTAACCCAACCTCTCATCTCGGCCATAATATTTGACAACATTCCTGGCGAGTTGGCCTCTACGTCTCCGTTGGACCTTCATATACATCAATAACGAAATATAACCTAACCTAACCCAACCTAACATCTCGGCGGTATACTTGACCTCATTCCTGGCGAGTTGGCCTCTACGTCTCCGTGGGACCTTTATATACATCAATAACGTAATATAACCTAACCTAACCCAACCTTACATCTCGGCGGTAATATTTGATCACATTCCTGGCTTGTTGGCCTCTACGTCTCCGAGGGACCTTTATATACATCAATTACGTAATATAACCTAACCTAACCCAACCTAACATCTCGGCGGTAATATTTGACAACATTCCTGGCGAGTTGGCCTCTACGTCTCGGTTTGACCTTCATATACATCAGTAACGTAATATAACATAACCGAAACCAACCTATCATCTCGGCGGTAATATTTGACAACATTCCTGGCGAGTTGGCCTATACGTCTCCGTGGGACCTTTATATACATCAATAACGTAATATAACCTAACCTAACCCAACCTAACATCTCGGCGGTAATATTTGATCACATTCCTGGCTTGCTGGCCTCTACGTCTCCGCGGGACCTTTAAATACATCTATAACGTAATATAACCTAACCTAACCCTACCTAACATCTCGGCGGTAATATTTGAAAACATTCCTGGCGAGTTGGCCTCTACGTCTCCGTGCGACCTTTATATACATCTATAACGTAATATAACCTAACCTAACCCAACCTAACATCTCGGCGGTAATATTTGAAAACATTCATGGCGAGTTGGCCTCTACGTCTCCGTGGTACATTTATATACATCAATAACGTAATATAACCTATCCTAACCCAAAATAACATCTCGGCGGTAATATTTGACCACATTCCTGGCTTGCTGGCATCTACGTCTCCGTGGGACCTTTATATATATCAATAACGTAATATAACCCAACCTAACCCAACCTATCATCTGGGCGGTAATATTTGACAACATTCCCGGCGAGATGGCCTCCACGTCTCCGTGGGACCTTTATATACATCAATAACGTAATATAACCTAACCTAACCCAACCTAACATCTCGGCGGTAATATTTGACAACATTCCCGGCGAGTTGGCCTATACGTCTCCGTGGGACCTTTATATACATCAATAACGTAATATAACCTAACCTAACCCAACCTAACATCTCGGCGGTAATATTTGAAAACATTCATGGCGAGTTGGCCTCTACGTCTCCGTGGGACCTTTATATACATCAATAACGTAATATAACCTATCCTAACCCAAAATAACATCTCGGCGGTAATATTTGACCACATTCCTGGCTTGTTGGCATCTACGTCTCCGTGGGACCTTTATATACATCAATTACGTAATATAACCTAACCTAACCCAACGTAACATCTCGGCGGTAATATTTGTCAACATTCCTGTCGAGTTGGCCTCTACGTCTCGGTTTGTCCTTCATATACATCAATAACGTAATATAACATAACCGAAACCAACCTAACATCTCGGCGGTAATATTTGAAAACATTCCTGGCGAGTTGGCCTCTACGTCTCCGTGGGACCTTTATATACATCTATAACGTAATATAACCTAACCTAACCCAACGTAACATTTCGGCGGTAATATTTGAAAACATTCATGGCGAGTTGGCCTCTACGTCTCCGTGGTACATTTATATACATCAATAACGTAATATGCACCTATCCTAACCCAAAATAACATCTCGGCGGTAATATTTGACCACATTCCAGGCTTCCTGGCATCTACGTCTCCGTGGGACCTTTATATATATCAATAACGTAATATAACCTAACCTAACCCAACCTATCATCTCGGCGGTAATATTTGACAACATTCCTGGCGAGATGGCCTCCACGTCTCCGTGGGACCTTTATATACATCAATAACGTAATATAACCTAACCTAACCCAACCTAACATCTCGGCGGTAATATTTGATCACATTCCTGGCTTGCTGGCCTCTACGTCTCCGCGGGACCTTTATATACATCTATAACGTGATATAACCTAACCTAACCCAACCTAACATCTCGGCGGTAATATTTGAAAACATTCCTGGCGAGTTGGCCTCTACGTCACCGTGGGACCTTTATAGACATCCATAACGTAATATAACCTAACCTAACCCAACGTAACATCTCGGCGGTAATATTAGACAACATTCCTGGCGAGTTGGCCTCTACGTCTCGGTTTGACCTTCATATACATGAGTAACGTAATATAACATAACCGAAACCAACCTATCATCTCGGCGGTAATATTTGACAACATTCCTGGCGAGTTGGCCTATACGTCTCCGTGGGACCTTTATATACATCAATAACGTAATATAACCTAACCTAACCCAACCTAACATCTCGGCGGTAATATTTGATCACATTCCTGGCTTGCTGGCCTCTACGTCTCCGCGGGACCTTTAAATACATCTATAACGTAATATAACCTAACCTAACCCTACCTAACATCTCGGCGGTAATATTTGAAAACATTCCTGGCGAATTGGCCTCTACGTCTCCGTGGGACCTTTATATACATCTATAACGTAATGTAACCTAACCTAACCCAACCTAACATCTCGGCGGTAATATTTGAAAACATTCATGGCGAGTTGGCCTCTACGTCTCCGTGGTACATTTATATACATCAATAACGTAATATAACCTATCCTAACCCAACCTAACATCTCGGCGGTAATATTTGACCACATTCCTGGCTTGCTGGCATCTACGTCTCCGTGGGACCTTTATATATATCAATAACGTAATATAACCTAACCTAACCCAACCTATCATCTCGGCGGTAATATTTGACAACATTCCTGGCGAGATGGCCTCCACGTCTCCGTGGGACCTTTATGTACATCAATAACGTAATGTAACCTAACCTAACCCAACCTAACATCTCGGCGATAATATTTGACAACATTCCCGGCGAGTTGGCCTATACGTCTCCGTGGTACATTTATATACATCAATAACATAATATAACCTATCCTAACCCAAAATAACATCTCGGCGGTAATATTTGACCACATTCCTGGCTTGTTGGCATCTACGTCTCCGCGGGAACTTTATATACATCTATAACGTAATATAACCTATCCTAACGCAAAATAACATCTCGGCGGTAATATTTGACCACATTCCTGGCTTGCTGGCATCTACGTCTCCGTGGGACCTTTATATATATATCAATAAAGTAATATAACCTAACCTAACACAACCTATCATCTCGGCGGTAATATTTGACAACATTCCTGGCGAGATTGCCTCCACGTCTCCGTGGGACCTTTATATACATCAATAACGTAATATAACCTAACCTAACCCAACCTAACATCTCGGCGGTAATATTTGATCACATTCCTGGCTTGCTGGCCTCTACGTCTCCGCGGGACATTTATATACATCTATAACGTGATATAACCTAACCTAACCCAACCTAACATCTCGGCGGTAATATTTGAAAACATTCCTGGCGAGTTGGCCTCTACGTCACCGTGGGACCTTTATAGACATCTATAACGTAATATAACCTAACCTAACCCAAGCTAACATATCGGCGGTAATATTTGATCACATTCCTGGCTTGCTGGCCTCTACTTCTCCGCGGGACCTTTAAATACATCTATAACGTAATATAACCTAACCTAACCCAATCTAACACCTCGGCGGTAATATTTGACCACATTCCTGGCTTGCTGGCATCTACGTCTCCGTGGGACCTTTATATACATCAATAACGTAATATAACCTAACCTAACCCAACCTAACATCTCGGCGGTAATATTTGACAACATTCCTGGCGAGTTGGCCTCTACGTCTCGGTTTGACCTTCATATACATCAATAACGTAATATAACCTAACCTGAACCAACCTATCATCTCGGCGGTAATATTTGATAACATTCCTGGCGAGTTGGCCTATACGTCTCCGTCGGACCTTTATATACAACAATAACATAGTATAAGCTAGGCTAAACCAGTCTATCATCTCGGCGGTAATATTTGACCACATTCCTGGCTTGTTGGCATCTACGTCTCCGCGGGACCTTTAAATACATCTATAACGTAATATAACCTAACCTAACCCAACCTCTCATCTCGGCGATAATATTGGACAACATTCCTGGCGAGTTGGCCTCTACGTCTCCGTTGGACCTTCATATACATCAATAACGAAATATAACCTAACCTAACCCAACCTAACATCTCGGCGGTATACTTGACCTCATTCCTGGCGAGTTGGCCTCTACGTCTCCGTGGGACCTTTATATACATCAATAACGTAATATAACCTAACCTAACCCAACCTTACATCTCGGCGGTAATATTTGATCACATTCCTGGCTTGTTGGCCTCTACGTCTCCGTGGGACCTTTATATACATCAACAACGTAATATAACCTAACCTAACCCAACCTATCATCTGGGCGGTAATATTTGACAACATTCCTGGCGAGATGGCCTCCACGTCTCCGTGGGACCTTTATATACATCAATAACGTAATATAACCTAACCTAACCCAACCTAACATCTCGGCGGTAATATTTGACAACATTCCCGGCGAGTTGGCCTATACGTCTCCGTGGGACCTTTATATACATCAATAACGTAATATAACCTAACCTAACCCAACCTAACATCTCGGCGGTAATATTTGAAAACATTCATGGCGAGTTGGCCTCTACGTCTCCGTGGGACCTTTATATACATCAATAACGTAATATAACCTAACCTAACCCAACCTAACATCTCGGCGGTAATATTTGAAAACATTCCTGGCGAGTTGGCCTCTACGTCTCCGTGGGACCTTTATATACATCTATAACGTAATATAACCTAACCTAACCCAACCTAACATCTCGGCGGTAATATTTGACAACATTCCTGGCGAGTTGGCCTCTACGTCTCGGTTTGACCTTCATATACATCAATAACGTAATATAACCTAACCTGAACCAACCTATCATCTCGGCGGTAATATTTGACAACATTCCGGGCGAGTTGGCCTATACGTCTCCGTCGGACCTTTATATACAACAATAACATAGTATAAGCTAGGCTAAACCAGTCTATCATCTCGGCGGCAATATTTGACCACATTCCTGGCTTGTTGGCATCTACGTCTCCGTGGGACCTTTATATACATCAATAACGTAATATAACCTAACCTAACCCTACCTAACATCTCGGCGGTAATATTTGAAAACATTCCTGGCGAGTTGGCCTCTACGTCTCCGTTAGACCTTTATATATATCAATAACGTAATATAACCTAACCTAACCCAACCTTACATCTCGGCGGTAATATTTGATCACATTCCTGGCTTGTTGGCCTCTACGTCTCCGTGGGACCTTTATATACATCAATTACGTAATATAACCTAACCTAACCCAACCTAACATCTCGGCGGTAATATTTGATCACATTCCTGGCTTGCTGGCCTCTACGTCTCCGCGGGACCTTTAAATACATCTATAACGTAATATAACCTAACCTAACCCTACCTAACATCTCGGCGGTAATATTTGAAAACATTCCTGGCGAGTTGGCCTCTACGTCTCCGTGGGACCTTTATATACATCTATAACGTAATATAACCTAACCTAACCCAACCTAACATCTCGGCGGTAATATTTGAAAACATTCATGGCGAGTTGGCCTCTACGTCTCCGTGGTACATTTATATACATCAATAACGTAATATAACCTATCCTAACCCAAAAGAACATCTCGGCGGTAATATTTGACCACATTCTTGGCTTGCTGGCATCTACGTCTCCGTGGGACCTTTATATATATCAACAACGTAATATAACCTAACCTAACCCAACCTATCATCTGGGCGGTAATATTTGACAACATTCCTGGCGAGATGGCCTCCACGTCTCCGTGGGACCTTTATATACATCAATAACGTTATATAACCTAACCTAACCCAACCTAACATCTCGGCGGTAATATTTGACAACATTCCCGGCGAGTTGGCCTATACGTCTCCGTGGGACCTTTATATACATCAATAACGTAATATAACCTAACCTAACCCAACCTAACATCTCGGCGGTAATATTTGAAAACATTCATGGCGAGTTGGCCTCTACGTCTCCGTGGGACATTTATATACATCAATAACGTAATATAACCTATCCTAACCCAAAATAACATCTCGGCGGTAATATTTGACCACATTCCTGGCTTGTTGGCATCTACGTCTCCGTGGGACCTTTATATACATCAATTACGTAATATAACCTAACCTAACCCAACGTAACATCTCGGCGGTAATATTTGACAACATTCCTGTCGAGTTGGCCTCTACGTCTCGGTTTGTCCTTCATATACATCAATAACGTAATATAACATAACCGAAACCAACCTAACATCTCGGCGGTAATATTTGAAAACATTCCTGGCGAGTTGGCCTCTACGTCTCCGTGGGACCTTTATATACATCTATAACGTAATATAACCTAACCTAACCCAACCTAACATCTCGGCGGTAATATTTGAAAACATTCATGGCGAGTTGGCCTCTACGTCTCCGTGGTACATTTATATACATCAATAGCGCAATATTCACCTATCCTAACCCAAAATAACATCTCGGCGGTAATATTTGACCACATTCCAGGCTTGCTGGCATCTACGTCTCCGTGGGACCTTTATATATATCAATAACGTAATATAACCTAACCTAACCCAACCTATCATCTCGGCGGTAATATTTGACAACATTCCTGGCGAGTTGGCCTATACGTCTCCGTGGGACCTTTATATACATCAATAACGTAATATAACCTAACCTAACCCAACCTAACATCTCGGCGGTAATATTTGATCACTTTCCTGGCTTGCTGGCCTCTACGTCTCCGCGGGACCTTTATATACATGTATAACGTGATATAACCTAACCTAACCCAACCTAACATCTCGGCGGTAATATTTGAAAACATTCCTGGCGAGTTGGCCTCCACGTCTCCGTGGGACCTTTATGTACATCAATAACGTAATGTAACCTAACCTAACCCAACCTAACATCTCGGCGATAATATTTGACAACATTCCCGGCGAGTTGGCCTATACGTCTCCGTGGTACATTTATATACATCAATAACATAATATAACCTATCCTAACCCAAAATAACATCTCGGCGGTAATATTTGACCACATTCCTGGCTTGTTGGCATCTACGTCTCCGCGGGAACTTTATATACATCTATAACGTAATATAACCTATCCTAACGCAAACTAACATCTCGGCGGTAATATTTGACCACATTCCTGGCTTGCTGGCATCTACGTCTCCGTGGGACCTTTATATATATCAATAAAGTAATATAACCTAACCTAACACAACCTATCATCTCGGCGGTAATATTTGACAACATTCCTGGCGAGATTGCCTCCACGTCTCCGTGGGACCTTTATATACATCAATAACGTAATATAACCTAACCTAACCCAACCTAACATCTCGGCGGTAATATTTGATCACATTCCTGGCTTGCTGGCCTCTACGTCTCCGCGGGACATTTATATACATCTATAACGTGATATAACCTAACCTAACCCAACCTAACATCTCGGCGGTAATATTTGAAAACATTCCTGGCGAGTTGGCCTCTACGTCACCGTGGGACCTTTATAGACATCTATAACGTAATATAACCTAACCTAACCCAAGCTAACATATCGGCGGTAATATTTGACAACATTCCCGGCGAGTTGACCTATACGTCTCCGTGGGACCTTTATGTACACCAATAACGTAATATAACCTAACCTAACCCAACCTAACATCTCGGCGGTAATATTTGATCACATTCCTGGCTTGCTGGCCTCTACTTCTCCGCGGGACCTTTAAATACATCTATAACGTAATATAACCTAACCTAACCCAACCTAACACCTCGGCGGTAATATTTGACCACATTCCTGGCTCGCTGGCATCTACGTCTCCGTGGGACCTTTATATACATCAATAACGTAATATAACCTAACCTAACCCAACCTAACATCTCGGCGGTAATATTTGACAACATTCCTGGCGAGTTGGCCTGTACGTCTCGGTTTGTCCGTCATATACATCAATAACGTAATATAACATAACCGAAACCAACCTAACATCTCGGCGGTAATATTTGAAAACATTCCTGGCGAGTTGGCCTCTACGTCTCCGTGGGACCTTTATATACATCTATAACGTAATATAACCTAACCTAACCCAACCTAACATCTCGGCGGTAATATTTGAAAACATTCCTGGCGATTTGGCCTCTACGTCTCCGTTGGAGCTTCATATACATCAATAACGAAATATAACCTAACCTAACCCAACCTAACATCTCGGCGGTATACTTGACCTCATTCCTGGCGAGTTGGCCTCTACGTCTCCGTGGGACCTTTATATACATCAATAACGTAATATAACCTAACCTAACCCAACCTTACATCTCGGCGGTAATATTTGATCACAATCCTGGCTTGTTGGCCTCTACGTCTCCGTGGGACCTTTATATACATCAATTACGTAATATAACCTAACCTAACCCAACCTAACATGTCGGCGGTAATATTTGACAACATTCCTGGCGAGTTGGCCTCTACGTCTCGGTTTGACCTTCATATACATCAGTAACGTAATATAACATAACCGAAACCAACCTATCATCTCGGCGGTAATATTTGACAACATTCCTGGCGAGTTGGCCTATACGTCTCCGTGGGACCTTTATATACATCAATAACGTAATATAACCTAACCTAACCCAACCTAACATCTCGGCGGTAATATTTGAAAACATTCATGGCGAGTTGGCCTCTACGTCTCCGTGGTACATTTATATACATCAATAGCGTAATATTCACCTATCCTAACCCAAAATAACATCTCGGCGGTAATATTTGACCACATTCCAGGCTTGCTGGCATCTACGTCTCCGTGGGACCTTTATATATATCAATAACGTAATATAACCTAACCTAACCCAACCTATCATCTCGGCGGTAATATTTGACAACATTCCTGGCGAGATGGCCTCCACGTCTCCGTGGGACCTTTATATACATCAATAACGTAATATAACCTAACCTAACCCAACCTAACATCTCGGCGGTAATATTTGATCACATTCCTGGCTTGCTGGCCTCTACGTCTCCGCGGGACCTTTATATACATGTATAACGTGATATAACCTAACCTAACCCAACCTAACATCTCGGCGGTTATATTTGAAAACATTCCTGGCGAGTTGGCCTCTACGTCACCGTGGGACCTTTATAGACATCCATAACGTAATATAACCTAACCTAACCCAACGTAACATCTCGGCGGTAATGTTAGACAACATTCCTGGCGAGTTGGCCTCTACGTCTCGGTTTGACCTTCATATACATCAGTAACGTAATATAACATAACCGAAACCAACCTATCATCTCGGCGGTAATATTTGACAACATTCCTGGCGAGTTGGCCTATACGTCTCCGTGGGACCTTTATATACATCAATAACGTAATATAACCTAACCTAACCCAACCTAACATCTCGGCGGTAATATTTGATCACATTCCTGGCTTGCTGGCCTCTACGTCTCCGCGGGACCTTTATATACATGTATAACGTGATATAACCTAACCTAACCCAACCTAACATCTCGGCGGTAATATTTGAAAACATTCCTGGCGAGTTGGCCTCCACGTCTCCGTGGGACCTTTATGTACATCAATAACGTAATGTAACCTAACCTAACCCAACCTAACATCTCGGCGATAATATTTGACAACATTCCCGGCGAGTTGGCCTATACGTCTCCGTGGTACATTTATATACATCAATAACATAATATAACCTATCCTAACCCAAAATAACATCTCGGCGGTAATATTTGACCACATTCCTGGCTTGTTGGCATCTACGTCTCCGCGGGAACTTTATATACATCTATAACGTAATATAACCTATCCTAACGCAAACTAACATCTCGGCGGTAATATTTGACCACATTCCTGGCTTGCTGGCATCTACGTCTCCGTGGGACCTTTATATATATCAATAAAGTAATATAACCTAACCTAACACAACCTATCATCTCGGCGGTAATATTTGACAACATTCCTGGCGAGATTGCCTCCACGTCTCCGTGGGACCTTTATATACATCAATAACGTAATATAACCTAACCTAACCCAACCTAACATCTCGGCGGTAATATTTGATCACATTCCTGGCTTGCTGGCCTCTACGTCTCCGCGGGACATTTATATACATCTATAACGTGATATAACCTAACCTAACCCAACCTAACATCTCGGCGGTAATATTTGAAAACATTCCTGGCGAGTTGGCCTCTACGTCACCGTGGGACCTTTATAGACATCTATAACGTAATATAACCTAACCTAACCCAAGCTAACATATCGGCGGTAATATTTGACAACATTCCCGGCGAGTTGACCTATACGTCTCCGTGGGACCTTTATGTACACCAATAACGTAATATAACCTAACCTAACCCAACCTAACATCTCGGCGGTAATATTTGATCACATTCCTGGCTTGCTGGCCTCTACTTCTCCGCGGGACCTTTAAATACATCTATAACGTAATATAACCTAACCTAACCCAACCTAACACCTCGGCGGTAATATTTGACCACATTCCTGGCTCGCTGGCATCTACGTCTCCGTGGGACCTTTATATACATCAATAACGTAATATAACCTAACCTAACCCAACCTAACATCTCGGCGGTAATATTTGACAACATTCCTGGCGAGTTGGCCTGTACGTCTCGGTTTGTCCGTCATATACATCAATAACGTAATATAACATAACCGAAACCAACCTAACATCTCGGCGGTAATATTTGAAAACATTCCTGGCGAGTTGGCCTCTACGTCTCCGTGGGACCTTTATATACATCTATAACGTAATATAACCTAACCTAACCCAACCTAACATCTCGGCGGTAATATTTGAAAACATTCCTGGCGATTTGGCCTCTACGTCTCCGTTGGACCTTCATATACATCAATAACGAAATATAACCTAACCTAACCCAACCTAACATCTCGGCGGTATACTTGACCTCATTCCTGGCGAGTTGGCCTCTACGTCTCCGTGGGACCTTTATATACATCAATAACGTAATATAACCTAACCTAACCCAACCTTACATCTGGGCGGTAATATTTGATCACATTCCTGGCTTGTTGGCCTCTACGTCTCCGTGGGACCTTTATATACATCAATTACGTAATATAACCTAACCTAACCCAACCTAACATGTCGGCGGTAATATTTGACAACATTCCTGGCGAGTTGGCCTCTACGTCTCGGTTTGACCTTCATATACATCAGTAACGTAATATAACATAACCGAAACCAACCTATCATCTCGGCGGTAATATTTGACAACATTCCTGGCGAGTTGGCCTATACGTCTCCGTGGGACCTTTATATACATCAATAACGTAATATAACCTAACCTAACCCAACCTAACATCTCGGCGGTAATATTTGATCACATTCCTGGCTTGCTGGCCTCTACGTCTCCGCGGGACCTTTAAATACATCTATAACGTAATATAACCTAACCTAACCCTACCTAACATCTCGGCGGTAATATTTGAAAACATTCCTGGCGAGTTGGCCTCTACGTCTCCGTGGGACCTTTATATACATCTATAACGTAATATAACCTAACCTAACCCAACCTAACATCTCGGCGGTAATATTTGAAAACATTCATGGCGAGTTGGCATCTACGTCTCCGTGGTACATTTATATACATCAATAACGTAATATAACCTATCCTAACTAAACCTAACATCTCGGCGGTAATATTTGACCACATTCCTGGCTTGCTGGCATCTACGTCTCCGTGGGACCTTTATATATATCAATAACGTAATATAACCTAACCTAACCCAACCTATCATCTCGGCGGTAATATTTGACAACATTCCTGGCGAGATGGCCTCCACGTCTCCGTGGGACCTTTATATACATCAATAACGTAATATAACCTAACCTAACCCAACCTAACATCTCGGCGGTAATATTTGACAACATTCCCGGCGAGTTGGCCTATACGTCTCCGTGGGACCTTTATGTACATCAATAACGTAATATAACCTAACCTAACCCAACCTAACATCTCGGCGGTAATATTTGAAAACATTCATGGCGAGTTGGCCTCTACGTCTCCGTGGGACCTTTATATACATCAATAACGTAATATAACCTATCCTAACCCAAAATAACATCTCGGCGGTAATATCTGACCACATTCCTGGCTTTTTGGCATCTACGTCTCCGTGGGACCTTTATATACATCAATTACGTAATATAACCTAACCTAACCCAACGTAACATCTCGGCGGTAATATTTGAAAACATTCCTGGCGAGTTGGCCTCTACGTCTCCGTGGGACCTTTATATACATCTATAACGTAATGTAACCTAACCTAACCCAACCTAACATCTCGGCGGTAATATTTGAAAACATTCATGGCGAGTTGGCCTCTACGTCTCCGTGGTACATTTATATACATCAATAACGTAATATAACCTATCCTAACCCAAAAGAACATCTCGGCGGTAATATTTGACCACATTCTTGGCTTGCTGGCATCTACGTCTCCGTGGGACCTTTATATATATCAACAACGTAATATAACCTAACCTAACCCAACCTATCATCTGGGCGGTAATATTTGACAACATTCCTGGCGAGATGGCCTCCACGTCTCCGTGGGACCTTTATATACATCAATAACGTTATATAACCTAACCTAACCCAACCTAACATCTCGGCGGTAATATTTGACAACATTCCCGGCGAGTTGGCCTATACGTCTCCGTGGGACCTTTATATACATCAATAACGTAATATAACCTAACCTAACCCAACCTAACATCTCGGCGGTAATATTTGAAAACATTCATGGCGAGTTGGCCTCTACGTCTCCGTGGGACATTTATATACATCAATAACGTAATATAACCTATCCTAACCCAAAATAACATCTCGGCGGTAATATTTGACCACATTCCTGGCTTGTTGGCATCTACGTCTCCGTGGGACCTTTATATACATCAATTACGTAATATAACCTAACCTAACCCAACGTAACATCTCGGCGGTAATATTTGACAACATTCCTGTCGAGTTGGCCTCTACGTCTCGGTTTGTCCTTCATATACATCAATAACGTAATATAACATAACCGAAACCAACCTAACATCTCGGCGGTAATATTTGAAAACATTCCTGGCGAGTTGGCCTCTACGTCTCCGTGGGACCTTTTTATACATCTATAACGTAATATAACCTAACCTAACCCAACCTAACATCTCGGCGGTAATATTTGAAAACATTCATGGCGAGTTGGCCTCTACGTCTCCGTGGTACATTTATATACATCAATAGCGTAATATTCACCTATCCTAACCCAAAATAACATCTCGGCGGTAATATTTGACCACATTCCAGGCTTGCTGGCATCTACGTCTCCGTGGGACCTTTATATATATCAATAACGTAATATAACCTAACCTAACCCAACCTATCATCTCGGCGGTAATATTTGACAACATTCCTGGCGAGATGGCCTCCACGTCTCCGTGGGACCTTTATATACATCAATAACGTAATATAACCTAACCTAACCCAACCTAACATCTCGGCGGTAATATTTGATCACATTCCTGGCTTGCTGGCCTCTACGTCTCCGCGGGACCTTTATATACATGTATAACGTGATATAACCTAACCTAACCCAACCTAACATCTCGGCGGTTATATTTGAAAACATTCCTGGCGAGTTGGCCTCTACGTCACCGTGGGACCTTTATAGACATCCATAACGTAATATAACCTAACCTAACCCAACGTAACATCTCGGCGGTAATGTTAGACAACATTCCTGGCGAGTTGGCCTCTACGTCTCGGTTTGACCTTCATATACATCAGTAACGTAATATAACATAACCGAAACCAACCTATCATCTCGGCGGTAATATTTGACAACATTCCTGGCGAGTTGGCCTATACGTCTCCGTGGGACCTTTATATACATCAATAACGTAATATAACCTAACCTAACCCAACCTAACATCTCGGCGGTAATATTTGATCACATTCCTGGCTTGCTGGCCTCTACGTCTCCGCGGGACCTTTAAATACATCTATAACGTAATATAACCTAACCTAACCCAACCTAACACCTCGGCGGTAATATTTGACCACATTCCTGGCTCGCTGGCATCTACGTCTCCGTGGGACCTTTATATACATCAATAACGTAATATAACCTAACCTAACCCAACCTAACATCTCGGCGGTAATATTTGACAACATTCCTGGCGAGTTGGCCTGTACGTCTCGGTTTGTCCGTCATACACATCAATAACGTAATATAACATAACCGAAACCAACCTAACATCTCGGCGGTAATATTTGAAAACATTCCTGGCGAGTTGGCCTCTACGTCTCCGTGGGACCTTTATATACATCTATAACGTAATATAACCTAACCTAACCCAACCTAACATCTCGGCGGTAATATTTGAAAACATTCCTGGCGATTTGGCCTCTACGTCTCCGTTGGACCTTCATATACATCAATAACGAAATATAACCTAACCTAACCCAACCTAACATCTCGGCGGTATACTTGACCTCATTCCTGGCGAGTTGGCCTCTACGTCTCCGTGGGACCTTTATATACATCAATAACGTAATATAACCTAACCTAACCCAACCTTACATCTCGGCGGTAATATTTGATCACATTCCTGGCTTGTTGGCCTCTACGTCTCCGTGGGACCTTTATATACATCAATTACGTAATATAACCTAACCTAACCCAACCTAACATGTCGGCGGTAATATTTGACAACATTCCTGGCGAGTTGGCCTCTACGTCTCGGTTTGACCTTCATATACATCAGTAACGTAATATAACATAACCGAAACCAACCTATCATCTCGGCGGTAATATTTGACAACATTCCTGGCGAGTTGGCCTATACGTCTCCGTGGGACCTTTATATACATCAATAACGTAATATAACCTAACCTAACCCAACCTAACATCTCGGCGGTAATATTTGATCACATTCCTGGCTTGCTGGCCTCTACGTCTCCGCGGGACCTTTAAATACATCTATAACGTAATATAACCTAACCTAACCCTACCTAACATCTCGGCGGTAATATTTGAAAACATTCCTGGCGAGTTGGCCTCTACGTCTCCGTGGGACCTTTATATACATCTATAACGTAATATAACCTAACCTAACCCAACCTAACATCTCGGCGGTAATATTTGAAAACATTCATGGCGAGTTGGCATCTACGTCTCCGTGGTACATTTATATACATCAATAACGTAATATAACCTATCCTAACCCAACCTAACATCTCGGCGGTAATATTTGACCACATTCCTGGCTTTCTGGCATCTACGTCTCCGTGGGACCTTTATATATATCAATAACGTAATATAACCTAACCTAACCCAACCTATCATCTCGGCGGTAATATTTGACAACATTCCTGGCGAGATGGCCTCCACGTCTCCGTGGGACCTTTATATACATCTATAACGTAATGTAACCTAACCTAACCCAACCTAACATCTCGGCGGTAATATTTGAAAACATTCATGGCGAGTTGGCCTCTACGTCTCCGTGGTACATTTATATACATCAATAACGTAATATAACCTATCCTAACCCAACCTAACATCTCGGCGGTAATATTTGACCACATTCCTGGCTTGCTGGCATCTACGTCTCCGTGGGTCCTGTATATATATCAATAACGTAATATAACCTAACCTAACCCAACCTATCATCTCGGCGGTAATATTTGACAACATTCCTGGCGAGATGGCCTCCACGTCTCCGTGGGACCTTTATATACATCAATAACGTAATGTAACCTAACCTAACCCAACCTAACATCTCGGCGGTAATATTTGACAACATTCCCGGCGAGTTGGCCTATACGTCTCCGTGGGACCTTTATATACATCAATAACGTAATATAACCTAACCTAACCCAACCTAACATCTCGGCGGTAATATTTGAAAACATTCATGGCGAGTTGGCCTCTACGTCTCCGTGGGACCTTTATATACATCAATAACGTAATATAACCTATCCTAACCCAAAATAACATCTCGGCGGTAATATTTGACCACATTCCTGGCTTGTTGGCATCTACGTCTCCGTGGGACCTTTATATACATCAATTACGTAATATAACCTAACCTAACGCAACGTAACATCTCGGCGGTAATATTTGACAACATTCCTGGCGAGTTGGCCTCTACGTCTCGGTTTGTCCTTCATATACATCAATAACGTAATATAACATAACCGAAACCAACCTAACATCTCGGCGGTAATATTTGAAAACATTCCTGGCGAGTTGGCCTCTACGTCTCCGTGGGACCTTTATATACATCTATAACGTAATATAACCTAACCTAATCCAACCTAACATCTCGGCGGTAATATTTGAATACATTCATGGCGAGTTGGCCTCTACGTCTCCGTGGTACATTTATATACATCAATAACGTAATATTCACCTATCCTAACCCAAAATAACATCTCGGCGGTAATATTTGACCACATTCCTGGCTTGCTGGCATCTACGTCTCCGTGGGACCTTTATATATATCAATAACGTAATATAACCTAACCTAACCCAACCTATCATCTCGGCGGTAATATTTGACAACATTCCTGGCGAGATGGCCTCCACGTCTCCGTGGGACCTTTATATACATCAATAACGTTATATAACCTAACCTAACCCAACCTAACATCTCGGAGGTAATATTTGATCACATTCCTGGCTTGCTGGCCTCTACGTCTCCGCGGGACCTTTATATACATCTATAACGTGATATAACCTAACCTAACCCAACCTAACATCTCGGCGGTAATATTTGAAAACATTCCTGGCGAGTTGGCCTCTACGTCACCGTGGGACCTTTATAGACATCCATAACTTAATATAACCTAACCTAACCCAACGTAACATCTCGGCGGTAATATTTGACAACATTCCTGGCGAGTTGGCCTCTACGTCTCCGTGGTACATTTATATACATCAATAACGTAATATAACCTATCCTAACCCAAAATAACATCTCGGCGGTAATATTTGACAACATTCCTGGCGAGTTGGCCTATACGTCTCCGTGGGACCTTTATATACATCATTAACGTAATATAACCTAACCTAACCCAACCTAACATCTCGGCGGTAATATTAGATCACATTCCTGGCTTGCTGGCCTCTACGTCTCCGCGGGACCTTTAAATACATCTATAACGTAATATAACCTAACCTAACCCTACCTAACATCTCGGCGGTAATATTTGAAAACATTCCTGGCGAGTTGGCCTCTACGTCTCCGTGGGACCTTTATATACATCTATAACGTAATGTAACCTAACCTAACCCAACCTAACATCCCGGCGGTAATATTTGAAAACATTCATGGCGAGTTGGCCTCTACGTCTCCGTGGTACATTTATATACATCAATAACGTAATATAACCTATCCTAACCCAACCTAACATCTCGGCGGTAATATTTGACCACATTCCTGGCTTGCTGGCATCTACGTCTCCGTGGGACCTTTATATATATCAATAACGTAATATAACCTAACCTAACCCAACCTATCATCTCGGCGGTAATATTTGAAAACATTCCTGGCGAGTTGGCCTCTACGTCACCGTGGGACCTTTATAGACATCCATAACGTAATATAACCTAACCTAACCCAACGTAACATCTCGGCGGTAATATTTGACCACATTCCTGGCTTGCTGGCATCTACGTCTCCGTGGGACCTTTATATATATCAATAACGTAATATAACCTAACCTAACCCAACCTATCATCTCGGCGGTAATATTTGACAACATTCCTGGCGAGATGGCCTCCACGTCTCCGTGGGACCTTTATATACATCAATAACGTAATATAACCTAACCTAACCCAACCTAACATCTCGGCGGTAATATTTGATCACATTCCTGGCTTGCTGGCCTTTACGTCTCCGCGGGACCTTTATATACATCTATAACGTGATATAACCTAACCTAACCCAACCTAACATCTCGGCGGTAATATTTGAAAACATTCCTGGCGAGTTGGCCTCTACGTCACCGTGGGACCTTTATAGACATCCATAACGTAATATAACCTAACCTAACCCAACGTAACATCTCGGCGGTAATATTTGACCACATTCCTGGCTTGCTGGCATCTACGTCTCCGTGGGACCTGTATATATATCAATAACGTAATATAACCTAACCTAACCCAACCTATCATCTCGGCGGTAATATTTGACAACATTCCTGGCGAGATGGCCTCCACGTCTCCGTGGGACCTTTATATACATCAATAACGTAATGTAACCTAACCTAACCCAACCTAACATCTCGGCGGTAATATTTGACAACATTCCCGGCGAGTTGGCCTATACGTCTCCGTGGGACCTTTATATACATCAATAACGTAATATAACCTAACCTAACCCAACCTAACATCTCGGCGGTAATATTTGAAAACATTCATGGCGAGTTGGCCTCTACGTCTCCGTGGGACCTTTATATACATCAATAACGTAATATAACCTATCCTAACCCAAAATAACATCTCGGCGGTAATATTTGACCACATTCCTGGCTTGTTGGCATCTACGTCTCCGTGGGACCTTTATATACATCAATTACGTAATATAACCTAACCTAACGCAACGTAACATCTCGGCGGTAATATTTGACAACATTCCTGGCGAGTTGGCCTCTACGTCTCGGTTTGTCCTTCATATACATCAATAACGTAATATAACATAACCGAAACCAACCTAACATCTCGGCGGTAATATTTGAAAACATTCCTGGCGAGTTGGCCTCTACGTCTCCGTGGGACCTTTATATACATCTATAACGTAATATAACCTAACCTAATCCAACCTAACATCTCGGCGGTAATATTTGAATACATTCATGGCGAGTTGGCCTCTACGTCTCCGTGGTACATTTATATACATCAATAACGTAATATTCACCTATCCTAACCCAAAATAACATCTCGGCGGTAATATTTGACCACATTCCTGGCTTGCTGGCATCTACGTCTCCGTGGGACCTTTATATATATCAATAACGTAATATAACCTAACCTAACCCAACCTATCATCTCGGCGGTAATATTTGACAACATTCCTGGCGAGATGGCCTCCACGTCTCCGTGGGACCTTTATATACATCAATAACGTAATATAACCTAACCTAACCCAACCTAACATCTCGGAGGTAATATTTGATCACATTCCTGGCTTGCTGGCCTCTACGTCTCCGCGGGACCTTTATATACATCTATAACGTGATATAACCTAACCTAACCCAACCTAACATCTCGGCGGTAATATTTGAAAACATTCCTGGCGAGTTGGCCTCTACGTCACCGTGGGACCTTTATAGACATCCATAACTTAATATAACCTAACCTAACCCAACGTAACATCTCGGCGGTAATATTTGACAACATTCCTGGCGAGTTGGCCTCTACGTCTCCGTGGTACATTTATATACATCAATAACGTAATATAACCTATCCTAACCCAAAATAACATCTCGGCGGTAATATTTGACCACATTCCTGGCTTGCTGGCATCTACGTCTCCGTGGGACCTTTATATATATCAATAACGTAATATAACCTAACCTAACCGAACCTATCATCTCGGCGGTAATATTTGACAACATTCCTGGCGAGATGGCCTCCACGTCTCCGTGGGACCTTTATATACATCTATAACGTAATATAACCTAACCTAATCCAACCTAACATCTCGGCGGTAATATTTGAAAACATTCATGGCGAGTTGGCCTCTACGTCTCCGTGGTACATTTATATACATCAATAACGTAATATTCACCTATCCTAACCCAAAATAACATCTCGGCGGTAATATTTGATCACATTCCTGGCTTGCTGGCCTTTACGTCTCCGCGGGACCTTTATATACATCTATAACGTGATATAACCTAACCTAACCCAACCTAACATCTCGGCGGTAATATTTGAAAACATTCCTGGCTTGCTGGCCTCTACGTCTCCGCGGGACCTTTAAATACATCTATAACGTAATATAACCTAACCTAACCCTACCTAACATCTCGGCGGTAATATTTGAAAACATTCCTGGCGAGTTGGCCTCTACGTCTCCGTGGGACCGTTATATACATCTATAACGTAATGTAACCTAACCTAACCCAACCTAACATCTCGGCGGTAATATTTGAAAACATTCATGGCGAGTTGGCCTCTACGTCTCCGTGGTACATTTATATACATCAATAACGTAATATAACCTATCCTAACCCAACCTAACATCTCGGCGGTAATATTTGACCACATTCCTGGCTTGTTGGCATCTACGTCTCCGTGGGACCTTTATATACATCAATTACGTAATATAACCTAACCTAACGCAACGTAACATCTCGGCGGTAATATTTGACAACATTCCTGGCGAGTTGGCCTCTACGTCACCGTGGGACCTTTATAGACATCCATAACTTAATATAACCTAACCTAACCCAACGTAACATCTCGGCGGTAATATTTGACAACATTCCTGGCGAGTTGGCCTCTACGTCTCCGTGGTACATTTATATACATCAATAACGTAATATAACCTATCCTAACCCAAAATAACATCTCGGCGGTAATATTTGACCACATTCCTGGCTTGCTGGCATCTACGTCTCCGTGGGACCTTTATATATATCAATAACGTAATATAACCTAACCTAACCGAACCTATCATCTCGGCGGTAATATTTGACAACATTCCTGGCGAGATGGCCTCCACGTCTCCGTGGGACCTTTATATACATCAATAACGTAATATAACCTAACCTAACCCAACCTAACATCTCGGCGGTAATATTTGATCACATTCCTGGCTTGCTGGCCTCTACGTCTCCGCGGGACCTTTAAATACATCTATAACGTAATATAACCTAACCTAACCCTACCTAACATCTCGGCGGTAATATTTGAAAACATTCCTGGCGAGTTGGCCTCTACGTCTCCGTGGGACCTTTATATACATCAATAACGTAATATAACCTAACCTAACCCAACCTAACATCTCGGCGGTAATATTTGACCACATTCCTGGCTTGCTGGCATCTACGTCTCCGTGGGACCTTTATATATATCAATAACGTAATATAACCTAACCTAACCCAACCTATCATCTCGGCGGTAATATTTGACAACATTCCTGGCGAGATGGCCTCCACGTCTCGGTTTGTCCTTCATATACATCAATAACGTAATATAACATAACCGAAACCAACCTAATATCTCGGCGGTAATATTTGAAAACATTCCTGGCGAGTTGGCCTCTACGTCTCCGTGGGACCTTTATATACATCTATAACGTAATATAACCTAACCTAATCCAACCTAAC
This sequence comes from Xylocopa violacea, assembly GCA_963969225.1. NCBI lineage: Eukaryota > Metazoa > Arthropoda > Insecta > Hymenoptera > Apidae > Xylocopa > Xylocopa violacea. Next base: position 386,524 of record CAXAJV010000147.1, on the reverse strand, counting down.
ATCTCGGCGGTAATATTTGAAAACATTCATGGCGAGTTGGCCTCTACGTCTCCGTGGTACATTTATATACATCAATAACGTAATATTCACCTATCCTAACCCAAAATAACATCTCGGCGGTAATATCTGATCACATTCCTGGCTTGCTGGCCTTTACGTCTCCGCGGGACCTTTATATACATCTATAACGTGATATAACCTAACCTAACCCAACCTAACATCTCGGCGGTAATATTTGAAAACATTCCTGGCTTGCTGGCCTCTACGTCTCCGCGGGACCTTTAAATACATCTATAACGTAATATAACCTAACCTAACCCTACCTAACATCTCGGCGGTAATATTTGAAAACATTCCTGGCGAGTTGGCCTCTACGTCTCCGTGGGACCTTTATATACATCTATAACGTAATGTAACCTAACCTAACCCAACCTAACATCTCGGCGGTAATATTTGAAAACATTCATGGCGAGTTGGCCTCTACGTCTCCGTGGTACATTTATATACATCAATAACGTAATATAACCTATCCTAACCCAACCTAACATCTCGGCGGTAATATTTGACCACATTCCTGGCTTGTTGGCATCTACGTCTCCGTGGGACCTTTATATACATCAATTACGTAATATAACCTAACCTAACGCAACGTAACATCTCGGCGGTAATATTTGACAACATTCCTGGCGAGTTGGCCTCTACGTCTCGGTTTGTCCTTCATATACATCAATAACGTAATATAACATAACCGAAACCAACCTAACATCTCGGCGGTAATATTTGAAAACATTCCTGGCGAGTTGGCCTCTACGTCTCCGTGGGACCTTTATATACATCTATAACGTAATATAACCTAACCTAATCCAACCTAACATCTCGGCGGTAATATTTGAAAACATTCATGGCGAGTTGGCCTCTACGTCTCCGTGGTACATTTATATACATCAATAACGTAATATTCACCTATCCTAACCCAAAATAACATCTCGGCGGTAATATTTGACCACATTCCTGGCTTGCTGGCATCTACGTCTCCGTGGGACCTTTATATATATCAATAACGTAATATAACCTAACCTAACCCAACCTATCATCTCGGTGGTAATATTTGACAACATTCCTGGCGAGATGGCCTCCACGTCTCCGTGGGACCTTTATATACATCAATAACGTAATATAACCTAACCTAACCCAACCTAACATCTCGGCGGTAATATTTGATCACATTCCTGGCTTGCTGGCCTCTACGTCTCCGCGGGACCTTTAAATACATCTATAACGTAATATAACCTAACCTAACCCTACCTAACATCTCGGCGGTAATATTTGAAAACATTCCTGGCGAGTTGGCCTCTACGTCTCCGTGGGACCTTTATATACATCTATAACGTAATGTAACCTAACCTAACCCAACCTAATATCTCGGCGGTAATATTTGAAAACATTCATGGCGAGTTGGCCTCTACGTCTCCGTGGTACATTTATATACATCAATAACGTAATATAACCTATCCTAACCCAACCTAACATCTCGGCGGTAATATTTGACCACATTCCTGGCTTGCTGGCATCTACGTCTCCGTGGGACCTTTATATATATCAATAACGTAATATAACCTAACCTAACCCAACCTATCATCTCGGCGGTAATATTTGACAACATTCCTGGCGAGATGGCCTCCACGTCTCCGTGGGACCTTTATATACATCATTAACGTAATGTAACCTAACCTAACCCAACCTAACATCTCGGCGGTAATATCTGACAACATTCCCGGCGAGTTGGCCTATACGTCTCCGTGGGACCTTTATATACATCAATAACGTAATATAACCTAACCTAACCCAACCTAACATCTCGGCGGTAATATTTGAAAACATTCATGGCAGTAGGTCTCTACGTCTCCGTGGGACCTTTATATACATCAATAACGTAATATAACCTTTCCTAACCCAAAATAACATCTCAGCGGTAATATTTGACCACATTCCTGGCTTGTTGGCATCTACGTCTCCGTGGGACCTTTATATACATCAATTACGTAATATAACCTAACCTAACGCAACGTAACATCTCGGCGGTAATATTTGACAACATTCCTGGCGAGTTGGCCTCTACGTCTCGGTTTGTCCTTCATATACATCAATAACGTAATATAACATAACCGAAACCAACCTAACATCTCGGCGGTAATATTTGAAAACATTCCTGGCGAGTTGGCCTCTACATCTCCGTGGGACCTTTATATACATCTATAACGTAATATAACCTAACCTAATCCAACCTAACATCTCGGCGGTAATATTTGAAAACATTCATGGCGAGTTGGCCTCTACGTCTCCGTGGTACATTTATATACATCAATAACGTAATATTCACCTATCCTAACCCAAAATAACATCTCGGCGGTAATATTTGACCACATTCCTGGCTTGCTGGCATCTACGTCTCCGTGGGACCTTTATATATATCAATAACGTAATATAACCTAACCTAACCCAACCTATCATCTCGGCGGTAATATTTGACAACATTCCTGGCGAGATGGTCTCCACGTCTCCGTGGGACCTTTATATACATCAATAACGTAATATAACCTAACCTAACCCAACCTAACATCTCGGAGGTAATATTTGATCACATTCCTGGCTTGCTGGCCTCTACGTCTCCGCGGGACCTTTATATACATCTATAACGTGATATAACCTAACCTAACCCAACCTAACATCTCGGCGGTAATATTTGAAAACATTCCTGGCGAGTTGGCCTCTACGTCACCGTGGGACCTTTATAGACATCCATAACTTAATATAACCTAACCTAACCCAACGTAACATCTCGGCGGTAATATTTGACAACATTCCTGGCGAGTTGGCCTCTACGTCTCCGTGGTACATTTATATACATCAATAACGTAATATAACCTATCCTAACCCAAAATAACATCTCGGCGGTAATATTTGACCACATTCCTGGCTTGCTGGCATCTACGTCTCCGTGGGACCTTTATATATATCAATAACGTAATATAACCTAACCTAACCGAACCTATCATCTCGGCGGTAATATTTGACAACATTCCTGGCGAGATGGCCTCCACGTCTCCGTGGGACCTTTATATACATCAATAACGTAATATAACCTAACCTAACCCAACCTAACATCTCGGCGGTAATATTTGATCACATTCCTGGCTTGCTGGCCTCTACGTCTCCGCGGGACCTTTAAATACATCTATAACGTAATATAACCTAACCTAACCCTACCTAACATCTCGGCGGTAATATTTGAAAACATTCCTGGCGAGTTGGCCTCTACGTCTCCGTGGGACCTTTATATACATCTATAACGTAATGTAACCTAACCTAACCCATCCTAACATCTCGGCGGTAATATTTGAAAACATTCATGGCGAGTTGGCCTCTACGTCTCCGTGGTACATTTATATACATCAATAACGTAATATAACCTATCCTAACCCAACCTAACATCTCGGCGGTAATATTTGACCACATTCCTGGCTTGCTGGCATCTACGTCTCCGTGGGACCTTTATATATATCAATAACGTAATATAACCTAACCTAACCCAACCTATCATCTCGGCGGTAATATTTGACAACATTCCTGGCGAGATGGCCTCCACGTCTCCGTGGGACCTTTATATACATCAATAACGTAATATAACCTAACCTAACCCAACCTAACATCTCGGAGGTAATATTTGATCACATTCCTGGCTTGCTGGCCTCTACGTCTCCGCGGGACCTTTAAATACATCTATAACGTAATATAACCTAACCTAACCCTACCTAACATCTCGGCGGTAATATTTGAAAACATTCCTGGCGAGTTGGCCTCTACGTCTCCGTGGGACCTTTATATACATCTATAACGTAATGTAACCTAACCTAACCCATCCTAACATCTCGGCGGTAATATTTGAAAGCATTCATGGCGAGTTGGCCTCTACGTCTCCGTGGTACATTTATATACATCAATAACGTAATATAACCTATCCTAACCCAACCTAACATCTCGGCGGTAATATTTGACCACATTCCTGGCTTGCTGGCATCTACGTCTCCGTGGGACCTTTATATATATCAATAACGTAATATAACCTAACCTAACCCAACCTATCATCTCGGCGGTAATATTTGACAACATTCCTGGCGAGATGGCCTCCACGTCTCGGTTTGTCCTTCATATACATCAATAACGTAATATAACATAACCGAAACCAACCTAACATCTCGGCGGTAATATTTGAAAACATTCCTGGCGAGTTGGCCTCTACGTCTCCGTGGGACCTTTATATACATCTATAACGTAATATAACCTAACCTAATCCAACCTAACATCTCGGCGGTAATATTTGAAAACATTCATGGCGAGTTGGCCTCTACGTCTCCGTGGTACATTTATATACATCAATAACGTAATATTCACCTATCCTTACCCAAAATAACATCTCGGCGGTAATATTTGACCACATTCCTGGCTTCCTGGCATCTACGTCTCCGTGGGGCCTTTATATATATCAATAACGTAATATAACCTAACCTAACCCAACCTATCATCTCGGCGGTAATATTTGACAACATTCCTGGCGAGATGGCCTCCACGTCTCCGTGGGACCTTTATATACATCAATAACATAATATAACCTAACCTAACCCAACCTAACATCTCGGCGGTAATATTTGATCACATTCCTGGCTTGCTGGCCTTTACGTCTCCGCGGGACCTTTATATACATCTATAACGTGATATAACCTAACCTAACCCAACCTAACATCTCGGCGGTAATATTTGAAAACATTCCTGGCTTGCTGGCCTCTACGTCTCCGCGGGACCTTTAAATACATCTATAACGTAATATAACCTAACCTAACCCTACCTAACATCTCGGCGGTAATATTTGAAAACATTCCTGGCGAGTTGGCCTCTACGTCTCCGTGGGACCTTTATATACATCTATAACGTAATGTAACCTAACCTAACCCAACCTAACATCTCGGCGGTAATATTTGAAAACATTCATGGCGAGTTGGCCTCTACGTCTCCGTGGTACATTTATATACATCAATAACGTAATATAACCTATCCTAACCCAACCTAACATCTCGGCGGTAATATTTGACCACATTCCTGGCTTGCTGGCATCTACGTCTCCGTGGGACCTGTATATATATCAATAACGTAATATAACCTAACCTAACCCAACCTATCATCTCGGCGGTAATATTTGACAACATTCCTGGCGAGATGGCCTCCACGTCTCCGTGGGACCTTTATATACATCAATAACGTAATATAACCTAACCTAACCCAACCTAACATCTCGGAGGTAATATTTGATCACATTCCTGGCTTGCTGGCCTCTACGTCTCCGCGGGACCTTTAAATACATCTATAACGTAATATAACCTAACCTAACCCTACCTAACATCTCGGCGGTAATATTTGAAAACATTCCTGGCGAGTTGGCCTCTACGTCTCCGTGGGACCTTTATATACATCTATAACGTAATGTAACCTAACCTAACCCATCCTAACATCTCGGCGGTAATATTTGAAAACATTCATGGCGAGTTGGCCTCTACGTCTCCGTGGTACATTTATATACATCAATAACGTAATATAACCTATCCTAACCCAACCTAACATCTCGGCGGTAATATTTGACCACATTCCTGGCTTGCTGGCATCTACGTCTCCGTGGGACCTTTATATATATCAATAACGTAATATAACCTAACCTAACCCAACCTATCATCTCGGCGGTAATATTTGACAACATTCCTGGCGAGATGGCCTCCACGTCTCCGTGGGACCTTTATATACATCAATAACGTAATATAACCTAACCTAACCCAACCTAACATCTCGGAGGTAATATTTGATCACATTCCTGGCTTGCTGGCCTCTACGTCTCCGCGGGACCTTTAAATACATCTATAACGTAATATAACCTAACCTAACCCTACCTAACATCTCGGCGGTAATATTTGAAAACATTCCTGGCGAGTTGGCCTCTACGTCTCCGCGGGACCTTTAAATACATCTATAACGTAATATAACCTAACCTAACCCTACCTAACATCTCGGCGGTAATATTTGAAAACATTCCTGGCGAGTTGGCCTCTACGTCTCCGTGGGACCTTTATATACATCTATAACGTAATGTAACCTAACCTAACCCAACCTAACATCTCGGCGGTAATATTTGAAAACATTCATGGCGAGTTGGCCTCTACGTCTCCGTGGTACATTTATATACATCAATAACGTAATATAACCTATCCTAACCCAACCTAACATCTCGGCGGTAATATTTGACCACATTCCTGGCTTGCTGGCATCTACGTCTCCGTGGGACCTGTATATATATCAATAACGTAATATAACCTAACCTAACCCAACCTATCATCTCGGCGGTAATATTTGACAACATTCCTGGCGAGATGGCCTCCACGTCTCCGTGGGACCTTTATATACATCAATAACGTAATATAACCTAACCTAACCCAACCTAACATCTCGGAGGTAATATTTGATCACATTCCTGGCTTGCTGGCCTCTACGTCTCCGCGGGACCTTTAAATACATCTATAACGTAATATAACCTAACCTAACCCTACCTAACATCTCGGCGGTAATATTTGAAAACATTCCTGGCGAGTTGGCCTCTACGTCTCCGTGGGACCTTTATATACATCTATAACGTAATGTAACCTAACCTAACCCATCCTAACATCTCGGCGGTAATATTTGAAAACATTCATGGCGAGTTGGCCTCTACGTCTCCGTGGTACATTTATATACATCAATAACGTAATATAACCTATCCTAACCCAACCTAACATCTCGGCGGTAATATTTGACCACATTCCTGGCTTGCTGGCATCTACGTCTCCGTGGGACCTTTATATATATCAATAACGTAATATAACCTAACCTAACCCAACCTATCATCTCGGCGGTAATATTTGACAACATTCCTGGCGAGATGGCCTCCACGTCTCCGTGGGACCTTTATATACATCAATAACGTAATATAACCTAACCTAACCCAACCTAACATCTCGGAGGTAATATTTGATCACATTCCTGGCTTGCTGGCCTCTACGTCTCCGCGGGACCTTTAAATACATCTATAACGTAATATAACCTAACCTAACCCTACCTAACATCTCGGCGGTAATATTTGAAAACATTCCTGGCGAGTTGGCCTCTACGTCTCCGTGGGACCTTTATATACATCTATAACGTAATGTAACCTAACCTAACCCATCCTAACATCTCGGCGGTAATATTTGAAAACATTCATGGCGAGTTGGCCTCTACGTCTCCGTGGTACATTTATATACATCAATAACGTAATATAACCTATCCTAACCCAACCTAACATCTCGGCGGTAATATTTGACCACATTCCTGGCTTGCTGGCATCTACGTCTCCGTGGGACCTTTATATATATCAATAACGTAATATAACCTAACCTAACCCAACCTATCATCTCGGCGGTAATATTTGACAACATTCCTGGCGAGATGGCCTCCACGTCTCGGTTTGTCCTTCATATACATCAATAACGTAATATAACATAACCGAAACCAACCTAACATCTCGGCGGTAATATTTGAAAACATTCCTGGCGAGTTGGCCTCTACGTCTCCGTGGGACCTTTATATACATCTATAACGTAATATAACCTAACCTAATCCAACCTAACATCTCGGCGGTAATATTTGAAAACATTCATGGCGAGTTGGCCTCTACGTCTCCGTGGTACATTTATATACATCAATAACGTAATATTCACCTATCCTTACCCAAAATAACATCTCGGCGGTAATATTTGACCACATTCCTGGCTTGCTGGCATCTACGTCTCCGTGGGACCTTTATATATATCAATAACGTAATATAACCTAACCTAACCCAACCTATCATCTCGGCGGTAATATTTGACAACATTCCTGGCGAGATGGCCTCCACGTCTCCGTGGGACCTTTATATACATCAATAACATAATATAACCTAACCTAACCCAACCTAACATCTCGGCGGTAATATTTGATCACATTCCTGGCTTGCTGGCCTTTACGTCTCCGCGGGACCTTTATATACATCTATAACGTGATATAACCTAACCTAACCCAACCTAACATCTCGGCGGTAATATTTGAAAACATTCCTGGCTTGCAGGCCTCTACGTCTCCGCGGGACCTTTAAATACATCTATAACGTAATATAACCTAACCTAACCCTACCTAACATCTCGGCGGTAATATTTGAAAACATTCCTGGCGAGTTGGCCTCTACGTCTCCGTGGGACCTTTATATACATCTATAACGTAATGTAACCTAACCTAACCCAACCTAACATCTCGGCGGTAATATTTGAAAACATTCATGGCGAGTTGGCCTCTACGTCTCCGTGGTACATTTATATACATCAATTACGTAATATAACCTAACCTAACGCAACGTAACATCTCGGCGGTAATATTTGACAACATTCCTGGCGAGTTGGCCTCTACGTCTCGGTTTGTCCTTCATATACATCAATAACGTAATATAACCTAACCTAACCCAACCTATCATCTCGGCGGTAATATTTGACAACATTCCTGGCGAGATGGCCTCCACGTCTCCGTGGGACCTTTATATACATCAATAACGTAATGTAACCTAACCTAACCCAACCTAACTTCTCGGCGGTAATATTTGACAACATTCATGGCGAGTTGGCCTCTACGTCTCCGTGGTACATTTATATACATCAATAACGTAATATTCACCTATCCTAACCCAAAATAACATCTCGGCGGTAATATTTGACCACATTCCTGGCTTGCTGGCATCTACGTCTCCGTGGGACCTTTATATATATCAATAACGTAATATAACCTAACCTAACCCAACCTATCATCTCGGCGGTAATATTTGACAACATTCCTGGCGAGATGGCCTCCACGTCTCCGTGGGACCTTTATATACATCAATAACGTAATATAACCTAACCTAACCCAACCTAACATCTCGGCGGTAATATTTGATCACATTCCTGGCTTGCTGGCCTCTACGTCTCCGCGGGACCTTTAAATACATCTATAACGTAATATAACCTAACCTAACCCTACCTAACATCTCGGCGGTAATATTTGAAAACATTCCTGGCGAGTTGGCCTCTACGTCTCCGTGGGACCTTTATATACATCTATAACGTAATGTAACCTAACCTAACCCAACCTAATATCTCGGCGGTAATATTTGAAAACATTCATGGCGAGTTGGCCTCTACGTCTCCGTGGTACATTTATATACATCAATAACGTAATATAACCTATCCTAACCCAACCTAACATCTCGGCGGTAATATTTGACCACATTCCTGGCTTGCTGGCATCTACGTCTCCGTGGGACCTTTATATATATCAATAACGTAATATAACCTAACCTAACCCAACCTATCATCTCGGCGGTAATATTTGACAACATTCCTGGCGAGATGGCCTCCACGTCTCCGTGGGACCTTTATATACATCATTAACGTAATGTAACCTAACCTAACCCAACCTAACATCTCGGCGGTAATATCTGACAACATTCCCGGCGAGTTGGCCTATACGTCTCCGTGGGACCTTTATATACATCAATAACGTAATATAACCTAACCTAACCCAACCTAACATCTCGGCGGTAATATTTGAAAACATTCATGGCAGTAGGTCTCTACGTCTCCGTGGGACCTTTATATACATCAATAACGTAATATAACCTTTCCTAACCCAAAATAACATCTCAGCGGTAATATTTGACCACATTCCTGGCTTGTTGGCATCTACGTCTCCGTGGGACCTTTATATACATCAATTACGTAATATAACCTAACCTAACGCAACGTAACATCTCGGCGGTAATATTTGACAACATTCCTGGCGAGTTGGCCTCTACGTCTCGGTTTGTCCTTCATATACATCAATAACGTAATATAACATAACCGAAACCAACCTAACATCTCGGCGGTAATATTTGAAAACATTCCTGGCGAGTTGGCCTCTACATCTCCGTGGGACCTTTATATACATCTATAACGTAATATAACCTAACCTAATCCAACCTAACATCTCGGCGGTAATATTTGAAAACATTCATGGCGAGTTGGCCTCTACGTCTCCGTGGTACATTTATATACATCAATAACGTAATATTCACCTATCCTAACCCAAAATAACATCTCGGCGGTAATATTTGACCACATTCCTGGCTTGCTGGCATCTACGTCTCCGTGGGACCTTTATATATATCAATAACGTAATATAACCTAACCTAACCCAACCTATCATCTCGGCGGTAATATTTGACAACATTCCTGGCGAGATGGCCTCCACGTCTCCGTGGGACCTTTATATACATCAGTAACATAATATAACCTAACCTAACCCAACCTAACATCTCGGCGGTAATATTTGATCACATTCCTGGCTTGCTGGCCTTTACGTCTCCGCGGGACCTTTATATACATCTATAACGTGATATAACCTAACCTAACCCAACCTAACATCTCGGCGGTAATATTTGAAAACATTCCTGGCGAGTTGGCCTCTACGTCACCGTGGGACCTTTATAGACATCCATAACGTAATATAACCTAACCTAACCCAACGTAACATCTCGGCGGTAATATTAGACAACATTCCTGGCGAGTTGGCCTCTACGTCTCGGTTTGACCTTCATATACATCAGTAACGTAATATAACATAACCGAAACCAACCTATCATCTCGGCGGTAATATTTGACAACATTCCTGGCGAGATGGCCTCCACGTCTCCGTGGGACCTTTATATACATCAATAACATAATATAACCTAACCTAACCCAACCTAACATCTCGGCGGTAATATTTGATCACATTCCTGGCTTGCTGGCCTCTACGTCTCCGCGGGACCTTTAAATACATCTATAACGTAATATAACCTAACCTAACCCTACCTAACATCTCGGCGGTAATATTTGAAAAATTCCTGGCGAGTTGGCCTCTACGTCTCCGTGGGACCTTTATATACATCTATAACGTAATGTAACCTAACCTAACCCAACCTAACACCTCGGCGGTAATATTTGAAAACATTCATGGCGAGTTGGCCTCTACGTCTCCGTGGTACATTTATATACATCAATAACGTAATATAACCTATCCTAACCCAACCTAACATCTCGGCGGTAATATTTGACCACATTCCTGGCTTGCTGGCATCTACGTCTCCGTGGGACCTGTATATATATCAATAACGTAATATAACCTAACCTAACCCAACCTATCATCTCGGCGGTAATATTTGACAACATTCCTGGCGAGATGGCCTCCACGTCTCCGTGGGACCTTTATATACATCAATAACGTAATGTAACCTAACCTAACCCAACCTAACATCTCGGCGGTAATATTTGACAACATTCCCGGCGAGTTGGCCTATACGTCTCCGTGGGACCTTTATATACATCAATAACGTAATATAACCTAACCTAACCCAACCTAACATCTCGGCGGTAATATTTGAAAACATTCATGGCGAGTTGGCCTCTACGTCTCCGTGGGACCTTTATATACATCAATAACGTAATATAACCTATCCTAACCCAAAATAACATCTCGGCGGTAATATTTGACCACATTCCTGGCTTGTTGGCATCTACGTCTCCGTGGGACCTTTATATACATCAATTACGTAATATAACCTAACCTAACGCAACGTAACATCTCGGCGGTAATATTTGACAACATTCCTGGCGAGTTGGCCTCTACGTCTCGGTTTGTCCTTCATATACATCAATAACGTAATATAACATAACCGAAACCAACCTAACATCTCGGCGGTAATATTTGAAAACATTCCTGGCGAGTTGGCCTCTACGTCTCCGTGGGACCTTTATATACATCTATAACGTAATATAACCTAACCTAATCCAACCTAACATCTCGGCGGTAATATTTGAAAACATTCATGGCGAGTTGGCCTCTACGTCTCCGTGGTACATTTATATACATCAGTAACGTAATATTCACCTATCCTAACCCAAAATAACATCTCGGCGGTAATATTTGACCACATTCCTGGCTTGCTGGCATCTACGTCTCCGTGGGACCTTTATATATATCAATAACGTAATATAACCTAACCTAACCCAACCTATCATCTCGGCGGTAATATTTGACAACATTCCTGGCGAGATGGCCTCCACGTCTCCGTGGGACCTTTATATACATCAATAACGTAATATAACCTAACCTAACCCAACCTAACATCTCGGCGGTAATATTTGATCACATTCCTGGCTTGCTGGCCTTTACGTCTCCGCGGGACCTTTATATACATCTATAACGTGATATAACCTAACCTAACCCAACCTAACATCTCGGCGGTAATATTTGAAAACATTCCTGGCGAGTTGGCCTCTACGTCACCGTGGGACCTTTATAGACATCCATAACGTAATATAACCTAACCTAACCCAACGTAACATCTCGGCGGTAATATTTGACCACATTCCTGGCTTGCTGGCATCTACGTCTCCGTGGGACCTGTATATATATCAATAACGTAATATAACCTAACCTAACCCAACCTATCATCTCGGCGGTAATATTTGACAACATTCCTGGCGAGATGGCCTCCACGTCTCCGTGGGACCTTTATGTACATCAATAACGTAATGTAACCTAACCTAACCCAACCTAACATCTCGGCGGTAATATTTGACAACATTCCCGGCGAGTTGGCCTATACGTCTCCGTGGGACCTTTATATACATCAATAACGTAATATAACCTAACCTAACCCAACCTAACATCTCGGCGGTAATATTTGAAAACATTCATGGCGAGTTGGCCTCTACGTCTCCGTGGGACCTTTATATACATCAATAACGTAATATAACCTATCCTAACCCAAAATAACATCTCGGCGGTAATATTTGACCACATTCCTGGCTTGTTGGCATCTACGTCTCCGTGGGACCTTTATATACATCAATTACGTAATATAACCTAACCTAACGCAACGTAACATCTCGGCGGTAATATTTGACAACATTCCTGGCGAGTTGGCCTCTACGTCTCGGTTTGTCCTTCATATACATCAATAACGTAATATAACATAACCGAAACCAACCTAACATCTCGGCGGTAATATTTGAAAACATTCCTGGCGAGTTGGCCTCCACGTCTCCGTGGGACCTTTATATACATCTATAACGTAATATAACCTAACCTAATCCAACCTAACATCTCGGCGGTAATATTTGAAAACATTCATGGCGAGTTGGCCTCTACGTCTCCGTGGTACATTTATATACATCAATAACGTAATATTCACCTATCCTAACCCAAAATAACATCTCGGCGGTAATATTTGACCACATTCCTGGCTTGCTGGCATCTACGTCTCCGTGGGACCTTTATATATATCAATAACGTAATATAACCTAACCTAACCCAACCTATCATCTCGGCGGTAATATTTGACAACATTCCTGGCGAGATGGCCTCCACGTCTCCGTGGGACCTTTATATACATCAATAACGTAATATAACCTAACCTAACCCAACCTAACATCTCGGCGGTAATATTTGATCACATTCCTGGCTTGCTGGCCTCTACGTCTCCGCGGGACCTTTAAATACATCTATAACGTAATATAACCTAACCTAACCCTACCTAACATCTCGGCGGTAATATTTGAAAACATTCCTGGCGAGTTGGCCTCTACGTCTCCGTGGGACCTTTATATACATCTATAACGTAATGTAACCTAACCTAACCCAACCTAACATCTCGGCGGTAATATTTGAAAACATTCATGGCGAGTTGGCCTCTACGTCTCCGTGGTACATTTATATACATCAATAACGTAATATAACCTATCCTAACCCAACCTAACATCTCGGCGGTAATATTTGACCACATTCCTGGCTTGCTGGCATCTACGTCTCCGTGGGACCTGTATATATATCAATAACGTAATATAACCTAACCTAACCCAACCTATCATCTCGGCGGTAATATTTGACAACATTCCTGGCGAGATGGCCTCCACGTCTCCGTGGGACCTTTATATACATCAATAACGTAATGTAACCTAACCTAACCCAACCTAACATCTCGGCGGTAATATTTGACAACATTCCCGGCGAGTTGGCCTATACGTCTCCGTGGGACCTTTATATACATCAATAACGTAATATAACCTAACCTAACCCAACCTAACATCTCGGCGGTAATATTTGAAAACATTCATGGCGAGTTGGCCTCTACGTCTCCGTGGGACCTTTATATACATCAATAACGTAATATAACCTATCCTAACCCAAAATAACATCTCGGCGGTAATATTTGACCACATTCCTGGCTTGTTGGCATCTACGTCTCCGTGGGACCTTTATATACATCAATTACGTAATATAACCTAACCTAACGCAACGTAACATCTCGGCGGTAATATTTGACAACATTCCTGGCGAGTTGGCCTCTACGTCTCCGTGGTACATTTATATACATCAATAACGTAATATAACCTATCCTAACCCAACCTAACATCTCGGCGGTAATATTTGACCACATTCCTGGCTTGCTGGCATCTACGTCTCCGTGGGACCTGTATATATATCAATAACGTAATATAACCTAACCTAACCCAACCTATCATCTCGGCGGTAATATTTGACAACATTCCTGGCGAGATGGCCTCCACGTCTCCGTGGGACCTTTATATACATCAATAACGTAATGTAACCTAACCTAACCCAACCTAACATCTCGGCGGTAATATTTGACAACATTCCCGGCGAGTTGGCCTATACGTCTCCGTGGGACCTTTATATACATCAATAACGTAATATAACCTAACCTAACCCAACCTAACATCTCGGCGGTAATATTTGAAAACATTCATGGCGAGTTGGCCTCTACGTCTCCGTGGGACCTTTATATACATCAATAACGTAATATAACCTATCCTAACCCAAAATAACATCTCGGCGGTAATATTTGACCACATTCCTGGCTTGTTGGCATCTACGTCTCCGTGGGACCTTTATATACATCAATTACGTAATATAACCTAACCTAACGCAACGTAACATCTCGGCGGTAATATTTGACAACATTCCTGGCGAGTTGGCCTCTACGTCTCGGTTTGTCCTTCATATACATCAATAACGTAATATAACATAACCGAAACCAACCTAACATCTCGTCGGTAATATTTGAAAACATTCCTGGCGAGTTGGCCTCTACGTCTCCGTGGGACCTTTATATACATCTATAACGTAATATAACCTAACCTAATCCAACCTAACATCTCGGCGGTAATATTTGAAAACATTCATGGCGAGTTGGCCTCTACGTCTCCGTGGTACATTTATATACATCAATAACGTAATATTCACCTATCCTAACCCAAAATAACATCTCGGCGGTAATATTTGACCACATTCCTGGCTTGCTGGCATCTACGTCTCCGTGGGACCTTTATATATATCAATAACGTAATATAACCTAACCTAACCCAACCTATCATCTCGGCGGTAATATTTGACAACATTCCTGGCGAGATGGCCTCCACGTCTCCGTGGGACCTTTATATACATCAATAACGTAATATAACCTAACCTAACCCAACCTAACATCTCGGCGGTAATATTTGATCACATTCCTGGCTTGCTGGCCTCTACGTCTCCGCGGGACCTTTAAATACATCTATAACGTAATATAACCTAACCTAACCCTACCTAACATCTCGGCGGTAATATTTGAAAACATTCCTGGCGAGTTGGCCTCTACGTCTCCGTGGGACCTTTATATACATCTATAACGTAATGTAACCTAACCTAACCCAACCTAACATCTCGGCGGTAATATTTGAAAACATTCATGGCGAGTTGGCCTCTACGTCTCCGTGGTACATTTATATACATCAATAACGTAATATAACCTATCCTAACCCAACCTAACATCTCGGCGGTAATATTTGACCACATTCCTGGCTTGCTGGCATCTACGTCTCCGTGGGACCTGTATATATATCAATAACGTAATATAACCTAACCTAACCCAACCTATCATCTCGGCGGTAATATTTGACAACATTCCTGGCGAGATGGCCTCCACGTCTCCGTGGGACCTTTATATACATCAATAACGTAATGTAACCTAACCTAACCCAACCTAACATCTCGGCGGTAATATTTGACCACATTCCTGGCTTGTTGGCATCTACGTCTCCGTGGGACCTTTATATACATCAATTACGTAATATAACCTAACCTAACGCAACGTAACATCTCGGCGGTAATATTTGACAACATTCCTGGCGAGTTGGCCTCTACGTCTCGGTTTGTCCTTCATATACATCAATAACGTAATATAACATAACCGAAACCAACCTAACATCTCGGCGGTAATATTTGAAAACATTCCTGGCGAGTTGGCCTCTACGTCTCCGTGGGACCTTTATATACATCTATAACGTAATATAACCTAACCTAATCCAACCTAACATCTCGGCGGTAATATTTGAAAACATTCATGGCGAGTTGGCCTCTACGTCTCCGTGGTACATTTATATACATCAATAACGTAATATTCACTTATCCTAACCCAAAATAACATCTCGGCGGTAATATTTGACCACATTCCTGGCTTGCTGGCATCTACGTCTCCGTGGGACCTTTATATATATCAATAACGTAATATAACCTAACCTAACCCAACCTATCATCTCGGCGGTAATATTTGACAACATTCCTGGCGAGATGGCCTCCACGTCTCCGTGGGACCTTTATATACATCAATAACGTAATATAACCTAACCTAACCCAACCTAACATCTCGGCGGTAATATTTGATCACATTCCTGGCTTGCTGGCCTCTACGTCTCCGCGGGACCTTTAAATACATCTATAACGTAATATAACCTAACCTAACCCTACCTAACATCTCGGCGGTAATATTTGAAAACATTCCTGGCGAGTTGGCCTCTACGTCTCCGTGGGACCTTTATATACATCTATAACGTAATGTAACCTAACCTAACCCAACCTAACATCTCGGCGGTAATATTTGAAAACATTCATGGCGAGTTGGCCTCTACGTCTCCGTGGTACATTTATATACATCAATAACGTAATATAACCTATCCTAACCCAACCTAACATCTCGGCGGTAATATTTGACCACATTCCTGGCTTGCTGGCATCTACGTCTCCGTGGGACCTGTATATATATCAATAACGTAATATAACCTAACCTAACCCAACCTATCATCTCGGCGGTAATATTTGACAACATTCCTGGCGAGATGGCCTCCACGTCTCCGTGGGACCTTTATATACATCAATAACGTAATGTAACCTAACCTAACCCAACCTAACATCTCGGCGGTAATATTTGACAACATTCCCGGCGAGTTGGCCTATACGTCTCCGTGGGACCTTTATATACATCAATAACGTAATATAACCTAACCTAACCCAACCTAACATCTCGGCGGTAATATTTGAAAACATTCATGGCGAGTTGGCCTCTACGTCTCCGTGGGACCTTTATATACATCAATAACGTAATATAACCTATCCTAACCCAAAATAACATCTCGGCGGTAATATTTGACCACATTCCTGGCTTGTTGGCATCTACGTCTCCGTGGGACCTTTATATACATCAATTACGTAATATAACCTAACCTAACGCAACGTAACATCTCGGCGGTAATATTTGACAACATTCCTGGCGAGTTGGCCTCTACGTCTCGGTTTGTCCTTCATATACATCAATAACGTAATATAACATAACCGAAACCAACCTAACATCTCGGCGGTAATATTTGAAAACATTCCTGGCGAGTTGGCCTCTACGTCTCCGTGGGACCTTTATATACATCTATAACGTAATATAACCTAACCTAATCCAACCTAACATCTCGGCGGTAATATTTGAAAACATTCATGGCGAGTTGGCCTCTACGTCTCCGTGGTACATTTATATACATCAATAACGTAATATTCACCTATCCTAACCCAAAATAACATCTCGGCGGTAATATTTGACCACATTCCTGGCTTGCTGGCATCTACGTCTCCGTGGGACCTTTATATATATCAATAACGTAATATAACCTAACCTAACCCAACCTATCATCTCGGCGGTAATATTTGACAACATTCCTGGCGAGATGGCCTCCACGTCTCCGTGGGACCTTTATATACATCAATAACGTAATGTAACCTAACCTAACCCAACCTAACATCTCGGCGGTAATATTTGACAACATTCCCGGCGAGTTGGCCTATACGTCTCCGTGGGACCTTTATATACATCAATAACGTAATATAACCTAACCTAACCCAACCTAACATCTCGGCGGTAATATTTGAAAACATTCATGGCGAGTTGGCCTCTACGTCTCCGTGGGACCTTTATATACATCAATAACGTAATATAACCTATCCTAACCCAAAATAACATCTCGGCGGTAATATTTGACCACATTCCTGGCTTGTTGGCATCTACGTCTCCGTGGGACCTTTATATACATCAATTACGTAATATAACCTAACCTAACGCAACGTAACATCTCGGCGGTAATATTTGACAACATTCCTGGCGAGTTGGCCTCTACGTCTCGGTTTGTCCTTCATATACATCAATAACGTAATATAACATAACCGAAACCAACCTAACATCTCGTCGGTAATATTTGAAAACATTCCTGGCGAGTTGGCCTCTACGTCTCCGTGGGACCTTTATATACATCTATAACGTAATATAACCTAACCTAATCCAACCTAACATCTCGGCGGTAATATTTGAAAACATTCATGGCGAGTTGGCCTCTTCGTCTCCGTGGTACATTTATATACATCAATAACGTAATATTCACCTATCCTAACCCAAAATAACATCTCGGCGGTAATATTTGACCACATTCCTGGCTTGCTGGCATCTACGTCTCCGTGGGACCTTTATATATATCAATAACGTAATATAACCTAACCTAACCCAACCTATCATCTCGGCGGTAATATTTGACAACATTCCTGGCGAGATGGCCTCCACGTCTCCGTGGGACCTTTATATACATCAATAACGTAATATAACCTAACCTAACCCAACCTAACATCTCGGCGGTAATATTTGATCACATTCCTGGCTTGCTGGCCTCTACGTCTCCGCGGGACCTTTAAATACATCTATAACGTAATATAACCTAACCTAACCCTACCTAACATCTCGGCGGTAATATTTGAAAACATTCCTGGCGAGTTGGCCTCTACGTCTCCGTGGGACCTTTATATACATCTATAACGTAATGTAACCTAACCTAACCCAACCTAACATCTCGGCGGTAATATTTGAAAACATTCATGGCGAGTTGGCCTCTACGTCTCCGTGGTACATTTATATACATCAATAACGTAATATAACCTATCCTAACCCAACCTAACATCTCGGCGGTAATATTTGACCACATTCCTGGCTTGCTGGCATCTACGTCTCCGTGGGACCTGTATATATATCAATAACGTAATATAACCTAACCTAACCCAACCTATCATCTCGGCGGTAATATTTGACAACATTCCTGGCGAGATGGCCTCCACGTCTCCGTGGGACCTTTATATACATCAATAACGTAATGTAACCTAACCTAACCCAACCTAACATCTCGGCGGTAATATTTGACCACATTCCTGGCTTGTTGGCATCTACGTCTCCGTGGGACCTTTATATACATCAATTACGTAATATAACCTAACCTAACGCAACGTAACATCTCGGCGGTAATATTTGACAACATTCCTGGCGAGTTGGCCTCTACGTCTCGGTTTGTCCTTCATATACATCAATAACGTAATATAACATAACCGAAACCAACCTAACATCTCGGCGGTAATATTTGAAAACATTCCTGGCGAGTTGGCCTCTACGTCTCCGTGGGACCTTTATATACATCTATAACGTAATATAACCTAACCTAATCCAACCTAACATCTCGGCGGTAATATTTGAAAACATTCATGGCGAGTTGGCCTCTACGTCTCCGTGGTACATTTATATACATCAATAACGTAATATTCACTTATCCTAACCCAAAATAACATCTCGGCGGTAATATTTGACCACATTCCTGGCTTGCTGGCATCTACGTCTCCGTGGGACCTTTATATATATCAATAACGTAATATAACCTAACCTAACCCAACCTATCATCTCGGCGGTAATATTTGACAACATTCCTGGCGAGATGGCCTCCACGTCTCCGTGGGACCTTTATATACATCAATAACGTAATATAACCTAACCTAACCCAACCTAACATCTCGGCGGTAATATTTGATCACATTCCTGGCTTGCTGGCCTCTACGTCTCCGCGGGACCTTTAAATACATCTATAACGTAATATAACCTAACCTAACCCTACCTAACATCTCGGCGGTAATATTTGAAAACATTCCTGGCGAGTTGGCCTCTACGTCTCCGTGGGACCTTTATATACATCTATAACGTAATGTAACCTAACCTAACCCAACCTAACATCTCGGCGGTAATATTTGAAAACATTCATGGCGAGTTGGCCTCTACGTCTCCGTGGTACATTTATATACATCAATAACGTAATATAACCTATCCTAACCCAACCTAACATCTCGGCGGTAATATTTGACCACATTCCTGGCTTGCTGGCATCTACGTCTCCGTGGGACCTGTATATATATCAATAACGTAATATAACCTAACCTAACCCAACCTATCATCTCGGCGGTAATATTTGACAACATTCCTGGCGAGATGGCCTCCACGTCTCCGTGGGACCTTTATATACATCAATAACGTAATGTAACCTAACCTAACCCAACCTAACATCTCGGCGGTAATATTTGACAACATTCCCGGCGAGTTGGCCTATACGTCTCCGTGGGACCTTTATATACATCAATAACGTAATATAACCTAACCTAACCCAACCTAACATCTCGGCGGTAATATTTGAAAACATTCATGGCGAGTTGGCCTCTACGTCTCCGTGGGACCTTTATATACATCAATAACGTAATATAACCTATCCTAACCCAAAATAACATCTCGGCGGTAATATTTGACCACATTCCTGGCTTGTTGGCATCTACGTCTCCGTGGGACCTTTATATACATCAATTACGTAATATAACCTAACCTAACGCAACGTAACATCTCGGCGGTAATATTTGACAACATTCCTGGCGAGTTGGCCTCTACGTCTCGGTTTGTCCTTCATATACATCAATAACGTAATATAACATAACCGAAACCAACCTAACATCTCGGCGGTAATATTTGAAAACATTCCTGGCGAGTTGGCCTCTACGTCTCCGTGGGACCTTTATATACATCTATAACGTAATATAACCTAACCTAATCCAACCTAACATCTCGGCGGTAATATTTGAAAACATTCATGGCGAGTTGGCCTCTACGTCTCCGTGGTACATTTATATACATCAATAACGTAATATTCACCTATCCTAACCCAAAATAACATCTCGGCGGTAATATTTGACCACATTCCTGGCTTGCTGGCATCTACGTCTCCGTGGGACCTTTATATATATCAATAACGTAATATAACCTAACCTAACCCAACCTATCATCTCGGCGGTAATATTTGACAACATTCCTGGCGAGATGGCCTCCACGTCTCCGTGGGACCTTTATATACATCAATAACGTAATATAACCTAACCTAACCCAACCTAACATCTCGGCGGTAATATTTGATCACATTCCTGGCTTGCTGGCCTCTACGTCTCCGCGGGACCTTTAAATACATCTATAACGTAATATAACCTAACCTAACCCTACCTAACATCTCGGCGGTAATATTTGAAAACATTCCTGGCGAGTTGGCCTCTACGTCTCCGTGGGACCTTTATATACATCTATAACGTAATGTAACCTAACCTAACCCAACCTAACATCTCGGCGGTAATATTTGAAAACATTCATGGCGAGTTGGCCTCTACGTCTCCGTGGTACATTTATATACATCAATAACGTAATATAACCTATCCTAACCCAACCTAACATCTCGGCGGTAATATTTGACCACATTCCTGGCTTGCTGGCATCTACGTCTCCGTGGGACCTTTATATATATCAATAACGTAATATAACCTAACCTAACCCAACCTATCATCTCGGCGGTAATATTTGACAACATTCCTGGCGAGATGGCCTCCACGTCTCCGTGGGACCTTTATATACATCATTAACGTAATGTAACCTAACCTAACCCAACCTAACATCTCGGCGGTAATATCTGACAACATTCCCGGCGAGTTGGCCTATACGTCTCCGTGGGACCTGTATATATATCAATAACGTAATATAACCTAACCTAACCCAACCTATCATCTCGGCGGTAATATTTGACAACATTCCTGGCGAGATGGCCTCCACGTCTCCGTGGGACCTTTATATACATCAATAACGTAATGTAACCTAACCTAACCCAACCTAACATCTCGGCGGTAATATTTGACAACATTCCCGGCGAGTTGGCCTATACGTCTCCGTGGGACCTTTATATACATCAATAACGTAATATAACCTAACCTAACCCAACCTAACATCTCGGCGGTAATATTTGAAAACATTCATGGCGAGTTGGCCTCTACGTCTCCGTGGGACCTTTATATACATCAATAACGTAATATAACCTATCCTAACCCAAAATAACATCTCGGCGGTAATATTTGACCACATTCCTGGCTTGTTGGCATCTACGTCTCCGTGGGACCTTTATATACATCAATTACGTAATATAACCTAACCTAACGCAACGTAACATCTCGGCGGTAATATTTGACAACATTCCTGGCGAGTTGGCCTCTACGTCTCGGTTTGTCCTTCATATACATCAATAACGTAATATAACATAACCGAAACCAACCTAACATCTCGGCGGTAATATTTGAAAACATTCCTGGCGAGTTGGCCTCTACGTCTCCGTGGGACCTTTATATACATCTATAACGTAATATAACCTAACCTAATCCAACCTAACATCTCGGCGGTAATATTTGAAAACATTCATGGCGAGTTGGCCTCTACGTCTCCGTGGTACATTTATATACATCAATAACGTAATATTCACCTATCCTAACCCAAAATAACATCTCGGCGGTAATATTTGACCACATTCCTGGCTTGCTGGCATCTACGTCTCCGTGGGACCTTTATATATATCAATAACGTAATATAACCTAACCTAAACCAACCTATCATCTCGGCGGTAATATTTGACAACATTCCTGGCGAGATGGCCTCCACGTCTCCGTGGGACCTTTATATACATCAATAACGTAATATAACCTAACCTAACCCAACCTAACATCTCGGCGGTAATATTTGATCACATTCCTGGCTTGCTGGCCTCTACGTCTCCGCGGGACCTTTAAATACATCTATAACGTAATATAACCTAACCTAACCCTACCTAACATCTCGGCGGTAATATTTGAAAACATTCCTGGCGAGTTGGCCTCTACGTCTCCGTGGGACCTTTATATACATCTATAACGTAATGTAACCTAACCTAACCCAACCTAACATCTCGGCGGTAATATTTGAAAACATTCATGGCGAGTTGGCCTCTACGTCTCCGTGGTACATTTATATACATCAATAACGTAATATAACCTATCCTAACCCAACCTAACATCTCGGCGGTAATATTTGACCACATTCCTGGCTTGCTGGCATCTACGTCTCCGTGGGACCTTTATATATATCAATAACGTAATATAACCTAACCTAACCCAACCTATCATCTCGGCGGTAATATTTGACAACATTCCTGGCGAGATGGCCTCCACGTCTCCGTGGGACCTTTATATACATCATTAACGTAATGTAACCTAACCTAACCCAACCTAACATCTCGGCGGTAATATCTGACAACATTCCCGGCGAGTTGGCCTATACGTCTCCGTGGGACCTTTATATACATCAATAACGTAATATAACCTAACCTAACCCAACCTAACATCTCGGCAGTAATATTTGAAAACATTCATGGCAGTAGGCATCTACGTCTCCGTGGGACCTTTATATACATCAATAACGTAATATAACCTTTCCTAACCCAAAATAACATCTCAGCGGTAATATTTGACCACATTCCTGGCTTGTTGGCATCTACGTCTCCGTGGGACCTTTATATACATCAATTACGTAATATAACCTAACCTAACGCAACGTAACATCTCGGCGGTAATATTTGACAACATTCCTGGCGAGTTGGCCTCTACGTCTCGGTTTGTCCTTCATATACATCAATAACGTAATATAACATAACCGAAACCAACCTAACATCTCGGCGGTAATATTTGAAAACATTCCTGGCGAGTTGGCCTCTACGTCTCCGTGGGACCTTTATATACATCTATAACGTAATATAACCTAACCTAATCCAACCTAACATCTCGGCGGTAATATTTGACAACATTCATGGCGAGTTGGCCTCTACGTCTCCGTGGTACATTTATATACATCAATAACGTAATATTCACCTATCCTAACCCAAAATAACATCTCGGCGGTAATATTTGACCACATTCCTGGCTTGCTGGCATCTACGTCTCCGTGGGACCTTTATATATATCAATAACGTAATATAACCTAACCTAACCCAACCTATCATCTCGGCGGTAATATTTGACAACATTCCTGGCGAGATGGCCTCCACGTCTCCGTGGGACCTTTATATACATCAATAACGTAATATAACCTAACCTAACCCAACCTAACATCTCGGAGGTAATATTTGATCACATTCCTGGCTTGCTGGCCTCTACGTCTCCGCGGGACCTTTATATACATCTATAACGTGATATAACCTAACCTAACCCAACCTAACATCTCGGCGGTAATATTTGAAAACATTCCTGGCGAGTTGGCCTCTACGTCACCGTGGGACCTTTATGGACATCCATAACTTAATATAACCTAACCTAACCCAACGTAACATCTCGGCGGTAATATTTGACAACATTCCTGGCGAGTTGGCCTCTACGTCTCCGTGGTACATTTATATACATCAATAACGTAATATAACCTATCCTAACCCAAAATAACATCTCGGCGGTAATATTTGACCACATTCCTGGCTTGCTGGCATCTACGTCTCCGTGGGACCTTTATATATATCAATAACGTAATATAACCTAACCTAACCGAACCTATCATCTCGGCGGTAATATTTGACAACATTCCTGGCGAGATGGCCTCCACGTCTCCGTGGGACCTTTATATACATCAATAACGTAATATAACCTAACCTAACCCAACCTAACATCTCGGCGGTAATATTTGATCACATTCCTGGCTTGCTGATCCTCTACGTCTCCGCGGGACCTTTAAATACATCTATAACGTAATATAACCTAACCTAACCCTACCTAACATCTCGGCGGTAATATTTGAAAACATTCCTGGCGAGTTGGCCTCTACGTCTCCGTGGGACCTTTATATACATCTATAACGTAATGTAACCTAACCTAACCCATCCTAACATCTCGGCGGTAATATTTGAAAACATTCATGGCGAGTTGGCCTCTACGTCTCCGTGGTACATTTATATACATCAATAACGTAATATAACCTATCCTAACCCAACCTAACATCTCGGCGGTAATATTTGACCACATTCCTGGCTTGCTGGCCTTTACGTCTCCGCGGGACCTTTATATACATCTATAACGTGATATAACCTAACCTAACCCAACCTAACATCTCGGCGGTAATATTTGAAAACATTCCTGGCGAGTTGGCCTCTACGTCACCGTGGGACCTTTATAGACATCCATAACGTAATATAACCTAACCTAACCCAACGTAACATCTCGGCGGTAATATTAGACAACATTCCTGGCGAGTTGGCCTCTACGTCTCGGTTTGACCTTCATATACATCAGTAACGTAATATAACATAACCGAAACCAACCTATCATCTCGGCGGTAATATTTGACAACATTCCTGGCGAGATGGCCTCCACGTCTCCGTGGGACCTTTATATACATCAATAACATAATATAACCTAACCTAACCCAACCTAACATCTCGGCGATAATATTTGATCACATTCCTGGCTTGCTGGCCTCTACGTCTCCGCGGGACCTTTAAATACATCTATAACGTAATATAACCTAACCTAACCCTACCTAACATCTCGGCGGTAATATTTGAAAACATTCCTGGCGAGTTGGCCTCTACGTCTCCGTGGGACCTTTATATACATCTATAACGTAATGTAACCTAACCTAACCCAACCTAACATCTCGGCGGTAATATTTGAAAACATTCATGGCGAGTTGGCCTCTACGTCTCCGTGATACATTTATATACATCAATAACGTAATATAACCTATCCTAACCCAACCTAACATCTCGGCGGTAATATTTGACCACATTCCTGGCTTGCTGGCATCTACGTCTCCGT
This sequence comes from Xylocopa violacea, assembly GCA_963969225.1. Classification (NCBI taxonomy): domain Eukaryota; kingdom Metazoa; phylum Arthropoda; class Insecta; order Hymenoptera; family Apidae; genus Xylocopa; species Xylocopa violacea. The sequence continues at coordinate 359,968 of CAXAJV010000147.1, read as the reverse complement.
GGGACCTGTATATATATCAATAACGTAATATAACCTAACCTAACCCAAACTATCATCTCGGCGGTAATATTTGACAACATTCCTGGCGAGATGGCCTCCACGTCTCCGTGGGACCTTTATATACATCAATAACGTAATGTAACCTAACCTAACCCAACCTAACATCTCGGCGGTAATATTTGACAACATTCCCGGCGAGTTGGCCTATACGTCTCCGTGGGACCTTTATATACATCAATAACGTAATATAACCTAACCTAACCCAACCTAACATCTCGGCGGTAATATTTGAAAACATTCATGGCGAGTTGGCCTCTACGTCTCCGTGGGACCTTTATATACATCAATAACGTAATATAACCTATCCTAACCCAAAATAACATCTCGGCGGTAATATTTGACCACATTCCTGGCTTGTTGGCATCTACGTCTCCGTGGGACCTTTATATACATCAATTACGTAATATAACCTAACCTAACGCAACGTAACATCTCGGCGGTAATATTTGACAACATTCCTGGCGAGTTGGCCTCTACGTCTCGGTTTGTCCTTCATATACATCAATAACGTAATATAACATAACCGAAACCAACCTATCATCTCGGCGGTAATATTTGAAAACATTCCTGGCGAGTTGGCCTCTACGTCTCCGTGGGACCTTTATATACATCTATAACGTAATATAACCTAACCTAATCCAACCTAACATCTCGGCGGTAATATTTGAAAACATTCATGGCGAGTTGGCCTCTACGTCTCCGTGGTACATTTATATACATCAATAACGTAATATTCACCTATCCTAACCCAAAATAACATCTCGGCGGTAATATTTGACCACATTCCTGGCTTGCTGGCATCTACGTCTCCGTGGGACCTTTATATATATCAATAACGTAATATAACCTAACCTAACCCAACCTATCATCTCGGCGGTAATATTTGACAACATTCCTGGCGAGATGGCCTCCACGTCTCCGTGGGACCTTTATATACATCATTAACGTAATGTAACCTAACCTAACCCAACCTAACATCTCGGCGGTAATATCTGACAACATTCCCGGCGAGTTGGCCTATACGTCTCCGTGGGACCTTTATATACATCAATAACGTAATATAACCTAACCTAACCCAACCTAACATCTCGGCGGTAATATTTGAAAACATTCATGGCAGTAGGCCTCTACGTCTCCGTGGGACCTTTATATACATCAATAACGTAATATAACCTTTCCTAACCCAAAATAACATCTCAGCGGTAATATTTGACCACATTCCTGGCTTGTTGGCATCTACGTCTCCGTGGGACCTTTATATACATCAATTACGTAATATAACCTAACCTAACGCAACGTAACATCTCGGCGGTAATATTTGACAACATTCCTGGCGAGTTGGCCTCTACGTCTCGGTTTGTCCTTCATATACATCAATAACGTAATATAACATAACCGAAACCAACCTAACATCTCGGCGGTAATATTTGAAAACATTCCTGGCGAGTTGGCCTCTACGTCTCCGTGGGACCTTTATATACATCTATAACGTAATATAACCTAACCTAATCCAACCTAACATCTCGGCGGTAATATTTGAAAACAGTCATGGCGAGTTGGCCTCTACGTCTCCGTGGTACATTTATATACATCAATAACGTAATATAACCTAACCTAACCCAACCTAACATCTCGGAGGTAATATTTGATCACATTCCTGGCTTGCTGGCCTCTACGTCTCCGCGGGACCTTTATATACATCTATAACGTGATATAACCTAACCTAACCCAACCTAACATCTCGGCGGTAATATTTGAAAACATTCCTGGCGAGTTGGCCTCTACGTCACCGTGGGACCTTTATAGACATCCATAACTTAATCTAACCTAACCTAACCCAACGTAACATCTCGGCGGTAATATTTGACAACATTCCTGGCGAGTTGGCCTCTACGTCTCCGTGGTACATTTATATACATCAATAACGTAATATAACCTATCCTAACCCAAAATAACATCTCGGCGGTAATATTTGACCACATTCCTGGCTTGCTGGCATCTACGTCTCCGTGGGACCTTTATATATATCAATAACGTAATATAACCTAACCTAACCGAACCTATCATCTCGGCGGTAATATTTGACAACATTCCTGGCGAGATGGCCTCCACGTCTCGGTTTGTCCTTCATATACATCAATAACGTAATATAACATAACCGAAACCAACCTAACATCTCGGCGGTAATATTTGAAAACATTCCTGGCGAGTTGGCCTCTACGTCTCCGTGGGACCTTTATATACATCTATAACGTAATATAACCTAACCTAATCCAACCTAACATCTCGGCGGTAATATTTGAAAACATTCATGGCGAGTTGGCCTCTACGTCTCCGTGGTACATTTATATACATCAATAACGTAATATTCACCTATCCTAACCCAAAATAACATCTCGGCGGTAATATTTGACCACATTCCTGGCTTGCTGGCATCTACGTCTCCGTGGGACCTTTATATATATCAATAACGTAATATAACCTAACCTAACCCAACCTATCATCTCGGCGGTAATATTTGACAACATTCCTGGCGAGTTGGCCTCTACGTCTCGGTTTGACCTTCATATACATCAGTAACGTAATATAACATAACCGAAACCAACCTATCATCTCGGCGGTAATATTTGACAACATTCCTGGCGAGTTGGCCTATACGTCTCCGTGGGACCTTTATATACATCAATAACGTAATATAACCTAACCTAACCCAACCTAACATCTCGGCGGTAATATTTGATCACATTCCTGGCTTGCTGGCCTCTACGTCTCCGCGGGACCTTTAAATACATCTATAACGTAATATAACCTAACCTAACCCTACCTAACATCTCGGCGGTAATATTTGAAAACATTCCTGGCGAGTTGGCCTCTACGTCTCCGTGGGACCTTTATATACATCTATAACGTAATGTAACCTAACCTAACCCAACCTAACATCTCGGCGGTAATATTTGAAAACATTCATGGCGAGTTGGCCTCTACGTCTCCGTGGTACATTTATATACATCAATAACGTAATATAACCTATCCTAACCCAACCTAACATCTCGGCGGTAATATTTGACCACATTCCTGGCTTGCTGGCATCTACGTCTCCGTGGGACCTGTATATATATCAATAACGTAATATAACCTAACCTAACCCAACCTATCATCTCGGCGGTAATATTTGACAACATTCCTGGCGAGATGGCCTCCACGTCTCCGTGGGACCTTTATATACATCAATAACGTAATGTAACCTAACCTAACCCAACCTAACATCTCGGCGGTAATATTTGACAACATTCCCGGCGAGAAGGCCTATACGTCTCCGTGGGACCTTTATATACATCAATAACGTAATATAACCTAACCTAACCCAACCTAACATCTCGGCGGTAATATTTGAAAACATTCATGGCGAGTTGGCCTCTACGTCTCCGTGGGACCTTTATATACATCAATAACGTAATATAACCTATCCTAACCCAAAATAACATCTCGGCGGTAATATTTGACCACATTCCTGGCTTGTTGGCATCTACGTCTCCGTGGGACCTTTATATACATCAATTACGTAATATAACCTAACCTAACGCAACGTAACATCTCGGCGGTAATATTTGACAACATTCCTGGCGAGTTGGCCTCTACGTCTCGGTTTGTCCTTCATATACATCAATAACGTAATATAACATAACCGAAACCAACCTAACATCTCGGCGGTAATATTTGAAAACATTCCTGGCGAGTTGGCCTCTACGTCTCCGTGGGACCTTTATATACATCTATAACGTAATATAACCTAACCTAATCCAACCTAACATCTCGGCGGTAATATTTGAAAACATTCATGGCGAGTTGGCCTCTACGTCTCCGTGGTACATTTATATACATCAATAACGTAATATTCACCTATCCTAACCCAAAATAACATCTCGGCGGTAATATTTGACCACATTCCTGGCTTGCTGGCATCTACGTCTCCGTGGGACCTTTATATATATCAATAACGTAATATAACCTAACCTAACCCAACCTATCATCTCGGCGGTAATATTTGACAACATTCCTGGCGAGATGGCCTCCACGTCTCCGTGGAACCTTTATATACATCAATAACGTAATATAACCTAACCTAACCCAACCTAACATCTCGGCGGTAATATTTGATCACATTCCTGGCTTGCTGGCCTCTACGTCTCCGCGGGACCTTTATATACATCTATAACGTGATATAACCTAACCTAACCCAACCTAACATCTCGGCGGTAATATTTGAAAACATTCCTGGCGAGTTGGCCTCTACGTCACCGTGGGACCTTTATAGACATCCATAACTTAATATAACCTAACCTAACCCAACGTAACATCTCGGCGGTAATATTTGACAACATTCCTGGCGAGTTGGCCTCTACGTCTCCGTGGTACATTTATATACATCAATAACGTAATATAACCTATCCTAACCCAAAATAACATCTCGGCGGTAATATTTGACCACATTCCTGGCTTGCTGGCATCTACGTCTCCGTGGGACCTTTATATATATCAATAACGTAATATAACCTAACCTAACCGAACCTATCATCTCGGCGGTAATATTTGACAACATTCCTGGCGAGATGGCCTCCACGTCTCGGTTTGTCCTTCATATACATCAATAACGTAATATAACATAACCGAAACCAACCTAACATCTCGGCGGTAATATTTGAAAACATTCCTGGCGAGTTGGCCTCTACGTCTCCGTGGGACCTTTATATACATCTATAACGTAATATAACCTAACCTAATCCAACCTAACATCTCGGCGGTAATATTTGAAAACATTCATGGCGAGTTGGCCTCTACGTCTCCGTGGTACATTTATATACATCAATAACGTAATATTCACCTATCCTAACCCAAAATAACATCTCGGCGGTAATATTTGACCACATTCCTGGCTTGCTGGCATCTACGTCTCCGTGGGACCTTTATATATATCAATAACGTAATATAACCTAACCTAACCCAACCTATCATCTCGGCGGTAATATTTGACAACATTCCTGGCGAGATGGCCTCCACGTCTCCGTGGGACCTTTATATACATCAATAACATAATATAACCTAACCTAACCCAACCTAACATCTCGGCGGTAATATTTGATCACATTCCTGGCTTGCTGGCCTTTACGTCTCCGCGGGACCTTTATATACATCTATAACGTGATATAACCTAACCTAACCCAACCTAACATCTCGGCGGTAATATTTGAAAACATTCCTGGCGAGTTGGCCTCTACGTCACCGTGGGACCTTTATAGACATCCATAACGTAATATAACCTTACCTAACCCAACGTAACATCTCGGCGGTAATATTAGACAACATTCCTGGCGAGTTGGCCTCTACGTCTCGGTTTGACCTTCATATACATCAGTAACGTAATATAACATAACCGAAACCAACCTATCATCTCGGCGGTAATATTTGACAACATTCCTGGCGAGTTGGCCTATACGTCTCCGTGGGACCTTTATATACATCAATAACGTAATATAACCTAACCTAACCCAACCTAACATCTCGGCGGTAATATTTGAAAACATTCATGGCAGTAGGCCTCTACGTCTCCGTGGGACCTTTATATACATCAATAACGTAATATAACCTTTCCTAACCCAAAATAACATCTCAGCGGTAATATTTGACCACATTCCTGGCTTGTTGGCATCTACGTCTCCGTGGGACCTTTATATACATCAATTACGTAATATAACCTAACCTAACGCAACGTAACATCTCGGCGGTAATATTTGACAACATTCCTGGCGAGTTGGCCTCTACGTCTCGGTTTGTCCTTCATATACATCAATAACGTAATATAACATAACCGAAACCAACCTAACATCTCGGCGGTAATATTTGAAAACATTCCTGGCGAGTTGGCCTCTACGTCTCCGTGGGACCTTTATATACATCTATAACGTAATATAACCTAACCTAATCCAACCTAACATCTCGGCGGTAATATTTGAAAACATTCATGGCGAGTTGGCCTCTACGTCTCCGTGGTACATTTATATACATCAATAACGTAATATTCACCTATCCTAACCCAAAATAACATCTCGGCGGTAATATTTGACCACATTCCTGGCTTGCTGGCATCTACGTCTCCGTGGGACCTTTATATATATCAATAACGTAATATAACCTAACCTAACCCAACCTATCATCTCGGCGGTAATATTTGACAACATTCCTGGCGAGATGGCCTCCACGTCTCCGTGGGACCTTTATATATATCAATAACGTAATATAACCTAACCTAACCCAACCTATCATCTCGGCGGTAATATTTGACAACATTCCTGGCGAGATGGCCTCCACGTCTCCGTGGGACCTTTATATACATCAATAACGTAATGTAACCTAACCTAACCCAACCTAACATCTCGGCGGTAATATTTGACAACATTCCCGGCGAGAAGGCCTATACGTCTCCGTGGGACCTTTATATACATCAATAACGTAATATAACCTAACCTAACCCAACCTAACATCTCGGCGGTAATATTTGAAAACATTCATGGCGAGTTGGCCTCTACGTCTCCGTGGGACCTTTATATACATCAATAACGTAATATAACCTAACCTAACCCAACCTATCATCTCGGCGGTAATATTTGACAACATTCCTGGCGAGATGGCCTCCACGTCTCCGTGGAACCTTTATATACATCAATAACGTAATATAACCTAACCTAACCCAACCTAACATCTCGGCGGTAATATTTGATCACATTCCTGGCTTGCTGGCCTCTACGTCTCCGCGGGACCTTTATATACATCTATAACGTGATATAACCTAACCTAACCCAACCTAACATCTCGGCGGTAATATTTGAAAACATTCCTGGCGAGTTGGCCTCTACGTCACCGTGGGACCTTTATAGACATCCATAACTTAATATAACCTAACCTAACCCAACGTAACATCTCGGCGGTAATATTTGACAACATTCCTGGCGAGTTGGCCTCTACGTCTCCGTGGTACATTTATATACATCAATAACGTAATATAACCTATCCTAACCCAAAATAACATCTCGGCGGTAATATTTGACCACATTCCTGGCTTGCTGGCCTCTACGTCTCGGTTTGACCTTCATATACATCAGTAACGTAATATAACCTAACCGAAACCAACCTATCATCTCGGCGGTAATATTTGACAACATTCCTGGCGAGTTGGCCTCCACGTCTCCGTGGGACCTTTATATACATCAATAACGTAATATAACCTAACCTAACCCAACCTAACATCTCGGCGGTAATATTTGATCACATTCCTGGCTTGCTGGCCTCTACGTCTCCGCGGGACCTTTAAATACATCTATAACGTAATATAACCTAACCTAACCCTACCTAACATCTCGGCGGTAATATTTGAAAACATTCCTGGCGAGTTGGCCTCTACGTCTCCGTGGGACCTTTATATACATCTATAACGTAATGTAACCTAACCTAACCCAACCTAACATCTCGGCGGTAATATTTGAAAACATTCATGGCGAGTTGGCCTCTACGTCTCCGTGGTACATTTATATACATCAATAACGTAATATAACCTTTCCTAACCCAAAATAACATCTCAGCGGTAATATTTGACCACATTCCTGGCTTGTTGGCATCTACGTCTCCGTGGGACCTTTATATACATCAATTACGTAATATAACCTAACCTAACGCAACGTAACATCTCGGCGGTAATATTTGACAACATTCCTGGCGAGTTGGCCTCTACGTCTCGGTTTGTCCTTCATATACATCAATAACGTAATATAACATAACCGAAACCAACCTAACATCTCGGCGGTAATATTTGAAAACATTCCTGGCGAGTTGGCCTCTACGTCTCCGTGGGACCTTTATGTACATCTATAACGTAATATAACCTAACCTAATCCAACCTAACATCTCGGCGGTAATATTTGAAAACATTCATGGCGAGTTGGCCTCTACGTCTCCGTGGTACATTTATATACATCAATAACGTAATATTCACCTATCCTAACCCAAAATAACATCTCGGCGGTAATATTTGACCACATTCCTGGCTTGCTAGCATCTACGTCTCCGTGGGACCTTTATATATATCAATAACGTAATATAACCTAACCTAACCCAACCTATCATCTCGGCGGTAATATTTGACAACATTCCTGGCGAGATGGCCTCCACGTCTCCGTGGGACCTTTATATACATCAATAACGTAATATAACCTAACCTAACCCAACCTAACATCTCGGCGGTAATATTTGAAAACATTCCTGGCGAGTTGGCCTCTACGTCACCGTGGGACCTTTATAGACATCCATAACTTAATATAACCTAACCTAACCCAACGTAACATCTCGGCGGTAATATTTGACAACATTCCTGGCGAGTTGGCCTCTACGTCTCCGTGGTACATTTATATACATCAATAACGTAATATAACCTATCCTAACCCAAAATAACATCTCGGCGGTAATATTTGACCACATTCCTGGCTTGCTGGCATCTACGTCTCCGTGGGACCTTTATATATATCAATAACGTAATATAACCTAACCTAACCGAACCTATCATCTCGGCGGTAATATTTGACAACATTCCTGGCGAGATGGCCTCCACGTCTCCGTGGGACCTTTATATACATCAATAACGTAATATAACCTAACCTAACCCAACCTAACATCTCGGCGGTAATATTTGATCACATTCCTGGCTTGCTGGCCTCTACGTCTCCGCGGGACATTTATATACATCTATAACGTGATATAACCTAACCTAACCCAACCTAACATCTCGGCGGTAATATTTGAAAACATTCCTGGCGAGTTGGCCTCTACGTCACCGTGGGACCTTCATAGACATCCATAACGTAATATAACCTAACCTAACCCAAGCTAACATATCGGCGGTAATATTTGACAACATTCCCAGCGAGTTGGCCTATACGTCTCCGTGGGACCTTTATATACATCAATAACGTAATATAACCTAACCTAACCCAACCTAACATCTCGGCGGTAATATTTGATCACATTCCTGGCTTGCTGGCCTCTACGTCTCCGCGGGACATTTATATACATCTATAACGTGATATAACCTAACCTAACCCAACCTAACATCTCGGCGGTAATATTTGAAAACATTCCTGGCGAGTTGGCCTCTACGTCACCGTGGGACCTTCATAGACATCCATAACGTAATATAACCTAACCTAACCCAAGCTAACATATCGGCGGTAATATTTGACAACATTCCCAGCGAGTTGGCCTATACGTCTCCGTGGGACCTTTATATACATCAATAACGTAATATAACCTAACCTAACCCAACCTAACACCTCGGCGGTAATATTTGACCACATTCCTGGCTTGCTGGCATCTACGTCTCCGTGGGACCTTCATATACATCAATAACGTAATATAACCTAACCTGAACCAACCTATCATCTCGGCGGTAATATTTGACAACATTCCTGGCGAGTTGGCCTATACGTCTCCGTCGGACCTTTATATACAACAATAACATAGTATAAGCTAGGCTAAACCAGTCTATCATCTCGGCGGTAATATTTGACCATATTCCTGGCTTGTTGGCATCTACGTCTCCGTGGGACCTTTATATACATCAATAACGTAATATAACCTAACCTAACCCAACCTATCATCTCGGCGGTAATATTTGACAACATTCCTGGCGAGATGGCCTCCACGTCTCCGTGGGACCTTTATATACATCAATAATGTAATATAACCTAACCTAACCCAACCTAATATCTCGGCGGTAATATTTGATCACATTCCTGGCTTGCTGGCCTCTACGTCTCCGCGGGACCTTTATATACATCTATAACGTGATATAACCTAACCTAACCCAACCTAACATCTCGGCGGTAATATTTGAAAACATTCCTGGCGAGTTGGCCTCTACGTCACCGTGGGACCTTTATAGACATCCATAACTTAATATAACCTAACCTAACCCAAGCTAACATCTCGGCGGTAATACTTGACCTCATTCCTGGCGAGTTGGCCTATACGTCTCCGTGGGACCTTCATATACATCAATAACGTAATATAACCTAACCTGAACCAACCTATCATCTCGGCGGTAATATTTGACAACATTCCTGGCGAGTTGGCCTATACGTCTCCGTCGGACCTTTATATGCAACAATAACATAGTATAAGCTAGGCTAAACCAGTCTATCATCTCGGCGGTAATATTTGACCACATTCCTGGCTTGTTGGCATCTACGTCTCCGTGGGACCTTTATATACATCAATAACGTAATATAACCTAACCTAACCCAACCTATCATCTCGGCGGTAATATTTGACAACATTCCTGGCGAGTTGGCCTCTACGTCTCCGTGGTACATTTATATACATCAATAACGTAATATTCACCTATCCTAACCCAAAATAACATCTCGGCGGTAATATTTGACCACATTCCTGGCTTGCTGGCATCTACGTCTCCGTGGGACCTTTATATACATGAATAACGTAATATAACCTAACCTAACCGAACCTAACATCTCGGCGGTAATATTTGACAACATTCCTGGCGAGTTGGCCTCTACGTCTCGGTTTGACCTTCATATACATCAATAACGTAATATAACCTAACCTGAACCAACCTATCATCTCGGCGGTAATATTTGACAACATTCCTGGCGAGTTGGCCTATACGTCTCCGTCGGACCTTTATATACAACAATAACATAGAATATACTAGGCTAAACCAGTCTATCATCTCGGCGGTAATATTTGACCATATTCCTGGCTTGTTGGCATCTACGTCTCCGTGGGACCTTTATATACATCAATAACGTAATATAACCTAACCTAACCCAACCTATCATCTCGGCGGTAATATTTGACAACATTCCTGGCGAGTTGGCCTCTACGTCTCCGTGGTACATTTATATACATCAATAACGTAATATTCACATATCCTAACCCAAAATAACATCTCGGCGGTAATATTTGACCACATTCCTGGCTTGCTGGCATCTACGTCTCCGTGGGACCTTTATATACATCAATAACGTAATATAACCTAACCTAACCCAACCTAACATCTCGGCGGTAATATTTGAAAACATTCATGGCAGTAGGCCTCTACGTCTCCGTGGGACCTTTATATACATCAATAACGTAATATAACCTTTCCTAACCCAAAATAACATCTCAGCGGTAATATTTGACCACATTCCTGGCTTGTTGGCATCTACGTCTCCGTGGGAGCTTTATATACATCAATTACGTAATATAACCTAACCTAACGCAACGTAACATCTCGGCGGTAATATTTGACAACATTCCTGGCGAGTTGGCCTCTACGTCTCGGTTTGTCCTTCATATACATCAATAACGTAATATAACATAACCGAAACCAACCTAACATCTCGGCGGTAATATTTGAAAACATTCCTGGCGAGTTGGCCTCTACGTCTCCGTGGGACCTTTATATACATCTATAACGTAATATAACCTAACCTAATCCAACCTAACATCTCGGCGGTAATATTTGAAAACATTCATGGCGAGTTGGCCTCTACGTCTCCGTGGTACATTTATATACATCAATAACGTAATATTCACCTATCCTAACCCAAAATAACATCTCGGCGGTAATATTTGACCACATTCCTGGCTTGCTAGCATCTACGTCTCCGTGGGACCTTTATATATATCAATAACGTAATATAACCTAACCTAACCCAACCTATCATCTCGGCGGTAATATTTGACAACATTCCTGGCGAGATGGCCTCCACGTCTCCGTGGGACCTTTATATACATCAATAACGTAATATAACCTAACCTAACCCAACCTAACATCTCGGCGGTAATATTTGAAAACATTCCTGGCGAGTTGGCCTCTACGTCACCGTGGGACCTTTATAGACATCCATAACTTAATATAACCTAACCTAACCCAACGTAACATCTCGGCGGTAATATTTGACAACATTCCTGGCGAGTTGGCCTCTACGTCTCCGTGGTACATTTATATACATCAATAACGTAATATAACCTATCCTAACCCAAAATAACATCTCGGCGGTAATATTTGACCACATTCCTGGCTTGCTGGCATCTACGTCTCCGTGGGACCTTTATATATATCAATAACGTAATATAACCTAACCTAACCGAACCTATCATCTCGGCGGTAATATTTGACAACATTCCTGGCGAGATGGCCTCCACGTCTCCGTGGGACCTTTATATACATCAATAACGTAATATAACCTAACCTAACCCAACCTAACATCTCGGCGGTAATATTTGATCACATTCCTGGCTTGCTGGCCTCTACGTCTCCGCGGGACATTTATATACATCTATAACGTGATATAACCTAACCTAACCCAACCTAACATCTCGGCGGTAATATTTGAAAACATTCCTGGCGAGTTGGCCTCTACGTCACCGTGGGACCTTCATAGACATCCATAACGTAATATAACCTAACCTAACCCAAGCTAACATATCGGCGGTAATATTTGACAACATTCCCAGCGAGTTGGCCTATACGTCTCCGTGGGACCTTTATATACATCAATAACGTAATATAACCTAACCTAACCCAACCTAACACCTCGGCGGTAATATTTGACCACATTCCTGGCTTGCTGGCATCTACGTCTCCGTGGGACCTTCATATACATCAATAACGTAATATAACCTAACCTGAACCAACCTATCATCTCGGCGGTAATATTTGACAACATTCCTGGCGAGTTGGCCTATACGTCTCCGTCGGACCTTTATATACAACAATAACATAGTATAAGCTAGGCTAAACCAGTCTATCATCTCGGCGGTAATATTTGACCATATTCCTGGCTTGTTGGCATCTACGTCTCCGTGGGACCTTTATATACATCAATAACGTAATATAACCTAACCTAACCCAACCTATCATCTCGGCGGTAATATTTGACAACATTCCTGGCGAGATGGCCTCCACGTCTCCGTGGGACCTTTATATACATCAATAATGTAATATAACCTAACCTAACCCAACCTAATATCTCGGCGGTAATATTTGATCACATTCCTGGCTTGCTGGCCTCTACGTCTCCGCGGGACCTTTATATACATCTATAACGTGATATAACCTAACCTAACCCAACCTAACATCTCGGCGGTAATATTTGAAAACATTCCTGGCGAGTTGGCCTCTACGTCACCGTGGGACCTTTATAGACATCCATAACTTAATATAACCTAACCTAACCCAAGCTAACATCTCGGCGGTAATATTTGATCACATTCCTGGCTTGCTGGCCTCTACGTCTCCGCGGGACATTTATATACTTCTATAACGTGATATAACCTAACCTAACCCAACCTAACATCTCGGCGGTAATATTTGAAAACATTCCTGGCGAGTTGGCCTCTACGTCACCGTGCGACCTTCATAGACATCCATAACGTAATATAACCTAACCTAACCCAAGCTAACATATCGGCGGTAATATTTGACAACATTCCCAGCGAGTTGGCCTATACGTCTCCGTGGGACCTTTATATACATCAATAACGTAATATAACCTAACCTAACCCAACCTAACACCTCGGCGGTAATATTTGACCACATTCCTGGCTTGCTGGCATCTACGTCTCCGTGGGACCTTCATATACATCAATAACGTAGTATAACCTAACCTGAACCAACCTATCATCTCGGCGGTAATATTTGACAACATTCCTGGCGAGTTGGCCTATACGTCTCCGTCGGACCTTTATATACAACAATAACATAGTATAAGCTAGGCTAAACCAGTCTATCATCTCGGCGGTAATATTTGACCATATTCCTGGCTTGTTGGCATCTACGTCTCCGTGGGACCTTTATATACATCAATAACGTAATATAACCTAACCTAACCCAACCTATCATCTCGGCGGTAATATTTGACAACATTCCTGGCGAGATGGCCTCCACGTCTCCGTGGGACCTTTATATACATCAATAATGTAATATAACCTAACCTAACCCAACCTAATATCTCGGCGGTAATATTTGATCACATTCCTGGCTTGCTGGCCTCTACGTCTCCGCGGGACCTTTATATACATCTATAACGTGATATAACCTAACCTAACCCAACCTAACATCTCGGCGGTAATATTTGAAAACATTCCTGGCGAGTTGGCCTCTACGTCACCGTGGGACCTTTATAGACATCCATAACTTAATATAACCTAACCTAACCCAAGCTAACATCTCGGCGGTAATACTTGACCTCATTCCTGGCGAGTTGGCCTATACGTCTCCGTGGGACCTTTATATACATCAATAACGTAATATAACCTAACCTAACCCAACCTAACATCTCGGCGGTAATATTTGATCACATCCCTGGCTTGCTGGCCTCTACGTCTCCGTGGGACCTTTAAATACATCTATAACGTAATATAACCTAACCTAAGCCAACCTAACATCTCGGCGGTAATATTTGACAACATTACCGGCGAGTTGGCCTATACGTCTCCGTGGGACCTTTGTATACATCAATAACGTAATATAACCTAACCTAACCCAACCGAACATCTCGGCGGTAATATTTGATCACATTCCTGGCTTGCTGGCCTCTACGTCTACGCGGGACCTTTATATACATCAATAACGTAATAGAACCTATCCTAACCCAAAATAACATCTCGGCGGTAATATTTGACCACATTCCTGGCTTGCTGGCATCTACGTCTCCGTGGGAACTTTATATACATCAATAACGTAATATAACCTAACCTAACCCAGCCTATCATCTCGGCGGTAATATTTGAAAACATTCCTGGCGAGTTGGCCTCTACGTCACCGTGGGACCTTTATATACATCAATAACGTAATATAACCTAACCTAACCCAACCTAACATCTCGGCGGTAATATTTGATCACATTCCTGGCTTGCTGGCCTCTACGTCTCCGCGGGACATTTATATACTTCTATAACGTGATATAACCTAACCTAACCCAACCTAACATCTCGGCGGTAATATTTGAAAACATTCCTGGCGAGTTGGCCTCTACGTCACCGTGCGACCTTCATAGACATCCATAACGTAATATAACCTAACCTAACCCAAGCTAACATATCGGCGGTAATATTTGACAACATTCCCAGCGAGTTGGCCTATACGTCTCCGTGGGACCTTTATATACATCAATAACGTAATATAACCTAACCTAACCCAACCTAACACCTCGGCGGTAATATTTGACCACATTCCTGGCTTGCTGGCATCTACGTCTCCGTGGGACCTTCATATACATCAATAACGTAGTATAACCTAACCTGAACCAACCTATCATCTCGGCGGTAATATTTGACAACATTCCTGGCGAGTTGGCCTATACGTCTCCGTCGGACCTTTATATACAACAATAACATAGTATAAGCTAGGCTAAACCAGTCTATCATCTCGGCGGTAATATTTGACCATATTCCTGGCTTGTTGGCATCTACGTCTCCGTGGGACCTTTATATACATCAATAACGTAATATAACCTAACCTAACCCAACCTATCATCTCGGCGGTAATATTTGACAACATTCCTGGCGAGATGGCCTCCACGTCTCCGTGGGACCTTTATATACATCAATAATGTAATATAACCTAACCTAACCCAACCTAATATCTCGGCGGTAATATTTGATCACATTCCTGGCTTGCTGGCCTCTACGTCTCCGCGGGACCTTTATATACATCTATAACGTGATATAACCTAACCTAACCCAACCTAACATCTCGGCGGTAATATTTGAAAACATTCCTGGCGAGTTGGCCTCTACGTCACCGTGGGACCTTTATAGACATCCATAACTTAATATAACCTAACCTAACCCAAGCTAACATCTCGGCGGTAATACTTGACCTCATTCCTGGCGAGTTGGCCTATACGTCTCCGTGGGACCTTTATATACATCAATAACGTAATATAACCTAACCTAACCCAACCTAACATCTCGGCGGTAATATTTGATCACATCCCTGGCTTGCTGGCCTCTACGTCTCCGTGGGACCTTTAAATACATCTATAACGTAATATAACCTAACCTAAGCCAACCTAACATCTCGGCGGTAATATTTGACAACATTACCGGCGAGTTGGCCTATACGTCTCCGTGGGACCTTTGTATACATCAATAACGTAATATAACCTAACCTAACCCAACCGAACATCTCGGCGGTAATATTTGATCACATTCCTGGCTTGCTGGCCTCTACGTCTACGCGGGACCTTTATATACATCAATAACGTAATAGAACCTATCCTAACCCAAAATAACATCTCGGCGGTAATATTTGACCACATTCCTGGCTTGCTGGCATCTACGTCTCCGTGGGAACTTTATATACATCAATAACGTAATATAACCTAACCTAACCCAGCCTATCATCTCGGCGGTAATATTTGAAAACATTCCTGGCGAGTTGGCCTCTACGTCACCGTGGGACCTTTATATACATCAATAACGTAATATAACCTAACCTAACCCAACCTAACATCTCGGCGGTAATATTTGATCACATTCCTGGCTTGCTGGCCTCTACGTCTCCGCGGGACATTTATATACTTCTATAACGTGATATAACCTAACCTAACCCAACCTAACATCTCGGCGGTAATATTTGAAAACATTCCTGGCGAGTTGGCCTCTACGTCACCGTGGGACCTTCATAGACATCCATAACGTAATATAACCTAACCTAACCCAAGCTAACATATCGGCGGTAATATTTGACAACATTCCCAGCGAGTTGGCCTATACGTCTCCGTGGGACCTTTATATACATCAATAACGTAATATAACCTAACCTAACCCAACCTAACACCTCGGCGGTAATATTTGACCACATTCCTGGCTTGCTGGCATCTACGTCTCCGTGGGACCTTCATATACATCAATAACGTAATATAACCTAACCTGAACCAACCTATCATCTCGGCGGTAATATTTGACAACATTCCTGGCGAGTTGGCCTATTCGTCTCCGTCGGACCTTTATATACAACAATAACATAGTATAAGCTAGGCTAAACCAGTCTATCATCTCGGCGGTAATATTTGACCACATTCCTGGCTTGCTGGCCTCTACGTCTCCGCGGGACCTTTAAATACATCTATAACGTAATATAACCTAACCTAACCCTACCTAACATCTCGGCGGTAATATTTGAAAACATTCCTGGCGAGTTGGCCTCTACGTCTCCGTGGGACCTTTATATACATCTATAACGTATTGTAACCTAACCTAACCCAACCTAACATCTCGGCGGTAATATTTGAAAACATTCATGGCGAGTTGGCCTCTACGTCTCCGTGGTACATTTATATACATCAATAACGTAATATTCACCTATCCTAACCCAAAATAACATCTCGGCGGTAATATTTGACCACATTCCTGGCTTGCTAGCATCTACGTCTCCGTGGGACCTTTATATATATCAATAACGTAATATAACCTAACCTAACCCAACCTATCATCTCGGCGGTAATATTTGACAACATTCCTGGCGAGATGGCCTCCACGTCTCCGTGGGACCTTTATATACATCAATAACGTAATATAACCTAACCTAACCCAACATAACATCTCGGCGGTAATATTTGAAAACATTCCTGGCGAGTTGGCCTCTACGTCACCGTGGGACCTTTATAGACATCCATAACTTAATATAACCTAACCTAACCCAACGTAACATCTCGGCGGTAATATTTGACAACATTCCTGGCGAGTTGGCCTCTACGTCTCCGTGGTACATTTATATACATCAATAACGTAATATAACCTATCCTAACCCAAAATAACATCTCGGCGGTAATATTTGACCACATTCCTGGCTTGCTGGCATCTACGTCTCCGTGGGACCTTTATATACATCAATAACGTAATATAACCTAACCTAACCCAACCTATCATCTCGGCGGTAATATTTTACAACATTCCTGGCGAGATGGCCTCCACGTCTCCGTGGGACCTTTATATACATCAATAACGTAATATAACCTAACCTAACCCAACCTAACATCTCGGCGGTAATATTTGATCACATTCCTGGCTTGCTGGCCTCTACGTCTCCGCGGGACCTTTATATACATCTATAACGTGATATAACCTAACCTAACCCAACCTAACATCTCGGCGGTAATATTTGAAAACATTCCTGGCGAGTTGGCCTCTACGTCACCGTGGGACCTTTATAGACATCCATAACTTAATATAACCTAACCTAACCCAAGCTAACATCTCGGCGGTAATACTTGACCTCATTCCTGGCGAGTTGGCCTCTACGTCTCCGTGGGACCTTTATATACATCAATAACGTAATATAACCTATCCTAACCCAAAATAAAATCTCGGCGGTAATATTTGACCACATTCCTGGCTTGCTGGCATCTACGTCTCCGTGGGACCTTCATATACATCAATAACGTAATATAACCTAACCTAACCCAACGTAACATCTCGGCGGTAATATTTGACAACATTCCTGGCGAGTTGGCCTCCACGTCTCCGTGGGACCTTTATATACATCAATAACGTAATATAACCTAACCTAACCCAACCTAACATCTCGGCGGTAATATTTGATCACATTCCTGGCTTGCTGGCCTCTACGTCTCCGCGGGACCTTTATATACATCTATAACGTGATATAACCTAACCTAACCCAACCTAACATCTCGGCGGTAATACTTGAAACTATTCCTGGCGAGTTGGCCTCTACGTCACCGTGGGACATTTATAGACATCCATAACGTAATATAACCTAACCTAACCCAAGCTAACATCTCGGCGGTAATATTTGACAACATTACCGGCGAGTTGGCCTATACGTCTCCGTGGGACCTTTGTATACATCAATAACGTAATATAACCTAACCTAACCCAACCGAAAATCTCGGCGGTAATATTTGACCACATTCCTGGCTTTTTGGCATCTACGTCTCCGCGGGACCTTCATATACATCAATAACGTAATATAACCTATCCTAACCCAAAATAACATCTCGGCGGTAATATTTGACCACATTCCTGGCTTGTTGGCATCTACGTCTCCGTGGGACCTTTATATACATCAATTACGTAATATAACCTAACCTAACCCAACCTAACATCTCGGCGGTAATATTTGACAACATTCCTGGCGAGTTGGCCTCTATGTCTCGGTTTGTCCTTCATATACATCAATAACGTAATATAACCGAACCTAAGCCAACCTAACATCTCGGCGGTAATATTTGAAAACATTCATGGCGAGTTGGCCTCTACGTCTCCGTGGGACCTTTATATACATCAATTACGTAATATAACCTAACCTAACCCAACCTAACATCTCGGCGGTAATATTTGACAACATTCCTGGCGAGTTGGCCTCTACGTCTCGGTTTGTCCTTCATATACATCAATAACGTAATATAACATAACCGAAACCAACCTAACATCTCGGCGGTAATATTTGAAAACATTCCTGGCGAGTTGGCCTCTACGTCTCCGTGGGACGTTTATATACATCTATAACGTAATATAACCGAACCTAACCCAACCTAACATCTCGGCGGTAATATTTGAAAACATTCATGGCGAGTTGGCCTCTACGTCTCCGTGGTACATTTATATACATCAATAACGTAATATAACCTATCCTAACCCAAAATAACATCTCGGCGGTAATATTTGACCACATTCCTGGCTTGCTGGCATCTACGTCTCCGTGGGACCTTTATATACATCAATAACGTAATATAACCTAACCTAACCCAACCTAACATCTCGGCGGTAATATTTGATCACATTCCTGGCTTGCTGGCCTCTACGTCTCCGCGGGACATTTATATACATCTATAACGTGATATAACCTAACCTAACCCAACCTAACATCTCGGCGGTAATATTTGAAAACATTCCTGGCGAGTTGGCCTCTACGTCACCGTGGGACCTTCATAGACATCCATAACGTAATATAACCTAACCTAACCCAAGCTAACATATCGGCGGTAATATTTGACAACATTCCCAGCGAGTTGGCCTATACGTCTCCGTGGGACCTTTATATACATCAATAACGTAATATAACCTAACCTAACCCAACCTAACACCTCGGCGGTAATATTTGACCACATTCCTGGCTTGCTGGCATCTACGTCTCCGTGGGACCTTCATATACATCAATAACGTAATATAACCTAACCTGAACCAACCTATCATCTCGGCGGTAATATTTGACAACATTCCTGGCGAGTTGGCCTATACGTCTCCGTCGGACCTTTATATACAACAATAACATAGTATAAGCTAGGCTAAACCAGTCTATCATCTCGGCGGTAATATTTGACCACATTCCTGGCTTGTTGGCATCTACGTCTCCGTGGGACCTTTATATACATCAATAACGTAATATAACCTAACCTAACCCAACCTATCATCTCGGCGGTAATATTTGACAACATTCCTGGCGAGTTGGCCTCTACGTCTCCGTGGTACATTTATATACATCAATAACGTAATATTCACCTATCCTAACCTAAAATAACATCTCGGCGGTAATATTTGACCACATTCCTGGCTTGCTGGCATCTACGTCTCCGTGGGACCTTTATATACATCAATAACGTAATATAACCTAACCTAACCGAACCTAACATCTCGGCGGTAATATTTGACAACATTCCTGGCGAGTTGGCCTCTACGTCTCGGTTTGACCTTCATATACATCAATAACGTAATATAACCTAACCTGAACCAACCTATCATCTCGGCGGTAATATTTGACAACATTCCTGGCGAGTTGGCCTATACGTCTCCGTCGGACCTTTATATACAACAATAACATAGTATAAGCTAGGCTAAACCAGTCTATCATCTCGGCGGTAATATTTGACCATATTCCTGGCTTGTTGGCATCTACGTCTCCGTGGGACCTTTATATACATCAATAACGTAATATAACCTAACCTAACCCAACCTATCATCTCGGCGGTAATATTTGACAACATTCCTGGCGAGTTGGCCTCTACGTCTCCGTGGTACATTTATATACATCAATAACGTAATATTCACCTATCCTAACCCAAAATAACATCTCGGCGGTAATATTTGACCACATTCCTGGCTTGCTGGCATCTACGTCTCCGTGGGACCTTTATATATATCAATAACGTAATATAACCTAACCTAACCCAACCTATCATCTCGGCGGTAATATTTGACAACATTCCTGGCGAGATGGCCTCCACGTCTCCGTGGGACCTTTATATATATCAATAACGTAATATAACCTAACCTAACCCAACCTAACATCTCGGCGGTAATATTTGATCACATTCCTGGCTTGCTGGCCTTTACGTCTCCGCGGGACCTTTATATACATCTATAACGTGATATAACCTAACCTAACCCAACCTAACATCTCGGCGGTAATATTTGAAAACATTCCTGGCGAGTTGGCCTCTACGTCACCGTGGGACCTTTATAGACATCCATAACGTAATATAACCTAACCTAACCCAACGTAACATCTCGGCGGTAATATTAGACAACATTCCTGGCGAGTTGGCCTCTACGTCTCGGTTTGACCTTCATATACATCAGTAACGTAATATAACATAACCGAAACCAACCTATCATCTCGGCGGTAATATTTGACAACATTCCTGGCGAGTTGGCCTATACGTCTCCGTGGGACCTTTATATACATCAATAACGTAATATAACCTAACCTAACCCAACCTAACATCTCGGCGGTAATATTTGATCACATTCCTGTCTTGCTGGCCTCTACGTCTCCGCGGGACCTTTAAATACATCTATAACGTAATATAACCCAACCTAACCCTACCTAACATCTCGGCGGTAATATTTGAAAACATTCCTGGCGAGTTGGCCTCTACGTCTCCGTGGGACCTTTATATACATCTATAACGTAATGTAACCTAACCTAACCCAACCTAACATCTCGGCGGTAATATTTGAAAACATTCATGGCGAGTTGGCCTCTACGTCTCCGTGGTACATTTATATACATCAATAACGTAATATAACCTATCCTAACCCAACCTAACATCTCGGCGGTAATATTTGACCACATTCCTGGCTTGCTGGCATCTACGTCTCCGTGGGACCTGTATATATATCAATAACGTAATATAACCTAACCTAACCCAACCTATCATCTCGGCGGTAATATTTGACAACATTCCTGGCGAGATGGCCTCCACGTCTCCGTGGGACCTTTATATACATCAATAACGTAATATAACCTAACCTAACCCAACCTATCATCTCGGCGGTAATATTTGACAACATTCCTGGCGAGTTGGGTTCTCCGTCTCCGTGGGATCTTTTTATACATCAATAACGTAATACAACCTAACCTAACCCAACCTATCATCTCGGAGGTAATGTTTGAAAACATACCTGGCGAGTTGGCCTCTACGTCTCCGTTTGACCTTCATAAACATCAGTAACGAAATATAACCTAACCTAACCCAACCTAACATCTCGGCGGTAATATTTGACAACATTCCTGGCGAGTTGGCCTCTATGTCTCGGTTTGTCCTTCATATACATCAATAACGTAATATAACCGAACCTAACCCGACCTAACATCTCGGCGGTAATATTTGAAAACATTCCTGGCTTGTTGGCATCTACGTCTCCGTGGGACCTTTATATACATCAATAACGTAATATAACCTAACCTAACCCAACCTATCATCTCGGCGGTAATATTTGACAACATTCCTGGCGAGTTGGCCTCTACGTCTCCGTGGTACATTTATATTCATCAATAACGTAATATTCACCTATCCTAACCCAAAATAACATCTCGGCGGTAATATTTGACCACATTCCTGGTTTGCTGGCATCTACGTCTCCGTGGGACCTTTATATATATCAATAACGTAATATAACCTAACCTAACCCAACCTATCATCTCGGCGGTAATATTTGACAACATTCCTGGCGAGATGGCCTCCACGTCTCCGTGGGACCTTTATATACATCTATAACGTAATATAACCTAACCTAACCCAACCTAACATCTCGGCGGTAATATTTGATCACATTCCTGGCTTGCTGGCCTTTACGTCTCCGCGGGACCTTTATATACATCTATAACGTGATATAACCTAACCTAACCCAACCTAACATCTCGGCGGTAATATTTGAAAACATTCCTGGCGAGTTGGCCTCTACGTCACCGTGGGACCTTTATAGACATCCATAACGTAATATAACCTAACCTAACCCAACGTAACATCTCGGCGGTAATGTTTGACCACATTCCTGGCTTGCTGGCATCTACGTCTCCGTGGGACCTTTATATACATCAATAACGTAATATAACCTAACCTAACCCAACCTAACATCTCGGCGGTAATATTTGATCACATTCCTGGCTTGCTGGCCTCTACGTCTCCGCGGGACATTTATATACATCTATAACGTGATATAACCTAACCTAACCCAACCTAACATCTCGGCGGTAATATTTGAAAACATTCCTGGCGAGTTGGCCTCTACGTCACCGTGGGACCTTCATAGACATCCATAACGTAATATAACCTAACCTAACCCAAGCTAACATATCGGCGGTAATATTTGACAACATTCCTGGCGAGTTGGCCTATACGTCTCCGTCGGACCTTTATATACAACAATAACATAGTATAAGCTAGGCTAAACCAGTCTATCATCTCGGCGGTAATATTTGACCACATTCCTGGCTTGTTGGCATCTACGTCTCCGTGGGACCTTTATATACATCAATAACGTAATATAGCCTAACCTAACCCAACCTATCATCTCGGCGGTAATATTTGACAACATTCCTGGCGAGTTGGCCTCTACGTCTCCGTGGTACATTTATATACATCAATAACGTAATATTCACCTATCCTAACCTAAAATAACATCTCGGCGGTAATATTTCACCACATTCCTGGCTTGCTGGCATCTACGTCTCCGTGGGACCTTTATATACATCAATAACGTAATATAACCTAACCTAACCGAACCTAACATCTCGGCGGTAATATTTGACAACATTCCTGGCGAGTTGGCCTCTACGTCTCGGTTTGACCTTCATATACATCAATAACGTAATATAACCTAACCTGAACCAACCTATCATCTCGGCGGTAATATTTGACAACATTCCTGGCGAGTTGGCCTATACGTCTCCGTCGGACCTTTATATACAACAATAACATAGTATAAGCTAGGCTAAACCAGTCTATCATCTCGGCGGTAATATTTGACCATATTCCTGGCTTGTTGGCATCTACGTCTCCGTGGGACCTTTATATACATCAATAACGTAATATAACCTAACCTAACCCAACCTATCATCTCGGCGGTAATATTTGACAACATTCCTGGCGAGTTGGCCTCTACGTCTCCGTGGTACATTTATATTCATCAATAACGTAATATTCACCTATCCTAACCCAAAATAACATCTCGGCGGTAATATTTGACCACATTCCTGGTTTGCTGGCATCTACGTCTCCGTGGGACCTTTATATATATCAATAACGTAATATAACCTAACCTAACCCAACCTATCATCTCGGCGGTAATATTTGACAACATTCCTGGCGAGATGGCCTCCACGTCTCCGTGGGACCTTTATATACATCAATAACGTAATATAACCTAACCTAACCCAACCTAACATCTCGGCGGTAATATTTGATCACATTCCTGGCTTGCTGGCCTTTACGTCTCCGCGGGACCTTTATATACATCAATAACGTAATATAACCTAACCTAACCCAACCTAACATCTCGGCGGTAATATTTGATCACATTCCTGTCTTGCTGGCCTCTACGTCTCCGCGGGACCTTTAAATACATCTATAACGTAATATAACCTAACCTAACCCTACCTAACATCTCGGCGGTAATATTTGAAAACATTCCTGGCGAGTTGGCCTCTACGTCTCCGTGGGACCTTTATATACATCTATAACGTAATGTAACCTAACCTAACCCAACCTAACATCTCGGCGGTAATATTTGACCACATTCCTGGCTTGCTGGCATCTACGTCTCCGTGGGACCTTTATATATATCAATAACGTAATATAACCTAACCTAACCCAACCTATCATCTCGGCGGTAATATTTGACAACATTCCTGGCGAGATGGCCTCCACGTCTCCGTGGGACCTTTATATACATCAATAACGTAATATAACCTAACCTAACCCAACCTAACATCTCGGCGGTAATATTTGATCACATTCCTGGCTTGCTGGCCTCTACGTCTCCGCGGGACGTTTATATACATCTATAACGTGATATAACCTAACCTAACCCAACCTAACATCTCGGCGGTAATATTTGAAAACATTCCTGGCGAGTTGGCCTCTACGTCACCGTGGGACCTTTATAGACATCCATAACTTAATATAACCTAACCTAACCCAACGTAACATCTCGGCGGTAATATTTGACAACATTCCTGGCGAGTTGGCCTCTACGTCTCCGTGGTACATTTATATACATCAATAACGTAATATAACCTATCCTAACCCAAAATAACATCTCGGCGGTAATATTTGACCACATTCCTGGCTTGCTGGCCTCTACGTCTCGGTTTGACCTTCATATACATCAGTAACGTAATATAACCTAACCGAAACCAACCTATCATCTCGGCGGTAATATTTGACAACATTCCTGGCGAGTTGGCCTCCACGTCTCCGTGGGACCTTTATATACATCAATAACGTAATATAACCTAACCTAACCCAACCTAACATCTCGGCGGTAATATTAGATCACATTCCTGGCTTGCTGGCCTCTACGTCTCCGCGGGACCTTTAAATACATCTATAACGTAATATAACCTAACCTAACCCTACCTAACATCTCGGCGGTAATATTTGAAAACGTTCCTGGCTTGCTGGCCTTTACGTCTCCGCGGGACCTTTATATACATCTATAACGTGATATAACCTAACCTAACCCAACCTAACATCTCGGCGGTAATATTTGAAAACATTCCTGGCGAGTTGGCCTCTACGTCACCGTGGGACCTTTATAGACATCCATAACGTAATATAACCTAACCTAACCCAACGTAACATCTCGGCGGTAATATTTGAAAACATTCATGGCGAGTTGGCCTCTACGTCTCCGTGGGACCTTTATATACATCAATAACGTAATATAACCTATCCTAACCCAAAATAACATCTCGGCGGTAATATTTGACCACATTCCTGGCTTGTTGGCATCTACGTCTCCGTGGGACCTTTATATACATCAATTACGTAATATAACCTAACCTAACGCAACGTAACATCTCGGCGGTAATATTTGACAACATTCCTGGCGAGTTGGCCTCTACGTCTCGGTTTGTCCTTCATATACATCAATAACGTAATATAACATAACCGAAACCAACCTAACATCTCGGCGGTAATATTTGAAAACATTCCTGGCGAGTTGGCCTCTACGTCTCCGTGGGACCTTTATATACATCTATAACGTAATATAACCTAACCTAATCCAACCTAACATCTCGGCGGTAATATTTGAAAACATTCATGGCGAGTTGGCCTCTACGTCTCCGTGGTACATTTATATACATCAATAACGTAATATTCACCTATCCTAACCCAAAATAACATCTCGGCGGTAATATTTGACCACATTCCTGGCTTGCTGGCATCTACGTCTCCGTGGGACCTTTATATATATCAATAACGTAATATAACCTAACCTAACCCAACCTATCATCTCGGCGGTAATATTTGACAACATTCCTGGCGAGATGGCCTCCACGTATCCGTGGGACCTTTATATACATCAATAACGTAATATAACCTAACCTAATCCAACCTAACATCTCGGCGGTAATATTTGAAAACATTCATGGCGAGTTGGCCTCTACGTCTCCGTGGTACATTTATATACATCAATAACGTAATATTCACCTATCCTAACCCAAAATAACATCTCGGCGGTAATATTTGACCACATTCCTGGCTTGCTGGCATCTACGTCTCCGTGGGACCTTTATATATATCAATAACGTAATATAACCTAACCTAACCCAACCTATCATCTCGGCGGTAATATTTGACAACATTCCTGGCGAGATGGCCTCCACGTATCCGTGGGACCTTTATATACATCAATAACGTAATATAACCTAGCCTAACCCAACCTAACATCTCGGCGGTAATATTTGATCACATTCCTGGCTTGCTGGTCTCTACGTCTCCGCGGGACCTTTAAATACATCTATAACGTAATATAACCTAACCTAACCCTACCTAACATCTCGGCGGTAATATTTGAAAACATTCCTGGCGAGTTGGCCTCTACGTCTCCGTGGGACCTTTATATACATCTATAACGTAATGTAACCTAACCTAACCCAACCTAACATCTCGGCGGTAATATTTGAAAACATTCATGGCGAGTTGGCCTCTACGTCTCCGTGAGACCTTTATATACATCAATAACGTAATATAACCTATCCTAACCCAAAATAACATCTCGGCGGTAATATTTGACCACATTCCTGGCTTGTTGGCATCTACGTCTCCGTGGGACCTTTATATACATCAATTACGTAATATAACCTAACCTAACGCAACGTAACATCTCGGCGGTAATATTTGACAACATTCCTGGCGAGTTGGCCTCTACGTCTCGGTTTGTCCTTCATATACATCAATAACGTAATATAACATAACCGAAACCAACCTAACATCTCGGCGGTAATATTTGAAAACATTCCTGGCGAGTTGGCCTCTACGTCTCCGTGGGACCTTTATATACATCTATAACGTAATATAACCTAACCTAATCCAACCTAACATCTCGGCGGTAATATTTGAAAACATTCATGGCGAGTTGGCCTCTACGTCTCCGTGGTACATTTATATACATCAATAACGTAATATTCACCTATCCTAACCCAAAATAACATCTCGGCGGTAATATTTGACCACATTCCTGGCTTGCTGGCATCTACGTCTCCGTGGGACCTTTATATATATCAATAACGTAATATAACCTAACCTAACCCAACCTATCATCTCGGCGGTAATATTTGACAACATTCCTGGCGAGATGGCCTCCACGTCTCCGTGGGACCTTTATATACATCAATAACGTAATATAACCTAACCTAACCCAACCTAACATCTCGGCGGTAATATTTGATCACATTCCTGGCTTGCTGGCCTCTACGTCTCCGCGGGACCTTTAAATACATCTATAACGTAATATAACCTAACCTAACCCTACCTAACATCTCGGCGGTAATATTTGAAAACATTCCTGGCGAGTTGGCCTCTACGTCTCCGTGGGACCTTTATATACATCTATAACGTAATGTAACCTAACCTAACCCAACCTAACATCTCGGCGGTAATATTTGAAAACATTCATGGCGAGTTGGCCTCTACGTCTCCGTGGTACATTTATATACATCAATAACGTAATATAACCTATCCTAACCCAACCTAACATCTCGGCGGTAATATTTGACCACATTCCTGGCTTGCTGGCATCTACGTCTCCGTGGGACCTTTATATATATCAATAACGTAATATAACCTAACCTAACCCAACCTATCATCTCGGCGGTAATATTTGACAACATTCCTGGCGAGATGGCCTCCACGTCTCCGTGGGACCTTTATATACATCATTAACGTAATGTAACCTAACCTAACCCAACCTAACATCTCGGCGGTAATATCTGACAACATTCCCGGCGAGTTGGCCTATACGTCTCCGTGGGACCTTTATATACATCAATAACGTAATATAACCTAACCTAACCCAACCTAACATCTCGGCGGTAATATTTGAAAACATTCATGGCGAGTTGGCCTCTACGTCTCCGTGGGACCTTTATATACATCAATAACGTAATATAACCTATCCTAACCCAAAATAACATCTCGGCGGTAATATTTGACCACATTCCTGGCTTGTTGGCATCTACGTCTCCGTGGGACCTTTATATACATCAATTACGTAATATAACCTAACCTAACGCAACGTAACATCTCGGCGGTAATATTTGACAACATTCCTGGCGAGTTGGCCTCTACGTCTCGGTTTGTCCTTCATATACATCAATAACGTAATATAACATAACCGAAACCAACCTAACATCTCGGCGGTAATATTTGAAAACATTCCTGGCGAGTTGGCCTCTACGTCTCCGTGGGACCTTTATATACATCTATAACGTAATATAACCTAACCTAATCCAACCTAACATCTCGGCGGTAATATTTGAAAACATTCATGGCGAGTTGGCCTCTACGTCTCCGTGGTACATTTATATACATCAATAACGTAATATTCACCTATCCTAACCCAAAATAACATCTCGGCGGTAATATTTGACCACATTCCTGGCTTGCTGGCATCTACGTCTCCGTGGGACCTTTATATATATCAATAACGTAATATAACCTAACCTAACCCAACCTATCATCTCGGCGGTAATATTTGACAACATTCCTGGCGAGATGGCCTCCACGTCTCCGTGGGACCTTTATATACATCAATAACGTAATATAACCTAACCTAACCCAACCTAACATCTCGGCGGTAATATTTGATCACATTCCTGGCTTGCTGGCCTCTACGTCTCCGCGGGACCTTTAAATACATCTATAACGTAATATAACCTAACCTAACCCTACCTAACATCTCGGCGGTAATATTTGAAAACATTCCTGGCGAGTTGGCCTCTACGTCTCCGTGGGACCTTTATATACATCTATAACGTAATGTAACCTAACCTAACCCAACCTAACATCTCGGCGGTAATATTTGAAAACATTCATGGCGAGTTGGCCTCTACGTCTCCGTGGTACATTTATATACATCAATAACGTAATATAACCTATCCTAACCCAACCTAACATCTCGGCGGTAATATTTGACCACATTCCTGGCTTGCTGGCATCTACGTCTCCGTGGGACCTGTATATATATCAATAACGTAATATAACCTAACCTAACCCAACCTATCATCTCGGCGGTAATATTTGACAACATTCCTGGCGAGATGGCCTCCACGTCTCCGTGGGACCTTTATATACATCAATAACGTAATGTAACCTAACCTAACCCAACCTAACATCTCGGCGGTAATATTTGACAACATTCCCGGCGAGTTGGCCTATACGTCTCCGTGGGACCTTTATATACATCAATAACGTAATATAACCTAACCTAACCCAACCTAACATCTCGGCGGTAATATTTGAAAACATTCATGGCGAGTTGGCCTCTACGTCTCCGTGGGACCTTTATATACATCAATAACGTAATATAACCTATCCTAACCCAAAATAACATCTCGGCGGTAATATTTGACCACATTCCTGGCTTGTTGGCATCTACGTCTCCGTGGGACCTTTATATACATCAATTACGTAATATAACCTAACCTAACGCAACGTAACATCTCGGCGGTAATATTTGACAACATTCCTGGCGAGTTGGCCTCTACGTCTCGGTTTGTCCTTCATATACATCAATAACGTAATATAACATAACCGAAACCAACCTAACATCTCGGCGGTAATATTTGAAAACATTCCTGGCGAGTTGGCCTCTACGTCTCCGTGGGACCTTTATATACATCTATAACGTAATATAACCTAACCTAATCCAACCTAACATCTCGGCGGTAATATTTGAAAACATTCATGGCGAGTTGGCCTCTACGTCTCCGTGGTACATTTATATACATCAATAACGTAATATTCACCTATCCTAACCCAAAATAACATCTCGGCGGTAATATTTGACCACATTCCTGGCTTGCTGGCATCTACGTCTCCGTGGGACCTTTATATATATCAATAACGTAATATAACCTAACCTAACCCGACCTATCATCTCGGCGGTAATATTTGACAACATTCCTGGCGAGATGGCCTCCACGTCTCCGTGGGACCTTTATATACATCAATAACGTAATATAACCTAACCTAACCCAACCTAACATCTCGGCGGTAATATTTGATCACATTCCTGGCTTGCTGGCCTCTACGTCTCCGCGGGACCTTTAAATACATCTATAACGTAATATAACCTAACCTAACCCTACCTAACATCTCGGCGGTAATATTTGAAAACATTCCTGGCGAGTTGGCCTCTACGTCTCCGTGGGACCTTTATATACATCTATAACGTAATGTAACCTAACCTAACCCAACCTAACATCTCGGCGGTAATATTTGAAAACATTCATGGCGAGTTGGCCTCTACGTCTCCGTGGTACATTTATATACATCAATAACGTAATATAACCTATCCTAACCCAACCTAACATCTCGGCGGTAATATTTGACCACATTCCTGGCTTGCTGGCATCTACGTCTCCGTGGGACCTTTATATATATCAATAACGTAATATAACCTAACCTAACCCAACCTATCATCTCGGCGGTAATATTTGACAACATTCCCGGCGAGTTGGCCTATACGTCTCCGTGGGACCTTTATATACATCAATAACGTAATATAACCTAACCTAACCCAACCTAACATCTCGGCGGTAATATTTGAAAACATTCATGGCGAGTTGGCCTCTACGTCTCCGTGGGACCTTTATATACATCAATAACGTAATATAACCTATCCTAACCCAAAATAACATCTCGGCGGTAATATTTGACCACATTCCTGGCTTGTTGGCATCTACGTCTCCGTGGGACCTTTATATACATCAATTACGTAATATAACCTAACCTAACGCAACGTAACATCTCGGCGGTAATATTTGACAACATTCCTGGCGAGTTGGCCTCTACGTCTCGGTTTGTCCTTCATATACATCAATAACGTAATATAACATAACCGAAACCAACCTAACATCTCGGCGGTAATATTTGAAAACATTCCTGGCGAGTTGGCCTCTACGTCTCCGTGGGACCTTTATATACATCTATAACGTAATATAACCTAACCTAATCCAACCTAACATCTCGGCGGTAATATTTGAAAACATTCATGGCGAGTTGGCCTCTACGTCTCCGTGGTACATTTATATACATCAATAACGTAATATTCACCTATCCTAACCCAAAATAACATCTCGGCGGTAATATTTGACCACATTCCTGGCTTGCTGGCATCTACGTCTCCGTGGGACCTTTATATATATCAATAACGTAATATAACCTAACCTAACCCAACCTATCATCTCGGCGGTAATATTTGACAACATTCCTGGCGAGATGGCCTCCACGTATCCGTGGGACCTTTATATACATCAATAACGTAATATAACCTAGCCTAACCCAACCTAACATCTCGGCGGTAATATTTGATCACATTCCTGGCTTGCTGGCCTCTACGTCTCCGCGGGACCTTTAAATACATCTATAACGTAATATAACCTAACCTAACCCTACCTAACATCTCGGCGGTAATATTTGAAAACATTCCTGGCGAGTTGGCCTCTACGTCTCCGTGGGACCTTTATATACATCTATAACGTAATGTAACCTAACCTAACCCAACCTAACATCTCGGCGGTAATATTTGAAAACATTCATGGCGAGTTGGCCTCTACGTCTCCGTGAGACCTTTATATACATCAATAACGTAATATAACCTAACCTAACGCAACGTAACATCTCGGCGGTAATATTTGACAACATTCCTGGCGAGTTGGCCTCTACGTCTCGGTTTGTCCTTCATATACATCAATAACGTAATATAACATAACCGAAACCAACCTAACATCTCGGCGGTAATATTTGAAAACATTCCTGGCGAGTTGGCCTCTACGTCTCCGTGGGACCTTTATATACATCTATAACGTAATATAACCTAACCTAATCCAACCTAACATCTCGGCGGTAATATTTGAAAACATTCATGGCGAGTTGGCCTCTACGTCTCCGTGGTACATTTATATACATCAATAACGTAATATTCACCTATCCTAACCCAAAATAACATCTCGGCGGTAATATTTGACCACATTCCTGGCTTGCTGGCATCTACGTCTCCGTGGGACCTTTATATATATCAATAACGTAATATAACCTAACCTAACCCGACCTATCATCTCGGCGGTAATATTTGACAACATTCCTGGCGAGATGGCCTCCACGTCTCCGTGGGACCTTTATATACATCAATAACGTAATATAACCTAACCTAACCCAACCTAACATCTCGGCGGTAATATTTGATCACATTCCTGGCTTGCTGGCCTCTACGTCTCCGCGGGACCTTTAAATACATCTATAACGTAATATAACCTAACCTAACCCTACCTAACATCTCGGCGGTAATATTTGAAAACATTCCTGGCGAGTTGGCCTCTACGTCTCCGTGGGACCTTTATATACATCTATAACGTAATGTAACCTAACCTAACCCAACCTAACATCTCGGCGGTAATATTTGAAAACATTCATGGCGAGTTGGCCTCTACGTCTCCGTGGTACATTTATATACATCAATAACGTAATATAACCTATCCTAACCCAACCTAACATCTCGGCGGTAATATTTGACCACATTCCTGGCTTGCTGGCATCTACGTCTCCGTGGGACCTTTATATATATCAATAACGTAATATAACCTAACCTAACCCAACCTATCATCTCGGCGGTAATATTTGACAACATTCCTTGCGAGATGGCCTCCACGTCTCCGTGGGACCTTTATATACATCATTAACGTAATGTAACCTAACCTAACCCAACCTAACATCTCGGCGGTAATATCTGACAACATTCCCGGCGAGTTGGCCTATACGTCTCCGTGGGACCTTTATATACATCAATAACGTAATATAACCTAACCTAACCCAACCTAACATCTCGGCGGTAATATTTGAAAACATTCATGGCAGTAGGCCTCTACGTCTCCGTGGGACCTTTATATACATCAATAACGTAATATAACCTTTCCTAACCCAAAATAACATCTCAGCGGTAATATTTGACCACATTCCTGGCTTGTTGGTATCTACGTCTCCGTGGGACCTTTATATACATCAATTACGTAATATAACCTAACCTAACGCAACGTAACATCTCGGCGGTAATATTTGACAACATTCCTGGCGAGTTGGCCTCTACGTCTCGGTTTGTCCTTCATATACATCAATAACGTAATATAACATAACCGAAACCAACCTAACATCTCGGCGGTAATATTTGAAAACATTCCTGGCGAGTTGGCCTCTACGTCTCCGTGGGACCTTTATATACATCTATAACGTAATATAACCTAACCTAATCCAACCTAACATCTCGGCGGTAATATTTGAAAACATTCATGGCGAGTTGGCCTCTACGTCTCCGTGGTACATTTATATACATCAATAACGTAATATTCACCTATCCTAACCCAAAATAACATCTCGGCGGTAATATTTGACCACATTCCCGGCGAGTTGGCCTATACGTCTCCGTGGGACCTTTATATATATCAATAACGTAATATAACCTAACCTAACTCAACCTATCATCTCGGCGGTAATATTTGACAACATTCCTGGCGAGATGGCCTCCACGTCTCCGTGGGACCTTTATTTACATCAATAACGTAATATAACCTAACCTAACCCAACCTAACATCTCGGAGGTAATATTTGATCACATTCCTGGCTTGCTGGCCTCTACGTCTCCGCGGGACCTTTATATACATCTATAACGTGATATAACCTAACCTAACCCAACCTAACATCTCGGCGGTAATATTTGAAAACATTCCTGGCGAGTTGGCCTCTACGTCACCGTGGGACCTTTATAGACATCCATAACTTAATATAACCTAACCTAACCCAACGTAACATCTCGGCGGTAATATTTGACAACATTCCTGGCGAGTTGGCCTCTACGTCTCCGTGGTACATTTATATACATCAATAACGTAATATTCACCTATCCTAACCCAAAATAACATCTCGGCGGTAATATTTGACCACATTCCTGGCTTGCTGGCATCTACGTCTCCGTGGGACCTTTATATATATCAATAACGTAATATAACCTAACCTAACCCAACCTATCATCTCGGCGGTAATATTTGACAACATTCCTGGCGAGATGGCCTCCACGTCTCGGTTTGTCCTTCATATACATCAATAACGTAATATAACATAACCGAAACCAACCTAACATCTCGGCGGTAATATTTGAAAACATTCCTGGCGAGTTGGCCTCTACGTCTCCGTGGGACCTTTATATACATCTATAACGTAATATAACCTAACCTAATCCAACCTAACATCTCGGCGGTAATATTTGAAAACATTCATGGCGAGTTGGCCTCTACGTCTCCGTGGTACATTTATATACATCAATAACGTAATATTCACCTATCCTAACCCAAAATAACATCTCGGCGGTAATATTTGACCACATTCCTGGCTTGCTGGCATCTACGTCTCCGTGGGACCTTTATATACATCAATTACGTAATATAACCTAACCTAACGCAACGTAACATCTCGGCGGTAATATTTGACAACATTCCTGGCGAGTTGGCCTCTACGTCTCGGTTTGTCCTTCATATACATCAATAACGTAATATAACATAACCGAAACCAACCTAACATCTCGGCGGTAATATTTGAAAACATTCCTGGCGAGTTGGCCTCTACGTCTCCGTGGGACCTTTATATACATCTATAACGTAATATAACCTAACCTAATCCAACCTAACATCTCGGCGGTAATATTTGAAAACATTCATGGCGAGTTGGCCTCTACGTCTCCGTGGTACATTTATATACATCAATAACGTAATATTCACCTATCCTAAGCCAAAATAACATCTCGGCGGTAATATTTGACCACATTCCTGGCTTGCTGGCATCTACGTCTCCGTGGGACCTTTATATACATCAATTACGTAATATAACCTAACCTAACGCAACGTAACATCTCGGCGGTAATATTTGACAACATTCCTGGCGAGTTGGCCTCTACGTCTCGGTTTGTCCTTCATATACATCAATAACGTAATATAACATAACCGAAACCAACCTAACATCTCGGCGGTAATATTTGAAAACATTCCTGGCGAGTTGGCCTCTACGTCTCCGTGGGACCTTTATATACATCTATAACGTAATATAACCTAACCTAATCCAACCTAACATCTCGGCGGTAATATTTGAAAACATTCATGGCGAGTTGGCCTCTACGTCTCCGTGGTACATTTATATACATCAATAACGTAATATTCACCTATCCTAACCCAAAATAACATCTCGGCGGTAATATTTGACCACATTCCTGGCTTGCTGGCATCTACGTCTCCGTGGGAACTTTATATATATCAATAACGTAATATAACCTAACCTAACCGAACCTATCATCTCGGCGGTAATATTTGACAACATTCCTGGCGAGATGGCCTCCACGTCTCCGTGGGACCTTTATATACATCAATAACGTAATATAACCTAACCTAACCCAACCTAACATCTCGGCGGTAATATTTGATCACATTCCTGGCTTGCTGGCCTCTACGTCTCCGCGGGACATTTATATACATCTATAACGTGATATAACCTAACCTAACCCAACCTAACATCTCGGCGGTAATATTTGAAAACATTCCTGGCGAGTTGGCCTCTACGTCACCGTGGGACCTTCATAGACATCCATAACGTAATATAACCTAACCTAACCCAAGCTAACATATCGGCGGTAATATTTGACAACATTCCCAGCGAGTTGGCCTATACGTCTCCGTGGGACCTTTATATACATCAATAACGTAATATAACCTAACCTAACCCAACCTAACACCTCGGCGGTAATATTTGACCACATTCCTGGCTTGCTGGCATCTACGTCTCCGTGGGACCTTCATATACATCAATAACGTAATATAACCTAACCTGAACCAACCTATCATCTCGGCGGTAATATTTGACAACATTCCTGGCGAGTTGGCCTATACGTCTCCGTCGGACCTTTATATACAACAATAACATAGTATAAGCTAGGCTAAACCAGTCTATCATCTCGGCGGTAATATTTGACCACATTCCTGGCTTGTTGGCATCTACGTCTCCGTGGGACCTTTATATACATCAATAACGTAATATAACCTAAGCTAACCCAACCTATCATCTCGGCGGTAATATTTGACAACATTCCTGGCGAGTTGGCCTCTACGTCTCGGTTTGACCTTCATATACATCAATAACGTAATATAACCTAACCTGAACCAACCTATCATCTCGGCGGTAATATTTGACAACATTCCTGGCGAGTTGGCCTATACGTCTCCGTCGGACCTTTATATACAACAATAACATAGTATAAGCTAGGCTAAACCAGTCTATCATCTCGGCGGTAATATTTGACCATATTCCTGGCTTGTTGGCATCTACGTCTCCGTGGGACCTTTATATACATCAATAACGTAATATAACCTAACCTAACCCAACCTATCATCTCGGCGGTAATATTTGACAACATTCCTGGCGAGTTGGCCTCT
This sequence comes from Xylocopa violacea, assembly GCA_963969225.1. Lineage (NCBI taxonomy): Eukaryota > Metazoa > Arthropoda > Insecta > Hymenoptera > Apidae > Xylocopa > Xylocopa violacea. The sequence goes on along the minus strand of CAXAJV010000147.1, from coordinate 322,350 downwards.
ACGTCTCCGTGGTACATTTATATACATCAATAACGTAATATTCACATATCCTAACCCAAAATAACATCTCGGCGGTAATATTTGACCACATTCCTGGCTTGCTGGCATCTACGTCTCCGTGGGACCTTTATATACATCAATAACGTAATATAACCTAACCTAACCCAACCTAACATCTCGGCGGTAATATTTGATCACATTCCTGGCTTGCTGGCCTCTACGTCTCCGCGGGACATTTATATACATCTATAACGTGATATAACCTAACCTAACCCAACCTAACATCTCGGCGGTAATATTTGAAAACATTCCTGGCGAGTTGGCCTCTACGTCACCGTGGGACCTTCATAGACATCCATAACGTAATATAACCTAACCTAACCCAAGCTAACATATCGGCGGTAATATTTGACAACATTCCCAGCGAGTTGGCCTATACGTCTCCGTGGGACCTTTATATACATCAATAACGTAATATAACCTAACCTAACCCAACCTAACACCTCGGCGGTAATATTTGACCACATTCCTGGCTTGCTGGCATCTACGTCTCCGTGGGACCTTCATATACATCAATAACGTAATATAACCTAACCTGAACCAACCTATCATCTCGGCGGTAATATTTGACAACATTCCTGGCGAGTTGGCCTATACGTCTCCGTCGGACCTTTATATACAACAATAACATAGTATAAGCTAGGCTAAACCAGTCTATCATCTCGGCGGTAATATTTGACCACATTCCTGGCTTGTTGGCATCTACGTCTCCGTGGGACCTTTATATACATCAATAACGTAATATAACCTAACCTAACCCAACCTATCATCTCGGCGGTAATATTTGACAACATTCCTGGCGAGTTGGCCTCTACGTCTCCGTGGTACATTTATATACATCAATAACGTAATATTCACCTATCCTAACCCAAAATAACATCTCGGCGGTAATATTTGACCACATTCCTGGCTTGCTGGCATCTACGTCTCCGTGGGACCTTTATATACATCAATAACGTAATATAACCTAACCTAACCGAACCTAACATCTCGGCGGTAATATTTGACAACATTCCTGGCGAGTTGGCCTCTACGTCTCGGTTTGACCTTCATATACATCAATAACGTAATATAACCTAATCTGAACCAACCTATCATCTCGGCGGTAATATTTGACAACATTCCTGGCGAGTTGGCCTATACGTCTCCGTCGGACCTTTATATACAACAATAACATAGTATAAGCTAGGCTAAACCAGTCTATCATCTCGGCGGTAATATTTGACCATATTCCTGGCTTGTTGGCATCTACGTCTCCGTGGGACCTTTATATACATCAATAACGTAATATAACCTAACCTAACCCAACCTATCATCTGGGCGGTAATATTTGACAACATTCCTGGCGAGTTGGCCTATACGTCTCCGTCGGACATTTATATACAACAATAACATAGTATAACCAAACCTAACCCTACCTAACATCTCGGCGGTAATATTTGAAAACATTCCTGGCGAGTTGGCCTCTACGTCTCCGTGGGACCTTTATATACATCTATAACGTAATGTAACCTAACCTAACCGAACCTAACATCTCGGCGGTAATATTTGAAAACATTCATGGCGAGTTGGCCTCTACGTCTCCGTGGGACCTTTATATACATCTATAACGTAATGTAACCTAACCTAACCCAACCTAACATCTCGGCGGTAATATTTGAAAACATTCATGGCGAGTTGGCCTCTACGTCTCCGTGGTACATTTATATACATCAATAACGTAATATAACCTATCCTAACCCAACCTAACACCTCGGCGGTAATATTTGACCACATTCCTGGCTTGCTGGCATCTACGTCTCCGTGGGACCTTTATATATATCAATAACGTAATATAACCTAACCTAACCGAACCTATCATCTCGGCGGTAATATTTGACAACATTCCTGGCGAGATGGCCTCCACGTCTCCGTGGGACCTTTATATACATCAATAACGTAATATAACCTAACCTAACCCAACCTAACATCTCGGCGGTAATATTTGATCACATTCCTGGCTTGCTGGCCTCTACGTCTCCGCGGGACATTTATATACATCTATAACGTGATATAACCTAACCTAACCCAACCTAACATCTCGGCGGTAATATTTGAAAACATTCCTGGCGAGTTGGCCTCTACGTCACCGTGGGACCTTCATAGACATCCATAACGTAATATAACCTAACCTAACCCAAGCTAACATATCGGCGGTAATATTTGACAACATTCCCAGCGAGTTGGCCTATACGTCTCCGTGGGACCTTTATATACATCAATAACGTAATATAACCTAACCTAACCCAACCTAACACCTCGGCGGTAATATTTGACCACATTCCTGGCTTGCTGGCATCTACGTCTCCGTGGGACCGTCATATACATCAATAACGTAATATAACCTAACCTGAACCAACCTATCATCTCGGCGGTAGTATTTGACAACATTCCTGGCGAGTTGGCCTATACGTCTCCGTCGGACCTTTATATACAACAATAACATAGTATAAGCTAGGCTAAACCAGTCTATCATCTCGGCGGTAATATTTGACCACATTCCTGGCTTGTTGGCATCTACGTCTCCGTGGGACCTTTATATACATCAATAACGTAATATAACCTAACCTAACCCAACCTATCATCTCGGCGGTAATATTTGACAACATTCCTGGCGAGTTGGCCTCTACGTCTCCGTGGTACATTTATATACATCAATAACGTAATATTCACCTATCCTAACCCAAAATAACATCTCGGCGGTAATATTTGACCACATTCCTGGCTTGCTGGCATCTACGTCTCCGTGGGACCTTTATATACATCAATAACGTAATATAACCTAACCTAACCGAACCTAACATCTCGGCGGTAATATTTGACAACATTCCTGGCGAGTTGGCCTATACGTCTCCGTCGGACCTTTATATACAACAATAACATAGTATAAGCTAGGCTAAACCAGTCTATCATCTCGGCGGTAATATTTGACCATATTCCTGGCTTGTTGGCATCTACGTCTCCGTGGGACCTTTATATACATCAATAACGTAATATAACCTAACCTAACCCAACCTATCATCTCGGCGGTAATATTTGACAACATTCCTGGCGGGTTGGCCTATACGTCTCCGTCGGACATTTATATACAACAATAACATAGTATAACCAAACCTAACCCTACCTAACATCTCGGCGGTAATATTTGAAAACATTCCTGGCGAGTTGGCCTCTACGTCTCCGTGGGACCTTTATATACATCTATAACGTAATGTAACCTAACCTAACCCAACCTAACATCTCGGCGGTAATATTTGAAAACATTCATGGCGAGTTGGCCTCTACGTCTCCGTGGGACCTTTATATACATCTATAACGTAATGTAACCTAACCTAACCCAACCTAACATCTCGGCGGTAATATTTGAAAACATTCATGGCGAGTTGGCCTCTACGTCTCCGTGGTACATTTATATACATCAATAACGTAATATAACCTATCCTAACCCAACCTAACATCTCGGCGGTAATATTTGACCACATTCCTGGCTTGCTGGCATCTACGTCTCCGTGGGACCTTTATATATATCAATAACGTAATATAACCTAACCTAACCGAACCTATCATCTCGGCGGTAATATTTGACAACATTCCTGGCGAGATGGCCTCCACGTCTCCGTGGGACCTTTATATACATCAATAACGTAATATAACCTAACCTAACCCAACCTAACATCTCGGCGGTAATATTTGATCACATTCCTGGCTTGCTGGCCTCTACGTCTCCGCGGGACATTTATATACATCTATAACGTGATATAACCTAACCTAACCCAACCTAACATCTCGGCGGTAATATTTGAAAACATTCCTGGCGAGTTGGCCTCTACGTCACCGTGGGACCTTCATAGACATCCATAACGTAATATAACCTAACCTAACCCAAGCTAACATATCGGCGGTAATATTTGACAACATTCCCAGCGAGTTGGCCTATACGTCTCCGTGGGACCTTTATATACATCAATAACGTAATATAACCTAACCTAACCCAACCTAACACCTCGGCGGTAATATTTGACCACATTCCTGGCTTGCTGGCATCTACGTCTCCGTGGGACCGTCACATACATCAATAACGTAATATAACCTAACCTGAACCAACCTATCATCTCGGCGGTAGTATTTGACAACATTCCTGGCGAGTTGGCCTATACGTCTCCGTCGGACCTTTATATACAACAATAACATAGTATAAGCTAGGCTAAACCAGTCTATCATCTCGGCGGTAATATTTGACCACATTCCTGGCTTGTTGGCATCTACGTCTCCGTGGGACCTTTATATACATCAATAACGTAATATAACCTAACCTAACCCAACCTATCATCTCGGCGGTAATATTTGACAACATTCCTGGCGAGTTGGCCTCTACGTCTCCGTGGTACATTTATATACATCAATAACGTAATATTCACCTATCCTAACCCAAAATAACATCTCGGCGGTAATATTTGACCACATTCCTGGCTTGCTGGCATCTACGTCTCCGTGGGACCTTTATATACATCAATAACGTAATATAACCTAACCTAACCGAACCTAACATCTCGGCGGTAATATTTGACAACATTCCTGGCGAGTTGGCCTATACGTCTCCGTCGGACCTTTATATACAACAATAACATAGTATAAGCTAGGCTAAACCAGTCTATCATCTCGGCGGTAATATTTGACCACATTCCTGGCTTGTTGGCATCTACGTCTCCGTGGGACCTTTATATACATCAATAACGTAATATAACCTAACCTAACCCAACCTATCATCTCGGCGGTAATATTTGACAACATTCCTGGCGAGTTGGCCTCTACGTCTCCGTGGTACATTTATATACATCAATAACGTAATATTCACCTATCCTAACCCAAAATAACATCTCGGCGGTAATATTTGACCACATTCCTGGCTTGCTGGCATCTACGTCTCCGTGGGACCTTTATATACATCAATAACGTAATATAACCTAACCTAACCGAACCTAACATCTCGGCGGTAATATTTGACAACATTTCTGGCGAGTTGGCCTCTACGTCTCGGTTTGACCTTCATATACATCAATAACGTAATATAACCTAACCTGAACCAACCTATCATCTCGGCGGTAATATTTGACAACATTCCTGGCGAGTTGGCCTCTACGTCTCCGTGGTACATTTATATACATCAATAACGTAATATTCACATATCCTAACCCAAAATAACATCTCGGCGGTAATATTTGACCACATTCCTGGCTTGCTGGCATCTACGTCTCCGTGGGACCTTTATATACATCAATAACGTAATATAACCTAACCTAACCCAACCTAACATCTCGGCGGTAATATTTGAAAACATTCATGGCAGTAGGCCTCTACGTCTCCGTGGGACCTTTATATACATCAATAACGTAATATAACCTTTCCTAACCCAAAATAACATCTCAGCGGTAATATTTGACCACATTCCTGGCTTGTTGGCATCTACGTCTCCGTGGGACCTTTATATACATCAATTACGTAATATAACCTAACCTAACGCAACGTAACATCTCGGCGGTAATATTTGACAACATTCCTGGCGAGTTGGCCTCTACGTCTCGGTTTGTCCTTCATATACATCAATAACGTAATATAACATAACCGAAACCAACCTAACATCTCGGCGGTAATATTTGAAAACATTCCTGGCGAGTTGGCCTCTACGTCTCCGTGGGACCTTTATATACATCTATAACGTAATATAACCTAACCTAATCCAACCTAACATCTCGGCGGTAATATTTGACCACATTCCTGGCTTGCTGGCATCTACGTCTCCGTGGGACCTTTATATATATCAATAACGTAATATAACCTAACCTAACCCAACCTATCATCTCGGCGGTAATATTTGACAACATTCCTGGCGAGATGGCCTCCACGTCTCCGTGGGACCTTTATATACATCAATAACGTAATATAACCTAACCTAACCCAACCTAACATCTCGGCGGTAATATTTGAAAACATTCCTGGCGAGTTGGCCTCTACGTCACCGTGGGACCTTTATAGACATCCATAACTTAATATAACCTAACCTAACCCAACGTAACATCTCGGCGGTAATATTTGACAACATTCCTGGCGAGTTGGCCTCTACGTCTCCGTGGTACATTTATATACATCAATAACGTAATATAACCTATCCTAACCCAAAATAACATCTCGGCGGTAATATTTGACCACATTCCTGGCTTGCTGGCATCTACGTCTGCGTGGGACCTTTATATATATCAATAACGTAATATAACCTAACCTAACCGAACCTATCATCTCGGCGGTAATATTTGACAACATTCCTGGCGAGATGGCCTCCACGTCTCCGTGGGACCTTTATATACATCAATAACGTAATATAACCTAACCTAACCCAACCTAACATCTCGGCGGTAATATTTGATCACATTCCTGGCTTGCTGGCCTCTACGTCTCCGCGGGACATTTATATACATCTATAACGTGATATAACCTAACCTAACCCAACCTAACATCTCGGCGGTAATATTTGAAAACATTCCTGGCGAGTTGGCCTCTACGTCACCGTGGGACCTTCATATACATCAATAACGTCATATAACCTAACCTGAACCAACCTATCATCTCGGCGGTAATATTTGACAACATTCCTGGCGAGTTGGCCTATACGTCTCCGTCGGACCTTTATATACAACAATAACATAGTATAAGCTAGGCTAAACCAGTCTATCATCTCGGCGGTAATATTTGACCACATTCCTGGCTTGTTGGCATCTACGTCTCCGTGGGACCTTTATATACATCAATAACGTAATATAACCTAACCTAACCCAACCTATCATCTCGGCGGTAATATTTGACAACATTCCTGGCGAGTTGGCCTCTACGTCTCCGTGGTACATTTATATACATCAATGACGTAATATTCACCTATCCTAACCCAAAATAACATCTCGGCGGTAATATTTGACCACATTCCTGGCTTGCTGGCATCTACGTCTCCGTGGGACCTTTATATACATGAATAACGTAATATAACCTAACCTAACCGAACCTAACATCTCGGCGGTAATATTTGACAACATTCCTGGCGAGTTGGCCTCTACGTCTCGGTTTGACCTTCATATACATCAATAACGTAATATAACCTAACCTGAACCAACCTATCATCTCGGCGGTAATATTTGACAACATTCCTGGCGAGTTGGCCTATACGTCTCCGTCGGACCTTTATATACAACAATAACATAGTATAAGCTAGGCTAAACCAGTCTATCATCTCGGCGGTAATATTTGACCATATTCCTGGCTTGTTGGCATCTACGTCTCCGTGGGACCTTTATATACATCAATAACGTAATATAACCTAACCTAACCCAACCTATCATCTCGGCGGTAATATTTGACAACATTCCTGGCGAGTTGGCCTATACGTCTCCGTCGGACCTTTATATACAACAATAACATAGTATAACCTAACCTAACCCTACCTAACATCTCGGCGGTAATATTTGATCACATTCCTGGCTTGCTGGCATCTACTTCTCCGCGGGACCTTTAAATACATCTATAACGTAATATAACCTAACCTAACCCAACCTAACACCTCGGCGGTAATATTTGACCACATTCCTGGCTTGCTGGCATCTACGTCTCCGTGGGACCTTTATATACATCAATAACGTAATATAACCTAACCTAACCCAACCTAACATCTCGGCGGTAATATTTGACAACATTCCTGGCGAGTTGGCCTCTACGTCTCGGTTTGACCTTCATATACATCAATAACGTAATATAACCTAACCTAACCCAACCTATCATCTCGGCGGTAATATTTGACAACATTCCTGGCGAGTTGGCCTATACGTCTCCGTCGGACTTTTATATACAACAATAACATAGTATAAGCTAGGCTAACCCAGTCTATCATCTCGGCGGTAATATTTGACCACATTCCTGGCTTGTTGGCCTCTGCGTCTCCGTGGGACCTTCATATACATCAATAACGAAATATAACCTAACCTAACACAACCTATCATCTCGGTGCTAATATTTGACAACATACCTGGCGAGTTGGCCTCTACGTCTCCGTGGGACCTTTATATACATCAATAACGTAATATAACCTAACCTAACCCAACCTAACATCTCGGCGGTAATATCTGACAACATTCCTGGCGAGATGGCCTCCACGTCTCCGTGGGACCTTTATATACATCAATAACGTAATATAACCTAACCTAACCCAACCTAACATCTCGGCGGTAATATTTGATCACATTCCTGGCTTGCTGGCCTCTACGTCTCCGCGGGACATTTATATACATCTATAACGTGATATAACCTAACCTAACCCAACCTAACATCTCGGCGGTAATATTTGAAAACATTCCTGGAGAGTTGGCCTCTACGTCACCGTGGGACCTTCATAGACATCCATAACGTAATATAACCTAACCTAACCCAAGCTAACATATCGGCGGTAATATTTGACAACATTCCCGGCGAGTTGGCCTATACGTCTCCGTGGGACCTTTATATACATCAATAACGTAATATAACCTAACCTAACCCAACCTAACATCTCGGCGGTAATATTTGATCACATTCCTGGCTTGCTGGCATCTACTTCTCCGCGGGACCTTTAAATACATCTATAACGTAATATAACCTAACCTAACCCAACCTAACACCTCGGCGGTAATATTTGACCACATTCCTGGCTTGCTGGCATCTACGTCTCCGTGGGACCTTTATATACATCAATAACGTAATATAACCTAACCTAACCCAACCTAACATCTCGGCGGTAATATTTGACAACATTCCTGGCGAGTTGGCCTCTACGTCTCGGTTTGACCTTCATATACATCAATAACGTAATATAACCTAACCTAACCCAACCTATCATCTCGGCGGTAATATTTGACAACATTCCTGGCGAGTTGGCCTATACGTCTCCGTCGGACTTTTATATACAACAATAACATAGTATAAGCTAGGCTAACCCAGTCTATCATCTCGGCGGTAATATTTGACCACATTCCTGGCTTGTTGGCCTCTGCGTCTCCGTGGGACCTTCATATACATCAATAACGAAATATAACCTAACCTAACACAACCTATCATCTCGGTGCTAATATTTGACAACATACCTGGCGAGTTGGCCTCTACGTCTCCGTGGGACCTTTATATACATCAATAACGTAATATAACCTAACCTAACCCAACCTAACATCTCGGCGGTAATATTTGAAAACATACCTGGCGAGTTGACCTCTACGTCTCCGTGGGACCTTTATATACATCGATAACGTAATATAACCTAACCTAACCCAACCTAACATCTCGGCGGTAATATTTGAAAACATTCATGGCGAGTTGGCCTCTACGTCTCCGTGGTACATTTATATACATCAATAACGTAATGTAATCTATCCTAACCCAAAATAACATCTCGGCGGTAATATTTGACCACATTCCTGGCTTGCTGGCATCTACGTCTCCGTGGGACCTTTATATATATCAATAACGTAATATAACCTAACCTAACCGAACCTATCATCTCGGCGGTAATATTTGACAACATTCCTGGCGAGATGGCCTCCACGTCTCCGTGGGACCTTTATAAACATCAATAACGTAATATAACCTAACCTAACCCAACCTAACATCTCGGCGGTAATATTTGACAACATTCCTGGCGAGTTGGCCTCTACGTCTCGGTTTGACCTTCATATACATCAATAACGTAATATAACCTAACCTAACCCAACCTATCATCTCGGCGGTAATATTTGACAACATTCCTGGCGAGTTGGCCTATACGTCTCCGTCGGACTTTTATATACAACAATAACATAGTATAAGCTAGGCTAACCCAGTCTATCATCTCGGCGGTAATATTTGACCACATTCCTGGCTTGTTGGCCTCTGCGTCTCCGTGGGACCTTCATATACATCAATAACGAAATATAACCTAACCTAACACAACCTATCATCTCGGTGCTAATATTTGACAACATACCTGGCGAGTTGGCCTCTACGTCTCCGTGGGACCTTTATATACATCAATAACGTAATATAACCTAACCTAACCCAACCTAACATCTCGGCGGTAATATTTGAAAACATACCTGGCGAGTTGACCTCTACGTCTCCGTGGGACCTTTATATACATCGATAACGTAATATAACCTAACCTAACCCAACCTAACATCTCGGCGGTAATATTTGAAAACATTCATGGCGAGTTGGCCTCTACGTCTCCGTGGTACATTTATATACATCAATAACGTAATGTAACCTATCCTAACCCAAAATAACATCTCGGCGGTAATATTTGACCACATTCCTGGCTTGCTGGCATCTACGTCTCCGTGGGACCTTTATATATATCAATAACGTAATATAACCTAACCTAACCGAACCTATCATCTCGGCGGTAATATTTGACAACATTCCTGGCGAGATGGCCTCCACGTCTCCGTGGGACCTTTATAAACATCAATAACGTAATATAACCTAACCTAACCCAAACTAACATCTCATCGGTAATATTTGACAACATTCCCGGCGAGTTGGCCTATACGTCTCCGTGGGACCTTTAAATACATCTATAACGTAATATAACCTAACCTAACCCAACCTAACACCTCGGCGGTAATATTTGACCACATTCCTGGCTTGCTGGCATCTACGTCTCCGTGGGACCTTTATATACATCAATAACGTAATATAACCTATCCTAACCCAACCTAACATCTCGGCGGTAATATTTGACCACATTCCTGGCTTGCTGGCATCTACGTCTCCGTGGGACCTTTATATATATCAATAACGTAATATAACCTAACCTAACCCAACCTATCATCTCGGCGGTAATATTTGACAACATTCCTGGCGAGATGGCCTCCACGTCTCCGTGGGACCTTTATATACATCAATAACGTAATATAACCTAACCTAACCCAACCTAACATCTCGGCGGTAATATTTGAAAACATTCCTGGCGAGTTGGCCTCTACGTCACCGTGGGACCTTTATAGACATCCATAACTTAATATAACCTAACCTAACCCAACGTAACATCTCGGCGGTAATATTTGACAACATTCCTGGCGAGTTGGCCTCTACGTCTCCGTGGTACATTTATATACATCAATAACGTAATATAACCTATCCTAACCCAAAATAACATCTCGGCGGTAATATTTGACCACATTCCTGGCTTGCTGGCATCTACGTCTCCGTGGGACCTTTATATATATCAATAACGTAATATAACCTAACCTAACCGAACCTATCATCTCGGCGGTAATATTTGACAACATTCCTGGCGAGATGGCCTCCACGTCTCCGTGGGACCTTTATATACATCAATAACGTAATATAACCTAACCTAACCCAACCTAACATCTCGGCGGTAATATTTGATCACATTCCTGGCTTGCTGGCCTCTACGTCTCCGCGGGACATTTATATACATCTATAACGTGATATAACCTAACCTAACCCAACCTAACATCTCGGCGGTAATATTTGAAAACATTCCTGGCGAGTTGGCCTCTACGTCACCGTGGGACCTTCATAGACATCCATAACGTAATATAACCTAACCTAACCCAAGCTAACATATCGGCGGTAATATTTGACAACATTCCCAGCGAGTTGGCCTATACGTCTCCGTGGGACCTTTATATACATCAATAACGTAATATAACCTAACCTAACCCAACCTAACACCTCGGCGGTAATATTTGACCACATTCCTGGCTTGCTGGCATCTACGTCTCCGTGGGACCTTCATATACATCAATAACGTAATATAACATAACCTGAACCAACCTATCATCTCGGCGGTAATATTTGACAACATTCCTGGCGAGTTGGCCTATACGTCTCCGTCGGACCTTTATATACAACAATAACATAGTATAAGCTAGGCTAAACCAGTCTATCATCTCGGCGGTAATATTTGACCACATTCCTGGCTTGTTGGCATCTACGTCTCCGTGGGACCTTTATATACATCAATAACGTAATATAACCTAACCTATCCCAACCTATCATCTCGGCGGTAATATTTGACAACATTCCTGGCGAGTTGGCCTCTACGTCTCCGTGGTACATTTATATACATCAATAACGTAATATTCACCTATCCTAACCCAAAATAACATCTCGGCGGTAATATTTGACCACATTCCTGGCTTGCTGGCATCTACGTCTCCGTGGGACCTTTATATACATCAATAACGTAATATAACCTAACCTAACCGAACCTAACATCTCGGCGGTAATATTTGACAACATTCCTGGCGAGTTGGCCTCTACGTCTCGGTTTGACCTTCATATACATCAATAACGTAATATAACCTAACCTGAACCAACCTATCATCTCGGCGGTAATATTTGACAACATTCCTGGCGAGTTGGCCTATACGTCTCCGTCGGACCTTTATATATAACAATAACATAGTAAAAGCTAGGCTAAACCAGTCTATCATCTCGGCGGTAATATTTGACCATATTCCTGGCTTGTTGGCATCTACGTCTCCGTGGGACCTTTATATACATCAATAACGTAATATAACCTAACCTAACCCAACCTATCATCTCGGCGGTAATATTTGACAACATTCCTGGCGAGTTGGCCTCTACGTCTCCGTGGTACATTTATATACATCAATAACGTAATATTCACATATCCTAACCCAAAATAACATCTCGGCGGTAATATTTGACCACATTCCTGGCTTGCTGGCATCTACGTCTCCGTGGGACCTTTATATACATCAATAACGTAATATAACCTAACCTAACCCAACCTAACATCTCGGCGGTAATATTTGATCACATTCCTGGCTTGCTGGCCACTACGTCTCCGCGGGACATTTATATACATCTATAACGTGATATAACCTAACCTAACCCAACCTAACATCTCGGCGGTAATATTTGAAAACATTCCTGGCGAGTTGGCCTCTACGTCACCGTGGGACCTTCATAGACATCCATAACGTAATATAACCTAACCTAACCCAAGCTAACATATCGGCGGTAATATTTGACAACATTCCCAGCGAGTTGGCCTATACGTCTCCGTGGGACCTTTATATACATCAATAACGTAATATAACCTAACCTAACCCAACCTAACACCTCGGCGGTAATATTTGACCACATTCCTGGCTTGCTGGCATCTACGTCTCCGTGGGACCTTCATATACATCAATAACGTAATATAACCTAACCTGAACCAACCTATCATCTCGGCGGTAATATTTGACAACATTCCTGGCGAGTTGGCCTCTACGTCTCGGTTTGACCTTCATATACATCAATAACGTAATATAACCTAATCTGAACCAACCTATCATCTCGGCGGTAATATTTGACAACATTCCAGGCGAGTTGGCCTATACGTCTCCGTCGGACCTTTATATACAACAATAACATAGTATAAGCTAGGCTAAACCAGTCTATCATCTCGGCGGTAATATTTGACCATATTCCTGGCTTGTTGGCATCTACGTCTCCGTGGGACCTTTATATACATCAATAACGTAATATAACCTAACCTAACCCAACCTATCATCTCGGCGGTAATATTTGACAACATTCCTGGCGAGTTGGCCTATACGTCTCCGTCGGACATTTATATACAACAATAACATAGTATAACCAAACCTAACCCTACCTAACATCTCGGCGGTAATATTTGAAAACATTCCTGGCGAGTTGGCCTCTACGTCTCCGTGGGACCTTTATATACATCTATAACGTAATGTAACCTAACCTAACCCAACCTAACATCTCGGCGGTAATATTTGAAAACATTCATGGCGAGTTGGCCTCTACGTCTCCGTGGTACATGTATATACATCAATAACGTAATATAACCTATCCTAACCCAACCTAACATCTCGGCGGTAATATTTGACCACATTCCTGGCTTGCTGGCATCTACGTCTCCGTGGGACCTTTATATACATCAATAACGTAATATAACCCATCCTAACCCAAAATAAGATCTCGGCGGTAATATTTGACCACATTCCTGGCTTGCTGGCATCTACGTCTCCGTGGGACCTTTATATATATCAATAACGTAATATAACCTAACCTAACCGAACCTATCATCTCGGCGGTAATATTTGACAACATTCCTGGCGAGATGGCCTCCACGTCTCCGTGGGACCTTTATATACATCAATAACGTAATATAACCTAACCTAACCCAACCTAACATCTCGGCGGTAATATTTGATCACATTCCTGGCTTGCTGGCCTCTACGTCTCCGCGGGACATTTATATACATCTATAACGTGATATAACCTAACCTAACCCAACCTAACATCTCGGCGGTAATATTTGAAAACATTCCTGGCGAGTTGGCCTCTACGTCACCGTGGGACCTTCATAGACATCCATAACGTAATATAACCTAACCTAACCCAAGCTAACATATCGGCGGTAATATTTGACAACATTCCCAGCGAGTTGGCCTATACGTCTCCGTGGGACCTTTATATACATCAATAACGTAATATAACCTAACCTAACCCAACCTAACACCTCGGCGGTAATATTTGACCACATTCCTGGCTTGCAGGCATCTACGTCTCCGTGGGACCTTCATATACATCAATAACGTAATATAACCTAACCTGAACCAACCTATCATCTCGGCGGTAGTATTTGACAACATTCCTGGCGAGTTGGCCTATACGTCTCCGTCGGACCTTTATATACAACAATAACATAGTATAAGCTAGGCTAAACCAGTCTATCATCTCGGCGGTAATATTTGACCACATTCCTGGCTTGTTGGCATCTACGTCTCCGTGGGACCTTTATATACATCAATAACGTAATATAACCTAACCTAACCCAACCTATCATCTCGGCGGTAATATTTGACAACATTCCTGGCGAGTTGGCCTCTACGTCTCCGTGGTACATTTATATACATCAATAACGTAATATTCACCTATCCTAACCCAAAATAACATCTCGGCGGTAATATTTGACCACATTCCTGGCTTGCTGGCATCTACGTCTCCGTGGGACCTTTATATACATCAATAACGTAATATAACCTAACCTAACCGAACCTAACATCTCGGCGGTAATATTTGACAACATTCCTGGCGAGTTGGCCTCTACGTCTCGGTTTGACCTTCATATACATCAATAACGTAATATAACCTAACCTGAACCAACCTATCATCTCGGCGGTAATATTTGACAACATTCCTGGCGAGTTGGCCTATACGTCTCCGTCGGACCTTTATATACAACAATAACATAGTATAAGCTAGGCTAAACCAGTCTATCATCTCGGCGGTAATATTTGACCATATTCCTGGCTTGTTGGCATCTACGTCTCCGTGGGACCTTTATATACATCAATAACGTAATATAACCTAACCTAACCCAACCTATCATCTCGGCGGTAATATTTGACAACATTCCTGGCGAGTTGGCCTCTACGTCTCCGTGGTACATTTATATACATCAATAACGTAATATTCACATATCCTAACCCAAAATAACATCTCGGCGGTAATATTTGACCACATTCCTGGCTTGCTGGCATCTACGTCTCCGTGGGACCTTTATATACATCAATAACGTAATATAACCTAACCTAACCCAACCTAACATCTCGGCGGTAATATTTGAAAACATTCATGGCAGTAGGCCTCTACGTCTCCGTGGGACCTTTATATACATCAATAACGTAATATAACCTTTCCTAACCCAAAATAACATCTCAGCGGTAATATTTGACCACATTCCTGGCTTGTTGGCATCTACGTCTCCGTGGGACCTTTATATACATCAATTACGTAATATAACCTAACCTAACGCAACGTAACATCTCGGCGGTAATATTTGACAACATTCCTGGCGAGTTGGCCTCTACGTCTCGGTTTGTCCTTCATATACATCAATAACGTAATATAACATAACCGAAACCAACCTAACATCTCGGCGGTAATATTTGAAAACATTCCTGGCGAGTTGGCCTCTACGTCTCCGTGGGACCTTTATATACATCTATAACGTAATATAACCTAACCTAATCCAACCTAACATCTCGGCGGTAATATTTGAAAACATTCATGGCGAGTTGGCCTCTACGTCTCCGTGGTACATTTATATACATCAATAACGTAATATTCACCTATCCTAACCCAAAATAACATCTCGGCGGTAATATTTGACCACATTCCTGGCTTGCTGGCATCTACGTCTCCGACGCGCTATCTCAGAGTTCAATAACGTAATATAACCTAACCTAACCCAACCTATCATCTCGGCGGTAATATTTGACAACATTCCTGGCGAGATGGCCTCCACGTCTCCGTGGGACCTTTATATACATCAATAACGTAATATAACCTAACCTAACCCAACCTAACATCTCGGCGGTAATATTTGAAAACTTTCCTGGCGAGTTGGCCTCTACGTCTCGGTTTGACCTTCATATACATCAATAACGTAATATAACCTAACCTGAACCAACCTATCATCTCGGCGGTAATATTTGACAACATTCCTGGCGAGTTGGCCTATACGTCTCCGTCGGACCTTTATATATAACAATAACATAGTAAAAGCTAGGCTAAACCAGTCTATCATCTCGGCGGTAATATTTGACCATATTCCTGGCTTGTTGGCATCTACGTCTCCGTGGGACCTTTATATACATCAATAACGTAATATAACCTAACCTAACCCAACCTATCATCTCGGCGGTAATATTTGACAACATTCCTGGCGAGTTGGCCTCTACGTCTCCGTGGTACATTTATATACATCAATAACGTAATATTCACATATCCTAACCCAAAATAACATCTCGGCGGTAATATTTGACCACATTCCTGGCTTGCTGGCATCTACGTCTCCGTGGGACCTTTATATACATCAATAACGTAATATAACCTAACCTAACCCAACCTAACATCTCGGCGGTAATATTTGATCACATTCCTGGCTTGCTGGCCTCTACGTCTCCGCGGGACATTTATATACATCTATAACGTGATATAACCTAACCTAACCCAACCTAACATCTCGGCGGTAATATTTGAAAACATTCCTGGCGAGTTGGCCTCTACGTCACCGTGGGACCTTCATAGACATCCATAACGTAATATAACCTAACCTAACCCAAGCTAACATATCGGCGGTAATATTTGACAACATTCCCAGCGAGTTGGCCTATACGTCTCCGTGGGACCTTTATATACATCAATAACGTAATATAACCTAACCTAACCCAACCTAACACCTCGGCGGTAATATTTGACCACATTCCTGGCTTGCTGGCATCTACGTCTCCGTGGGACCTTCATATACATCAATAACGTAATATAACCTAACCTGAACCAACCTATCATCTCGGCGGTAATATTTGACAACATTCCTGGCGAGTTGGCCTCTACGTCTCGGTTTGACCTTCATATACATCAATAACGTAATATAACCTAATCTGAACCAACCTATCATCTCGGCGGTAATATTTGACAACATTCCAGGCGAGTTGGCCTATACGTCTCCGTCGGACCTTTATATACAACAATAACATAGTATAAGCTAGGCTAAACCAGTCTATCATCTCGGCGGTAATATTTGACCATATTCCTGGCTTGTTGGCATCTACGTCTCCGTGGGACCTTTATATACATCAATAACGTAATATAACCTAACCTAACCCAACCTATCATCTCGGCGGTAATATTTGACAACATTCCTGGCGAGTTGGCCTCTACGTCTCCGTGGTACATTTATATACATCAATAACGTAATATTCACATATCCTAACCCAAAATAACATCTCGGCGGTAATATTTGACCACATTCCTGGCTTGCTGGCATCTACGTCTCCGTGGGACCTTTATATACATCAATAACGTAATATAACCTAACCTAACCCAACCTAACATCTCGGCGGTAATATTTGAAAACATTCATGGCAGTAGGCCTCTACGTCTCCGTGGGACCTTTATATACATCAATAACGTAATATAACCTTTCCTAACCCAAAATAACATCTCAGCGGTAATATTTGACCACATTCCTGGCTTGTTGGCATCTACGTCTCCGTGGGACCTTTATATACATCAATTACGTAATATAACCTAACCTAACGCAACGTAACATCTCGGCGGTAATATTTGACAACATTCCTGGCGAGTTGGCCTCTACGTCTCGGTTTGTCCTTCATATACATCAATAACGTAATATAACATAACCGAAACCAACCTAACATCTCGGCGGTAATATTTGAAAACATTCCTGGCGAGTTGGCCTCTACGTCTCCGTGGGACCTTTATATACATCTATAACGTAATATAACCTAACCTAATCCAACCTAACATCTCGGCGGTAATATTTGAAAACATTCATGGCGAGTTGGCCTCTACGTCTCCGTGGTACATTTATATACATCAATAACGTAATATTCACCTATCCTAACCCAAAATAACATCTCGGCGGTAATATTTGACCACATTCCTGGCTTGCTGGCATCTACGTCTCCGTGGGACCTTTATATATATCAATAACGTAATATAACCTAACCTAACCCAACCTATCATCTCGGCGGTAATATTTGACAACATTCCTGGCGAGATGGCCTCCACGTCTCCGTGGGACCTTTATATACATCAATAACGTAATATAACCTAACCTAACCCAACCTAACATCTCGGCGGTAATATTTGAAAACATTCCTGGCGAGTTGGCCTCTACGTCTCGGTTTGACCTTCATATACATCAATAACGTAATATAACCTAACCTGAACCAACCTATCATCTCGGCGGTAATATTTGACAACATTCCTGGCGAGTTGGCCTATACGTCTCCGTCGGACCTTTATATATAACAATAACATAGTAAAAGCTAGGCTAAACCAGTCTATCATCTCGGCGGTAATATTTGACCATATTCCTGGCTTGTTGGCATCTACGTCTCCGTGGGACCTTTATATACATCAATAACGTAATATAACCTAACCTAACCCAACCTATCATCTCGGCGGTAATATTTGACAACATTCCTGGCGAGTTGGCCTCTACGTCTCCGTGGTACATTTATATACATCAATAACGTAATATTCACATATCCTAACCCAAAATAACATCTCGGCGGTAATATTTGACCACATTCCTGGCTTGCTGGCATCTACGTCTCCGTGGGACCTTTATATACATCAATAACGTAATATAACCTAACCTAACCCAACCTAACATCTCGGCGGTAATATTTGATCACATTCCTGGCTTGCTGGCCTCTACGTCTCCGCGGGACATTTATATACATCTATAACGTGATATAACCTAACCTAACCCAACCTAACATCTCGGCGGTAATATTTGAAAACATTCCTGGCGAGTTGGCCTCTACGTCACCGTGGGACCTTCATAGACATCCATAACGTAATATAACCTAACCTAACCCAAGCTAACATATCGGCGGTAATATTTGACAACATTCCCAGCGAGTTGGCCTATACGTCTCCGTGGGACCTTTATATACATCAATAACGTAATATAACCTAACCTAACCCAACCTAACACCTCGGCGGTAATATTTGACCACATTCCTGGCTTGCTGGCATCTACGTCTCCGTGGGACCTTCATATACATCAATAACGTAATATAACCTAACCTGAACCAACCTATCATCTCGGCGGTAATATTTGACAACATTCCTGGCGAGTTGGCCTCTACGTCTCGGTTTGACCTTCATATACATCAATAACGTAATATAACCTAATCTGAACCAACCTATCATCTCGGCGGTAATATTTGACAACATTCCAGGCGAGTTGGCCTATACGTCTCCGTCGGACCTTTATATACAACAATAACATAGTATAAGCTAGGCTAAACCAGTCTATCATCTCGGCGGTAATATTTGACCATATTCCTGGCTTGTTGGCATCTACGTCTCCGTGGGACCTTTATATACATCAATAACGTAATATAACCTAACCTAACCCAACCTATCATCTCGGCGGTAATATTTGACAACATTCCTGGCGAGTTGGCCTATACGTCTCCGTCGGACATTTATATACAACAATAACATAGTATAACCAAACCTAACCCTACCTAACATCTCGGCGGTAATATTTGAAAACATTCCTGGCGAGTTGGCCTCTACGTCTCCGTGGGACCTTTATATACATCTATAACGTAATGTAACCTAACCTAACCCAACCTAACATCTCGGCGGTAATATTTGAAAACATTCATGGCGAGTTGGCCTCTACGTCTCCGTGGTACATGTATATACATCAATAACGTAATATAACCTATCCTAACCCAACCTAACATCTCGGCGGTAATATTTGACCACATTCCTGGCTTGCTGGCATCTACGTCTCCGTGGGACCTTTATATACATCAATAACGTAATATAACCCATCCTAACCCAAAATAAGATCTCGGCGGTAATATTTGACCACATTCCTGGCTTGCTGGCATCTACGTCTCCGTGGGACCTTTATATATATCAATAACGTAATATAACCTAACCTAACCGAACCTATCATCTCGGCGGTAATATTTGACAACATTCCTGGCGAGATGGCCTCCACGTCTCCGTGGGACCTTTATATACATCAATAACGTAATATAACCTAACCTAACCCAACCTAACATCTCGGCGGTAATATTTGATCACATTCCTGGCTTGCTGGCCTCTACGTCTCCGCGGGACATTTATATACATCTATAACGTGATATAACCTAACCTAACCCAACCTAACATCTCGGCGGTAATATTTGAAAACATTCCTGGCGAGTTGGCCTCTACGTCACCGTGGGACCTTCATAGACATCCATAACGTAATATAACCTAACCTAACCCAAGCTAACATATCGGCGGTAATATTTGACAACATTCCCAGCGAGTTGGCCTATACGTCTCCGTGGGACCTTTATATACATCAATAACGTAATATAACCTAACCTAACCCAACCTAACACCTCGGCGGTAATATTTGATCACATTCCTGGCTTGCTGGCCTCTACGTCTCCGCGGGACATTTATATACATCTATAACGTGATATAACCTAACCTAACCCAACCTAACATCTCGGCGGTAATATTTGAAAACATTCCTGGCGAGTTGGCCTCTACGTCACCGTGGGACCTTCATAGACATCCATAACGTAATATAACCTAACCTAACCCAAGCTAACATATCGGCGGTAATATTTGACAACATTCCCAGCGAGTTGGCCTATACGTCTCCGTGGGACCTTTATATACATCAATAACGTAATATAACCTAACCTAACCCAACCTAACACCTCGGCGGTAATATTTGACCACATTCCTGGCTTGCAGGCATCTACGTCTCCGTGGGACCTTCATATACATCAATAACGTAATATAACCTAACCTGAACCAACCTATCATCTCGGCGGTAGTATTTGACAACATTCCTGGCGAGTTGGCCTATACGTCTCCGTCGGACCTTTATATACAACAATAACATAGTATAAGCTAGGCTAAACCAGTCTATCATCTCGGCGGTAATATTTGACCACATTCCTGGCTTGTTGGCATCTACGTCTCCGTGGGACCTTTATATACATCAATAACGTAATATAACCTAACCTAACCCAACCTATCATCTCGGCGGTAATATTTGACAACATTCCTGGCGAGTTGGCCTCTACGTCTCCGTGGTACATTTATATACATCAATAACGTAATATTCACCTATCCTAACCCAAAATAACATCTCGGCGGTAATATTTGACCACATTCCTGGCTTGCTGGCATCTACGTCTCCGTGGGACCTTTATATACATCAATAACGTAATATAACCTAACCTAACCGAACCTAACATCTCGGCGGTAATATTTGACAACATTCCTGGCGAGTTGGCCTCTACGTCTCGGTTTGACCTTCATATACATCAATAACGTAATATAACCTAACCTGAACCAACCTATCATCTCGGCGGTAATATTTGACAACATTCCTGGCGAGTTGGCCTATACGTCTCCGTCGGACCTTTATATACAACAATAACATAGTATAAGCTAGGCTAAACCAGTCTATCATCTCGGCGGTAATATTTGACCATATTCCTGGCTTGTTGGCATCTACGTCTCCGTGGGACCTTTATATACATCAATAACGTAATATAACCTAACCTAACCCAACCTATCATCTCGGCGGTAATATTTGACAACATTCCTGGCGAGTTGGCCTCTACGTCTCCGTGGTACATTTATATACATCAATAACGTAATATTCACATATCCTAACCCAAAATAACATCTCGGCGGTAATATTTGACCACATTCCTGGCTTGCTGGCATCTACGTCTCCGTGGGACCTTTATATACATCAATAACGTAATATAACCTAACCTAACCCAACCTAACATCTCGGCGGTAATATTTGAAAACATTCATGGCAGTAGGCCTCTACGTCTCCGTGGGACCTTTATATACATCAATAACGTAATATAACCTTTCCTAACCCAAAATAACATCTCAGCGGTAATATTTGACCACATTCCTGGCTTGTTGGCATCTACGTCTCCGTGGGACCTTTATATACATCAATTACGTAATATAACCTAACCTAACGCAACGTAACATCTCGGCGGTAATATTTGACAACATTCCTGGCGAGTTGGCCTCTACGTCTCGGTTTGTCCTTCATATACATCAATAACGTAATATAACATAACCGAAACCAACCTAACATCTCGGCGGTAATATTTGAAAACATTCCTGGCGAGTTGGCCTCTACGTCTCCGTGGGACCTTTATATACATCTATAACGTAATATAACCTAACCTAATCCAACCTAACATCTCGGCGGTAATATTTGAAAACATTCATGGCGAGTTGGCCTCTACGTCTCCGTGGTACATTTATATACATCAATAACGTAATATTCACCTATCCTAACCCAAAATAACATCTCGGCGGTAATATTTGACCACATTCCTGGCTTGCTGGCATCTACGTCTCCGTGGGACCTTTATATATATCAATAACGTAATATAACCTAACCTAACCCAACCTATCATCTCGGCGGTAATATTTGACAACATTCCTGGCGAGATGGCCTCCACGTCTCCGTGGGACCTTTATATACATCAATAACGTAATATAACCTAACCTAACCCAACCTAACATCTCGGCGGTAATATTTGAAAACATTCCTGGCGAGTTGGCCTCTACGTCACCGTGGGACCTTTATATACATCAATAACGTAATATAACCTAACCTAACCCAAAATAACATCTCGGCGGTAATATTTGACCACATTCCTGGCTTGCTGGCATCTACGTCTCCGTGGGACCTTTATATATATCAATAACGTAATATAACCTAACCTAACCGAACCTATCATCTCGGCGGTAATATTTGACAACATTCCTGGCGAGATGGCCTCCACGTCTCCGTGGGACCTTTATATACATCAATAACGTAATATAACCTAACCTAACCCAACCTAACATCTCGGCGGTAATATTTGATCACATTCCTGGCTTGCTGGCCTCTACGTCTCCGCGGGACATTTATATACATCTATAACGTGATATAACCTAACCTAACCCAACCTAACATCTCGGCGGTAATATTTGAAAACATTCCTGGCGAGTTGGCCTCTACGTCACCGTGGGACCTTCATAGACATCCATAACGTAATATAACCTAACCTAACCCAAGCTAACATATCGGCGGTAATATTTGACAACATTCCCAGCGAGTTGGCCTATACGTCTCCGTGGGACCTTTATATACATCAATAACGTAATATAACCTAACCTAACCCAACCTAACACCTCGGCGGTAATATTTGACCACATTCCTGGCTTGCTGGCATCTACGTCTCCGTGGGACCTTCATATACATCAATAACGTCATATAACCTAACCTGAACCAACCTATCATCTCGGCGGTAATATTTGACAACATTCCTGGCGAGTTGGCCTATACGTCTCCGTCGGACCTTTATATACAACAATAACATAGTATAAGCTAGGCTAAACCAGTCTATCATCTCGGCGGTAATATTTGACCATATTCCTGGCTTGTTGGCATCTACGTCTCCGTGGGACCTTTATATACATCAATAACGTAATATAACCTAACCTAACCCAACCTATCATCTCGGGGGTAATATTTGACAACATTCCTGGCGAGTTGGCCTCTACGTCTCCGTGGTACATTTATATACATCAATAACGTAATATTCACCTATCCTAACCCAAAATAACATCTCGGCGGTAATATTTGACCACATTCCTGGCTTGCTGGCATCTACGTCTCCGTGGGACCTTTATATATATCAATAACGTAATATAACCTAACCTAACCCAACCTATCATCTCGGCGGTAATATTTGACAACATTCCTGGCGAGATGGCCTCCACGTCTCCGTGGGACCTTTATATACATTAATAACGTAATATAACCTAACCTAACCCAACCTAACATCTCGGCGGTAATATTTGATCACATTCCTGGCTTGCTGGCCTCTACGTCTCCGCGGGACCTTTATATACATCTATAACGTGATATAACCTAACCTAACCCAACCTAACATCTCGGCGGTAATATTTGAAAACATTCCTGGCGAGTTGGCCTCTACGTCACCGTGGGACCTTTATAGACATCCATAACGTAACATAACCTAACCTAACCCAAGCTAACATCTCGGCGGTAATACTTGACCTCATTCCTGGCGAGTTGGCTTCTACGTCACCGTGGGACCTTTATAGACATCCATAACGTAATATAACCTAACCTAACCCAAGCTAACATCTCGGCGGTAATACTTGACCTCATTCCTGGCGAGTTGGCCTATACGTCTCCGTGGGACCTTTATATACATCAATAACGTAATATAACCTAACCTAACCCAACCTAACATCTCGGCGGTAATATTTGATCACATCCCTGGCTTGCTGGCCTCTACGTCTCCGTGGGACCTTTAAATACATCTATAACGTAATATAACCTAACCTAAGCCAACCTAACATCTCGGCGGTAATATTTGAAAACATTCATGGCGAGTTGGCCTCTACGTCTCCGTGGTACATTTATATACATCAATAACGTAATATAACCTATCCTAACCCAAAATAACATCTCGGCGGTAATATTTGACCACATTCCTGGCTTGCCGGCATCTACGTCTCCGTGGGACCTTTATATATATCAATAACGTAATATAACCTAACCTGACCCAACCTATCATCTCGGCGGTAATATTTGACAACATTCCTGGCGAGATGGCCTCCACGTCTCCATGGGACCTTTATATACATCAATAACGTAATATAACCTAACCTAACCCAAACTAACATCTCGGCGGTAATATTTGACAACATTCCCGGCGAGTTGGCCTATACGTCTCCGTGGGACCTTTATATACATCAATAACGTAATATAACCTAACCTAACCCAACCTAACATCTCGGCGGTAATATTTGAAAACATTCATGGCGAGTTGGCCTCTACGTCTCCGTGGGACCTTTATATACATCAATAACGTAATATAACCTATCCTAACCCAAAATAACATCTCGGCGGTAATATTTGACCACATTCCTGGCTTGTTGGCATCTACGTCTCCGTGGGACCTTTATATACATCAATTACGTAATATAACCTAACCTAACCCAACGTAACATCTCGGCGGTAATATTTGACAACATTCCTGGCGAGTTGGCCTCTACGTCTCGGTTTGTCCTTCATATACATCAATAACGTAATATAACATAACCGAAACCAACCTAACATCTCGGCGGTAATATTTGAAAACATTCCTGGCGAGTTGGCCTCTACGTCTCCGTGGGACCTTTATATACATCTATAACGTAATATAACCTAACCTAACCCAACCTAACATCTCGGCGGTAATGTTTGATCACATTCCTGGCTTGCTGGCCTCTACGTCTCCGCGGGACCTTTATATACATCTATAACGTGATATAACCTAACCTAAACCAACCTAACATCTCGGTGGTAATATTTGAAAACATTCCTGGCGAGTTGGCCTCTACGTCACCGTGGGACCTTTATAGACATCCATAACGTAATATAACCTAACCTAACCCAAGCTAACATCTCGGCGGTAATATTTGACAACATTCCCGGCGAGTTGGCCTATACGTCTCCGTGGGACCTTTATATACATCAATAACGTAATATAACCTAACCTAACCCAACCTAACATCTCGGCGGTAATATTTGATCACATCCCTGGCTTGCTGGCCTCTACGTCTCCGCGGGACCTTTAAATACATCTATAACGTAATATAAACTAACCTAACCCAACCTAACACCTCGGCGGTAATATTTGACCACATTCCTGGCTTGCTGGCATCTACATCTCCGTGGTACATTTATATACATCAATAACGTAATATAACCTATCCTAACCCAAAATAACATATCGGCGGTAATATTTGACCACATTCCTGGCTTGTTGGCATCTACGTCTCCGTGGGACCTTTATATACATCAATTACGTAATATAACCTAACCTAACCCAAGCTAACATCTCGGCGGTAATATGTGACAACATTCCTGGCGAGTTGGCCTCTACGTCTCGGTTTGTCCTTCATATACATCAATAACGTAATATAACATAACCGAAACCAACCTAACATCTCGGCGGTAATATTTGAAAACATTCCTGGCGAGTTGGCCTCTACGTCTCCGTGGGACCTTTATATACATCTATAACGTAATATAACCGAACCTAACCCAACCTAACATCTCGGCGGTAATATTTGAAAACATTCATGGCGAGTTGGCCTCTACGTCTCCGTGGTACATTTATATACATCAATAACGTAATATAACCTATCCTAACCCAAAATAACATCTCGGCGGTAATATTTGACCACATTCCTGGCTTGCTGGCATCTACGTCTCCGTGGGACCTTTATATACATCAATAACGTAATATAACCTAACCTAACCTAACCTATCATCTCGGCGGTTATATTTGACAACATTCCTGGCGAGTTGGCCTCCACGTCTCCGTGGGACCGTTGTATACATCAATAACGTAATATAACCTAACCTAACCCAAGCTAACATCTCGGCGGTAATATTTGACAACATTCCCGGCGAGTTGGCCTATACGTCTCCGTGGGACCTTTGTATACATCAATAACGTAATATAACCTAACCTAACCCAACCGAACATCTCGGCGGTAATATTTGATCACATTCCTGGCTTGCTGGCCTCTACGTCTCCGCGGGACCTTTATATACATCAATAACGTAATATAACCTATCCTAACCCAAAATAACATCTCGGCGGTAATATTTGACCACATTCCTGGCTTTTTGGCATCTACGTCTCCGCGGGACCTTTATATACATCCATAACGTAATATAACCTATCCTAACCCAAAATAACATCTCGGCGGTAATATTTGACCACATTCCTGGCTTGTTGGCATCTACGTCTCCGAGGGACCTTTATATACATCAATTACGTAATATAACCTAACCTAACCCAACCTAACATCTCGGCGGTAATATTTGACAACATTCCTGGCGAGTTGGCATCTACGTCTCGGTTTGTCCTTCATATACATCAATAACGTAATATAACATAACCGAAACCAACCTAACATCTCGGCGGGAATATTTGAAAACATTCCTGGCGAGTTGGCCTCTACGTCTCCGTGGGACCTTTATATACGTCTATAACGTAATATAACCGAACCTAACCCAACCTAACATCTCGGCGGTAATATTTGAAAACATTCATGGCGAGTTGGCCTCTACGTCTCCGTGGTACATTTATATACATCAATAACGTAATATAACCTATCCTAACCCAAAATAACATCTCGGCGTTAATATTTGACCACATTCCTGGCTTTTTGGCACCTACGTCTCCGCGGGACCTTTATATACATCAATAACGTAATATAACCTATCCTAACCCAAAATAACATCTCGGCGGTAATATTTGACCACATTCCTGGCTTTTTGGCACCTACGTCTCCGCGGGACCTTTATATACATCAATAACGTAATATAACCTATCCTAACCCAAAATAACATCTCGGCGGTAATATTTGACCACATTTCTGGCTTGTTGGCATCTACGTCTCCGTGGGACCTTTATATACATCAATTACGTAATATAACCTAACCTAACCCAACCTAACATCTCGGCGGTAATATTTGACAACATTCCTGGCGAGTTGGCCTCTACGTCTCGGTTTGTCCTTCATATACATCAATAACGTAATATAACCTAACCTAACCCAACCTATCATCTCGGCGGTAATATTTGACAACATTCCTGGCGAGTTGGCCTCCACGTCTCCGTGGGACCGTTGTATACATCAATAACGTAATATAACCTAACCTAACCCAACCTAACATCTCGGCGGTAATATTTGATCACATTCCTGGCTTGCTGGCCTCTACGTCTCCGCGGGACCTTTATATACATCTATAACGTGATATAACCTAACCTAACCCAACCTAACATCTCGGTGGTAATAATTGAAAACATTCCTGGCGAGTTGGCCTCTACGTCACCGTGGGACCTTTATAGACATCCATAACGTAATATAACCTAACCTAACCCAAGCTAACATCTCGGCGGTAATATTTGACAACATTCCCGGCGAGTTGGCCTATACGTCTCCGTGGGACCTTTGTATACATCAATAACGTAATATAACCTAACCTAACCCAACCTAACATCTCGGCGGTAATATTTGATCACATTCCTGGCTTGCTGGCCTCTACGTCTCCGCGGGACCTTTATATACATCTATAACGTGATATAACCTAACCTAACCCAACCGAACATCTCGGCGGTAATATTTGAAAACATTCCTGGCGAGTTGGCCTCTACGTCACCGTGGGACCTTTATAGACATCCATAACGTAATATAACCTAACCTAACCCAAGCTAACATCTCGGCGGTAATATTTGACAACATTCCCGGCGAGTTGGCCTATACGTCTCCGTGGGACCTTTATATACATCAATAACGTAATATAACCTAACCTAACCCAACCTAACATCTCGGCGGTAATATTTGATCACATTCCTGGCGAGTTGGCCTCTACGTCTCCGTGGGACCTTTATATACATCTATAACGTAATATAACCTAACCTAACCCAACCTAACATCTCGGCGGTAATATTTGATCACATTCCTGGCTTGCTGGTCTCTACGTCTCCGCGGGACCTTTATATACATCTATAACGTGATATAACCTAACCTAACCCAACCTAATATCTCGGTGGTAATATTTGAAAACATTCCTGGCGAGTTGGCCTCTACGTCACCGTGGGACCTTTATAGACATCCATAACGTAATATAACCTAACCTAACCCAAGCTAACATATCGGCGGTAATATTTGACAACATTCCCGGCGAGTTGGCCTATACGTCTCCGTGGGACCTTTGTATACATCAATAACGTAATATAACCTAACCTAACCCAACCTAACATCTCGGCGGTAATATTTGATCACATTCCTGGCTGGCTGGCCTCTACGTCTCCGCGGGACCTTTATATACATCTATAACGTGATATAACCTAACCTAACCCAACCGAACATCTCGGCGGTAATATTTGAAAACATTCCTGGCGAGTTGGCCTCTACGTCACCGTAGGACCTTTATAGACATCCATAACGTAATATAACCTAACCTAACCCAACCTAACATCTCGGCGGTAATATGTGACAACATTCCTGGCGAGTTGGCCTCTACGTCTCGGTTTGTCCTTCATATACATCAATAACGTAATATAACATAACCGAAACCAACCTAACATCTCGGCGGTAATATTTGAAAACATTCCTGGCGAGTTGGCCTCTACGTCTCCGTGGGACCTTTATATACATCTATAACGTAATATAACCGAACCTAACCCAACCTAACATCTCGGCGGTAATATTTGAAAACATTCATGGCGAGTTGGCCTCTACGTCTCCGTGGTACATTTATATACATCAATAACGTAATATAACCTATCCTAACCCAAAATAACATCTCGGCGGTAATATTTGACCACATTCCTGGCTTGCTGGCATCTACGTCTCCGTGGGACCTTTATATACATCAATAACGTAATATAACCTAACCTAACCTAACCTATCATCTCGGCGGTTATATTTGACAACATTCCTGGCGAGTTGGCCTCCACGTCTCCGTGGGACCGTTGTATACATCAATAACGTAATATAACCTAACCTAACCCAAGCTAACATCTCGGCGGTAATATTTGACAACATTCCCGGCGAGTTGGCCTATACGTCTCCGTGGGACCTTTGTATACATCAATAACGTAATATAACCTAACCTAACCCAACCGAACATCTCGGCGGTAATATTTGATCACATTCCTGGCTTGCTGGCCTCTACGTCTCCGCGGGACCTTTATATACATCAATAACGTAATATAACCTATCCTAACCCAAAATAACATCTCGGCGGTAATATTTGACCACATTCCTGGCTTTTTGGCATCTACGTCTCCGCGGGACCTTTATATACATCAATAACGTAATATAACCTATCCTAACCCAAAATAACATCTCGGCGGTAATATTTGACCACATTCCTGGCTTGTTGGCATCTACGTCTCCGAGGGACCTTTATATACATCAATTACGTAATATAACCTAACCTAACCCAACCTAACATCTCGGCGGTAATATTTGACAACATTCCTGGCGAGTTGGCATCTACGTCTCGGTTTGTCCTTCATATACATCAATAACGTAATATAACATAACCGAAACCAACCTAACATCTCGGCGGGAATATTTGAAAACATTCCTGGCGAGTTGGCCTCTACGTCTCCGTGGGACCTTTATATACGTCTATAACGTAATATAACCGAACCTAACCCAACCTAACATCTCGGCGGTAATATTTGAAAACATTCATGGCGAGTTGGCCTCTACGTCTCCGTGGTACATTTATATACATCAATAACGTAATATAACCTATCCTAACCCAAAATAACATCTCGGCGTTAATATTTGACCACATTCCTGGCTTTTTGGCACCTACGTCTCCGCGGGACCTTTATATACATCAATAACGTAATATAACCTATCCTAACCCAAAATAACATCTCGGCGGTAATATTTGACCACATTCCTGGCTTTTTGGCACCTACGTCTCCGCGGGACCTTTATATACATCAATAACGTAATATAACCTATCCTAACCCAAAATAACATCTCGGCGGTAATATTTGACCACATTTCTGGCTTGTTGGCATCTACGTCTCCGTGGGACCTTTATATACATCAATTACGTAATATAACCTAACCTAACCCAACCTAACATCTCGGCGGTAATATTTGACAACATTCCTGGCGAGTTGGCCTCTACGTCTCGGTTTGTCCTTCATATACATCAATAACGTAATATAACCTAACCTAACCCAACCTATCATCTCGGCGGTAATATTTGACAACATTCCTGGCGAGTTGGCCTCCACGTCTCCGTGGGACCGTTGTATACATCAATAACGTAATATAACCTAACCTAACCCAACCTAACATCTCGGCGGTAATATTTGATCACATTCCTGGCTTGCTGGCCTCTACGTCTCCGCGGGACCTTTATATACATCTATAACGTGATATAACCTAACCTAACCCAACCTAACATCTCGGTGGTAATAATTGAAAACATTCCTGGCGAGTTGGCCTCTACGTCACCGTGGGACCTTTATAGACATCCATAACGTAATATAACCTAACCTAACCCAAGCTAACATCTCGGCGGTAATATTTGACAACATTCCCGGCGAGTTGGCCTATACGTCTCCGTGGGACCTTTGTATACATCAATAACGTAATATAACCTAACCTAACCCAACCTAACATCTCGGCGGTAATATTTGATCACATTCCTGGCTTGCTGGCCTCTACGTCTCCGCGGGACCTTTATATACATCTATAACGTGATATAACCTAACCTAACCCAACCGAACATCTCGGCGGTAATATTTGAAAACATTCCTGGCGAGTTGGCCTCTACGTCACCGTAGGACCTTTATAGACATCCATAACGTAATATAACCTAACCTAACCCAAGCTAACATCTCGGCGGTAATATTTGACAACATTCCCGGCGAGTTGGCCTCTACGTCACCGTGGGACCTTTATAGACATCCATAACGTAATATAACATAACCTAACCCAACGTAACATCTCGGCGATAATATTTGACAACATTCCTGGCGAGTTGGCCTCTACGTCTCGGTTTGTCCTTCATATACATCAATAACGTAATATAACATAACCGAAACCAACCTAACATCTCGGCGGTAATATTTGACCACATTCCTGGGTTTTTGGCACCTACGTCTCCGCGGGACCTTTATATACATCAATAACGTAATATAACCTATCCTAACCCAAAATAACATCTCGGCGGTAATATTTGACCACATTTCTGGCTTGTTGGCATCTACGTCTCCGTGGGACCTTTATATACATCAATTACGTAATATAACCTAACCTAACCCAACCTAACATCTCGGCGGTAATATTTGACAACATTCCTGGCGAGTTGGCCTCTACGTCTCGGTTTGTCCTTCATATACATCAATAACGTAATATAACCTAACCTAACCCAACCTATCATCTCGGCGGTAATATTTGACAACATTCCTGGCGAGTTGGCCTCCACGTCTCCGTGGGACCGTTGTATACATCAATAACGTAATATAACCTAACCTAACCCAACCTAACATCTCGGCGGTAATATTTGATCACATTCCTGGCTTGCTGGCCTCTACGTCTCCGCGGGACCTTTATATACATCTATAACCTGATATAACCTAACCTAACCCAACCTAACATCTCGGTGGTAATATTTGAAAACATTCCTGGCGAGTTGGCCTCTACGTCACCGTGGGACCTTTATAGACATCCATAACGTAATATAACCTAACCTAACCCAAGCTAACATCTCGGCGGTAATACTTGACCTCATTCCTGGCGAGTTGGCTTCTACGTCACCGTGGGACCTTTATAGACATCCATAACGTAATATAACCTAACCTAACCCAAGCTAACATCTCGGCGGTAATACTTGACCTCATTCCTGGCGAGTTGGCCTATACGTCTCCGTGGGACCTTTATATACATCAATAACGTAATATAACCTAACCTAACCCAACCTAACATCTCGGCGGTAATATTTGATCACATCCCTGGCTTGCTGGCCTCTACGTCTCCGTGGGACCTTTAAATACATCTATAACGTAATATAACCTAACCTAAGCCAACCTAACATCTCGGCGGTAATATTTGACAACATTCCTGGCGAGATGGCCTCCACGTCTCCATGGGACCTTTATATACATCAATAACGTAATATAACCTAACCTAACCCAAACTAACATCTCGGCGGTAATATTTGACAACATTCCCGGCGAGTTGGCCTATACGTCTCCGTGGGACCTTTATATACATCAATAACGTAATATAACCTAACCTAACCCAACCTAACATCTCGGCGGTAATATTTGAAAACATTCATGGCGAGTTGGCCTCTACGTCTCCGTGGGACCTTTATATACATCAATAACGTAATATAACCTATCCTAACCCAAAATAACATCTCGGCGGTAATATTTGACCACATTCCTGGCTTGTTGGCATCTACGTCTCCGTGGGACCTTTATATACATCAATTACGTAATATAACCTAACCTAACACAACGTAACATCTCGGCGGTAATATTTGACAACATTCCTGGCGAGTTGGCCTCTACGTCTCGGTTTGTCCTTCATATACATCAATAACGTAATATAACATAACCGAAACCAACCTAACATCTCGGCGGTAATATTTGAAAACATTCCTGGCGAGTTGGCCCCTACGTCTCCGTGGGACCTTTATATACATCTATAACGTAATATAACCTAACCTAACCCAACCTAACATCTCGGCGGTAATATTTGATCACATTCCTGGCTTGCTGGCCTCTACGTCTCCGCGGGACCTTTATATACATCTATAACGTGATATAACCTAACCTAACCCAACCTAACATCTCGGTGGTAATATTTGACCACATTCCTGGCTTGTTGGCCTCTACGTCACCGTGGGACCTTTATAGACATCCATAACGTAATATAACCTAACCTAACCCAAGCTAACATCTCGGCGGTAATATTTGACAACATTCCCGGCGAGTTGGCCTATACGTCTCCGTGGGACCTTTATATACATCAATAACGTAATATAACCTAACCT
Source organism: Xylocopa violacea (assembly GCA_963969225.1). Taxonomy (NCBI): domain Eukaryota; kingdom Metazoa; phylum Arthropoda; class Insecta; order Hymenoptera; family Apidae; genus Xylocopa; species Xylocopa violacea. The sequence continues at coordinate 287,948 of CAXAJV010000147.1, read as the reverse complement.
AACCCAACCTAACATCTCGGCGGTAATATTTGATCACATCCCTGGCTTGCTGGCCTCTACGTCTCCGCGGGACCTTTAAATACATCTATAACGTATTATAAACTAACCTAACCCAACCTAACACCTCGGCGGTAATATTTGACCACATTCCTGGCTTGCTGGCATCTACATCTCCGTGGTATATTTATATACATCAATAACGTAATATAACCTATCCTAACCCAAAATAACATCTCGGCGGTAATATTTGACCACATTCCTGGCTTGTTGGCATCTACGTCTCCGTGGGACCTTTATATACATCAATTACGTAATATAACCTAACCTAACCCAACGTAACATCTCGGCGGTAATATTTGACAACATTCCTGGCGTTTTGGCCTCTATGTCTCGGTTTGTCCTTCATATACATCAATAACGTAATATAACATAACCGAAACCAACCTAACATCTCGGCGGTAATATTTGAAAACATTCCTGGCGAGTTGGCCTCTACGTCTCCGTGGGACCTTTATATACATCAATTACGTAATATAACCTAACCTAACCCAACCTAACATCTCGGCGGTAATATTTGACAACATTCCTGGCGAGTTGGCCTCTACGTCTCGGTTTGTCCTTCATATACATCAATAACGTAATATAACATAACCGAAACCAACCTAACATCTCGGCGGTAATATTTGAAAACATTCCTGGCGAGTTGGCCTCTACGTCTCCGTGGGACCTTTATATACATCTATAACGTAATATAACCGAACCTAACCCAACCTAACATCTCGGCGGTAATATTTGAAAACATTCATGGCGAGTTGGCCTCTACGTCTCCGTGGTACATTTATATACATCAATAACGTAATATAACCTATCCTAACCCAAAATAACATCTCGGCGGTAATATTTGACCACATTCCTGGCTTGCTGGCATCTACGTCTCCGTAGGACCTTTATATACATCAATAACGTAATATAACCTAACCTAACCCAACCTATCATCTCGGCGGTAATATTTGACAACATTCCTGGCGAGTTGGCCTCCACGTCTCCGTGGGACCGTTGTATACATCAATAACGTAATATAACCTAACCTAACCCAACCTAACATCTCGGCGGTAATATTTGATCACATTCCTGGCTTGCTGGCCTCTACGTCTCCGCGGGACCTTTATGTACATCTATAACGTGATATAACCTAACCTAACCCAACCTAACATCTCGGTGGTAATATTTGAAAACATTCCTGGCGAGTTGGCCTCTACGTCACCGTGGGACCTTTATAGACATCCATAACGTAATATAACCTAACCTAACCCAACCTAACATCTCGGCGGTAATATTTGAAAACATTCCTGGCGAGTTGGCCTCTACGTCACCGTGGGACCTTTATAGACATCCATAACGTAATATAACCTAACCTAACCCAAGCTAACATCTCGGCGGTAATATTTGACAACATTCCCGGCGAGTTGGCCTATACGTCTCCGTGGGACCTTTGTATACATCAATAACGTAATATAACCTAACCTAACCCAACCGAACATCTCGGCGGTAATATTTGATCACATTCCTGGCTTGCTGGCCTCTACGTCTCCGCGGGACCTTTATATACATCAATAACGTAATATAACCTATCCTAACCCAAAATAACATCTCGGCGGTAATATTTGACCACATTCCTGGCTTTTTGGCATCTACGTCTCCGCGGGACCTTTATATACATCAATAACGTAATATAACCTATCCTAACCCAAAATAACATCTCGGCGGTAATATTTGACCACATTCCTGGCGAGTTGGCCTCTACGTCTCGGTTTGTCCTTCATATACATCAATAACGTAATATAACATAACCGAAACCAACCTAACATCTCGGCGGTAATATTTGAAAACATTCCTGGCGAGTTGGCCTCTACGTCTCCGTGGGACCTTTATATACATCTTTAACGTAACCTAACCTAACCTAACCCAACCTAACATCTCGGCGGTAATATTTGAAAACATTCATGGCGAGTTGGCCTCTACGTCTCCGTGGTACATTTATATACATCAATAACGTAATATAACCTATCCTAACCCAAAATAACATCTCGGCGGTAATATTTGACCACATTCCTGGCTTTTTGGCATCTACGTCTCCGCGGGACCTTTATATACATCAATAACGTAATATAACCTATCCTAACCCAAAATAACATCTCGGCGGTAATATTTGACCACATTCCTGGCTTTTTGGCATCTACGTCTCCGCGGGACCTTTATATACATCAATAACGTAATATAACCTAACCTAACCCAACCTAACATCTCGGCGGTAATATTTGACAACATTCCTGGCGAGTTGGCCTCTACGTCTCCGAGGGACCTTTATATACATCAATTACGTAATATAACCTAACCTAACCCAACCTAACATCTCGGCGGTAATATTTGACAACATTCCTGGCGAGTTGGCCTCTACGTCTCGGTTTGTCCTTCATATACATCAATAACGTAATATAACATAACCGAAACCAACCTAACATCTCGGCGGGAATATTTGAAAACATTCCTGGCGAGTTGGCCTCTACGTCTCCGTGGGACCTTTATATACGTCTATAACGTAATATAACCGAACCTAACCCAACCTAACATCTCGGCGGTAATATTTGAAAACATTCATGGCGAGTTGGCCTCTACGTCTCCGTGGTACATTTATATACATCAATAACGTAATATAACCTATCCTAACCCAAAATAACATCTCGGCGGTAATATTTGACCACATTCCTGGCTTTTTGGCACCTACGTCTCCGCGGGACCTTTATATACATCAATAACGTAATATAACCTATCCTAACCCAAAATAACATCTCGGCGGTAATATTTGACCACATTTCTGGCTTGTTGGCATCTACGTCTCCGTGGGACCTTTATATACATCAATTACGTAATATAACCTAACCTAACCCAACCTAACATCTCGGCGGTAATATTTGACAACATTCCTGGCGAGTTGGCCTCTACGTCTCGGTTTGTCCTTCATATACATCAATAACGTAATATAACCTAACCTAACCCAAACTAACATCTCGGCGGTAATATTTGACAACATTCCCGGCGTGTTGGCCTATACGTCTCCGTGGGACCTTTATATACATCAATAACGTAATGTAACCTAACCTAACCCAACCTAACATCTCGGCGGTAATATTTGAAAACATTCATGGCGAGTTGGCCTCTACGTCTCCGTGGGACCTTTATATACATCAATAACGTAATATAACCTATCCTAACCCAAAATAACATCTCGGCGGTAATATTTGACCACATTCCTGGCTTGTTGGCATCTACGTCTCCGTGGGACCTTTATATACATCAATTACGTAATATAACCTAACCTAACACAACGTAACATCTCGGCGGTAATATTTGACAACATTCCTGGCGAGTTGGCCTCTACGTCTCGGTTTGTCCTTCATATACATCAATAACGTAATATAACATAACCGAAACCAACCTAACATCTCGGCGGTAATATTTGAAAACATTCCTGGCGAGTTGGCCCCTACGTCTCCGTGGGACCTTTATATACATCTATAACGTAATATAACCTAACCTAACCCAACCTAACATCTCGGCGGTAATATTTGATCACATTCCTGGCTTGCTGGCCTCTACGTCTCCGCGGGACCTTTATATACATCTATAACGTGATATAACCTAACCTAACCCAACCTAACATCTCGGTGGTAATATTTGACCACATTCCTGGCTTGTTGGCCTCTACGTCACCGTGGGACCTTTATAGACATCCATAACGTAATATAACCTAACCTAACCCAAGCTAACATCTCGGCGGTAATATTTGACAACATTCCCGGCGAGTTGGCCTATACGTCTCCGTGGGACCTTTATATACATCAATAACGTAATATAACCTAACCTAACCCAACCTAACATCTCGGCGGTAATATTTGATCACATCCCTGGCTTGCTGGCCTCTACGTCTCCGCGGGACCTTTAAATACATCTATAACGTATTATAAACTAACCTAACCCAACCTAACACCTCGGCGGTAATATTTGACCACATTCCTGGCTTGCTGGCATCTACATCTCCGTGGTATATTTATATACATCAATAACGTAATATAACCTATCCTAACCCAAAATAACATCTCGGCGGTAATATTTGACCACATTCCTGGCTTGTTGGCATCTACGTCTCCGTGGGACCTTTATATACATCAATTACGTAATATAACCTAACCTAACCCAACGTAACATCTCGGCGGTAATATTTGACAACATTCCTGGCGAGTTGGCCACTATGTCTCGGTTTGTCCTTCATATACATCAATAACGTAATATAACATAACCGAAACCAACCTAACATCTCGGCGGTAATATTTGAAAACATTCCTGGCGAGTTGGCCTCTACGTCTCCGTGGGACCTTTATATACATCAATTACGTAATATAACCTAACCTAACCCAACCTAACATCTCGGCGGTAATATTTGACAACATTCCTGGCGAGTTGGCCTCTACGTCTCGGTTTGTCCTTCATATACATCAATAACGTAATATAACATAACCGAAACCAACCTAACATCTCGGCGGTAATATTTGAAAACATTCCTGGCGAGTTGGCCTCTACGTCTCCGTGGGACCTTTATATACATCTATAACGTAATATAACCGAACCTAACCCAACCTAACATCTCGGCGGTAATATTTGAAAACATTCATGGCGAGTTGGCCTCTACGTCTCCGTGGTACATTTATATACATCAATAACGTAATATAACCTATCCTAACCCAAAATAACATCTCGGTGGTAATATTTGACCACATTCCTGGCTTGCTGGCATCTACGTCTCCGTAGGACCTTTATATACATCAATAACGTAATATAACCTAACCTAACCCAACCTATCATCTCGGCGGTAATATTTGACAACATTCCTGGCGAGTTGGCCTCCACGTCTCCGTGGGACCGTTGTATACATCAATAACGTAATATAACCTAACCTAACCCAACCTAACATCTCGGCGGTAATATTTGATCACATTCCTGGCTTGCTGGCCTCTACGTCTCCGCGGGACCTTTATGTACATCTATAACGTGATATAACCTAACCTAACCCAACCTAACATCTCGGTGGTAATATTTGAAAACATTCCTGGCGAGTTGGCCTCTACGTCACCGTGGGACCTTTATAGACATCCATAACGTAATATAACCTAACCTAACCCAACCTAACATCTCGGCGGTAATATTTGAAAACATTCCTGGCGAGTTGGCCTCTACGTCACCGTGGGACCTTTATATACATCAATAACGTAATATAACCTATCCTAACCCAAAATAACATCTCGGCGGTAATATTTGACCACATTCCTGGCTTTTTGGCATCTACGTCTCCGCGGGACCTTTATATACATCAATAACGTAATATAACCTAACCTAACCCAACCTAACATCTCGGCGGGAATATTTGAAAACATTCCTGGCGAGTTGGCCTCTACGTCTCCGTGGGACCTTTATATACGTCTATAATGTAATATAACCGAACCTAACCCAACCTAACATCTCGGCGGTAATATTTGAAAACATTCATGGCGAGTTGGCCTCTACGTCTCCGTGGTACATTTATATACATCAATAACGTAATATAACCTATCCTAACCCAAAATAACATCTCGGCGGTAATATTTGACCACATTCCTGGCTTTTTGGCACCTACGTCTCCGCGGGACCTTTATATACATCAATAACGTAATATAACCTATCCTAACCCAAAATAACATCTCGGCGGTAATATTTGACCACATTTCTGGCTTGTTGGCATCTACGTCTCCGTGGGACCTTTATATACATCAATTACGTAATATAACCTAACCTAACCCAACCTAACATCTCGGCGGTAATATTTGACAACATTCCTGGCGAGTTGGCCTCTACGTCTCGGTTTGTCCTTCATATACATCAATAACGTAATATAACCTAACCTAACCCAAACTAACATCTCGGCGGTAATATTTGACAACATTCCCGGCGAGTTGGCCTATACGTCTCCGTGGGACCTTTATATACATCAATAACGTAATATAACCTAACCTAACCCAACCTAACATCTCGGCGGTAATATTTGAAAACATTCATGGCGAGTTGGCCTCTACGTCTCCGTGGGACCTTTATATACATCAATAACGTAATATAACCTATCCTAACCCAAAATAACATCTCGGCGGTAATATTTGACCACATTCCTGGCTTGTTGGCATCTACGTCTCCGTGGGACCTTTATATACATCAATTACGTAATATAACCTAACCTAACACAACGTAACATCTCGGCGGTAATATTTGAAAACATTCCTGGCGAGTTGGCCTCTACGTCTCGGTTTGTCCTTCATATACATCAATAACGTAATATAACATAACCGAAACCAACCTAACATCTCGGCGGTAATATTTGAAAACATTCCTGGCGAGTTGGCCCCTACGTCTCCGTGGGACCTTTATATACATCTATAACGTAATATAACCTAACCTAACCCAACCTAACATCTCGGCGGTAATATTTGATCACATTCCTGGCTTGCTGGCCTCTACGTCTCCGCGGGACCTTTATATACATCTATAACGTGATATAACCTAACCTAACCCAACCTAACATCTCGGTGGTAATATTTGACCACATTCCTGGCTTGTTGGCCTCTACGTCACCGTGGGACCTTTATAGACATCCATAACGTAATATAACCTAACCTAACCCAAGCTAACATCTCGGCGGTAATATTTGACAACATTCCCGGCGAGTTGGCCTATACGTCTCCGTGGGACCTTTATATACATCAATAACGTAATATAACCTAACCTAACCCAACCTAACATCTCGGCGGTAATATTTGATCACATCCCTGGCTTGCTGGCCTCTACGTCTCCGCGGGACCTTTAAATACATCTATAACGTATTATAAACTAACCTAACCCAACCTAACACCTCGGCGGTAATATTTGACCACATTCCTGGCTTGCTGGCATCTACATCTCCGTGGTATATTTATATACATCAATAACGTAATATAACCTATCCTAACCCAAAATAACATCTCGGCGGTAATATTTGACCACATTCCTGGCTTGTTGGCATCTACGTCTCCGTGGGACCTTTATATACATCAATTACGTAATATAACCTAACCTAACCCAACGTAACACCTCGGCGGTAATATTTGACAACATTCCTGGCGAGTTGGCCTCTATGTCTCGGTTTGTCCTTCATATACATCAATAACGTAAAATAACATAACCGAAACCAACCTAACATCTCGGCGGTAATATTTGAAAACATTCCTGGCGAGTTGGCCTCTACGTCTCCGTGGGACCTTTATATACATCAATTACGTAATATAACCTAACCTAACCCAACCTAACATCTCGGCGGTAATATTTGACAACATTCCTGGCGAGTTGGCCTCTACGTCTCGGTTTGTCCTTCATATACATCAATAACGTAATATAACATAACCGAAACCAACCTAACATCTCGGCGGTAATATTTGAAAACATTCCTGGCGAGTTGGCCTCTACGTCTCCGTGGGACCTTTATATACATCTATAACGTAATATAACCGAACCTAACCCAACCTAACATCTCGGCGGTAATATTTGAAAACATTCATGGCGAGTTGGCCTCTACGTCTCCGTGGTACATTTATATACATCAATAACGTAATATAACCTATCCTAACCCAAAATAACATCTCGGCGGTAATATTTGACCACATTCCTGGCTTGCTGGCATCTACGTCTCCGTAGGACCTTTATATACATCAATAACGTAATATAACCTAACCTAACCCAACCTATCATCTCGGCGGTAATATTTGACAACATTCCTGGCGAGTTGGCCTCCACGTCTCCGTGGGACCGTTGTATACATCAATAACGTAATATAACCTAACCTAACCCAACCTAACATCTCGGCGGTAATATTTGATCACATTCCTGGCTTGCTGGCCTCTACGTCTCCGCGGGACCTTTATGTACATCTATAACGTGATATAACCTAACCTAACCCAACCTAACATCTCGGTGGTAATATTTGAAAACATTCCTGGCGAGTTGGCCTCTACGTCACCGTGGGACCTTTATAGACATCCATAACGTAATATAACCTAACCTAACCCAACCTAACATCTCGGCGGTAATATTTGAAAACATTCCTGGCGAGTTGGCCTCTACGTCACCGTGGGACCTTTATAGACATCCATAACGTAATATAACCTAACCTAACCCAAGCTAACATCTCGGCGGTAATATTTGACAACATTCCCGGCGAGTTGGCCTATACGTCTCCGTGGGACCTTTGTATACATCAATAACGTAATATAACCTAACCTAACCCAACCGAACATCTCGGCGGTAATATTTGATCACATTCCTGGCTTGCTGGCCTCTACGTCTCCGCGGGACCTTTATATACATCAATAACGTAATATAACCTATCCTAACCCAAAATAACATCTCGGCGGTAATATTTGACCACATTCCTGGCTTTTTGGCATCTACGTCTCCGCGGGACCTTTATATACATCAATATCGTAATATAACCTATCCTAACCCAAAATAACATCTCGGCGGTAATATTTGACCACATTCCTGGCGAGTTGGCCTCTACGTCTCGGTTTGTCCTTCATATACATCAATAACGTAATATAACATAACCGAAACCAACCTAACATCTCGGCGGGAATATTTGAAAACATTCCTGGCGAGTTGGCCTCTACGTCTCCGTGGGACCTTTATATACGTCTATAACGTAATATAACCGAACCTAACCCAACCTAACATCTCGGCGGTAATATTTGATCACATTCCTGGCTTGCTGGCCTCTACGTCTCCGCGGGACCTTTATATACATCTATAACGTGATATAACCTAACCTAACCCAACCTAACATCTCGGTGGTAATATTTGAAAACATTCCTGGCGAGTTGGCCTCTACGTCACCGTGGGACCTTTATAGACATCCATAACGTAATATAACCTAACCTAACCCAAGCTAACATCTCGGCGGTAATACTTGACCTCATTCCTGGCGAGTTGGCCTATACGTCTCCGTGGGACCTTTATATACATCAATAACGTAATATAACCTAACCTAACCCAACCTAACATCTCGGCGGTAATATTTGATCACATCCCTGGCTTGCTGGCCTCTACGTCTCCGTGGGACCTTTAAATACATCTATAACGTAATATAACCTAACCTAAGCCAACCTAACATCTCGGCGGTAATATTTGAAAACATTCATGGCGAGTTGGCCTCTACGTCTCCGTGGTACATTTATATACATCAATAACGTAATATAACCTATCCTAACCCAAAATAACCTCTCGGCGGTAATATTTGACCACATTCCTGGCTTGCTGGCATCTACGTCTCCGTGGGACCTTTATATATATCAATAACGTAATATAACCTAACCTGACCCAACCTATCATCTCGGCGGTAATATTTGACAACATTCCTGGCGAGATGGCCTCCACGTCTCCATGGGACCTTTATATACATCAATAACGTAATATAACCTAACCTAACCCAAACTAACATCTCGGCGGTAATATTTGACAACATTCCCGGCGAGTTGGCCTATACGTCTCCGTGGGACCTTTATATACATCAATAACGTAATATAACCTAACCTAACCCAACCTAACATCTCGGCGGTAATATTTGAAAACATTCATGGCGAGTTGGCCTCTACGTCTCCGTGGGACCTTTATATACATCAATAACGTAATATAACCTATCCTAACCCAAAATAACATCTCGGCGGTAATATTTGACCACATTCCTGGCTTGTTGGCATCTACGTCTCCGTGGGACCTTTATATACATCAATTACGTAATATAACCTAACCTAACACAACATAACATCTCGGCGGTAATATTTGACAACATTCCTGGCGAGTTGGCCTCTACGTCTCGGTTTGTCCTTCATATACATCAATAACGTAATATAACATAACCGAAACCAACCTAACATCTCGGCGGTAATATTTGAAAACATTCCTGGCGAGTTGGCCTCTACGTCTCCGTGGGACCTTTATATACATCTATAACGTAATATAACCTAACCTAACCCAACCTAACATCTCGGCGGTAATATTTGATCACATTCCTGGCTTGCTGGCCTCTACGTCTTCGCGGGACCTTTATATACATCTATAACGTGATATAACCTAACCTAACCCAACCTAACATCTCGGTGGTAATATTTGAAAACATTCCTGGCGAGTTGGCCTCTACGTCACCGTGGGACCTTTATAGACATCCATAACGTAATATAACCTAACCTAACCCAAGCTAACATCTCGGCGGTAATATTTGACAACATTCCCGGCGAGTTGGCCTATACGTCTCCGTGGGACCTTTATATACATCAATAACGTAATATAACCTAACCTAACCCAACCTAACATCTCGGCGGTAATATTTGATCACATCCCTGGCTTGCTGGCCTCTACGTCTCCGCGGGACCTTTAAATACATCTATAACGTAATATAAACTAACCTAACCCAACCTAACACCTCGGCGGTAATATTTGACCACATTCCTGGCTTGCTGGCATCTACATCTCCGTGGTACATTTATATACATCAATAACGTAATATAACCTATCCTAACCCAAAATAACATCTCGGCGGTAATATTTGACCACATTCCTGGCTTGTTGGCATCTACGTCTCCGTGGGACCTTTATATACATCAATTACGTAATATAACCTAACCTAACCCAACGTAACATCTCGGCGGTAATATTTGACAACATTCCTGGCGAGTTGGCCTCTATGTCTCGGTTTGTCCTTCATATACATCAATAACGTAATATAACATAACCGAAACCAACCTAACATCTCGGCGGTAATATTTGAAAACATTCCTGGCGAGTTGGCCTCTACGTCTCCGTGGGACCTTTATATACATCAATTACGTAATATAACCTAACCTAACCCAACCTAACATCTCGGCGGTAATATTTGACAACATTCCTGGCGAGTTGGCCTCTACGTCTCGGTTTGTCCTTCATATACATCAATAACGTAATATAACATAACCGAAACCAACCTAACATCTCGGCGGTAATATTTGAAAACATTCCTGGCGAGTTGGCCTCTACGTCTCCGTGGGACCTTTATATACATCTATAACGTAATATAACCGAACCTAACCCAACCTAACATCTCGGCGGTAATATTTGAAAACATTCATGGCGAGTTGGCCTCTACGTCTCCGTGGTACATTTATATACATCAATAACGTAATATAACCTATCCTAACCCAAAATAACATCTCGGCGGTAATATTTGACCACATTCCTGGCTTGCTGGCATCTACGTCTCCGTGGGACCTTTATATACATCAATAACGTAATATAACCTAACCTAACCCAACCTATCATCTCGGCGGTAATATTTGACAACATTCCTGGCGAGTTGGCCTCCACGTCTCCGTGGGACCGTTGTATACATCAATAACGTAATATAACCTAACCTAACCCAACCGAACATCTCGGCGGTAATATTTGATCACATTCCTGGCTTGCTGGCCTCTACGTCTCCGCGGGACCTTTATATACATCAATAACGTAATATAACCTATCCTAACCCAAAATAACATCTCGGCGGTAATATTTGACCACATTCCTGGCTTTTTGGCACCTACGTCTCCGCGGGACCTTTATATACATCAATAACGTAATATAACCTATCCTAACCCAAAATAACATCTCGGCGGTAATATTTGACCACATTTCTGGCTTGTTGGCATCTACGTCTCCGTGGGACCTTTATATACATCAATTACGTAATATAACCTAACCTAACCCAACCTAACATCTCGGCGGTAATATTTGACAACATTCCTGGCGAGTTGGCCTCTACGTCTCGGTTTGTCCTTCATATACATCAATAACGTAATATAACCTAACCTAACCCAAACTAACATCTCGGCGGTAATATTTGACAACATTCCCGGCGAGTTGGCCTATACGTCTCCGTGGGACCTTTATATACATCAATAACGTAATATAACCTAACCTAACCCAACCTAACATCTCGGCGGTAATATTTGAAAACATTCATGGCGAGTTGGCCTCTACGTCTCCGTGGGACCTTTATATACATCAATAACGTAATATAACCTATCCTAACCCAAAATAACATCTCGGCGGTAATATTTGACCACATTCCTGGCTTGTTGGCATCTACGTCTCCGTGGGACCTTTATATACATCAATTACGTAATATAACCTAACCTAACACAACATAACATCTCGGCGGTAATATTTGACAACATTCCTGGCGAGTTGGCCTCTACGTCTCGGTTTGTCCTTCATATACATCAATAACGTAATATAACATAACCGAAACCAACCTAACATCTCGGCGGTAATATTTGAAAACATTCCTGGCGAGTTGGCCTCTACGTCTCCGTGGGACCTTTATATACATCTATAACGTAATATAACCTAACCTAACCCAACCTAACATCTCGGCGGTAATATTTGATCACATTCCTGGCTTGCTGGCCTCTACGTCTTCGCGGGACCTTTATATACATCTATAACGTGATATAACCTAACCTAACCCAACCTAACATCTCGGTGGTAATATTTGAAAACATTCCTGGCGAGTTGGCCTCTACGTCACCGTGGGACCTTTATAGACATCCATAACGTAATATAACCTAACCTAACCCAAGCTAACATCTCGGCGGTAATATTTGACAACATTCCCGGCGAGTTGGCCTATACGTCTCCGTGGGACCTTTATATACATCAATAACGTAATATAACCTAACCTAACCCAACCTAACATCTCGGCGGTAATATTTGATCACATCCCTGGCTTGCTGGCCTCTACGTCTCCGCGGGACCTTTAAATACATCTATAACGTAATATAAACTAACCTAACCCAACCTAACACCTCGGCGGTAATATTTGACCACATTCCTGGCTTGCTGGCATCTACATCTCCGTGGTACATTTATATACATCAATAACGTAATATAACCTATCCTAACCCAAAATAACATCTCGGCGGTAATATTTGACCACATTCCTGGCTTGTTGGCATCTACGTCTCCGTGGGACCTTTATATACATCAATTACGTAATATAACCTAACCTAACCCAACGTAACATCTCGGCGGTAATATTTGACAACATTCCTGGCGAGTTGGCCTCCACGTCTCCGTGGGACCTTTATATACATCAATAACGTAATATAACCTAACCTAACCCAACCTAACATCTCGGCGGTAATATTTGATCACATTCCTGGCTTGCTGGCCTCTACGTCTCCGCGGGACCTTTATATACATCTATAACGTGATATAACCTAACCTAACCCAACCTAACATCTCGGCGGTAATACTTGAAACTATTCCTGGCGAGTTGGCCTCTACGTCACCGTGGGACCTTTATAGACATCCATAACGTAATATAACCTAACCTAACCCAAGCTAACATCTCGGCGGTAATATTTGACAACATTACCGGCGAGTTGGCCTATACGTCTCCGTGGGACCTTTGTATACATCAATAACGTAATATAACCTAACCTAACCCAACCGAACATCTCGGCGGTAATATTTGACCACATTCCTGGCTTTTTGGCATCTACGCCTCCGCGGGACCTTTATATACATCAATAACGTAATATAACCTATCCTAACCCAAAATAACATCTCGGCGGTAATATTTGACCACATTCCTGGCTTGTTGGCATCTACGTCTCCGTGGGACCTTTATATACATCAATTACGTAATATAACCTAACCTAACCCAACCTAACATTTCGGCGGTAATATTTGACAACATTCCTGGCGAGTTGGCCTCTATGTCTCGGTTTGTCCTTCATATACATCAATAACGTAATATAACATAACCGAAACCAACCTAACATCTCGGCGGTAATATTTGAAAACATTCCTGGCGAGTTGGCCTCTACGTCTCCGTGGGACCTTTATATACATCAATTACGTAATATAACCTAACCTAACCCAACCTAACATCTCGGCGGTAATATTTGACAACATTCCTGGCGAGTTGGCCTCTACGTCTCGGTTTGTCCTTCATATACATCAATAACGTAATATAACATAACCGAAACCAACCTAACATCTCGGCGGTAATATTTGAAAACATTCCTGGCGAGTTGGCCTCTACGTCTCCGTGGGACCTTTATATACATCTATAACGTAATATAACCGAACCTAACCCAACCTAACATCTCGGCGGTAATATTTGAAAACATTCATGGCGAGTTGGCCTCTACGTCTCCGTGGGACCTTTATATACATCTATAACGTAATATAACCGAACCTAACCCAACCTAACATCTCGGCGGTAATATTTGAAAACATTCATGGCGAGTTGGCCTCTACGTCTCCGTGGTACATTTATATACATCAATAACGTAATATAACCTATCCTAACCCAAAATAACATCTCGGCGGTAATATTTGACCACATTCCTGGCTTGCTGGCATCTACGTCTCCGTGGGACCTTTATATACATCAATAACGTAATATAACCTAACCTAACCCAACCTATCATCTCGGCGGTAATATTTGACAACATTCCTGGCGAGTTGGCCTCCACGTCTCCGTGGGACCGTTGTATACATCAATAACGTAATATAACCTAACCTAACCCAACCGAACATCTCGGCGGTAATATTTGATCACATTCCTGGCTTGCTGGCCTCTACGTCTCCGCGGGACCTTTATATACATCAATAACGTAATATAACCTATCCTAACCCAAAATAACATCTCGGCGGTAATATTTGACCACATTCCTGGCTTTTTGGCACCTACGTCTCCGCGGGACCTTTATATACATCAATAACGTAATATAACCTATCCTAACCCAAAATAACATCTCGGCGGTAATATTTGACCACATTTCTGGCTTGTTGGCATCTACGTCTCCGTGGGACCTTTATATACATCAATTACGTAATATAACCTAACCTAACCCAACCTAACATCTCGGTGGTAATATTTGAAAACATTCCTGGCGAGTTGGCCTCTACGTCACCGTGGGACCTTTATAGACATCCATAACGTAATATAACCTAACCTAACCCAAGCTAACATCTCGGCGGTAATATTTGACAACATTCCCGGCGAGTTGGCCTATACGTCTCCGTGGGACCTTTATATACATCAATAACGTAATATAACCTAACCTAACCCAACCTAACATCTCGGCGGTAATATTTGATCACATCCCTGGCTTGCTGGCCTCTACGTCTCCGCGGGACCTTTAAATACATCTATAACGTAATATAAACTAACCTAACCCAACCTAACACCTCGGCGGTAATATTTGACCACATTCCTGGCTTGCTGGCATCTACATCTCCGTGGTACATTTATATACATCAATAACGTAATATAACCTATCCTAACCCAAAATAACATCTCGGCGGTAATATTTGACCACATTCCTGGCTTGTTGGCATCTACGTCTCCGTGGGACCTTTATATACATCAATTACGTAATATAACCTAACCTAACCCAACGTAACATCTCGGCGGTAATATTTGACAACATTCCTGGCGAGTTGGCCTCCACGTCTCCGTGGGACCTTTATATACATCAATAACGTAATATAACCTAACCTAACCCAACCTAACATCTCGGCGGTAATATTTGATCACATTCCTGGCTTGCTGGCCTCTACGTCTCCGCGGGACCTTTATATACATCTATAACGTGATATAACCTAACCTAACCCAACCTAACATCTCGGCGGTAATACTTGAAACTATTCCTGGCGAGTTGGCCTCTACGTCACCGTGGGACCTTTATAGACATCCATAACGTAATATAACCTAACCTAACCCAAGCTAACATCTCGGCGGTAATATTTGACAACATTACCGGCGAGTTGGCCTATACGTCTCCGTGGGACCTTTGTATACATCAATAACGTAATATAACCTAACCTAACCCAACCGAACATCTCGGCGGTAATATTTGACCACATTCCTGGCTTTTTGGCATCTACGCCTCCGCGGGACCTTTATATACATCAATAACGTAATATAACCTATCCTAACCCAAAATAACATCTCGGCGGTAATATTTGACCACATTCCTGGCTTGTTGGCATCTACGTCTCCGTGGGACCTTTATATACATCAATTACGTAATATAACCTAACCTAACCCAACCTAACATTTCGGCGGTAATATTTGACAACATTCCTGGCGAGTTGGCCTCTATGTCTCGGTTTGTCCTTCATATACATCAATAACGTAATATAACATAACCGAAACCAACCTAACATCTCGGCGGTAATATTTGAAAACATTCCTGGCGAGTTGGCCTCTACGTCTCCGTGGGACCTTTATATACATCAATTACGTAATATAACCTAACCTAACCCAACCTAACATCTCGGCGGTAATATTTGACAACATTCCTGGCGAGTTGGCCTCTACGTCTCGGTTTGTCCTTCATATACATCAATAACGTAATATAACATAACCGAAACCAACCTAACATCTCGGCGGTAATATTTGAAAACATTCCTGGCGAGTTGGCCTCTACGTCTCCGTGGGACCTTTATATACATCTATAACGTAATATAACCGAACCTAACCCAACCTAACATCTCGGCGGTAATATTTGAAAACATTCATGGCGAGTTGGCCTCTACGTCTCCGTGGGACCTTTATATACATCTATAACGTAATATAACCGAACCTAACCCAACCTAACATCTCGGCGGTAATATTTGAAAACATTCATGGCGAGTTGGCCTCTACGTCTCCGTGGTACATTTATATACATCAATAACGTAATATAACCTATCCTAACCCAAAATAACATCTCGGCGGTAATATTTGACCACATTCCTGGCTTGCTGGCATCTACGTCTCCGTGGGACCTTTATATACATCAATAACGTAATATAACCTAACCTAACCCAACCTATCATCTCGGCGGTAATATTTGACAACATTCCTGGCGAGTTGGCCTCCACGTCTCCGTGGGACCGTTGTATACATCAATAACGTAATATAACCTAACCTAACCCAACCGAACATCTCGGCGGTAATATTTGATCACATTCCTGGCTTGCTGGCCTCTACGTCTCCGCGGGACCTTTATATACATCAATAACGTAATATAACCTATCCTAACCCAAAATAACATCTCGGCGGTAATATTTGACCACATTCCTGGCTTTTTGGCACCTACGTCTCCGCGGGACCTTTATATACATCAATAACGTAATATAACCTATCCTAACCCAAAATAACATCTCGGCGGTAATATTTGACCACATTTCTGGCTTGTTGGCATCTACGTCTCCGTGGGACCTTTATATACATCAATTACGTAATATAACCTAACCTAACCCAACCTGACATCTCGGCGGTAATATTTGACAACATTCCTGGCGAGTTGGCCTCTACGTCTCGGTTTGTCCTTCATATACATCAATAACGTAATATAACCTAACCTAACCCAAACTAACATCTCGGCGGTAATATTTGACAACATTCCCGGCGAGTTGGCCTATACGTCTCCGTGGGACCTTTATATACATCAATAACGTAATATAACCTAACCTAACCCAACCTAACATCTCGGCGGTAATATTTGAAAACATTCATGGCGAGTTGGCCTCTACGTCTCCGTGGGACCTTTATATACATCAATAACGTAATATAACCTATCCTAACCCAAAATAACATCTCGGCGGTAATATTTGACCACATTCCTGGCTTGTTGGCATCTACGTCTCCGTGGGACCTTTATATACATCAATTACGTAATATAACCTAACCTAACACAACATAACATCTCGGCGGTAATATTTGACAACATTCCTGGCGAGTTGGCCTCTACGTCTCGGTTTGTCCTTCATATACATCAATAACGTAATATAACATAACCGAAACCAACCTAACATCTCGGCGGTAATATTTGAAAACATTCCTGGCGAGTTGGCCTCTACGTCTCCGTGGGACCTTTATATACATCTATAACGTAATATAACCTAACCTAACCCAACCTAACATCTCGGCGGTAATATTTGATCACATTCCTGGCTTGCTGGCCTCTACGTCTTCGCGGGACCTTTATATACATCTATAACGTGATATAACCTAACCTAACCCAACCTAACATCTCGGTGGTAATATTTGAAAACATTCCTGGCGAGTTGGCCTCTACGTCACCGTGGGACCTTTATAGACATCCATAACGTAATATAACCTAACCTAACCCAAGCTAACATCTCGGCGGTAATATTTGACAACATTCCCGGCGAGTTGGCCTATACGTCTCCGTGGGACCTTTATATACATCAATAACGTAATATAACCTAACCTAACCCAACCTAACATCTCGGCGGTAATATTTGATCACATCCCTGGCTTGCTGGCCTCTACGTCTCCGCGGGACCTTTAAATACATCTATAACGTAATATAAACTAACCTAACCCAACCTAACACCTCGGCGGTAATATTTGACCACATTCCTGGCTTGCTGGCATCTACATCTCCGTGGTACATTTATATACATCAATAACGTAATATAACCTATCCTAACCCAAAATAACATCTCGGCGGTAATATTTGACCACATTCCTGGCTTGTTGGCATCTACGTCTCCGTGGGACCTTTATATACATCAATTACGTAATATAACCTAACCTAACCCAACGTAACATCTCGGCGGTAATATTTGACAACATTCCTGGCGAGTTGGCCTCCACGTCTCCGTGGGACCTTTATATACATCAATAACGTAATATAACCTAACCTAACCCAACCTAACATCTCGGCGGTAATATTTGATCACATTCCTGGCTTGCTGGCCTCTACGTCTCCGCGGGACCTTTATATACATCTATAACGTGATATAACCTAACCTAACCCAACCTAACATCTCGGCGGTAATACTTGAAACTATTCCTGGCGAGTTGGCCTCTACGTCACCGTGGGACCTTTATAGACATCCATAACGTAATATAACCTAACCTAACCCAAGCTAACATCTCGGCGGTAATATTTGACAACATTACCGGCGAGTTGGCCTATACGTCTCCGTGGGACCTTTGTATACATCAATAACGTAATATAACCTAACCTAACCCAACCGAACATCTCGGCGGTAATATTTGACCACATTCCTGGCTTTTTGGCATCTACGCCTCCGCGGGACCTTTATATACATCAATAACGTAATATAACCTATCCTAACCCAAAATAACATCTCGGCGGTAATATTTGACCACATTCCTGGCTTGTTGGCATCTACGTCTCCGTGGGACCTTTATATACATCAATTACGTAATATAACCTAACCTAACCCAACCTAACATTTCGGCGGTAATATTTGACAACATTCCTGGCGAGTTGGCCTCTATGTCTCGGTTTGTCCTTCATATACATCAATAACGTAATATAACATAGCCGAAACCAACCTAACATCTCGGCGGTAATATTTGAAAACATTCCTGGCGAGTTGGCCTCTACGTCTCCGTGGTACATTTATATACATCAATAACGTAATATAACCTATCCTAACCCAAAATAACATCTCGGCTGTAATATTTGACCACATTCCTGGCTTGCTGGCATCTACGTCTCCGTGGGACCTTTATATACATCAATAACGTAATATAACCTAACCTAACCCAACCTATCATCTCGGCGGTAATATTTGACAACATTCCTGGCGAGTTGGCCTCCACGTCTCCGTGGGACCGTTGTATACATCAATAACGTAATATAACCTAACCTAACCCAACCGAACATCTCGGCGGTAATATTTGATCACATTCCTGGCTTGCTGGCCTCTACGTCTCCGCGGGACCTTTATATACATCAATAACGTAATATAACCTATCCTAACCCAAAATAACATCTCGGCGGTAATATTTGACCACATTCCTGGCTTTTTGGCATCTACGTCTCCGCGGGACCTTTATATACATCAATAACGTAATATAACCTATCCTAACCCAAAATAACATCTCGGCGGTAATATTTGACCACATTCCTGGCTTGTTGGCATCTACGTCTCCGAGGGACCTTTATATAAATCAATTACGTAATATAACCTAACCTAACCCAACCTAACATCTCGGCGGTAATATTTGACAACATTCCTGGCGAGTTGGCCTCTACGTCTCGGTTTGTCCTTCATATACATCAATAACGTAATATAACATAACCGAAACCAACCTAACATCTCGGCGGTAATATTTGAAAACATTCCTGGCGAGTTGGCCTCTACGTCTCCGTGGGACCTTTATATACATCTATAACGTAACCTAACCTAACCTAACCCAACCAAACATCTCGGCGGTAATATTTGAAAACATTCATGGCGAGTTGGCCTCTACGTCTCCGTGGTACATTTATATACATCAATCACGTAATATAACCTATCCTAACCCAAAATAACATCTCGGCGGTAATATTTGACCACATTCCTGGCTTTTTGGCATCTACGTCTCCGCGGGACCTTTATATACATCAATAACGTAATATAACCTATCCTAAACCAAAATAACATCTCGGCGGTAATATTTGACCACATTCCTGGCTTGTTGGCATCTACGTCTCCGTGGGACCTTTATATACATCAATTACGTAATATAACCTAACCTAACCCAACCTAACATCTCGGCGGTAATATTTGACAACATTCCTGGCGAGTTGGCCTCTACGTCTCGGTTTGTCCTTCATATACATCAATAACGTAATATAACATAACCGAAACCAACCTAACATCTCGGCGGTAATATTTGAAAACATTCCTGGCGAGTTGGCCTCTACGTCTCCGTGGGACCTTTATATACATCTATAACGTAATATAACCGAACCTAACCCAACCTAACATCTCGGCGGTAATATTTGAAAACATTCATGGCGAGTTGGCCTCTACGTCTCCGTGGTACATTTATATACATCAATAACGTAATATAACCTATCCTAACCCAAAATAACATCTCGGCGGTAATATTTGACCACATTCCTGGCTTGCTGGCATCTACGTCTCCGTGGGACCTTTATATATATCAATAACGTAATATAACCTAACCTAACCGAACCTATCATCTCGGCGGTAATATTTGACAACATTCCTGGCGAGATGGCCTCCACGTCTCCGTGGGACCTTTATATACATCAATAACGTAATATAACCTAACCTAACCCAACCTAACATCTCGGCGGTAATATTTGATCACATTCCTGGCTTGCTGGCCTCTACGTCTCCGCGGGACATTTATATACATCTATAACGTGATATAACCTAACCTAACCCAACCTAACATCTCGGCGGTAATATTTGAAAACATTCCTGGCGAGTTGGCCTCTACGTCACCGTGGGACGTTCATAGACATCCATAACGTAATATAACCTAACCTAACCCAAGCTAACATATCGGCGGTAATATTTGACAACATTCCCAGCGAGTTGGCCTATACGCCTCCGTGGGACCTTTATATACATCAATAACGTAATATAACCTAACCTAACCCAACCTAACACCTCGGCGGTAATATTTGACCACATTCCTGGCTTGCTGGCATCTACGTCTCCGTGGGACCTTCATATACATCAATAACGTAATATAACCTAACCTGAACCAACCTATCATCTCGGCGGTAATATTTGACAACATTCCTGGCGAGTTGGCCTATACGTCTCCGTCGGACCTTTATATACAACAATAACATAGTATAAGCTAGGCTAAACCAGTCTATCATCTCGGCGGTAATATTTGACCATATTCCTGGCTTGTTGGCATCTACGTCTCCGTGGGACCTTTATATACATCAATAACGTAATATAACCCATCCTAACCCAAAATAAGATCTCGGCGGTAATATTTGACCACATTCCTGGCTTGCTGGCATCTACGTCTCCGTGGGACCTTTATATATATCAATAACGTAATATAACCTAACCTAACCGAACCTATCATCTCGGCGGTAATATTTGACAACATTCCTGGCGAGATGGCCTCCACGTCTCCGTGGGACCTTTATATACATCAATAACGTAATATAACCTAACCTAACCCAACCTAACATCTCGGCGGTAATATTTGATCACATTCCTGGCTTGCTGGCATCTACGTCTCCGCGGGACATTTATATACATCTATAACGTGATATAACCTAACCTAACCCAACCTAACATCTCGGCGGTAATATTTGAAAACATTCCTGGCGAGTTGGCCTCTACGTCACCGTGGGACCTTCATAGACATCCATAACGTAATATAACCTAACCTAACCCAAGCTAACATATCGGCGGTAATATTTGACAACATTCCCGGCGAGTTGGCCTATACGTCTCCGTGGGACCTTTATATACATCAATAACGTAATATAACCTAACCTAACCCAACCTAACATCTCGGCGGTAATATTTGATCACATTCCTGGCTTGCTGGCATCTACTTCTCCGCGGGACCTTTAAATACATCTATAACGTAATATAACCTAACCTAACCCAACCTAACACCTCGGCGGTAATATTTGACCACATTCCTGGCTTGCTGGCATCTACGTCTCCGTGGGACCTTTATATACATCAATAACGTAATATAACCTAACCTAACCCAACCTAACATCTCGGCGGTAATATTTGACAACATTCCTGGCGAGTTGGCCTCTACGTCTCGGTTTGACCTTCATATACATCAATAACGTAATATAACTTAACCTAACCCAACCTATCATCTCGGCGGTAATATTTGACAACATTCCTGGCGAGTTGGCCTATACGTCTCCGTCGGACTTTTATATACAGCAATAACATAGTATAAGCTAGGCTAACCCAGTCTATCATCTCGGCGGTAATATTTGACCACATTCCTGGCTTGTTGGCCTCTGCGTCTCCGTGGGACCTTCATATACATCAATAACGAAATATAACCTAACCTAACACAACCTATCATCTCGGTGCTAATATTTGACAACATACCTGGCGAGTTGGCCTCTACGTCTCCGTGGGACCTTTATATACATCAATAACGTAATATAACCTAACCTAACCCAACCTAACATCTCGGCGGTAATATTTGAAAACATACCTGGCGAGTTGACCTCTACGTCTCCGTGGGACCTTTATATACATCTATAACGTAATATAACCTAACCTAACCCAACCTAACATCTCGGCGGTAATATTTGAAAACATTCATGGCGAGTTGGCCTCTACGTCTCCGTGGTACATTTATATACATCAATAACGTAATGTAACCTATCCTAACCCAAAATAACATCTCGGCGGTAATATTTGACCACATTCCTGGCTTGCTGGCATCTACGTCTCCGTGGGACCTTTATATATATCAATAACGTAATATAACCTAACCTAACCCAACCTAACATCT
This sequence comes from Xylocopa violacea, assembly GCA_963969225.1. Taxonomy (NCBI): domain Eukaryota; kingdom Metazoa; phylum Arthropoda; class Insecta; order Hymenoptera; family Apidae; genus Xylocopa; species Xylocopa violacea. The sequence continues at coordinate 264,496 of CAXAJV010000147.1, read as the reverse complement.
TGGCGGTAATATTTGACAACATTCCTGGCGAGATGGCCTCCACGTCTCCGTGGGACCTTTATAAACATCAATAACGTATTATAACCTAACCTAACCCAAACTAACATCTCATCGGTAATATTTGACAACATTCCCGGCGAGTTGGCCTATACGTCTCCGTGGGACCTTTAAATACATCTATAACGTAATATAACCTAACCTAACCCAACCTAACACCTCGGCGGTAATATTTGACCACATTCCTGGCTTGCTGGCATCTACGTCTCCGTGGGACCTTTATATACATCAATAACGTAATATAACCTAACCTAACCGAACCTAACATCTCGGCGGTAATATTTGACAACATTCCTGGCTTGTTGGCCTCTACGTCTCGGTTTGACCTTCATATACATCAATAACGTAATATAACCTAACCTGAACCAACCTATCATCTCGGCGGTAATATTTGACAACATTCCTGGCGAGTTGGCCTATACGTCTCCGTCGGACCTTTATATACAACAATAACATAGTATAAGCTAGGCTAAACCAGTCTATCATCTCGGCGGTAATATTTGACCACATTCCTGGCTTGTTGGCATCTACGCCTCCGTGGGACCTTTATATACATCAATAACGTAATATAACCTAACCTAACCCAACCTATCATCTCGGCGGTAATATTTGACAACATTCCTGGCGAGTTGGCCTCTACGTCTCCGTGGTACATTTATATACATCAATAACGTAATATTCACCTATTCTAACCCAAAATAACATCTCGGCGGTAATATTTGACCACATTCCTGGCTTGCTGGCATCTACGTCTCCGTGGGACCTTTATATACATCAATAACGTAATATAACCTAACCTAACCGAACCTAACATCTCGGCGGTAATATTTGACAACATTCCTGGCGAGTTGGCCTCTACGTCTCGGTTTGACCTTCATATACATCAATAACGTAATATAACCTAACCTGAACCAACCTATCATCTCGGCGGTAATATTTGACAACATTCCTGGCGAGTTGGCCTATACGTCTCCGTCGGACCTTTATATACAACAATAACATAGTATAAGCTAGGCTAAACCAGTCTATCATCTCGGCGGTAACATTTGACCATATTCCTGGCTTGTTGGCATCTACGTCTCCGTGGGACCTTTATATACATCAATAACGTAATATAACCTAACCTAACCCAACCTATCATCTCGGGGGTAATATTTGACAACATTCCTGGCGAGTTGGCCTCTACGTCTCCGTGGTACATTTATATACATCAATAACGTAATATTCACCTATCCTAACCCAAAATAACATCTCGGCGGTAATATTTGACCACATTCCTGGCTTGCTGGCATCTACGTCTCCGTGGGACCTTTATATATATCAATAACGTAATATAACCTAACCTAACCCAACCTATCATCTCGGCGGTAATATTTGACAACATTCCTGGCGAGTTGGCCTCCACGTCTCCGTGGGACCTTTATATACATCAATAACGTAATATAACCTAACCTAACCCAACCTAACATCTCGGCGGTAATATTTGATCACATTCCTGGCTTGCTGGCCTCTACGTCTCCGCGGGACCTTTATATACATCTATAACGTGATATAACCTAACCTAACCCAACCTAACATCTCGGCGGTAATATTTGAAAACATTCCTGGCGAGTTGGCCTCTACGTCACCGTGGGACCTTTATAGACATCCATAACTTAATATAACCTAACCTAACCCAAGCTAACATCTCGGCGGTAATACTTGACCTCATTCCTGGCGAGTTGGCCTATACGTCTCCGTGGGACCTTTATATACATCAATAACGTAATATAACCTAACCTAACCCAACCTAACATCTCGGCGGTAATATTTGATCACATCCCTGGCTTGCTGGCCTCTACGTCTCCGTGGGACCTTTAAATACATCTATAACGTAATATAACCTAACCTAAGCCAACCTAACATCTCGGCGGTAATATTTGAAAACATTCATGGCGAGTTGGCCTCTACGTCTCCGTGGTACATTTATATACATCAATAACGTAATATAACCTATCCTAACCCAAAATAACATCTCGGCGGTAATATTTGACCACATTCCTGGCTTGCTGGCATCTACGTCTCCGTGGGACCTTTATATATATCAATAACGTAATATAACCTAACCTGACCCAACCTATCATCTCGGCGGTAATATTTGACAACATTCCTGGGGAGATGGCCTCCACGTCTCCGTGGGACCTTTATATACATCAATAACGTAATATAACCTAACCTAACCCAAGCTAACATCTCGGCGGTAATATTTGACAACATTACCGGCGAGTTGGCCTATACGTCTCCGTGGGACCGTTGTATACATCAATAACGTAATATAACCTAACCTAACCCAACCGAACATCTCGGCGGTAATATTTGATCACATTCCTGGCTTGCTGGCCTCTACGTCTACGCGGGACCTTTATATACATCAATAACGTAATAGAACCTATCCTAACCCAAAATAACATCTCGGCGGTAATATTTGACCACATTCCTGGCTTGCTGGCATCTACGTCTCCGTGGGAACTTTATATACATCAATAACGTAATATAACCTAACCTAACCCAGCCTATCATCTCGGCGGTAATATTTGACAACATTCCTGGCGAGTTGGCCTCCACGTCTCCGTGGGACCGTTGTATACATCAATAACGTAATATAACCTAACCTAACCCAACCTAACATCTCGGCGGTAATATTTGATCACATTCCTGGCTTGCTGGCCTCTACGTCTCCGCGGGACCTTTATATACATCTATAACGTGATATAACCTAACCTAACCCAACCTAACATCTCGGCGGTAATATTTGAAAACATTCCTGGCGAGTTGGCCTCTACGTCACCGTGGGACCTTTATAGACATCCATAACGTAACATAACCTAACCTAACCCAAGCTAACATCTCGGCGGTAATACTTGACCTCATTCCTGGCGAGTTGGCTTCTACGTCACCGTGGGACCTTTATATACATCAATTACGTAATATAACCTAACCTAACCCAAGCTAACATCTCGGCGGTAATACTTGACCTCATTCCTGGCGAGTTGGCCTATACGTCTCCGTGGGACCTTTATATACATCAATAACGTAATATAACCTAACCTAACCCAACCTAACATCTCGGCGGTAATATTTGATCACATCCCTGGCTTGCTGGCCTCTACGTCTCCGTGGGACCTTTAAATACATCTATAACGTAATATAACCTAACCTAAGCCAACCTAACATCTCGGCGGTAATATTTGAAAACATTCATGGCGAGTTGGCCTCTACGTCTCCGTGGTACATTTATATACATCAATAACGTAATATAACCTATCCTAACCCAAAATAACATCTCGGCGGTAATATTTGACCACATTCCTGGCTTGCTGGCATCTACGTCTCCGTGGGACCTTTATATATATCAATAACGTAATATAACCTAACCTGACCCAACCTATCATCTCGGCGGTAATATTTGACAACATTCCTGGCGAGATGGCCTCCACGCCTCCATGGGACCTTTATATACATCAATAACGTAATATAACCTAACCTAACCCAAACTAACATCTCGGCGGTAATATTTGACAACATTCCCGGCGAGTTGGCCTATACGTCTCCGTGGGACCTTTATATACATCAATAACGTAATATAACCTAACCTAACCCAACCTAACATCTCGGCGGTAATATTTGAAAACATTCATGGCGAGTTGGCCTCTACGTCTCCGTGGGACCTTTATATACATCAATAACGTAATATAACCTATCCTAACCCAAAATAACATCTCGGCGGTAATATTTGACCACATTCCTGGCTTGTTGGCATCTACGTCTCCGTGGGACCTTTATATACATCAATTACGTAATATAACCTAACCTAACCCAACGTAACATCTCGGCGGTAATATTTGACAACATTCCTGGCGAGTTGGCCTCTACGTCTCGGTTTGTCCTTCATATACATCAATAACGTAATATAACATAACCGAAACCAACCTAACATCTCGGCGGTAATATTTGAAAACATTCCTGGCGAGTTGGCCTCTACGTCTCCGTGGGACCTTTATATACATCTATAACGTAATATAACCTAACCTAACCCAACCTAACATCTCGGCGGTAATATTTGATCACATTCCTGGCTTGCTGGCCTCTACGTCTCCGCGGGACCTTTATATACATCTATAACGTGATATAACCTAACCTAACCCAAACTAACATCTCGGTGGTAATATTTGAAAACATTCCTGGCGAGTTGGCCTCTACGTCACCGTGGGACCTTTATAGACATCCATAACGTAATATAACCTAACCTAACCCAAGCTAACATCTCGGCGGTAATATTTGACAACATTCCCGGCGATTTGGCCTATACGTCTCCGTGGGACCTTTATATACATCAATAACGTAATATAACCTAACCTAACCCAACCTAACATCTCGGCGGTAATATTTGATCACATCCCTGGCTTGCTGGCCTCTACGTCTCCGCGGGACCTTTAAATACATCTTTAACGTAATATAAACTAACCTAACCCAACCTAACACCTCGGCGGTAATATTTGACCACATTCCTGGCTTGCTGGCATCTACATCTCCGTGGTACATTTATATACATCAATAACGTAATATAACCTATCCTAACACAAAATAACATCTCGGCGGTAATATTTGACCACATTCCTGGCTTGTTGGCATCTACGTCTCCGTGGGACCTTTATATACATCAATTACGTAATATAACCTAACCTAACCCAACGTAACATCTCGGCGGTAATATTTGACAACATTCCTGGCGAGTTGGCCTCCACGTCTCCGTGGGACCTTTATATACATCAATAACGTAATATAACCTAACCTAACCCAACCTAACATCTCGGCGGTAATATTTGATCACATTCCTGGCTTGCTGGCCTCTACGTCTCCGCGGGACCTTTATATACATCTATAACGTGATATAACCTAACCTAACCCAACCTAACATCTCGGCGGTAATACTTGAAACTATTCCTGGCGAGTTGGCCTCTACGTCACCGTGGGACCTTTATAGACATCCATAACGTAATATAACCTAACCTAACCCAAGCTAACATCTCGGCGGTAATATTTGACAACATTACCGGCGAGTTGGCCTATACGTCTCCGTGGGACCTTTGTATACATCAATAACGTAATATAACCTAACCTAACCCAACCGAACATCTCGGCGGTAATATTTGACCACATTCCTGGCTTTTTGGCATCTACGTCTCCGCGGGACCTTTATATACATCAATAACGTAATATAACCTAACCTAAGCCAACCTAACATCTCGGCGGTAATATTTGACCACATTCCTGGCTTGTTGGCATCTACGTCTCCGTGGGACCTTTATATACATCAATTACGTAATATAACCTAACCTAACCCAACCTATCATCTCGGCGGTAATATTTGACAACATTCCTGGCGAGTTGGCCTCTATGTCTCGGTTTGTCCTTCATATACATCAATAACGTAATATAACATAACCGAAACCAACCTAACATCTCGGCGGTAATATTTGAAAACATTCCTGGCTAGTTGGCCTCTACGTCTCCGTGGGACCTTTATATACATCAATTACGTAATATAACCTAACCTAACCCAACCTAACATCTCGGCGGTAATATTTGACAACATTCCTGGCGAGTTGGCCTCTACGTCTCGGTTTGTCCTTCATATACATCAATAACGTAATATAACATAACCGAAACCAACCTAACATCTCGGCGGTAATATTTGAAAACATTCCTGGCGAGTTGGCCTCTACGTCTCCGTGGGACCTTTATATACATCTATAACGTAATATAACCGAACCTAACCCAACCTAACATCTCGGCGGTAATATTTGAAAACATTCATGGCGAGTTGGCCTCTACGTCTCCGTGGTACATTTATATACATCAATAACGTAATATAACCTATCCTAACCCAAAATAACATCTCGGCGGTAATATTTGACCACATTCCTGGCTTGCTGGCATCTACGTCTCCGTGGGACCTTTATATACATCAATAACGTAATATAACCTAACCTAACCCAACCTATCATCTCGGCGGTAATATTTGACAACATTCCTGGCGAGTTGGCCTCCACGTCTCCGTGGGACCGTTGTATACATCAATAACGTAATATAACCTAACCTAACCCAAGCTAACATCTCGGCGGTAATATTTGACAACATTCCCGGCGAGTTGGCCTATACGTCTCCGTGGGACCTTTGTATACATCAATAACGTAATATAACCTAACCTAACCCAACCGAACATCTCGGCGGTAATATTTGATCACATTCCTGGCTTGCTGGCCTCTACGTCTCCGCGGGACCTTTATATACATCAATAACGTAATATAACCTATCCTAACCCAAAATAACATCTCGGCGGTAATATTTGACCACATTCCTGGCTTTTTGGCATCTACGTCTCCGCGGGACCTTTATATACATCAATAACGTAATATAACCTATCCTAACCCAAAATAACATCTCGGCGGTAATATTTGACCACATTCCTGGCTTGTTGGCATCTACGTCTCCGAGGGACCTTTATATACATCAATTACGTAATATAACCTAACCTAACCCAACCTAACATCTCGGCGGTAATATTTGACAACATTCCTGGCGAGTTGGCCTCTACGTCTCGGTTTGTCCTTCATATACATCAATAACGTAATATAACATAACCGAAACCAACCTAACATCTCGGCGGGAATATTTGAAAACATTCCTGGCGAGTTGGCCTCTACGTCTCCGTGGGACCTTTATATACGTCTATAACGTAATATAACCGAACCTAACCCAACCTAACATCTCGGCGGTAATATTTGAAAACATTCATGGCGAGTTGGCCTCTACGTCTCCGTGGTACATTTATATACATCAATAACGTAATATAACCTATCCTAACCCAAAATAACATCTCGGCGGTAATATTTGACCACATTCCTGGCTTTTTGGCACCTACGTCTCCGCGGGACCTTTATATACATCAATAACGTAATATAACCTATCCTAACCCAAAATAACATCTCGGCGGTAATATTTGACCACATTTCTGGCTTGTTGGCATCTACGTCTCCGTGGGACCTTTATATACATCAATTACGTAATATAACCTAACCTAACCCAACCTAACATCTCGGCGGTAATATTTGACAACATTCCTGGCGAGTTGGCCTCTACGTCTCGGTTTGTCCTTCATATACATCAATAACGTAATATAACCTAACCTAACCCAACCTATCATCTCGGCGGTAATATTTGACAACATTCCTGGCGAGTTGGCCTCCACGTCTCCGTGGGACCGTTGTATACATCAATAACGTAATATAACCTAACCTAACCCAACCTAACATCTCGGCGGTAATATTTGATCACATTCCTGGCTTGCTGGCCTCTACGTCTCCGCGGGACCTTTATATACATCTATAACGTGATATAACCTAACCTAACCCAACCTAACATCTCGGTGGTAATATTTGAAAACATTCCTGGCGAGTTGGCCTCTACGTCACCGTGGGACCTTTATAGACATCCATAACGTAATATAACCTAACCTAACCCAAGCTAACATCTCGGCGGTAATATTTGACAACATTCCCGGCGAGTTGGCCTATACGTCTCCGTGGGACCTTTGTATACATCAATAACGTAATATAACCTAACCTAATCCAACCTAACATCTCGGCGGTAATATTTGATCACATTCCTGGCTTGCTGGCCTCTACGTCTCCGCGGGACCTTTATATACATCTATAACGTGATATAACCTAACCTAACCCAACCGAACATCTCGGCGGTAATATTTGAAAACATTCCTGGCGAGTTGGCCTCTACGTCACCGTGGGACCTTTATAGACATCCATAACGTAATATAACCTAACCTAACCCAAGCTAACATCTCGGCGGTAATATTTGACAACATTCCCGGCGAGTTGGCCTATACGTCTCCGTGGGACCTTTATATACATCAATAACGTAATATAACCTAACCTAACCCAACCCAACATCTCGGCGGTAACATTTGATCACATTCCTGGCGAGTTGGCCTCTACGTCTCCGTGGGACCTTTATATACATCTATAACGTAATATAACCTAACCTAACCCAACCTAACATCTCGGCGCTAATATTTGATCACATTCCTGGCTTGCTGGCCTCTAGGTCTCCGCGGGACCTTTATATACATCTATAACGTGATATAACCTAACCTAACCCAACCTAACATCTCGGTGGTAATATTTGAAAACATTCCTGGCGAGTTGGCCTCTACGTCACCGTGGGACCTTTATAGACATCCATAACGTAATATAACCTAACCTAACCCAAGCTAACATCTCGGCGGTAATATTTGACAACATTCCCGGCGAGTTGGCCTATACGTCTCCGTGGGACCTTTGTATACATCAATAACGTAATATAACCTAACCTAACCCAACCTAACATCTCGGCGGTAATATTTGATCACATTCCTGGCTTGCTGGCCTCTACGTCTCCGCGGGACCTTTATATACATCTATAACGTGATATAACCTAACCTAACCCAACCGAACATCTCGGCGGTAATATTTGAAAACATTCCTGGCGAGTTGGCCTCTACGTCACCGTAGGACCTTTATAGACATCCATAACGTAATATAACCTAACCTAACCCAAGCTAACATCTCGGCGGTAATATTTGACAACATTCCCGGCAAGTTGGCCTCTACGTCACCGTGGGAACTTTATAGACATCCATAACGTAATATAACATAACCTAACCCAACGTAACATCTCGGCGATAATATTTGACAACATTCCTGGCGAGTTGGCCTCTACGTCTCGGTTTGTCCTTCATATACATCAATAACGTAATATAACATAACCGAAACCAACCTAACATCTCGGCGGTAATATTTGAAAACATTCCTGGCGAGTTGGCCTCTACGTCTCCGTGGGACCTTTATATACATCTATAACGTAATATAACCGAACCTAACCCAACCTAACATCTCGGCGGTAATATTTGAAAACATTCATGGCGAGTTGGCCTCTACGTCTCCGTGGTACATTTATATACATCAATAACGTAATATAACCTATCCTAACCCAAAATAACATCTCGGCGGTAATATTTGACCACATTCCTGGCTTTTTGGCACCTACGTCTCCGCGGGACCTTTATATACATCAATAACGTAATATAACCTATCCTAACCCAAAATAACATCTCGGCGGTAATATTTGACCACATTTCTGGCTTGTTGGCATCTACGTCTCCGTGGGACCTGTATATACATCAATTACGTAATATAACCTAACCTAACCCAACCTAACATCTCGGCGGTAATATTTGACAACATTCCTGGCGAGTTGGTCTCTACGTCTCGGTTTGTCCTTCATATACATCAATAACGTAATATAACCTAACCTAACCCAACCTATCATCTCGGCGGTAATATTTGACAACATTCCTGGCGAGTTGTCCTCCACGTCTCCGTGGGACCGTTGTATACATCAATAACGTAATATAACCTAACCTAACCCAACCTAACATCTCGGCGGTAATATTTGATCACATTCCTGGCTTGCTGGCCTCTACGTCTCCGCGGGACCTTTATATACATCTATAACGTGATATAACCTAACCTAACCCAACCTAACATCTCGGTGGTAATATTTGAAAACATTCCTGGCGAGTTGGCCTCTACGTCACCGTGGGACCTTTATAGACATCCATAACGTAATATAACCTAACCTAACCCAAGCTAACATTTCGGCGGTAATACTTGACCTCATTCCTGGCGAGTTGGCTTCTACGTCACCGTGGGACCTTTATAGACATCCATAACGTAATATAACCTAACCTAACCCAAGCTAACATCTCGGCGGTAATACTTGACCTCATTCCTGGCGAGTTGGCCTATACGTCTCCGTGGGACCTTTATATACATCAATAACGTAATATAACCTAACCTAACCCAACCTAACATCTCGGCGGTAATATTTGATCACATCCCTGGCTTGCTGGACTCTACGTCTCCGTGGGACCTTTAAATACATCTATAACGTAATATAACCTAACCTAAGCCAACCTAACATCTCGGCGGTAATATTTGAAAACATTCATGGCGAGTTGGCCTCTACGTCTCCGTGGTACATTTATATACATCAATAACGTAATATAACCTATCCTAACCCAAAATAACATCTCGGCGGTAATATTTGACCACATTCCTGGCTTGCTGGCATCTACGTCTCCGTGGGACCTTTATATATATCAATAACGTAATATAACCTAACCTGACCCAACCTATCATCTCGGCGGTAATATTTGACAACATTCCTGGCGAGATGGCCTCCACGTCTCCATGGGACCTTTATATACATCAATAACGTAATATAACCTAACCTAACCCAAACTAACATCTCGGCGGTAATATTTGACAACATTCCCGGCGAGTTGGCCTATACGTCTCCGTGGGACCTTTATATACATCAATAACGTAATATAACCTAACCTAACCCAACCTAACATCTCGGCGGTAATATTTGAAAACATTCATGGCGAGTTGGCCTCTACGTCTCCGTGGGACCTTTATATACATCAATAACGTAATATAACCTATCCTAACCCAAAATAACATCTCGGCGGTAATATTTGACCACATTCCTGGCTTGTTGGCATCTACGTCTCCGTGGGACCTTTATATACATCAATTACGTAATATAACCTAACCTAACACAACGTAACATCTCGGCGGTAATATTTGACAACATTCCTGGCGAGTTGGCCTCTACGTCTCGGTTTGTCCTTCATATACATCAATAACGTAATATAACATAACCGAAACCAACCTAACATCTCGGCGGTAATATTTGAAAACATTCCTGGCGAGTTGGCCTCTACGTCTCCGTGGGACCTTTATATACATCTATAACGTAATATAACCTAACCTAACCCAACCTAACATCTCGGCGGTAATATTTGATCACATTCCTGGCTTGCTGGCCTCTACGTCTCCGCGGGACCTTTATATACATCTATAACGTGATATAACCTAACCTAACCCAACCTAACATCTCGGTGGTAATATTTGAAAACATTCCTGGCGAGTTGGCCTCTACGTCACCGTGGGACCTTTATAGACATCCATAACGTAATATAACCTAACCTAACCCAAGCTAACATCTCGGCGGTAATATTTGACAACATTCCCGGCGAGTTGGCCTATACGTCTCCGTGGGACCTTTATATACATCAATAACGTAATATAACCTAACCTAACCCAACCTAACATCTCGGCGGTAATATTTGATCACATCCCTGGCTTGCTGGCCTCTACGTCTCCGCGGGACCTTTAAATACATCTATAACGTAATATAAACTAACCTAACCCAACCTAACACCTCGGCGGTAATATTTGACCACATTCCTGGCTTGCTGGCATCTACATCTCCGTGGTACATTTATATACATCAATAACGTAATATAACCTATCCTAACCCAAAATAACATCTCGGCGGTAATATTTGACCACATTCCTGGCTTGTTGGCATCTACGTCTCCGTGGGACCTTTATATACATCAATTACGTAATATAACCTAACCTAACCCAACGTAACATCTCGGCGGTAATATTTGACAACATTCCTGGCGAGTTGGCCTCCACGTCTCCGTGGGACCTTTATATACATCAATAACGTAATATAACCTAACCTAACCCAACCTAACATCTCGGCGGTAATATTTGATCACATTCCTGGCTTGCTGGCCTCTACGTCTCCGCGGGACCTTTATATACATCTATAACGTGATATAACCTAACCTAACCCAAACTAACATCTCGGCGGTAATACTTGAAACTATTCCTGGCGAGTTGGCCTCTACGTCACCGTGGGACCTTTATAGACATCCATAACGTAATATAACCTAACCTAACCCAAGCTAACATCTCGGCGGTAATATTTGACAACATTACCGGCGAGTTGGCCTATACGTCTCCGTGGGACCTTTGTATACATCAATAACGTAATATAACCTAACCTAACCCAACCGAACATCTCGGCGGTAATATTTGACCACATTCCTGGCTTTTTGGCATCTACGTCTCGGCGGGACCTTTATATACATCAATAACGTAATATAACCTATCCTAACCCAAAATAACATCTCGGCGGTAATATTTGACCACATTCCTGGCTTGTTGGCATCTACGTCTCCGCGGGACCTTTATGTACATCTATAACGTGATATAACCTAACCTAACCCAACCTAACATCTCGGTGGTAATATTTGAAAACATTCCTGGCGAGTTGGCCTCTACGTCACCGTGGGACCTTTATAGACATCCATAACGTAATATAACCTAACCTAACCCAACCTAACATCTCGGCGGTAATATTTGAAAACATTCCTGGCGAGTTGGCCTCTACGTCACCGTGGGACCTTTATAGACATCCATAACGTAATATAACCTAACCTAACCCAAGCTAACATCTCGGCGGTAATATTTGACAACATTCCCGGCGAGTTGGCCTATACGTCTCCGTGGGACCTTTGTATACATCAATAACGTAATATAACCTAACCTAACCCAACCGAACATCTCGGCGGTAATATTTGATCACATTCCTGGCTTGCTGGCCTCTACGTCTCCGCGGGACCTTTATATACATCAATAACGTAATATAACCTATCCTAACCCAAAATAACACCTCGGCGGTAATATTTGACCACATTCCTGGCTTTTTGGCATCTACGTCTCCGCGGGACCTTTATATACATCAATAACGTAATATAACCTATCCTAACCCAAAATAACATCTCGGCGGTAATATTTGACCACATTCCTGGCTTGTTGGCATCTACGTCTCCGAGGGACCTTTATATACATCAATTACGTAATATAACCTAACCTAACCCAACCTAACATCTCGGCGGTAATATTTGACAACATTCCTGGCGAGTTGGCCTCTACGTCTCGGTTTGTCCTTCATATACATCAATAACGTAATATAACCTATCCTAACCCAAAATAACATCTCGGCGGTAATATTTGACCACATTTCTGGCTTGTTGGCATCTACGTCTCCGTGGGACCTTTATATACATCAATTACGTAATATAACCTAACCTAACCCAACCTAACATCTCGGCGGTAATATTTGACAACATTCCTGGCGAGTTGGCCTCTACGTCTCGGTTTGTCCTTCATATACATCAATAACGTAATATAACCTAACCTAACCCAACCTATCATCTCGGCGGTAATATTTGACAACATTCCTGGCGAGTTGGCCTCCACGTCTCCGTGGGACCGTTGTATACATCAATAACGTAATATAACCTAACCTAACCCAACCTAACATCTCGGCGGTAATATTTGATCACATTCCTGGCTTGCTGGCCTCTACGTCTCCGCGGGACCTTTATATACATCTATAACGTGATATAACCTAACCTAACCCAACCTAACATCTCGGTGGTAATATTTGAAAACATTCCTGGCGAGTTGGCCTCTACGTCACCGTGGGACCTTTATAGACATCCATAACGTAATATAACCTAACCTAACCCAAGCTAACATCTCGGCGGTAATATTTGACAACATTCCCGGCGAGTTGGCCTATACGTCTCCGTGGGACCTTTGTATACATCAATAACGTAATATAACCTAACCTAATCGAACCTAACATCTCGGCGGTAATATTTGATCACATTCCTGGCTTGCTGGCCTCTACGTCTCCGCGGGACCTTTATATACATCTATAACGTGATATAACCTAACCTAACCCAACCGAACATCTCGGCGGTAATATTTGAAAACATTCCTGGCGAGTTGGCCTCTACGTCACCGTGGGACCTTTATAGACATCCATAACGTAATATAACCTAACCTAACCCAAGCTAACATCTCGGCGGTAATATTTGACAACATTCCCGGCGAGTTGGCCTATACGTCTCCGTGGGACCTTTATATACATCAATAACGTAATATAACCTAACCTAACCCAACCCAACATCTCGGCGGTAACATTTGATCACATCCCTGGCTTGCTGGCCTCTACGTCTCCGTGGGACCTTTATATACATCTATAACGTAATATAACCTAACCTAACCCAACCTAACATCTCGGCGGTAATATTTGATCACATTCCTGGCTTGCTGGCCTCTAGGTCTCCGCGGGACCTTTATATACATCTATAACGTGATATAACCTAACCTAACCCAACCTAACATCTCGGTGGTAATATTTGAAAACATTCCTGGCGAGTTGGCCTCTACGTCACCGTGGGACCTTTATAGACATCCATAACGTAATATAACCTAACCTAACCCAAGCTAACATCTCGGCGGTAATATTTGACAACATTCCCGGCGAGTTGGCCTATACGTCTCCGTGGGACCTTTGTATACATCAATAACGTAATATAACCTAACCTAACCCAACCTAACATCTCGGCGGTAATATTTGATCACATTCCTGGCTTGCTGGCCTCTACGTCTCCGCGGGACCTTTATATACATCTATAACGTGATATAACCTAACCTAACCCAACCGAACATCTCGGCGGTAATATTTGAAAACATTCCTGGCGAGTTGGCCTCTACGTCACCGTAGGACCTTTATAGACATCCATAACGTAATATAACCTAACCTAACCCAAGCTAACATCTCGGCGGTAATATTTGACAACATTCCCGGCGAGTTGGCCTCTACGTCACCGTGGGACCTTTATAGACATCCATAACGTAATATAACATAACCTAACCCAACGTAACATCTCGGCGATAATATTTGACAACATTCCTGGCGAGTTGGCCTCTACGTCTCGGTTTGTCCTTCATATACATCAATAACGTAATATAACATAACCGAAACCAACCTAACATCTCGGCGGTAATATTTGAAAACATTCCTGGCGAGTTGGCCTCTACGTCTCCGTGGGACCTTTATATACATCTATAACGTAATATAACCGAACCTAACCCAACCTAACATCTCGGCGGTAATATTTGAAAACATTCATGGCGAGTTGGCCTCTACGTCTCCGTGGTACATTTATATACATCAATAACGTAATATAACCTATCCTAACCCAAAATAACATCTCGGCGGTAATATTTGACCACATTCCTGGCTTTTTGGCACCTACGTCTCCGCGGGACCTTTATATACATCAATAACGTAATATAACCTATCCTAACCCAAAATAACATCTCGGCGGTAATATTTGACCACATTTCTGGCTTGTTGGCATCTACGTCTCCGTGGGACCTGTATATACATCAATTACGTAATATAACCTAACCTAACCCAACCTAACATCTCGGCGGTAATATTTGACAACATTCCTGGCGAGTTGGTCTCTACGTCTCGGTTTGTCCTTCATATACATCAATAACGTAATATAACCTAACCTAACCCAACCTATCATCTCGGCGGTAATATTTGACAACATTCCTGGCGAGTTGGCCTCCACGTCTCCGTGGGACCGTTGTATACATCAATAACGTAATATAACCTAACCTAACCCAACCTAACATCTCGGCGGTAATATTTGATCACATTCCTGGCTTGCTGGCCTCTACGTCTCCGCGGGACCTTTATATACATCTATAACGTGATATAACCTAACCTAACCCAACCTAACATCTCGGTGGTAATATTTGAAAACATTCCTGGCGAGTTGGCCTCTACGTCACCGTGGGACCTTTATAGACATCCATAACGTAATATAACCTAACCTAACCCAAGCTAACATCTCGGCGGTAATACTTGACCTCATTCCTGGCGAGTTGGCTTCTACGTCACCGTGGGACCTTTATAGACATCCATAACGTAATATAACCTAACCTAACCCAAGCTAACATCTCGGCGGTAATACTTGACCTCATTCCTGGCGAGTTGGCCTATACGTCTCCGTGGGACCTTTATATACATCAATAACGTAATATAACCTAACCTAACCCAACCTAACATCTCGGCGGTAATATTTGATCACATCCCTGGCTTGCTGGCCTCTACGTCTCCGTGGGACCTTTAAATACATCTATAACGTAATATAACCTAACCTAAGCCAACCTAACATCTCGGCGGTAATATTTGAAAACATTCATGGCGAGTTGGCCTCTACGTCTCCGTGGTACATTTATATACATCAATAACGTAATATAACCTATCCTAACCCAAAATAACATCTCGGCGGTAATATTTGACCACATTCCTGGCTTGCTGGCATCTACGTCTCCGTGGGACCTTTATATATATCAATAACGTAATATAACCTAACCTGACCCAACCTATCATCTCGGCGGTAATATTTGACAACATTCCTGGCGAGATGGCCTCCACGTCTCCATGGGACCTTTATATACATCAATAACGTAATATAACCTAACCTAACCCAAACTAACATCTCGGCGGTAATATTTGACTACATTCCCGGCGAGTTGGCCTATACGTCTCCGTGGGACCTTTATATACATCAATAACGTAATATAACCTAACCTAACCCAACCTAACATCTCGGCGGTAATATTTGAAAACATTCATGGCGAGTTGGCCTCTACGTCTCCGTGGGACCTTTATATACATCAATAACGTAATATAACCTATCCTAACCCAAAATAACATCTCGGCGGTAATATTTGACCACATTCCTGGCTTGTTGGCATCTACGTCTCCGTGGGACCTTTATATACATCAATTACGTAATATAACCTAACCTAACACAACGTAACATCTCGGCGGTAATATTTGACAACATTCCTGGCGAGTTGGCCTCTACGTCTCGGTTTGTCCTTCATATACATCAATAACGTAATATAACATAACCGAAACCAACCTAACATCTCGGCGGTAATATTTGAAAACATTCCTGGCGAGTTGGCCTCTACGTCTCCGTGGGACCTTTATATACATCTATAACGTAATATAACCTAACCTAACCCAACCTAACATCTCGGCGGTAATATTTGATCACATTCCTGGCTTGCTGGCCTCTACGTCTCCGCGGGACCTTTATATACATCTATAACGTGATATAACCTAACCTAACCCAACCTAACATCTCGGTGGTAATATTTGAAAACATTCCTGGCGAGTTGGCCTCTACGTCACCGTGGGACCTTTATAGACATCCATAACGTAATATAACCTAACCTAACCCAAGCTAACATCTCGGCGGTAATATTTGACAACATTCCCGGCGAGTTGGCCTATACGTCTCCGTGGGACCTTTATATACATCAATAACGTAATATAACCTAACCTAACCCAACCTAACATCTCGGCGGTAATATTTGATCACATCCCTGGCTTGCTGGCCTCTACGTCTCCGCGGGACCTTTAAATACATCTATAACGTAATATAAACTAACCTAACCCAACCTAACACCTCGGCGGTAATATTTGACCACATTCCTGGCTTGCTGGCATCTACATCTCCGTGGTACATTTATATACATCAATAACGTAATATAACCTATCCTAACCCAAAATAACATCTCGGCGGTAATATTTGACCACATTCCTGGCTTGTTGGCATCTACGTCTCCGTGGGACCTTTATATACATCAATTACGTAATATAACCTAACCTAACCCAACGTAACATCTCGGCGGTAATATTTGACAACATTCCTGGCGAGTTGGCCTCCACGTCTCCGTGGGACCTTTATATACATCAATAACGTAATATAACCTAACCTAACCCAACCTAACATCTCGGCGGTAATATTTGATCACATTCCTGGCTTGCTGGCCTCTACGTCTCCGCGGGACCTTTATATACATCTATAACGTGATATAACCTAACCTAACCCAAACTAACATCTCGGCGGTAATACTTGAAACTATTCCTGGCGAGTTGGCCTCTACGTCACCGTGGGACCTTTATAGACATCCATAACGTAATATAACCTAACCTAACCCAAGCTAACATCTCGGCGGTAATATTTGACCACATTCCTGGCTTGTTGGCATCTACGTCTCCGTGGGACCTTTATATACATCAATTACGTAATATAACCTAACCTAACCCAACCTAACATCTCGGCGGTAATATTTGACAACATTCCTGGCGAGTTGGCCTCTATGTCTCGGTTTGTCCTTCATATACATCAATAACGTAATATAACATAACCGAAACCAACCTAACATCTCGGCGGTAATATTTGAAAACATTCCTGGCGAGTTGGCCTCTACGTCTCCGTGGGACCTTTATATACATCAATTACGTAATATAACCTAACCTAACCCAACCTAACATCTCGGCGGTAATATTTGAAAACATTCATGGCGAGTTGGCCTCTACGTCTCCGTGGTACATTTATATACATCAATAACGTAATATAACCTATCCTAACCCAAAATAACATCTCGGCGGTAATATTTGACCACATTCCTGGCTTGCTGGCATCTACGTCTCCGTGGGACCTTTATATACATCAATAACGTAACATAACCTAACCTAACCCAACCTATCATCTCGGCGGTAATATTTGACAACATTCCTGGCGAGTTGGCCTCCACGTCTCCGTGGGACCGTTGTATACATCAATAACGTAATATAACCTAACCTAACCCAACCTAACATCTCGGCGGTAATATTTGATCACATTCCTGGCTTGCTGGCCTCTACGTCTCCGCGGGACCTTTATGTACATCTATAACGTGATATAACCTAACCTAACCCAACCTAACATCTCGGTGGTAATATTTGAAAACATTCCTGGCGAGTTGGCCTCTACGTCACCGTGGGACCTTTATAGACATCCATAACGTAATATAACCTAACCTAACCCAACCTAACATCTCGGCGGTAATATTTGAAAACATTCCTGGCGAGTTGGCCTCTACGTCACCGTGGGACCTTTATAGACATCCATAACGTAATATAACCTAACCTAACCCAAGCTAACATCTCGGCGGTAATATTTGACAACATTCCCGGCGAGTTGGCCTATACGTCTCCGTGGGACCTTTGTATACATCAATAACGTAATATAACCTAACCTAACCCAACCGAACATCTCGGCGGTAATATTTGATCACATTCCTGGCTTGCTGGCCTCTACGTCTCCGCGGGACCTTTATATACATCAATAACGTAATATAACCTATCCTAACCCAAAATAACACCTCGGCGGTAATATTTGACCACATTCCTGGCTTTTTGGCATCTACGTCTCCGCGGGACCTTTATATACATCAATAACGTAATATAACCTATCCTAACCCAAAATAACATCTCGGCGGTAATATTTGACCACATTCCTGGCTTGTTGGCATCTACGTCTCCGAGGGACCTTTATATAAATCAATTACGTAATATAACCTAACCTAACCCAACCTAACATCTCGGCGGTAATATTTGACAACATTCCTGGCGAGTTGGCCTCTACGTCTCGGTTTGTCCTTCATATACATCAATAACGTAATATAACATAACCGAAACCAACCTAACATCTCGGCGGTAATATTTGAAAACATTCCTGGCGAGTTGGCCTCTACGTCTCCGTGGGACCTTTATATACATCTATAACGTAACCTAACCTAACCTAACCCAACCTAACATCTCGGCGGTAATATTTGAAAACATTCATGGCGAGTTGGCCTCTACGTCTCCGTGGTACATTTATATACATCAATAACGTAATATAACCTATCCTAACCCAAAATAACATCTCGGCGGTAATATTTGACCACATTCCTGGCTTTTTGGCAACTACGTCTCCGCGGGACCTTTATATACATCAATAACGTAATATAACCTATCCTAACCCAAAATAACATCTCGGCGGTAATATTTGACCACATTCCTGGCTTGTTGGCATCTACGTCTCCGTGGGACCTTTATATACATCAATTACGTAATATAACCTAACCTAACCCAACCTAACATCTCGGCGGTAATATTTGACAACATTCCTGGCGAGTTGGCCTCTACGTCTCGGTTTGTCCTTCATATACATCAATAACGTAATATAACATAACCGAAACCAACCTAACATCTCGGCGGTAATATTTGAAAACATTCCTGGCGAGTTGGCCTCTACGTCTCCGTGGGACCTTTATATACATCTATAACGTAATATAACCGAACCTAACCCAACCTAACATCTCGGCGGTAATATTTGAAAACATTCATGGCGAGTTGGCCTCTACGTCTCCGTGGTACATTTATATACATCAATAACGTAATATAACCTATCCTAACCCAAAATAACATCTCGGCGGTAATATTTGACCACATTCCTGGCTTGCTGGCATCTACGTCTGAGTGGGACCTTTATATACATCAATAACGTAATATAACCTAACCTAACCCAACCTATCATCTCGGCGGTAATATTTGACAACATTCCTGGCGAGTTGGCCTCCACGTCTCCGTGGGACCGTTGTATACATCAATAACGTAATATAACCTAACCTAACCCAAGCTAACATCTCGGCGGTAATATTTGACAACATTCCCGGCGAGTTGGCCTATACGTCTCCGTGGGACCTTTGTATACATCAATAACGTAATATAACCTAACCTAACCCAACCGAACATCTCGGCGGTAATATTTGATCACATTCCTGGCTTGCTGGCCTCTACGTCTCCGCGGGACCTTTATATACATCAATAACGTAATATAACCTATCCTAACCCAAAATAACATCTCGGCGGTAATATTTGACCACATTCCTGGCTTTTTGGCATCTACGTCTCCGCGGGACCTTTATATACATCAATAACGTAATATAACCTATCCTAACCCAAAATAACATCTCGGCGGTAATATTTGACCACATTCCTGGCTTGTTGGCATCTACGTCTCCGAGGGACCATTATATACATCAATAACGTAATATAACCTAACCTAACCCAACCTATCATCTCGGCGGTAATATTTGACAACATTCCTGGCGAGTTGGCCTCCACGTCTCCGTGGGACCGTTGTATACATCAATAACGTAATATAACCTAACCTAACCCAACCTAACATCTCGGCGGTAATATTTGATCACATTCCTGGCTTGCTGGCCTCTACGTCTCCGCGGGACCTTTATATACATCTATAACGTGATATAACCTAACCTAACCCAACCTAACATCTCGGTGGTAATATTTGAAAACATTCCTGGCGAGTTGGCCTCTACGTCACCGTGGGACCTTTATAGACATCCATAACGTAATATAACCTAACCTAACCCAAGCTAACATCTCGGCGGTAATATTTGACAACATTCCCGGCGAGTTGGCCTATACGTCTCCGTGGGACCTTTGTATACATCATTAACGTAATATAACCTAACCTAACCCAGCCTAACATCTCGGCGGTAATATTTGATCACATTCCTGGCTTGCTGGCCTCTACGTCTCCGCGGGACCTTTATATACATCTATAACGTGATATAACCTAACCTAACCCAACCGAACATCTCGGCGGTAATATTTGAAAACATTCCTGGCGAGTTGTCCTCTACGTCACCGTGGGACCTTTATAGACATCCATAACGTAATATAACCTAACCTAACCCAACCTAACATCTCGGCGGTAATATTTGACAACATTCCCGGCGAGTTGGCCTATACGTCTCCGTGGGACCTTTATATACATCAATAACGTAATATAACCTAACCTAACCCAACCTAACATCTCGGCGGTAATATTTGATCACATTCCTGGCGAGTTGGCCTCTACGTCTCCGTGGGACCTTTGTATACATCTATAACGTAATATAACCTAACCTAACCCAACCTAACATCTCGGCGGTAATATTTGATCACATTCCTGGCTTGCTGGCCTCTACGTCTCCGCGGGACCTTTATATACATCTATAACGTGATATAACCTAACCTAACCCAACCTAACATCTCGGTGGTAATATTTGAAAACATTCCTGGCGAGTTGGCCTCTACGTCACCGTGGGACCTTTATAGACATCCATAACGTAATATAACCTAACCTAACCCAAGCTAACATCTCGGCGGTAATATTTGACAACATTCCCAGCGAGTTGGCCTATACGTCTCCGTGGGACCTTTGTATACATCAATAACGTAATATAACCTAAGCTAACCCAACCTAACATCTCGGCGGTAATATTTGATCACATTCCTGGCTTGCTGGCCTGTACGTCTCCGCGGGACCTTTATATACATCTATAACGTGATATAACCTAACCTAACCCAACCGAACATCTCGGCGGTAATATTTGATCACATTCCTGGCTTGCTGGCCTCTACGTCTCCGCGGGACCTTCATATACATCTATAACGTGATATAACCTAACCTAACCCAACCGAACATCTCGGCGGTAATATTTGAAAACATTCCTGGCGAGTTGGCCTCTACGTCACCGTGGGACCTTTATAGACATCCATAACGTAATATAACCTAACCTAACCCAAGCTAACATCTCGGCGGTAATATTTGACAACATTCCCGGCGAGTTGGCCTATACGTCTCCGTGGGACCTTTGTATACATCAATAACGTAATATAACCTAACCTAACCCAACCTAACATCTCGGCGGTAATATTTGATCACATTCCTGGCTTGCTGGCCTCTACGTCTCCGCGGGACCTTTATATACATCTATAACGTGATATAACCTAACCTAACCCAACCGAACATCTCGGCGGTAATATTTGAAAACATTCCTGGCGAGTTGGCCTCTACGTCACCGTGGGACCTTTATAGACATCCATAACGTAATATAACCTAACCTAACCCAAGCTAACATCTCGGCGGTAATATTTGACAACATTCCCGGCGAGTTGGCCTATACGTCTCCGTGGGACCTTTATATACATCAATAACGTAATATAACCTAACCTAACCCAACCTAACATCTCGGCGGTAATATTTGATCACATTCCTGGCGAGTTGGCCTCTACGTCTCCGTGGGACCTTTATATACATCTATAACGTAATATAACCTAACCTAACCCAACCTAACATCTCGGCGGTAATATTTGATCACATTCCTGGCTTGCTGGCCTCTACGTCTCCGCGGGACCTTTATATACATCTATAACGTGATATAACCTAACCTAACCCAACCTAACATCTCGGTGGTAATATTTGAAAACATTCCTGGCGAGTTGGCCTCTACGTCACCCTGGGACCTTTATAGACATCCATAACGTAATATAACCTAACCTAACCCAAGTTAACATCTCGGCGGTAATATTTGACAACATTCCCGGCGAGTTGGCCTATACGTCTCCGTGGGACCTTTGTATACATCAATAACGTAATATAACCTAACCTAACCCAACCTAACATCTCGGCGGTAATATTTGATCACATTCCTGGCTTGCTGGCCTCTACGTCTCCGCGGGACCTTTATATACATCTATAACGTGATATAACCTAACCTTACCCAACCGAACATCTCGGCGGTAATATTTGAAAACATTCCTGGCGAGTTGGCCTCTACGTCACCGTGGGACCTTTATAGACATCCATAACGTAATATAACCTAACCTAACCCAACCGAACATCTCGGCGGTAATATTTGATCACATTCCTGGCTTGCTGGCCTCTACGTCTCCGCGGGACCTTCATATACATCTATAACGTGATATAACCTAACCTAACCCAACCGAACATCTCGGCGGTAATATTTGAAAACATTCCTGGCGAGTTGGCCTCTACGTCACCGTGGGACCTTTATAGACATCCATAACGTAATATAACCTAACCTAACCCAAGCTAACATCTCGGCGGTAATATTTGACAACATTCCCGGCGAGTTGGCCTATACGTCTCCGTGGGACCTTTGTATACATCAATAACGTAATATAACCTAACCTAACCCAACCTAACATCTCGGCGGTAATATTTGATCACATTCCTGGCTTGCTGGCCTCTACGTCTCCGCGGGACCTTTATATACATCTATAACGTGATATAACCTAACCTAACCCAACCGAACATCTCGGCGGTAATATTTGAAAACATTCCTGGCGAGTTGGCCTCTACGTCACCGTGGGACCTTTATAGACATCCATAACGTAATATAACCTAACCTAACCCAAGCTAACATCTCGGCGGTAATATTTGACAACATTCCCGGCGAGTTGGCCTATACGTCTCCGTGGGACCTTTATATACATCAATAACGTAATATAACCTAACCTAACCCAACCTAACATCTCGGCGGTAATATTTGATCACATTCCTGGCGAGTTGGCCTCTACGTCTCCGTGGGACCTTTATATACATCTATAACGTAATATAACCTAACCTAACCCAACCTAACATCTCGGCGGTAATATTTGATCACATTCCTGGCTTGCTGGCCTCTACGTCTCCGCGGGACCTTTATATACATCTATAACGTGATATAACCTAACCTAACCCAACCTAACATCTCGGTGGTAATATTTGAAAACATTCCTGGCGAGTTGGCCTCTACGTCACCCTGGGACCTTTATAGACATCCATAACGTAATATAACCTAACCTAACCCAAGTTAACATCTCGGCGGTAATATTTGACAACATTCCCGGCGAGTTGGCCTATACGTCTCCGTGGGACCTTTGTATACATCAATAACGTAATATAACCTAACCTAACCCAACCTAACATCTCGGCGGTAATATTTGATCACATTCCTGGCTTGCTGGCCTCTACGTCTCCGCGGGACCTTTATATACATCTATAACGTGATATAACCTAACCTTACCCAACCGAACATCTCGGCGGTAATATTTGAAAACATTCCTGGCGAGTTGGCCTCTACGTCACCGTGGGACCTTTATAGACATCCATAACGTAATATAACCTAACCTAACCCAAGCTAACATCTCGGCGGTAATATTTGACAACATTCCCGGCGAGTTGGCCTATACGTCTCCGTGGGACCTTTATATACATCAATAACGTAATATAACCTAACCTAACCCAACCTAAAATCTCGGCGGTAATATTTGATCACATCCCTGGCTTGCTGGCCTCTACGTCTCCGCGGGACCTTTAAATACATCAATTACGTAATATAACCTAACCTAACCCAACGTAACATCTCGGCGGTAATATTTGACAACATTCCTGGCGAGTTGGCCTCCACGTCTCCGTGGGACCTTTATATACATCAATAACGTAATATAACCTAACCTAACCCAACCTAACATCTCGGCGGTAATATTTGACCACATTCCTGGCTTGCTGGCCTCTACGTCTCCGCGGGACCTTTATATACATCTATAACGTGATATAACCTAACCTTACCCAACCGAACATCTCGGCGGTAATATTTGAAAACATTCCTGGCGAGTTGGCCTCTACGTCACCGTGGGACCTTTATAGACATCCATAAAGTAATATAACCTAACCTAACCCAAGCTAACATCTCGGCGGTAATATTTGACAACATTCCCGGCGAGTTGGCCTATACGTCTCCGTGGGACCTTTATATACATCAATAACGTAATATAACCTAACCTAACCCAACCTAAAATCTCGGCGGTAATATTTGATCACATCCCTGGCTTGCTGGCCTCTACGTCTCCGCGGGACCTTTAAATACATCTATAACGTAATATAAACTAACCTAACCCAACCTAACACCTCGGCGGTAATATTTGATCACATTCCTGGCTTGCTGGCCTCTACGTCTCCGCGGGACCTTTATATACATCTATAACGTGATATAACCTATCCTAACCCAAAATAACATCTCGGCGGTAATACTTGACCACATTACTGGCTTTTTGGCATCTACGTCTCCGTGGGACCTTTATATACATCAATTACGTAATATAACCTAACCTAACCCAACGTAACATCTCGGCGGTAATATTTGACAACATTCCTGGCGAGTTGGCCTCCACGTCTCCGTGGGACCTTTATATACATCAATAACGTAATATAACCTAACCTAACCCAACCTAACATCTCGGCGGTAATATTCGATCACATTCCTGGCTTGCTGGCCTCTACGTCTCCGCGGGACCTTTATATACATCTATAACGTGATATAACCTAACCTAACCCAACCTAACATCTCGGCGGTAATATTTGAAAACATTCCTGGCGAGTTGGCCTCTACGTCACCGTGGGACCTTTATAGACATCCATAACGTAATATAACCTAACCTAACCCAAGCTAACATCTCGGCGGTAATATTTGACAACATTCCCGGCGAGTTGGCCTATACGTCTCCGTGGGACCTTTGTATACATCAATAACGTAATATAACCTAACCTAACCCAACCTAACATCTCGGCGGTAATATTTGATCACATTCCTGGCTTGCTGGCCTCTACGTCTCCGCGGGACCTTTATATACATCTATAACGTGATATAACCTAACCTAACCCAACCTAACATCTCGGCGGTAATATTTGAAAACATTCCTGGCGAGTAGGCCTCTACGTCACCGTGGGACCTTTATAGACATCCATAACGTAATATAACCTAACCTAACCCAACCTAACATCTCGGCGGTAATATTTGAAAACATTCCTGGCGAGTTGGCCTCTACGTCACCGTGGGACCTTTATAGACATCCATAACGTAATATAACTTAACCTAACCCAACGTAACATCTCGGCGATAATATTTGACAACATTCCTGGCGAGTTGGCCTCTACGTCTCCGTGGTACATTTATATACATCAATAACGTAATATAACCTATCCTAACCCAAAATAACATCTCGGCGGTAATATTTGACCACATTCCTGGCTTGTTGGCATCTACGTCTCCGCGGGACCTTTATATACATCTATAACGTAATATAACCTAACCTAACCCAACCTAAAATCTCGGCGGTAATATTTGAAAACATTCATGGCGAGTTGGCCTCTACGTTTCCGTGGGACCTTTATATACATCAATAACGTAATATAATCTATCCTCACCCAAAATAACATCTCGGCGGTAATATTTGACCACATTCCTGGCTTGTTGGCATCTACGTCTCCGTGGGACCTTTATATACATCAATTACGTAATATAACCTAGCCTAACCCAACGTAACATCTCGGCGGTAATATTTGACAACATTCCTGGCGAGTTGGCCTCTACGTCTCGGTTTGTCCTTCATATACATCAATAACGTAATATAACATAACCGAAACCAACCTAACATCTCGGCGGTAATATTTGAAAACATTCCTGGCGAGTTGGCCTCTACGTCTCCGTGGGACCTTTATATACATCTATAACGTAATATAACCTAACCTAACCCAACCTAACATCTCGGCGGTAATATTTGAAAACATTCATGGCGAGTTGGCCTCTACGTCTCCGTGGTACATTTATATACATCAATAACGTAATATAACCTATCCTAACCCAAAATAACATCTCGGCGGTAATATTTGACCACATTCCTGGCTTGCTGGCATCTACGTCTCCGTGGGACCTTTATATACATCAATAACGTAATATAACCTAACCTAACCCAACCTATCATCTCGGCGGTAATATTTGACAACATTCCTGGCGAGTTGGCCTCCACGTCTCCGTGGGACCTTTATATACATCTATAACGTAATATAACCGAACCTAACCCAACCTAACATCTCGGCGGTAATATTTGAAAACATTCCCGGCGAGTTGGCCTCTACGTCTCTGTGGGACCTTTATATACATCAATAACGTAATATAACCTAACCTAACCCAACCTAAAATCTCGGCGGTAATATTTGATCACATTCCTGGCTTGCTGGCATCTACGTCTCCGTGGGACCTTTAAATACATCTATAACGTAATATAAACTAACCTAACCCAACCTAACACCTCGGCGGTAATATTTGATCACATTCCTGGCGAGTTGGCCTCCACGTCTCCGTGGGACCTTTATATACATCAAGAACGTAATATAACCTAACCTAACCCAACCTAACATCTCGGCGGTAATATTTGACCACATTCCTGGCTTGTTGGCATCTACGTCTCCGTGGGACCTTTATATACATCAATTACGTAATATAACCTAACCTAACCCAACGTAACATCTCGGCGGTAATATTTGACAACATTCCTGGCGAGTTGGCCTCCACGTCTCCGTGGGACCTTTATATACATCAATAACGTAATATAACCTAACCTAACCCAACCTAACATCTCGGCGGTAATATTTGATCACATTCCTGGCTTGCTGGCCTCTACGTCTCCGCGGGACCTTTATATACATCTATAACGTGATATAACCTAACCTTACCCAACCGAACATCTCGGCGGTAATATTTGAAAACATTCCTGGCGAGTTGGCCTCTACGTCACCGTGGGACCTTTATAGACATCCATAACGTAATATAACCTAACCTAACCCAAGCTAACATCTCGGCGGTAATATTTGACAACATTCCCGGCGAGTTGGCCTATACGTCTCCGTGGGACCTTTGTATACATCAATAACGTAATATAACCTAACCTAACCCAACCTAACATCTCGGCGGTAATATTTGATCACATTCCTGGCTTGCTGGCCTCTACGTCTCCGCGGGACCTTTATATACATCTATAACGTGATATAACCTAACCTAACCCAACCTAACATCTCGGCGGTAATATTTGAAAACATTCCTGGCGAGTTGGCCTCTACGTCACCGTGGGACCTTTATAGACATCCATAACGTAATATAACCTAACCTAACCCAACCTAACATCTCGGCGGTAATATTTGAAAACATTCCTGGCGAGTTGGCCTCTACGTCACCGTGGGACCTTTATAGACATCCATAACGTAATATAACTTAACCTAACCCAACGTAACATCTCGGCGATAATATTTGACAACATTCCTGGCGAGTTGGCCTCTACGTCTCCGTGGTACATTTATATACATCAATAACGTAATATAACCTATCCTAACCCAAAATAACATCTCGGCGGTAATATTTGACCACATTCCTGGCTTGTTGGCATCTACGTCTCCGCGGGACCTTTATATACATCTATAACGTAATATAACCTAACCTAACCCAACCTAAAATCTCGGCGGTAATATTTGAAAACATTCATGGCGAGTTGGCCTCTACGTTTCCGTGGGACCTTTATATACATCAATAACGTAATATAACCTATCCTAACCCAAAATAACATCTCGGCGGTAATATTTGACCACATTCCTGGCTTGTTGGCATATACGTCTCCGTGGGACCTTTATATACATCACTTACGTAATATAACCTAACCTAACCCAACCTAACATCTCGGCGGTAATATTTGACAACATTCCTGGCGAGTTGGCCTCTACGTCTCGGTTTGTCCTTCATATACATCAATAACGTAATATAACATAACCGAAACCAACCTAACATCTCGGCGGTAATATTTGAAAACATTCCTGGCGAGTTGGCCTCTACGTCTCCGTGGGACCTTTATATACATCTATAACGTAATATAACCGAACCTAACCCAACCTAACATCTCGGCGGTAATATTTGAAAACATTCATGGCGAGTTGGCCTCTACGTCTCCGTGGTACATTTATATACATCAATAACGTAATATAACCTATCCTAACCCAAAATAACATCTCGGCGGTAATATTTGACCACATTCCTGGCTTGCTGGCATCTACGTCTCCGTGGGACCTTTATATACATCAATAACGTAATATAACCTAACCTAACCCAACCTAAAATCTCGGCGGTAATATTTGATCACATCCCTGGCTTGCTGGCCTCTACGTCTCCGCGGGACCTTTAAATACATCAATTACGTAATATAACCTAACCTAACCCAACGTAACATCTCGGCGGTAATATTTGACAACATTCCTGGCGAGTTGGCCTCCACGTCTCCGTGGGACCTTTATATACATCAATAACGTAATATAACCTAACCTAACCCAACCTAACATCTCGGCGGTAATATTTGACCACATTCCTGGCTTGCTGGCCTCTACGTCTCCGCGGGACCTTTATATACATCTATAACGTGATATAACCTAACCTTACCCAACCGAACATCTCGGCGGTAATATTTGAAAACATTCCTGGCGAGTTGGCCTCTACGTCACCGTGGGACCTTTATAGACATCCATAAAGTAATATAACCTAACCTAACCCAAGCTAACATCTCGGCGGTAATATTTGACAACATTCCCGGCGAGTTGGCCTATACGTCTCCGTGGGACCTTTATATACATCAATAACGTAATATAACCTAACCTAACCCAACCTAAAATCTCGGCGGTAATATTTGATCACATCCCTGGCTTGCTGGCCTCTACGTCTCCGCGGGACCTTTAAATACATCTATAACGTAATATAAACTAACCTAACCCAACCTAACACCTCGGCGGTAATATTTGATCACATTCCTGGCTTGCTGGCCTCTACGTCTCCGCGGGACCTTTATATACATCTATAACGTGATATAACCTATCCTAACCCAAAATAACATCTCGGCGGTAATATTTGACCACATTCCTGGCTTGTTGGCATCTACGTCTCCGTGGGACCTTTATATACATCAATTACGTATTATAACCTAACCTAACCCAACGTAACATCTCGGCGGTAATATTTGACAACATTCCTGGCGAGTTGGCCTCCACGTCTCCGTGGGACCTTTATATACATCAATAACGTAATATAACCTAACCTAACCCAACCTAACATCTCGACGGTAATATTTGATCACATTCCTGGCTTGCTGGCCTCTACGTCTCCGCGGGACCTTTATATACATCTATAACGTGATATAACCTAACCTAACCCAACCTAACATCTCGGCGGTAATATTTGAAAACATTCCTGGCGAGTTGGCCTCTACGTCACCGTGGGACCTTTATAGACATCCATAACGTAATATAACCTAACCTAACCCAAGCTAACATCTCGGCGGTAATATTTGACAACATTCCCGGCGAGTGGGCCTATACGTCTCCGTGGGACCTTTGTATACATCAATAACGTAATATAACCTAACCTAACCCAACCTAACATCTCGGCGGTAATATTTGATCACATTCCTGGCTTGCTGGCCTCTACGTCTCCGCGGGACCTTTATATACATCTATAACGTGATATAACCTAACCTAACCCAACCTAACATCTCGGCGGTAATATTTGAAAACATTCCTGGCGAGTTGGCCTCTACGTCACCGTGGGACCTTTATAGACATCCATAACGTAATATAACCTAACCTAACCCAACCTAACATCTCGGCGGTAATATTTGAAAACATTCCTGGCGAGTTGGCCTCTACGTCACCGTGGGACCTTTATAGACATCCATAACGTAATATAACTTAACCTAACCCAACGTAACATCTCGGCGATAATATTTGACAACATTCCTGGCGAGTTGGCCTCTACGTCTCCGTGGTACATTTATATACATCAATAACGTAATATAACCTATCCTAACCCAAAATAACATCTCGGCGGTAATATTTGACCACATTCCTGGCTTGTTGGCATCTACGTCTCCGCGGGACCTTTATATACATCTATAACGTAATATAACCTAACCTAACCCAACCTAAAATCTCGGCGGTAATATTTGAAAACATTCATGGCGAGTTGGCCTCTACGTTTCCGTGGGACCTTTATATACATCAATAACGTAATATAATCTATCCTCACCCAAAATAACATCTCGGCGGTAATATTTGACCACATTCCTGGCTTGTTGGCATCTACGTCTCCGTGGGACCTTTATATACATCAATTACGTAATATAACCTAGCCTAACCCAACGTAACATCTCGGCGGTAATATTTGACAACATTCCTGGCGAGTTGGCCTCTACGTCTCGGTTTGTCCTTCATATACATCAATAACGTAATATAACATAACCGAAACCAACCTAACATCTCGGCGGTAATATATGAAAACATTCCTGGCGAGTTGGCCTCTACGTCTCCGTGGGACCTTTATATACATCTATAACGTAATATAACCTAACCTAACCCAACCTAACATCTCGGCGGTAATATTTGAAAACATTCATGGCGAGTTGGCCTCTACGTCTCCGTGGTACATTTATATACATCAATAACGTAATATAACCTATCCTAACCCAAAATAACATCTCGGCGGTAATATTTGACCACATTCCTGGCTTGCTGGCATCTACGTCTCCGTGGGACCTTTATATACATCAATAACGTAATATAACCTAACCTAACCCAACCTATCATCTCGGCGGTAATATTTGACAACATTCCTGGCGAGTTGGCCTCCACGTCTCCGTGGGACCTTTATATACATCTATAACGTAATATAACCGAACCTAACCCAACCTAACATCTCGGCGGTAATATTTGAAAACATTCCCGGCGAGTTGGCATCTACGTCTCTGTGGGACCTTTATATACATCAATAACGTAATATAACCTAACCTAACCCAACCTAAAATCTCGGCGGTAATATTTGATCACATTCCTGGCTTGCTGGCATCTACGTCTCCGTGGGACCTTTAAATACATCTATAACGTAATATAAACTAACCTAACCCAACCTAACACCTCGGCGGTAATATTTGATCACATTCCTGGCGAGTTGGCCTCCACGTCTCCGTGGGACCTTTATATACATCAAGAACGTAATATAACCTAACCTAACCCAACCTAACATCTCGGCGGTAATATTTGACCACATTCCTGGCTTGTTGGCATCTACGTCTCCGTGGGACCTTTATATACATCAATTACGTAATATTACCTAACCTAACCCAACGTAACATCTCGGCGGTAATATTTGACAACATTCCTGGCGAGTTGGCCTCCACGTCTCCGTGGGACCTTTATATACATCAATAACGTAATATAACCTAACCTAACCCAACCTAACATCTCGGCGGTAATATTTGATCACATTCCTGGCTTGCTGGCCTCTACGTCTCCGCGGGACCTTTATATACATCTATAACGTGATATAACCTAACCTTACCCAACCGAACATCTCGGCGGTAATATTTGAAAATATTCCTGGCGAGTTGGCCTCTACGTCACCGTGGGACCTTTATAGACATCCATAACGTAATATAACCTAACCTAACCCAAGCTAACATCTCGGCGGTAATATTTGACAACATTCCCGGCGAGTTGGCCTATACGTCTCCGTGGGACCTTTGTATACATCAATAACGTAATATAACCTAACCTAACCCAACCTAACATCTCGGCGGTAATATTTGATCACATTCCTGGCTTGCTGGCCTCTACGTCTCCGCGGGACCTTTATATACATCTATAACGTGATATAACCTAACCTAACCCAACCTAACATCTCGGCGGTAATATTTGAAAACATTCCTGGCGAGTTGGCCTCTACGTCACCGTGGGACCTTTATAGACATCCATAACGTAATATAACCTAACCTAACCCAACCTAACATCTCGGCGGTAATATTTGAAAACATTCCTGGCGAGTTGGCCTCTACGTCACCGTGGGACCTTTATAGACATCCATAACGTAATATAACTTAACCTAACCCAACGTAACATCTCGGCGATAATATTTGACAACATTCCTGGCGAGTTGGCCTCTACGTCTCCGTGGTACATTTATATACATCAATAACGTAATATAACCTATCCTAACCCAAAATAACATCTCGGCGGTAATATTTGACCACATTCCTGGCTTGTTGGCATCTACGTCTCCGCGGGACCTTTATATACATCTATAACGTAATATAACCTAACCTAACCCAACCTAAAATCTCGGCGGTAATATTTGAAAACATTCATGGCGAGTTGGCCTCTACGTTTCCGTGGGACCTTTATATACATCAATAACGTAATATAACCTATCCTAACCCAAAATAACATCTCGGCGGTAATATTTGACCACATTCCTGGCTTGTTGGCATATACGTCTCCGTGGGACCTTTATATACATCACTTACGTAATATAACCTAACCTAACCCAACCTAACATCTCGGCGGTAATATTTGACAACATTCCTGGCGAGTTGGCCTCTACGTCTCGGTTTGTCCTTCATATACATCAATAACGTAATATAACATAACCGAAACCAACCTAACATCTCGGCGGTAATATTTGAAAACATTCCTGGCGAGTTGGCCTCTACGTCTCCGTGGGACCTTTATATACATCTATAACGTAATATAACCGAACCTAACCCAACCTAACATCTCGGCGGTAATATTTGAAAACATTCATGGCGAGTTGGCCTCTACGTCTCCGTGGTACATTTATATACATCAATAACGTAATATAACCTATCCTAACCCAAAATAACATCTCGGCGGTAATATTTGACCACATTCCTGGCTTGCTGGCATCTACGTCTCCGTGGGACCTTTATATACATCAATAACGTAATATAACCTAACCTAACCCAACCTATCATCTCGGCGGTAATATTTGACAACATTCCTGGCGAGTTGGCCTCCACGTCTCCGTGGGACCTTTATATACATCAAGAACGTAATATAACCTAATCTAACCCAACCTAACATCTCGGCGGTAATATTTGATCACATTCCTGGCTTGCTGGCCTCTACGTCTCCGCGGGACCTTTATATACATCTATAACGTGATATAACCTAACCTAACCCAACCTAACATCTCGGTGGTAATATTTGAAAACATTCCTGGCGAGTTGGCCTCTACGTCACCGTGGGCCCTTTATAGACATCCATAACGTAATATAACCTAACCTAACCCAAGCTAACATCTCGGCGGTAATATTTGACAACATTCCCGGCGAGTTGGCCTATACGTCTCCGTGGGACCTTTGTATACATCAATAACGTAATATAACCTAACCTAGCCCAACCTAACATCTCGGCGGTAATATTTGACAACATTCCCGGCGAGTTGGCCTATACGTCTCCGTGGGACCTTCATATACATCAATAACGTATTATAACCTAACCTAACCCAACCTAACATCTCGGCGGTAATATTTGAAAACATTCCTGGCGAGTTGGCCTCTACGTCACCGTGGGACCTTTAAATACATCTATAACGTAATATAACCTAACCTAACCCAACCTAACACCTCGGCGGTAATATTTGAACACATTCCTGGCTTGCTGGCATCTACGTCTCCGTGGTACATTTATATACATCAATAACGTAATATAACCTATCCTAACCCAAAATAACACCTCGGCGGTAATATTTGACCACATTCCTGGCTTGTTGGCATCTACGTCTCCGTGGGACCTTTATATACATCAATTACGTAATATAACCTAACCTAACTCAACGTAACATCTCGGCGGTAATATTTGACAACATTCCTGGCGAGATGGCCTCCACGTCCCCGTGGGACCTTTATATACATCAATAACGTAATATAACCTAACCTAACCCAACCTAACATCTCGGCGGTCATTTTTGATCACATTCCTGGCTTGCTGGCCTCTACGTCTCCGCGGGACCTTTATATACATCTATAACGTGATATAACCTAACCTAACCCAACCTAACATCTCGGCGGTAATATTTGAAAACATTCCTGGCGAGTTGGCCTCTACGTCACCGTGGGACCTTTATAGACATCCATAACGTAATATAACTTAACCTAACCCAACGTAACATCTCGGCGATAATATTTGACAACATTCCTGGCGAGTTGGCCTCTACGTCTCCGTGGTACATTTATATACATCAATAACGTAATATAACCTATCCTAAGCCAAAATAACATCTCGGCTGTAATATTTGACCACATTCCTGGCTTGTTGGCATCTACGTCTCCGCGGGACCTTTATATACATCTATAACGTAATATAACCTAACCTAACCCAACTGAACATCTCGGCGGTAATATTTGACAACATTCCCGGAGAGTTGGCCTATACGTCTCCGTGGGACCTTTGTATACATCAATAACGTAATATAACCTAACCTAACCCAACCTAACATCTTGGCGGTAATATTTGACCACATCCCTGGCTTGCTGGCCTCTACGTCTCCGCGGGACCTTTAAATACATCTTTAACGTAATATAACCTAACCTAACCCAACCTAACACCTCGGCGGTAATATTTGAACACATTCCTGGCTTGCTGGCATCTACGTCTCCGTGGTACATTTATATACATCAATAACGTAATATAACCTATCCTAACCCAAAATAACATCTCGGCGGTAATATTTGACCACATTCCTGGCTTGTTGGCATCTACGTCTCCGTGGGACCTTTATATACATCAATAACGTAATATAACCTAACCTAACCCAACCTAACATCTCGGCGGTAATATCTGATCACATTCATGGCGAGTTGGCCTCTACGTCTCCGTGGGACCTTTATATACATCTATAACGTGATATAACCTAACCTAACCCAACCTAACATCTCGGCGGTAATATTTGAAAACATTCCTGGCGAGTTGGCCTCCACGTCTCCGTGGGACCTTTATATACATCAATAACGTAATATAACCTAACCCAACCCAACTGAACATCTCGGCGGTAATATTTGATCACATTCCTGGCTTGCTGGCCTCTACGTCTCCGCGGGACCTTTATATACATCAATAACGTAATATAACCTATCCTAACCCAAAATAACATCTCGGCGGTAATATTTGACCACATTCCTGGCTTTTTGGCATCTACGTCTCCGCGGGACCTTTATATACATCAATAACGTAATAGCCTATCCTAACCCAAAATAACATCTCGGCGGTAATATTTGACCACATTCCTGGCTTGTTGGCATATACGTCTCCGTGGGACCTTTATATAC
Organism: Xylocopa violacea; assembly: GCA_963969225.1. NCBI lineage: Eukaryota > Metazoa > Arthropoda > Insecta > Hymenoptera > Apidae > Xylocopa > Xylocopa violacea. The sequence continues at coordinate 227,806 of CAXAJV010000147.1, read as the reverse complement.
ATCAATTACGTAATATAACCTAACCTAACCCAACCTAACATCTCGGCGGTAATATTTGACAACATTCCTGGCGAGTTGGCCTCTACGTCTCCGTGGGACCTTTATATACATCTATAACGTAATATAACCGAACCTAACCCAACCTAACATCTCGGCGGTAATATTTGAAAACATTCATGGCGAGTTGGCCTCTACGTCTCCGTGGTACATTTATATACATCAATAACGTAATATAACTTATCCTAACCCAAAATAACATCTCGGCGGTAATATTTGACCACATTCCTGGCTTGCTGGCATCTACGTCTCCGTGGGACCTTTATATACATCAATAACGTAATATAACCTAACCTAACCCAACCTATCATCTCGGCGGTAATATTTGACAACATTCCTGGCGAGTTGGCCTCCACGTCTCCGTGGGACCTTTATATACATCAAGAACGTAATATAACCTAACCTAACCCAACCTATCATCTCGGCGGTAATATTTGACAACATTCCTGGCGAGTTGGCCTCCACGTCTCCGTGGGACCTTTATATACATCAAGAACGTAATATAACCTAACCTAACCCAATCTAACATCTCGGCGGTAATATTTGATCACATTCCTGGCTTGCTGGCCTCTACGTCTCCGCGGGACCTTTATATACATCTATAACGTGATATAACCTAACCTAACCCAACCTAACATCTCGGTGGTAATATTTGAAAACATTCCTGGCGAGTTGGCCTCTACGTCACCGTGGGACCTTTATAGACATCCATAACGTAATATAACCTAACCTAACCCAAGCTAACATCTCGGCGGTAATATTTGACAACATTCCCGGCGAGTTGGCCTATACGTCTCCGTGGGACCTTTGTATACATCAATAACGTAATATAACATAACCTAACCCAACCTAACATCTTGGCGGTAATATTTGACCACATCCCTGGCTTGCTGGCCTCTACGTCTCCGCGGGACCTTTAAATACATCTTTAACGTAATATAACCTAACCTAACCCAACCTAACACCTCGGCGGTAATATTTGAACACATTCCTGGCTTGCTGGCATCTACGTCTCCGTGGTACATTTATATACATCAATAACGTAATATAACCTATCCTAACCCAAAATAACATCTCGGCGGTAATATTTGACCACATTCCTGGCTTGTTGGCATCTACGTCTCCGTGGGACCTTTATATACATCAATAACGTAATATAACCTAACCTAACCCAACCTAACATCTCGGCGGTAATATCTGATCACATTCCTGGCTTGCTGGCCTCTACGTCTCCGCGGGACCTTTATATACATCTATAACGTGATATAACCTAACCTAACCCAACCTAACATCTCGGCGGTAATATTTGAAAACATTCCTGGCGAGTTGGCCTCTACGTCTCCGCGGGACCTTTATATACATCTATAACGTGATATAACCTAACCTAACCCAACCTAACATCTCGGCGGTAATATTTGAAAACATTCCTGGCGAGGTGGCCTCTACGTCACCGTGGGACCTTTATAGACATCCATAACGTAATATAACTTAACCTAACCCAACGTAACATCTCGGCGATAATATTTGACAACATTCCTGGCGAGTTGGCCTCTACGTCTCCGTGGTACATTTATATACATCAATAACGTAATATAACCTATCCTAACCCAAAATAACATCTCGGCGGTAATATTTGACCACATTCCTGGCTTGTTGGCATCTACGTCTCCGCGGGACCTTTATATACATCTATAACGTAATATAACCTAACCTAACCCAACGTAACATCTCGGCGGTAATATTTGACCACATTCCTGGCTTGCTGGCATCTACGTCTCCGTGGGACCTTTATATACATCAATAACGTAATATAACCTAACCTAACCCAACCTATCATCTCGGCGGTAATATTTGACAACATTCCTGGCGAGTTGGCCTCCACGTCTCCGTGGGACCTTTATATACATCAATAACGTAATATAACCTAACCTAACCCAACTGAACATCTCGGCGGTAATATTTGATCACATTCCTGGCTTGCTGGCCTCTACGTCTCCGCGGAACCTTTATATACATCAATAACGTAATATAACCTATCCTAACCCAAAATAACATCTCGGCGGTAATATTTGACCACATTCCTGGCTTTTTGGCATCTACGTCTCCGCGGGACCTTTATATACATCAATAACGTAATAGCCTATCCTAACCCAAAATAACATCTCGGCGGTAATATTTGACCACATTCCTGGCTTGTTGGCATATACGTCTCCGTGGGACCTTTATATACATCAATTACGTAATATAACCTAACCTAACCCAACCTAACATCTCGGCGGTAATATTTGACAACATTCCTGGCGAGTTGGCCTCTACGTCTCCGTGGGACCTTTATATACATCTATAACGTAATATAACCGAACCTAACCCAACCTAACATCTCGGCGGTAATATTTGAAAACATTCATGGCGAGTTGGCCTCTACGTCTCCGTGGTACATTTATATACATCAATAACGTAATATAACTTATCCTAACCCAACCTATCATCTCGGCGGTAATATTTGACAACATTCCTGGCGAGTTGGCCTCCACGTCTCCGTGGGACCTTTATATACATCAAGAACGTAATATAACCTAACCTAACCCAACCTAACATCTCGGCGGTAATATTTGATCACATTCCTGGCTTGCTGGCCTCTACGTCTCCGCGGGACCTTTATATACATCTATAACGTGATATAACCTAACCTAACCCAACCTAACATCTCGGCGGTAATATTTGACAACATTCCCGGCGAGTTGGCCTATACGTCTCCGTGGGACCTTTGTATACATCAATAACGTAATATAACCTAACCTAACCCAACCTAACATCTTGGCGGTAATATTTGATCACATCCCTGGCTTGCTGGCCTCTACGTCTCCGCGGGACCTTTAAATACATCTTTAACGTAATATAACCTAACCTAACCCAACCTAACACCTCGGCGGTAATATTTGAACACATTCCTGGCTTGCTGGCATCTACGTCTCCGTGGTACATTTATATACATCAATAACGTAATATAACCTATCCTAACCCAAAATAACATCTCGGCGGTAATATTTGACCACATTCCTGGCTTGTTGGCATCTACGTCTCCGTGGGACCTTTATATACATCAATTACGTAATATAACCTAACCTAACCCAACCTAACATCTCAGCGGTAATATTTGACAACATTCCTGGCGAGTTGGCCTCTACGTCTCCGTGGGACCTTTATATACATCAATAACGTAATATAACCTAACCTAACCCAACCTAACATCTCGGCGGTAATATTTGATCACATTCCTGGCTTGCTGGCCTCTACGTCTCCGCGGGACCTTTATATACATCTATAACGTGATATAACCTAACCTAACCCAACCTAACATCTCGGCGGTAATATTTGAAAACATTCCTGTCGAGTTGGCCTCTACGTCACCGTGGGACCTTTATAGACATCCATAACGTAATATAACCTAACCTAACCCAACCTATCATCTCGGCGGTAATATTTGACAACATTCCTGGCGAGATGGCCTCCACGTCTCCGTGGGACCTTTATATACATCAATAACGTAATATAACCTAACCTAACCCAACCTAACATCTCGGCGGTCATATTTGATCACATTCCTGGCTTGCTGGCCTCTACGTCTCCGCGGGAGCTGTATATACATCTATAACGTGATATAACCTAACCTAACCCAACCTAACATCTCGGCGGTAATATTTGATCACATTCCTGGCTTGCTGGCCTCTACGTCTCCGCGGGACCTTTATATACATCTATAACGTGATATAACCTAACCTAACCCAACCTAACATCTCGGCGGTAATATTTGAAAACATTCCCTGCGAGTTGGCCTCTACGTCACCGTGGGACCTTTATAGACATCCATAACGTAATATAACTTAACCTAACCCAACGTAACATCTCGGCGATAATATTTGACAACATTCCTGGCGAGTTGGCCTCTACGTCTCCGTGGTACATTTATATACATCAATAACGTAATATAACCTATCCTAACCCAAAATAACATCTCGGCGGTAATGTTTGACCACATTCCTGGCTTGTTGGCATCTACGTCTCCGTGGAACCTTTACATACATCATTTACGTAATATAACCTAACCTAACCCAACGTAACATCTCGGCGGTAATATTTGACAACATTCCTGGCGAGTTGGCCTCTACGTCTCGGTTTGTCCTTCATATACATCAATAACGTAATATAACATAACCGAAACCAACCTAACATCTCGGCGGTAATATTTGACAACATTACTGGCGAGTTGGCCGCTACGTCTCGGTTTGACCTTCATATATATCAATAAAGTAATATAACCTAACCTAACCCAACCTATCATGTCGGCGGTAATATTTGATCACATTCCTGGCTTGTTGGCATCTACGTCTCCGTGGGAACTTTATATACATCTATAACGTAATATAACATAACCTAAACCAACCTAACATCTCGGCGGTAATATTTGAACACATTCCTGGCTTGTTGGCCTCTACGTCTCCGTGGGACCTTTATATACATCTATAACGTAATATAACCTAACCTAACCCAACCTAACATCTCGGCGGTAATATTTGAAAACATTCCTGGCGAGTTGGCCTCTACGTCACCGTGGGACCTTTATAGACATCCATAACGTAATATAACCTAACCTAACCCAAGCTAACATCTCGGCGGTAATATATGACAACATTCCCGGCGAGTTGGCCTATACGTCTCCGTGGGACCTTTGTATACATCAATAACGTAATATAACCTATCCTAACCCAACCTAACATCTCGGCGGTAATATTTGACAACATTCCCAGCGAGTTGGCCTATACGTCTCCGTGGGACCTTTGTATACATCAATAACGTAATATAACCTAACCTAACCCAATCTAACATCTCGGCGGTAATATTTGATCACATTCCTGGCTTGCTGGCCTCTACGTCTCCGCGGGACCTTTATATACATCTATAACGTGATATAACCTAACCTAACCCAACCTAACATCTCGGCGGTAATATTTGAAAACATTCCTGGCGAGTTGGCCTCTACGTCACCGTGGGACCTTTATAGACATCCATAACGTAATATAACCTAACCTAACCCAACCTAACATCTCGGCGGTAATATTTGATCACATTTCTGGCTTGCTGGCCTCTACGTCTCCACGGGACCTTTATATACATCTATAACGTGATATAACCTAACCTAACCCAACCTAACATCTCGGCGGTAATATTTGAAAACATTCCTGGCGAGTTGGCCTCTACGTCTCCGTGGGACCTTTATATACATCTATAACGTAATATAACCTAACCTAACCCAACCTAACATCTCGGCGGTAATATTTGAAAACATTCATGGCGACTTGGCCTCTACGTCTCCGTGGTACATTTATATACATCAATAACGTTATATAACCTATCCTAACCCAAAATAACATCTCGGCGGTAATATTTGACCACATTCCTGGCTTGCTGGCATCTACGTCTCCGTGGGACCTTTATATACATCAATAACGTAATATAACCTAACCTAACCCAACCTATCATCTCGGCGGTAATATTTGACAACATTCCTGGCGAGTTGGCCTCCACGTCTCCGTGGGACCTTTATATACATCAATAACGTAATATAACCTAACCTAACCCAACCTAATATCTCGGCGGTAATATTTGATCACATTCCTGGCTTGCTGGCCTCTACGTCTCCGCGGGACCTTTATATACATCTATAACGTGATATAACCTAACCTAACCCAACCTAACATCTCGGCGGTAATATTTGAAAACATTCCTGGCGAGTTGGCCTCTACGTCACCGTGGGACCTTTCTAGACATCCATAACGTAATATAACCTAACCTAACCCAACCTAACATCTCGGCGGTAATATTCGAAAACATTCATGGCGAGTTGGCCTATACGTCTCCGTGGTACATTTATATACATCAATAACGTAATATAACCTATCCTAACCCAAAATAACATCTCGGCGGTAATATTTGACCACATTCCTGGCTTGCTGGCATCTACGTCTCCGTGGGACCTTTATAGACATCCATAACGTAATATAACCTAACCTAACCCAAGCTAACATCTCGGCGGTAATATTTGACAACATTCCCGGCGAGTTGGCCTATACGTCTCCGTGGGACCTTTGTATACATCAATAACGTAACATAACCTAACCTAACCCAACCTAACATCTCGGCGGTAATATTTGATCACATTCCTGGCTTGCTGGCCTCTACGTCTCCGCGGGACCTTTATATACATCTATAACGTGATATAACCTAACCTCATCCAACCTAACATCTCGGCGGTAATATTTGAAAACATTCCTGGCGAGTTGGCCTCTACGTCACCGTGGGACCTTTATAGACATCCATAACGTAATATAACCTAACCTAACCCAAGCTAACATCTCGGCGGTAATATTTGACAACATTCCCGGCGAGTTGGCCTATACGTCTCCGTGGGACCTTTGTATACATCAATAACGTAATATAACCTAACCTAACCCAACCTAACATCTCGGCGGTAATATTTGATCACATTCCTGGCTTGCTGGCCTCTACGTCTCCGCGGGACCTTTATATACATCTATAACGTGATATAACCTAACCTAACCCAACCTAACATCTCGGCGGTAATATTTGAAAACATTCCTGGCGAGTTGGCCTCTACGTCACCGTGGGACCTTTATAGACATCCATAACGTAATATACCTAACCGAACCCAACCTAACATCTCGGCGGTAATATCTGAAAACATTCATGGCGAGTTGGCCTATACGTCTCCGTGGTACATTTATATACATCAATAACGTAATATAACCTATCCTAACCCAAAATAACATCTCGGCGGTAATATTTGACCACATTCCTGGCTTGCTGGCATCTACGTCTCCGTGGGACCTTTATAGACATCCATAACGTAATATAACCTAACCTAACCCAAGCTAACATCTCGGCGGTAATATTTGACAACATTCCCAGCGAGTTGGCCTATACGTCTCCGTGGGACCTTTGTATACATCAATAACGTAATATAACCTAACCTAACCCAACCTAACATCTCGGCGGTAATATTTGATCACATTCCTGCCTTGCTGGCCTCTACGTCTCCGCGGGACCTTTATATACATCTATAACGTGATATAACCTAACCTAACCCAACCTAACATCTCGGCGGTAATATTTGAAAACATTCCTGGCGAGTTGGCCTCTACGTCACCGTGGGACCTTTATAGACATCCATAACGTAATATAACCTAACCTAACCCAACCTAACATCTCGGCGGTAATATTTGAAAACATTCATTTCGAGCTGGCCTATACGTCTCCGTGGTACATTTATATACATCAATAACGTAATATAACCTATCCTAACCCAAAATAACATCTCGGCGGTAATATTTGACCACATTCCTGGCTTGCTGGCATCTACGTCTCCGTGGGACCTTTATATATATCAATAACGTAATATAACCTAACCTAACCCAACCTATCATCTCGGCGGTAATATTTGACAACATTCCTGGCGAGATGGCCTCCACGTCTCCGTGGGACCTTTATATACATCAATAACGTGATATAACCTAACCTAACCCAACCTAACATCTCGGCGGTAATATTTGAAAACATTCATGGCGACTTGGCCTCTACGTCTCCGTGGTACATTTATATACATCAATAACGTTATATAACCTATCCTAACCCAAAATAACATCTCGGCGGTAATATTTGACCACATTCCTGGCTTGCTGGCATCTACGTCTCCGTGGGACCTTTATATACATCAATAACGTAATATAACCTAACCTAACCCAACCTATCATCTCGGCGGTAATATTTGACAACATTCCTGGCGAGTTGGCCTCCACGTCTCCGTGGGACCTTTATATACATCAATAACGTAATATAACCTAACCTAACCCAACCTAACATCTCGGCGGTAATATTTGATCACATTCCTGGCTTGCTGGCCTCTACGTCTCCGCGGGACCTTTATATACATCTATAACGTGATATAACCTAACCTAACCCAACCTAACATCTCGGCGGTAATATTTGAAAACATTCCTGGCGAGTTGGCTTCTACGTCACCGTGGGACCTTTATAGACATCCATAACGTAATATAACCTAACCGAACCCAACCTAACATCTCGGCGGTAATATCTGAAAACATTCATGGCGAGTTGGCCTATACGTCTCCGTGGTACATTTATATACATCAATAACGTAATATAACCTATCCTAACCCAACATAACATCTCGGCGGTAATATTTGACCACATTCCTGGCTTGCTGGCATCTACGTCTCCGTGGGACCTTTATAGACATCCATAACGTAATATAACCTAACCTAACCCAAGCTAACATCTCGGCGGTAATATTTGACAACATTCCCAGCGAGTTGGCCTATACGTCTCCGTGGGACCTTTGTATACATCAATAACGTAATATAACCTAACCTAACCCAACCTAACATCTCGGCGGTAATATTTGATCACATTCCTGGCTTGCTGGCCTCTACGTCTCCGCGGGACCTTTATATACATCTATAACGTGATATAACCTAACCTAACCCAACCTAACATCTCGGCGGTAATATTTGAAAACATTCCTGGCGAGTTGGCCTCTACGTCGCCGTGGGACCTTTATAGACATCCATAACGTAATATAACCTAACCTAACCCAACCTAACATCTCGGCGGTAATATTTGACAACATTCCTGTCGAGATGGCCTCCACGTCTCCGTGGTACATTTATATACATCAATAACGTAATATAACCTAACCTAACCCAACCTAACATCTCGGCGGTAATATTTGATCACATTCCTGGCTTGCTGGCCTCTACGCCTCCACGGGACCTTTATATACATCTATAACGTGATATAACCTAACCTAACCCAACCTAACATCTCGGCGGTAATATTTGAAAACATTCCTGGCGAGTTGGCCTCTACGTCACCGTGGGACCTTTATAGACATACATAACGTAATATAACCTAACCTAACCCAACCTATCATCTCGGCGGTAATATTTGACAACATTCCTGGCGAGTTGGCCTCCACGTCTCCGTGGGACCTTTATATACATCAATAACGTAATATAACCTAACCTAACCCAACTGAACATCTCGGCGGTAATATTTGATCACATTCCTGGCTTGCTGGCCTCTACGTCTCCGCGGGACCTTTAAATACATCTATAACGTAATATAACCTAACCTAACCCAACCTAACACCTCGGCGGTAATATTTGAAAACATTCCTGGCGAGTTGGCCTCTACGTCACCGTGGGACCTTTATAGACATCCATAACGTAATATAACCTAACCTAACCCAAGCTAACATCTCGGCGGCAATATTTGAAAACATTCCTGGCGAGTTGGCCTCTACGTCTCCGTGGGACCTTTATATACATCTATAACGTAATATAACCTAACCTAACCCAACCTAACATCTCGGCGGTAATATTTGAAAACATTCCTGGCGAGTTGGCCTCTACGTCACCGTGGGACCTTTATAGACATCCATAACGTAATATAACCTAACCTAACCCAACCTAACATCTCGGCGGTAATATTTGAAAACATTCATGGCGAGCTGGCCTATACGTCTCCGTGGTACATTTATATACATCAATAACGTAATATAACCTATCCTAACCCAAAATAACATCTCGGCGGTAATATTTGACCACATTCCTGGCTTGCTGGCATCTACGTCTCCGTGGGACCTTTATATATATCAATAACGTAATATAACCTAACCTAACCCAACCTATCATCTCGGCGGTAATATTTGACAACATTCCTGGCGAGATGGCCTCCACGTCTCCGTGGGACCTTTATATACATCAATAACGTAATATAACCTAACCTAACCCAACCTATCATCTCGGCGGTAATATTTGACAACATTCCTGGCGAGATGGCCTCCACGTCTCCGTGGGACCTTTATATACATCTATAACGTGATATAACCTAACCTAACCCAACCTAACATCTCGGCGGTAATATTTGAAAACATTCCTGGCGAGTTGGCCTCTACGTCACCGTGGGACCTTTATAGACATACATAACGTAATATAACCTAACCTAGCCCAAGCTAACATATCGGCGGTAATATTTGACAACATTCCCGGCGAGTTGGCCTATACGTCTCCGTGGGACCATTATATACATCAATAACGTAATATAACCTAACCTAACCCAACCTAACATCTCGGCGGTAATATTTGATCACATCCCTGGCTTGCTGGCCTCTACGTCTCCGCGGAACCTTTAAATACATCTATAACGTAATATAACCTAACCTAACCCAACCTAACACCTCTGCGGTAATATTTGAACACATTCCTGGCTTGCTGGCATCTACGTCTCCGTGGTACATTTATATACATCAATAACGTAATATAACCTATCCTAACCCAAAATAACATCTCGGCGGTAATATTTGACCACATTCCTGGCTTGTTGGCATCTACGTCTCCGTGGGAACTTTATATACATCAATTACGTAATATAACCTAACCTAACTCAACGTAACATATCGGCGGTAATATTTGACAACATTCCCGGCGAGTTGGCCTATACGTCTCCGTGGGACCTTTATATACATCAATAACGTAATATAACCTAACCTAACCCAACCTAACATCTCGGCGGTAATATTTGATCACATTCCTGGCTTGCTGGCCTCTACGTCTCCACGGGACCTTTATATACATCTATAACGTGATATAACCTAACCTAACCCAACCTAACTTCTCGGCGGTAATATTTGAAAACATTCCTGGCGAGTTGGCCTCTACGTCACCGTGGGACCTTTATAGACATACATAACGTAATATAATCTAACCTAACCCAAGCTAACATATCGGCGGTAGTATTTGACAACATTCCCGGCGAGTTGGCCTATACGTATCCGTGGGACCTTTATATACATCAATAACGTAATATAACCTAACCTAACCCAACCTAACATCTCGGCGGTAATATTTGATCACATTCCTGGCTTGCTGGCCTCTACGTCTCCGCGGGACCTTTAAATACATCTATAACGTAATATAACCTAACCTAACCCAACCTAACACCTCGGCGGTAATATTTGAAAACATTCCTGGCGAGTTGGCCTCTACGTCACCGTGGGACCTTTATAGACATACATAACGTAATATAACCTAACCTAGCCCAAGCTAACATATCGGCGGTAATATTTGACAACATTCCCGGCGAGTTGGCCTATACGTCTCCGTGGGACCATTATATACATCAATAACGTAATATAACCTAACCTAACCCAACCTAACATCTCGGCGGTAATATTTGATCACATCCCTGGCTTGCTGGCCTCTACGTCTCCGCGGAACCTTTAAATACATCTATAACGTAATATAACCTAACCTAACCCAACCTAACACCTCGGCGGTAATATTTGAACACATTCCTGGCTTGCTGGCATCTACGTCTCCGTGGTACATTTATATACATCAATAACGTAATATAACCTATCCTAACCCAAAATAACATCTCGGCGGTAATATTTGACCACATTCCTGGCTTGTTGGCATCTACGTCTCCGTGGGAACTTTATATACATCAATTACGTAATATAACCTAACCTAACTCAACGTAACATATCGGCGGTAATATTTGACAACATTCCCGGCGAGTTGGCCTATACGTCTCCGTGGGACCTTTATATACATCAATAACGTAATATAACCTAACCTAACCCAACCTAACATCTCGGCGGTAATATTTGATCACATTCCTGGCTTGCTGGCCTCTACGTCTCCACGGGACCTTTATATACATCTATAACGTGATATAACCTAACCTAACCCAACCTAACTTCTCGGCGGTAATATTTGAAAACATTCCTGGCGAGTTGGCCTCTACGTCACCGTGGGACCTTTATAGACATACATAACGTAATATAATCTAACCTAACCCAAGCTAACATATCGGCGGTAGTATTTGACAACATTCCCGGCGAGTTGGCCTATACGTATCCGTGGGACCTTTATATACATCAATAACGTAATATAACCTAACCTAACCCAACCTAACATCTCGGCGGTAATATTTGATCACATTCCTGGCTTGCTGGCCTCTACGTCTCCGCGGGACCTTTAAATACATCTATAACGTAATATAACCTAACCTAACCCAACCTAACACCTCGGCGGTAATATTTGAAAACATTCCTGGCGAGTTGGCCTCTACGTCACCGTGGGACCTTTATAGACATCCATAACGTAATATAACCTAACCTAACCCAAGCTAACATCTCGGCGGCAATATTTGAAAACATTCCTGGCGAGTTGGCCTCTACGTCTCCGTGGGACCTTTATATACATCTATAACGTAATATAACCTAACCTAACCCAACCTAACATCTCGGCGGTAATATTTGAAAACATTCATGGCGACTTGGCCTCTACGTCTCCGTGGTACATTTATATACGTCAATAACGTTACATAACCTATCCTAACCCAAAATAACATCTCGGCGGTAATATTTGACCACATTCCTGGCTTGCTGGCATCTACGTCTCCGTGGGACCTTTATATACATCAATAACGTAATATAACCTAACCTAACCCAACCTATCATCTCGGCGGTAATATTTGACAACATTCCTGGCGAGTTGGCCTCCACGTCTCCGTGGGACCTTTATATACATCAATAACGTAATATAACCTAACCTAACTCAACGTAACATATCGGCGGTAATATTTGACAACATTCCCGGCGAGTTGGCCTATACGTCTCCGTGGGACCTTTATATACATCAATAACGTAATATAACCTAACCTAACCCAACCTAACATCTCGGCGGTAATATTTGATCACATTCCTGGCTTGCTGGCCTCTACGTCTCCACGGGACCTTTATATACATCTATAACGTGATATAACCTAACCTAACCCAACCTAACTTCTCGGCGGTAATATTTGAAAACATTCCTGGCGAGTTGGCCTCTACGTCACCGTGGGACCTTTATAGACATACATAACGTAATATAATCTAACCTAACCCAAGCTAACATATCGGCGGTAATATTTGACAACATTCCCGGCGAGTTGGCCTATACGTATCCGTGGGACCTTTATATACATCAATAACGTAATATAACCTAACCTAACCCAACCTAACATCTCGGCGGTAATATTTGATCACATTCCTGGCTTGCTGGCCTCTACGTCTCCGCGGGACCTTTAAATACATCTATAACGTAATATAACCTAACCTAACCCAACCTAACACCTCGGCGGTAATATTTGAAAACATTCCTGGCGAGTTGGCCTCTACGTCACCGTGGGACCTTTATAGACATCCATAACGTAATATAACCTAACCTAACCCAAGCTAACATCTCGGCGGCAATATTTGAAAACATTCCTGGCGAGTTGGCCTCTACGTCTCCGTGGGACCTTTATATACATCTATAACGTAATATAACCTAACCTAACCCAACCTAACATCTCGGCGGTAATATTTGACAACATTCCTGGCGAGTTGGCCTCTACGTCTCGGTTTGACCTTCATATACATCAATAACGTAATATAACCTAACCTAACCCAACCTATCATCTCGGCGGTAATATTTGACAACATTCCTGGCGAGTTGGCCTATACGTCTCCGTCGGACCTTTAAACACATCTATAACGTAATATCACCTAACCTAAACCTACCTAACATCTCAGCGGCAATATTTGAAAACATTCCTGGCGAGTTGGCCTCTACGTCTCCGTGGGACCTTTATATACATATATAACGTAATATAACCTAACCTAACCCAACCTAACATCTCGGCGGTAATATTTGAAAACATTCATGGCGACTTGGCCTCTACGTCTCCGTGGTACATTTATATACATCAATAACGTAATATAACCTATCCTAACCCAAAATAACATCTCGGCGGTAATATTTGACCACATTCCTGGCTTGTTGGCATCTACGTCTCCGTGGGACCTTTATATACATCAATAACCTAATATAACCTAACCTAACCCAACCTATCATCTCGGCGGTAATATTTGACAACATTCCTGGCGAGTTGGCCTCCACGTCTCCGTTGGACCTTTATATACATCAATAACGTAATATAACCTAACCTAACCCAACCTAACATCTCGGCGGTAATATTTGATCACATCCCTGGCTTGCTGGCCTCTACGTCTCCGCGGGACCTTTAAATACATCTATAACGTAATATAACCTAACCTAACCCAACCTAACACCTCGGCGGTAATATTTGAACACATTCCTGGCTTGCTGGCATCTACGTCTCCGTGGTACATTTATATACATCAATAACGTAATATAACCTATCCTAACCCAAAATAACATCTCGGCGGTAATATTTGACCACATTCCTGGCTTGTTGGCATCTACGTCTCCGTGGGACCTTTATATACATCAATTACGTAATATAACCTAACCTAACCCAACGTAACATCTCGGCGGTAATATTTGACAACATTCCTGGCGAGTTGGCCTCCACGTCTCCGTGGGACCTTTATATACATCAATAACGTAATATAACATAACCTAACCCAACCTAACATCTCGGCGGTAATATTTGATCACATTCCTGGCTTGCTGGCCTCTACGTCTCCACGGGACCTTTACATACATCTATAACGTGATATAACCTAACCTAACCCAAACTAACATCTCGGCGGTAATATTTGAAAACATTCATGGCGAGTTGGCCTCTACGTCTCCGTGGGACCTTTATATACATCAATAACGTAATATAACCTATCCTAACCCAAAATAACATCTCGGCGGTAATATTTGACCACATTCCTGGCTTGTTGGCATCTACGTCTCCGTGGGACCTTCATATACATCATTTACGTAATATAACCTAACCTAACCCAACGTAACATCTCGGCGGTAATATTTGACAACATTCCTGGCGAGTTGGCCTCTACGTCTCGGTTTGTCCTTCATATACATCAATAACGTAATATAACATAACCGAAACCAACCTAACATCTCGGCGGTAATATTTGAAAACATTCCTGGCGAGTTGGCCTATACGTCTCCGTGGGACCTTTGTATACATCAATAACGTAATATAACCTAACCTAACCCAACCTAACATCTCGGCGGTAATATTTGATCACATTCCTGGCTTGCTGGCCTCTACGTCTCCGCGGGACCTTTATATACATCTATAACGTGATATAACCTAACCTAACCCAACCTAACATCTCGGCGGTAATATTTGAAAACATTCCGGGCGAGTTGGCCTCTACGTCACCGTGGGACCTTTATAGACATCCATAACGTAATATAACCTAACCTAACCCAACCTAACATCTCGGCGGTAATATTTGAAAACATTCATGGCGAGTTGGCCTATACGTCTCCGTGGTACATTTATATACATCAATAACATAATATAACCTATCCTAACGCAAAATAACATCTCGGCGGTAATATTTGACCACATTCCTGGCTTGCTGGCATCTACGTCTCCGTGGGACCTTTATATATATCAATAACGTAATATAACCTAACCTAACCCAACCTATCATCTCGGCGGTAATATTTGACAACATTCCTGGCGAGATGGCCTCCACGTCTCCGTGGGACCTTTATATACATCAATAACGTAATATAACCTAACCTAACCCAACCTAACATCTCGGCGGTAATATTTGATCACATTCCTGGCTTGCTGGCCTCTACGTCTCCACGGGACCTTTATATACATCTATAACGTGATATAACCTAACCTAACCCAACCTAACATCTCGGCGGTAATATTTGAAAACATTCCTGGCGAGTTGGCCTCTACGTCACCGTGGGACCTTTATAGACATACATAACGTAATATAACCTAACCTAACCCAACCTAACATCTCGGCGGTAATATTTGAAAACATTCATGGCGAGTTGGCCTATACGTCTCCGTGGTACATTTATATACATCAATAACATAATATAACCTATCCTAACCCAAAATAACATCTCGGCGGTAATATTTGACCACATTCCTGGCTTGCTGGCATCTACGTCTCCGTGGGACCTTTATATATATCAATAACGTAATATAACCTAACCTAACCCAACCTATCATCTCGGCGGTAATATTTGACAACATTCCTGGCGAGATGGCCTCCACGTCTCCGTGGGACCTTTATATACATCAATAACGTAATATAACCTAACCTAACCCAACCTAACATCTCGGCGGTAATATTTGATCACATTCCTGGCTTGCTGGCCTCTACGTCTCCACGGGACCTTTATATACATCTATAACGTGATATAACCTAACCTAACCCAACCTAACATCTCGGCGGTAATATTTGAAAACATTCCTGGCGAGTTGGCCTCTACGTCACCGTGGGACCTTTATAGACATACATAACGTAATATAACCTAACCTAACCCAAGCTAACATATCGGCGGTAATATTTGACAACATTCCCGGCGAGTTGGCCTATACGTCTCCGTGGGACCTTTATATACATCAATAACGTAATATAACCTAACCTAACCCAACCTAACATCTCGGCGGTAATATTTGATCACATTCCTGGCTTGCTGGCCTCTACGTCTCCGCGGGACCTTTAAATACATCTATAACGTAATATAACCTAACCTAACCCAACCTAACACCTCGGCGGTAATATTTGAGAACATTCCTGGCGAGTTGGCCTCTACGTCACCGTGGGACCTTTATAGACATCCATAACGTAATATAACCTAACCTAACCCAAGCTAACATCTCGGCGGCAATATTTGAAAACATTCCTGGCGAGTTGGCCTCTACGTCTCCGTGGGACCTTTATATACATCTATAACGTAATATAACCTAACCTAACCCAACCTAACATCTCGGCGGTAATATTAGAAAACAGTCATGGCGAGTTGGCCTCTACGTCTCCATGGTACATTTATACACATCAATAACGTAATATAACCTATCCTAACCCAAAATAACATCTCGGCGGTAATATTTGACCACATTCCTGGCTTGCTGGCATCTACGTCTCCGTGGGACCTTTATCTACATCAATAACGTAATATAACCTAACCTAACCCAACCTAACATCTCGGCGGTAATATTTGACAACATTCCTGGCGAGTTGGCCTCTACGTCTCGGTTTGACCTTCATATACATCAATAACATAATATAACCTAACCTAACCCAACCTATCATCTCGGCGGTAATATTTGACAACATTCCTGGCGAGTTGGCCTATACGTCTCCGTCGGACCTTTAAACACATCTATAACGTAATATAACCTAACCTAAACCTACCTAACATCTCGGCGGCAATATTTGAAAACATTCCTGGCGAGTTGGCCTCTACGTCTGCGTGGGACCTTTATATACATCTATAACGTAATATAACCTAACCTAACCCAACCTAACATCTCGGCGGTAATATTTGAAAACATTCATGGCGAGTTGGCCTCTACGTCTCCGTGGTACATTTATATACATCAATAACGTAATATAACCTATCCTAACCCAAAATAACATCACGGCGGTAATATTTGAAAACATTCCTGGCGAGTTGGCCTCTACGTCACCGTGGGACCTTTATAGACATCCGTAACGTAATATAACCTAACCTAACCCAAGCTAACATCTCGGCTGTAATATTTGACAACATTCCTGGCGAGTTGGCCTATACGTCTCCGTGGGACCTTTGTATACATCAATAACGTAATATAACCTAACCTAATCCAACCTAACATCTCGGCGGTAATATTTGATCACATTCCTGGCTTGCTGGCCTCTACGTCTCCGCGGGACCTTTATATACATCTATAACGTGATATAACCTAACCTAACCCAACCTAACATCTCGGCGGTAATATTTGAAAACATTCCTGGCGAGTTGGCCTCTACGTCACCGTGGGACCTTTATAGACATCCATAACGTAATATAACCTAACCTAACCCAAGCTAACATCTCGGCGGTAATATTTGACAACATTCCCGGCGAGTTGGCCTCTACGTCTCCGTGGTACATTTATATACATCAATAACGTAATATAACCTATCCTAGCCCAAAATAACATCTCGGCGGTAATATTTGATCACATTCCTGGCTTGCTGGCCTCTACGTCTCCACGGGACCTTTATATACATCTATAACGTGATATAACCTAACCTAACCCAACCTAACATCTCGGCGGTAATATTTGAAAACATTCCTGGCGAGTTGGCCTCTACGTCACCGTGGGACCTTTATAGACATACATAACGTAATATAACCTAACCTAACCCAAGCTAACATATCGGCGGTAATATTTGACAACATTCCCGGCGAGTTGGCCTATACGTCTCCGTGGGACCTTTATATACATCAATAACGTAATATAACCTAACCTAACCAAACCTAACATCTCGGCGGTAATATTTGATCACATTCCTGGCTTGCTGGCCTCTACGTCTCCGCGGGACCTTTAAATACATCTATAACGTAATATAACCTAACCTAACCCAACCTAACACCTCGGCGGTAATATTTGAGAACATTCCTGGCGAGTTGGCCTCTACGTCACCGTGGGACCTTTATAGACATCCATAACGTAATATAACCTAACCTAACCCAAGCTAACATCTCGGCGGCAATATTTGAAAACATTCCTGGCGAGTTGGCCTCTACGTCTCCGTGGGACCTTTATATACATCTATAACGTAATATAACCTAACCTAACCCAACCTAACATCTCGGCGGTAATATTTGAAAACAGTCATGGCGAGTTGGCCTCTACGTCTCCATGGTACATTTATACACATCAATAACGTAATATAACCTATCCTAACCCAAAATAACATCTCGGCGGTAATATTTGACCACATTCCTGGCTTGCTGGCATCTACGTCTCCGTGGGACCTTTATCTACATCAATAACGTAATATAACCTAACCTAACCCAACCTAACATCTCGGCGGTAATATTTGACAACATTCCTGGCGAGTTGGCCTCTACGTCTCGGTTTGTCCTTCATATACATCAATAACGTAATATAACATAACCGAAACCAACCTAACATCTCGGCGGTAATATTTGAAAACATTCCTGGCGAGTTGGCCTCTACGTCTCCGCGGGACCTTTATATACATCTATAACGTGATATAACCTAACCTAACCCAACCTTACATCTCGGCGGTAATATTTGAAAACATTCCTGGCGAGTTGGCCTCTACGTCACCGTGGGACCTTTATAGACATCCATAACGTAATATAACCTAACCTAACCCAAGCTAACATCTCGGCGGTAATATTTGACAACATTCCCGGCGAGTTGGCCTATACGTCTCCGTGGGACCTGTGTATACATCAATAACGTAATATAACGTAACCTAACCCAACCTAACATCCCGGCGGTAATATTTGATCACATTCCTGGCTTGCTGGCCTCTACGTCTCCGCGGGACCTTTATATACATCTATAACGTGATATAACCTAACCTAACCCAACCTAACATCTCGGCGGTAATATTTGAAAACATTCCTGGCGAGTTGGCCTCTACGTCACCGTGGGACCTTTATAGACATCCATAACGTAATATAACCTAACCTAACCCAACGTAACATCACGATGGTAATATTTGACAACATTCCTGGCGAGTTGGCCTCTACGTCTCCGTGGTACATTTATATACATCAATAACGTAATATAACCTATCCTAACCCAAAATAACATGTCGGCGGTAATATTTGACCACATTCCTGGCTTGTTGGCATCTACGTCTCCGCGGGACCTTTATATACATCTATAACGTAATATAACCTAACCTAACCCAACCTAACATCTCGGCGGTAATATTTGAAAACATTCATGGCGAGTTGGTCTCTACGTCTCCGTGGGACCTTTATATACATCAATAACGTAATATAACCTATCCTAACCCAAAATAACATCTCGGCGGTAATATTTGACCACATTCCTGGCTTGTTGGCATCTACGTCTCCGTGGGACCTTTATATACATCATTTACGTAATATAACCTAACCTAACCCAACGTAACATCTCGGCGGTAATATTTGACAACATTCCTGGCGAGTTGGCCTCTACGTCTCGGTTTGTCCTTCATATACATCAATAACGTAATATAACATAACCGAAACCAACCTAACATCTCGGCGGTAATATTTGAAAACATTCCTGGCGAGTTGGCCTCTACGTCTCCGTGGGACCTTTATCTACATCTATAACGTAATATAACCTAACCTAACCCAACCTAACATCTCGGCGGTAATATTTGATCACATTCCTGGCTTGCTGGTCTCTACGTCTCCGCGAGACCTTTATATACATCTATAACGTGATATAACCTAACCTAACCCAACCTAACATCTCGGCGGTAATATTTGAAAACATTCCTGGCGAGTTGGCCTCTACGTCACCGTGGGACCTTTATAGACATCCATAACGTAATATAACCTAACCTAACCCAAGCTAACATCTCGGCGGTAATATTTGACAACATTCCCGGCGAGTTGGCCTCTACGTCTCCGTGGTACATTTATATACATCAATAACGTAATATAACCTATCCTAGCCCAAAATAACATCTCGGCGGTAATATTTGATCACATTCCTGGCTTGCTGGCCTCTACGTCTCCACGGGACCTTTATATACATCTATAACGTGATATAACCTAACCTAACCCAACCTAACATCTCGGCGGTAATATTTGAAAACATTCCTGGCGAGTTGGCCTCTACGTCACCGTGGGACCTTTATAGACATACATAACGTAATATAACCTAACCTAACCCAAGCTAACATATCGGCGGTAATATTTGACAACATTCCCGGCGAGTTGGCCTATACGTCTCCGTGGGACCTTTATATACATCAATAACGTAATATAACCTAACCTAACCAAACCTAACATCTCGGCGGTAATATTTGATCACATTCCTGGCTTGCTGGCCTCTACGTCTCCGCGGGACCTTTAAATACATCTATAACGTAATATAACCTAACCTAACCCAACCTAACACCTCGGCGGTAATATTTGAGAACATTCCTGGCGAGTTGGCCTCTACGTCACCGTGGGACCTTTATAGACATCCATAACGTAATATAACCTAACCTAACCCAAGCTAACATCTCGGCGGCAATATTTGAAAACATTCCTGGCGAGTTGGCCTCTACGTCTCCGTGGGACCTTTATATACATCTATAACGTAATATAACCTAACCTAACCCAACCTAACATCTCGGCGGTAATATTTGAAAACAGTCATGGCGAGTTGGCCTCTACGTCTCCATGGTACATTTATACACATCAATAACGTAATATAACCTATCCTAACCCAAAATAACATCTCGGCGGTAATATTTGACCACATTCCTGGCTTGCTGGCATCTACGTCTCCGTGGGACCTTTATCTACATCAATAACGTAATATAACCTAACCTAACCCAACCTAACATCTCGGCGGTAATATTTGACAACATTCCTGGCGAGTTGGCCTCTACGTCTCGGTTTGTCCTTCATATACATCAATAACGTAATATAACATAACCGAAACCAACCTAACATCTCGGCGGTAATATTTGAAAACATTCCTGGCGAGTTGGCCTCTACGTCTCCGCGGGACCTTTATATACATCTATAACGTGATATAACCTAACCTAACCCAACCTTACATCTCGGCGGTAATATTTGAAAACATTCCTGGCGAGTTGGCCTCTACGTCACCGTGGGACCTTTATAGACATCCATAACGTAATATAACCTAACCTAACCCAAGCTAACATCTCGGCGGTAATATTTGACAACATTCCCGGCGAGTTGGCCTATACGTCTCCGTGGGACCTGTGTATACATCAATAACGTAATATAACGTAACCTAACCCAACCTAACATCCCGGCGGTAATATTTGATCACATTCCTGGCTTGCTGGCCTCTACGTCTCCGCGGGACCTTTATATACATCTATAACGTGATATAACCTAACCTAACCCAACCTAACATCTCGGCGGTAATATTTGAAAACATTCCTGGCGAGTTGGCCTCTACGTCACCGTGGGACCTTTATAGACATCCATAACGTAATATAACCTAACCTAACCCAACGTAACATCACGATGGTAATATTTGACAACATTCCTGGCGAGTTGGCCTCTACGTCTCCGTGGTACATTTATATACATCAATAACGTAATATAACCTATCCTAACCCAAAATAACATGTCGGCGGTAATATTTGACCACATTCCTGGCTTGTTGGCATCTACGTCTCCGCGGGACCTTTATATACATCTATAACGTAATATAACCTAACCTAACCCAACCTAACATCTCGGCGGTAATATTTGAAAACATTCATGGCGAGTTGGTCTCTACGTCTCCGTGGGACCTTTATATACATCAATAACGTAATATAACCTATCCTAACCCAAAATAACATCTCGGCGGTAATATTTGACCACATTCCTGGCTTGTTGGCATCTACGTCTCCGTGGGACCTTTATATACATCATTTACGTAATATAACCTAACCTAACCCAACGTAACATCTCGGCGGTAATATTTGACAACATTCCTGGCGAGTTGGCCTCTACGTCTCGGTTTGTCCTTCATATACATCAATAACGTAATATAACATAACCGAAACCAACCTAACATCTCGGCGGTAATATTTGAAAACATTCCTGGCGAGTTGGCCTCTACGTCTCCGTGGGACCTTTATCTACATCTATAACGTAATATAACCTAACCTAACCCAACCTAACATCTCGGCGGTAATATTTGATCACATTCCTGGCTTGCTGGTCTCTACGTCTCCGCGAGACCTTTATATACATCTATAACGTGATATAACCTAACCTAACCCAACCTAACATCTCGGCGGTAATATTTGAAAACATTCCTGGCGAGTTGGCCTCTACGTCACCGTGGGACCTTTATAGACATCCATAACGTAATATAACCTAACCTAACCCAAGCTAACATCTCGGCGGTAATATTTGACAACATTCCCGGCGAGTTGGCCTATACGTCTCCGTGGGACATTTATATACATCAATAACGTAATATAACCTAACCTAACCCAACCTAACATCTCGGCGGTAATATTTGATCACATTCCTGGCTTGCTGGCCTCTACGTCTCCGCGGGACCTTTATATACATCTATAACGTGATATAACCTAACCTAACCCAACCTAACATCTCGGCGGTAATATTTGAAAACATTCCGGGCGAGTTGGCCTCTACGTCACCGTGGGACCTTTATAGACATCCATAACGTAATATAACCTAACCTAACCCAACCTAACATCTCGGCGGTAAACGCGCTATCTCAGAGTGGCGAGTTGGCCTATACGTCTCCGTGGTACATTTATATACATCAATAACATAATATAACCTATCCTAACGCAAAATAACATCTCGGCGGTAATATTTGACCACATTCCTGGCTTGCTGGCATCTACGTCTCCGTGGGACCTTTATATATATCAATAACGTAATATAACCTAACCTAACCCAACCTATCATCTCGGCGGTAATATTTGACAACATTCCTGGCGAGATGGCCTCCACGTCTCCGTGGGACCTTTATATACATCAATAACGTAATATAACCTAACCTAACCCAACCTAACATCTCGGCGGTAATATTTGATCACATTCCTGGCTTGCTGGCCTCTACGTCTCCACGGGACCTTTATATACATCTATAACGTGATATAACCTAACCTAACCCAACCTAACATCTCGGCGGTAATATTTGAAAACATTCCTGGCGAGTTGGCCTCTACGTCACCGTGGGACCTTTATAGACATACATAACGTAATATAACCTAACCTAACCCAACCTAACATCTCGGCGGTAATATTTGAAAACATTCATGGCGAGTTGGCCTATACGTCTCCGTGGTACATTTATATACATCAATAACATAATATAACCTATCCTAACCCAAAATAACATCTCGGCGGTAATATTTGACCACATTCCTGGCTTGCTGGCATCTACGTCTCCGTGGGACCTTTATATATATCAATAACGTAATATAACCTAACCTAACCCAACCTATCATCTCGGCGGTAATATTTGACAACATTCCTGGCGAGATGGCCTCCACGTCTCCGTGGGACCTTTATATACATCAATAACGTAATATAACCTAACCTAACCCAACCTAACATCTCGGCGGTAATATTTGATCACATTCCTGGCTTGCTGGCCTCTACGTCTCCACGGGACCTTTATATACATCTATAACGTGATATAACCTAACCTAACCCAACCTAACATCTCGGCGGTAATATTTGAAAACATTCCTGGCGAGTTGGCCTCTACGTCACCGTGGGACCTTTATAGACATACATAACGTAATATAACCTAACCTAACCCAAGCTAACATATCGGCGGTAATATTTGACAAAATTCCCGGCGAGTTGGCCTATACGTCTCCGTGGGACCTTTATATACATCAATAACGTAATATAACCTAACCTAACCCAACCTAACATCTCGGCGGTAATATTTGATCACATTCCTGGCTTGCTGGCCTCTACGTCTCCGCGGGACCTTTAAATACATCTATAACGTAATATAACCTAACCTAACCCAACCTAACACCTCGGCGGTAATATTTGAGAACATTCCTGGCGAGTTGGCCTCTACGTCACCGTGGGACCTTTATAGACATCCATAACGTAATATAACCTAACCTAACCCAAGCTAACATCTCGGCGGCAATATTTGAAAACATTCCTGGCGAGTTGGCCTCTACGTCTCCGTGGGACCTTTATATACATCTATAACGTAATATAACCTAACCTAACCCAACCTAACATCTCGGCGGTAATATTAGAAAACAGTCATGGCGAGTTGGCCTCTACGTCTCCATGGTACATTTATACACATCAATAACGTAATATAACCTATCCTAACCCAAAATAACATCTCGGCGGTAATATTTGACCACATTCCTGGCTTGCTGGCATCTACGTCTCCGTGGGACCTTTATCTACATCAATAACGTAATATAACCTAACCTAACCCAACCTAACATCTCGGCGGTAATATTTGACAACATTCCTGGCGAGTTGGCCTCTACGTCTCGGTTTGACCTTCATATACATCAATAACATAATATAACCTAACCTAACCCAACCTATCATCTCGGCGGTAATATTTGACAACATTCCTGGCGAGTTGGCCTATACGTCTCCGTCGGACCTTTAAACACATCTATAACGTAATATAACCTAACCTAAACCTACCTAACATCTCGGCGGCAATATTTGAAAACATTCCTGGCGAGTTGGCCTCTACGTCTGCGTGGGACCTTTATATACATCTATAACGTAATATAACCTAACCTAACCCAACCTAACATCTCGGCGGTAATATTTGAAAACATTCATGGCGAGTTGGCCTCTACGTCTCCGTGGTACATTTATATACATCAATAACGTAATATAACCTATCCTAACCCAAAATAACATCACGGCGGTAATATTTGAAAACATTCCTGGCGAGTTGGCCTCTACGTCACCGTGGGACCTTTATAGACATCCGTAACGTAATATAACCTAACCTAACCCAAGCTAACATCTCGGCTGTAATATTTGACAACATTCCTGGCGAGTTGGACGCGCTATCTCAGAGTGACCTTTTGTATACATCAATAACGTAATATAACCTAACCTAATCCAACCTAACATCTCGGCGGTAATATTTGATCACATTCCTGGCTTGCTGGCCTCTACGTCTCCGCGGGACCTTTATATACATCTATAACGTGATATAACCTAACCTAACCCAACCTAACATCTCGGCGGTAATATTTGAAAACATTCCTGGCGAGTTGCCTCTACGTCACCGTGGGACCTTTATAGACATCCATAACGTAATATAACCTAACCTAACCCAAGCTAACATCTCGGCGGTAATATTTGACAACATTCCCGGCGAGTTGGCCTCTACGTCTCCGTGGTACATTTATATACATCAATAACGTAATATAACCTATCCTAGCCCAAAATAACATCTCGGCGGTAATATTTGATCACATTCCTGGCTTGCTGGCCTCTACGTCTCCACGGGACCTTTATATACATCTATAACGTGATATAACCTAACCTAACCCAACCTAACATCTCGGCGGTAATATTTGAAAACATTCCTGGCGAGTTGGCCTCTACGTCTCCGTGGGACCTTTATAGACATACATAACGTAATATAACCTAACCTAACCCAAGCTAACATATCGGCGGTAATATTTGACAACATTCCCGGCGAGTTGGCCTATACGTCTCCGTGGGACCTTTATATACATCAATAACGTAATATAACCTAACCTAACCAAACCTAACATCTCGGGCGGTAATATTTGATCACATTCCTGGCTTGCTGGCCTCTACGTCTCCGCGGGACCTTTAAATACATCTATAACGTAATATAACCTAACCTAACCCAACCTAACACCTCGGCGGTAATATTTGAGAACATTCCTGGCGAGTTGGCCTCTACGTCACCGTGGGACCTTTATAGACATCCATAACGTAATATAACCTAACCTAAACCAAGCTAACATCTCGGCGGCAATATTTGAAAACATTCCTGGCGAGTTGGCCTCTACGTCTCCGTGGGACCTTTATATACATCTATAACGTAATATAACCTAACCTAACCCAACCTAACATCTCGGCGGTAATATTTGAAAACAGTCATGGCGAGTTGGCCTCTACGTCTCCATGGTACATTTATACACATCAATAACGTAATGTAACCTATCCTAACCCAAAATAACATCTCGGCGGTAATATTTGACCACATTCCTGGCTTGCTGGCATCTACGTCTCCGTGGGACCTTTATCTACATCAATAACGTAATATAACCTAACCTAACCCAACCTAACATCTCGGCGGTAATATTTGACAACATTCCTGGCGAGTTGGCCTCTACGTCTCGGTTTGTCCTTCATATACATCAATAACGTAATATAACATAACCGAAACCAACCTAACATCTCGGCGGTAATATTTGAAAACATTCCTGGCGAGTTGGCCTCTACGTCTCCGCGGGACCTTTATATACATCTATAACGTGATATAACCTAACCTAACCCAACCTTACATCTCGGCGGTAATATTTGAAAACATTCCTGGCGAGTTGGCCTCTACGTCACCGTGGGACCTTTATAGACATCCATAACGTAATATAACCTAACCTAACCCAAGCTAACATCTCGGCGGTAATATTTGACAACATTCCCGGCGAGTTGGCCTATACGTCTCCGTGGGACCTGTGTATACATCAATAACGTAATATAACCTAACCTAACCCAACCTAACATCTCGGCGGTAATATTTGAAAACATTCATGGCGAGTTGGCCTATACGTCTCCGTGGTACATTTATATACATCAATAACGTAATATAACCTAACCTAACCCAACCTAACATCTCGGCGGTAATATTTGATCACATTCCTGGCTTGCTGGCCTCTACGTCTCCGCGGGACCTTTATATACATCTATAACGTGATATAACCTAACCTAACCCAACCTAACATCTCGGCGGTAATATTTGAAAACATTCCTGGCGAGTTGGCCTCTACGTCTCCGTGGGACCTTTATATACATCAATAACGTAATATAACCTATCCTAACCCAAAATAACATCTCGGCGGTAATATTTGACCACATTCCTGGCTTGTTGGCATCTACGTCTCCGTGGGACCTTTATATACATCATTTACGTAATATAACCTAACCTAACCCAACGTAACATCTCGGCGGTAATATTTGACAACATTCCTGGCGAGTTGGCCTCTACGTCTCGGTTTGTCCTTCATTTACATCAATAACGTAATATAACATAACCGAAACCAACCTAACATCTCGGCGGTAATATTTGAAAACATTCCTGGCGAGTTGGCCTCTACGTCTCCGTGGGACCTTTATATACATCAATAACGTAATATAACCTAACCTAACCCAACCTAACATCTCGGCGGTAATATTTGATCACATTCCTGGCTTGCTGGCCTCTACGTCTCCGCGGGACCTTTAAATACATCTATAACGTAATATAACCTAACCTAACCCAACCTAACACCTCGGCGGTAATATTTGAGAACATTCCTGGCGAGTTGGCCTCTACGTCACCGTGGGACCTTTATAGACATCCATAACGTAATATAACCTAACCTAACCCAAGCTAACATCTCGGCGGCAATATTTGAAAACATTCCTGGCGAGTTGGCCTCTACGTCTCCGTGGGACCTTTATATACATCTATAACGTAATATAACCTAACCTAACCCAACCTAACATCTCGGCGGTAATATTAGAAAACAGTCATGGCGAGTTGGCCTCTACGTCTCCATGGTACATTTATACACATCAATAACGTAATATAACCTATCCTAACCCCAAAATAACATCTCGGCGGTAATATTTGACCACATTCCTGGCTTGCTGGCATCTACGTCTCCGTGGGACCTTTATCTACATCAATAACGTAATATAACCTAACCTAACCCAACCTAACATCTCGGCGGTAATATTTGACAACATTCCTGGCGAGTTGGCCTCTACGTCTCGGTTTGACCTTCATATACATCAATAACATAATATAACCTAACCTAACCCAACCTATCATCTCGGCGGTAATATTTGACAACATTCCTGGCGAGTTGGCCTATACGTCTCCGTCGGACCTTTAAACACATCTATAACGTAATATAACCTAACCTAAACCTACCTAACATCTCGGCGGCAATATTTGAAAACATTCCTGGCGAGTTGGCCTCTACGTCTGCGTGGGACCTTTATATACATCTATAACGTAATATAACCTAACCTAACCCAACCTAACATCTCGGCGGTAATATTTGAAAACATTCATGGCGAGTTGGCCTCTACGTCTCCGTGGTACATTTATATACATCAATAACGTAATATAACCTATCCTAACCCAAAATAACATCACGGCGGTAATATTTGAAAACATTCCTGGCGAGTTGGCCTCTACGTCACCGTGGGACCTTTATAGACATCCGTAACGTAATATAACCTAACCTAACCCAAGCTAACATCTCGGCTGTAATATTTGACAACATTCCTGGCGAGTTGGCCTATACGTCTCCGTGGGACCTTTGTATACATCAATAACGTAATATAACCTAACCTAATCCAACCTAACATCTCGGCGGTAATATTTGATCACATTCCTGGCTTGCTGGCCTCTACGTCTCCGCGGGACCTTTATATACATCTATAACGTGATATAACCTAACCTAACCCAACCTAACATCTCGGCGGTAATATTTGAAAACATTCCTGGCGAGTTGGCCTCTACGTCACCGTGGGACCTTTATAGACATCCATAACGTAATATAACCTAACCTAACCCAAGCTAACATCTCGGCGGTAATATTTGACAACATTCCCGGCGAGTTGGCCTCTACGTCTCCGTGGTACATTTATATACATCAATAACGTAATATAACCTATCCTAGCCCAAAATAACATCTCGGCGGTAATATTTGATCACATTCCTGGCTTGCTGGCCTCTACGTCTCCACGGGACCTTTATATACATCTATAACGTGATATAACCTAACCTAACCCAACCTAACATCTCGGCGGTAATATTTGAAAACATTCCTGGCGAGTTGGCCTCTACGTCTCCGTGGGACCTTTATAGACATACATAACGTAATATAACCTAACCTAACCCAAGCTAACATATCGGCGGTAATATTTGACAACATTCCCGGCGAGTTGGCCTATACGTCTCCGTGGGACCTTTATATACATCAATAACGTAATATAACCTAACCTAACCAAACCTAACATCTCGGCGGTAATATTTGATCACATTCCTGGCTTGCTGGCCTCTACGTCTCCGCGGGACCTTTAAATACATCTATAACGTAATATAACCTAACCTAACCCAACCTAACACCTCGGCGGTAATATTTGAGAACATTCCTGGCGAGTTGGCCTCTACGTCACCGTGGGACCTTTATAGACATCCATAACGTAATATAACCTAACCTAAACCAAGCTAACATCTCGGCGGCAATATTTGAAAACATTCCTGGCGAGTTGGCCTCTACGTCTCCGTGGGACCTTTATATACATCTATAACGTAATATAACCTAACCTAACCCAACCTAACATCTCGGCGGTAATATTTGAAAACAGTCATGGCGAGTTGGCCTCTACGTCTCCATGGTACATTTATACACATCAATAACGTAATATAACCTATCCTAACCCAAAATAACATCTCGGCGGTAATATTTGACCACATTCCTGGCTTGCTGGCATCTACGTCTCCGTGGGACCTTTATCTACATCAATAACGTAATATAACCTAACCTAACCCAACCTAACATCTCGGCGGTAATATTTGACAACATTCCTGGCGAGTTGGCCTCTACGTCTCGGTTTGTCCTTCATATACATCAATAACGTAATATAACATAACCGAAACCAACCTAACATCTCGGCGGTAATATTTGAAAACATTCCTGGCGAGTTGGCCTCTACGTCTCCGCGGGACCTTTATATACATCTATAACGTGATATAACCTAACCTAACCCAACCTTACATCTCGGCGGTAATATTTGAAAACATTCCTGGCGAGTTGGCCTCTACGTCACCGTGGGACCTTTATAGACATCCATAACGTAATATAACCTAACCTAACCCAAGCTAACATCTCGGCGGTAATATTTGACAACATTCCCGGCGAGTTGGCCTATACGTCTCCGTGGGACCTGTGTATACATCAATAACGTAATATAACCTAACCTAACCCAACCTAACATCCCGGCGGTAATATTTGATCACATTCCTGGCTTGCTGGCCTCTACGTCTCCGCGGGACCTTTATATACATCTATAACGTGATATAACCTAACCTAACCCAACCTAACATCTCGGCGGTAATATTTGAAAACATTCCTGGCGAGTTGGCCTCTACGTCACCGTGGGACCTTTATAGACATCCATAACGTAATATAACCTAACCTAACCCAACGTAACATCACGATGGTAATATTTGACAACATTCCTGGCGAGTTGGCCTCTACGTCTCCGTGGTACATTTATATACATCAATAACGTAATATAACCTATCCTAACCCAAAATAACATGTCGGCGGTAATATTTGACCACATTCCTGGCTTGTTGGCATCTACGTCTCCGCGGGACCTTTATATACATCTATAACGTAATATAACCTAACCTAACCCAACCTAACATCTCGGCGGTAATATTTGAAAACATTCATGGCGAGTTGGTCTCTACGTCTCCGTGGGACCTTTATATACATCAATAACGTAATATAACCTATCCTAACCCAAAATAACATCTCGGCGGTAATATTTGACCACATTCCTGGCTTGTTGGCATCTACGTCTCCGTGGGACCTTTATATACATCATTTACGTAATATAACCTAACCTAACCCAACGTAACATCTCGGCGGTAATATTTGACAACATTCCTGGCGAGTTGGCCTCTACGTCTCGGTTTGTCCTTCATATACATCAATAACGTAATATAACATAACCGAAACCAACCTAACATCTCGGCGGTAATATTTGAAAACATTCCTGGCGAGTTGGCCTCTACGTCTCCGTGGGACCTTTATCTACATCTATAACGTAATATAACCTAACCTAACCCAACCTAACATCTCGGCGGTAATATTTGATCACATTCCTGGCTTGCTGGTCTCTACGTCTCCGCGAGACCTTTATATACATCTATAACGTGATATAACCTAACCTAACCCAACCTAACATCTCGGCGGTAATATTTGAAAACATTCCTGGCGAGTTGGCCTCTACGTCACCGTGGGACCTTTATAGACATCCATAACGTAATATAACCTAACCTAACCCAAGCTAACATCTCGGCGGTAATATTTGACAACATTCCCGGCGAGTTGGCCTATACGTCTCCGTGGGACATTTATATACATCAATAACGTAATATAACCTAACCTAACCCAACCTAACATCTCGGCGGTAATATTTGATCACATTCCTGGCTTGCTGGCCTCTACGTCTCCGCGGGACCTTTATATACATCTATAACGTGATATAACCTAACCTAACCCAACCTAACATCTCGGCGGTAATATTTGAAAACATTCCTGGCGAGTTGGCCTCTACGTCTCCGTGGGACCTTTATATACATCAATAACGTAATATAACCTATCCTAACCCAAAATAACATCTCGGCGGTAATATTTGACCACATTCCTGGCTTGTTGGCATCTACGTCTCCGTGGGACCTTTATATACATCATTTACGTAATATAACCTAACCTAACCCAACGTAACATCTCGGCGGTAATATTTGACAACATTCCTGGCGAGTTGGCCTCTACGTCTCGGTTTGTCCTTCATTTACATCAATAACGTAATATAACATAACCGAAACCAACCTAACATCTCGGCGGTAATATTTGAAAACATTCCTGGCGAGTTGGCCTCTACGTCTCCGTGGGACCTTTATATACATCTATAACGTAATATAACCTAACCTAACCCAACCTAACATCTCGGCGGTAATATTTGATCACATTCCTGGCTTGCTGGCCTCTACGTCTCCGCGGGACCTTTATGTACATCTATAACGTGATATAACCTAACCTAACCCAACCTAACATCTCGGCGGTAATATTTGAAAACATTCCTGGCGAGTTGGCCTCTACGTCTCCGTGGGACCTTTATATACATCTATAACGTAATATAACCTAACCTAACCCAACCTAACATCTCGGCGGTAATATTTGAAAACATTCATGGCTGGTTGGCCTCTACGTCTCCGTGGTACATTTATATACATCAATAACGTAATATAACGTATCCTAGCCCAAAATAACATCTCGGCGGTAATATTTGACCACATTCCTGGCTTGCTGGCATCTACGTCTCCGTGGGACCTTTATATACATCTATAACGTGATATAACCTAACCTAACCCAACCTAACATCTCGGCGGTAATATTTGAAAACATTCCTGGCGAGTTGGCCTCTACGTCACCGTGGGACCTTTATAGACATACATAACGTAATATAACCTAACCTAACCCAACCTAACATCTCGGCGGTAATATTTGAAAACATTCCTGGCGAGTTGGCCTCTACGTCTCCGCGGGACCTTTATATACATCTATAACGTGATATAACCTAACCTAACCCAACCTAACATCTCGGCGGTAATATTTGAAAACATTCCTGGCGAGTTGGCCTCTACGTCACCGTGGGACCTTTTTAGACATCCATAACGTAATATAACCTAACCTAACCCAAGCTAACATCTCGGCGGTAATATTTGACAACATTCCCGGCGAGTTGGCCTATACGTCTCCGTGGGACCTTTGTATACATCAATAACGTAATATAACCTAACCTAACCCAACCTAACATCCCGGCGGTAATATTTGATCACATTCCTGGCTTGCTGGCCTCTACGTCTCCGCGGGACCTTTATATACATCTATAACGTGATATAACCTAACATAACCCAACCTTACATCTCGGCGGTAATATTTGAAAACATTCCTGGCGAGTTGGCCTCTACGTCACCGTGGGACCTTTATAGACATCCATAACGTAATATAACCTAACCTAACCCAAGCTAACATCTCGGCGGTAATATTTGACAACATTCCCGGCGAGTTGGCCTATACGTCTCCGTGGGACCTTTGTATACATCAATAACGTAATATAACCTAACCTAACCCAACCTAACATCCCGGCGGTAATATTTGATCACATTCCTGGCTTGCTGGCCTCTACGTCTCCGCGGGACCTTTATATACATCTATAACGTGATATAACCTAACCTAACCCAACCTAACATCTCGGCGGTAATATTTGAAAACATTCCTGGCGAGTTGGCCTCTACGTCACCGTGGGACCTTTATAGACATCCATAACGTAATATAACCTAACCTAACCCAACGTAACATCACGGCGGTAATATTTGACAACATTCCTGGCGAGTTGGCCTCTACGTCTCCGTGGTACATTTATATACATCAATAACGTAATATAACCTATCCTAACCCAAAATAACATGTCGGCGGTAATATTTGACCACATTCCTGGCTTGTTGGCATCTACGTCTCCGCGGGACCTTTATATACATCTATAACGTAATATAACCTAACCTAACCCAATCTAACATCTCGGCGGTAATATTTGAAAACATTCATGGCGAGTTGGCCTCTACGTCTCCGTGGGACCTTTATATACATCAATAACGTAATATAACCTATCCTAACCCAAAATAACATCTCGGCGGTAATATTTGACCACATTCCTGGCTTGTTGGCATCTACGTCTCCGTGGGACCTTTATATACATCATTTACGTAATATAACCTATCCTAACCCAACGTAACATCTCGGCGGTAATATTTGACAACATTCCTGGCGAGTTGGCCTCTACGTCTCGGTTTGTCCTTCATATACATCAATAACGTAATATAACATAACCGAAACCAACCTAACATCTCGGCGGGAATATTTGAAAACATTCCTGGCGAGTTGGCCTCTACGTCTCCGTGGGACCTTTATCTACATCTATAACGTAATATAACCTAACCTAACCCAACCTAACATCTCGGCGGTAATATTTGAAAACATTCCTGGCGAGTTGGCCTCTACGTCACCGTGGGACCTTTATAGACATCCATAACGTAATATAACCTAACCTAACCCAAGCTAACATCTCGGCGGTAATATTTGACAACATTCCCGGCGAGTTGGCCTATACGTCTCCGTGGGACCTTTATATACATCAATAACGTAATATAACCTAACCTAACCCAACCTAACATCTCGGCGGTAAGATTTGATCACATTCCTGGCTTGCTGGCCTCTACGTCTCCGCGGGACCTTTAAATACATCTATAACGTAATATAACCTAACCTAACCCAACCTAACACCTCGAGGGTAATATTTGACCACATTCCTGGCTTGCTGGCATCTACGTCTCCGTGGTACATTTATATACATCAATAACGTAATATAACCTATCCTAACCCAAAATAACATCTCGGCGGTAATATTTGACCACATTCCTGGCTTGCTGGCATCTACGTCTCCGTGGTACATTTATATACATCAATAACGTAATATAACCTATCCTAACCCAAAATAACATCTCGGCGGTAATGTTTGAAAACATTCCTGGCGAGTTGGCCTCTACGTCTCCGTGGGACCTTTATATACATCAATAACGTAATATAACCTATCCTAACCCAAAATAACATCTCGGCGGTAATATTTGACCACATTCCTGGCTTGTTGGCCTCTACGTCTCCGCGGGACCTTTATATACATCTATAACGTGATATAACCTAACCTAACCCAACCTAACATCTCGGCGGTAATATTTGAAAACATTCCTGGCGAGTTGGCCTCTACGTCACCGTGGGACCTTTATAGACATCCATAACGTAATATAACCTAACCTAACCCAACCTAACATCTCGGCGGTAATATTTGATCACATTCCTGGCTTGCTGGCCTCTACGTCTCCGCGGGACCTTTAAATACATCTATAACGTAATATAACCTAACCTAACCCAACCTAACACCTCGGCGGTAATATTTGACCACATTCCTGGCTTGCTGGCATCTACGTCTCCGTGGTACATTTATATACATCAATAACGTAATATAACCTATCCTAACCCAAAATAACATCTCGGCGGTAATATTTGACCACATTCCTGGCTTGTTGGCATCTACGTCTCCGTGGGAACTTTATATACATCTATAACGTAACATAACCTAACCTAACCCAACCAAAACATCTCGGCGGTAATATTTGAAAACATTCATGGCGAGTTGGCCACTACGTCTCCGTGGGACCTTTATATACATCAATAACGTAATATAACCTATCCTAACCCAACGTAACATCTCGGCGGTAATATTTGACAACATTCCTGGCGAGTTGGCCTCTACGTCTCGGTTTGTCCTTCATATACATCAATAACGTAATATAACATAACCGAAACCAACCTAACATCTCGGCGGTAATATTTGAAAACATTCCTGGCGAGTTGGCCTCTACGTCACCGTGGGACCTTTATAGACATCCATAACGTAATATAACCTAACCTAACCCAAGCTAACATCTCGGCGGTAATATTTGACAACATTCCCGGCGAGTTGGCCTATACGTCTCCGTGGGACCTTTGTATACATCAATAACGTAATATAACCTACCCTAACCCAACCTAACATCCCGGCGGTAATATTTGATCACATTCCTGGCTTGCTGGCCTCTACGTCTCCGCGGGACCTTTATATACATCTATAACGTGATATAACCTAACCTAACCCAAGCTAACATCTCGGCGGTAATATTTGACAACATTCCCGGCGAGTTGGCCTATACGTCTCCGTGGGACCTTTATATACATCAATAACGTAATATAACCTAACCTAACCCAACCTAACATCTCGGCGGTAATATTTGATCACATTCCTGGCTTGCTGGCCTCTACGTCTCCGCGGGACCTTTAAATACATCTATAACGTAATATAACCTAACCTAACCCAACCTAACACCTCGGCGGTAATATTTGACCACATTCCTGGCTTGCTGGCATCTACGTCTCCGTGGTACATTTATATACATCAATAACGTAATATAACCTATCCTAACCCAAAATAACATCTCGGCGGTAATATTTGACCACATTCCTGGCTTGTTGGCATCTACGTCTCCGTGGGAACGTTATATACATCTATAACGTAATATAACCTAACCTAACCCAACCAAAACATCTCGGCGGTAATATTTGAAAACATTCATGGCGAGTTGGTCTCTACGTCTCCGTGGGACCTTTATATACATCAATAACGTAATATAACCTATCCTAACCCAACGTAACATCTCGGCGGTAATATTTGACAACATTCCTGGCGAGTTGGCCTCTACGTCTCGGTTTGTCCTTCATATACATCAATAACGTAATATAACATAACCGAAACCAACCTAACATCTCGGCGGTAATATTTGAAAACATGCCTGGCGAGTTGGCCTCTACGTCTCCGTGGGACCTTTATATACATCTATAACGTAATATAACCTAACCTAACCCAACCTAACATCTCGGCGGTAATATTTGAAAACATTCATGGCTAGTTGGCCTCTACGTCTCCGTGGTACATTTATATACATCAATAACGTAATATAACATATCCTAACCCAAAATAACATCTCGGCAGTAATATTTGACCACATTCCTGGCTTGCTGGCATCTACGTCTCCGTGGGAACTTTATATATATCAATAACGTAATATAACCTAACCTAACCCAACCTATCATCTCGGCGATAATATTTGATCACATTCCTGGCTTGCTGGCCTCTACGTCTCCGCGGGACCTTTATATACATCTATAACGTGATATAACCTAACCTAACCCAACCTAACATCTCGGCGGTAATATTTGAAAACATTCCTGGCGAGTTGGCCTCTACGTCACCGTGGGACCTTTATAGACATCCATAACGTAATATAACCTAACCTAACCCAAGCTAACATCTCGGCGGTAATATTTGACAACATTCCCGGCGAGTTGGCCTATACGTCTCCGTGGGACCTTTGTATACATCGATAACGTAATATAACCTAACCTAACCCAACCTAACATCCCGGCGGTAATATTTGATCACATTCCTGGCTTGCTGGCCTCTACGTCTCCGCGGGACCTTTATATACATCTATAACGTGATATAACCTAACCTAACCCAACCTAACATCTCGGCGGTAATATTTGAAAACATTCCTGGCGAGTTGGCCTCTACGTCACCGTGGGACCTTTATAGACATCCATAACGTAATATAACCTAACCTAACCCAAGCTAACATCTCGGCGGTAATATTTGACAACATTCCCGGCGAGTTGGCCTACACGTCTCCGTGGGACCTTTGTATACATCAATAACGTAATATAACCTAACCTAACCCAACCTAACATCCCGGCGGTAATATTTGATCACATTCCTGGCTTGCTGGCCTCTACGTCCCCGCGGGACCTTTATATACATCTATAACGTGATATAACCTAACCTAACCCAACCTAACATCTCGGCGGTAATATTTGAAAACATTCCTGGCGAGTTGGCCTCTACGTCACCGTGGGACCTTTATAGACATCCATAACGTAATATAACCTAACCTAACCCAACCTAACATCTCGGCGGTAATATTTGAAAACATTCATGGCGAGTTGGCCTCTACGTCACCGTGGGACCTTTATAGACATCCATAACGTAATATAACCTAACCTAACCCAAAATAACATCTCGGCGGTAATATTTGACCACATTCCTGGCTTGTTGGCATCTACGTCTCCGTGGGACCTTTATATACATCAATTACGTAATATAACCTAACCTAACCCAACGTAACATCTCGGCGGTAATATTTGACAACATTCCTGGCGAGTTGGCCTCTACGTCTCGGTTTGTCCTTCATATACATCAATAACGTAATATAACATAACCGAAACCAACCTAACATCTCGGCGGTAATATTTGAAAACATTCCTGGCGAGTTGGCCTCTACGTCTCCGCGGGACCTTTAAATACATCAATAACGTAATATAACCTAACCTAAACCAACCTAACACCTCGGCGGTAATATTTGACCACATTCCTGGCTTGCTGGCATCTACGTCTCCGTGGGACCTTTATATACATCAATAACGTAATATAACCTAACCTAACCCAACCTAACATCTCGGAGGTAATATTTGACAACATTCCTGGCGAGTTGGCCTCTACGTCTCGGTTTGACCTTCATATACATCAATAACGTAATATAACCTAACCTAACCCAACCTATCATCTCGGCGGTAATATTTGACAACATTCCTGGCGAGATGGCCTCCACGTCTCCGTGGGACCTTTATATACATCAATAACGTAATATAACCTAACCTAACCCAACCTAACATCTCGGCGGTAATATTTGATCACATTCCTGGCTTGCTGGCCTCTACGTCTCCACGGGACCTTTATATACATCTATAACGTGATATAACCTAACCTAACCCAACCTAACATCTCGGCGGTAATATATGAAAACATTCCTGGCGAGTTGGCCTCTACGTCACCGTGGGACCTTTATAGACATACATAACGTAATATAACCTAACCTAACCCAAGCTAACATATCGGCGGTAATATTTGACTACATTCCCGGCGAGTTGGCCTTTACGTCTCCGTAGGACCTTTATATACATCAATAACGTAATATAACCTAACCTAACCCAACCTAACATCTCGGCGGTAATATTTGATCACATCCCTGGCTTGCTGGCCTCTACGTCTCCGCGGGACCTTTAAATACATCTATAACGTAATATAACCTAACCTAACCCAACCTAACACCTCGGCGGTAATATTTGAACACATTCC
Source organism: Xylocopa violacea (assembly GCA_963969225.1). Classification (NCBI taxonomy): domain Eukaryota; kingdom Metazoa; phylum Arthropoda; class Insecta; order Hymenoptera; family Apidae; genus Xylocopa; species Xylocopa violacea. The sequence goes on along the minus strand of CAXAJV010000147.1, from coordinate 188,279 downwards.
TGGCTTGCTGGCATCTACGTCTACGTGGTACATTTATATACATCAATAACGTAATATAACCTACCCTAACCCAAAATAACATCTCGGCGGTAATATTTGACCACATTCCTGGCTTGTTGGCATCTACGTCTCCGTGGGACCTTTATATACATCAATTACGTAATATAACCTAACCTAACCCAACGTAACATCTCGGCGGTAATATTTGACAACATTCCTGGCGAGTTGGCATCCACGTCTCCGTGGGACCTTTATATACATCAATAACGTAATATAACCTAACCTAACCCAACCTAACATCTCGGCGGTAATATTTGAAAACATTCCTGGCGAGTTGGCCTCTACGTCACCGTGGGACTTTTATAGACATCCATAACGTAATATAACCTAACCTAACCCAAGCTAACATCTCGGCGGTAATATTTGACAACATTCCCGGCGAGTTGGCCTATACGTCTCCGTGGGACCTTTGTATACATCAATAACGTAATATAACCTAACCTAACCCAACCTAACATCCCGGCGGTAATATTTGATCACATTCCTGGCTTGCTGGCCTCTACGTCTCCGCGGGACCTTTATATACATCTATAACGTGATATAACCTAACCTAACCCAACCTAACATCTCGGCGGTAATATTTGAAAACATTCCTGGCGAGTTGGCCTCTACGTCACCGTGGGACCTTTATAGACATCCATAAAGTAATATAACCTAACCTAACCCAACCTAACATCTCGGCGGTAATATTTGAAAACATTCCTGGCGAGTTGGCCTCTACGTCTCCGTGGGACCTTTATATACATCTATAAGGTAATATAACCTAACCTAACCCAACCTAACATCTCGGCGGTAATATTTGAAAACATTCATGGCTAGTTGGCCTCTACGTCTCCGTGGTACATTTATATACATCAATAACGTAATATAACCTATCCTAACCCAAAATAACATCTCGGCGGTAATATTTGACCACATTCCTGGCTTGCTGGCATCTACGTCTCCGTGGGACCTTTATATACATCTATAACGTAATATAACCTAACCTAACCCAACCTAACACCTCGGCGGTAATATTTGACCACATTCCTGGCTTGCTGGCATCTACGTCTCCGTGGTACATTTATATACATCAATAACGTAATATAACCTATCCTAACCCAAAATAACATCTCGGCGGTAATATTTGACAACATTCCCGGCGAGTTGGCCTATACGTCTCCGTGGGACCTTTATATACATCAATAACGTAATATAACCTAACCTAACCCAACCTAACATCTCGGCGGTAATATTTGATCACATTCCTGGCTTGCTGGCCTCTACTTCTCCGCGGGACATTTAAATACATCTATAACGTAATATAACCTAACCTAACCCAACCTAACACCTCGGCGGTAATATTTGATCACATTCCTGGCGAGTTGTCCTCTACGTCTCCGTGGGACCTTTATATACATCAATAACGTAATATAACCTAACCTAACCCAACCTAACATCTCGGCGGTAATATTTGAAAACATACCTGGCGAGTTGGCCTCTACGTCACCGTGGGACCTTTATATACATCAATAACGTAATATAACCTGACCTAACCCAACCTAACATCTCGGTGATAATATTTGATCACATTCCTGGCTTGTTGGCCTCTACATCTCGGTTTGACCTTCATATACATCAGTAACGTAATATAACATAACCGAAACCAACCTATCACCTCGGCGGTAATATTTGACAACATTCCTGGCGAGTTGGCCTATACGTCTCCGTGGGACCTTTATATACATCAATTACGTAATATAACCTAACCTAACCCAACCTAACATTTCGGCGGTAATATTTGATCACGTTCCTGGCTTGCTGGCCTCTACGTCTCCGCGGGACCCTTAAATACATCTATAACGTAATATAACCTAACCTATACCTACCTAACATCTCGGAGGCAATATTTGAAAACATTCCTGGCGAGTTGGCCTCTACGTCTCCGTGGGACCTTTATATACATCAATAACGTAATATAACCTAACCTAACCCCACCTAACATCTCGGCGGTAATATTTGAAAACATTCATGGCGAGTTGGCCTCTACGTCTCCGTGGGACCTTTATATACATCAATAACGTAATATAACCTAACCTAACCCAACCTAACATCTCGGCGGTAATATTTGATCACATTCCTGGCTTGCTGGCCTCTACTTCTCCGCGGGACCTTTAAATACATCTATAACGTAATATAACCTAACCTAACCCAACCTAACATCTCGGCGGTAATATTTGACCACATTCCTGGCGAGTTGGCCTCTACGTCACCGTGGGACTTTTATAGACATCCATAACGTAATATAACCTAACCTAACCCAAGCTAACATCTGGGCGGTAATATTTGACAACATTCCCGGCGAGTTGGCCTATACGTCTCCGTGGGACCTTTGTATACATCAATAACGTAATATAACCTAACCTAACCCAACCTAACATCCCGGCGGTAATATTTGATCACATTCCTGGCTTGCTGGCCTCTACGTCTCCGCGGGACCTTTATATACATCTATAACGTGATATAACCTAACCTAACCCAACCTAACATCTCGGCGGTAATATTTGAAAACATTCCTGGCGAGTTGGCCTCTACGTCACCGTGGGACCTTTATAGACATCCATAAAGTAATATAACCTAACCTAACCCAACCTAACATCTCGGCGGTAATATTTGAAAACATTCATGGCGAATTGGCCTCTACGTCACCGTGGGACCTTTATAGACATCCATAACGTAATATAACCTAACCTAACCCAACGTAACATCTCGGCGGTAATATTTGACAACATTCCTGGCGAGTTGGCCTCTACGTCTCCGTGGTACATTTATATACATCAATAACGTAATATAACCTATCCTAACCCAAAATAACATCTCGGCGGTAATATTTGACCACATTCCTGGCGAGTTGGCCTCTACGTCACCGTGGGACCTTTATAGACATCGATAACGTAATATAACCTAACCTAACCCAAGCTAACATCTCGGCGGTAATATTTGACCACATTCCTGGCTTGCTGGCATCTACGTCTCCGTGGTACATTTATATACATCAATAACGTAATATAACCTATCTTACCCAAAATAACATCTCGGCGGTAATATTTGACCACATTCCTGGCTTGTTGGCATCTACGTCTCCGTGGGATCTTTATATACATCAATTACGTAATATAACCTAACCTAACCCAACGTAACATCTCGGCGGTAATATTTGACAACATTCCTGGCGAGTTGGCCTCTACGTCTCGGGTTGTCCTTCATATACATCAATAACGTAATATAACATAACCGAAACCAACCTAACATCTCGGCGGTAATATTTGAAAACATTCCTGGCGAGTTGGCCTCTACGTCTCCGTGGGACCTTTATATACATCTATAAGGTAATATAACCTAACCTAACCCAACCTAACATCTCGGCGGTAATATTTGAAAACATTCATGGCTAGTTGGCCTCTACGTCTCCGTGGTACATTTATATACATCAATAACGTAATATAACCTATCCTAACCCAAAATAACATCTCGGCGGTAATATTTGACCACATTCCTGGCTTGCTGGCATCTACGTCTCCGTGGGACCTTTATAAACATCTATAACGTAATATAACCTAACCTAACCCAACCTAACACCTCGGCGGTAATATTTGACCACATTCCTGGCTTGCTGGCATCTACGTCTCCGTGGGACCTTTATATACATCAATAACGTAATATAACCCAACCTAACCCAACCTAACATCTCGGCGGTAATATTTGACAACATTCCTGGCGAGTTGGCCTCTACGTCTCGGTTTGACCTTCATATACATCAATAACGTAATATAACCTAACCGAACCCAACCTATCATCTCGGCGGTATTATTTGACAACATTCCTGGCGAGTTGGCCTATACGTCTCCGTCGGACTTTTATATACAACAATAACATAGTATAAGCTAGGCTAACCCAGTCTATCATCTCGGCGGTAATATTTGACCACATTCCTGGCTTGTTGGCCTCTGCGTCTCCGTGGGACCTTCATATACATCAATAACGAAATATAACCTAACCTAACACAACCTATCATCTCGGTGCTAATATTTGACAACATACCTGGCGAGTTGGCCTCTACGTCACCGTGGGACCTTTATAGACATCCATAAAGTAATATAACCTAACCTAACCCAACCTAACATCTCGGCGGTAATATTTGAAAACATTCATGGCGAATTGGCCTCTACGTCACCGTGGGACCTTTATAGACATCCATAACGTAATATAACCTAACCTAACCCAACGTAACATCTCGGCGGTAATATTTGACAACATTCCTGGCTAGTTGGCCTCTACGTCTCCGTGGTACATTTATATACATCAATAACGTAATATAACCTATCCTAACCCAAAATAACATCTCGGCGGTAATATTTGACCACATTACTGGCTTGCTGGCCTCTACGTCTCCGCGGGACCTTTAAATACATCTATAACGTAATATAACCTAACCTAACCCAACCTAACACCTCGGCGGTAATATTTGACCACATTCCTGGCTTGCTGGCATCTACGTCTCCGTGGTACATTTATATACATCAATAACGTAATATAACCTATCCTAACCCAAAATAACATCTCGGCGGTAATATTTGACAACATTCCCGGCGAGTTGGCCTATACGTCTCCGTGGGACCTTTATATACATCAATAACGTAATATAACCTAACCTAACCCAACCTAACATCTCGGCGGTAATATTTGATCACATTCCTGGCTTGCTGGCCTCTACTTCTCCGCGGGACCTTTAAATACATCTATAACGTAATATAACCTAACCTAACCCAACCTAACACCTCGGCGGTAATATTTGATCACATTCCTGGCGAGTTGTCCTCTACGTCTCCGTGGGACCTTTATATACATCAATAACGTAATATAACCTAACCTAACCCAACCTAACATCTCGGCGGTAATATTTGAAAACATACCTGGCGAGTTGGCCTCTACGTCTCCGTGGTACATTTATATACATCAATAACGTAATATAACCTAACCTAACCCAACCTATCATCTCGGCGGTAATATTTGACAACATTCCTGGCGAGATGGCCTCCACGTCTCCGCGGGACCTTTAAATACATCTATAACGTAATATAACCTAACCTAACCCAACCTAACACCTCGGCGGTAATATTTGACCACATTCCTGGCTTGCTGGCATCTACGTCTCCGTGGGACCTTTATATACATCAATAACGTAATATAACCTAACCTAACCCAACCTAACATCTCGGCGGTAATATTTGACAACATTCCTGGCGAGTTGGCCTCTACGTCTCGGTTTGACCTTCATATACATCAATAACGTAATATAACCTAACCTAACCCAACCTATCATCTCGGCGGTAATATTTGACAACATTCCTGGCGAGTTGGCCTATACGTCTCCGTCGGACCTTTATATACAACAATAACATAGTATAAGCTAAGCTAACCCAGTCTATCATCTCGGCGGTAATATTTGAAAACATACCTGGCGAGTTGGCCTCTACGTCTCCGTGGGACCCTTATATACATCAATAACGTAATATAGCCTGACCTAACCCAACCTAACATCTCGGTGATAATATTTGATCACATTCCTGGCTTGTTGGCCTCTACGTCTCGGTTTGACCTTCATATACATCAGTAACGTAATATAACATAACCGAAACCAACCTATCATCTCGGCGGTAATATTTGACAACGTTCCTGGCGAGTTGGCCTATACGTCTCCGTGGGACCTTTATATACATCAATAACGTAATATAACCTAACCTAACCCAACCTAACATTTCGGCGGTAATATTTGATCACATTCCTGGCTTGCTGGCCTCTACGTCTCCGCGGGACCTTTAAATACATCTATAACGTAATATAACCTAACCTAACCCAACCTAACACCTCGGCGGTAATATTTGACCACATTCCTGGCTTGCTGGCCTCTACGTCTCCGCGGGACATTTATATACATCTATAACGTGATATAACCTAACCTAACCCAACCTAACATCTCGGCGGTAATATTTGAAAACATTCCTGGCGATTTGGCCTCTACGTCACCGTGGGACCTTTATAGACATTCATAACGTAATATAACCTAACCTAACCCAAGCTAACATATCGGCGGTAATATTTGACAACATTCCCGGCGAGTTGGCCTATACGTCTCCGTGGGACCTTTATATACATCAATAACGTAATATAACCTAACCTAACCCAACCTAACATCTCGGCGGTAATATTTGATCACATTCCTGGCTTGCTGGCCTCTACTTCTCCGCGGGACCTTTAAATACATCTGTAACGTAATATAACCTAACCTAACCCAACCTAACACCTCGGCGGTAATATTTGACCACATTCCTGGCTTGCTGGCATCTACGTCTCCGTGGGACCTTTATATACATCAATAACGTAATATAACCTAACCTAACCCAACCTAACATCTCGGCGGTAATATTTGACAACATTCCTGGCGAGTTGGCCTCTACGTCTCGGTTTGACCTTCATATACATCAATAACGTAATATAACCTAACCTAACCCAACCTATCATCTCGGCGGTAATATTTGACAACATTCCTGGCGAGTTGGCCTATACGTCTCCGTGGGACCTTTATATACATCAATAACGTAATATAACCTAACCTAACCCAACCTAACATTTCGGCGGTAATATTTGATCACATTCCTGGCTTGCTGGCCTCTACGTCTCCGCGGGACCTTTAAATACATCTATAACGTAATATAACCTAACCTAACCCAACCTAACACCTCGGCGGTAATATTTGACCACATTCCTGGCTTGCTGGCATCTACGTCTCCGTGGGACCTTTATATACATCAATAACGTAATATAACCTATCCTAACCCAAAATAACATCTCGGCGGTAATATTTTACAACATTCCCGGCGAGTTGGCCTATACGTCTCCGTGGGACCTTTATATACATCAATAACGTAATATAACCTAACCTAACCCAACCTAACATCTCGGCGGTAATATTTGATCACATTCCTGGCTTGCTGGCCTCTACTTCTCCGCGGGACCTTTAAATACATCTATAACGTAATATAACCTAACCTAACCCAACCTAACACCTCGGCGGTAATATTTGATCACATTCCTGGCGAGTTGGCCTCTACGTCTCCGTGGGACCTTTATATACATCAATAACGTAATATAACCTAACCTAACCCAACCTAACATCTCGGCGGTAATATTTGAAAACATACCTGGCGAGTTGGCCTCTACGTCACCGTGGGACCTTTATATACATCAATAACGTAATATAACCTGACCTAACCCAACCTAACATCTCGGTGATAATATTTGATCACATTCCTGGCTTGTTGGCCTCTACATCTCGGTTTGACCTTCATATACATCAGTAACGTAATATAACATAACCGAAACCAACCTATCATCTCGGCGGTAATATTTGACAACATTCCTGGCGAGTTGGCCTATACGTCTCCGTGGGACCTTTATATACATCAATAACGTAATATAACCTAACCTAACCCAACCTAACATTTCGGCGGTAATATTTGATCACATTCCTGGCTTGCTGGCCTCTACGTCTCCGCGGGACCTTTAAATACATCTATAACGTAATATAACCTAACCTAACCCAACCTAACACCTCGGCGGTAATATTTGACCACATTCCTGGCTTGCTGGCATCTACGTCTCCGTGGGACCTTTATATACATCAATAACGTAATATAACCTAACCTAACCCAACCTAACATCTCGGCGGTAATATTTGACAACATTCCTGGCGAGTTGGCCTCTACGTCTCGGTTTGACCTTCATATACATCAATAACGTAATATAACCTAACCTAACCCAACCTATCATCTCGGCGGTAATATTTGACAACATTCCTGGCGAGTTGGCCTATACGTCTCCGTGGGACCTTTATATACATCAATAACGTAATATAACCTAACCTAACCCAACCTAACATTTCGGCGGTAATATTTGATCACATTCCTGGCTTGCTGGCCTCTACGTCTCCGCGGGACCTTTAAATACATCTATAACGTAATATAACCTAACCTAACCCAACCTAACACCTCGGCGGTAATATTTGACCACATTCCTGGCTTGCTGGCATCTACGTCTCCGTGGGACCTTTATATACATCAATAACGTAATATAACCTATCCTAACCCAAAATAACATCTCGGCGGTAATATTTTACAACATTCCCGGCGAGTTGGCCTATACGTCTCCGTGGGACCTTTATATACATCAATAACGTAATATAACCTAACCTAACCCAACCTAACATCTCGGCGGTAATATTTGATCACATTCCTGGCTTGCTGGCCTCTACTTCTCCGCGGGACCTTTAAATACATCTATAACGTAATATAACCTAACCTAACCCAACCTAACACCTCGGCGGTAATATTTGATCACATTCCTGGCGAGTTGGCCTCTACGTCTCCGTGGGACCTTTATATACATCAATAACGTAATATAACCTAACCTAACCCAACCTAACATCTCGGCGGTAATATTTGAAAACATACCTGGCGAGTTGGCCTCTACGTCACCGTGGGACCTTTATATACATCAATAACGTAATATAACCTGACCTAACCCAACCTAACATCTCGGTGATAATATTTGATCACATTCCTGGCTTGTTGGCCTCTACATCTCGGTTTGACCTTCATATACATCAGTAACGTAATATAACATAACCGAAACCAACCTATCATCTCGGCGGTAATATTTGACAACATTCCTGGCGAGTTGGCCTATACGTCTCCGCGGGACCTTTAAATACATCTATAACGTAATATAACCTAACCTAACCCAACCTAACATTTCGGCGGTAATATTTGATCACATTCCTGGCTTGCTGGCCTCTACGTCTCCGCGGGACCCTTAAATACATCTATAACGTAATATACCCTAACCTATACCTACCTAACATCTCGGAGGCAATATTTGAAAACATTCCTGGCGAGTTGGCCTCTACGTCTCCGTGGGACCTTTATATACATCAATAACGTAATATAACCTAACCTAACCCCACCTAACATCTCGGCGGTAATATTTGAAAACATTCATGGCGAGTTGGCCTCTACGTCTCCGTGGTACATTTATATACATCAATAACGTAATATAACCTAACCTAACCCAACCTATCATCTCGGCGGTAATATTTGACAACATTCCTGGCGAGATGGCCTCCACGTCTCCGCGGGACCTTTAAATACATCTATAACGTAATATAACCTAACCTAACCCAACCTAACACCTCGGCGGTAATATTTGACCACATTCCTGGCTTGCTGGCATCTACGTCTCCGTGGGACCTTTATATACATCAATAACGTAATATAACCTAACCTAACCCAACCTAACATCTCGGCGGTAATATTTGACAACATTCCTGGCGAGTTGGCCTCTACGTCTCGGTTTGACCTTCATATACATCAATAACGTAATATAACCTAACCTAACCCAACCTATCATCTCGGCGGTAATATTTGACAACATTCCTGGCGAGTTGGCCTATACGTCTCCGTCGGACCTTTATATACAACAATAACATAGTATAAGCTAAGCTAACCCAGTCTATCATCTCGGCGGTAATATTTGAAAACATACCTGGCGAGTTGGCCTCTACGTCTCCGTGGGACCCTTATATACATCAATAACGTAATATAACCTGACCTAACCCAACCTAACATCTCGGTGATAATATTTGATCACATTCCTGGCTTGTTGGCCTTTACGTCTCGGTTTGACCTTCATATACATCAGTAACGTAATATAACATAACCGAAACCAACCTATCATCTCGGCGGTAATATTTGATCACATTCCTGGCTTGCTGGCCTCTACTTCTCCGCGGGACCTTTAAATACATCTATAACGTAATATAACCTAACCTAACCCAACCTAACACCTCGGCGGTAATATTTGATCACATTCCTGGCGAGTTGGCCTCTACGTCTCCGTGGGACCTTTATATACATCAATAACGTAATATAACCTAACCTAACCCAACCTAACATCTCGGCGGTAATATTTGAAAACATACCTGGCGAGTTGGCCTCTACGTCACCGTGGGACCTTTATATACATCAATAACGTAATATAACCTGACCTAACCCAACCTAACATCTCGGTGATAATATTTGATCACATTCCTGGCTTGTTGGCCTCTACATCTCGGTTTGACCTTCATATACATCAGTAACGTAATATAACATAACCGAAACCAACCTATCATCTCGGCGGTAATATTTGACAACATTCCTGGCGAGTTGGCCTATACGTCTCCGTGGGACCTTTATATACATCAATAACGTAATATAACCTAACCTAACCCAACCTAACATTTCGGCGGTAATATTTGATCACATTCCTGGCTTGCTGGCCTCTACGTCTCCGCGGGACCTTTAAATACATCTATAACGTAATATAACCTAACCTAACCCAACCTAACACCTCGGCGGTAATATTTGACCACATTCCTGGCTTGCTGGCATCTACGTCTCCGTGGGACCTTTATATACATCAATAACGTAATATAACCTAACCTAACCCAACCTAACATCTCGGCAGTAATATTTGACAACATTCCTGGCGAGTTGGCCTCTACGTCTCGGTTTGACCTTCATATACATCAATAACGTAATATAACCTAACCTAACCCAACCTATCATCTCGGCGGTAATATTTGACAACATTCCTGGCGAGTTGGCCTATACGTCTCCGTGGGACCTTTATATACATCAATAACGTAATATAACCTAACCTAACCCAACCTAACATTTCGGCGGTAATATTTGATCACATTCCTGGCTTGCTGGCCTCTACGTCTCCGCGGGACCTTTAAATACATCTATAACGTAATATAACCTAACCTAACCCAACCTAACACCTCGGCGGTAATATTTGACCACATTCCTGGCTTGCTGGCATCTACGTCTCCGTGGGACCTTTATATACATCAATAACGTAATATAACCTATCCTAACCCAAAATAACATCTCGGCGGTAATATTTTACAACATTCCCGGCGAGTTGGCCTATACGTCTCCGTGGGACCTTTATATACATCAATAACGTAATATAACCTAACCTAACCCAACCTAACATCTCGGCGGTAATATTTGATCACATTCCTGGCTTGCTGGCCTCTACTTCTCCGCGGGACCTTTAAATACATCTATAACGTAATATAACCTAACCTAACCCAACCTAACACCTCGGCGGTAATATTTGATCACATTCCTGGCGAGTTGGCCTCTACGTCTCCGTGGGACCTTTATATACATCAATAACGTAATATAACCTAACCTAACCCAACCTAACATCTCGGCGGTAATATTTGAAAACATACCTGGCGAGTTGGCCTCTACGTCACCGTGGGACCTTTATATACATCAATAACGTAATATAACCTGACCTAACCCAACCTAACATCTCGGTGATAATATTTGATCACATTCCTGGCTTGTTGGCCTCTACATCTCGGTTTGACCTTCATATACATCAGTAACGTAATATAACATAACCGAAACCAACCTATCATCTCGGCGGTAATATTTGACAACATTCCTGGCGAGTTGGCCTATACGTCTCCGCGGGACCTTTAAATACATCTATAACGTAATATAACCTAACCTAACCCAACCTAACATTTCGGCGGTAATATTTGATCACATTCCTGGCTTGCTGGCCTCTACGTCTCCGCGGGACCCTTAAATACATCTATAACGTAATATACCCTAACCTATACCTACCTAACATCTCGGAGGCAATATTTGAAAACATTCCTGGCGAGTTGGCCTCTACGTCTCCGTGGGACCTTTATATACATCAATAACGTAATATAACCTAACCTAACCCCACCTAACATCTCGGCGGTAATATTTGAAAACATTCATGGCGAGTTGGCCTCTACGTCTCCGTGGTACATTTATATACATCAATAACGTAATATAACCTAACCTAACCCAACCTATCATCTCGGCGGTAATATTTGACAACATTCCTGGCGAGATGGCCTCCACGTCTCCGCGGGACCTTTAAATACATCTATAACGTAATATAACCTAACCTAACCCAACCTAACACCTCGGCGGTAATATTTGACCACATTCCTGGCTTGCTGGCATCTACGTCTCCGTGGGACCTTTATATACATCAATAACGTAATATAACCTAACCTAACCCAACCTAACATCTCGGCGGTAATATTTGACAACATTCCTGGCGAGTTGGCCTCTACGTCTCGGTTTGACCTTCATATACATCAATAACGTAATATAACCTAACCTAACCCAACCTATCATCTCGGCGGTAATATTTGACAACATTCCTGGCGAGTTGGCCTATACGTCTCCGTCGGACCTTTATATACAACAATAACATAGTATAAGCTAAGCTAACCCAGTCTATCATCTCGGCGGTAATTTTTGAAAACATACCTGGCGAGTTGGCCTCTACGTCTCCGTGGGACCCTTATATACATCAATAACGTAATATAACCTGACCTAACCCAACCTAACATCTCGGTGATAATATTTGATCACATTCCTGGCTTGTTGGCCTCTACGTCTCGGTTTGACCTTCATATACATCAGTAACGTAATATAACATAACCGAAACCAACCTATCATCTCGGCGGTAATATTTGACAACATTCCTGGCGAGTTGGCCTATACGTCTCCGTGGGACCTTTATATACATCAATAACGTAATATAACCTAACCTAACCCAACCTAACATTTCGGCGGTAATATTTGATCACATTCCTGGCTTGCTGGCCTCTACGTCTCCGCGGGACCTTTAAATACATCTATAACGTAATATAACCTAACCTAACCCAACCTAACACCTCGGCGGTAATATTTGACCACATTCCTGGCTTGCTGGCATCTACGTCTCCGTGGGACCTTTATATACATCAATAACGTAATATAACCTAACCTAACCCAACCTAACATCTCGGCGGTAATATTTGACAACATTCCTGGCGAGTTGGCCTCTACGTCTCGGTTTGACCTTCATATACATCAATAACGTAATATAACCTAACCTAACCCAACCTATCATCTCGGCGGTAATATTTGACAACATTCCTGGCGAGTTGGCCTATACGTCTCCGTCGGACCTTTATATACAACAATAACATAGTATAAGCTAAGCTAACCCAGTCTATCATCTCGGCGGTAATATTTTACCACATTCCTGGCTTGTTGGCATCTACGTCTCCGTGGGACCCTTATATACATCAATAACGTAATATAACCTAACCTAACCCAACCTATCATCTCGGCGGTAATATTTGACAACATTCCTGGCGAGTTGGCCTCTACGTCTCCGTGGTACATTTATATACATCAATAACGTAATATAACCTATCCTAACCCAAAATAACATCTCGGCGGTAATATTTGACCACATTACTGGCTTGCTGGCATTTACGTCTCCGTGGGACCTTTATATATATCAATAACGTAATATAACCTAACCTAACCCAACCTATCATCTCGGCGGTAATATTTGACAACATTCCTGGCGAGATGGCCTCCACGTCTCCGTGGGACCTTTATATACATCAATAACGTAATATAACCTAACCTAACCCAACCTAACATCTCGGCGGTAATATTTGATCACATTCCTGGCTTGCTGGCCTCTACGTCTCCGCGGGACATTTATATACATCTATAACGTGATATAACCTAACCTAACCCAACCTAACATCTCGGCGGTAATATTTGAAAACATTCCTGGCGATTTGGCCTCTACGTCACCGTGGGACCTTTATAGACATCCATAACGTAATATAACCTAACCTAACCCAAGCTAACATATCGGCGGTAATATTTGACAACATTCCCGGCGAGTTGGCCTATACGTCTCCGTGGGACCTTTATATACATCAATAACGTAATATAACCTAACCTAACCCAACCTAACATCTCGGCGGTAATATTTGATCACATTCCTGGCTTGCTGGCATCTACGTCTCCGTGGGACCTTTATATACATCAATAACGTAATATAACCTAACTTAACCCAACCTAACATCTCGGCGGTAATATTTGAAAACATTCCTGGCGATTTGGCCTCTACGTCACCGTGGGACCTTTATAGACATCCATAACGTAATATAACCTAACCTAACCCAAGCTAACATATCGGCGGTAATATTTGACAACATTCCCGGCGAGTTGGCCTATACGTCTCCGTGGGACCTTTATATACATCAATAACGTAATATAACCTAACCTAACCCAACCTAACATCTCGGCGGTAATATTTGATCACATTCCTGGCTTGCTGGCCTCTACTTCTCCGCGGGACCTTTAAATACATCTATAACGTAATATAACCTAACCTAACCCAACCTAACACCTCGGCGGTAATATTTGACCACATTCCTGGCTTGCTGGCATCTACGTCTCCGTGGGACCTTTATATACATCAATAACGTAATATAACCTAACCTAACCCAACCTAACATCTCGGCGGTAATATTTGACAACATTCCTGGCGAGTTGGCCTATACGTCTCCGTCGGACCTTTATATACAACAATAACATAGTATAAGCTAAGCTAACCCAGTCTATCATCTCGGCGGTAATATTTGACCACATTCCTGGCTTGTTGGCATCTACGTCTCCGTGGGACCCTTATATACATCAATAACGTAATATAACCTAACCTAACCCAACCTATCATCTCGGCGGTAATATTTGACAACATTCCTGGCGAGATGGCCTCCACGTCTCAGTGGGACCTTTATATACATCAATAACGTAATATAACCTAACCTAACCCAACCTAACATCTCGGCGGTAATATTTGATCACATTCCTGGCTTGCTGGCCTCTACGTCTCCGCGGGACATTTATATACATCTATAACGTGATATAACCTAACCTAACCCAACCTAACATCTCGGCGGTAATATTTGAAAACATTCCTGGCGATTTGGCCTCTACGTCACCGTGGGACCTTTATAGACATCCATAACGTAATATAACCTAACCTAACCCAAGCTAACATATCGGCGGTAATATTTGACAACATTCCCGGCGAGTTGGCCTATACGTCTCCGTGGGACCTTTATATACATCAATAACGTAATATAACCTAACCTAACCCAACCTAACATCTCGGCGGTAATATTTGATCACATTCCTGGCTTGCTGGCCTCTACTTCTCCGCGGGACCTTTAAATACATCTATAACGTAATATAACCTAACCTAACACAACCTAACACCTCGGCGGTAATATTTGACCACATTCCTGGCTTGCTGGCATCTACGTCTCCGCGGGACCTTTATATACATCAATAACGTAATATAACCTATCCTAACCCAAAATAACATATCGGCGGTAATATTTGACCACATTCCTGGTTGTTGGCATCTACGTCTCCGTGGGACCTTTATATACATCAATTACGTAATATAACCTAACCTAACCCAACCTAACATCTCGGCGGTAATATTTGAAAACATTCATGGCGAGTTGGCCTCTACGTCTCCGTGGGACCTTTATAGACATCCATAACGTAATATAACCTAACCTAACCCAAGCTAACATCTCGGCGGTAATATTTGATCACATTCCTGGCTTGCTGGCCTCTACGTCTCCGCGGGACCTTTAAATACATCTATAACGTAATATAACCTAACCTAACCCAACCTAACACCTCGGCGGTAATATTTGACCACATTCCTGGCTTGCTGGCCTCTACTTCTCCGCAGGACCTTTAAATACACCTATAACGTAATATAACCTAACCTAACCCAACCTAACACCTCGGCGGTAATATTTGACAACATTCCTGGCGAGTTGGCCTCTACGTCTCGGTTTGACCTTCATATACATCAATAACGTAATATAACCTGACCTAACCCAACCTAACATCTCGGTGATAATATTTGATCACATTCCTGGCTTGTTGGCCTCTACGTCTCGGTTTGACCTTCATATACATCAGTAACGTAATATAACATAACCGAAACCAACCTATCATCTCGGCGGTAATATTTGACAACATTCCTGGCGAGTTGGCCTATACGTCTCCGTGGGACCTTTATATACATCAATAACGTAATATAACCTAACCTAACTCAACCTAACATTTCGGCGGTAATATTTGATCACATTCCTGGCTTGCTGGCCTCTACGTCTCCGCGGGACCTTTAAATACATCTATAACGTAATATAACCTAACCTATACCTACCTAACATCTCGGCGGCAATATTTGAAAACATTCCTGGCGAGTTGGCCTCTACGTCTCCGTGGGACCTTTATATACATCAATAACGTAATATAACCTAACCTAACCCCACCTAACATCTCGGCGGTAATATTTGACAACATTCCTGGCGAGTTGGCCTCTACGTCTCGGTTTGTCCTTCATATACATCAATAACGTAATATAACATAACCGAAACCAGCCTAACATCTCGGCGGTAATAATTGAAAACATTCCTGGCGAGTTGGCCTCTACGTCTCCGTGGGACCTTTATATACATCTATAACGTAATATAACCTAACCTAACCCAACCTATCATGTCGGCGGTAATATTTGACAACATTCCTGGCGAGATGGCCTCCACGTCTCCGTGGGACCTTTATATACATCAATAACGTAATATAACCTAACCTAACCCAACCTAACATCTCGGCGGTAATATTTGATCACATTCCTGGCTTGCTGGCCTCTACGTCTCCGCGGGACAATTATATACATCTATAACGTGATATAACCTAACCTAATCCAACCTAACATCTCGGCGGTAATATTTGGAAACATTCCTGGCGAGTTGGCCTCCACGTCACCGTGGGACCTTTATAGACATCCATAACGTAATATAACCTAACCTAACCCAAGCTAACATATCGGCGGTAATATTTGACAACATTCCCGGCGAGTTGGCCTATACGTCTCCGTGGGACCTTTATATACATCAATAACGTAATATAACCTAACCTAACCCAACCTAACATCTCGGCGGTAATATTTGATCACATTCCTGGCTTGCTGGCCTCTACTTCTCCGCGGGACCTTTAAATACATCTATAACGTAATATAACCTAACCTAACCCAACCTAACACCTCGGCGGTAATATTTGATAACATTCCTGGCGAGTTGGCCTCTACGTCTCCGTGGGACCTTTATATACATCAATAACGTAATATAACCTAACCTAACCCCACCTAACATCTCGGCGGTAATATTTGACAACATTCCTGGCGAGTTGGCCTCTACGTCTCGGTTTGTCCTTCATATACATCAATAACGTAATATAACATAACCGAAACCAGCCTAACATCTCGGCGGTAATATTTGACCACATTCCTGGCTTTTTGGCATCTACGTCTCCGCGGGACCTTTATATACATCAATAACGTAATATAACCTATCCTAACCCAAAATAACATCTCGGCGGTAATATTTGACCACATTCCTGGCTTGTTGGCATCTACGTCTCCGTGGGACCTTTATATACATCAATTACGTAATATAACCTAACCTAACCCAAACTAACATCTCGGCGGTAATATTTGAAAACATTCATGGCGAGTTGGCCTCTACGTCTCCGTGGGACCTTTATAGACATCCATAACGTAATATAACCTAACCTAACCCAAGCTAACATCTCGGCGGTAATATTTGATCACATTCCTGGCTTGCTGGCCTCTACGTCTCCGCGGGACCTTTAAATACATCTATAACGTAATATAACCTAACCTAACCCAACCTAACACCTCGACGTAAAATTTGAAAACATTCATGGCGAGTTGGCCTCTACGTCTCCGTGGGACCTTTATATACATCAATAACGTAATATAACCTATCCTAACCCAAAATAACACCTCGGCGGTAATATTTGATCACATTCCTGGCTTGCTGGCCTCTACGTCTCCGCGGGACCTTTAAATACATCTATAACGTAATATAACCTAACCTAACCCAACCTAACACCTCGGCCGTAATATTTGACCACATTCCTGGCTTGCTGGCATTTACGTCTCCATGGGACCTTTATATATATCAATAACGTAATATAACCTAACCTAACCCAACCTATCATCTCGGCGGTAATATTTGACAACATTCCTGGCGAGATGGCCTCCACGTCTCCGTGGGACCTTTATATACATCAATAACGTAATATAACCTAACCTGACCCAACCTAACATCTCGGCGGTAATATTTGATCACATTCCTGGCTTGCTGGCCTCTACGTCTCCGCGGGACATTTATATACATCTATAACGTGATATAACCTAACCTAACCCAACCTAACATCTCGGCGGTAATATTTGAAAACATTCCTGGCGAGTTGGCCTCTACGTCACCGTGGGACCTTTATAGACATCCATAACGTAATATAACCTAACCTAACCCAAGCTAACATATCGGCGGTAATATTTGACAACATTCCCGGCGAGTTGGTCTATACGTCTCCGTGGGACCTTTATATACATCAATAACGTAATATAACCTAACCTAACCCAACCTAACATCTCGGCGGTAATATTTGATCACATTCCTGGCTTGCTGGCCTCTACTTCTCCGCGGGACCTTTAAATACATCTATAACGTAATATAACCTAACCTAACCCAACCTAACATCTCGGCGGTAATATTTGAAAACATTCCTGGCGAGTTGGCATCTACGTCTCCGTGGGACCTTTATATACATCAATAACGTAATATAACCTAACCTAACCCAACCTAACATCTCGGCGGTAATATTTGACAACATTCCTGGCGAGTTGGCATCTACGTCTCGGTTTGACCTTCATATACATCAATAACGTAATATAACCTGACCTAACCCAACCTAACATCTCGGTGATAATATTTGATCACATTCCTGGCTTGTTGGCCTCTACGTCTCGGTTTGACCTTCATATACATCAGTAACGTAATATAACATAACCGAAACCAACCTATCATCTCGGCGGTAATATTTGACAACATTCCTGGCGAGTTGGCCTATACGCCTCCGTGGGACCTTTATATACATCTATAACGTAATATAACCTAACCTAACCCAACCTATCATCTCGGCGGTAATATTTGACAACATTCCTGGCGAGATGGCCTCCACGTCTCCGTGGGACCTTTATATACATCAATAACGTAATATAACCTAACCTAACCCCACCTAACATCTCGGCGGTAATATTTGATCACATTCCTGGCTTGCCGGCCTCTACGTCTCCGCGGGACCTTTATATACATCTATAACGTAATATAACCTAACCTAACCCAACCTAACATCTCGGCGGTAATATTTGATCACATTCCTGGCTTGCTGGCCTCTACTTCTCCGCGGGACCTTTAAATACATCTATAACGTAATATAACCTAACCTAACCCAACCTAACACCTCGGCGGTAATATTTGATAACATTCCTGGCGAGTTGGCCTCTACGTCTCCGTGGGACCTTTATATACATCAATAACGTAATATAACCTAACCTAACCCCACCTAACATCTCGGCGGTAATATTTGACAACATTCCTGGCGAGTTGGCCTCTACGTCTCGGTTTGTCCTTCATATACATCAATAACGTAATATAACATAACCGAAACCAGCCTAACATCTCGGCGGTAATATTTGACCACATTCCTGGCTTTTTGGCATCTACGTCTCCGCGGGACCTTTATATACATCAATAACGTAATATAACCTATCCTAACCCAAAATAACATCTCGGCGGTAATATTTGACCACATTCCTGGCTTGTTGGCATCTACGTCTCCGTGGGACCTTTATATACATCAATTACGTAATATAACCTAACCTAACCCAACCTAACATCTCGGCGGTAATATTTGACAACATTCCTGGCGAGTTGGCCTCTACGTCTCGGTTTGTCCTTCATATACATCAATAACGTAATATAACCTAACCTAACCCAACCTATCATCTCGGCGGTAATATTTGACAACATTCCTGGCGAGTTGGCCTCCACGTCTCCGTGGGACCTTTATATACATCAATAACGTAATATAACCTAACCTAACCCAACCTAACATCTCGGCGGTAATATTTGACCACATTCCTGGCTGGCTGGCCTCTACGTCTCCGCGGGACCTTTATATACATCTATAACGTGATATAACCTAACCTAACCCAACCTAACATCTCGGCGGTAATATTTGATCACATTCCTGGCTTGCTGGCCTCTACTTCTCCGCGGGACCTTTAAATACATCTATAACGTAATATAACCTAACCTAACCCAACCTAACACCTCGGCGGTAATATTTGATAACATTCCTGGCGAGTTGGCCTCTACGTCTCCGTGGGACCTTTATATACATCAATAACGTAATATAACCTAACCTAACCCCACCTAACATCTCGGCGGTAATATTTGACAACATTCCTGGCGAGTTGGCCTCTACGTCTCGGTTTGTCCTTCATATACATCAATAACGTAATATAACATAACCGAAACCAGCCTAACATCTCGGCGGTAATATTTGACCACATTCCTGGCTTTTTGGCATCTACGTCTCCGCGGGACCTTTATATACATCAATAACGTAATATAACCTATCCTAACCCAAAATAACATCTCGGCGGTAATATTTGACCACATTCCTGGCTTGTTGGCATCTACGTCTCCGTGGGACCTTTATATACATCAATTACGTAATATAACCTAACCTAACCCAACCTAACATCTCGGCGGTAATATTTGACAACATTCCTGGCGAGTTGGCCTCTACGTCTCGGTTTGTCCTTCATATACATCAATAACGTAATATAACCTAACCTAACCCAACCTATCATCTCGGCGGTAATATTTGACAACATTCCTGGCGAGTTGGCCTCCACGTCTCCGTGGGACCTTTATATACATCAATAACGTAATATAACCTAACCTAACCCAACCTAACATCTCGGCGGTAATATTTGACCACATTCCTGGCTGGCTGGCCTCTACGTCTCCGCGGGACCTTTATATACATCTATAACGTGATATAACCTAACCTAACCCAACCTAACATCTCGGCGGTAATATTTGATCACATTCCTGGCTTGCTGGCCTCTACTTCTCCGCGGGACCTTTAAATACATCTATAACGTAATATAACCTAACCTAACCCAACCTAACACCTCGGCGGTAATATTTGATAACATTCCTGGCGAGTTGGCCTCTACGTCTCCGTGGGACCTTTATATACATCAATAACGTAATATAACCTAACCTAACCCCACCTAACATCTCGGCGGTAATATTTGACAACATTCCTGGCGAGTTGGCCTCTACGTCTCGGTTTGTCCTTCATATACATCAATAACGTAATATAACATAACCGAAACCAGCCTAACATCTCGGCGGTAATATTTGACCACATTCCTGGCTTTTTGGCATCTACGTCTCCGCGGGACCTTTATATACATCAATAACGTAATATAACCTATCCTAACCCAAAATAACATCTCGGCGGTAATATTTGACCACATTCCTGGCTTGTTGGCATCTACGTCTCCGTGGGACCTTTATATACATCAATTACGTAATATAACCTAACCTAACCCAACCTAACATCTCGGCGGTAATATTTGACAACATTCCTGGCGAGTTGGCCTCTACGTCTCGGTTTGTCCTTCATATACATCAATAACGTAATATAACCTAACCTAACCCAACCTATCATCTCGGCGGTAATATTTGACAACATTCCTGGCGAGTTGGCCTCCACGTCTCCGTGGGACCTTTATATACATCAATAACGTAATATAACCTAACCTAACCCAACCTAACATCTCGGCGGTAATATTTGACCACATTCCTGGCTGGCTGGCCTCTACGTCTCCGCGGGACCTTTATATACATCTATAACGTGATATAACCTAACCTAACCCAACCTAACATCTCGGCGGTAATATTTGATCACATTCCTGGCTTGCTGGCCTCTACTTCTCCGCGGGACCTTTAAATACATCTATAACGTAATATAACCTAACCTAACCCAACCTAACACCTCGGCGGTAATATTTGATAACATTCCTGGCGAGTTGGCCTCTACGTCTCCGTGGGACCTTTATATACATCAATAACGTAATATAACCTAACCTAACCCCACCTAACATCTCGGCGGTAATATTTGACAACATTCCTGGCGAGTTGGCCTCTACGTCTCGGTTTGTCCTTCATATACATCAATAACGTAATATAACATAACCGAAACCAGCCTAACATCTCGGCGGTAATATTTGACCACATTCCTGGCTTTTTGGCATCTACGTCTCCGCGGGACCTTTATATACATCAATAACGTAATATAACCTATCCTAACCCAAAATAACATCTCGGCGGTAATATTTGACCACATTCCTGGCTTGTTGGCATCTACGTCTCCGTGGGACCTTTATATACATCAATTACGTAATATAACCTAACCTAACCCAACCTAACATCTCGGCGGTAATATTTGACAACATTCCTGGCGAGTTGGCCTCTACGTCTCGGTTTGTCCTTCATATACATCAATAACGTAATATAACCTAACCTAACCCAACCTATCATCTCGGCGGTAATATTTGACAACATTCCTGGCGAGTTGGCCTCCACGTCTCCGTGGGACCTTTATATACATCAATAACGTAATATAACCTAACCTAACCCAACCTAACATCTCGGCGGTAATATTTGACCACATTCCTGGCTGGCTGGCCTCTACGTCTCCGCGGGACCTTTATATACATCTATAACGTGATATAACCTAACCTAACCCAACCTAACATCTCGGCGGTAATATTTGAAAACATTCCTGGCGAGTTGGCCTCTACGTCACCGTGGGACCTTTATATACATCCATAACGTAATATAACTTAACCTAACCCAACGTAACATCTCGGCGATAATATTTGACAACATTCCTGGCGAGTTGGCCTCTACGTCTCCGTGGTACATTTATATACATCAATAACGTAATATAACCTATCCTAACCCAAAATAACATCTCGGCGGTAATATTTGACCACATTCCTGGCTTGTTGGCATCTACGTCTCCGCGGGACCTTTATATACATCTATAACGTAATATAACCTAACCTAACCCAACCTAACATCTCGGCGGTAATATTTGAAAACATTCATGGCGAGTTGACCTCTACGTCTCGGTTTGACCTTCATATACATCAATAACGTAATATAACCTGACCTAACCCAACCTAACATCTCGGTGATAATATTTGACAACATTCCTGGCGAGTTGGCCTCTACGTCTCGGTTTGTCCTTCATATACATCAATAACGTAATATAACATAACCGAAACCAGCCTAACATCTCGGCGGTAATAATTGAAAACATTCCTGGCGAGTTGGCCTCTACGTCTCCGTGGGACCTTTATATACATCTATAACGTAATATAACCTAACCTAACCCAACCTATCATCTCGGCGGTAATATTTGACAACATTCCTGGCGAGATGGCCTCCACGTCTCCGTGGGACCTTTATATACATCAATAACGTAATATAACCTAACCTAACCCAACCTAACATCTCGGCGGTAATATTTGATCACATTCCTGGCTTGCTGGCCTCTACGTCTCCGCGGGACATTTATATACATCTATAACGTGATATAACCTAACCTAACCCAACCTAACATCTCGGCGGTAATATTTGAAAACATTCCTGGCGAGTTGGCCTCCACGTCACCGTGGGACCTTTATAGACATCCATAACGTAATATAACCTAACCTAACCCAAGCTAACATATCGGCGGTAATATTTGACAACATTCCCGGCGAGTTGGCCTATACGTCTCCGTGGGACCTTTATATACATCAATAACGTAATATAACCTAACCTAACCCAACCTAACATCTCGGCGGTAATATTTGATCACATTCCTGGCTTGCTGGCCTCTACTTCTCCGCGGGACCTTTAAATACATCTATAACGTAATATAACCTAACCTAACCCAACCTAACACCTCGGCGGTAATATTTGATAACATTCCTGGCGAGTTGGCCTCTACGTCTCCGTGGGACCTTTATATACATCAATAACGTAATATAACCTAACCTAACCCCACCTAACATCTCGGCGGTAATATTTGACAACATTCCTGGCGAGTTGGCCTCTACGTCTCGGTTTGTCCTTCATATACATCAATAACGTAATATAACATAACCGAAACCAGCCTAACATCTCGGCGGTAATATTTGACCACATTCCTGGCTTTTTGGCATCTACGTCTCCGCGGGACCTTTATATACATCAATAACGTAATATAACCTATCCTAACCCAAAATAACATCTCGGCGGTAATATTTGACCACATTCCTGGCTTTTTGGCATCTACGTCTCCGCGGGACCTTTATATACATCAATAACGTAATATAACCTATCCTAACCCAAAATAACATCTCGGCGGTAATATTTGACCACATTCCTGGCTTGTTGGCATCTACGTCTCCGTGGGACCTTTATATACATCAATTACGTAATATAACCTAACCTAACCCAACGTAACATCTCGGCGGTAATATTTGACAACATTCCTGGCGAGTTGGCCCCTACGTCTCGGTTTGTCCTTCATATACATCAATAACGTAATATAACCTAACCTAACCCAACCTAACATCTCGGCGGTAATATTTGATCACATTCCTGGCTTGCTGGCCTCTACGTCTCCGCGGGACCTTTATATACATCTATAACGTGATATAACCTAACCTAACCCAACCTAACATCTCGGCGGTAATATTTGAAAATATTCCTGGCGAGTTGGCCTCTACGTCACCGTGGGACCTTTATAGACATCCATAACGTAATATAACCTTACCTAACCCAAGCTAACATCTCGGCGGTAATATTTGACAACATTCCCGGCGAGTTGGCCTATACGTCTCCGTGGGACCTTTGTATACAACAATAACGTAATATAACCTAACCTAACCCAACCTAACATCTCGGCGGTAATGTTTGATCACATTCCTGGCTTGCTGGCCTCTACGTCTTCGCGGGACCTTTAAATACATCTATAACGTAATATAACCTATCCTAACCCAACCTAACACCTCGGCGGTAATATTTGACCACATTCCTGGCTTGCTGGCCTCTACGTCTCCGCGGGACCTTTATATACATCTATAACGTGATATAACCTAACCTAACCCAACCTAACATCTCGGCGGTAATATTTGAAAACATTCCTGGCGAGTTGGCCTCTACGTCACCGTGGGACCTTTATAGACATCCATAACGTAATATAACCTAACCTAACCCAACCTAACATCTCGGCGGTAATATTTGATCACATTCCTGGCTTGCTGGCCTCTACGTCTCCGCGGGACCTTTATATATATCAATAACGTAATATAACCTAACCTAACCCAACCTATCATCTCGGCGGTAATATTTGACAACATTCCTGGCGAGATGGCCTCCACGTCTCCGTGGGACCTTTATATACATCAATAACGTAATATAACCTAACCTGACCCAACCTAACATCTCGGCGGTAATATTTGATCACATTCCTGGCTTGCTGGCCTCTACGTCTCCGCGGGACATTTATATACATCTATAACGTGATCTAACCTAACCTAACCCAACCTAACATCTCGGCGGTAATATTTGAAAACATTCCTGGCGAGTTGGCCTCTACGTCACCGTGGGACCTTTATAGACATCCATAACGTAATATAACCTAACCTAACCCAAGCTAACATATCGGCGGTAATATTTGACAACATTCCCGGCGAGTTGGTCTATACGTCTCCGTGGGACCTTTATATACATCAATAACGTAATATAACCTAACCTAACCCAACCTAACATCTCGGCGGTAATATTTGATCACATTCCTGGCTTGCTGGCCTCTACTTCTCCGCGGGACCTTTAAATACATCTATAACGTAATATAACCTAACCTAACCCAACCTAACACCTCGGCGGTAATATTTGACCACATTCCTGGCTTGCTGGCATCTACGTCTCCGTGGGACCTTTATATACATCAATAACGTAATATAACCTAACCTAACCCAACCTAACATCTCGGCGGTAATATTTGACAACATTCCTGGCGAGTTGGCATCTACGTCTCGGTTTGACCTTCATATACATCAATAACGTAATATAACCTGACCTAACCCAACCTAACATCTCGGTGATAATATTTGATCACATTCCTGGCGAGTTGGCATCTACGTCTCGGTTTGACCTTCATATACATCAATAACGTAATATAACCTGACCTAACCCAACCTAACATCTCGGTGATAATATTTGATCACATTCCTGGCTTGTTGGCCTCTACGTCTCGGTTTGACCTTCATATACATCAGTAACGTAATATAACATAACCGAAACCAACCTATCATCTCGGCGGTAATATTTGACAACATTCCTGGCGAGTTGGCCTATACGCCTCCGTGGGACCTTTATATACATCTATAACGTAATATAACCTAACCTAACCCAACCTATCATCTCGGCGGTAATATTTGACAACATTCCTGGCGAGATGGCCTCCACGTCTCCGTGGGACCTTTATATACATCAATAACGTAATATAACCTAACCTAACCCCACCTAACATCTCGGCGGTAATATTTGATCACATTCCTGGCTTGCCGGCCTCTACGTCTCCGCGGGACCTTTATATACATCTATAACGTAATATAACCTAACCTAACCCAACCTAACATCTCGGCGGTAATATTTGATCACATTCCTGGCTTGCTGGCCTCTACTTCTCCGCGGGACCTTTAAATACATCTATAACGTAATATAACCTAACCTAACCCAACCTAACACCTCGGCGGTAATATTTGATAACATTCCTGGCGAGTTGGCCTCTACGTCTCCGTGGGACCTTTATATACATCAATAACGTAATATAACCTAACCTAACCCCACCTAACATCTCGGCGGTAATATTTGACAACATTCCTGGCGAGTTGGCCTCTACGTCTCGGTTTGTCCTTCATATACATCAATAACGTAATATAACATAACCGAAACCAGCCTAACATCTCGGCGGTAATATTTGACCACATTCCTGGCTTTTTGGCATCTACGTCTCCGCGGGACCTTTATATACATCAATAACGTAATATAACCTATCCTAACCCAAAATAACATCTCGGCGGTAATATTTGACCACATTCCTGGCTTGTTGGCATCTACGTCTCCGTGGGACCTTTATATACATCAATTACGTAATATAACCTAACCTAACCCAACCTAACATCTCGGCGGTAATATTTGACAACATTCCTGGCGAGTTGGCCTCTACGTCTCGGTTTGTCCTTCATATACATCAATAACGTAATATAACATAACCGAAACCAGCCTAACATCTCGGCGGTAATAATTGAAAACATTCCTGGCGAGTTGGCCTCTACGTCTCCGTGGGACCTTTATATACATCTATAACGTAATATAACCTAACCTAACCCAACCTATCATCTCGGCGGTAATATTTGACAACATTCCTGGCGAGATGGCCTCCACGTCTCCGTGGGACCTTTATATACATCAATAACGTAATATAACCTAACCTAACCCAACCTAACATCTCGGCGGTAATATTTGATCACATTCCTGGCTTGCTGGCCTCTACGTCTCCGCGGGACATTTATATACATCTATAACGTGATATAACCTAACCTAACCCAACCTAACATCTCGGCGGTAATATTTGAAAACATTCCTGGCGAGTTGGCCTCCACGTCACCGTGGGACCTTTATAGACATCCATAACGTAATATAACCTAACCTAACCCAAGCTAACATATCGGCGGTAATATTTGACAACATTCCCGGCGAGTTGGTGTATACGTCTCCGTGGGACCTTTATATACATCAATAACGTAATATAACCTAACCTAACCCAACCTAACATCTCGGCGGTAATATTTGATCACATTCCTGGCTTGCTGGCCTCTACTTCTCCGCGGGACCTTTAAATACATCTATAACGTAATATAACCCAACCTAACCCAACCTAACACCTCGGCGGTAATATTTGATAACATTCCTGGCGAGTTGGCCTCTACGTCTCCGTGGGACCTTTATATACATCAATAACGTAATATAACCTAACCTAACCCCACCTAACATCTCGGCGGTAATATTTGACAACATTCCTGGCGAGTTGGCCTCTACGTCTCG
The DNA here is from genome assembly GCA_963969225.1 of Xylocopa violacea. Classification (NCBI taxonomy): domain Eukaryota; kingdom Metazoa; phylum Arthropoda; class Insecta; order Hymenoptera; family Apidae; genus Xylocopa; species Xylocopa violacea. The sequence continues at coordinate 160,027 of CAXAJV010000147.1, read as the reverse complement.
GTTTGTCCTTCATATACATCAATAACGTAATATAACATAACCGAAACCAGCCTAACATCTCGGCGGTAATATTTGACCACATTCCTGGCTTTTTGGCATCTACGTCTCCGCGGGACCTTTATATACATCAATAACGTAATATAACCTATCCTAACCCAAAATAACATCTCGGCGGTAATATTTGACCACATTCCTGGCTTGTTGGCATCTACGTCTCCGTGGGACCTTTATATACATCAATTACGTAATATAACCTAACCTAACCCAACCTAACATCTCGGCGGTAATATTTGACAACATTCCTGGCGAGTTGGCCTCTACGTCTCGGTTTGTCCTTCATATACATCAATAACGTAATATAACATAACCGAAACCAGCCTAACATCTCGGCGGTAATAATTGAAAACATTCCTGGCGAGTTGGCCTCTACGTCTCCGTGGGACCTTTATATACATCTATAACGTAATATAACCTAACCTAACCCAACCTATCATCTCGGCGGTAATATTTGACAACATTCCTGGCGAGATGGCCTCCACGTCTCCGTGGGACCTTTATATACATCAATAACGTAATATAACCTAACCTAACCCAACCTAACATCTCGGCGGTAATATTTGATCACATTCCTGGCTTGCTGGCCTCTACGTCTCCGCGGGACATTTATATACATCTATAACGTGATATAACCTAACCTAACCCAACCTAACATCTCGGCGGTAATATTTGAAAACATTCCTGGCGAGTTGGCCTCCACGTCACCGTGGGACCTTTATAGACATCCATAACGTAATATAACCTAACCTAACCCAAGCTAACATATCGGCGGTAATATTTGACAACATTCCCGGCGAGTTGGTGTATACGTCTCCGTGGGACCTTTATATACATCAATAACGTAATATAACCTAACCTAACCCAACCTAACATCTCGGCGGTAATATTTGATCACATTCCTGGCTTGCTGGCCTCTACTTCTCCGCGGGACCTTTAAATACATCTATAACGTAATATAACCCAACCTAACCCAACCTAACACCTCGGCGGTAATATTTGATAACATTCCTGGCGAGTTGGCCTCTACGTCTCCGTGGGACCTTTATATACATCAATAACGTAATATAACCTAACCTAACCCCACCTAACATCTCGGCGGTAATATTTGACAACATTCCTGGCGAGTTGGCCTCTACGTCTCGGTTTGTCCTTCATATACATCAATAACGTAATATAACATAACCGAAACCAGCCTAACATCTCGGCGGTAATATTTGACCACATTCCTGGCTTTTTGGCATCTACGTCTCCGCGGGACCTTTATATACATCAATAACGTAATATAACCTATCCTAACCCAAAATAACATCTCGGCGGTAATATTTGACCACATTCCTGGCTTGTTGGCATCTGCGTCTCCGTGGGACCTTTATATACATCAATTACGTAATATAACCTAACCTAACCCAAACTAACATCTCGGCGGTAATATTTGAAAACATTCATGGCGAGTTGGCCTCTACGTCTCCGTGGGACCTTTATAGACATCCATAACGTAATATAACCTAACCTAACCCAAGCTAACATCTCGGCGGTAATATTTGATCACATTCCTGGCTTGCTGGCCTCTACGTCTCCGCGGGACCTTTAAATACATCTATAACGTAATATAACCTAACCTAACCCAACCTAACACCTCGGCGGTAATATTTGAAAACATTCATGGCGAGTTGGCCTCTACGTCTCCGTGGGACCTTTATATACATCAATAACGTAATATAACCTATCCTAACCCAAAATAACATCTCGGCGGTAATATTTGACCACATTGCTGGCTTGTTGGCATCTACGTCTCCGTGGGACCTTTATATACATCAATTACGTAATATAACCTAACCTAACCCAACGTAACATCTCGGCGGTAATATTTGACAACATTCCTGGCGAGTTGGCCTCTACGTCTCGGTTTGTCCTTCATATACATCAATAACGTAATATAACCTAACCTAACCCAACCTAACATCTCGGCGGTAATATTTGATCACATTCCTGGCTTGCTGGCCTCTACGTCTCCGCGGGACCTTTATATACATCTATAACGTGATATAACCTAACCTAACCCAACCTAACATCTCGGCGGTAATATTTGAAAACATTCCTGGCGAGTTGGCCTCCACGTCACCGTGGGACCTTTATAGACATCCATAACGTAATATAACCTAACCTAACCCAAGCTAACATATCGGCGGTAATATTTGACAACATTCCCGCCGAGTTGGCCTATACGTCTCCGTGGGACCTTTATATACATCAATAACGTAATATAACCTAACCTAACCCAACCTAACATCTCGGCGGTAATATTTGATCACATTCCTGGCTTGCTGGCCTCTACTTCTCCGCGGGACCTTTAAATACATCTATAACGTAATATAACCTAACCTAACCCAACCTAACACCTCGGCGGTAATATTTGATAACATTCCTGGCGAGTTGGCCTCTACGTCTCCGTGGGACCTTTATATACATCAATAACGTAATATAACCTAACCTAACCCCACCTAACATCTCGGCGGTAATATTTGACAACATTCCTGGCGAGTTGGCCTCTACGTCTCGGTTTGTCCTTCATATACATCAATAACGTAATATAACATAACCGAAACCAGCCTAACATCTCGGCGGTAATATTTGACCACATTCCTGGCTTTTTGGCATCTACGTCTCCGCGGGACCTTTATATACATCAATAACGTAATATAACCTATCCTAACCCAAAATAACATCTCGGCGGTAATATTTGACCACATTCCTGGCTTTTTGGCATCTACGTCTCCGCGGGACCTTTATATACATCAATAACGTAATATAACCTATCCTAACCCAAAATAACATCTCGGCGGTAATATTTGACCACATTCCTGGCTTGTTGGCATCTACGTCTCCGTGGGACCTTTATATACATCAATTACGTAATATAACCTAACCTAACCCAAACTAACATCTCGGCGGTAATATTTGAAAACATTCATGGCGAGTTGGCCTATACGTCTCCGTGGGACCTTTGTATACAACAATAACGTAATATAACCTAACCTAACCCAACCTAACATCTCGGCGGTAATGTTTGATCACATTCCTGGCTTGCTGGCCTCTACGTATTCGCGGGACCTTTAAATACATCTATAACGTAATATAACCTATCCTAACCCAACCTAACACCTCGGCGGTAATATTTGACCACATTCCTGGCTTGCTGGCCTCTACGTCTCCGCGGGACCTTTATATACATCTATAACGTGATATAACCTAACCTAACCCAACCTAACATCTCGGCGGTAATATTTGAAAACATTCCTGGCGAGTTGGCCTCTACGTCACCGTGGGACCTTTATAGACATCCATAACGTAATATAACCTAACCTAACCCAACCTAACATCTCGGCGGTAATATTTGATCACATTCCTGGCTTGCTGGCCTCTACGTCTCCGCGGGACCTTTATATATATCAATAACGTAATATAACCTAACCTAACCCAACCTATCATCTCGGCGGTAATATTTGACAACATTCCTGGCGAGATGGCCTCCACGTCTCCGTGGGACCTTTATATACATCAATAACGTAATATAACCTAACCTGACCCAACCTAACATCTCGGCGGTAATATTTGATCACATTCCTGGCTTGCTGGCCTCTACGTCTCCGCGGGACATTTATATACATCTATAACGTGATCTAACCTAACCTAACCCAACCTAACATCTCGGCGGTAATATTTGAAAACATTCCTGGCGAGTTGGCCTCTACGTCACCGTGGGACCTTTATAGACATCCATAACGTAATATAACCTAACCTAACCCAAGCTAACATATCGGCGGTAATATTTGACAACATTCCCGGCGAGTTGGTCTATACGTCTCCGTGGGACCTTTATATACATCAATAACGTAATATAACCTAACCTAACCCAACCTAACATCTCGGCGGTAATATTTGATCACATTCCTGGCTTGCTGGCCTCTACTTCTCCGCGGGACCTTTAAATACATCTATAACGTAATATAACCTAACCTAACCCAACCTAACACCTCGGCGGTAATATTTGACCACATTCCTGGCTTGCTGGCATCTACGTCTCCGTGGGACCTTTATATACATCAATAACGTAATATAACCTAACCTAACCCAACCTAACATCTCGGCGGTAATATTTGACAACATTCCTGGCGAGTTGGCATCTACGTCTCGGTTTGACCTTCATATACATCAATAACGTAATATAACCTGACCTAACCCAACCTAACATCTCGGTGATAATATTTGATCACATTCCTGGCGAGTTGGCATCTACGTCTCGGTTTGACCTTCATATACATCAATAACGTAATATAACCTGACCTAACCCAACCTAACATCTCGGTGATAATATTTGATCACATTCCTGGCTTGTTGGCCTCTACGTCTCGGTTTGACCTTCATATACATCAGTAACGTAATATAACATAACCGAAACCAACCTATCATCTCGGCGGTAATATTTGACAACATTCCTGGCGAGTTGGCCTATACGCCTCCGTGGGACCTTTATATACATCTATAACGTAATATAACCTAACCTAACCCAACCTATCATCTCGGCGGTAATATTTGACAACATTCCTGGCGAGATGGCCTCCACGTCTCCGTGGGACCTTTATATACATCAATAACGTAATATAACCTAACCTAACCCCACCTAACATCTCGGCGGTAATATTTGATCACATTCCTGGCTTGCCGGCCTCTACGTCTCCGCGGGACCTTTATATACATCTATAACGTAATATAACCTAACCTAACCCAACCTAACATCTCGGCGGTAATATTTGATCACATTCCTGGCTTGCTGGCCTCTACTTCTCCGCGGGACCTTTAAATACATCTATAACGTAATATAACCTAACCTAACCCAACCTAACACCTCGGCGGTAATATTTGATAACATTCCTGGCGAGTTGGCCTCTACGTCTCCGTGGGACCTTTATATACATCAATAACGTAATATAACCTAACCTAACCCCACCTAACATCTCGGCGGTAATATTTGACAACATTCCTGGCGAGTTGGCCTCTACGTCTCGGTTTGTCCTTCATATACATCAATAACGTAATATAACATAACCGAAACCAGCCTAACATCTCGGCGGTAATATTTGACCACATTCCTGGCTTTTTGGCATCTACGTCTCCGCGGGACCTTTATATACATCAATAACGTAATATAACCTATCCTAACCCAAAATAACATCTCGGCGGTAATATTTGACCACATTCCTGGCTTGTTGGCATCTACGTCTCCGTGGGACCTTTATATACATCAATTACGTAATATAACCTAACCTAACCCAACCTAACATCTCGGCGGTAATATTTGACAACATTCCTGGCGAGTTGGCCTCTACGTCTCGGTTTGTCCTTCATATACATCAATAACGTAATATAACCTAACCTAACCCAACCTATCATCTCGGCGGTAATATTTGACAACATTCCTGGCGAGTTGGCCTCCACGTCTCCGTGGGACCTTTATATACATCAATAACGTAATATAACCTAACCTAACCCAACCTAACATTTCGGCGGTAATATTAGATCACATTCCTGGCTTGCTGGCCTCTACGTCTCCGCAGGACCTTTAAATACATCTATAACGTAATATAACCTAACCTATACCTACCTAACATCTCGGCGGCAATATTTGAAAACATTCCTGGCGAGTTGGCCTCTACGTCTCCGTGCGACCTTTATATACATCAATAACGTAATATAACCTAACCTAACCCCACCTAACATCTCGGCGGTAATATTTGACAACATTCCTGGCGAGTTGGCCTCTACGTCTCGGTTTGTCCTTCATATACATCAATAACGTAATATAACATAACCGAAACCAGCCTAACATCTCGGCGGTAATAATTGAAAACATTCCTGGCGAGTTGGCCTCTACGTCTCCGTGGGACCTTTATATACATCAATAACGTAATATAACCTAACCTAACCCCACCTAACATCTCGGCGGTAATATTTGACAACATTCCTGGCGAGTTGGCCTCTACGTCTCGGTTTGTCCTTCATATACATCAATAACGTAATATAACATAACCGAAACCAGCCTAACATCTCGGCGGTAATATTTGACCACATTCCTGGCTTGTTGGCATCTGCGTCTCCGTGGGACCTTTATATACATCAATTACGTAATATAACCTAACCTAACCCAAACTAACATCTCGGCGGTAATATTTGAAAACATTCATGGCGAGTTGGCCTCTACGTCTCCGTGGGACCTTTATAGACATCCATAACGTAATATAACCTAACCTAACCCAAGCTAACATCTCGGCGGTAATATTTGATCACATTCCTGGCTTGCTGGCCTCTACGTCTCCGCGGGACCTTTAAATACATCTATAACGTAATATAACCTAACCTAACCCAACCTAACACCTCGGCGGTAATATTTGAAAACATTCATGGCGAGTTGGCCTCTACGTCTCCGTGGGACCTTTATATACATCAATAACGTAATATAACCTATCCTAACCCAAAATAACATCTCGGCGGTAATATTTGACCACATTGCTGGCTTGTTGGCATCTACGTCTCCGTGGGACCTTTATATACATCAATTACGTAATATAACCTAACCTAACCCAACGTAACATCTCGGCGGTAATATTTGACAACATTCCTGGCGAGTTGGCCTCTACGTCTCGGTTTGTCCTTCATATACATCAATAACGTAATATAACCTAACCTAACCCAACCTAACATCTCGGCGGTAATATTTGATCACATTCCTGGCTTGCTGGCCTCTACGTCTCCGCGGGACCTTTATATACATCTATAACGTGATATAACCTAACCTAACCCAACCTAACATCTCGGCGGTAATATTTGAAAACATTCCTGGCGAGTTGGCCTCTACGTCACCGTGGGACCTTTATAGACATCCATAACGTAATATAACCTAACCTAACCCAACCTAACATCTCGGCGGTAATATTTGATCACATTCCTGGCTTGCTGGCCTCTACGTCTCCGCGGGACCTTTAAATACATCTATAACGTAATATAACCTAACCTAACCCAACGTAACATCTCGGCGGTAATATTTGACCACATTCCTGGCTTGCTGGCATTTACGTCTCCGTGGGACCTTTATATATATCAATAACGTAATATAACCTAACCTAACCCAACCTATCATCTCGGCGGTAATATTTGATCACATTCCTGGCTTGCTGGCCTCTACGTCTCCGCGGGACATTTATATACATCTATAACGTGATATAACCTAACCTAACCCAACCTAACATCTCGGCGGTAATATTTGAAAACATTCCTGGCGAGTTGGCCTCTACGTCACCGTGGGACCTTTATAGACATCCATAACGTAATATAACCTAACCTAACCCAAGCTAACATATCGGCGGTAATATTTGACAACATTCCCGGCGAGTTGGTCTATACGTCTCCGTGGGACCTTTATATACATCAATAACGTAATATAACCTAACCTAACCCAACCTAACATCTCGGCGGTAATATTTGATCACATTCCTGTCTTGCCGGCCTCTACGTCTCCGCGGGACCTTTATATACATCTATAACGTAATATAACCTAACCTAACCCAACCTATCATCTCGGCGGTAATATTTGACACCATTCCTGGCGAGATGGCCTCCACGTCTCCGTGGGACCTTTATATACATCAATAACGTAATATAACCTAACCTAACCCAACCTAACATCTCGGCGGTAATATTTGATCACATTCCTGGCTTGCTGGCCTCTACTTCTCCGCGGGACCTTTAAATACATCTATAACGTAATATAACCTAACCTAACCCAACCTAACACCTCGGCGGTAATATTTGATAACATTCCTGGCGAGTTGGCCTCTACGTCTCCGTGGGACCTTTATATACATCAATAACGTAATATAACCTAACCTAACCCCACCTAACATCTCGGCGGTAATATTTGACAACATTCCTGGCGAGTTGGCCTCTACGTCTCGGTTTGTCCTTCATATACATCAATAACGTAATATAACATAACCGAAACCAGCCTAACATCTCGGCGGTAATATTTGACCACATTCCTGGCTTTTTGGCATCTACGTCTCCGCGGGACCTTTATATACATCAATAACGTAATATAACCTATCCTAACCCAAAATAACATCTCGGCGGTAATATTTGACCACATTCCTGGCTTGTTGGCATCTACGTCTCCGTGGGACCTTTATATACATCAATTACGTAATATAACCTAACCTAACCCAACCTAACATCTCGGCGGTAATATTTGACAACATTCCTGGCGAGTTGGCCTCTACGTCTCGGTTTGTCCTTCATATACATCAATAACGTAATATAACCTAACCTAACCCAACCTATCATCTCGGCGGTAATATTTGACAACATTCCTGGCGAGTTGGCCTCCACGTCTCCGTGGGACCTTTATATACATCAATAACGTAATATAACCTAACCTAACCCAACCTAACATCTCGGCGGTAATATTTGACCACATTCCTGGCTGGCTGGCCTCTACGTCTCCGCGGGACCTTTATATACATCTATAACGTGATATAACCTAACCTAACCCAACCTAACATCTCGGCGGTAATATTTGAAAACATTCCTGGCGAGATGGCCTCCACGTCTCCGTGGGACCTTTATATACATCAATAACGTAATATAACCTAACCTGACCCAACCTAACATCTCGGCGGTAATATTTGATCACATTCCTGGCTTGCTGGCCTCTACGTCTCCGCGGGACATTTATATACATCTATAACGTGATCTAACCTAACCTAACCCAACCTAACATCTCGGCGGTAATATTTGAAAACATTCATGGCGAGTTGACCTCTACGTCTCGGTTTGACCTTCATATACATCAATAACGTAATATAACCTGACCTAACCCAACCTAACATCTCGGTGATAATATTTGACAACATTCCTGGCGAGTTGGCCTCTACGTCTCGGTTTGTCCTTCATATACATCAATAACGTAATATAACATAACCGAAACCAGCCTAACATCTCGGCGGTAATAATTGAAAACATTCCTGGCGAGTTGGCCTCTACGTCTCCGTGGGACCTTTATATACATCTATAACGTAATATAACCTAACCTAACCCAACCTATCATCTCGGCGGTAATATTTGACAACATTCCTGGCGAGATGGCCTCCACGTCTCCGTGGGACCTTTATATACATCAATAACGTAATATAACCTAACCTAACCCAACCTAACATCTCGGCGGTAATATTTGATCACATTCCTGGCTTGCTGGCCTCTACGTCTCCGCGGGACATTTATATACATCTATAACGTGATATAACCTAACCTAACCCAACCTAACATCTCGGCGGTAATATTTGAAAACATTCCTGGCGAGTTGGCCTCCACGTCACCGTGGGACCTTTATAGACATCCATAACGTAATATAACCTAACCTAACCCAAGCTAACATATCGGCGGTAATATTTGACAACATTCCCGGCGAGTTGGCCTATACGTCTCCGTGGGACCTTTATATACATCAATAACGTAATATAACCTAACCTAACCCAACCTAACATCTCGGCGGTAATATTTGATCACATTCCTGGCTTGCTGGCCTCTACTTCTCCGCGGGACCTTTAAATACATCTATAACGTAATATAACCTAACCTAACCCAACCTAACACCTCGGCGGTAATATTTGATAACATTCCTGGGGAGTTGGCCTCTACGTCTCCGTGGGACCTTTATATACATCAATAACGTAATATAACCTAACCTAACCCCACCTAACATCTCGGCGGTAATATTTGACAACATTCCTGGCGAGTTGGCCTCTACGTCTCGGTTTGTCCTTCATATACATCAATAACGTAATATAACATAACCGAAACCAGCCTAACATCTCGGCGGTAATATTTGACCACATTCCTGGCTTTTTGGCATCTACGTCTCCGCGGGACCTTTATATACATCAATAACGTAATATAACCTATCCTAACCCAAAATAACATCTCGGCGGTAATATTTGACCACATTCCTGGCTTTTTGGCATCTACGTCTCCGCGGGACCTTTATATACATCAATAACGTAATATAACCTATCCTAACCCAAAATAACATCTCGGCGGTAATGTTTGATCACATTCCTGGCTTGCTGGCCTCTACGTCTTCGCGGGACCTTTAAATACATCTATAACGTAATATAACCTATCCTAACCCAACCTAACACCTCGGCGGTAATATTTGACCACATTCCTGGCTTGCTGGCCTCTACGTCTCCGCGGGACCTTTATATACATCTATAACGTGATATAACCTAACCTAACCCAACCTAACATCTCGGCGGTAATATTTGAAAACATTCCTGGCGAGTTGGCCTCTACGTCACCGTGGGACCTTTATAGACATCCATAACGTAATATAACCTAACCTAACCCAACCTAACATCTCGGCGGTAATATTTGATCACATTCCTGGCTTGCTGGCCTCTACGTCTCCGCGGGACCTTTATATATATCAATAACGTAATATAACCTAACCTAACCCAACCTATCATCTCGGCGGTAATATTTGACAACATTCCTGGCGAGATGGCCTCCACGTCTCCGTGGGACCTTTATATACATCAATAACGTAATATAACCTAACCTGACCCAACCTAACATCTCGGCGGTAATATTTGATCACATTCCTGGCTTGCTGGCCTCTACGTCTCCGCGGGACATTTATATACATCTATAACGTGATCTAACCTAACCTAACCCAACCTAACATCTCGGCGGTAATATTTGAAAACATTCCTGGCGAGTTGGCCTCTACGTCACCGTGGGACCTTTATAGACATCCATAACGTAATATAACCTAACCTAACCCAAGCTAACATATCGGCGGTAATATTTGACAACATTCCTGGCGAGTTGGCCTATACGCCTCCGTGGGACCTTTATATACATCTATAACGTAATATAACCTAACCTAACCCAACCTATCATCTCGGCGGTAATATTTGACAACATTCCTGGCGAGATGGCCTCCACGTCTCCGTGGGACCTTTATATACATCAATAACGTAATATAACCTAACCTAACCCAACCTAACATCTCGGCGGTAATATTTGATCACATTCCTGGCTTGCCGGCCTCTACGTCTCCGCGGGACCTTTATATACATCTATAACGTAATATAACCTAACCTAACCCAACCTATCATCTCGGCGGTAATATTTGACAACATTCCTGGCGAGATGGCCTCCACGTCTCCGTGGGACCTTTATATACATCAATAACGTAATATAACCTAACCTAACCCAACCTAACATCTCGGCGGTAATATTTGATCACATTCCTGGCTTGCTGGCCTCTACTTCTCCGCGGGACCTTTAAATACATCTATAACGTAATATAACCTAACCTAACCCAACCTAACACCTCGGCGGTAATATTTGATAACATTCCTGGCGAGTTGGCCTCTACGTCTCCGTGGGACCTTTATATACATCAATAACGTAATATAACCTAACCTAACCCCACCTAACATCTCGCCGGTAATATTTGACCACATTCCTGGCTTGCTGGCCTCTACGTCTCCGCGGGACCTTTATATACATCTATAACGTGATATAACCTAACCTAACCCAACCTAACATCTCGGCGGTAATATTTGAAAACATTCCTGGCGAGTTGGCCTCTACGTCACCGTGGGACCTTTATAGACATCCATAACGTAATATAACCTAACCTAACCCAACCTAACATCTCGGCGGTAATATTTGATCACATTCCTGGCTTGCTGGCCTCTACGTCTCCGCGGGACCTTTATATATATCAATAACGTAATATAACCTAACCTAACCCAACCTATCATCTCGGCGGTAATATTTGACAACATTCCTGGCGAGATGGCCTCCACGTCTCCGTGGGACCTTTATATACATCAATAACGTAATATAACCTAACCTGACCCAACCTAACATCTCGGCGGTAATATTTGATCACATTCCTGGCTTGCTGGCCTCTACGTCTCCGCGGGACATTTATATACATCTATAACGTGATCTAACCTAACCTAACCCAACCTAACATCTCGGCGGTAATATTTGAAAACATTCCTGGCGAGTTGGCCTCTACGTCACCGTGGGACCTTTATAGACATCCATAACGTAATATAACCTAACCTAACCCAAGCTAACATATCGGCGGTAATATTTGACAACATTCCTGGCGAGTTGGCCTATACGCCTCCGTGGGACCTTTATATACATCTATAACGTAATATAACCTAACCTAACCCAACCTATCATCTCGGCGGTAATATTTGACAACATTCCTGGCGAGATGGCCTCCACGTCTCCGTGGGACCTTTATATACATCAATAACGTAATATAACCTAACCTAACCCAACCTAACATCTCGGCGGTAATATTTGATCACATTCCTGGCTTGCCGGCCTCTACGTCTCCGCGGGACCTTTATATACATCTATAACGTAATATAACCTAACCTAACCCAACCTATCATCTCGGCGGTAATATTTGACAACATTCCTGGCGAGATGGCCTCCACGTCTCCGTGGGACCTTTATATACATCAATAACGTAATATAACCTAACCTAACCCAACCTAACATCTCGGCGGTAATATTTGATCACATTCCTGGCTTGCTGGCCTCTACTTCTCCGCGGGACCTTTAAATACATCTATAACGTAATATAACCTAACCTAACCCAACCTAACACCTCGGCGGTAATATTTGATAACATTCCTGGCGAGTTGGCCTCTACGTCTCCGTGGGACCTTTATATACATCAATAACGTAATATAACCTAACCTAACCCCACCTAACATCTCGCCGGTAATATTTGACAACATTCCTGGCGAGTTGGCCTCTACGTCTCGGTTTGTCCTTCATATACATCAATAACGTAATATAACATAACCGAAACCAGCCTAACATCTCGGCGGTAATATTTGACCACATTCCTGGCTTTTTGGCATCTGCGTCTCCGCGGGACCTTTATATACATCAATAACGTAATATAACCTATCCTAACCCAAAATAACATCTCGGCGGTAATATTTGACCACATTCCTGGCTTGTTGGCATCTACGTCTCCGTGGGACCTTTATATACATCAATTACGTAATATAACCTAACCTAACCCAACCTAACATCTCGGCGGTAATATTTGACAACATTCCTGGCGAGTTGGCCTCTACGTCTCGGTTTGTCCTTCATATACATCAATAACGTAATATAACCTAACCTAACCCAACCTATCATCTCGGCGGTAATATTTGACAACATTCCTGGCGAGTTGGCCTCCACGTCTCCGTGGGACCTTTATATACATCAATAACGTAATATAACCTAACCTAACCCAACCTAACATCTCGGCGGTAATATTTGACCACATTCCTGGCTGGCTGGCCTCTACGTCTCCGCGGGACCTTTATATACATCTATAACGTGATATAACCTAACCTAACCCAACCTAACATCTCGGCGGTAATATTTGAAAACATTCCTGGCGAGTTGGCCTCTACGTCACCGTGGGACCTTTATATACATCCATAACGTAATATAACTTAACCTAACCCAACGTAACATCTCGGCGATAATATTTGACAACATTCCTGGCGAGTTGGCCTCTACGTCTCCGTGGTACATTTATATACATCAATAACGTAATATAACCTATCCTAACCCAAAATAACATCTCGGCGGTAATATTTGACCACATTCCTGGCTTGTTGGCATCTACGTCTCCGCGGGACCTTTATATACATCTATAACGTAATATAACCTAACCTAACCCAACCTAACATCTCGGCGGTAATATTTGAAAACATTCATGGCGAGTTGACCTCTACGTCTCGGTTTGACCTTCATATACATCAATAACGTAATATAACCTGACCTAACCCAACCTAACATCTCGGTGATAATATTTGATCACATTCCTGGCTTGTTGGCCTCTACGTCTCGGTTTGACCTTCATATACATCAGTAACGTAATATAACATAACCGAAACCAACCTATCATCTCGGCGGTAATATTTGAAAACATTCCTGGCGAGTTGGCCTCTACGTCACCGTGGGACATTTATATACATCAATAACGTAATATAACCTAACCTAACCCAACCTAACATTTCGGCGGTAATATTAGATCACATTCCTGGCTTGCTGGCCTCTACGTCTCCGCGGGACCTTTAAATACATCTATAACGTAATATAACCTAACCTATACCTACCTAACATCTCGGCGGCAATATTTGAAAACATTCCTGGCGAGTTGGCCTCTACGTCTCCGTGCGACCTTTATATACATCAATAACGTAATATAACCTAACCTAACCCCACCTAACATCTCGGCGGTAATATTTGACAACATTCCTGGCGAGTTGGCCTCTACGTCTCCGTGGGACCTTTATATACATCAATAACGTAATATAACCTATCCTAACCCAAAATAACATCTCGGCGGTAATATTTGATCACATTCCTGGCTTGCTGGCCTCTACGTCTCCGCGGGACCTTTAAATACATCTATAACGTAATATAACCTAACCTAACCCAACGTAACATCTCGGCGGTAATATTTGACCACATTCCTGGCTTGCTGGCATTTACGTCTCCGTGGGACCTTTATATATATCAATAACGTAATATAACCTAACCTAACCCAACCTATCATCTCGGCGGTAATATTTGATCACATTCCTGGCTTGCTGGCCTCTACGTCTCCGCGGGACATTTATATACATCTATAACGTGATATAACCTAACCTAACCCAACCTAACATCTCGGCGGTAATATTTGAAAACATTCCTGGCGAGTTGGCCTCTACGTCACCGTGGGACCTTTATAGACATCCATAACGTAATATAACCTAACCTAACCCAAGCTAACATATCGGCGGTAATATTTGACAACATTCCCGGCGAGTTGGTCTATACGTCTCCGTGGGACCTTTATATACATCAATAACGTAATATAACCTAACCTAACCCAACCTAACATCTCGGCGGTAATATTTGATCACATTCCTGTCTTGCCGGCCTCTACGTCTCCGCGGGACCTTTATATACATCTATAACGTAATATAACCTAACCTAACCCAACCTATCATCTCGGCGGTAATATTTGACAACATTCCTGGCGAGATGGCCTCCACGTCTCCGTGGGACCTTTATATACATCAATAACGTAATATAACCTAACCTAACCCAACCTAACATCTCGGCGGTAATATTTGATCACATTCCTGGCTTGCTGGCCTCTACTTCTCCGCGGGACCTTTAAATACATCTATAACGTAATATAACCTAACCTAACCCAACCTAACACCTCGGCGGTAATATTTGATAACATTCCTGGCGAGTTGGCCTCTACGTCTCCGTGGGACCTTTATATACATCAATAACGTAATATAACCTATCCTAACCCAAAATAACATCTCGGCGGTAATATTTGACAACATTCCTGGCTTGTTGGCATCTGCGTCTCCGCGGGACCTTTAAATACATCTATAACGTAATATAACCTAACCTAACCCAACCTAACACCTCGGCGGTAATATTTGAAAACATTCATGGCGAGTTGGCCTCTACGTCTCCGTGGGACCTTTATATACATCCATAACGTAATATAACCTATCCTAACCCAAAATAACATCTCGGCGGTAATATTTGACCACATTGCTGGCTTGTTGGCATCTACGTCTCCGTGGGACCTTTATATACATCAATTACGTAATATAACCTAACCTAACCCAACGTAACATCTCGGCGGTAATATTTGACAACATTCCTGGCGAGTTGGCCTCTACGTCTCGGTTTGTCCTTCATATACATCAATAACGTAATATAACCTAACCTAACCCAACCTAACATCTCGGCGGTAATATTTGATCACATTCCTGGCTTGCTGGCCTCTACGTCTCCGCGGGACCTTTATATACATCTATAACGTGATATAACCTAACCTAACCCAACCTAACATCTCGGCGGTAATATTTGAAAACATTCCTGGCGAGTTGGCCTCTACGTCACCGTGGGACCTTTATAGACATCCATAACGTAATATAACCTAACCTAACCCAACGTAACATCTCGGCGGTAATATTTGATCACATTCCTGGCTTGCTGGCCTCTACGTCTCCGCGGGACCTTTAAATACATCTATAACGTAATATAACCTAACCTAACCCAACGTAACATCTCGGCGGTAATATTTGACCACATTCCTGGCTTGCTGGCATTTACGTCTCCGTGGGACCTTTATATATATCAATAACGTAATATAACCTAACCTAACCCAACCTATCATCTCGGCGGTAATATTTGATCACATTCCTGGCTTGCTGGCCTCTACGTCTCCGCGGGACATTTATATACATCTATAACGTGATATAACCTAACCTAACCCAACCTAACATCTCGGCGGTAATATTTGAAAACATTCCTGGCGAGTTGGCCTCTACGTCACCGTGGGACCATTATAGACATCCATAACGTAATATAACCTAACCTAACCCAAGCTAACATATCGGCGGTAATATTTGACAACATTCCCGGCGAGTTGGTCTATACGTCTCCGTGGGACCTTTATATGCATCAATAACGTAATATAACCTAACCTAACCCAACCTAACATCTCGGCGGTAATATTTGATCACATTCCTGTCTTGCCGGCCTCTACGTCTCCGCGGGACCTTTATATACATCTATAACGTAATATAACCTAACCTAACCCAACCTATCATCTCGGCGGTAATATTTGACAACATTCCTGGCGAGATGGCCTCCACGTCTCCGTGGGACCTTTATATACATCAATAACGTAATATAACCTAACCTAACCCAACCTAACATCTCGGCGGTAATATTTGATCACATTCCTGGCTTGCTGGCCTCTACTTCTCCGCGGGACATTTAAATACATCTATAACGTAATATAACCTAACCTAACCCAACCTAACACCTCGGCGGTAATATTTGATAACATTCCTGGCGAGTTGGCCTCTACGTCTCCGTGGGACCTTTATATACATCAATAACGTAATATAACCTAACCTAACCCCACCTAACATCTCGGCGGTAATATTTGACAACATTCCTGGCGAGTTGGCCTCTACGTCTCGGTTTGTCCTTCATATACATCAATAACGTAATATAACATAACCGAAACCAGCCTAACATCTCGGCGGTAATATTTGACCACATTCCTGGCTTTTTGGCATCTACGTCTCCGCGGGACCTTTATATACATCAATAACGTAATATAACCTATCCTAACCCAAAATAACATCTCGGCGGTAATATTTGACCACATTCCTGGCTTGTTGGCATCTACGTCTCCGTGGGACCTTTATATACATCAATTACGTAATATAACCTAACCTAACCCAACCTAACATCTCGGCGGTAATATTTGACCACATTCCTGGCTGGCTGGCCTCTACGTCTCCGCGGGACCTTTATATACATCTATAACGTGATATAACCTAACCTAACCCAACCTAACATCTCGGCGGTAATATTTGAAAACATTCCTGGCGAGTTGGCCTCTACGTCACCGTGGGAGCTTTATATACATCCATAACGTAATATAACTTAACCTAACCCAATGTAACATCTCGGCGATAATATTTGACAACATTCCTGGCGAGTTGGCCTCTACGTCTCCGTGGTACATTTATATACATCAATAACGTAATATAACCTATCCTAACCCAAAATAACATCTCGGCGGTAATATTTGACCACATTCCTGGCTTGTTGGCATCTACGTCTCCGCGGGACCTTTATATACATCTATAACGTAATATAACCTAACCTAACCCAACCTAACATCTCGGCGGTAATATTTGAAAACATTCATGGCGAGTTGACCTCTACGTCTCGGTTTGACCTTCATATACATCAATAACGTAATATAACCTGACCTAACCCAACCTAACATCTCGGTGATAATATTTGATCACATTCCTGGCTTGTTGGCCTCTACGTCTCGGTTTGACCTTCATATACATCAGTAACGTAATATAACCTAACCTAACCCAACCTATCATCTCGGCGGTAATATTTGACAACATTCCTGGCGAGATGGCCTCCACGTCTCCGTGGGACCTTTATATACATCAATAACGTAATATAACCTAACCTAACCCAACCTAACATCTCGGCGGTAATATTTGATCACATTCCTGGCTTGCTGGCCTCTACGTCTCCGCGGGACATTTATATACATCTATAACGTGATATAACCTAACCTAACCCAACCTAACATCTCGGCGGTAATATTTGAAAACATTCCTGGCGAGTTGGCCTCCACGTCACCGTGGGACCTTTATAGACATCCATAGCGTAATATAACCTAACCTAACCCAAGCTAACATATCGGCGGTAATATTTGACAACATTCCCGGCGAGTTGGTGTATACGTCTCCGTGGGACCTTTATATACATCAATAACGTAATATAACCTAACCTAACCCAACCTAACATCTCGGCGGTAATATTTGATCACATTCCTGGCTTGCTGGCCTCTACTTCTCCGCGGGACCTTTAAATACATCTATAACGTAATATAACCCAACCTAACCCAACCTAACACCTCGGCGGTAATATTTGATAACATTCCTGGCGAGTTGGCCTCTACGTCTCCGTGGGACCTTTATATACATCAATAACGTAATATAACCTAACCTAACCCCACCTAACATCTCGGCGGTAATATTTGACAACATTCCTGGCGAGTTGGCCTCTACGTCTCGGTTTGTCCTTCATATACATCAATAACGTAATATAACATAACCGAAACCAGCCTAACATCTCGGCGGTAATATTTGACCACATTCCTGGCTTTTTGGCATCTACGTCTCCGCGGGACCTTTATATACATCAATAACGTAATATAACCTATCCTAACCCAAAATAACATCTCGGCGGTAATATTTGACCACATTCCTGGCTTGTTGGCATCTGCGTCTCCGTGGGACCTTTATATACATCAATAACGTAATATAACCTATCCTAACCCAAAATAACATCTCGGCGGTAATATTTGACCACATTCCTGGCTTGTTGGCATCTGCGTCTCCGTGGGACCTTTATATACATCAATTACGTAATATAACCTAACCTAACCCAAACTAACATCTCGGCGGTAATATTTGAAAACATTCATGGCGAGTTGGCCTCTACGTCTCCGTGGGACCTTTATAGACATCCATAACGTAATATAACCTAACCTAACCCAAGCTAACATCTCGGCGGTAATATTTGATCACATTCCTGGCTTGCTGGCCTCTACGTCTCCGCGGGACCTTTAAATACATCTATAACGTAATATAACCTAACCTAACCCAACCTAACACCTCGGCGGTAATATTTGAAAACATTCATGGCGAGTTGGCCTCTACGTCTCCGCGGGACCTTTAAATACATCTATAACGTAATATAACCTAACCTAACCCAACGTAACATCTCGGCGGTAATATTTGACCACATTCCTGGCTTGCTGGCATTTACGTCTCCGTGGGACCTTTATATATATCAATAACGTAATATAACCTAACCTAACCCAACCTATCATCTCGGCGGTAATATTTGATCACATTCCTGGCTTGCTGGCCTCTACGTCTCCGCGGGACATTTATATACATCTATAACGTGATATAACCTAACCTAACCCAACCTAACATCTCGGCGGTAATATTTGAAAACATTCCTGGCGAGTTGGCCTCTACGTCACCGTGGGACCTTTATAGACATCCATAACGTAATATAACCTAACCTAACCCAAGCTAACATATCGGCGGTAATATTTGACAACATTCCCGGCGAGTTGGTCTATACGTCTCCGTGGGACCTTTATATACATCAATAACGTAATATAACCTAACCTAACCCAACCTAACATCTCGGCGGTAATATTTGATCACATTCCTGTCTTGCCGGCCTCTACGTCTCCGCGGGACCTTTATATACATCTATAACGTAATATAACCTAACCTAACCCAACCTATCATCTCGGCGGTAATATTTGACAACATTCCTGGCGAGTTGGCCTCTACGTCTCGGTTTGTCCTTCATATACATCAATAACGTAATATAACATAACCGAAACCAGCCTAACATCTCGGCGGTAATATTTGACCACATTCCTGGCTTTTTGGCATCTACGTCTCCGCGGGACCTTTATATACATCAATAACGTAATATAACCTATCCTAACCCAAAATAACATCTCGGCGGTAATATTTGACCACATTCCTGGCTTGTTGGCATCTACGTCTCCGTGGGACCTTTATATACATCAATTACGTAATATAACCTAACCTAACCCAACCTAACATCTCGGCGGTAATATTTGACCACATTCCTGGCTGGCTGGCCTCTACGTCTCCGCGGGACCTTTATATACATCTATAACGTGATATAACCTAACCTAACCCAACCTAACATCTCGGCGGTAATATTTGAAAACATTCCTGGCGAGTTGGCCTCTACGTCACCGTGGGAGCTTTATATACATCCATAACGTAATATAACTTAACCTAACCCAATGTAACATCTCGGCGATAATATTTGACAACATTCCTGGCGAGTTGGCCTCTACGTCTCCGTGGTACATTTATATACATCAATAACGTAATATAACCTATCCTAACCCAAAATAACATCTCGGCGGTAATATTTGACCACATTCCTGGCTTGTTGGCATCTACGTCTCCGCGGGACCTTTATATACATCTATAACGTAATATAACCTAACCTAACCCAACCTAACATCTCGGCGGTAATATTTGAAAACATTCATGGCGAGTTGACCTCTACGTCTCGGTTTGACCTTCATATACATCAATAACGTAATATAACCTGACCTAACCCAACCTAACATCTCGGTGATAATATTTGATCACATTCCTGGCTTGTTGGCCTCTACGTCTCGGTTTGACCTTCATATACATCAGTAACGTAATATAACCTAACCTAACCCAACCTATCATCTCGGCGGTAATATTTGACAACATTCCTGGCGAGATGGCCTCCACGTCTCCGTGGGACCTTTATATACATCAATAACGTAATATAACCTAACCTAACCCAACCTAACATCTCGGCGGTAATATTTGATCACATTCCTGGCTTGCTGGCCTCTACGTCTCCGCGGGACATTTATATACATCTATAACGTGATATAACCTAACCTAACCCAACCTAACATCTCGGCGGTAATATTTGAAAACATTCCTGGCGAGTTGGCCTCCACGTCACCGTGGGACCTTTATAGACATCCATAGCGTAATATAACCTAACCTAACCCAAGCTAACATATCGGCGGTAATATTTGACAACATTCCCGGCGAGTTGGTGTATACGTCTCCGTGGGACCTTTATATACATCAATAACGTAATATAACCTAACCTAACCCAACCTAACATCTCGGCGGTAATATTTGATCACATTCCTGGCTTGCTGGCCTCTACTTCTCCGCGGGACCTTTAAATACATCTATAACGTAATATAACCCAACCTAACCCAACCTAACACCTCGGCGGTAATATTTGATAACATTCCTGGCGAGTTGGCCTCTACGTCTCCGTGGGACCTTTATATACATCAATAACGTAATATAACCTAACCTAACCCCACCTAACATCTCGGCGGTAATATTTGACAACATTCCTGGCGAGTTGGCCTCTACGTCTCGGTTTGTCCTTCATATACATCAATAACGTAATATAACATAACCGAAACCAGCCTAACATCTCGGCGGTAATATTTGACCACATTCCTGGCTTTTTGGCATCTACGTCTCCGCGGGACCTTTATATACATCAATAACGTAATATAACCTATCCTAACCCAAAATAACATCTCGGCGGTAATATTTGACCACATTCCTGGCTTGTTGGCATCTGCGTCTCCGTGGGACCTTTATATACATCAATAACGTAATATAACCTATCCTAACCCAAAATAACATCTCGGCGGTAATATTTGACCACATTCCTGGCTTGTTGGCATCTGCGTCTCCGTGGGACCTTTATATACATCAATTACGTAATATAACCTAACCTAACCCAAACTAACATCTCGGCGGTAATATTTGAAAACATTCATGGCGAGTTGGCCTCTACGTCTCCGTGGGACCTTTATAGACATCCATAACGTAATATAACCTAACCTAACCCAAGCTAACATCTCGGCGGTAATATTTGATCACATTCCTGGCTTGCTGGCCTCTACGTCTCCGCGGGACCTTTAAATACATCTATAACGTAATATAACCTAACCTAACCCAACCTAACACCTCGGCGGTAATATTTGAAAACATTCATGGCGAGTTGGCCTCTACGTCTCCGCGGGACCTTTAAATACATCTATAACGTAATATAACCTAACCTAACCCAACGTAACATCTCGGCGGTAATATTTGACCACATTCCTGGCTTGCTGGCATTTACGTCTCCGTGGGACCTTTATATATATCAATAACGTAATATAACCTAACCTAACCCAACCTATCATCTCGGCGGTAATATTTGATCACATTCCTGGCTTGCTGGCCTCTACGTCTCCGCGGGACATTTATATACATCTATAACGTGATATAACCTAACCTAACCCAACCTAACATCTCGGCGGTAATATTTGAAAACATTCCTGGCGAGTTGGCCTCTACGTCACCGTGGGACCTTTATAGACATCCATAACGTAATATAACCTAACCTAACCCAAGCTAACATATCGGCGGTAATATTTGACAACATTCCCGGCGAGTTGGTCTATACGTCTCCGTGGGACCTTTATATACATCAATAACGTAATATAACCTAACCTAACCCAACCTAACATCTCGGCGGTAATATTTGATCACATTCCTGTCTTGCCGGCCTCTACGTCTCCGCGGGACCTTTATATACATCTATAACGTAATATAACCTAACCTAACCCAACCTATCATCTCGGCGGTAATATTTGACAACATTCCTGGCGAGTTGGCCTCTACGTCTCGGTTTGTCCTTCATATACATCAATAACGTAATATAACATAACCGAAACCAGCCTAACATCTCGGCGGTAATATTTGACCACATTCCTGGCTTTTTGGCATCTACGTCTCCGCGGGACCTTTATATACATCAATAACGTAATATAACCTATCCTAACCCAAAATAACATCTCGGCGGTAATATTTGACCACATTCCTGGCTTGTTGGCATCTACGTCTCCGTGGGACCTTTATATACATCAATTACGTAATATAACCTAACCTAACCCAACCTAACATCTCGGCGGTAATATTTGACAACATTCCTGGCGAGTTGGCCTCTACGTCTCGGTTTGTCCTTCATATACATCAATAACGTAATATAACCTAACCTAACCCAACCTATCATCTCGGCGGTAATATTTGACAACATTCCTGGCGAGTTGGCCTCCACGTCTCCGTGGGACCTTTATATACATCAATAACGTAATATAACCTAACCTAACCCAACCTAACATCTCGGCGGTAATATTTGACCACATTCCTGGCTGGCTGGCCTCTACGTCTCCGCGGGACCTTTATATACATCTATAACGTGATATAACCTAACCTAACCCAACCTAACATCTCGGCGGTAATATTTGAAAACATTCCTGGCGAGTTGGCCTCTACGTCACCGTGGGACCTTTATATACATCCATAACGTAATATAACTTAACCTAACCCAATGTAACATCTCGGCGATAATATTTGACAACATTCCTGGCGAGTTGGCCTCTACGTCTCCGTGGTACATTTATATACATCAGTAACGTAATATAACCTATCCTAACCCAAAATAACATCTCGGCGGTAATATTTGACCACATTCCTGGCTTGTTGGCATCTACGTCTCCGCGGGACCTTTATATACATCTATAACGTAATATAACCTAACCTAACCCAACCTATCATCTCGGCGGTAATATTTGACAACATTCCTGGCGAGATGGCCTCCACGTCTCCGTGGGACCTTTATATACATCAATAACGTAATATAACCTAACCTAACCCAACCTAACATCTCGGCGGTAATATTTGATCACATTCCTGGCTTGCTGGCCTCTACGTCTCCGCGGGACATTTATATACATCTATAACGTGATATAACCTAACCTAACCCAACCTAACATCTCGGCGGTAATATTTGAAAACATTCCTGGCGAGTTGGCCTCCACGTCACCGTGGGACCTTTATAGACATCCATAACGTAATATAACCTAACCTAACCCAAGCTAACATATCGGCGGTAATATTTGACAACATTCCCGGCGAGTTGGCCTATACGTCTCCGTGGGACCTTTATATACATCAATAACGTAATATAACGTAACCAAACCCAACCTAACATCTCGGCGGTAATATTTGATCACATTCCTGGCTTGCTGGCCTCTACTTCTCCGCGGGACCTTTAAATACATCTATAACGTAATATAACCTAACCTAACCCAACCTAACACCTCGGCGGTAATATTTGATAACATTCCTGGCGAGTTGGCCTCTACGTCTCCGTGGGACCTTTATATACATCAATAACGTAATATAACCTAACCTAACCCCACCTAACATCTCGGCGGTAATATTTGACAACATTCCTGGCGAGTTGGCCTCTACGTCTCGGTTTGTCCTTCATATACATCAATAACGTAATATAACATAACCGAAACCAGCCTAACATCTCGGCGGTAATATTTGACCACATTCCTGGCTTTTTGGCATCTACGTCTCCGCGGGACCTTTATATACATCAATAACGTAATATAACCTATCCTAACCCAAAATAACATCTCGGCGGTAATATTTGACCACATTCCTGGCTTGTTGGCATCTGCGTCTCCGTGGGACCTTTATATACATCAATTACGTAATATAACGTAACCTAACCCAAACTAACATCTCGGCGGTAATATTTGAAAACATTCATGGCGAGTTGGCCTCTACGTCTCCGTGGGACCTTTATAGACATCCATAACGTAATATAACCTAACCTAACCCAAGCTAACATCTCGGCGGTAATATTTGATCACATTCCTGGCTTGCTGGCCTATACGCCTCCGTGGGACCTTTATATACATCAATAACGTAATATAACCTAACCTAACCCAACCTAACATTTCGGCGGTAATATTTGATCACATTCCTGGCTTGCTGGCCTCTACGTCTCCGCGGGACCTTTAAGTACATCTATAACGTAATATAACCTAACCTATACCTACCTAACATCTCGGCGGCAATATTTGAAAACATTCCTGGCGAGTTGGCCTCTACGTCTCCGTGGGACCTTTATATACATCAATAACGTAATATAACCTAACCTAACCCCACCTAACATCTCGGCGGTAATATTTGACAACATTCCTGGCGAGTTGGCCTCTACGTCTCGGTTTGTCCTTCATATACATCAATAACGTAATATAACATAACCGAAACCAGACTAACATCTGGGCGGTAATATTTGAAAACATTCCTGGCGAGTTGGCCTCTACGTCTCCGCGGGACCTTTATATACATCTATAACGTAATATAACCTAACCTAACCCAACCTATCATCTCGGCAGTAATATTTGACAACATTCCTGGCGAGATGGCCTCCACGTCTCCGTGGGACCTTTATATACATCAATAACGTAATATAACCTAACCTAACCCAACCTAACATCTCGGCGGTAATATTTGATCACATTCCTGGCTTGCCGGCCTCTACGTCTCCGCGGGACCTTTATATACATCTATAACGTAATATAACCTAACCTAACCCAACCTATCATCTCGGCGGTAATATTTGACAACATTCCTGGCGAGTTGGCCTCCACGTCTCCGTGGGACCTTTATATACATCAATAACGTAATATAACCTAACCTAACCCAACCTAACATCTCGGCGGTAATATTTGACCACATTCCTGGCTGGCTGGCCTCTACGTCTCCGCGGGACCTTTATATACATCTATAACGTGATATAACCTAACCTAACCCAACCTAAAATCTCGGCGGTAATATTTGAAAACATTCCTGGCGAGTTGGCCTCTACGTCACCGTGGGACCTTTATATACATCCATAACGTAATATAACTTAACCTAACCCAACGTAACATCTCGGCGATAATATTTGACAACATTCCTGGCGAGTTGGCCTCTACGTCTCCGTGGTACATTTATATACATCAATAACGTAATATAACCTATCCTAACCCAAAATAACATCTCGGCGGTAATATTTGATCACATTCCTGGCTTGCTGGCCTCTACGTCTCCGCGGGACCTTTAAATACATCTATAACGTAATATAACCTAACCTAACCCAACCTAACACCTCGGCGGTAATATTTGACCACATTCCTGGCTTGCTGGCATTTACGTCTCCGTGGGACCTTTATATATATCAATAACGTAATATAACCTAACCTAACCCAACCTATCATCTCGGCGGTAATATTTGAAAACATTCCTGGCGAGTTGGCCTCTACGTCACCGTGGGACCTTTATAGACATCCATAACGTAATATAACCTAACCTAACCCAAGCTAACATATCGGCGGTAATATTTGACAACATTCCCGGCGAGTTGGTCTATACGTCTCCGTGGGACCTTTATATACATCAATAACGTAATATAACCTAACCTAACCCAACCTAACATCTCGGCGGTAATATTTGATCCCATTCCTGGCTTGCTGGCCTCTACTTCTCCGCGGGACCTTTAAATACATCTATAACGTAATATAACCTAACCTAACCCAACCTAACACCTCGGCGGTAATATTTGACCACATTCCTGGCTTGCTGGCATCTACGTCTCCGTGGGACCTTTATATACATCAATAACGTAATATAACCTAACCTAACCCAACCTAACATCTCGGCGGTAATATATGACAACATTCCTGGCGAGTTGGCCTCTACGTCTCGGTTTGACCTTCATATACATCAATAACGTAATATAACCTGACCTAACCCAACCTAACATCTCGGTGATAATATTTGATCACATTCCTGGCTTGTTGGCCTCTACGTCACGGTTTGACCTTCATATACATCAATAACGTAATATAACCTGACCTAACCCAACCTAACATCTCGGTGATAATATTTGATCACATTCCTGGCTTGTTGGCCTCTACGTCTCGGTTTGACCTTCATATACATCAGTAACGTAATATAACATAACCGAAACCAACCTATCATCTCGGCGGTAATATTTGACAACATTCCTGGCGAGTTGGCCTATACGTCTCCGTGGGACCTTTATATACATCAATAACGTAATATAGACTAACCTAACCCAACCTAACATTTCGGCGGTAATATTTGATCACATTCCTGGCTTGCTGGCCTCTACGTCTCCGCGGGACCTTTAAATACATCTATAACGTAATATAACCTAACCTATACCTACCTAACATCTCGGCGGCAATATTTGAAAACATTCCTGGCGAGTTGGCCTCTACGTCTCCGTGGGACCTTTATATACATCAATAACGTAATATAACCTAACCTAACCCCACCTAACATCTCGGCGGTAATATTTGACAACATTCCTGGCGAGTTGGCCTCTACGTCTCGGTTTGTCCTTCATATACATCAATAACGTAATATAACATAACCGAAACCAGCCTAACATCTGGGCGGTAATATTTGAAAACATTCCTGGCGAGTTGGCCTCTACGTCTCCGTGGGACCTTTATATACATCTATAACGTAATATAACCTAACCTAACCCAACCTATCATCTCGGCGGTAATATTTGACAACATTCCTGGCGAGATGGCCTCCACGTCTCCGTGGGACCTTTATATACATCAATAACGTAATATAACCTAACCTAACCCAACCTAACATCTCGGCGGTAATATTTGATCACATTCCTGGCTTGCTGGCCTCTACGTCTCCGCGGGACATTTATATACATCTATAACGTGATATAACCTAACCTAACCCAACCTAACATCTCGGCGGTAATATTTGAAAACATTCCTGGCGAGTTGGCCTCCACGTCACCGTGGGACATTTATAGACATCCATAACGTAATATAACCTAACCTAACCCAAGCTAACATATCGGCGGTAATATTTGACAACATTGCCGGCGAGTTGGCCTATACGTCTCCGTGGGACCTTTATATACATCAATAACGTAATATAACCTAACCTAACCCAACCTAACATCTCGGCGGTAATATTTGATCACATTCCTGGCTTGCTGGCCTCTACTTCTCCGCGGGACCTTTAAATACATCTATAACGTAATATAACCTAACCTAACCCAACCTAACACCTCGGCGGTAATATTTGATAACATTCCTGGCGAGTTGGCCTCTACGTCTCCGTGGGACCTTTATATACATCAATAACGTAATATAACCTAACCTAACCCCACCTAACATCTCGGCGGTAATATTTGACAACATTCCTGGCGAGTTGGCCTCTACGTCTCGGTTTGTCCTTCATATACATCAATAACGTAATATAACATAACCGAAACCAGCCTAACATCTCGGCGGCAATATTTGACCACATTCCTGGCTTTTTGGCATCTACGTCTCCGCGGGACCTTTATATACATCAATAACGTAATATAACCTATCCTAACCCAAAATAACATCTCGGCGGTAATATTTGACCACATTCCTGGCTTGTTGGCATCTACGTCTCCGTGGGACCTTTATATACATCAATTACGTAATATAACCTAACCTAACCCAACCTAACATCTCGGCGGTAATATTTGACAACATTCCTGGCGAGTTGGCCCCTACGTCTCGGTTTGTCCTTCATATACATCAATAACGTAATATAACATAACCGAAACCAACCTAACATTTCGGCGGTAATATTTGAAAACATTCCTGGCGAGTTGGACTCTACGTCTCCGTGGGACCTTTATATACATCTATAACGTAATATAACCGAACCTAACCCAACCTAACATCTCGGCGGTAATATTTGAAAACATTCATGGCGAGTTGGCCTCTACGTCTCCGTGGTTCATTTATATACATCAATAACGTAATATAACCTATCCTAACCCAAAATAACATCTCGGCGGTAATATTTGACCACATTCCTGGCTTGCTGGCATCTACGTCTCCGTGGGACCTTTATATACATCAATAACGTAATATAACCTAACCTAACCCAACCTATCATCTCGGCGGTAATATTTGACAACATTCCTGGCGAGTTGGCCTCCACGTCTCCGTGGGACCTTTATATACATCAATAACGTAATATAACCTAACCTAACCCAACCTAACATCTCGGCGGTAATATTTGACCACATTCCTGGCTGGCTGGCCTCTACGTCTCCGCGGGACCCTTATATACATCTATAACGTGATATAACCTAACCTAACCCAACCTAACATCTCGGCGGTAATATTTGAAAACATTCCTGGCGAGTTGGCCTCTACGTCACCGTGGGACCTTTATATACATCCATAACGTAATATAACTTAACCTAACCCAACGTAACATCTCGGCGATAATATTTGACAACATTCCTGGCGAGTTGGCCTCTACGTCTCCGTGGTACATTTATATACATCAATAACGTAATATAACCTATCCTAACCCAAAATAACATCTCGGCGGTAATATTTGACCACATTCCTGGCTTGTTGGCATCTACGTCTCCGCGGGACCTTTATATACATCTATAACGTAATATAACCTAACCTAACCCAACCTAACATCTCGGCGGTAATATTTGAAAACATTCATGGCGAGTTGGCCTCTACGTCTCCGTGGGACCTTTATAGACATCCATAACGTAATATAACCTAACCTAACCCAAGCTAACATCTCGGCGGTAATATTTGATCACATTCCTGGCTTGCTGGCCTCTACGTCTCCGCGGGACCTTTAAATACATCTATAACGTAATATAACCTAACCTAACCCAACCTAACACCTCGGCGGTAATATTTGAAAACATTCATGGCGAGTTGGCCTCTACGTCTCCGTGGGACCTTTATATACATCAATAACGTAATATAACCTATCCTAACCCAAAATAACATCTCGGCGGTAATATTTGACCACATTCCTGGCTTGTTGGCATCTACGTCTCCGTGGGACCTTTATATACATCAATTACGTAATATAACCTAACCTAACCCAACGTAACATCTCGGCGGTAATATTTGACAACATTCCTGGCGAGTTGGCCTCTACGTCTCGGTTTGTCCTTCATATACATCAATAACGTAATATAACCTAACCTAACCCAACCTAACATCTCGGCGGTAATATTTGATCACATTCCTGGCTTGCTGGCCTCTACGTCTCCGCGGGACCTTTATATACATCTATAGCGTGATATAACCTAACCTAACCCAACCTAACATCTCGGCGGTAATATTTGAAAACATTCCTGGCGAGTTGGCCTCTACGTCACCGTGGGACCTTTATAGACATCCATAACGTAATATAACCTTACCTAACCCAAGCTAACATCTCGGCGGTAATATTTGACAACATTCCCGGCGAGTTGGCCTATACGTCTCCGTGGGACCTTTGTATACAACAATAACGTAATATAACCTAACCTAACCCAACCTAACATCTCGGCGGTAATATTTGATCACATTCCTGGCTTGCTGGCCTCTACGTCTTCGCGGGACCTTTAAATACATCTATAACGTAATATAACCTATCCTAACCCAACCTAACACCTCGGCGGTAATATTTGACCACATTCCTGGCTTGCTGGCCTCTACGTCTCCGCGGGACCTTTATATACATCTATAACGTGATATAACCTAACCTAACCCAACCTAACATCTCGGCGGTAATATTTGACAACATTCCTGGCGAGTTGGCCTCTACGTCTCGGTTTGACCTTCATATACATCAATAACGTAATATAACCTAACCTAACCCAACCTATCATCTCGGCGGTAATATTTGACAACATTCCTGGCAAGTTGGCCTATACGTCTCCGTCGGACCTTTAAATACATCTATAACGTAACATAACCTAACCGAAACCTACCTAACATCTCGGCGGTAATATTTGAAAACATTCATGGCGAGTTGGCCTCTACGTCTCCGTGGTACATTTATATACATCAATAACGTAATATAACCTATCCTAACCCAGAATAACATCTCGGCGGTAATATTTGACCACATTCCTGGCTTGCTGGCATCTACGTCTCCGTGGGACCTTTATATACATCAATAACGTAATATATCCTAACCTAACCCAACCTATCATCTCGGCGGTAATATTTGACAACATTCCTGGCGAGTTGGCCTCCACGTCTCCGTGGGACCTTTATATACATCAATAACGTAATATAACCTAACCTAACCGAACCTAACATCTCGGCGGTAATATTTGATCACATTCCTGGCTTGCTGGCCTCTACGTCTCCGCGGGACCTTTATATACATCTATAACGTGATATAACCTAACCTAACCCAACCTAACATCTCGGCGGTAATATTTGAAAACATTCCTGGCGAGTTGGCCTCTACGTCACCGTGGGACCTTTATATACATCTATAACGTAATATAAACTAACCTAACCCAACCTAACATCTCGGCGGTAATATTTGAAAACATTCATGGCGAGTTGGCCTATACGTCTCCGTGGTACATTTATATACATCAATAACGTAATATAACCTATCCTAACCCAAAATAACATCTCGGCGGTAATATTTGACCACATTCCTGGCTTGCTGGCATCTACGTCTCCGTGGGACATTTATATATATCAATAACGTAATATAACCTAACCTAACCCAACCTATCATCTCGGCGGTAATATTTGACCACATTCCTGGCTTGCTGTCCTCTACGTCTCCGCGGGACCTTTATATACATCTATAACGTGATATAACCTAACCTAACCCAACCTAACATCTCGGCGGTAATATTTGAAAACATTCCTGGCGAGTTGGCCTCTACGTCACCGTGGGACCTTTATAGACATCCATAACGTAATATAACCTAACCTAACCCAACCTAACATCTCGGCGGTAATATTTGAAAACATTCCTGGCGAGTTGGCCTCTACGTCACCGTGGGACCTTTATAGACATCCATAACGTAATATAACCTAACCTAACCCAACCTAACATCTCGGCGGTAATATTTGACAACATTCCCGGCGAGTTGGCCTATACGTCTCCGTGGGACCTTTATATACATCAATAACGTAATATAACCTAACCTAACCCAACCTAACATCTCGGCGGTAATAATTGATCACATTCCTGGCTTGCTGGCCTCTACGTCTCCGCGGGACCTTTAAATACATCTATAATGTAATATAACCTAACCTAACCCAACCTAACACCTCGGCGGTAATATTTGACCACATTCCTGGCTTGCTGGCATCTACGTCTCCGTGGGACCTTTATATACATCAATAACGTAATATAACCTAACCTAACCCAACCTAACATCTCGGCGGTAATATTTGACAACATTCCTGGCGAGTTGGCCTCTACGTCTCGGTTTGACCTTCATATACATCAATAACGTAATATAACCTAACCTAACCCAACCTATCATCTCGGCGGTAATATTTGACAACATTCCTGGCGAGTTGGCCTATACGTCTCCGTCGGACCTTTAAATACATCTATAACGTAATATAACCTAACATAAACCTACCTAACATCTCGGCGGCAATATTTGAAAACATTCCTGGCGAGTTGGCCTCTACGTCTCCGTGGGACCTTTATATACATCAATAACGTAATATAACCTAACCTAACCCAACCTATCATCTCGGCGGTAATATTTGACAACATTCCTGGCGAGTTGGCCTCCACGTCTCCGTGGGACCTTTATATACATCAATAACGTAATATAACCTAACCTAACCCAACCTAACAACTCGGCGGTAATATTTGATCACATTCCTGGCTTGCTGGCCTCTACGTCTCCGCGGGACCTTTATATACATCTATAACGTGATATAACCTAACCTAACTCAACCTAACATCTCGGCGGTAATATTTGAAAACATTCCTGGCGAGTTGGCCTCTACGTCACCGTGGGACCTTTATAGACATCCATAACGTAATATAACCTAACCTAACCCAAGCTAACATCTCGGCGGTAATATTTGACAACACTCCCGGCGAGTTGGCCTATACGTCTCCGTGGGACATTTGTATACATCAATAACGTAATATAACCTAACCTAACCCAACCTAACATCTCGGCGGTAATATTTGATCACATTCCTGGCTTGCTGGCCTCTACGCCTCCGCGGGACCTTTATATACATCTATAACGTGATATAACCTAACCTAACCCAACCTAACACCTCGGTGGTAATATTTGACCACATTCCTGGCTTGCTGTCATCTACGTCTCGGTGGTACATTTATATACATCAATAACGTAATATAACCTATCCTAACCCAAAATAACATTTCGGCGGTAATATTTGACCACATTCCTGGCTTGTTGGCATCTACGTCTCCGTGGGACCTTTATATACATCAATTACGTAATATAACCTAACCTAACCCAACGTAACATCTCGGCGGTAATATTTGACAACATTCCTGGCGAGTTGGCCTCTACGTCTCGGTTTGTCCTTCATATACATCAATAACGTAATATAACCTAACCTAACCCAACCTAACATCTCGGCGGTAATATTTGATCACATTCCTGGCTTGCTGGCCTCTACGTCTCCGCGGGACCTTTATATACATCTATAGCGTGATATAACCTAACCTAACCCAACCTGACATCTCGGCGGTAATATTTGAAAACATTCCTGGCGAGTTGGCCTCTACGTCACCGTGGGACCTTTATAGACATCCATAACGTAATATAACCTTACCTAACCCAAGCTAACATCTCGGCGGTAATATTTGACAACATTCCCGGCGAGTTGGCCTATACGTCTCCGTGGGACCTTTGTATACAACAATAACGTAATATAACCTAACCTAACCCAACCTAACATCTCGGCGGTAATATTTGATCACATTCCTGGCTTGCTGGCCTCTACGTCTTCGCGGGACCTTTAAATACATCTATAACGTAATATAACCTATCCTAACCCAACCTAACACCTCGGCGGTAATATTTGACCACATTCCTGGCTTGCTGGCCTCTACGTCTCCGCGGGACCTTTATATACATCTATAACGTGATATAACCTAACCTAACCCAACCTAACATCTCGGCGGTAATATTTGAAAACATTCCTGGCGAGTTGGCCTCTACGTCACCGTGGGACCTTTATAGACATCCATAACGTAATATAACCAAACCTAACCCAACCTAACATCTCGGCGGTAATATTTGATCACATTCCTGGCTTGCTGGCCTCTACGTCTCCGCGGGACCTTTAAATACATCTATAACGTAATATAACCTAACCTAACCCAACCTAACACCTCGGCGGTAATATTTGACCACATTCCTGGCTTGCTGGCATCTACGTCTCCGTGGGACCTTTATATACATCAATAACGTAATATAACCTAACCTAACCCAACCTAACATCTCGGCGGTAATATTTGACAACATTCCTGGCGAGTTGGCCTCTACGTCTCGGTTTGACCTTCATATACATCAATAACGTAATATAACCTAACCTAACCCAACCTATCATCTCGGCGGTAATATTTGACAACATTCCTGGCAAGTTGGCCTATACGTCTCCGTCGGACCTTTAAATACATGTATAACGTAATATAACCTAACCGAAACCTACCTAACATCTCGGCGGTAATATTTGAAAACATTCATGGCGAGTTGGCCTCTACGTCTCCGTGGTACATTTATATACATCAATAACGTAATATAACCTATCCTAACCCAAAATAACATCTCGGCGGTAATATTTGAAGACATTCCTGGCTTGCTGGCATCTACGTCTCCGTGGGACCTTTATATACATCAATAACGTAATATATCCTAACCTAACCCAACCTATCATCTCGGCGGTAATATTTGACAACATTCCTGGCGAGTTGGCCTCCACGTCTCCGTGGGACCTTTATATACATCAATAACGTAATATAACCTAACCTAACCCAACCTAACATCTCGGCGGTAATATTTGATCACATTCCTGGCTTGCTGGCCTCTACGTCTCCGCGGGACCTTTATATACATCTATAACGTGATATAACCTAACCTAACCCAACCTAACATCTCGGCGGTAATATTTGAAAACATTCCTGGCGAGTTGGCCTCTACGTCACCGTGGGACCTTTATATACATCTATAACGTAATATAAACTAACCTAACCCAACCTAACATCTCGGCGGTAATATTTGAAAACATTCATGGCGAGTTGGCCTCTACGTCACCGTGGGACCTTTATAGACATCCATAACGTAATATAACCTAACCTAACCCAAGCTAACATCTCGGCGGTAATATTTGACAACATTCCCGGCGAGTTGGCCTATACGTCTCCGTGGGACCTTTGTATACATCAATAACGTAATATAACCTACCCTAACCCAACCTAACATCCCGGCGGTAATATTTGATCACATTCCTGGCTTGCTGGCCTCTACGTCTCCGCGGGACCTTTATATACATCTATAACGTAATATAACCTAACCTAACCCAACCTAACATCTCGGCGGTAATATTTGATCACATTCCTGGCTTGCTGGCCTCTACGTCTCCGCGGGACCTTTATAGACATCCATAGCGTAATATAACCTGACCTAACCCAAGCTAACATCTCGGCCGTAATATTTGACAACATTCCCGGCGAGTTGGCCTATACGTCTCCGTGGGACCTTTGTATACAACAATAACGTAATATAACCTAACCTAACCCAACCTAACATCTCGGCGGTAATATTTGATCACATTCCTGGCTTGCTGGCCTCTACGTCTTCGCGGGACCTTTAAATACATCTATAACGTAATATAACCTATCCTAACCCAACCTAACACCTCGGCGGTAATATTTGACCACATTCCTGGCTTGCTGGCCTCTACGTCTCCGCGGGACCTTTATATACATCTATAACGTGATATAACCTAACCTAACCCAACCTAACATCTCGGCGGTAATATTTGAAAACATTCCTGGCGAGTTGGCCTCTACGTCACCGTGGGACCTTTATAGACATCCATAACGTAATATAACCAAACCTAACCCAACCTAACATCTCGGCGGTAATATTTGATCACATTCCTGGCTTGCTGGCCTCTACGTCTCCGCGGGACCTTTAAATACATCTATAACGTAATATAACCTAACCTAACCCAACCTAACACCTCGGCGGTAATATTTGACCACATTCCTGGCTTGCTGGCATCTACGTCTCCGTGGGACCTTTATATACATCAATAACGTAATATAACCTAACCTAACCCAACCTAACATCTCGGCGGTAATATTTGACAACATTCCTGGCGAGTTGGCCTCTACGTCTCGGTTTGACCTTCATATACATCAATAACGTAATATAACCTAACCTAACCCAACCTATCATCTCGGCGGTAATATTTGACAACATTCCTGGCAAGTTGGCCTATACGTCTCCGTCGGACCTTTAAATACATGTATAACGTAATATAACCTAACCGAAACCTACCTAACATCTCGGCGGTAATATTTGAAAACATTCATGGCGAGTTGGCCTCTACGTCTCCGTGGTACATTTATATACATCAATAACGTAATATAACCTATCCTAACCCAAAATAACATCTCGGCGGTAATATTTGAAGACATTCCTGGCTTGCTGGCATCTACGTCTCCGTGGGACCTTTATATACATCAATAACGTAATATATCCTAACCTAACCCAACCTATCATCTCGGCGGTAATATTTGACAACATTCCTGGCGAGTTGGCCTCCACGTCTCCGTGGGACCTTTATATACATCAATAACGTAATATAACCTAACCTAACCCAACCTAACATCTCGGCGGTAATATTTGATCACATTCCTGGCTTGCTGGCCTCTACGTCTCCGCGGGACCTTTATATACATCTATAACGTGATATAACCTAACCTAACCCAACCTAACATCTCGGCGGTAATATTTGAAAACATTCCTGGCGAGTTGGCCTCTACGTCACCGTGGGACCTTTATATACATCTATAACGTAATATAAACTAACCTAACCCAACCTAACATCTCGGCGGTAATATTTGAAAACATTCATGGCGAGTTGGCCTCTACGTCACCGTGGGACCTTTATAGACATCCATAACGTAATATAACCTAACCTAACCCAAGCTAACATCTCGGCGGTAATATTTGACAACATTCCCGGCGAGTTGGCCTATACGTCTCCGTGGGACCTTTGTATACATCAATAACGTAATATAACCTACCCTAACCCAACCTAACATCCCGGCGGTAATATTTGATCACATTCCTGGCTTGCTGGCCTCTACGTCTCCGCGGGACCTTTATATACATCTATAACGTAATATAACCTAACCTAACCCAACCTAACATCTCGGCGGTAATATTTGATCACATTCCTGGCTTGCTGGCCTCTACGTCTCCGCGGGACCTTTATAGACATCCATAACGTAATATAACCTAACCTAACCCAAGCTAACATCTCGGCCGTAATATTTGACAACATTCCCGGCGAGTTGGCCTATACGTCTCCGTGGGACCTTTATATACATCAATAACGTAATATAACCTAACCTAACCCAACCTAACATCTCGGCGGTAATATTTGATCACATTCCTGGTTTGCTGGCCTCTACGTCTCCGCGGGACCTTTAAATACATCTATAACGTAATATAACCTATCCTAACCCAACCTAACACCTCGGCGGTAATATTTGACCACATTCCTGGCTTGCTGGCCTCTACTTCTCCGCGGGACCTTTATATACATCTATAACGTGATATAACCTAACCTAACCCAACCTAACATCTCGGCGGTAATATTTGAAAACATTCCTGGCGAGTTGGCCTCTACGTCACCGTGGGACCTTTATAGACATCCATAACGTAATATAACCTAACCTAACCCAACCTATCATCTCGGCGGTAATATTTGACAACATTCCTGGCGAGATGGCCTCCACGTCTCCGTGGGACCTTTATATACATCAATAACGTAATATAACCTAACCTAACCCAACCTAACATCTCGGCGGTAATATTTGATCACATTCCTGGCTTGCTGGCCTCTACGTCTCCGCGAGACCTTTAAATACATCTATAACGTAATATAACCTAACCTAACACAACCTAACACTTCGGCGGTAATATTTGATAACATTCCTGGCGAGTTGGCCTCTACGTCACCGTGGGACCTTTATGGACATCCATAACGTAATATAACCTAACCTAACCCAAGCTAACATATCGGCGGTAATATTTGACAACATTCCCGGCGAGTTGGCCTATACGTCTCCGTGGGACCTTTATATACATCAATAACGTAATATAACCTAACCTAACCCAACCTAACATCTCGGCGGTAATAATTGATCACATTCCTGGCTTGCTGGCCTCTACGTCTCCGCGGGACCTTTAAATACATCTATAATGTAATATAACCTAACCTAACCCAACCTAACACCTCGGCGGTAATATTTGACCACATTCCTGGCTTGCTGGCATCTACGTCTCCGTGGGACCTTTATATACATCAATAACGTAATATAACCTAACCTAACCCAACCTAACATCTCGGCGGTAATATTTGACAACATTCCTGGCGAGTTGGCCTCTACGTCTCGGTTTGACCTTCATATACATCAATAACGTAATATAACCTAACCTAACCCAACCTATCATCTCGGCGGTAATATTTGACAACATTCCTGGCGAGTTGGCCTATACGTCTCCGTCGGACCTTTAAATACATCTATAACGTAATATAACCTAACCTAAACCTACCTAACATCTCGGCGGCAATATTTGAAAACATTCCTGGCGAGTTGGCCTCTACGTCTCCGTGGGACCTTTATATACATCAATAACGTAATATAACCTAACCTAACCCAACCTATCATCTCGGTGGTAATATTTGACAACATTCCTGGCGAGTTGGCCTCCACGTCTCCGTGGGACCTTTATATACATCAATAACGTAATATAACCTAACCTAACCCAACCTAACAACTCGGCGGTAATATTTGATCACATTCCTGGCGAGTTGGCCTCTACGTCTCGGTTTGTCCTTCATATACATCAATAACGTAATATAACCTAACCTAACCCAACCTAACATCTCGGCGGTAATATTTGATCACATTCCTGGCTTGCTGGCCTCTACGTCTTCGCGGGACCTTTAAATACATCTATAACGTAATATAACCTATCCTAACCCAACCTAACACCTCGGCGGTAATATTTGACCACATTCCTGGCTTGCTGGCCTCTACGTCTCCGCGGGACCTTTATATACATCTATAACGTGATATAACCTAACCTAACCCAACCTAACATCTCGGCGGTAATATTTGAAAACATTCCTGGCGAGTTGGCCTCTACGTCACCGTGGGACCTGTATAGACATCCATAACGTAATATAACCAAACCTAACCCAACCTAACATCTCGGCGGTAATATTTGATCACATTCCTGGCTTGCTGGCCTCTACGTCTCCGCGGGACCTTTAAATACATCTATAACGTAATATAACCTAACCTAACCCAACCTAACACCTCGGCGGTAATATTGGACCACATTCCTGGCTTGCTGGCATCTACGTCTCCGTGGGAACTTTATATACATCAATAACGTAATATAACCTAACCTAACCCAACCTAACATCTCGGTGGTAATATTTGACAACATTCCTGGCGAGTTGGCCTCTACGTCTCGGTTTGACCTTCATATACATCAATAACGTAATATAACCTAACCTAACCCAACCTATCATCTCGGCGGTAATATTTGACAACATTCCTGGCAAGTTGGCCTATACGTCTCCGTCGGACCTTTAAATACATCTATAACGTAACATAACCTAACCGAAACCTACCTAACATCTCGGCGGTAATATTTGAAAACATTCATGGCGAGTTGGCATCTACGTCTCCGTGGTACATTTATATACATCAATAACGTAATATAACCTATCCTAACCCAAAATAACATCTCGGCGGTAATATTTGACCACATTCCTGGCTTGCTGGCATCTACGTCTCCGTGGGACCTTTATATACATCAATAACGTAATATATCCTAACCTAACCCAACCTATCATCTCGGCGGTAATATTTGACAACATTCCTGGCGAGTTGGCCTCCACGTCTCCGTGGGACCTTTATATACATCAATAACGTAATATAACCTAACCTAACCGAACCTAACATCTCGGCGGTAATATTTGATCACATTCCTGGCTTGCTGGCCTCTACGTCTCCGCGGGACCTTTATATACATCTATAACGTGATATAACCTAACCTAACCCAACCTAACATCTCGGCGGTAATATTTGAAAACATTCCTGGCGAGTTGGCCTCTACGTCACCGTGGGACCTTTATATACATCTATAACGTAATATAAACTAACCTAACCCAACCTAACATCTCGGCGGTAATATTTGAAAACATTCATGGCGAGTTGGCCTATACGTCTCCGTGGTACATTTATATACATCAATAACGTAATATAACCTATCCTAACCCAAAATAACATCTCGGCGGTAATATTTGACCACATTCCTGGCTTGCTGGCATCTACGTCTCCGTGGGACATTTATATATATCAATAACGTAATATAACCTAACCTAACCCAACCTATCATCTCGGCGGTAATATTTGACCACATTCCTGGCTTGCTGTCCTCTACGTCTCCGCGGGACCTTTATATACATCTATAACGTGATATAACCTAACCTAACCCAACCTAACATCTCGGCGGTAATATTTGAAAACATTCCTGGCGAGTTGGCCTCTACGTCACCGTGGGACCTTTATAGACATCCATAACGTAATATAACCTAACCTAACCCAACCTAACATCTCGGCGGTAATATTTGAAAACATTCCTGGCGAGTTGGCCTCTACGTCACCGTGGGACCTTTATAGACATCCATAACGTAATATAACCTAACCTAACCCAACCTAACATCTCGGCGGTAATATTTGACAACATTCCCGGCGAGTTGGCCTATACGTCTCCGTGGGACCTTTATATACATCAATAACGTAATATAACCTAACCTAACCCAACCTAACATCTCGGCGGTAATAATTGATCACATTCCTGGCTTGCTGGCCTCTACGTCTCCGCGGGACCTTTAAATACATCTATAATGTAATATAACCTAACCTAACCCAACCTAACACCTCGGCGGTAATATTTGACCACATTCCTGGCTTGCTGGCATCTACGTCTCCGTGGGACCTTTATATACATCAATAACGTAATATAACCTAACCTAACCGAACCTAACATCTCGGCGGTAATATTTGATCACATTCCTGGCTTGCTGGCCTCTACGTCTCCGCGGGACCTTTATATACATCTATAACGTGATATAACCTAACCTAACCCAACCTAACATCTCGGCGGTAATATTTGAAAACATTCCTGGCGAGTTGGCCTCTACGTCACCGTGGGACCTTTATATACATCTATAACGTAATATAAACTAACCTAACCCAACCTAACATCTCGGCGGTAATATTTGAAAACATTCATGGCGAGTTGGCCTATACGTCTCCGTGGTACATTTATATACATCAATAACGTAATATAACCTAACCTAACCCAAGCTAACATCTCGGCGGTAATATTTGACAACACTCCCGGCGAGTTGGCCTATACGTCTCCGTGGGACATTTGTATACATCAATAACGTAATATAACCTAACCTAACCCAACCTAACATCTCGGCGGTAATATTTGATCACATTCCTGGCTTGCTGGCCTCTACGTCTCCGCGGGACCTTTATATACATCTATAACGTGATATAACCTAACCTAACCCAACCTAACACCTCGGTGGTAATATTTGACCACATTCCTGGCTTGCTGTCATCTACGTCTCGGTGGTACATTTATATACATCAATAACGTAATATAACCTATCCTAACCCAAAATAACATTTCGGCGGTAATATTTGACCACATTCCTGGCTTGTTGGCATCTACGTCTCCGTGGGACCTTTATATACATCAATTACGTAATATAACCTAACCTAACCCAACGTAACATCTCGGCGGTAATATTTGACAACATTCCTGGCGAGTTGGCCTCTACGTCTCGGTTTGTCCTTCATATACATCAATAACGTAATATAACCTAACCTAACCCAACCTAACATCTCGGCGGTAATATTTGATCACATTCCTGGCTTGCTGGCCTCTACGTCTCCGCGGGACCTTTATATACATCTATAGCGTGATATAACCTAACCTAACCCAACCTGACATCTCGGCGGTAATATTTGAAAACATTCCTGGCGAGTTGGCCTCTACGTCACCGTGGGACCTTTATAGACATCCATAACGTAATATAACCTTACCTAACCCAAGCTAACATCTCGGCGGTAATATTTGACAACATTCCCGGCGAGTTGGCCTATACGTCTCCGTGGGACCTTTGTATACAACAATAACGTAATATAACCTAACCTAACCCAACCTAACATCTCGGCGGTAATATTTGACAACATTCCTGGCGAGTTGGCCTCTACGTCTCGGTTTGACCTTCATATAAATCAATAACGTAATATAACCTAACCTAACCCAACCTATCATCTCGGCGGTAATATTTGACAACATTCCTGGCAAGTTGGCCTATACGTCTCCGTCGGACCTTTAAATACATGTATAACGTAATATAACCTAACCGAAACCTACCTAACATCTCGGCGGTAATATTTGAAAACATTCATGGCGAGTTGGCCTCTACGTCTCCGTGGTACATTTATATACATCAATAACGTAATATAACCTATCCTAACCCAAAATAACATCTCGGCGGTAATATTTGAAGACATTCCTGGCTTGCTGGCATCTACGTCTCCGTGGGACCTTTATATACATCAATAACGTAATATATCCTAACCTAACCCAACCTATCATCTCGGCGGTAATATTTGACAACATTCCTGGCGAGTTGGCCTCCACGTCTCCGTGGGACCTTTATATACATCAATAACGTAATATAACCTAACCTAACCCAACCTAACATCTCGGCGGTAATATTTGATCACATTCCTGGCTTGCTGGCCTCTACGTCTCCGCGGGACCTTTATATACATCTATAACGTGATATAACCTAACCTAACCCAACCTAACATCTCGGCGGTAATATTTGAAAACATTCCTGGCGAGTTGGCCTCTACGTCACCGTGGGACCTTTATATACATCTATAACGTAATATAAACTAACCTAACCCAACCTAACATCTCGGCGGTAATATTTGAAAACATTCATGGCGAGTTGGCCTCTACGTCACCGTGGGACCTTTATAGACATCCATAACGTAATATAACCTAACCTAACCCAAGCTAACATCTCGGCGGTAATATTTGACAACATTCCCGGCGAGTTGGCCTATACGTCTCCGTGGGACCTTTGTATACATCAATAACGTAATATAACCTACCCTAACCCAACCTAACATCCCGGCGGTAATATTTGATCACATTCCTGGCTTGCTGGCCTCTACGTCTCCGCGGGACCTTTATATACATCTATAACGTAATATAACCTAACCTAACCCAACCTAACATCTCGGCGGTAATATTTGATCACATTCCTGGCTTGCTGGCCTCTACGTCTCCGCGGGACCTTTATAGACATCCATAGCGTAATATAACCTAACCTAACCCAAGCTAACATCTCGGCCGTAATATTTGACAACATTCCCGGCGAGTTGGCCTATACGTCTCCGTGGGACCTTTGTATACAACAATAACGTAATATAACCTAACCTAACCCAACCTAACATCTCGGCGGTAATATTTGATCACATTCCTGGCTTGCTGGCCTCTACGTCTTCGCGGGACCTTTAAATACATCTATAACGTAATATAACCTATCCTAACCCAACCTAACACCTCGGCGGTAATATTTGACCACATTCCTGGCTTGCTGGCCTCTACGTCTCCGCGGGACCTTTATATACATCTATAACGTGATATAACCTAACCTAACCCAACCTAACATCTCGGCGGTAATATTTGAAAACATTCCTGGC
Organism: Xylocopa violacea; assembly: GCA_963969225.1. Classification (NCBI taxonomy): domain Eukaryota; kingdom Metazoa; phylum Arthropoda; class Insecta; order Hymenoptera; family Apidae; genus Xylocopa; species Xylocopa violacea. Next base: position 115,793 of record CAXAJV010000147.1, on the reverse strand, counting down.
GAGTTGGCCTCTACGTCACCGTGGGACCTTTATAGACATCCATAACGTAATATAACCAAACCTAACCCAACCTAACATCTCGGCGGTAATATTTGATCACATTCCTGGCTTGCTGGCCTCTACGTCTCCGCGGGACCTTTAAATACATCTATAACGTAATATAACCTAACCTAACCCAACCTAACACCTCGGCGGTAATATTTGACCACATTCCTGGCTTGCTGGCATCTACGTCTCCGTGGGACCTTTATATACATCAATAACGTAATATAACCTAACCTAACCCAACCTAACATCTCGGCGGTAATATTTGACAACATTCCTGGCGAGTTGGCCTCTACGTCTCGGTTTGACCTTCATATACATCAATAACGTAATATAACCTAACCTAACCCAACCTATCATCTCGGCGGTAATATTTGACAACATTCCTGGCAAGTTGGCCTATACGTCTCCGTCGGACCTTTAAATACATGTATAACGTAATATAACCTAACCGAAACCTACCTAACATCTCGGCGGTAATATTTGAAAACATTCATGGCGAGTTGGCCTCTACGTCTCCGTGGTACATTTATATACATCAATAACGTAATATAACCTATCCTAACCCAAAATAACATCTCGGCGGTAATATTTGAAGACATTCCTGGCTTGCTGGCATCTACGTCTCCGTGGGACCTTTATATACATCAATAACGTAATATATCCTAACCTAACCCAACCTATCATCTCGGCGGTAATATTTGACAACATTCCTGGCGAGTTGGCCTCCACGTCTCCGTGGGACCTTTATATACATCAATAACGTAATATAACCTAACCTAACCCAACCTAACATCTCGGCGGTAATATTTGATCACATTCCTGGCTTGCTGGCCTCTACGTCTCCGCGGGACCTTTATATACATCTATAACGTGATATAACCTAACCTAACCCAACCTAACATCTCGGCGGTAATATTTGAAAACATTCCTGGCGAGTTGGCCTCTACGTCACCGTGGGACCTTTATATACATCTATAACGTAATATAAACTAACCTAACCCAACCTAACATCTCGGCGGTAATATTTGAAAACATTCATGGCGAGTTGGCCTCTACGTCACCGTGGGACCTTTATAGACATCCATAACGTAATATAACCTAACCTAACCCAAGCTAACATCTCGGCGGTAATATTTGACAACATTCCCGGCGAGTTGGCCTATACGTCTCCGTGGGACCTTTGTATACATCAATAACGTAATATAACCTACCCTAACCCAACCTAACATCCCGGCGGTAATATTTGATCACATTCCTGGCTTGCTGGCCTCTACGTCTCCGCGGGACCTTTATATACATCTATAACGTAATATAACCTAACCTAACCCAACCTAACATCTCGGCGGTAATATTTGATCACATTCCTGGCTTGCTGGCCTCTACGTCTCCGCGGGACCTTTATAGACATCCATAACGTAATATAACCTAACCTAACCCAAGCTAACATCTCGGCCGTAATATTTGACAACATTCCCGGCGAGTTGGCCTATACGTCTCCGTGGGACCTTTATATACATCAATAACGTAATATAACCTAACCTAACCCAACCTAACATCTCGGCGGTAATATTTGATCACATTCCTGGTTTGCTGGCCTCTACGTCACCGTGGGACCTTTATAGACATCCATAACGTAATATAACCTAACCTAACCCAACCTATCATCTCGGCGGTAATATTTGACAACATTCCTGGCGAGATGGCCTCCACGTCTCCGTGGGACCTTTATATACATCAATAACGTAATATAACCTAACCTAACCCAACCTAACATCTCGGCGGTAATATTTGATCACATTCCTGGCTTGCTGGCCTCTACGTCTCCGCGGGACCTTTATATACATCTATAACGTGATATAACCTAACCTAACCCAACCTAACATCTCGGCGGTAATATTTGAAAACATTCCTGGCGAGTTGGCCTCTACGTCACCGTGGGACCTTTATATACATCTATAACGTAATATAAACTAACCTAACCCAACCTAACATCTCGGCGGTAATATTTGAAAACATTCATGGCGAGTTGGCCTCTACGTCACCGTGGGACCTTTATAGACATCCATAACGTAATATAACCTAACCTAACCCAAGCTAACATCTCGGCGGTAATATTTGACAACATTCCCGGCGAGTTGGCCTATACGTCTCCGTGGGACCTTTGTATACATCAATAACGTAATATAACCTACCCTAACCCAACCTAACATCCCGGCGGTAATATTTGATCACATTCCTGGCTTGCTGGCCTCTACGTCTCCGCGGGACCTTTATATACATCTATAACGTAATATAACCTAACCTAACCCAACCTAACATCTCGGCGGTAATATTTGATCACATTCCTGGCTTGCTGGCCTCTACGTCTCCGCGGGACCTTTATAGACATCCATAACGTAATATAACCTAACCTAACCCAAGCTAACATCTCGGCCGTAATATTTGACAACATTCCCGGCGAGTTGGCCTATACGTCTCCGTGGGACCTTTATATACATCAATAACGTAATATAACCTAACCTAACCCAACCTAACATCTCGGCGGTAATATTTGATCACATTCCTGGTTTGCTGGCCTCTACGTCACCGTGGGACCTTTATAGACATCCATAACGTAATATAACCTAACCTAACCCAACCTATCATCTCGGCGGTAATATTTGACAACATTCCTGGCGAGATGGCCTCCACGTCTCCGTGGGACCTTTATATACATCAATAACGTAATATAACCTAACCTAACCCAACCTAACATCTCGGCGGTAATATTTGATCACATTCCTGGCTTGCTGGCCTCTACGTCTCCGCGAGACCTTTAAATACATCTATAACGTAATATAACCTAACCTAACACAACCTAACACTTCGGCGGTAATATTTGATAACATTCCTGGCGAGTTGGCCTCTACGTCACCGTGGGACCTTTATGGACATCCATAACGTAATATAACCTAACCTAACCCAAGCTAACATATCGGCGGTAATATTTGACAACATTCCCGGCGAGTTGGCCTATACGTCTCCGTGGGACCTTTATATACATCAATAACGTAATATAACCTAACCTAACCCAACCTAACATCTCGGCGGTAATAATTGATCACATTCCTGGCTTGCTGGCCTCTACGTCTCCGCGGGACCTTTAAATACATCTATAACGTAATATAACCTATCCTAACCCAACCTAACACCTCGGCGGTAATATTTGACCACATTCCTGGCTTGCTGGCCTCTACTTCTCCGCGGGACCTTTATATACATCTATAACGTGATATAACCTAACCTAACCCAACCTAACATCTCGGCGGTAATATTTGAAAACATTCCTGGCGAGATGGCCTCTACGTCACCGTGGGACCTTTATAGACATCCATAACGTAATATAACCTAACCTAACCCAACCTATCATCTCGGCGGTAATATTTGACAACATTCCTGGCGAGATGGCCTCCACGTCTCCGTGGGACCTTTATATACATCAATAACGTAATATAACCTAACCTAACCCAACCTAACATCTCGGCGGTAATATTTGATCACATTCCTGGCTTGCTGGCCTCTACGTCTCCGCGAGACCTTTAAATACATCTATAACGTAATATAACCTAACCTAACACAACCTAACACTTCGGCGGTAATATTTGATAACATTCCTGGCGAGTTGGCCTCTACGTCACCGTGGGACCTTTATGGACATCCATAACGTAATATAACCTAACCTAACCCAAGCTAACATATCGGCGGTAATATTTGACAACATTCCCGGCGAGTTGGCCTATACGTCTCCGTGGGACCTTTATATACATCAATAACGTAATATAACCTAACCTAACCCAACCTAACATCTCGGCGGTAATAATTGATCACATTCCTGGCTTGCTGGCCTCTACGTCTCCGCGGGACCTTTAAATACATCTATAATGTAATATAACCTAACCTAACCCAACCTAACACCTCGGCGGTAATATTTGACCACATTCCTGGCTTGCTGGCATCTACGTCTCCGTGGGACCTTTATATACATCAATAACGTAATATAACCTAACCTAACCCAACCTAACATCTCGGCGGTAATATTTGACAACATTCCTGGCGAGTTGGCCTCTACGTCTCGGTTTGACCTTCATATACATCAATAACGTAATATAACCTAACCTAACCCAACCTATCATCTCGGCGGTAATATTTGACAACATTCCTGGCGAGTTGGCCTATACGTCTCCGTCGGACCTTTAAATACATCTATAACGTAATATAACCTAACCTAAACCTACCTAACATCTCGGCGGCAATATTTGAAAACATTCCTGGCGAGTTGGCCTCTACGTCTCCGTGGGACCTTTATATACATCAATAACGTAATATAACCTAACCTAACCCAACCTATCATCTCGGTGGTAATATTTGACAACATTCCTGGCGAGTTGGCCTCCACGTCTCCGTGGGACCTTTATATACATCAATAACGTAATATAACCTAACCTAACCCAACCTAACAACTCGGCGGTAATATTTGATCACATTCCTGGCGAGTTGGCCTCTACGTCTCGGTTTGTCCTTCATATACATCAATAACGTAATATAACCTAACCTAACCCAACCTAACATCTCGGCGGTAATATTTGATCACATTCCTGGCTTGCTGGCCTCTACGTCTTCGCGGGACCTTTAAATACATCTATAACGTAATATAACCTATCCTAACCCAACCTAACACCTCGGCGGTAATATTTGACCACATTCCTGGCTTGCTGGCCTCTACGTCTCCGCGGGACCTTTATATACATCTATAACGTGATATAACCTAACCTAACCCAACCTAACATCTCGGCGGTAATATTTGAAAACATTCCTGGCGAGTTGGCCTCTACGTCACCGTGGGACCTTTATAGACATCCATAACGTAATATAACCAAACCTAACCCAACCTAACATCTCGGCGGTAATATTTGATCACATTCCTGGCTTGCTGGCCTCTACGTCTCCGCGGGACCTTTAAATACATCTATAACGTAATATAACCTAACCTAACCCAACCTATCATCTCGGCGGTAATATTTGACAACATTCCTGGCAAGTTGGCCTATACGTCTCCGTCGGACCTTTAAATACATCTATAACGTAACATAACCTAACCGAAACCTACCTAACATCTCGGCGGTAATATTTGAAAACATTCATGGCGAGTTGGCATCTACGTCTCCGTGGTACATTTATATACATCAATAACGTAATATAACCTATCCTAACCCAAAATAACATCTCGGCGGTAATATTTGACCACATTCCTGGCTTGCTGGCATCTACGTCTCCGTGGGACCTTTATATACATCAATAACGTAATATATCCTAACCTAACCCAACCTATCATCTCGGCGGTAATATTTGACAACATTCCTGGCGAGTTGGCCTCCACGTCTCCGTGGGACCTTTATATACATCAATAACGTAATATAACCTAACCTAACCGAACCTAACATCTCGGCGGTAATATTTGATCACATTCCTGGCTTGCTGGCCTCTACGTCTCCGCGGGACCTTTATATACATCTATAACGTGATATAACCTAACCTAACCCAACCTAACATCTCGGCGGTAATATTTGAAAACATTCCTGGCGAGTTGGCCTCTACGTCACCGTGGGACCTTTATATACATCTATAACGTAATATAAACTAACCTAACCCAACCTAACATCTCGGCGGTAATATTTGAAAACATTCATGGCGAGTTGGCCTATACGTCTCCGTGGTACATTTATATACATCAATAACGTAATATAACCTATCCTAACCCAAAATAACATCTCGGCGGTAATATTTGACCACATTCCTGGCTTGCTGGCATCTACGTCTCCGTGGGACATTTATATATATCAATAACGTAATATAACCTAACCTAACCCAACCTATCATCTCGGCGGTAATATTTGACCACATTCCTGGCTTGCTGTCCTCTACGTCTCCGCGGGACCTTTATATACATCTATAACGTGATATAACCTAACCTAACCCAACCTAACATCTCGGCGGTAATATTTGAAAACATTCCTGGCGAGTTGGCCTCTACGTCACCGTGGGACCTTTATAGACATCCATAACGTAATATAACCTAACCTAACCCAACCTAACATCTCGGCGGTAATATTTGAAAACATTCCTGGCGAGTTGGCCTCTACGTCACCGTGGGACCTTTATAGACATCCATAACGTAATATAACCTAACCTAACCCAACCTAACATCTCGGCGGTAATATTTGACAACATTCCCGGCGAGTTGGCCTATACGTCTCCGTGGGACCTTTATATACATCAATAACGTAATATAACCTAACCTAACCCAACCTAACATCTCGGCGGTAATAATTGATCACATTCCTGGCTTGCTGGCCTCTACGTCTCCGCGGGACCTTTAAATACATCTATAATGTAATATAACCTAACCTAACCCAACCTAACACCTCGGCGGTAATATTTGACCACATTCCTGGCTTGCTGGCATCTACGTCTCCGTGGGACCTTTATATACATCAATAACGTAATATAACCTAACCTAACCGAACCTAACATCTCGGCGGTAATATTTGATCACATTCCTGGCTTGCTGGCCTCTACGTCTCCGCGGGACCTTTATATACATCTATAACGTGATATAACCTAACCTAACCCAACCTAACATCTCGGCGGTAATATTTGAAAACATTCCTGGCGAGTTGGCCTCTACGTCACCGTGGGACCTTTATATACATCTATAACGTAATATAAACTAACCTAACCCAACCTAACATCTCGGCGGTAATATTTGAAAACATTCATGGCGAGTTGGCCTATACGTCTCCGTGGTACATTTATATACATCAATAACGTAATATAACCTATCCTAACCCAAAATAACATCTCGGCGGTAATATTTGACCACATTCCTGGCTTGCTGGCATCTACGTCTCCGTGGGACATTTATATATATCAATAACGTAATATAACCTAACCTAACCCAACCTATCATCTCGGCGGTAATATTTGACCACATTCCTGGCTTGCTGTCCTCTACGTCTCCGCGGGACCTTTATATACATCTATAACGTGATATAACCTAACCTAACCCAACCTAACATCTCGGCGGTAATATTTGAAAACATTCCTGGCGAGTTGGCCTCTACGTCACCGTGGGACCTTTATAGACATCCATAACGTAATATAACCTAACCTAACCCAACCTAACATCTCGGCGGTAATATTTGAAAACATTCCTGGCGAGTTGGCCTCTACGTCACCGTGGGACCTTTATAGACATCCATAACGTAATATAACCTAACCTAACCCAACCTAACATCTCGGCGGTAATATTTGACAACATTCCCGGCGAGTTGGCCTATACGTCTCCGTGGGACCTTTATATACATCAATAACGTAATATAACCTAACCTAACCCAACCTAACATCTCGGCGGTAATAATTGATCACATTCCTGGCTTGCTGGCCTCTACGTCTCCGCGGGACCTTTAAATACATCTATAATGTAATATAACCTAACCTAACCCAACCTAACACCTCGGCGGTAATATTTGACCACATTCCTGGCTTGCTGGCATCTACGTCTCCGTGGGACCTTTATATACATCAATAACGTAATATAACCTAACCTAACCCAACCTAACATCTCGGCGGTAATATTTGACAACATTCCTGGCGAGTTGGCCTCTACGTCTCGGTTTGACCTTCATATACATCAATAACGTAATATAACCTAACCTAACCCAACCTATCATCTTGGCGGTAATATTTGACAACATTCCTGGCGAGTTGGCCTATACGTCTCCGTCGGACCTTTAAATACATCTATAACGTAATATAACCTAACATAAACCTACCTAACATCTCGGCGGCAATATTTGAAAACATTCCTGGCGAGTTGGCCTCTACGTCTCCGTGGGACCTTTATATACATCAATAACGTAATATAACCTAACCTAACCCAACCTATCATCTCGGCGGTAATATTTGACAACATTCCTGGCGAGTTGGCCTCCACGTCTCCGTGGGACCTTTATATACATCAATAACGTAATATAACCTAACCTAACCCAACCTAACAACTCGGCGGTAATATTTGATCACATTCCTGGCTTGTTGGCCTCTACGTCTCCGCGGGACCTTTATATACATCTATAACGTGATATAACCTAACCTAACTCAACCTAACATCTCGGCGGTAATATTTGAAAACATTCCTGGCGAGTTGGCCTCTACGTCACCGTGGGACCTTTATAGACATCCATAACGTAATATAACCTAACCTAACCCAAGCTAACATCTCGGCGGTAATATTTGACAACATTCCCGGCGAGTTGGCCTATACGTCTCCGTGGGACCTTTGTATACATCAATAACGTAATATAACCTAACCTAACCCAACCTAACATCTCGGCGGTAATATTTGATCACATTCCTGGCTTGCTGGCCTCTACGTCTCCGCGGGACCTTTATATACATCTATAACTTGATATAACCTAACCTAACCCAACCTAACACCTCGGCGGCAATATTTGACCACATTCCTGGCTTGCTGTCATCTACGTCTCGGTGGTACATTTATATACATCAATAACGTAATATAACCTATCCTAACCCAAAATAACATTTCGGCGGTAATATTTGACCACATTCCTGGCTTGTTGGCATCTACGTCTCCGTGGGACCTTTATATACATCAATTACGTAATATAACCTAACCTAACCCAACGTAACATCTCGGCGGTAATATTTGACAACATTCCTGGCGAGTTGGCCTCTACGTCTCGGTTTGTCCTTCATATACATCAATAACGTAATATAACCTAACCTAACCCAACCTAACATCTCGGCGGTAATATTTGATCACATTCCTGGCTTGCTGGCCTCTACGTCTCCGCGGGACCTTTATATACATCTATAGCGTGATATAACCTAACCTAACCCAACCTAACATCTCGGCGGTAATATTTGAAAACATTCCTGGCTTGCTGGCATCTACGTCTCCGTGGGACCTTTATATACATCAATAACGTAATATATCCTAACCTAACCCAACCTATCATCTCGGCGGTAATATTTGACAACATTCCTGGCGAGTTGGCCTCCACGTCTCCGTGGGACCTTTGTATACAACAATAACGTAATATAACCTAACCTAACCCAACCTAACATCTCGGCGGTAATATTTGATCACATTCCTGGCTTGCTGGCCTCTACGTCTTCGCGGGACCTTTAAATACATCTATAACGTAATATAACCTATCCTAACCCAACCTAACACCTCGGCGGTAATATTTGACCACATTCCTGGCTTGCTGGCCTCTACGTCTCCGCGGGACCTTTATATACATCCATAACGTGATATAACCTAACCTAACCCAACCTAACATCTCGGCGGTAATATTTGAAAACATTCCTGGCGAGTTGGCCTCTACGTCACCGTGGGACCTTTATAGACATCCATAACGTAATATAACCAAACCTAACCCAACCTAACATCTCGGCGGTAATATTTGACAACATTCCTGGCGAGTTGGCCTCTACGTCTCGGTTTGACCTTCATATACATCAATAACGTAATATAACCTAACCTAACCCAACCTATCATCTCGGCGGTAATATTTGACAACATTCCTGGCAAGTTGGCCTATACGTCTCCGTCGGACCTTTAAATACATCTATAACGTAATATAACCTAACCGAAACCTACCTAACATCTCGGCGGTAATATTTGAAAACATTCATGGCGAGTTGGCCTCTACGTCTCCGTGGTACATTTATATACATCAATAACGTAATATAACCTATCCTAACCCAAAATAACATCTCGGCGGTAATATTTGAAGACATTCCTGGCTTGCTGGCATCTACGTCTCCGTGGGACCTTTATATACATCAATAACGTAATATATCCTAACCTAACCCAACCTATCATCTCGGCGGTAATATTTGACAACATTCCTTGCGAGTTGGCCTCCACGTCTCCGTGGGACCTTTATATACATCAATAACGTAATATAACCTAACCTAACCCAACCTAACATCTCGGCGGTAATATTTGATCACATTCCTGGCTTGCTGGCCTCTACGTCTCCGCGGGACCTTTATATACATCTATAACGTGATATAACCTAACCTAACCCAACCTAACATCTCGGCGGTAATATTTGAAAACATTCCTGGCGAGTTGGCCTCTACGTCACCGTGGGACCTTTATATACATCTATAACGTAATATAAACTAACCTAACCCAACCTAACATCTCGGCGGTAATATTTGAAAACATTCATGGCGAGTTGGCCTCTACGTCACCGTGGGACCTTTATAGACATCCATAACGTAATATAACCTAACCTAACCCAAGCTAACATCTCGGCGGTAATATTTGACAACATTCCCGGCGAGTTGGCCTATACGTCTCCGTGGGACCTTTGTATACATCAATAACGTAATATAACCTACCCTAACCCAACCTAACATCCCGGCGGTAATATTTGATCACATTCCTGGCTTGCTGGCCTCTACGTCTCCGCGGGACCTTTATATACATCTATAACGTAATATAACCTAACCTAACCCAACCTAACATCTCGGCGGTAATATTTGATCACATTCCTGGCTTGCTGGCCTCTACGTCTCCGCGGGACCTTTATAGACATCCATAACGTAATATAACCTAACCTAACCCAAGCTAACATCTCGGCCGTAATATTTGACAACATTCCCGTCGAGTTGGCCTATACGTCTCCGTGGGAACTTTATATACATCAATAACGTAATATAACCTAACCTAACCCAACCTAACATCTCGGCGGTAATATTTGATCACATTCCTGGTTTGCTGGCCTCTACGTCTCCGCGGGACCTTTAAATACATCTATAACGTAATATAACCTATCCTAACCCAACCTAACACCTCGGCGGTAATATTTGACCACATTCCTGGCTTGCTGGCCTCTACTTCTCCGCGGGACCTTTATATACATCTATAACGTGATATAACCTAACCTAACCCAACCTAACATCTCGGCGGTAATATTTGAAAACATTCCTGGCGAGTTGGCCTCTACGTCACCGTGGGACCTTTATAGACATCCATAACGTAATATAACCTAACCTAACCCAACCTATCATCTCGGCGGTAATATTTGACAACATTCCTGGCGAGATGGCCTCCACGTCTCCGTGGGACCTTTATATACATCAATAACGTAATATAACCTAACCTAACCCAACCTAACATCTCGGCGGTAATATTTGATCACATTCCTGGCTTGCTGGCCTCTACGTCTCCGCGGGACCTTTAAATACATCTATAACGTAATATAACCTAACCTAACACAACCTAACACTTCGGCGGTAATATTTGATAACATTCCTGGCGAGTTGGCCTCTACGTCACCGTGGGACCTTTATAGACATCCATAACGTAATATAATCTAACCTAACCCAAGCTAACATATCGGCGGTAATATTTGACAACATTCCCGGCGAGTTGGCCTATACGTCTCCGTGGGACCTTTATATACATCAATAACGTAATATAACCTAACCTAACCCAAACTAACATCTCGGCGGTAATATTTGATCACATTCCTGGCTTGCTGTCCTCTACGTCTCCGCGGGACCTTTATATACATCTATAACGTGATATAACCTAACCTAACTCAACCTAACATCTCGGCGGTAATATTTGAAAACATTCCTGGCGAGTTGGCCTCTACGTCACCGTGGGACCTTTATAGACATCCATAACGTAATATAACCTAACCTAACCCAAGCTAACATCTCGGCGGTAATATTTGACAACATTCCCGGCGAGTTGGCCTATACGTCTCCGTGGGACCTTTGTATACATCAATAACGTAATATAACCTAACCTAACCCAACCTAACATCTCGGCGGTAATATTTGATCACATTCCTGACTTGCTGGCCTCTACGTCTCCGCGGGACCTTTATATACATCTATAACGTGATATAACCTAACCTAACCCAACCTAACACCTCGGCGGTAATATTTGACCACATTCCTGGCTTGCTGGCATCTACGTCTCGGTGGTACATTTATATACATCAATAACGTAATATAACCTATCCTAACCCAAAATAACATCTCGGCGGTAATATTTGACCACATTCCTGGCTTGTTGGCATCTACGTCTCCGTGGGACCTTTATATACATCAATAACGTAATATAACCTAACCTAACCCAACCTAACATCTCGGCGGTAATATTTGATCACATTCCTGGTTTGCTGGCCTCTACGTCTCCGCGGGACCTTTAAATACATCTATAACGTAATATAACCTATCCTAACCCAACCTAACACCTCGGCGGTAATATTTGACCACATTCCTGGCTTGCTGGCCTCTACGTCTCCGCGGGACCTTTATATACATCTATAACGTGATATAACCTAACCTAACCCAACCTAACATCTCGGCGGTAATATTTGAAAACATTCCTGGCGAGTTGGCCTCTACGTCACCGTGGGACCTTTATAGACATCCATAACGTAATATAACCTAACCTAACCCAAGCTAACATCTCGGCGGCAATATTTGAAAACATTCCTGGCGAGTTGGCCTCTACGTCTCCGTGGGACCTTTATATACATCTATAACGTAATATAACCTAACCTAACCCAACCTAACATCTCGGCGGTAATATTTGAAAACAGTCATGGCGAGTTGGCCTCTACGTCTCCATGGTACATTTATACACATCAATAACGTAATATAACCTATCCTAACCCAAAATAACATCTCGGCGGTAATATTTGACCACATTCCTGGCTTGCTGGCATCTACGTCTCCGTGGGACCTTTATCTACATCAATAACGTAATATAACCTAACCTAACCCAACCTAACATCTCGGCGGTAATATTTGACAACATTCCTGGCGAGTTGGCCTCTACGTCTCGGTTTGACCTTCATATACATCAATAACGTAATATAACCTAACCTAACCCAACCTATCATCTCGGCGGTAATATTTGAAAACATTCATGGCGAGTTGGCCTCTACGTCTCCGTGGTACATTTATATACATCCATAACGTAATATAACCTAACCTAACCCAACCTAACATCTCGGCGGTAATATTTGACAACATTCCCGGCGAGTTGGCCTATACGTCTCCGTGGGACCTTTATATACATCAATAACGTAATATAACCTAACCTAACCCAACCTAACATCTCGGCGGTAATAATTGATCACATTCCTGGCTTGCTGGCCTCTACGTCTCCGCGGGACCTTTAAATACATCTATAATGTAATATAACCTAACCTAACCCAACCTAACACCTCGGCGGTAATATTTGACCACATTCCTGGCTTGCTGGCATCTACGTCTCCGTGGGACCTTTATATACATCAATAACGTAATATAACCTAACCTAACCCAACCTAACATCTCGGCGGTAATATTTGACAACATTCCTGGCGAGTTGGCCTCTACGTCTCGGTTTGACCTTCATATACATCAATAACGTAATATAACCTAACCTAACCCAACCTATCATCTTGGCGGTAATATTTGACAACATTCCTGGCGAGTTGGCCTATACGTCTCCGTCGGACCTTTAAATACATCTATAACGTAATATAACCTAACATAAACCTACCTAACATCTCGGCGGCAATATTTGAAAACATTCCTGGCGAGTTGGCCTCTACGTCTCCGTGGGACCTTTATATACATCAATAACGTAATATAACCTAACCTAACCCAACCTATCATCTCGGCGGTAATATTTGACAACATTCCTGGCGAGTTGGCCTCCACGTCTCCGTGGGACCTTTATATACATCAATAACGTAATATAACCTAACCTAACCCAACCTAACAACTCGGCGGTAATATTTGATCACATTCCTGGCTTGTTGGCCTCTACGTCTCCGCGGGACCTTTATATACATCTATAACGTGATATAACCTAACCTAACTCAACCTAACATCTCGGCGGTAATATTTGAAAACATTCCTGGCGAGTTGGCCTCTACGTCACCGTGGGACCTTTATAGACATCCATAACGTAATATAACCTAACCTAACCCAAGCTAACATCTCGGCGGTAATATTTGACAACATTCCCGGCGAGTTGGCCTATACGTCTCCGTGGGACCTTTGTATACATCAATAACGTAATATAACCTAACCTAACCCAACCTAACATCTCGGCGGTAATATTTGATCACATTCCTGGCTTGCTGGCCTCTACGTCTCCGCGGGACCTTTATATACATCTATAACTTGATATAACCTAACCTAACCCAACCTAACACCTCGGCGGCAATATTTGACCACATTCCTGGCTTGCTGTCATCTACGTCTCGGTGGTACATTTATATACATCAATAACGTAATATAACCTATCCTAACCCAAAATAACATTTCGGCGGTAATATTTGACCACATTCCTGGCTTGTTGGCATCTACGTCTCCGTGGGACCTTTATATACATCAATTACGTAATATAACCTAACCTAACCCAACGTAACATCTCGGCGGTAATATTTGACAACATTCCTGGCGAGTTGGCCTCTACGTCTCGGTTTGTCCTTCATATACATCAATAACGTAATATAACCTAACCTAACCCAACCTAACATCTCGGCGGTAATATTTGATCACATTCCTGGCTTGCTGGCCTCTACGTCTCCGCGGGACCTTTATATACATCTATAGCGTGATATAACCTAACCTAACCCAACCTAACATCTCGGCGGTAATATTTGAAAACATTCCTGGCTTGCTGGCATCTACGTCTCCGTGGGACCTTTATATACATCAATAACGTAATATATCCTAACCTAACCCAACCTATCATCTCGGCGGTAATATTTGACAACATTCCTGGCGAGTTGGCCTCCACGTCTCCGTGGGACCTTTGTATACAACAATAACGTAATATAACCTAACCTAACCCAACCTAACATCTCGGCGGTAATATTTGATCACATTCCTGGCTTGCTGGCCTCTACGTCTTCGCGGGACCTTTAAATACATCTATAACGTAATATAACCTATCCTAACCCAACCTAACACCTCGGCGGTAATATTTGACCACATTCCTGGCTTGCTGGCCTCTACGTCTCCGCGGGACCTTTATATACATCCATAACGTGATATAACCTAACCTAACCCAACCTAACATCTCGGCGGTAATATTTGAAAACATTCCTGGCGAGTTGGCCTCTACGTCACCGTGGGACCTTTATAGACATCCATAACGTAATATAACCAAACCTAACCCAACCTAACATCTCGGCGGTAATATTTGACAACATTCCTGGCGAGTTGGCCTCTACGTCTCGGTTTGACCTTCATATACATCAATAACGTAATATAACCTAACCTAACCCAACCTATCATCTCGGCGGTAATATTTGACAACATTCCTGGCAAGTTGGCCTATACGTCTCCGTCGGACCTTTAAATACATCTATAACGTAATATAACCTAACCGAAACCTACCTAACATCTCGGCGGTAATATTTGAAAACATTCATGGCGAGTTGGCCTCTACGTCTCCGTGGTACATTTATATACATCAATAACGTAATATAACCTATCCTAACCCAAAATAACATCTCGGCGGTAATATTTGAAGACATTCCTGGCTTGCTGGCATCTACGTCTCCGTGGGACCTTTATATACATCAATAACGTAATATATCCTAACCTAACCCAACCTATCATCTCGGCGGTAATATTTGACAACATTCCTTGCGAGTTGGCCTCCACGTCTCCGTGGGACCTTTATATACATCAATAACGTAATATAACCTAACCTAACCCAACCTAACATCTCGGCGGTAATATTTGATCACATTCCTGGCTTGCTGGCCTCTACGTCTCCGCGGGACCTTTATATACATCTATAACGTGATATAACCTAACCTAACCCAACCTAACATCTCGGCGGTAATATTTGAAAACATTCCTGGCGAGTTGGCCTCTACGTCACCGTGGGACCTTTATATACATCTATAACGTAATATAAACTAACCTAACCCAACCTAACATCTCGGCGGTAATATTTGAAAACATTCATGGCGAGTTGGCCTCTACGTCACCGTGGGACCTTTATAGACATCCATAACGTAATATAACCTAACCTAACCCAAGCTAACATCTCGGCGGTAATATTTGACAACATTCCCGGCGAGTTGGCCTATACGTCTCCGTGGGACCTTTGTATACATCAATAACGTAATATAACCTACCCTAACCCAACCTAACATCCCGGCGGTAATATTTGATCACATTCCTGGCTTGCTGGCCTCTACGTCTCCGCGGGACCTTTATATACATCTATAACGTAATATAACCTAACCTAACCCAACCTAACATCTCGGCGGTAATATTTGATCACATTCCTGGCTTGCTGGCCTCTACGTCTCCGCGGGACCTTTATAGACATCCATAACGTAATATAACCTAACCTAACCCAAGCTAACATCTCGGCCGTAATATTTGACAACATTCCCGTCGAGTTGGCCTATACGTCTCCGTGGGAACTTTATATACATCAATAACGTAATATAACCTAACCTAACCCAACCTAACATCTCGGCGGTAATATTTGATCACATTCCTGGTTTGCTGGCCTCTACGTCTCCGCGGGACCTTTAAATACATCTATAACGTAATATAACCTATCCTAACCCAACCTAACACCTCGGCGGTAATATTTGACCACATTCCTGGCTTGCTGGCCTCTACTTCTCCGCGGGACCTTTATATACATCTATAACGTGATATAACCTAACCTAACCCAACCTAACATCTCGGCGGTAATATTTGAAAACATTCCTGGCGAGTTGGCCTCTACGTCACCGTGGGACCTTTATAGACATCCATAACGTAATATAACCTAACCTAACCCAACCTATCATCTCGGCGGTAATATTTGACAACATTCCTGGCGAGATGGCCTCCACGTCTCCGTGGGACCTTTATATACATCAATAACGTAATATAACCTAACCTAACCCAACCTAACATCTCGGCGGTAATATTTGATCACATTCCTGGCTTGCTGGCCTCTACGTCTCCGCGGGACCTTTAAATACATCTATAACGTAATATAACCTAACCTAACACAACCTAACACTTCGGCGGTAATATTTGATAACATTCCTGGCGAGTTGGCCTCTACGTCACCGTGGGACCTTTATAGACATCCATAACGTAATATAATCTAACCTAACCCAAGCTAACATATCGGCGGTAATATTTGACAACATTCCCGGCGAGTTGGCCTATACGTCTCCGTGGGACCTTTATATACATCAATAACGTAATATAACCTAACCTAACCCAAACTAACATCTCGGCGGTAATATTTGATCACATTCCTGGCTTGCTGTCCTCTACGTCTCCGCGGGACCTTTATATACATCTATAACGTGATATAACCTAACCTAACTCAACCTAACATCTCGGCGGTAATATTTGAAAACATTCCTGGCGAGTTGGCCTCTACGTCACCGTGGGACCTTTATAGACATCCATAACGTAATATAACCTAACCTAACCCAAGCTAACATCTCGGCGGTAATATTTGACAACATTCCCGGCGAGTTGGCCTATACGTCTCCGTGGGACCTTTGTATACATCAATAACGTAATATAACCTAACCTAACCCAACCTAACATCTCGGCGGTAATATTTGATCACATTCCTGACTTGCTGGCCTCTACGTCTCCGCGGGACCTTTATATACATCTATAACGTGATATAACCTAACCTAACCCAACCTAACACCTCGGCGGTAATATTTGACCACATTCCTGGCTTGCTGGCATCTACGTCTCGGTGGTACATTTATATACATCAATAACGTAATATAACCTATCCTAACCCAAAATAACATCTCGGCGGTAATATTTGACCACATTCCTGGCTTGTTGGCATCTACGTCTCCGTGGGACCTTTATATACATCAATAACGTAATATAACCTAACCTAACCCAACCTAACATCTCGGCGGTAATATTTGATCACATTCCTGGTTTGCTGGCCTCTACGTCTCCGCGGGACCTTTAAATACATCTATAACGTAATATAACCTATCCTAACCCAACCTAACACCTCGGCGGTAATATTTGACCACATTCCTGGCTTGCTGGCCTCTACGTCTCCGCGGGACCTTTATATACATCTATAACGTGATATAACCTAACCTAACCCAACCTAACATCTCGGCGGTAATATTTGAAAACATTCCTGGCGAGTTGGCCTCTACGTCACCGTGGGACCTTTATAGACATCCATAACGTAATATAACCTAACCTAACCCAAGCTAACATCTCGGCGGCAATATTTGAAAACATTCCTGGCGAGTTGGCCTCTACGTCTCCGTGGGACCTTTATATACATCTATAACGTAATATAACCTAACCTAACCCAACCTAACATCTCGGCGGTAATATTTGAAAACAGTCATGGCGAGTTGGCCTCTACGTCTCCATGGTACATTTATACACATCAATAACGTAATATAACCTATCCTAACCCAAAATAACATCTCGGCGGTAATATTTGACCACATTCCTGGCTTGCTGGCATCTACGTCTCCGTGGGACCTTTATCTACATCAATAACGTAATATAACCTAACCTAACCCAACCTAACATCTCGGCGGTAATATTTGACAACATTCCTGGCGAGTTGGCCTCTACGTCTCGGTTTGACCTTCATATACATCAATAACGTAATATAACCTAACCTAACCCAACCTATCATCTCGGCGGTAATATTTGAAAACATTCATGGCGAGTTGGCCTCTACGTCTCCGTGGTACATTTATATACATCAATAACGTAATATAACCTATCCTAACCCAAAATAACATCTCGGCGGTAATATTTGAAAACATTCCCGGCGAGTTGGCCTCTACGTCACCGTGGGACCTTTATAGACATCCGTAACGTAATATAACCTAACCTAACCCAAGCTAACATCTCGGCGGTAATATTTGACAACATTCCTGGCGAGTTGGCCTATACGTCTCCGTGGGACCTTTGTATACATCAATAACGTAATATAACCTAACCTAATCCAACCTAACATCTCGGCGGTAATATTTGATCACATTCCTGGCTTGCTGGCCTCTACGTCTCCGCGGGACCTTTATATACATCTATAACGTGATATAACCTAACCTAACCCAACCTAACATCTCGGCGGTAATATTTGAAAACATTCCTGGCGAGTTGGCCTCTACGTCACCGTGGGACCTTTATAGACATCCATAACGTAATATAACCTAACCTAACCCAAGCTAACATCTCGGCGGTAATATTTGACAACATTCCCGGCGAGTTGGCCTATACGTCTCCGTGGGACCTTTATATACATCAATAACGTAATGTAACCTAACCTAACCCAACCTAACATCTCGGCGGTAATATTTGATCACATTCCTGGCTTGCTGGCCTCTACGTCTCCGCGGGACCTTTAAATACATCTATAACGTAATATAACCTAACCTAACCCAACCTAACACCTCGGCGGTAATATTTGACCACATTCCTGGCTTGCTGGCATCTACGTCTCCGTGGTACATTTATATACATCAATAACGTAATATAACCTATCCTAACCCAAAATAACATCTCGGCGGTAATATTTGACCACATTCCTGGCTTGTTGGCATCTACGTCTCCGTGGGAACTTTATATACATCTATAACGTAATATAACCTAACCTAACCCAACCTAACATCTCGGCGGTAATATTTGAAAACATTCATGGCGAGTTGGCCTCTACGTCTCCGTGGGACCTTTATATACATCAATAACGTAATATAACCTATCCTAACCCAACGTAACATCTCGGCGGTAATATTTGACAACATTCCTGGCGAGTTGGCCTCTACGTCTCGGTTTGTCCTTCATATACATCAATAACGTAATATAACATAACCGAAACCAACCTAACATCTCGGCGGTAATATTTGAAAACATTCCTGGCGAGTTGGCCTCTACGTCTCCGTGGGACCTTTATATACATCTATAACGTAATATAACCTAACCTAACCCAACCTAACATCTCGGCGGTAATATTTGAAAACATTCATGGCTGGTTGGCCTCTACGTCTCCGTGGTACATTTATATACATCAATAACGTAATATAACCTATCCTAGCCCAAAATAACATCTCGGCGGTAATATTTGATCACATTCCTGGCTTGCTGGCCTCTACGTCTCCACGGGACCTTTATATACATCTATAACGTGATATAACCTAACCTAACCCAACCTAACATCTCGGCGGTAATATTTGAAAACATTCCTGGCGAGTTGGCCTCTACGTCACCGTGGGACCTTTATAGACATACATAACGTAATATAACCTAACCTAACCCAAGCTAACATATCGGCGGTAATATTTGACAACATTCCCGGCGAGTTGGCCTATACGTCTCCGTGGGACCTTTATATACATCAATAACGTAATATAACCTAACCTAACCCAACCTAACATCTCGGCGGTAATATTTGATCACATTCCTGGCTTGCTGGCCTCTACGTCTCCGCGGGACCTTTAAATACATATATAACGTAATATAACCTAACCTAACCCAACCTAACACCTCGGCGGTAATATTTGAGAACATTCCTGGCGAGTTGGCCTCTACGTCACCGTGGGACCTTTATAGACATCCATAACGTAATATAACCTAACCTAACCCAAGCTAACATCTCGGCGGCAATATTTGAAAACATTCCTGGCGAGTTGGCCTCTACGTCTCCGTGGGACCTTTATATACATCTATAACGTAATATAACCTAACCTAACCCAACCTAACATCTCGGCGGTAATATTTGAAAACAGTCATGGCGAGTTGGCCTCTACGTCTCCATGGTACATTTATACACATCAATAACGTAATATAACCTATCCTAACCCAAAATAACATCTCGGCGGTAATATTTGACCACATTCCTGGCTTGCTGGCATCTACGTCTCCGTGGGACCTTTATCTACATCAATAACGTAATATAACCTAACCTAACCCAACCTAACATCTCGGCGGTAATATTTGACAACATTCCTGGCGAGTTGGCCTCTACGTCTCGGTTTGACCTTCATATACATCAATAACGTCATATAACCTAACCTAACCCAACCTATCATCTCGGCGGTAATATTTGACAACATTCCTGGCGAGTTGGCCTATACGTCTCCGTCGGACCTTTAAACACATCTATAACGTAATATAACCTAACCTAAACCTACCTAACATCTCGGCGGCAATATTTGAAAACATTCCTGGCGAGTTGGCCTCTACGTCTCCGTGGGACCTTTATATACATCTATAACGTAATATAACCTAACCTAACCCAACCTAACATCTCGGCGGTAATATTTGAAAACATTCATGGCGAGTTGGCCTCTACGTCTCCGTGGTACATTTATATACATCAATAACGTAATATAACCTATCCTAACCCAAAATAACATCTCGGCGGTAATATTTGAAAACATTCCTGGCGAGTTGGCCTCTACGTCACCGTGGGACCTTTATAGACATCCGTAACGTAATATAACCTAACCTAACCCAACCTAACATCTCGGCGGTAATATTTGAAAACAGTCATGGCGAGTTGGCCTCTACGTCTCCATGGTACATTTATACACATCAATAACGTAATATAACCTATCCTAACCCAAAATAACATCTCGGCGGTAATATTTGACCACATTCCTGGCTTGCTGGCATCTACGTCTCCGTGGGACCTTTATCTACATCAATAACGTAATATAACCTAACCTAACCCAACCTAACATCTCGGCGGTAATATTTGACAACATTCCTGGCGAGTTGGCCTCTACGTCTCGGTTTGACCTTCATATACATCAATAACGTCATATAACCTAACCTAACCCAACCTATCATCTCGGCGGTAATATTTGACAACATTCCTGGCGAGTTGGCCTATACGTCTCCGTCGGACCTTTAAACACATCTATAACGTAATATAACCTAACCTAAACCTACCTAACATCTCGGCGGCAATATTTGAAAACATTCCTGGCGAGTTGGCCTCTACGTCTCCGTGGGACCTTTATATACATCTATAACGTAATATAACCTAACCTAACCCAACCTAACATCTCGGCGGTAATATTTGAAAACATTCATGGCGAGTTGGCCTCTACGTCTCCGTGGTACATTTATATACATCAATAACGTAATATAACCTATCCTAACCCAAAATAACATCTCGGCGGTAATATTTGAAAACATTCCTGGCGAGTTGGCCTCTACGTCACCGTGGGACCTTTATAGACATCCGTAACGTAATATAACCTAACCTAACCCAAGCTAACATCTCGGCTGTAATATTTGACAACATTCCTGGCGAGTTGGCCTATACGTCTCCGTGGGACCTTTGTATACATCAATAACGTAATATAACCTAACCTAATCCAACCTAACATCTCGGCGGTAATATTTGATCACATTCCTGGCTTGCTGGCCTCTACGTCTCCGCGGGACCTTTATATACATCTATAACGTGATATAACCTAACCTAACCCAACCTAACATCTCGGCGGTAATATTTGAAAACATTCCTGGCGAGTTGGCCTCTACGTCACCGTGGGACCTTTATAGACATCCATAACGTAATATAACCTAACCTAACCCAACCTAACATCTCGGCGGTAATATTTGATCACATTCCTGGCTTGCTGGCCTCTACGTCTCCGCGGGACCTTTAAATACATCTATAACGTAATATAACCTAACCTAACCCAACCTAACACCTCGGCGGTAATATTTGACCACATTCCTGGCTTGCTGGCATCTACGTCTCCGTGGTACATTTATATACATCAATAACGTAATATAACCTATCCTAACCCAAAATAACATCTCGGCGGTAATATTTGACCACATTCCTGGCTTGTTGGCATCTACGTCTCCGTGGGAACTTTATATACATCTATAACGTAATATAACCTAACCTAACCCAACCTAACATCTCGGCGGTAATATTTGAAAACATTCATGGCGAGTTGGCCTCTACGTCTCCGTGGGACCTTTATATACATCAATAACGTAATATAACCTATCCTAACCCAACGTAACATCTCGGCGGTAATATTTGACAACATTCCTGGCGAGTTGGCCTCTACGTCTCGGTTTGTCCTTCATATACATCAATAACGTAATATAACATAACCGAAACCAACCTAACATCTCGGCGGTAATATTTGAAAACATTCCTGGCGAGTTGGCCTCTACGTCTCCGTGGGACCTTTATATACATCTATAACGTAATATAACCTAACCTAACCCAACCTAACATCTCGGCGGTAATATTTGAAAACATTCATGGCTGGTTGGCCTCTACGTCTCCGTGGTACATTTATATACATCAATAACGTAATATAACCTATCCTAGCCCAAAATAACATCTCGGCGGTAATATTTGATCACATTCCTGGCTTGCTGGCCTCTACGTCTCCACGGGACCTTTATATAAATCTATAACGTGATATAACCTAACCTAACCCAACCTAACATCTCGGCGGTAATATTTGAAAACATTCCTGGCGAGTTGGCCTCTACGTCACCGTGGGACCTTTATAGACATACATAACGTAATATAACCTAACCTAACCCAAGCTAACATATCGGCGGTAATATTTGACAACATTCCCGGCGAGTTGGCCTATACGTCTCCGTGGGACCTTTATATACATCAATAACGTAATATAACCTAACCTAACCCAACCTAACATCTCGGCGGTAATATTTGATCACATTCCTGGCTTGCTGGCCTCTACGTCTCCGCGGGACCTTTAAATACATATATAACGTAATATAACCTAACCTAACCCAACCTAACACCTCGGCGGTAATATTTGAGAACATTCCTGGCGAGTTGGCCTCTACGTCACCGTGGGACCTTTATAGACATCCATAACGTAATATAACCTAACCTAACCCAAGCTAACATCTCGGCGGCAATATTTGAAAACATTCCTGGCGAGTTGGCCTCTACGTCTCCGTGGGACCTTTATATACATCTATAACGTAATATAACCTAACCTAACCCAACCTAACATCTCGGCGGTAATATTTGAAAACAGTCATGGCGAGTTGGCCTCTACGTCTCCATGGTACATTTATACACATCAATAACGTAATATAACCTATCCTAACCCAAAATAACATCTCGGCGGTAATATTTGACCACATTCCTGGCTTGCTGGCATCTACGTCTCCGTGGGACCTTTATCTACATCAATAACGTAATATAACCTAACCTAACCCAACCTAACATCTCGGCGGTAATATTTGACAACATTCCTGGCGAGTTGGCCTCTACGTCTCGGTTTGACCTTCATATACATCAATAACGTCATATAACCTAACCTAACCCAACCTATCATCTCGGCGGTAATATTTGACAACATTCCTGGCGAGTTGGCCTATACGTCTCCGTCGGACCTTTAAACACATCTATAACGTAATATAACCTAACCTAAACCTACCTAACATCTCGGCGGCAATATTTGAAAACATTCCTGGCGAGTTGGCCTCTACGTCTCCGTGGGACCTTTATATACATCTATAACGTAATATAACCTAACCTAACCCAACCTAACATCTCGGCGGTAATATTTGAAAACATTCATGGCGAGTTGGCCTCTACGTCTCCGTGGTACATTTATATACATCAATAACGTAATATAACCTATCCTAACCCAAAATAACATCTCGGCGGTAATATTTGAAAACATTCCTGGCGAGTTGGCCTCTACGTCACCGTGGGACCTTTATAGACATCCGTAACGTAATATAACCTAACCTAACCCAAGCTAACATCTCGGCTGTAATATTTGACAACATTCCTGGCGAGTTGGCCTATACGTCTCCGTGGGACCTTTGTATACATCAATAACGTAATATAACCTAACCTAATCCAACCTAACATCTCGGCGGTAATATTTGATCACATTCCTGGCTTGCTGGCCTCTACGTCTCCGCGGGACCTTTATATACATCTATAACGTGATATAACCTAGCCTAACCCAACCTAACATCTCGGCGGTAATATTTGAAAACATTCATGGCTGGTTGGCCTCTACGTCTCCGTGGTACATTTATATACATCAATAACGTAATATAACCTATCCTAACCCAAAATAACATCTCGGCGGTAATATTTGACCACATTCCTGGCTTGTTGGCATCTACGTCTCCGTGGGAACTTTATATACATCTATAACGTAATATAACCTAACCTAACCCAACCTAACATCTCGGCGGTAATATTTGAAAACATTCATGGCGAGTTGGCCTCTACGTCTCCGTGGGACCTTTATATACATCAATAACGTAATATAACCTATCCTAACCCAACGTAACATCTCGGCGGTAATATTTGACAACATTCCTGGCGAGTTGGCCTCTACGTCTCGGTTTGTCCTTCATATACATCAATAACGTAATATAACATAACCGAAACCAACCTAACATCTCGGCGGTAATATTTGAAAACATTCCTGGCGAGTTGGCCTCTACGTCTCCGTGGGACCTTTATATACATCTATAACGTAATATAACCTAACCTAACCCAACCTAACATCTCGGCGGTAATATTTGAAAACATTCATGGCTGGTTGGCCTCTACGTCTCCGTGGTACATTTATATACATCAATAACGTAATATAACCTATCCTAGCCCAAAATAACATCTCGGCGGTAATATTTGATCACATTCCTGGCTTGCTGGCCTCTACGTCTCCACGGGACCTTTATATAAATCTATAACGTGATATAACCTAACCTAACCCAACCTAACATCTCGGCGGTAATATTTGAAAACATTCCTGGCGAGTTGGCCTCTACGTCACCGTGGGACCTTTATAGACATACATAACGTAATATAACCTAACCTAACCCAAGCTAACATATCGGCGGTAATATTTGACAACATTCCCGGCGAGTTGGCCTATACGTCTCCGTGGGACCTTTATATACATCAATAACGTAATATAACCTAACCTAACCCAACCTAACATCTCGGCGGTAATATTTGATCACATTCCTGGCTTGCTGGCCTCTACGTCTCCGCGGGACCTTTAAATACATATATAACGTAATATAACCTAACCTAACCCAACCTAACACCTCGGCGGTAATATTTGAGAACATTCCTGGCGAGTTGGCCTCTACGTCACCGTGGGACCTTTATAGACATCCATAACGTAATATAACCTAACCTAACCCAAGCTAACATCTCGGCGGTAATATTTGATCACATTCCTGGCTTGCTGGCCTCTACGTCTCCGCGGGACCTTTAAATACATCTATAACGTAATATAACCTAACCTAACCCAACCTAACACCTCGGCGGTAATATTTGACCACATTCCTGGCTTGCTGGCATCTACGTCTCCGTGGTACATTTATATACATCAATAACGTAATATAACCTATCCTAACCCAAAATAACATCTCGGCGGTAATATTTGACCACATTCCTGGCTTGTTGGCATCTACGTCTCCGTGGGAACTTTATATACATCTATAACGTAATATAACCTAACCTAACCCAACCTAACATCTCGGCGGTAATATTTGAAAACATTCATGGCGAGTTGGCCTCTACGTCTCCGTGGGACCTTTATATACATCAATAACGTAATATAACCTATCCTAACCCAACGTAACATCTCGGCGGTAATATTTGACAACATTCCTGGCGAGTTGGCCTCTACGTCTCGGTTTGTCCTTCATATACATCAATAACGTAATATAACATAACCGAAACCAACCTAACATCTCGGCGGTAATATTTGAAAACATTCCTGGCGAGTTGGCCTCTACGTCTCCGTGGGACCTTTATATACATCTATAACGTAATATAACCTAACCTAACCCAACCTAACATCTCGGCGGTAATATTTGAAAACATTCATGGCTGGTTGGCCTCTACGTCTCCGTGGTACATTTATATACATCAATAACGTAATATAACCTATCCTAGCCCAAAATAACATCTCGGCGGTAATATTTGATCACATTCCTGGCTTGCTGGCCTCTACGTCTCCACGGGACCTTTATATAAATCTATAACGTGATATAACCTAACCTAACCCAACCTAACATCTCGGCGGTAATATTTGAAAACATTCCTGGCGAGTTGGCCTCTACGTCACCGTGGGACCTTTATAGACATACATAACGTAATATAACCTAACCTAACCCAAGCTAACATATCGGCGGTAATATTTGACAACATTCCCGGCGAGTTGGCCTATACGTCTCCGTGGGACCTTTATATACATCAATAACGTAATATAACCTAACCTAACCCAACCTAACATCTCGGCGGTAATATTTGATCACATTCCTGGCTTGCTGGCCTCTACGTCTCCGCGGGACCTTTAAATACATATATAACGTAATATAACCTAACCTAACCCAACCTAACACCTCGGCGGTAATATTTGAGAACATTCCTGGCGAGTTGGCCTCTACGTCACCGTGGGACCTTTATAGACATCCATAACGTAATATAACCTAACCTAACCCAAGCTAACATCTCGGCGGCAATATTTGAAAACATTCCTGGCGAGTTGGCCTCTACGTCTCCGTGGGACCTTTATATACATCTATAACGTAATATAACCTAACCTAACCCAACCTAACATCTCGGCGGTAATATTTGAAAACAGTCATGGCGAGTTGGCCTCTACGTCTCCATGGTACATTTATACACATCAATAACGTAATATAACCTATCCTAACCCAAAATAACATCTCGGCGGTAATATTTGACCACATTCCTGGCTTGCTGGCATCTACGTCTCCGTGGGACCTTTATCTACATCAATAACGTAATATAACCTAACCTAACCCAACCTAACATCTCGGCGGTAATATTTGACAACATTCCTGGCGAGTTGGCCTCTACGTCTCGGTTTGACCTTCATATACATCAATAACGTCATATAACCTAACCTAACCCAACCTATCATCTCGGCGGTAATATTTGACAACATTCCTGGCGAGTTGGCCTATACGTCTCCGTCGGACCTTTAAACACATCTATAACGTAATATAACCTAACCTAAACCTACCTAACATCTCGGCGGCAATATTTGAAAACATTCCTGGCGAGTTGGCCTCTACGTCTCCGTGGGACCTTTATATACATCTATAACGTAATATAACCTAACCTAACCCAACCTAACATCTCGGCGGTAATATTTGAAAACATTCATGGCGAGTTGGCCTCTACGTCTCCGTGGTACATTTATATACATCAATAACGTAATATAACCTATCCTAACCCAAAATAACATCTCGGCGGTAATATTTGAAAACATTCCTGGCGAGTTGGCCTCTACGTCACCGTGGGACCTTTATAGACATCCGTAACGTAATATAACCTAACCTAACCCAAGCTAACATCTCGGCTGTAATATTTGACAACATTCCTGGCGAGTTGGCCTATACGTCTCCGTGGGACCTTTGTATACATCAATAACGTAATATAACCTAACCTAATCCAACCTAACATCTCGGCGGTAATATTTGATCACATTCCTGGCTTGCTGGCCTCTACGTCTCCGCGGGACCTTTATATACATCTATAACGTGATATAACCTAGCCTAACCCAACCTAACATCTCGGCGGTAATATTTGAAAACATTCATGGCTGGTTGGCCTCTACGTCTCCGTGGTACATTTATATACATCAATAACGTAATATAACCTATCCTAACCCAAAATAACATCTCGGCGGTAATATTTGACCACATTCCTGGCTTGTTGGCATCTACGTCTCCGTGGGAACTTTATATACATCTATAACGTAATATAACCTAACCTAACCCAACCTAACATCTCGGCGGTAATATTTGAAAACATTCATGGCGAGTTGGCCTCTACGTCTCCGTGGGACCTTTATATACATCAATAACGTAATATAACCTATCCTAACCCAACGTAACATCTCGGCGGTAATATTTGACAACATTCCTGGCGAGTTGGCCTCTACGTCTCGGTTTGTCCTTCATATACATCAATAACGTAATATAACATAACCGAAACCAACCTAACATCTCGGCGGTAATATTTGAAAACATTCCTGGCGAGTTGGCCTCTACGTCTCCGTGGGACCTTTATATACATCTATAACGTAATATAACCTAACCTAACCCAACCTAACATCTCGGCGGTAATATTTGAAAACATTCATGGCTGGTTGGCCTCTACGTCTCCGTGGTACATTTATATACATCAATAACGTAATATAACCTATCCTAGCCCAAAATAACATCTCGGCGGTAATATTTGATCACATTCCTGGCTTGCTGGCCTCTACGTCTCCACGGGACCTTTATATAAATCTATAACGTGATATAACCTAACCTAACCCAACCTAACATCTCGGCGGTAATATTTGAAAACATTCCTGGCGAGTTGGCCTCTACGTCACCGTGGGACCTTTATAGACATACATAACGTAATATAACCTAACCTAACCCAAGCTAACATATCGGCGGTAATATTTGACAACATTCCCGGCGAGTTGGCCTATACGTCTCCGTGGGACCTTTATATACATCAATAACGTAATATAACCTAACCTAACCCAACCTAACATCTCGGCGGTAATATTTGATCACATTCCTGGCTTGCTGGCCTCTACGTCTCCGCGGGACCTTTAAATACATATATAACGTAATATAACCTAACCTAACCCAACCTAACACCTCGGCGGTAATATTTGAGAACATTCCTGGCGAGTTGGCCTCTACGTCACCGTGGGACCTTTATAGACATCCATAACGTAATATAACCTAACCTAACCCAAGCTAACATCTCGGCGGCAATATTTGAAAACATTCCTGGCGAGTTGGCCTCTACGTCTCCGTGGGACCTTTATATACATCTATAACGTAATATAACCTAACCTAACCCAACCTAACATCTCGGCGGTAATATTTGAAAACAGTCATGGCGAGTTGGCCTCTACGTCTCCATGGTACATTTATACACATCAATAACGTAATATAACCTATCCTAACCCAAAATAACATCTCGGCGGTAATATTTGACCACATTCCTGGCTTGCTGGCATCTACGTCTCCGTGGGACCTTTATCTACATCAATAACGTAATATAACCTAACCTAACCCAACCTAACATCTCGGCGGTAATATTTGACAACATTCCTGGCGAGTTGGCCTCTACGTCTCGGTTTGACCTTCATATACATCAATAACGTCATATAACCTAACCTAACCCAACCTATCATCTCGGCGGTAATATTTGACAACATTCCTGGCGAGTTGGCCTATACGTCTCCGTCGGACCTTTAAACACATCTATAACGTAATATAACCTAACCTAAACCTACCTAACATCTCGGCGGCAATATTTGAAAACATTCCTGGCGAGTTGGCCTCTACGTCTCCGTGGGACCTTTATATACATCTATAACGTAATATAACCTAACCTAACCCAACCTAACATCTCGGCGGTAATATTTGAAAACATTCATGGCGAGTTGGCCTCTACGTCTCCGTGGTACATTTATATACATCAATAACGTAATATAACCTATCCTAACCCAAAATAACATCTCGGCGGTAATATTTGAAAACATTCCTGGCGAGTTGGCCTCTACGTCACCGTGGGACCTTTATAGACATCCGTAACGTAATATAACCTAACCTAACCCAAGCTAACATCTCGGCTGTAATATTTGACAACATTCCTGGCGAGTTGGCCTATACGTCTCCGTGGGACCTTTGTATACATCAATAACGTAATATAACCTAACCTAATCCAACCTAACATCTCGGCGGTAATATTTGATCACATTCCTGGCTTGCTGGCCTCTACGTCTCCGCGGGACCTTTATATACATCTATAACGTGATATAACCTAGCCTAACCCAACCTAACATCTCGGCGGTAATATTTGAAAACATTCCTGGCGAGTTGGCCTCTACGTCACCGTGGGACCTTTATAGACATCCATAACGTAATATAACCTAACCTAACCCAAGCTAACATCTCGGCGGTAATATTTGACAACATTCCCGGCGAGTTGGCCTCTACGTCTCCGTGGTACATTTATATACATCAATAACGTAATATAACCTATCCTAGCCCAAAATAACATCTCGGCGGTAATATTTGATCACATTCCTGGCTTGCTGGCCTCTACGTCTCCACGGGACCTTTATATACATCTATAACGTGATATAACCTAACCTAACCCAACCTAACATCTCGGCGGTAATATTTGAAAACATTCCTGGCGAGTTGGCCTCTACGTCACCGTGGGACCTTTATAGACATACATAACGTAATATAACCTAACCTAACCCAAGCTAACATATCGGCGGTAATATTTGACAACATTCCCGGCGAGTTGGCCTATACGTCTCCGTGGGACCTTTATATACATCAATAACGTAATATAACCTAACCTAACCCAACCTAACATCTCGGCGGTAATATTTGATCACATTCCTGGCTTGCTGGCCTCTACGTCTCCGCGGGACCTTTAAATACATCTATAACGTAATATAACCTAACCTAACCCAACCTAACACCTCGGCGGTAATATTTGAGAACATTCCTGGCGAGTTGGCCTCTACGTCACCGTGGGACCTTTATAGACATCCATAACGTAATATAACCTAACCTAACCCAAGCTAACATCTCGGCGGCAATATTTGAAAACATTCCTGGCGAGTTGGCCTCTACGTCTCCGTGGGACCTTTATATACATCTATAACGTAATATAACCTAACCTAACCCAACCTAACATCTCGGCGGTAATATTTGAAAACATTCATGGCGAGTTGGCCTCTACGTTTCCGTGGTACATTTATATACATCAATAACGTAATATAACCTATCCGAACCCAAAATAACATCTCGGCGGTAATATTAGACCACATTCCTGGCTTGCTGGCATCTACGCCTCCGTGGGACCTTTATATATATCAATAACGTAATATAACCTAACCTAACCCAACCTAACATCTCGGCGGTAATATTTGATCACATTCCTGGCTTGCTGGCCTCTACGTCTCCGCGGGACCTTTAAATACATCTATAACGTAATATAACCTAACCTAACACAACCTAACACTTCGGCGGTAATATTTGATAACATTCCTGGCGAGTTGGCCTCTACGTCACCGTGGGACCTTTATAGACATCCATAACGTAATATAATCTAACCTAACCCAAGCTAACATATCGGCGGTAATATTTGACAACATTCCCGGCGAGTTGGCCTATACGTCTCCGTGGGACCTTTATATACATCAATAACGTAATATAACCTAACCTAACCCAAACTAACATCTCGGCGGTAATATTTGATCACATTCCTGGCTTGCTGTCCTCTACGTCTCCGCGGGACCTTTATATACATCTATAACGTGATATAACCTAACCTAACCCAACCTAACATCTCGGCGGTAATATTTGAAAACATTCCTGGCGAGTTGGCCTCTACGTCACCGTGGGACCTTTATAGACATCCATAACGTAATATAACCTAACCTAACCCAAGCTAACATCTCGGCGGTAATATTTGACAACATTCCCGGCGATTTGGCCTATACGTCTCCGTGGGACCTTTATATACATCAATAACGTAATATAACCTAACCTAAACCAACCTAACATCTCGGCGGTAATATTTGATCACATTCCTGGCTTGCTGGCCTCTACGTCTCCGCGAGACCTTTAAATACATCTATAACGTAATATAACCTAACCTAACACAACCTAACACTTCGGCGGTAATATTTGATAACATTCCTGGCGAGTTGGCCTCTACGTCACCGTGGGACCTTTATGGACATCCATAACGTAATATAACCTAACCTAACCCAAGCTAACATATCGGCGGTAATATTTGACAACATTCCCGGCGAGTTGGCCTATACGTCTCCGTGGGACCTTTATATACATCAATAACGTAATATAACCTAACCTAACCCAACCTAACATCTCGGCGGTAATAATTGATCACATTCCTGGCTTGCTGGCCTCTACGTCTCCGCGGGACCTTTAAATACATCTATAATGTAATATAACCTAACCTAACCCAACCTAACACCTCGGCGGTAATATTTGACCACATTCCTGGCTTGCTGGCATCTACGTCTCCGTGGGACCTTTATATACATCAATAACGTAATATAACCTAACCTAACCCAACCTAACATCTCGGCGGTAATATTTGACAACATTCCTGGCGAGTTGGCCTCTACGTCTCGGTTTGACCTTCATATACATCAATAACGTAATATAACCTAACCTAACCCAACCTATCATCTCGGCGATAATATTTGACAACATTCCTGGCGAGTTGGCCTATACGTCTCCGTCGGACCTTTAAATACATCTATAACGTAATATAACCTAACCTAAACCTACCTAACATCTCGGCGGCAATATTTGAAAACATTCCTGGCGAGTTGGCCTCTACGTCTCCGTGGGACCTTTATATACATCAATAACGTAATATAACCTAACCTAACCCAACCTATCATCTCGGCGGTAATATTTGACAACATTCCTGGCGAGTTGGCCTCCACGTCTCCGTGGGACCTTTATATACATCAATAACGTAATATAACCTAACCTAACCCAACCTAACAACTCGGCGGTAATATTTGATCACATTCCTGGCTTGCTGGCCTCTACGTCTCCGCGGGACCTTTATATACATCTATAACGTGATATAACCTAACCTAACTCAACCTAACATCTCGGCGGTAATATTTGAAAACATTCCTGGCGAGTTGGCCTCTACGTCACCGTGGGACCTTTATAGACATCCATAACGTAATATAACCTAACCTAACGCAAGCTAACATCTCGGCGGTAATATTTGACAACATTCCCGGCGAGTTGGCCTATACGTCTCCGTGGGACCTTTGTATACATCAATAACGTAATATAACCTAACCTAACCCAACCTAACATCTCGGCGGTAATATTTGATCACATTCCTGGCTTGCTGGCCTCTACGTCTCCGTGGGACCTTTATATACATCAATAACGTAATATAACCTAACCTAACCCAACCTAACATCTCGGCGGTAATATTTGATCACATTCCTGGCTTGCTGGCCTCTACGTCTCCGCGAGACCTTTAAATACATCTATAACGTGATATAACCTAACCTAACTCAACCTAACATCTCGGCGGTAATATTTGAAAACATTCCTGGCGAGTTGGCCTCTACGTCACCGTGGGACCTTTATAGACATCCATAACGTAATATAACCTAACCTAACCCAAGCTAACATCTCGGCGGTAATATTTGACAACATTCCCGGCGAGTTGGCCTATACGTCTCCGTGGGACCTTTGTATACATCAATAACGTAATATAACCTAACCTAACCCAACCTAACATCTCGGCGGTAATATTTGATCACATTCCTGGCTTGCTGGCCTCTACGTCTCCGCGGGACCTTTATATACATCTATAACGTGATATAACCTAACCTAACCCAACCTAACACCTCGGCGGTAATATTTGACCACATTCCTGGCTTGCTGGCATCTACGTCTCGGTGGTACATTTATATACATCAATAACGTAATATAACCTATCCTAACCCAAAATAACATCTCGGCGGTAATATTTGACCACATTCCTGGCTTGTTGGCATCTACGTCTCCGTGGGACCTTTATATACATCAATAACGTAATATAACCTAACCTAACCCAACCTAACATCTCGGCGGTAATATTTGATCACATTCCTGGTTTGCTGGCCTCTACGTCTCCGCGGGACCTTTAAATACATCTATAACGTAATATAACCTATCCTAACCCAACCTAACACCTCGGCGGTAATATTTGACCACATTCCTGGCTTGCTGGCCTCTACGTCTCCGCGGGACCTTTATATACATCTATAACGTGATATAACCTAACCTAACCCAACCTAACATCTCGGCGGTAATATTTGAAAACATTCCTGGCGAGTTGGCCTCTACGTCACCGTGGGACCTTTATAGACATCCATAACGTAATATAACCTAACCTAACCCAAGCTAACATCTCGGCGGCAATATTTGAAAACATTCCTGGCGAGTTGGCCTCTACGTCTCGGTTTGACCTTCATATACATCAATAACGTAATATAACCTAACCTAACCCAACCTATCATCTCGGCGGTAATATTTGAAAACATTCATGGCGAGTTGGCCTCTACGTCTCCGTGGTACATTTATATACATCAATAACGTAATATAACCTATCCTAACCCAAAATAACATCTCGGCGGTAATATTTGAAAACATTCCCGGCGAGTTGGCCTCTACGTCACCGTGGGACCTTTATAGACATCCGTAACGTAATATAACCTAACCTAACCCAAGCTAACATCTCGGCGGTAATATTTGACAACATTCCTGGCGAGTTGGCCTATACGTCTCCGTGGGACCTTTGTATACATCAATAACGTAATATAACCTAACCTAATCCAACCTAACATCTCGGCGGTAATATTTGATCACATTCCTGGCTTGCTGGCCTCTACGTCTCCGCGGGACCTTTATATACATCTATAACGTGATATAACCTAACCTAACCCAACCTAACATCTCGGCGGTAATATTTGAAAACATTCCTGGCGAGTTGGCCTCTACGTCACCGTGGGACCTTTATAGACATCCATAACGTAATATAACCTAACCTAACCCAAGCTAACATCTCGGCGGTAATATTTGACAACATTCCCGGCGAGTTGGCCTATACGTCTCCGTGGGACCTTTATATACATCAATAACGTAATGTAACCTAACCTAACCCAACCTAACATCTCGGCGGTAATATTTGATCACATTCCTGGCTTGCTGGCCTCTACGTCTCCGCGGGACCTTTAAATACATCTATAACGTAATATAACCTAACCTAACCCAACCTAACACCTCGGCGGTAATATTTGACCACATTCCTGGCTTGCTGGCATCTACGTCTCCGTGGTACATTTATATACATCAATAACGTAATATAACCTATCCTAACCCAAAATAACATCTCGGCGGTAATATTTGACCACATTCCTGGCTTGTTGGCATCTACGTCTCCGTGGGAACTTTATATACATCTATAACGTAATATAACCTAACCTAACCCAAGCTAACATCTCGGCTGTAATATTTGACAACATTCCTGGCGAGTTGGCCTATACGTCTCCGTGGGACCTTTGTATACATCAATAACGTAATATAACCTAACCTAATCCAACCTAACATCTCGGCGGTAATATTTGATCACATTCCTGGCTTGCTGGCCTCTACGTCTCCGCGGGACCTTTATATACATCTATAACGTGATATAACCTAACCTAACCCAACCTAACATCTCGGCGGTAATATTTGAAAACATTCCTGGCGAGTTGGCCTCTACGTCACCGTGGGACCTTTATAGACATCCATAACGTAATATAACCTAACCTAACCCAAGCTAACATCTCGGCGGTAATATTTGACAACATTCCCGGCGAGTTGGCCTCTACGTCTCCGTGGTACATTTATATACATCAATAACGTAATATAACCTATCCTAGCCCAAAATAACATCTCGGCGGTAATATTTGATCACATTCCTGGCTTGCTGGCCTCTACGTCTCCACGGGACCTTTATATACATCTATAACGTGATATAACCTAACCTAACCCAACCTAACATCTCGGCGGTAATATTTGAAAACATTCCTGGCGAGTTGGCCTCTACGTCACCGTGGGACCTTTATAGACATACATAACGTAATATAACCTAACCTAACCCAAGCTAACATATCGGCGGTAATATTTGACAACATTCCCGGCGAGTTGGCCTATACGTCTCCGTGGGACCTTTATATACATCAATAACGTAATATAACCTAACCTAACCCAACCTAACATCTCGGCGGTAATATTTGATCACATTCCTGGCTTGCTGGCCTCTACGTCTCCACGGGACCTTTATATACATCTATAACGTGATATAACCTAACCTAACCCAACCTAACATCTCGGCGGTAATATTTGAAAACATTCCTGGCGAGTTGGCCTCTACGTCACCGTGGGACCTTTATAGACATACATAACGTAATATAACCTAACCTAACCCAAGCTAACATATCGGCGGTAATATTTGACAACATTCCCGGCGAGTTGGCCTATACGTCTCCGTGGGACCTTTATATACATCAATAACGTAATATAACCTAACCTAACCCAACCTAACATCTCGGCGGTAATATTTGATCACATTCCTGGCTTGCTGGCCTCTACGTCTCCGCGGGACCTTTAAATACATCTATAACGTAATATAACCTAACCTAACCCAACCTAACACCTCGGCGGTAATATTTGAGAACATTCCTGGCGAGTTGGCCTCTACGTCACCGTGGGACCTTTATAGACATCCATAACGTAATATAACCTAACCTAACCCAAGCTAACATCTCGGCGGCAATATTTGAAAACATTCCTGGCGAGTTGGCCTCTACGTCTCCGTGGGACCTTTATATACATCTATAACGTAATATAACCTAACCTAACCCAACCTAACATCTCGGCGGTAATATTTGAAAACAGTCATGGCGAGTTGGCCTCTACGTCTCCATGGTACATTTATACACATCAATAACGTAATATAACCTATCCTAACCCAAAATAACATCTCGGCGGTAATATTTGACCACATTCCTGGCTTGCTGGCATCTACGTCTCCGTGGGACCTTTATCTACATCAATAACGTAATATAACCTAACCTAACCCAACCTAACATCTCGGCGGTAATATTTGACAACATTCCTGGCGAGTTGGCCTCTACGTCTCGGTTTGACCTTCATATACATCAATAACGTAATATAACCTAACCTAACCCAACCTAACATCTCGGCGGTAATATTTGAAAACATTCATGGCGAGTTGGCCTCTACGTCTCCGTGGGACCTTTATATACATCAATAACGTAATATAACCTATCCTAACCCAACGTAACATCTCGGCGCTAATATTTGACAACATTCCCGGCGAGTTGGCCTATACGTCTCCGTGGGACCTTTGTATACATCAATAACGTAATATAACCTAACCTAACCCAACCTAACATCCCGGCGGTAATATTTGATCACATTCCTGGCTTGCTGGCCTCTACGTCTCCGCGGGACCTTTATATACATCTATAACGTGATATAAGCTAACCTAACCCAACCTAACATCTCGGCGGTAATATTTGAAAACATTCCTGGCGAGTTGGCCTCTACGTCACCGTGGGACCTTTATAGACATCCATAACGTAATATAACCTAACCTAACCCAACGTAACATCACGGCGGTAATATTTGACAACATTCCTGGCGAGTTGGCCTCTACGTCTCCGTGGTACATTTATATACATCAATAACGTAATATAACCTATCCTAACCCAAAATAACATGTCGGCGGTAATATTTGACCACATTCCTGGCTTGTTGGCATCTACGTCTCCGCGGGACCTTTATATACATCTGTAACGTAATATAACCTAACCTAACCCAACCTAACATCTCGGCGGTAATATTTGAAAACATTCATGGCGAGTTGGCCTCTACGTCTCCGTGGGACCTTTATCTACATCTATAACGTAATATAACCTAACCTAACCCAACCTAACATCTCGGCGGTAATATTTGAAAACATTCATGGCGAGTTGGCCTCTACGTCTCCGTGGGACCTTTATATACATCAATAACGTAATATAACCTATCCTAACCCAACGTAACATCTCGGCGGTAATATTTGACAACATTCCCGGCGAGTTGGCCTATACGTCTCCGTGGGACCTTTGTATACATCAATAACGTAATATAACCTAACCTAACCCAAAATAACATGTCGGCGGTAATATTTGACCACATTCCTGGCTTGTTGGCATCTACGTCTCCGCGGGACCTTTATATACATCTATAACGTAATATAACCTAACCTAACCCAACCTAACATCTCGGCGGTAATATTTGAAAACATTCATGGCGAGTTGGCCTCTACGTCTCCGTGGGGCCTTTATATACATCAATAACGTAATATAACCTATCCTAACCCAAAATAACATCTCGGCGGTAATATTTGACCACATTCCAGGCTTGTTGGCATCTACGTCTCCGTGGGACCTTTATATACATCATTTACGTAATATAACCTAACCTAACCCAACGTAACATCTCGGCGGTAATATTTGACAACATTCCTGGCGAGTTGGCCTCTACGTCTCGGTTTGTCCTTCACATACATCACTAACGTAATATAACATAACCGAAACCAACCTATCATCTCGGCGGTAATATTTGAAAACATTCCTGGCGAGTTGGCCTCTACGTCTCCGTGGGACCTTTATCTACATCTATAACGTAATATAACCTAACCTAACCCAACCTAACATCTCGGCGGTAATATTTGAAAACATTCATGGCGAGTTGGCCTCTACGTCTCCGTGGGACCTTTATATACATCAATAACGTAATATAACCTATCCTAACCCAACGTAACATCTCGGCGGTAATATTTGACAACATTCCCGGCGAGTTGGCCTATACGTCTCCGTGGGACCTTTGTATACATCAATAACGTAATATAACCTAACCTAACCCAACCTAACATCCCGGCGGTAATATTTGATCACATTCCTGGCTTGCTGGCCTCTACGTCTCCGCGGGACCTTTATATACATCTATAACGTGATATAACCTAACCTAACCCAACCTAACATCTCGGCGGTAATATTTGAAAACATTCCTGGCGAGTTGGCCTCTACGTCACCGTGGGACCTTTATAGACATCCATAACGTAATATAACCTAACCTAACCCAAGCTAACATCTCGGCGGTAATATTTGACAACATTCCCGGCGAGTTGGCCTATACGTCTCCGTGGGACCTTTATATACATCAATAACGTAATGTAACCTAACCTAACCCAACCTAACATCTCGGCGGTAATATTTGATCACATTCCTGGCTTGCTGGCCTCTACGTCTCCGCGGGACCTTTAAATACATCTATAACGTAATATAACCTAACCTAACCCAACCTAACACCTCGGCGGTAATATTTGACCACATTCCTGGCTTGCTGGCATCTACGTCTCCGTGGTACATTTATATACATCAATAACGTAATATAACCTATCCTAACCCAAAATAACATCTCGGCGGTAATATTTGACCACATTCCTGGCTTGTTGGCATCTACGTCTCCGTGGGAACTTTATATACATCTATAACGTAATATAACCTAACCTAACCCAAGCTAACATCTCGGCTGTAATATTTGACAACATTCCTGGCGAGTTGGCCTATACGTCTCCGTGGGACCTTTGTATACATCAATAACGTAATATAACCTAACCTAATCCAACCTAACATCTCGGCGGTAATATTTGATCACATTCCTGGCTTGCTGGCCTCTACGTCTCCGCGGGACCTTTATATACATCTATAACGTGATATAACCTAACCTAACCCAACCTAACATCTCGGCGGTAATATTTGAAAACATTCCTGGCGAGTTGGCCTCTACGTCACCGTGGGACCTTTATAGACATCCATAACGTAATATAACCTAACCTAACCCAAGCTAACATCTCGGCGGTAATATTTGACAACATTCCCGGCGAGTTGGCCTCTACGTCTCCGTGGTACATTTATATACATCAATAACGTAATATAACCTATCCTAGCCCAAAATAACATCTCGGCGGTAATATTTGATCACATTCCTGGCTTGCTGGCCTCTACGTCTCCACGGGACCTTTATATACATCTATAACGTGATATAACCTAACCTAACCCAACCTAACATCTCGGCGGTAATATTTGAAAACATTCCTGGCGAGTTGGCCTCTACGTCACCGTGGGACCTTTATAGACATACATAACGTAATATAACCTAACCTAACCCAAGCTAACATATCGGCGGTAATATTTGACAACATTCCCGGCGAGTTGGCCTATACGTCTCCGTGGGACCTTTATATACATCAATAACGTAATATAACCTAACCTAACCCAACCTAACATCTCGGCGGTAATATTTGATCACATTCCTGGCTTGCTGGCCTCTACGTCTCCACGGGACCTTTATATACATCTATAACGTGATATAACCTAACCTAACCCAACCTAACATCTCGGCGGTAATATTTGAAAACATTCCTGGCGAGTTGGCCTCTACGTCACCGTGGGACCTTTATAGACATACATAACGTAATATAACCTAACCTAACCCAAGCTAACATATCGGCGG
This sequence comes from Xylocopa violacea, assembly GCA_963969225.1. Lineage (NCBI taxonomy): Eukaryota > Metazoa > Arthropoda > Insecta > Hymenoptera > Apidae > Xylocopa > Xylocopa violacea. Next base: position 74,396 of record CAXAJV010000147.1, on the reverse strand, counting down.
TAATATTTGATCACATTCCTGGCTTGCTGGCCTCTACGTCTCCGCGGGACCTTTATATACATCTATAACGTGATATAAGCTAACCTAACCCAACCTAACATCTCGGCGGTAATATTTGAAAACATTCCTGGCGAGTTGGCCTCTACGTCACCGTGGGACCTTTATAGACATCCATAACGTAATATAACCTAACCTAACCCAACGTAACATCACGGCGGTAATATTTGACAACATTCCTGGCGAGTTGGCCTCTACGTCTCCGTGGTACATTTATATACATCAATAACGTAATATAACCTATCCTAACCCAAAATAACATGTCGGCGGTAATATTTGACCACATTCCTGGCTTGTTGGCATCTACGTCTCCGCGGGACCTTTATATACATCTGTAACGTAATATAACCTAACCTAACCCAACCTAACATCTCGGCGGTAATATTTGAAAACATTCATGGCGAGTTGGCCTCTACGTCTCCGTGGGACCTTTATCTACATCTATAACGTAATATAACCTAACCTAACCCAACCTAACATCTCGGCGGTAATATTTGAAAACATTCATGGCGAGTTGGCCTCTACGTCTCCGTGGGACCTTTATATACATCAATAACGTAATATAACCTATCCTAACCCAACGTAACATCTCGGCGGTAATATTTGACAACATTCCCGGCGAGTTGGCCTATACGTCTCCGTGGGACCTTTGTATACATCAATAACGTAATATAACCTAACCTAACCCAAAATAACATGTCGGCGGTAATATTTGACCACATTCCTGGCTTGTTGGCATCTACGTCTCCGCGGGACCTTTATATACATCTATAACGTAATATAACCTAACCTAACCCAACCTAACATCTCGGCGGTAATATTTGAAAACATTCATGGCGAGTTGGCCTCTACGTCTCCGTGGGGCCTTTATATACATCAATAACGTAATATAACCTATCCTAACCCAAAATAACATCTCGGCGGTAATATTTGACCACATTCCAGGCTTGTTGGCATCTACGTCTCCGTGGGACCTTTATATACATCATTTACGTAATATAACCTAACCTAACCCAACGTAACATCTCGGCGGTAATATTTGACAACATTCCTGGCGAGTTGGCCTCTACGTCTCGGTTTGTCCTTCACATACATCACTAACGTAATATAACATAACCGAAACCAACCTATCATCTCGGCGGTAATATTTGAAAACATTCCTGGCGAGTTGGCCTCTACGTCTCCGTGGGACCTTTATCTACATCTATAACGTAATATAACCTAACCTAACCCAACCTAACATCTCGGCGGTAATATTTGAAAACATTCATGGCGAGTTGGCCTCTACGTCTCCGTGGGACCTTTATATACATCAATAACGTAATATAACCTATCCTAACCCAACGTAACATCTCGGCGCTAATATTTGACAACATTCCCGGCGAGTTGGCCTATACGTCTCCGTGGGACCTTTGTATACATCAATAACGTAATATAACCTAACCTAACCCAACCTAACATCCCGGCGGTAATATTTGATCACATTCCTGGCTTGCTGGCCTCTACGTCTCCGCGGGACCTTTATATACATCTATAACGTGATATAAGCTAACCTAACCCAACCTAACATCTCGGCGGTAATATTTGAAAACATTCCTGGCGAGTTGGCCTCTACGTCACCGTGGGACCTTTATAGACATCCATAACGTAATATAACCTAACCTAACCCAACGTAACATCACGGCGGTAATATTTGACAACATTCCTGGCGAGTTGGCCTCTACGTCTCCGTGGTACATTTATATACATCAATAACGTAATATAACCTATCCTAACCCAAAATAACATGTCGGCGGTAATATTTGACCACATTCCTGGCTTGTTGGCATCTACGTCTCCGCGGGACCTTTATATACATCTGTAACGTAATATAACCTAACCTAACCCAACCTAACATCTCGGCGGTAATATTTGAAAACATTCATGGCGAGTTGGCCTCTACGTCTCCGTGGGACCTTTATCTACATCTATAACGTAATATAACCTAACCTAACCCAACCTAACATCTCGGCGGTAATATTTGAAAACATTCATGGCGAGTTGGCCTCTACGTCTCCGTGGGACCTTTATATACATCAATAACGTAATATAACCTATCCTAACCCAACGTAACATCTCGGCGGTAATATTTGACAACATTCCCGGCGAGTTGGCCTATACGTCTCCGTGGGACCTTTGTATACATCAATAACGTAATATAACCTAACCTAACCCAAAATAACATGTCGGCGGTAATATTTGACCACATTCCTGGCTTGTTGGCATCTACGTCTCCGCGGGACCTTTATATACATCTATAACGTAATATAACCTAACCTAACCCAACCTAACATCTCGGCGGTAATATTTGAAAACATTCATGGCGAGTTGGCCTCTACGTCTCCGTGGGGCCTTTATATACATCAATAACGTAATATAACCTATCCTAACCCAAAATAACATCTCGGCGGTAATATTTGACCACATTCCAGGCTTGTTGGCATCTACGTCTCCGTGGGACCTTTATATACATCATTTACGTAATATAACCTAACCTAACCCAACGTAACATCTCGGCGGTAATATTTGACAACATTCCTGGCGAGTTGGCCTCTACGTCTCGGTTTGTCCTTCACATACATCACTAACGTAATATAACATAACCGAAACCAACCTATCATCTCGGCGGTAATATTTGAAAACATTCCTGGCGAGTTGGCCTCTACGTCTCCGTGGGACCTTTATCTACATCTATAACGTAATATAACCTAACCTAACCCAACCTAACATCTCGGCGGTAATATTTGAAAACATTCATGGCGAGTTGGCCTCTACGTCTCCGTGGGACCTTTATATACATCAATAACGTAATATAACCTATCCTAACCCAACGTAACATCTCGGCGGTAATATTTGACAACATTCCCGGCGAGTTGGCCTATACGTCTCCGTGGGACCTTTGTATACATCAATAACGTAATATAACCTAACCTAACCCAACCTAACATCCCGGCGGTAATATTTGATCACATTCCTGGCTTGCTGGCCTCTACGTCTCCGCGGGACCTTTATATACATCTATAACGTGATATAACCTAACCTAACCCAACCTAACATCTCGGCGGTAATATTTGAAAACATTCCTGGCGAGTTGGCCTCTACGTCACCGTGGGACCTTTATAGACATCCATAACGTAATATAACCTAACCTAACCCAAGCTAACATCTCGGCGGTAATATTTGACAACATTCCCGGCGAGTTGGCCTATACGTCTCCGTGGGACCTTTATATACATCAATAACGTAATGTAACCTAACCTAACCCAACCTAACATCTCGGCGGTAATATTTGATCACATTCCTGGCTTGCTGGCCTCTACGTCTCCGCGGGACCTTTAAATACATCTATAACGTAATATAACCTAACCTAACCCAACCTAACACCTCGGCGGTAATATTTGACCACATTCCTGGCTTGCTGGCATCTACGTCTCCGTGGTACATTTATATACATCAATAACGTAATATAACCTATCCTAACCCAAAATAACATCTCGGCGGTAATATTTGACCACATTCCTGGCTTGTTGGCATCTACGTCTCCGTGGGAACTTTATATACATCTATAACGTAATATAACCTAACCTAACCCAAGCTAACATCTCGGCTGTAATATTTGACAACATTCCTGGCGAGTTGGCCTATACGTCTCCGTGGGACCTTTGTATACATCAATAACGTAATATAACCTAACCTAATCCAACCTAACATCTCGGCGGTAATATTTGATCACATTCCTGGCTTGCTGGCCTCTACGTCTCCGCGGGACCTTTATATACATCTATAACGTGATATAACCTAACCTAACCCAACCTAACATCTCGGCGGTAATATTTGAAAACATTCCTGGCGAGTTGGCCTCTACGTCACCGTGGGACCTTTATAGACATCCATAACGTAATATAACCTAACCTAACCCAAGCTAACATCTCGGCGGTAATATTTGACAACATTCCCGGCGAGTTGGCCTCTACGTCTCCGTGGTACATTTATATACATCAATAACGTAATATAACCTATCCTAGCCCAAAATAACATCTCGGCGGTAATATTTGATCACATTCCTGGCTTGCTGGCCTCTACGTCTCCACGGGACCTTTATATACATCTATAACGTGATATAACCTAACCTAACCCAACCTAACATCTCGGCGGTAATATTTGAAAACATTCCTGGCGAGTTGGCCTCTACGTCACCGTGGGACCTTTATAGACATACATAACGTAATATAACCTAACCTAACCCAAGCTAACATATCGGCGGTAATATTTGACAACATTCCCGGCGAGTTGGCCTATACGTCTCCGTGGGACCTTTATATACATCAATAACGTAATATAACCTAACCTAACCCAACCTAACATCTCGGCGGTAATATTTGATCACATTCCTGGCTTGCTGGCCTCTACGTCTCCACGGGACCTTTATATACATCTATAACGTGATATAACCTAACCTAACCCAACCTAACATCTCGGCGGTAATATTTGAAAACATTCCTGGCGAGTTGGCCTCTACGTCACCGTGGGACCTTTATAGACATACATAACGTAATATAACCTAACCTAACCCAAGCTAACATATCGGCGGTAATATTTGACAACATTCCCGGCGAGTTGGCCTATACGTCTCCGTGGGACCTTTATATACATCAATAACGTAATATAACCTAACCTAACCCAACCTAACATCTCGGCGGTAATATTTGATCACATTCCTGGCTTGCTGGCCTCTACGTCTCCGCGGGACCTTTAAATACATCTATAACGTAATATAACCTAACCTAACCCAACCTAACACCTCGGCGGTAATATTTGAGAACATTCCTGGCGAGTTGGCCTCTACGTCACCGTGGGACCTTTATAGACATCCATAACGTAATATAACCTAACCTAACCCAAGCTAACATCTCGGCGGCAATATTTGAAAACATTCCTGGCGAGTTGGCCTCTACGTCTCCGTGGGACCTTTATATACATCTATAACGTAATATAACCTAACCTAACCCAACCTAACATCTCGGCGGTAATATTTGAAAACAGTCATGGCGAGTTGGCCTCTACGTCTCCATGGTACATTTATACACATCAATAACGTAATATAACCTATCCTAACCCAAAATAACATCTCGGCGGTAATATTTGACCACATTCCTGGCTTGCTGGCATCTACGTCTCCGTGGGACCTTTATCTACATCAATAACGTAATATAACCTAACCTAACCCAACCTAACATCTCGGCGGTAATATTTGACAACATTCCTGGCGAGTTGGCCTCTACGTCTCGGTTTGACCTTCATATACATCAATAACGTAATATAACCTAACCTAACCCAACCTAACATCTCGGCGGTAATATTTGAAAACATTCATGGCGAGTTGGCCTCTACGTCTCCGTGGGACCTTTATATACATCAATAACGTAATATAACCTATCCTAACCCAACGTAACATCTCGGCGCTAATATTTGACAACATTCCCGGCGAGTTGGCCTATACGTCTCCGTGGGACCTTTGTATACATCAATAACGTAATATAACCTAACCTAACCCAACCTAACATCCCGGCGGTAATATTTGATCACATTCCTGGCTTGCTGGCCTCTACGTCTCCGCGGGACCTTTATATACATCTATAACGTGATATAAGCTAACCTAACCCAACCTAACATCTCGGCGGTAATATTTGAAAACATTCCTGGCGAGTTGGCCTCTACGTCACCGTGGGACCTTTATAGACATCCATAACGTAATATAACCTATCCTAACCCAACGTAACATCTCGGCGGTAATATTTGACAACATTCCCGGCGAGTTGGCCTATACGTCTCCGTGGGACCTTTGTATACATCAATAACGTAATATAACCTAACCTAACCCAACCTAACATCCCGGCGGTAATATTTGATCACATTCCTGGCTTGCTGGCCTCTACGTCTCCGCGGGACCTTTATATACATCTATAACGTGATATAACCTAACCTAACCCAACCTAACATCTCGGCGGTAATATTTGAAAACATTCCTGGCGAGTTGGCCTCTACGTCACCGTGGGACCTTTATAGACATCCATAACGTAATATAACCTAACCTAACCCAAGCTAACATCTCGGCGGTAATATTTGACAACATTCCCGGCGAGTTGGCCTATACGTCTCCGTGGGACCTTTATATACATCAATAACGTAATGTAACCTAACCTAACCCAACCTAACATCTCGGCGGTAATATTTGATCACATTCCTGGCTTGCTGGCCTCTACGTCTCCGCGGGACCTTTAAATACATCTATAACGTAATATAACCTAACCTAACCCAACCTAACACCTCGGCGGTAATATTTGACCACATTCCTGGCTTGCTGGCATCTACGTCTCCGTGGTACATTTATATACATCAATAACGTAATATAACCTATCCTAACCCAAAATAACATCTCGGCGGTAATATTTGACCACATTCCTGGCTTGTTGGCATCTACGTCTCCGTGGGAACTTTATATACATCTATAACGTAATATAACCTAACCTAACCCAAGCTAACATCTCGGCTGTAATATTTGACAACATTCCTGGCGAGTTGGCCTATACGTCTCCGTGGGACCTTTGTATACATCAATAACGTAATATAACCTAACCTAATCCAACCTAACATCTCGGCGGTAATATTTGATCACATTCCTGGCTTGCTGGCCTCTACGTCTCCGCGGGACCTTTATATACATCTATAACGTGATATAACCTAACCTAACCCAACCTAACATCTCGGCGGTAATATTTGAAAACATTCCTGGCGAGTTGGCCTCTACGTCACCGTGGGACCTTTATAGACATCCATAACGTAATATAACCTAACCTAACCCAAGCTAACATCTCGGCGGTAATATTTGACAACATTCCCGGCGAGTTGGCCTCTACGTCTCCGTGGTACATTTATATACATCAATAACGTAATATAACCTATCCTAGCCCAAAATAACATCTCGGCGGTAATATTTGATCACATTCCTGGCTTGCTGGCCTCTACGTCTCCACGGGACCTTTATATACATCTATAACGTGATATAACCTAACCTAACCCAACCTAACATCTCGGCGGTAATATTTGAAAACATTCCTGGCGAGTTGGCCTCTACGTCACCGTGGGACCTTTATAGACATACATAACGTAATATAACCTAACCTAACCCAAGCTAACATATCGGCGGTAATATTTGACAACATTCCCGGCGAGTTGGCCTATACGTCTCCGTGGGACCTTTATATACATCAATAACGTAATATAACCTAACCTAACCCAACCTAACATCTCGGCGGTAATATTTGATCACATTCCTGGCTTGCTGGCCTCTACGTCTCCACGGGACCTTTATATACATCTATAACGTGATATAACCTAACCTAACCCAACCTAACATCTCGGCGGTAATATTTGAAAACATTCCTGGCGAGTTGGCCTCTACGTCACCGTGGGACCTTTATAGACATACATAACGTAATATAACCTAACCTAACCCAAGCTAACATATCGGCGGTAATATTTGACAACATTCCCGGCGAGTTGGCCTATACGTCTCCGTGGGACCTTTATATACATCAATAACGTAATATAACCTAACCTAACCCAACCTAACATCTCGGCGGTAATATTTGATCACATTCCTGGCTTGCTGGCCTCTACGTCTCCGCGGGACCTTTAAATACATCTATAACGTAATATAACCTAACCTAACCCAACCTAACACCTCGGCGGTAATATTTGAGAACATTCCTGGCGAGTTGGCCTCTACGTCACCGTGGGACCTTTATAGACATCCATAACGTAATATAACCTAACCTAACCCAAGCTAACATCTCGGCGGCAATATTTGAAAACATTCCTGGCGAGTTGGCCTCTACGTCTCCGTGGGACCTTTATATACATCTATAACGTAATATAACCTAACCTAACCCAACCTAACATCTCGGCGGTAATATTTGAAAACAGTCATGGCGAGTTGGCCTCTACGTCTCCATGGTACATTTATACACATCAATAACGTAATATAACCTATCCTAACCCAAAATAACATCTCGGCGGTAATATTTGACCACATTCCTGGCTTGCTGGCATCTACGTCTCCGTGGGACCTTTATCTACATCAATAACGTAATATAACCTAACCTAACCCAACCTAACATCTCGGCGGTAATATTTGACAACATTCCTGGCGAGTTGGCCTCTACGTCTCGGTTTGACCTTCATATACATCAATAACGTAATATAACCTAACCTAACCCAACCTAACATCTCGGCGGTAATATTTGAAAACATTCATGGCGAGTTGGCCTCTACGTCTCCGTGGGACCTTTATATACATCAATAACGTAATATAACCTATCCTAACCCAACGTAACATCTCGGCGCTAATATTTGACAACATTCCCGGCGAGTTGGCCTATACGTCTCCGTGGGACCTTTGTATACATCAATAACGTAATATAACCTAACCTAACCCAACCTAACATCCCGGCGGTAATATTTGATCACATTCCTGGCTTGCTGGCCTCTACGTCTCCGCGGGACCTTTATATACATCTATAACGTGATATAAGCTAACCTAACCCAACCTAACATCTCGGCGGTAATATTTGAAAACATTCCTGGCGAGTTGGCCTCTACGTCACCGTGGGACCTTTATAGACATCCATAACGTAATATAACCTAACCTAACCCAACGTAACATCACGGCGGTAATATTTGACAACATTCCTGGCGAGTTGGCCTCTACGTCTCCGTGGTACATTTATATACATCAATAACGTAATATAACCTATCCTAACCCAAAATAACATGTCGGCGGTAATATTTGACCACATTCCTGGCTTGTTGGCATCTACGTCTCCGCGGGACCTTTATATACATCTGTAACGTAATATAACCTAACCTAACCCAACCTAACATCTCGGCGGTAATATTTGAAAACATTCATGGCGAGTTGGCCTCTACGTCTCCGTGGGACCTTTATATACATCAATAACGTAATATAACCTATCCTAACCCAAAATAACATCTCGGCGGTAATATTTGACCACATTCCTGGCTTGTTGGCATCTACGTCTCCGTGGGACCTTTATATACATCATTTACGTAATATAACCTAACCTAACCCAACGTAACATCTCGGCGGTAATATTTGACAACATTCCTGGCGAGTTGGCCTCTACGTCTCGGTTTGTCCTTCATATACATCAATAACGTAATATAACATAACCGAAACCAACCTAACATCTCGGCGGTAATATTTGAAAACATTCCTGGCGAGTTGGCCTCTACGTCTCCGTGGGACCTTTATCTACATCTATAACGTAATATAACCTAACCTAACCCAACCTAACATCTCGGCGGTAATATTTGAAAACATTCATGGCGAGTTGGCCTCTACGTCTCCGTGGGACCTTTATATACATCAATAACGTAATATAACCTATCCTAACCCAACGTAACATCTCGGCGGTAATATTTGACAACATTCCCGGCGAGTTGGCCTATACGTCTCCGTGGGACCTTTGTATACATCAATAACGTAATATAACCTAACCTAACCCAAAATAACATGTCGGCGGTAATATTTGACCACATTCCTGGCTTGTTGGCATCTACGTCTCCGCGGGACCTTTATATACATCTATAACGTAATATAACCTAACCTAACCCAACCTAACATCTCGGCGGTAATATTTGAAAACATTCATGGCGAGTTGGCCTCTACGTCTCCGTGGGGCCTTTATATACATCAATAACGTAATATAACCTATCCTAACCCAAAATAACATCTCGGCGGTAATATTTGACCACATTCCAGGCTTGTTGGCATCTACGTCTCCGTGGGACCTTTATATACATCATTTACGTAATATAACCTAACCTAACCCAACGTAACATCTCGGCGGTAATATTTGACAACATTCCTGGCGAGTTGGCCTCTACGTCTCGGTTTGTCCTTCATATACATCAATAACGTAATATAACATAACCGAAACCAACCTAACATCTCGGCGGTAATATTTGAAAACATTCCTGGCGAGTTGGCCTCTACGTCTCCGTGGGACCTTTATCTACATCTATAACGTAATATAACCTAACCTAACCCAACCTAACATCTCGGCGGTAATATTTGAAAACATTCATGGCGAGTTGGCCTCTACGTCTCCGTGGGACCTTTATATACATCAATAACGTAATATAACCTATCCTAACCCAACGTAACATCTCGGCGGTAATATTTGACAACATTCCCGGCGAGTTGGCCTATACGTCTCCGTGGGACCTTTGTATACATCAATAACGTAATATAACCTAACCTAACCCAACCTAACATCCCGGCGGTAATATTTGATCACATTCCTGGCTTGCTGGCCTCTACGTCTCCGCGGGACCTTTATATACATCTATAACGTGATATAACCTAACCTAACCCAACCTAACATCTCGGCGGTAATATTTGAAAACATTCCTGGCGATTTGGCCTCTACGTCACCGTGGGACCTTTATAGACATCCATAACGTAATATAACCTAACCTAACCCAACGTAACATCACGGCGGTAATATTTGACAACATTCCTGGCGAGTTGGCCTCTACGTCTCCGTGGTACATTTATATACATCAATAACGTAATATAACCTATCCTAACCCAAAATAACATGTCGGCGGTAATATTTGACCACATTCCTGGCTTGTTGGCATCTACGTCTCCGCGGGACCTTTATATACATCTATAACGTAATATAACCTAACCTAACCCAACCTAACATCTCGGCGGTAATATTTGAAAACATTCATGGCGAGTTGGCCTCTACGTCTCCGTGGGACCTTTATATACATCAATAACGTAATATAACCTATCCTAACCCAAAATAACATCTCGGCGGTAATATTTGACCACATTCCTGGCTTGTTGGCATCTACGTCTCCGTGGGACCTTTATATACATCATTTACGTAATATAACCTAACCTAACCCAACGTAACATCTCGGCGGTAATATTTGACAACATTCCTGGCGAGTTGGCCTCTACGTCTCGGTTTGTCCTTCATATACATCAATAACGTAATATAACATAACCGAAACCAACCTAACATCTCGGCGGTAATATTTGAAAACATTCCTGGCGAGTTGGCCTCTACGTCTCCGTGGGACCTTTATCTACATCTATAACGTAATATAACCTAACCTAACCCAACCTAACATCTCGGCGGTAATATTTGAAAACATTCCTGGCGAGTTGGCCTCTACGTCACCGTGGGACCTTTATAGACATCCATAACGTAATATAACCTAACCTAACCCAAGCTAACATCTCGGCGGTAATATTTGACAACATTCCCGGCGAGTTGGCCTATACGTCTCCGTGGGACCTTTATATACATCAATAACGTAATATAACCTAACCTAACCCAACCTAACATCTCGGCGGTAAGATTTGATCACATTCCTGGCTTGCTGGCCTCTACGTCTCCGCGGGACCTTTAAATACATCTATAACGTAATATAACCTAACCTAACCCAACCTAACACCTCGGCGGTAATATTTGACCACATTCCTGGCTTGCTGGCATCTACGTCTCCGTGGTACATTTATATACATCAATAACGTAATATAACCTATCCTAACCCAAAATAACATCTCGGCGGTAATATTTGACCACATTCCTGGCTTGCTGGCATCTACGTCTCCGTGGTACATTTATATACATCAATAACGTAATATAACCTATCCTAACCCAAAATAACATCTCGGCGGTAATGTTTGACCACATTCCTGTCTTGTTGGCATCTACGTATCCGTGGGACCTTTATATACATCAATTACGTAATATAACCTAACCTAACCCAACGTAACATCTCGGCGGTAATATTTGACAACATTCCTGGCGAGTTGGCCTCCACGTCTCCGTGGGACATTTATATACATCAATAACGTAATATAGCCTAACCTAACCCAACCTAACATCTCGGCGGTAATATTTGATCACATTCCTGGCTTGCTGGTCTCTACGTCTCCGCGGGACCTTTATATACATCTATAACGTGATATAACCTAACCTAACCCAACCTAACATCTCGGCGGTAATATTTGAAAACATTCCTGGCGAGTTGGCCTCTACGTCTCCGTGGGACCTTTATATACATCAATAACGAAATATAACCTATCCTAACCCAAAATAACATCTCGGCGGTAATATTTGACCACATTCCTGGCTTGTTGGCATCTACGTCTCCGTGGGACCTTTATATACATCATTTACGTAATATAACCTAACCTAACCCAACGTAACATCTCGGCGGTAATATTTGACAACATTCCTGGCGAGTTGGCCTCTACGTCTCGGTTTGTCCTTCATTTACATCAATAACGTAATATAACATAACCGAAACCAACCTAACATCTCGGCGGTAATATTTGACCACATTCCTGGCTTGTTGGCCTCTACGTCTCCGTGGGACCTTTATCTACATCTATAACGTAATATAACCTAACCTAACCCAACCTAACATCTCGGCGGTAATATTTGAAAACATTCCTGGCGAGTTGGCCTCTACGTCTCCGTGGGACCTTTATCTACATCTATAACGTAATATAACCTAACCTAACCCAACCTAACATCTCGGCGGTAATATTTGAAAACATTCCTGGCGAGTTGGCCTCTACGTCACCGTGGGACCTTTATAGACATCCATAACGTAATATAACCTAACCTAACCCAAGCTAACATCTCGGCGGTATTATTTGACAACATTCCCGGCGAGTTGGCCTATACGTCTCCGTGGGACCTTTATATACATCAATAACGTAATATAACCTAACCTAACCCAACCTAACATCTCGGCGGTAAGATTTGATCACATTCCTGGCTTGCTGGCCTCTACGTCTCCGCGGGACCTTTAAATACATCTATAACGTAATATAACCTAACCTAACCCAACCTAACACCTCGGCGGTAATATTTGACCACATTCCTGGCTTGCTGGCATCTACGTCTCCGTGGTACATTTATATACATCAATAACGTAATATAACCTATCCTAACCCAAAATAACATCTCGGCGGTAATATTTGACCACATTCCTGGCTTGCTGGCATCTACGTCTCCGTGGTACATTTATATACATCAATAACGTAATATAACCTATCCTAACCCAAAATAACATCTCGGCGGTAATGTTTGACCACATTCCTGTCTTGTTGGCATCTACGTATCCGTGGGACCTTTATATACATCAATTACGTAATATAACCTAACCTAACCCAACCTAACATCTCGGCGGTAATATTTGAAAACATTCCTGGCGAGTTGGCCTCTACGTCTCCGCGGGACCTTTAAATACATCTATAACGTAATATAACCTAACCTAACCCAACCTAACACCTCGGCGGTAATATTTGACCACATTCCTGGCTTGCTGGCATCTACGTCTCCGTGGTACATTTATATACATCAATAACGTAATATAACCTATCCTAACCCAAAATAACATCTCGGCGGTAATATTTGACCACATTCCTGGCTTGCTGGCATCTACGTCTCCGTGGTACATTTATATACATCAATAACGTAATATAACCTATCCTAACCCAAAATAACATCTCGGCGGTAATGTTTGACCACATTCCTGGCTTGTTGGCATCTACGTCTCCGTTGGGACCTTTATATACATCAATTACGTAATATAACCTAACCTAACCCAACGTAACATCTCGGCGGTAATATTTGACAACATTCCTGGCGAGTTGGCCTCCACGTCTCCGTGGGACATTTATATACATCAATAACGTAATATAACCTAACCTAACCCAACCTAACATCTCGGCGGTAATATTTGATCACATTCCTGGCTTGTTGGCATCTACGTCTCCGTGGGACCTTTATATACATCATTTACGTAATATAACCTAACCTAACCCAACGTAACATCTCGGCGGTAATATTTGACAACATTCCTGGCGAGTTGGCCTCTACGTCTCGGTTTGACCTTCATATACATCAATAACGTAATATAACCTAACCTAACCCAACCTATCATCTCGGCGGTAATATTTGAAAACATTCATGGCGAGTTGGCCTCTACGTCTCCGTGGTACATTTATATACATCAATAACGTAATATAACCTATCCTAACCCAAAATAACATCTCGGCGGTAATATTTGAAAACATTCCCGGCGAGTTGGCCTCTACGTCACCGTGGGACCTTTATAGACATCCGTAACGTAATATAACCTAACCTAACCCAACGTAACATCTCGGCGGTAATATTTGACAACATTCCTGGCGAGTTGGCCTCCACGTCTCCGTGGGACATTTATATACATCAATAACGTAATATAACCTAACCTAACCCAACCTAACATCTCGGCGGTAATATTTGATCACATTCCTGGCTTGCTGGCCTCTACGTCTCCGCGGGACCTTTATATAGATCTATAACGTGATATAACCTAACCTAACCCAACCTAACATCTCGGCGGTAATATTTGAAAACATTCCTGGCGAGTTGGCCTCTACGTCACCGTGGGACCTTTATAGACATCCATAACGTAATATAACCTAACCTAACCCAAGCTAACATCTCGGCGGTAATATTTGACAACATTCCCGGCGAGTTGGCCTATACGTCTCCGTGGGACCTTTATATACATCAATAACGTAATGTAACCTAACCTAACCCAACCTAACATCTCGGCGGTAATATTTGATCACATTCCTGGCTTGCTGGCCTCTACGTCTCCGCGGGACCTTTAAATACATCTATAACGTAATATAACCTAACCTAACCCAACCTAACACCTCGGCGGTAATATTTGACCACATTCCTGGCTTGCTGGCATCTACGTCTCCGTGGTACATTTATATACATCAATAACGTAATATAACCTATCCTAACCCAAAATAACATCTCGGCGGTAATATTTGACCACATTCCTGGCTTGTTGGCATCTACGTCTCCGTGGGAACTTTATATACATCTATAACGTAATATAACCTAACCTAACCCAAGCTAACATCTCGGCTGTAATATTTGACAACATTCCTGGCGAGTTGGCCTATACGTCTCCGTGGGACCTTTGTATACATCAATAACGTAATATAACCTAACCTAATCCAACCTAACATCTCGGCGGTAATATTTGATCACATTCCTGGCTTGCTGGCCTCTACGTCTCCGCGGGACCTTTATATACATCTATAACGTGATATAACCTAACCTAACCCAACCTAACATCTCGGCGGTAATATTTGAAAACATTCCTGGCGAGTTGGCCTCTACGTCACCGTGGGACCTTTATAGACATCCATAACGTAATATAACCTAACCTAACCCAAGCTAACATTTCGGCGGTAATATTTGACAACATTCCCGGCGAGTTGGCCTCTACGTCTCCGTGGTACATTTATATACATCAATAACGTAATATAACCTATCCTAACCCAAAATAACATGTCGGCGGTAATATTTGACCACATTCCTGGCTTGTTGGCATCTACGTCTCCGCGGGACCTTTATATACATCTGTAACGTAATATAACCTAACCTAACCCAACCTAACATCTCGGCGGTAATATTTGAAAACATTCATGGCGAGTTGGCCTCTACGTCTCCGTGGGACCTTTATATACATCAATAACGTAATATAACCTATCCTAACCCAAAATAACATCTCGGCGGTAATATTTGACCACATTCCTGGCTTGTTGGCATCTACGTCTCCGTGGGACCTTTATATACATCATTTACGTAATATAACCTAACCTAACCCAACGTAACATCTCGGCGGTAATATTTGACAACATTCCTGGCGAGTTGGCCTCTACGTCTCGGTTTGTCCTTCATATACATCAATAACGTAATATAACATAACCGAAACCAACCTAACATCTCGGCGGTAATATTTGAAAACATTCCTGGCGAGTTGGCCTCTACGTCTCCGTGGGACCTTTATATACATCAATAACGTAATATAACCTATCCTAACCCAACGTAACATCTCGGCGGTAATATTTGACAACATTCCCGGCGAGTTGGCCTATACGTCTCCGTGGGACCTTTGTATACATCAATAACGTAATATAACCTAACCTAACCCAACCTAACATCCCGGCGGTAATATTTGATCACATTCCTGGCTTGCTGGCCTCTACGTCTCCGCGGGACCTTTATATACATCTATAACGTGATATAAGCTAACCTAACCCAACGTAACATCACGGCGGTAATATTTGACAACATTCCTGGCGAGTTGGCCTCTACGTCTCCGTGGTACATTTATATACATCAATAACGTAATATAACCTATCCTAACCCAAAATAACATGTCGGCGGTAATATTTGACCACATTCCTGGCTTGTTGGCATCTACGTCTCCGCGGGACCTTTATATACATCTATAACGTAATATAACCTAACCTAACCCAACCTAACATCTCGGCGGTAATATTTGAAAACATTCATGGCGAGTTGGCCTCTACGTCTCCGTGGGACCTTTATATACATCAATAACGTAATATAACCTATCCTAACCCAAAATAACATCTCGGCGGTAATATTTGACCACATTCCAGGCTTGTTGGCATCTACGTCTCCGTGGGACCTTTATATACATCATTTACGTAATATAACCTAACCTAACCCAACGTAACATCTCGGCGGTAATATTTGACAACATTCCTGGCGAGTTGGCCTCTACGTCTCGGTTTGTCCTTCATATACATCAATAACGTAATATAACATAACCGAAACCAACCTAACATCTCGGCGGTAATATTTGAAAACATTCCTGGCGAGTTGGCCTCTACGTCTCCGTGGGACCTTTATCTACATCTATAACGTAATATAACCTAACCTAACCCAACCTAACATCTCGGCGGTAATATTTGAAAACATTCATGGCGAGTTGGCCTCTACGTCTCCGTGGGACCTTTATATACATCAATAACGTAATATAACCTATCCTAACCCAACGTAACATCTCGGCGGTAATATTTGACAACATTCCCGGCGAGTTGGCCTATACGTCTCCGTGGGACCTTTGTATACATCAATAACGTAATATAACCTAACCTAACCCAACCTAACATCCCGGCGGTAATATTTGATCACATTCCTGGCTTGCTGGCCTCTACGTCTCCGCGGGACCTTTATATACATCTATAACGTGATATAACCTAACCTAACCCAACCTAACATCTCGGCGGTAATATTTGAAAACATTCCTGGCGAGTTGGCCTCTACGTCACCGTGGGACCTTTATAGACATCCATAACGTAATATAACCTAACCTAACCCAACGTAACATCACGGCGGTAATATTTGACAACATTCCTGGCGAGTTGGCCTCTACGTCTCCGTGGTACATTTATATACATCAATAACGTAATATAACCTATCCTAACCCAAAATAACATGTCGGCGGTAATATTTGACCACATTCCTGGCTTGTTGGCATCTACGTCTCCGCGGGACCTTTATATACATCTATAACGTAATATAACCTAACCTAACCCAACCTAACATCTCGGCGGTAATATTTGAAAACATTCATGGCGAGTTGGCCTCTACGTCTCCGTGGGACCTTTATATACATCAATAACGTAATATAACCTATCCTAACCCAAAATAACATCTCGGCGGTAATATTTGACCACATTCCTGGCTTGTTGGCATCTACGTCTCCGTGGGACCTTTATATACATCATTTACGTAATATAACCTAACCTAACCCAACGTAACATCTCGGCGGTAATATTTGACAACATTCCTGGCGAGTTGGCCTCTACGTCTCGGTTTGTCCTTCATATACATCAATAACGTAATATAACATAACCGAAACCAACCTAACATCTCGGCGGTAATATTTGAAAACATTCCTGGCGAGTTGGCCTCTACGTCTCCGTGGGACCTTTATCTACATCTATAACGTAATATAACCTAACCTAACCCAACCTAACATCTCGGCGGTAATATTTGAAAACATTCCTGGCGAGTTGGCCTCTACGTCACCGTGGGACCTTTATAGACATCCATAACGTAATATAACCTAACCTAACCCAAGCTAACATCTCGGCGGTAATATTTGACAACATTCCCGGCGAGTTGGCCTATACGTCTCCGTGGGACCTTTATATACATCAATAACGTAATATAACCTAACCTAACCCAACCTAACATCTCGGCGGTAAGATTTGATCACATTCCTGGCTTGCTGGCCTCTACGTCTCCGCGGGACCTTTAAATACATCTATAACGTAATATAACCTAACCTAACCCAACCTAACACCTCGGCGGTAATATTTGACCACATTCCTGGCTTGCTGGCATCTACGTCTCCGTGGTACATTTATATACATCAATAACGTAATATAACCTATCCTAACCCAAAATAACATCTCGGCGGTAATATTTGACCACATTCCTGGCTTGCTGGCATCTACGTCTCCGTGGTACATTTATATACATCAATAACGTAATATAACCTATCCTACCCAAAATAACATCTCGGCGGTAATGTTTGACCACATTCCTGTCTTGTTGGCATCTACGTCTCCGTGGGACCTTTATATACATCAATTACGTAATATAACCTAACCTAACCCAACGTAACATCTCGGCGGTAATATTTGACAACATTCCTGGCGAGTTGGCCTCCACGTCTCCGTGGGACATTTATATACATCAATAACGTAATATAGCCTAACCTAACCCAACCTAACATCTCGGCGGTAATATTTGATCACATTCCTGGCTTGCTGGCCTCTACGTCTCCGCGGGACCTTTATATACATCTATAACGTGATATAACCTAACCTAACCCAACCTAACATCTCGGCGGTAATATTTGAAAACATTCCTGGCGAGTTGGCCTCTACGTCTCCGTGGGACCTTTATATACATCAATAACGTAATATAACCTATCCTAACCCAAAATAACATCTCGGCGGTAATATTTGACCACATTCCTGGCTTGTTGGCATCTACGTCTCCGTGGGACCTTTATATACATCATTTACGTAATATAACCTAACCTAACCCAACGTAACATCTCGGCGGTAATATTTGACAACATTCCTGGCGAGTTGGCCTCTACGTCTCGGTTTGTCCTTCATTTACATCAATAACGTAATATAACATAACCGAAACCAACCTAACATCTCGGCGGTAATATTTGACCACATTCCTGGCTTGTTGGCCTCTACGTCTCCGTGGGACCTTTATCTACATCTATAACGTAATATAACCTAACCTAACCCAACCTAACATCTCGGCGGTAATATTTGAAAACATTCCTGGCGAGTTGGCCTCTACGTCTCCGCGGGACCTTTAAATACATCTATAACGTAATATAACCTAACCTAACCCAACCTAACACCTCGGCGGTAATATTTGACCACATTCCTGGCTTGCTGGCATCTACGTCTCCGTGGTACATTTATATACATCAATAACGTAATATAACCTATCCTAACCCAAAATAACATCTCGGCGGTAATATTTGACCACATTCCTGGCTTGCTGGCATCTACGTCTCCGTGGTACATTTATATACATCAATAACGTAATATAACCTATCCTAACCCAAAATAACATCTCGGCGGTAATGTTTGACCACATTCCTGGCTTGTTGGCATCTACGTCTCCGTTGGGACCTTTATATACATCAATTACGTAATATAACCTAACCTAACCCAACGTAACATCTCGGCGGTAATATTTGACAACATTCCTGGCGAGTTGGCCTCCACGTCTCCGTGGGACATTTATATACATCAATAACGTAATATAACCTAACCTAACCCAACCTAACATCTCGGCGGTAATATTTGATCACATTCCTGGCTTGCTGGCCTCTACGTCTCCGCGGGACCTTTAAATACATCTATAACGTAATATAACCTAACCTAACCCAACCTAACATCTCGGCGGTAATATTTGATCACATTCCTGGCTTGCTGGCCTCTACGTCTCCGCGGGACCTTTATATAGATCTATAACGTGATATAACCTAACCTAACCCAACCTAACATCTCGGCGGTAATATTTGAAAACATTCCTGGCGAGTTGGCCTCTACGTCACCGTGGGACCTTTATAGACATCCATAACGTAATATAACCTAACCTAACCCAAGCTAACATCTCGGCGGTAATATTTGACAACATTCCCGGCGAGTTGGCCTATACGTCTCCGTGGGACCTTTATATACATCAATAACGTAATATAACCTAACCTAACCCAACCTAACATCTCGGCGGTAAGATTTGATCACATTCCTGGCTTGCTGGCCTCTACGTCTCCGCGGGACCTTTAAATACATCTATAACGTAATATAACCTAACCTAACCCAACCTAACACCTCGGCGGTAATATTTGACCACATTCCTGGCTTGCTGGCATCTACGTCTCCGTGGTACATTTATATACATCAATAACGTAATATAACCTATCCTAACCCAAAATAACATCTCGGCGGTAATATTTGACCACATTCCTGGCTTGCTGGCATCTACGTCTCCGTGGTACATTTATATACATCAATAACGTAATATAACCTATCCTAACCCAAAATAACATCTCGGCGGTAATGTTTGACCACATTCCTGTCTTGTTGGCATCTACGTCTCCGTGGGACCTTTATATACATCAATTACGTAATATAACCTAACCTAACCCAACGTAACATCTCGGCGGTAATATTTGACAACATTCCTGGCGAGTTGGCCTCCACGTCTCCGTGGGACATTTATATACATCAATAACGTGATATAACCTAACCTAACCCAACCTAACATCTCGGCGGTAATATTTGAAAACATTCCTGGCGAGTTGGCCTCTACGTCTCCGTGGGACCTTTATATACATCAATAACGTAATATAACCTATCCTAACCCAAAATAACATCTCGGCGGTAATATTTGACCACATTCCTGGCTTGTTGGCATCTACGTCTCCGTGGGACCTTTATATACATCATTTACGTAATATAACCTAACCTAACCCAACGTAACATCTCGGCGGTAATATTTGACAACATTCCTGGCGAGTTGGCCTCTACGTCTCGGTTTGTCCTTCATTTACATCAATAACGTAATATAACATAACCGAAACCAACCTAACATCTCGGCGGTAATATTTGACCACATTCCTGGCTTGTTGGCATCTACGTCTCCGTGGGACCTTTATATACATCATTTACGTAATATAACCTAACCTAACCCAACGTAACATCTCGGCGGTAATATTTGACAACATTCCTGGCGAGTTGGCCTCTACGTCTCGGTTTGTCCTTCATTTACATCAATAACGTAATATAACATAACCGAAACCAACCTAACATCTCGGCGGTAATATTTGACCACATTCCTGGCTTGTTGGCCTCTACGTCTCCGTGGGACCTTTATCTACATCTATAACGTAATATAACCTAACCTAACCCAACCTAACATCTCGGCGGTAATATTTGAAAACATTCCTGGCGAGTTGGCCTCTACGTCTCCGCGGGACCTTTAAATACATCTATAACGTAATATAACCTAACCTAACCCAACCTAACACCTCGGCGGTAATATTTGACCACATTCCTGGCTTGCTGGCATCTACGTCTCCGTGGTACATTTATATACATCAATAACGTAATATAACCTATCCTAACCCAAAATAACATCTCGGCAGTAATGTTTGACCACATTCCTGGCTTGTTGGCATCTACGTCTCCGTTGGGACCTTTATATACATCAATTACGTAATATAACCTAACCTAACCCAACGTAACATCTCGGCGGTAATATTTGACAACATTCCTGGCGAGTTGGCCTCCACGTCTCCGTGGGACATTTATATACATCAATAACGTAATATAACCTAACCTAACCCAACCTAACATCTCGGCGGTAATATTTGATCACATTCCTGGCTTGCTGGCCTCTACGTCTCCGCGGGACCTTTATATAGATCTATAACGTGATATAACCTAACCTAACCCAACCTAACATCTCGGCGGTAATATTTGAAAACATTCCTGGCGAGTTGGCCTCTACGTCACCGTGGGACCTTTATAGACATCCATAACGTAATATAACCTAACCTAACCCAAGCTAACATCTCGGCGGTAATATTTGACAACATTCCCGGCGAGTTGGCCTATACGTCTCCGTGGGACCTTTATATACATCAATAACGTAATATAACCTAACCTAACCCAACCTAACATCTCGGCGGTAAGATTTGATCACATTCCTGGCTTGCTGGCCTCTACGTCTCCGCGGGACCTTTAAATACATCTATAACGTAATATAACCTAACCTAACCCAACCTAACACCTCGGCGGTAATATTTGACCACATTCCTGGCTTGCTGGCATCTACGTCTCCGTGGTACATTTATATACATCAATAACGTAATATAACCTATCCTAACCCAAAATAACATCTCGGCGGTAATATTTGACCACATTCCTGGCGAGTTGGCCTCTACGTCTCGGTTTGTCCTTCATATACATCAATAACGTAATATAACATAACCGAAACCAACCTAACATCTCGGCGGTAATATTTGAAAACATGCCTGGCGAGTTGGCCTCTACGTCTCCGTGGGACCTTTATATACATCTATAACGTAATATAACCTAACCTAACCCAACCTAACATCTCGGCGGTAATATTTGACAACATTCCTGGCGAGTTGGCCTCCACGTCTCCGTGGGACATTTATATACATCAATAACGTAATATAACCTAACCTAACCCAACCTAACATCTCGGCGGTAATATTTGATAACATTCCTGGCTTGCTGGCCTCTACGTCTCCGCGGGACCTTTATATACATCTATA
The DNA here is from genome assembly GCA_963969225.1 of Xylocopa violacea. Lineage (NCBI taxonomy): Eukaryota > Metazoa > Arthropoda > Insecta > Hymenoptera > Apidae > Xylocopa > Xylocopa violacea. Next base: position 51,437 of record CAXAJV010000147.1, on the reverse strand, counting down.
ACGTGATATAACCTAACCTAACCCAACCTAACATCTCGGCGGTAATATTTGAAAACATTCCTGGCGAGTTGGCCTCTACGTCTCCGTGGGACCTTTATATACATCAATAACGTAATATAACCTATCCTAACCCAAAATAACATCTCGGCGGTAATATTTGACCACATTCCTGGCTTGTTGGCATCTACGTCTCCGTGGGACCTTTATATACATCATTTACGTAATATAACCTAACCTAACCCAACGTAACATCTCGGCGGTAATATTTGACAACATTCCTGGCGAGTTGGCCTCTACGTCTCGGTTTGTCCTTCATTTACATCAATAACGTAATATAACATAACCGAAACCAACCTAACATCTCGGCGGTAATATTTGACCACATTCCTGGCTTGTTGGCCTCTACCTCTCCGTGGGACCTTTATCTACATCTATAACGTAATATAACCTAACCTAACCCAACCTAACATCTCGGCGGTAATATTTGAAAACATTCCTGGCGAGTTGGCCTCTACGTCTCCGCGGGACCTTTAAATACATCTATAACGTAATATAACCTAACCTAACCCAACCTAACACCTCGGCGGTAATATTTGACCACATTCCTGGCTTGCTGGCATCTACGTCTCCGTGGTACATTTATATACATCAATAACGTAATATAACCTATCCTAACCCAAAATAACATCTCGGCGGTAATATTTGACCACATTCCTGGCTTGCTGGCATCTACGTCTCCGTGGTACATTTATATACATCAATAACGTAATATAACCTATCCTAACCCAAAATAACATCTCGGCGGTAATGTTTGACCACATTCCTGGCTTGTTGGCATCTACGTCTCCGTTGGGACCTTTATATACATCAATTACGTAATATAACCTAACCTAACCCAACGTAACATCTCGGCGGTAATATTTGACAACATTCCTGGCGAGTTGGCCTCCACGTCTCCGTGGGACATTTATATACATCAATAACGTAATATAACCTAACCTAACCCAACCTAACATCTCGGCGGTAATATTTGATCACATTCCTGGCTTGCTGGCCTCTACGTCTCCGCGGGACCTTTATATAGATCTATAACGTGATATAACCTAACCTAACCCAACCTAACATCTCGGCGGTAATATTTGAAAACATTCCTGGCGAGTTGGCCTCTACGTCACCGTGGGACCTTTATAGACATCCATAACGTAATATAACCTAACCTAACCCAAGCTAACATCTCGGCGGTAATATTTGACAACATTCCCGGCGAGTTGGCCTATACGTCTCCGTGGGACCTTTATATACATCAATAACGTAATATAACCTAACCTAACCCAACCTAACATCTCGGCGGTAAGATTTGATCACATTCCTGGCTTGCTGGCCTCTACGTCTCCGCGGGACCTTTAAATACATCTATAACGTAATATAACCTAACCTAACCCAACCTAACACCTCGGCGGTAATATTTGACCACATTCCTGGCTTGCTGGCATCTACGTCTCCGTGGTACATTTATATACATCAATAACGTAATATAACCTATCCTAACCCAAAATAACATCTCGGCGGTAATGTTTGACCACATTCCTGGCTTGTTGGCATCTACGTCTCCGTTGGGACCTTTATATACATCAATTACGTAATATAACCTAACCTAACCCAACGTAACATCTCGGCGGTAATATTTGACAACATTCCTGGCGAGTTGGCCTCCACGTCTCCGTGGGACATTTATATACATCAATAACGTAATATAACCTAACCTAACCCAACCTAACATCTCGGCGGTAATATTTGATCACATTCCTGGCTTGCTGGCCTCTACGTCTCCGCGGGACCTTTATATAGATCTATAACGTGATATAACCTAACCTAACCCAACCTAACATCTCGGCGGTAATATTTGAAAACATTCCTGGCGAGTTGGCCTCTACGTCACCGTGGGACCTTTATAGACATCCATAACGTAATATAACCTAACCTAACCCAAGCTAACATCTCGGCGGTAATATTTGACAACATTCCCGGCGAGTTGGCCTATACGTCTCCGTGGGACCTTTATATACATCAATAACGTAATATAACCTAACCTAACCCAACCTAACATCTCGGCGGTAAGATTTGATCACATTCCTGGCTTGCTGGCCTCTACGTCTCCGCGGGACCTTTAAATACATCTATAACGTAATATAACCTAACCTAACCCAACCTAACACCTCGGCGGTAATATTTGACCACATTCCTGGCTTGCTGGCATCTACGTCTCCGTGGTACATTTATATACATCAATAACGTAATATAACCTATCCTAACCCAAAATAACATCTCGGCGGTAATATTTGACCACATTCCTGGCTTGCTGGCATCTACGTCTCCGTGGTACATTTATATACATCAATAACGTAATATAACCTATCCTAACCCAAAATAACATCTCGGCGGTAATGTTTGACCACATTCCTGTCTTGTTGGCATCTACGTCTCCGTGGGACCTTTATATACATCAATTACGTAATATAACCTAACCTAACCCAACGTAACATCTCGGCGGTAATATTTGACAACATTCCTGGCGAGTTGGCCTCCACGTCTCCGTGGGACATTTATATACATCAATAACGTAATATAACCTAACCTAACCCAACCTAACATCTCGGCGGTAATATTTGATCACATTCCTGGCTTGCTGGCCTCTACGTCTCCGCGGGACCTTTATATAGATCTATAACGTGATATAACCTAACCTAACCCAACCTAACATCTCGGCGGTAATATTTGAAAACATTCCTGGCGAGTTGGCCTCTACGTCACCGTGGGACCTTTATAGACATCCATAACGTAATATAACCTAACCTAACCCAAGCTAACATCTCGGCGGTAATATTTGACAACATTCCCGGCGAGTTGGCCTATACGTCTCCGTGGGACCTTTATATACATCAATAACGTAATATAACCTAACCTAACCCAACCTAACACCTCGGCGGTAAGATTTGATCACATTCCTGGCTTGCTGGCCTCTACGTCTCCGCGGGACCTTTAAATACATCTATAACGTAATATAACCTAACCTAACCCAACCTAACACCTCGGCGGTAATATTTGACCACATTCCTGGCTTGCTGGCATCTACGTCTCCGTGGTACATTTATATACATCAATAACGTAATATAACCTATCCTAACCCAAAATAACATCTCGGCGGTAATATTTGACCACATTCCTGGCTTGCTGGCATCTACGTCTCCGTGGTACATTTATATACATCAATAACGTAATATAACCTATCCTAACCCAAAATAACATCTCGGCGGTAATGTTTGACCACATTCCTGTCTTGTTGGCATCTACGTCTCCGTGGGACCTTTATATACATCAATTACGTAATATAACCTAACCTAACCCAACGTAACATCTCGGCGGTAATATTTGACAACATTCCTGGCGAGTTGGCCTCCACGTCTCCGTGGGACATTTATATACATCAATAACGTAATATAACCTAACCTAACCCAACCTAACATCTCGGCGGTAATATTTGATCACATTCCTGGCTTGCTGGCCTCTACGTCTCCGCGGGACCTTTATATACATCTATAACGTGATATAACCTAACCTAACCCAACCTAACATCTCGGCGGTAATATTTGAAAACATTCCTGGCGAGTTGGCCTCTACGTCACCGTGGGACCTTTATAGACATCCATAACGTAATATAACCTAACCTAACCCAAGCTAACATCTCGGCGGTAATATTTGACAACATTCCCGGCGATTTGGCCTATACGTCTCCGTGGGACCTTTATATACATCAATAACGTAATATAACCTAACCTAAACCAACCTAACATCTCGGCGGTAATATTTGATCACATTCCTGGCTTGCTGGCCTCTACGTCTCCGTGGGACCTTTATATACATCAATAACGTAATATAACCTATCCTAACCCAAAATAACATCTCGGCGGTAATATTTGACCACATTCCTGGCTTGTTGGCATCTACGTCTCCGTGGGACCTTTATATACATCATTTACGTAATATAACCTAACCTAACCCAACGTAACATCTCGGCGGTAATATTTGACAACATTCCTGGCGAGTTGGCCTCTACGTCTCGGTTTGTCCTTCATTTACATCAATAACGTAATATAACATAACCGAAACCAACCTAACATCTCGGCGGTAATATTTGACCACATTCCTGGCTTGTTGGCCTCTACGTCTCCGTGGGACCTTTATCTACATCTATAACGTAATATAACCTAACCTAACCCAACCTAACATCTCGGCGGTAATATTTGAAAACATTCCTGGCGAGTTGGCCTCTACGTCTCCGCGGGACCTTTAAATACATCTATAACGTAATATAACCTAACCTAACCCAACCTAACACCTCGGCGGTAATATTTGACCACATTCCTGGCTTGCTGGCATCTACGTCTCCGTGGTACATTTATATACATCAATAACGTAATATAACCTATCCTAACCCAAAATAACATCTCGGCGGTAATATTTGACCACATTCCTGGCTTGCTGGCATCTACGTCTCCGTGGTACATTTATATACATCAATAACGTAATATAACCTATCCTAACCCAAAATAACATCTCGGCGGTAATGTTTGACCACATTCCTGGCTTGTTGGCATCTACGTCTCCGTTGGGACCTTTATATACATCAATTACGTAATATAACCTAACCTAACCCAACGTAACATCTCGGCGGTAATATTTGACAACATTCCTGGCGAGTTGGCCTCCACGTCTCCGTGGGACATTTATATACATCTATAACGTAATATAACCTAACCTAACCCAACCTAACACCTCGGCGGTAATATTTGACCACATTCCTGGCTTGCTGGCATCTACGTCTCCGTGGTACATTTATATACATCAATAACGTAATATAACCTATCCTAACCCAAAATAACATCTCGGCGGTAATATTTGACCACATTCCTGGCTTGCTGGCATCTACGTCTCCGTGGTACATTTATATACATCAATAACGTAATATAACCTATCCTAACCCAAAATAACATCTCGGCGGTAATGTTTGACCACATTCCTGGCTTGTTGGCATCTACGTCTCCGTTGGGACCTTTATATACATCAATTACGTAATATAACCTAACCTAACCCAACGTAACATCTCGGCGGTAATATTTGACAACATTCCTGGCGAGTTGGCCTCCACGTCTCCGTGGGACATTTATATACATCAATAACGTAATATAACCTAACCTAACCCAACCTAACACCTCGGCGGTAATATTTGACCACATTCCTGGCTTGCTGGCATCTACGTCTCCGTGGTACATTTATATACATCAATAACGTAATATAACCTATCCTAACCCAAAATAACATCTCGGCGGTAATATTTGACCACATTCCTGGCTTGCTGGCATCTACGTCTCCGTGGTACATTTATATACATCAATAACGTAATATAACCTATCCTAACCCAAAATAACATCTCGGCGGTAATGTTTGACCACATTCCTGGCTTGTTGGCATCTACGTCTCCGTTGGGACCTTTATATACATCAATTACGTAATATAACCTAACCTAACCCAACGTAACATCTCGGCGGTAATATTTGACAACATTCCTGGCGAGTTGGCCTCTACGTCTCGGTTTGTCCTTCATTTACATCAATAACGTAATATAACATAACCGAAACCAACCTAACATCTCGGCGGTAATATTTGACCACATTCCTGGCTTGTTGGCCTCTACGTCTCCGTGGGACCTTTATCTACATCTATAACGTAATATAACCTAACCTAACCCAACCTAACATCTCGGCGGTAATATTTGAAAACATTCCTGGCGAGTTGGCCTCTACGTCTCCGCGGGACCTTTAAATACATCTATAACGTAATATAACCTAACCTAACCCAACCTAACACCTCGGCGGTAATATTTGACCACATTCCTGGCTTGCTGGCATCTACGTCTCCGTGGTACATTTATATACATCAATAACGTAATATAACCTATCCTAACCCAAAATAACATCTCGGCGGTAATATTTGACCACATTCCTGGCTTGCTGGCATCTACGTCTCCGTGGTACATTTATATACATCAATAACGTAATATAACCTATCCTAACCCAAAATAACATCTCGGCGGTAATGTTTGACCACATTCCTGGCTTGTTGGCATCTACGTCTCCGTTGGGACCTTTATATACATCAATTACGTAATATAACCTAACCTAACCCAACGTAACATCTCGGCGGTAATATTTGACAACATTCCTGGCGAGTTGGCCTCCACGTCTCCGTGGGACATTTATATACATCAATAACGTAATATAACCTAACCTAACCCAACCTAACATCTCGGCGGTAATATTTGATCACATTCCTGGCTTGCTGGCCTCTACGTCTCCGCGGGACCTTTATATAGATCTATAACGTGATATAACCTAACCTAACCCAACCTAACATCTCGGCGGTAATATTTGAAAACATTCCTGGCGAGTTGGCCTCTACGTCACCGTGGGACCTTTATAGACATCCATAACGTAATATAACCTAACCTAACCCAAGCTAACATCTCGGCGGTAATATTTGACAACATTCCCGGCGAGTTGGCCTATACGTCTCCGTGGGACCTTTATATACATCAATAACGTAATATAACCTAACCTAACCCAACCTAACATCTCGGCGGTAAGATTTGATCACATTCCTGGCTTGCTGGCCTCTACGTCTCCGCGGGACCTTTAAATACATCTATAACGTAATATAACCTAACCTAACCCAACCTAACACCTCGGCGGTAATATTTGACCACATTCCTGGCTTGCTGGCATCTACGTCTCCGTGGTACATTTATATACATCAATAACGTAATATAACCTATCCTAACCCAAAATAACATCTCGGCGGTAATATTTGACCACATTCCTGGCGAGTTGGCCTCTACGTCTCGGTTTGTCCTTCATATACATCAATAACGTAATATAACATAACCGAAACCAACCTAACATCTCGGCGGTAATATTTGAAAACATGCCTGGCGAGTTGGCCTCTACGTCTCCGTGGGACCTTTATATACATCTATAACGTAATATAACCTAACCTAACCCAACCTAACATCTCGGCGGTAATATTTGACAACATTCCTGGCGAGTTGGCCTCCACGTCTCCGTGGGACATTTATATACATCAATAACGTAATATAACCTAACCTAACCCAACCTAACATCTCGGCGGTAATATTTGATCACATTCCTGGCTTGCTGGCCTCTACGTCTCCGCGGGACCTTTATATACATCTATAACGTGATATAACCTAACCTAACCCAACCTAACATCTCGGCGGTAATATTTGAAAACATTCCTGGCGAGTTGGCCTCTACGTCTCCGTGGGACCTTTATATACATCAATAACGTAATATAACCTATCCTAACCCAAAATAACATCTCGGCGGTAATATTTGACCACATTCCTGGCTTGTTGGCATCTACGTCTCCGTGGGACCTTTATATACATCATTTACGTAATATAACCTAACCTAACCCAACGTAACATCTCGGCGGTAATATTTGACAACATTCCTGGCGAGTTGGCCTCTACGTCTCGGTTTGTCCTTCATTTACATCAATAACGTAATATAACATAACCGAAACCAACCTAACATCTCGGCGGTAATATTTGACCACATTCCTGGCTTGTTGGCCTCTACGTCTCCGTGGGACCTTTATCTACATCTATAACGTAATATAACCTAACCTAACCCAACCTAACATCTCGGCGGTAATATTTGAAAACATTCCTGGCGAGTTGGCCTCTACGTCTCCGCGGGACCTTTAAATACATCTATAACGTAATATAACCTAACCTAACCCAACCTAACACCTCGGCGGTAATATTTGACCACATTCCTGGCTTGCTGGCATCTACGTCTCCGTGGTACATTTATATACATCAATAACGTAATATAACCTATCCTAACCCAAAATAACATCTCGGCGGTAATATTTGACCACATTCCTGGCTTGCTGGCATCTACGTCTCCGTGGTACATTTATATACATCAATAACGTAATATAACCTATCCTAACCCAAAATAACATCTCGGCGGTAATGTTTGACCACATTCCTGGCTTGTTGGCATCTACGTCTCCGTTGGGACCTTTATATACATCAATTACGTAATACAACCTAACCTAACCCAACGTAACATCTCGGCGGTAATATTTGACAACATTCCTGGCGAGTTGGCCTCCACGTCTCCGTGGGACATTTATATACATCAATAACGTAATATAACCTAACCTAACCCAACCTAACATCTCGGCGGTAATATTTGATCACATTCCTGGCTTGCTGGCCTCTACGTCTCCGCGGGACCTTTATATAGATCTATAACGTGATATAACCTAACCTAACCCAACCTAACATCTCGGCGGTAATATTTGAAAACATTCCTGGCGAGTTGGCCTCTACGTCACCGTGGGACCTTTATAGACATCCATAACGTAATATAACCTAACCTAACCCAAGCTAACATCTCGGCGGTAATATTTGACAACATTCCCGGCGAGTTGGCCTATACGTCTCCGTGGGACCTTTATATACATCAATAACGTAATATAACCTAACCTAACCCAACCTAACATCTCGGCGGTAAGATTTGATCACATTCCTGGCTTGCTGGCCTCTACGTCTCCGCGGGACCTTTAAATACATCTATAACGTAATATAACCTAACCTAACCCAACCTAACACCTCGGCGGTAATATTTGACCACATTCCTGGCTTGCTGGCATCTACGTCTCCGTGGTACATTTATATACATCAATAACGTAATATAACCTATCCTAACCCAAAATAACATCTCGGCGGTAATATTTGACCACATTCCTGGCTTGCTGGCATCTACGTCTCCGTGGTACATTTATATACATCAATAACGTAATATAACCTATCCTAACCCAAAATAACATCTCGGCGGTAATGTTTGACCACATTCCTGTCTTGTTGGCATCTACGTCTCCGTGGGACCTTTATATACATCAATTACGTAATATAACCTAACCTAACCCAACGTAACATCTCGGCGGTAATATTTGACAACATTCCTGGCGAGTTGGCCTCCACGTCTCCGTGGGACATTTATATACATCAATAACGTAATATAACCTAACCTAACCCAACCTAACATCTCGGCGGTAATATTTGATCACATTCCTGGCTTGCTGGCCTCTACGTCTCCGCGGGACCTTTATATACATCTATAACGTGATATAACCTAACCTAACCCAACCTAACATCTCGGCGGTAATATTTGAAAACATTCCTGGCGAGTTGGCCTCTACGTCTCCGTGGGACCTTTATATACATCAATAACGTAATATAACCTATCCTAACCCAAAATAACATCTCGGCGGTAATATTTGACCACATTCCTGGCTTGTTGGCATCTACGTCTCCGTGGGACCTTTATATACATCATTTACGTAATATAACCTAACCTAACCCAACGTAACATCTCGGCGGTAATATTTGACAACATTCCTGGCGAGTTGGCCTCTACGTCTCGGTTTGTCCTTCATTTACATCAATAACGTAATATAACATAACCGAAACCAACCTAACATCTCGGCGGTAATATTTGACCACATTCCTGGCTTGTTGGCCTCTACGTCTCCGTGGGACCTTTATCTACATCTATAACGTAATATAACCTAACCTAACCCAACCTAACATCTCGGCGGTAATATTTGAAAGCATTCCTGGCGAGTTGGCCTCTACGTCTCCGCAGGACCTTTAAATACATCTATAACGTAATATAACCTAACCTAACCCAACCTAACACCTCGGCGGTAATATTTGACCACATTCCTGGCTTGCTGGCATCTACGTCTCCGTGGTACATTTATATACATCAATAACGTAATATAACCTATCCTAACCCAAAATAACATCTCGGCGGTAATATTTGACCACATTCCTGGCGAGTTGGCCTCCACGTCTCCGTGGGACATTTATATACATCAATAACGTAATATAGCCTAACCTAACCCAACCTAACATCTCGGCGGTAATATTTGATCACATTCCTGGCTTGCTGGCCTCTACGTCTCCGCGGGACCTTTATATACATCTATAACGTGATATAACCTAACCTAACCCAACCTAACATCTCGGCGGTAATATTTGAAAACATTCCTGGCGAGTTGGCCTCTACGTCTCCGTGGGACCTTTATATACATCAATAACGTAATATAACCTATCCTAACCCAAAATAACATCTCGGCGGTAATATTTGACCACATTCCTGGCTTGTTGGCATCTACGTCTCCGTGGGACCTTTATATACATCATTTACGTAATATAACCTAACCTAACCCAACGTAACATCTCGGCGGTAATATTTGACAACATTCCTGGCGAGTTGGCCTCTACGTCTCGGTTTGTCCTTCATTTACATCAATAACGTAATATAACATAACCGAAACCAACCTAACATCTCGGCGGTAATATTTGACCACATTCCTGGCTTGTTGGCCTCTACGTCTCCGTGGGACCTTTATCTACATCTATAACGTAATATAACCTAACCTAACCCAACCTAACATCTCGGCGGTAATATTTGAAAACATTCCTGGCGAGTTGGCCTCTACGTCTCCGCGGGACCTTTAAATACATCTATAACGTAGTATAACCTAACCTAACCCAACCTAACACCTCGGCGGTAATATTTGACCACATTCCTGGCTTGCTGGCATCTACGTCTCCGTGGTACATTTATATACATCAATAACGTAATATAACCTATCCTAACCCAAAATAACATCTCGGCGGTAATATTTGACCACATTCCTGGCTTGCTGGCATCTACGTCTCCGTGGTACATTTATATACATCAATAACGTAATATAACCTATCCTAACCCAAAATAACATCTCGGCGGTAATGTTTGACCACATTCCTGGCTTGTTGGCATCTACGTCTCCGTTGGGACCTTTATATACATCAATTACGTAATATAACCTAACCTAACCCAACGTAACATCTCGGCGGTAATATTTGACAACATTCCTGGCGAGTTGGCCTCCACGTCTCCGTGGGACATTTATATACATCAATAACGTAATATAACCTAACCTAACCCAACCTAACATCTCGGCGGTAATATTTGATCACATTCCTGGCTTGCTGGCCTCTACGTCTCCGCGGGACCTTTATATAGATCTATAACGTGATATAACCTAACCTAACCCAACCTAACATCTCGGCGGTAATATTTGAAAACATTCCTGGCGAGTTGGCCTCTACGTCACCGTGGGACCTTTATAGACATCCATAACGTAATATAACCTAACCTAACCCAAGCTAACATCTCGGCGGTAATATTTGACAACATTCCCGGCGAGTTGGCCTATACGTCTCCGTGGGACCTTTATATACATCAATAACGTAATATAACCTAACCTAACCCAACCTAACATCTCGGCGGTAAGATTTGATCACATTCCTGGCTTGCTGGCCTCTACGTCTCCGCGGGACCTTTAAATACATCTATAACGTAATATAACCTAACCTAACCCAACCTAACACCTCGGCGGTAATATTTGACCACATTCCTGGCTTGCTGGCATCTACGTCTCCGTGGTACATTTATATACATCAATAACGTAATATAACCTATCCTAACCCAAAATAACATCTCGGCGGTAATATTTGACCACATTCCTGGCGAGTTGGCCTCTACGTCTCGGTTTGTCCTTCATATACATCAATAACGTAATATAACATAACCGAAACCAACCTAACATCTCGGCGGTAATATTTGAAAACATGCCTGGCGAGTTGGCCTCTACGTCTCCGTGGGACCTTTATATACATCTATAACGTAATATAACCTAACCTAACCCAACCTAACCTAACCCAACCTAACATCTCGGCGGTAATATTTGACAACATTCCTGGCGAGTTGGCCTCCACGTCTCCGTGGGACATTTATATACATCAATAACGTAATATAACCTAACCTAACCCAACCTAACATCTCGGCGGTAATATTTGATCACATTCCTGGCTTGCTGGCCTCTACGTCTCCGCGGGACCTTTATATACATCTATAACGTGATATAACCTAACCTAACCCAACCTAACATCTCGGCGGTAATATTTGAAAACATTCCTGGCGAGTTGGCCTCTACGTCTCCGTGGGACCTTTATATACATCAATAACGTAATATAACCTATCCTAACCCAAAATAACATCTCGGCGGTAATATTTGACCACATTCCTGGCTTGTTGGCATCTACGTCTCCGTGGGACCTTTATATACATCATTTACGTAATATAACCTAACCTAACCCAACGTAACATCTCGGCGGTAATATTTGACAACATTCCTGGCGAGTTGGCCTCTACGTCTCGGTTTGTCCTTCATTTACATCAATAACGTAATATAACATAACCGAAACCAACCTAACATCTCGGCGGTAATATTTGACCACATTCCTGGCTTGTTGGCCTCTACGTCTCCGTGGGACCTTTATCTACATCTATAACGTAATATAACCTAACCTAACCCAACCTAACATCTCGGCGGTAATATTTGAAAACATTCCTGGCGAGTTGGCCTCTACGTCTCCGCGGGACCTTTAAATACATCTATAACGTAATATAACCTAACCTAACCCAACCTAACACCTCGGCGGTAATATTTGACCACATTCCTGGCTTGCTGGCATCTACGTCTCCGTGGTACATTTATATACATCAATAACGTAATATAACCTATCCTAACCCAAAATAACATCTCGGCGGTAATATTTGACCACATTCCTGGCTTGCTGGCATCTACGTCTCCGTGGTACATTTATATACATCAATAACGTAATATAACCTATCCTAACCCAAAATAACATCTCGGCGGTAATGTTTGACCACATTCCTGGCTTGTTGGCATCTACGTCTCCGTTGGGACCTTTATATACATCAATTACGTAATACAACCTAACCTAACCCAACGTAACATCTCGGCGGTAATATTTGACAACATTCCTGGCGAGTTGGCCTCCACGTCTCCGTGGGACATTTATATACATCAATAACGTAATATAACCTAACCTAACCCAACCTAACATCTCGGCGGTAATATTTGATCACATTCCTGGCTTGCTGGCCTCTACGTCTCCGCGGGACCTTTATATAGATCTATAACGTGATATAACCTAACCTAACCCAACCTAACATCTCGGCGGTAATATTTGAAAACATTCCTGGCGAGTTGGCCTCTACGTCACCGTGGGACCTTTATAGACATCCAGAACGTAATATAACCTAACCTAACCCAAGCTAACATCTCGGCGGTAATATTTGACAACATTCCCGGCGAGTTGGCCTATACGTCTCCGTGGGACCTTTATATACATCAATAACGTAATATAACCTAACCTAACCCAACCTAACATCTCGGCGGTAAGATTTGATCACATTCCTGGCTTGCTGGCCTCTACGTCTCCGCGGGACCTTTAAATACATCTATAACGTAATATAACCTAACCTAACCCAACCTAACACCTCGGCGGTAATATTTGACCACATTCCTGGCTTGCTGGCATCTACGTCTCCGTGGTACATTTATATACATCAATAACGTAATATAACCTATCCTAACCCAAAATAACATCTCGGCGGTAATATTTGACCACATTCCTGGCTTGCTGGCATCTACGTCTCCGTGGTACATTTATATACATCAATAACGTAATATAACCTATCCTAACCCAAAATAACATCTCGGCGGTAATGTTTGACCACATTCCTGTCTTGTTGGCATCTACGTCTCCGTGGGACCTTTATATACATCAATTACGTAATATAACCTAACCTAACCCAACGTAACATCTCGGCGGTAATATTTGACAACATTCCTGGCGAGTTGGCCTCCACGTCTCCGTGGGACATTTATATACATCAATAACGTAATATAACCTAACCTAACCCAACCTAACATCTCGGCGGTAATATTTGATCACATTCCTGGCTTGCTGGCCTCTACGTCTCCGCGGGACCTTTATATACATCTATAACGTGATATAACCTAACCTAACCCAACCTAACATCTCGGCGGTAATATTTGAAAACATTCCTGGCGAGTTGGCCTCTACGTCTCCGTGGGACCTTTATATACATCAATAACGTAATATAACCTATCCTAACCCAAAATAACATCTCGGCGGTAATATTTGACCACATTCCTGGCTTGTTGGCATCTACGTCTCCGTGGGACCTTTATATACATCATTTACGTAATATAACCTAACCTAACCCAACGTAACATCTCGGCGGTAATATTTGACAACATTCCTGGCGAGTTGGCCTCTACGTCTCGGTTTGTCCTTCATTTACATCAATAACGTAATATAACATAACCGAAACCAACCTAACATCTCGGCGGTAATATTTGACCACATTCCTGGCTTGTTGGCCTCTACGTCTCCGTGGGACCTTTATCTACATCTATAACGTAATATAACCTAACCTAACCCAACCTAACATCTCGGCGGTAATATTTGAAAACATTCCTGGCGAGTTGGCCTCTACGTCTCCGCGGGACCTTTAAATACATCTATAACGTAATATAACCTAACCTAACCCAACCTAACACCTCGGCGGTAATATTTGACCACATTCCTGGCTTGCTGGCATCTACGTCTCCGTGGTACATTTATATACATCAATAACGTAATATAACCTATCCTAACCCAAAATAACATCTCGGCGGTAATATTTGACCACATTCCTGGCTTGCTGGCATCTACGTCTCCGTGGTACATTTATATACATCAATAACGTAATATAACCTATCCTAACCCAAAATAACATCTCGGCGGTAATGTTTGACCACATTCCTGGCTTGTTGGCATCTACGTCTCCGTTGGGACCTTTATATACATCAATTACGTAATATAACCTAACCTAACCCAACGTAACATCTCGGCGGTAATATTTGACAACATTCCTGGCGAGTTGGCCTCCACGTCTCCGTGGGACATTTATATACATCTATAACGTAATATAACCTAACCTAACCCAACCTAACACCTCGGCGGTAATATTTGACCACATTCCTGGCTTGCTGGCATCTACGTCTCCGTGGTACATTTATATACATCAATAACGTAATATAACCTATCCTAACCCAAAATAACATCTCGGCGGTAATATTTGACCACATTCCTGGCTTGCTGGCATCTACGTCTCCGTGGTACATTTATATACATCAATAACGTAATATAACCTATCCTAACCCAAAATAACATCTCGGCGGTAATGTTTGACCACATTCCTGGCTTGTTGGCATCTACGTCTCCGTTGGGACCTTTATATACATCAATTACGTAATATAACCTAACCTAACCCAACGTAACATCTCGGCGGTAATATTTGACAACATTCCTGGCGAGTTGGCCTCCACGTCTCCGTGGGACATTTATATACATCAATAACGTAATATAACCTAACCTAACCCAACCTAACACCTCGGCGGTAATATTTGACCACATTCCTGGCTTGCTGGCATCTACGTCTCCGTGGTACATTTATATACATCAATAACGTAATATAACCTATCCTAACCCAAAATAACATCTCGGCGGTAATATTTGACCACATTCCTGGCTTGCTGGCATCTACGTCTCCGTGGTACATTTATATACATCAATAACGTAATATAACCTATCCTAACCCAAAATAACATCTCGGCGGTAATGTTTGACCACATTCCTGGCTTGTTGGCATCTACGTCTCCGTTGGGACCTTTATATACATCAATTACGTAATATAACCTAACCTAACCCAACGTAACATCTCGGCGGTAATATTTGACAACATTCCTGGCGAGTTGGCCTCCACGTCTCCGTGGGACATTTATATACATCAATAACGTAATATAACCTAACCTAACCCAACCTAACATCTCGGCGGTAATATTTGATCACATTCCTGGCTTGCTGGCCTCTACGTCTCCGCGGGACCTTTATATAGATCTATAACGTGATATAACCTAACCTAACCCAACCTAACATCTCGGCGGTAATATTTGAAAACATTCCTGGCGAGTTGGCCTCTACGTCACCGTGGGACCTTTATAGACATCCATAACGTAATATAACCTAACCTAACCCAAGCTAACATCTCGGCGGTAATATTTGACAACATTCCCGGCGAGTTGGCCTATACGTCTCCGTGGGACCTTTATATACATCAATAACGTAATATAACCTAACCTAACCCAACCTAACATCTCGGCGGTAATATTTGATCACATTCCTGGCTTGCTGGCCTCTACGTCTCCGCGGGACCTTTAAATACATCTATAACGTAATATAACCTAACCTAACCCAACCTAACACCTCGGCGGTAATATTTGACCACATTCCTGGCTTGCTGGCATCTACGTCTCCGTGGTACATTTATATACATCAATAACGTAATATAACCTATCCTAACCCAAAATAACATCTCGGCGGTAATATTTGACCACATTCCTGGCTTGTTGGCATCTACGTCTCCGTGGGAACTTTATATACATCTATAACGTAATATAACCTAACCTAACCCAACCAAAACATCTCGGCGGTAATATTTGAAAACATTCATGGCGAGTTGGCCTCTACGTCTCCGTGGGACCTTTATATACATCAATAACGTAATATAACCTATCCTAACCCAACGTAACATCTCGGCGGTAATATTTGACAACATTCCTGGCGAGTTGGCCTCTACGTCTCGGTTTGTCCTTCATATACATCAATAACGTAATATAACATAACCGAAACCAACCTAACATCTCGGCGGTAATATTTGAAAACATGCCTGGCGAGTTGGCCTCTACGTCTCCGTGGGACCTTTATATACATCTATAACGTAATATAACCTAACCTAACCCAACCTAACATCTCGGCGGTAATATTTGAAAACATTCATGGCTAGTTGGCCTCTACGTCTCCGTGGTACATTTATATACATCAATAACGTAATATAACATATCCTAACCCAAAATAACATCTCGGCAGTAATATTTGACCACATTCCTGGCTTGCTGGCATCTACGTCTCCGTGGGACCTTTATATATATCAATAACGTAATATAACCTAACCTAACCCAACCTATCATCTCGGCGATAATATTTGATCACATTCCTGGCTTGCTGGCCTCTACGTCTCCGCGGGACCTTTATATACATCTATAACGTGATATAACCTAACCTAACCCAACCTAACATCTCGGCGGTAATATTTGAAAACATTCCTGGCGAGTTGGCCTCTACGTCACCGTGGGACCTTTATAGACATCCATAACGTAATATAACCTAACCTAACCCAAGCTAACATCTCGGCGGTAATATTTGACAACATTCCCGGCGAGTTGGCCTATACGTCTCCGTGGGACCTTTGTATACATCAATAACGTAATATAACCTAACCTAACCCAACGTAACATCTCGGCGGTAATATTTGACAACATTCCTGGCGAGTTGGCCTCCACGTCTCCGTGGGACATTTATATACATCTATAACGTAATATAACCTAACCTAACCCAACCTAACACCTCGGCGGTAATATTTGACCACATTCCTGGCTTGCTGGCATCTACGTCTCCGTGGTACATTTATATACATCAATAACGTAATATAACCTATCCTAACCCAAAATAACATCTCGGCGGTAATATTTGACCACATTCCTGGCTTGCTGGCATCTACGTCTCCGTGGTACATTTATATACATCAATAACGTAATATAACCTATCCTAACCCAAAATAACATCTCGGCGGTAATGTTTGACCACATTCCTGGCTTGTTGGCATCTACGTCTCCGTTGGGACCTTTATATACATCAATTACGTAATATAACCTAACCTAACCCAACGTAACATCTCGGCGGTAATATTTGACAACATTCCTGGCGAGTTGGCCTCCACGTCTCCGTGGGACATTTATATACATCAATAACGTAATATAACCTAACCTAACCCAACCTAACACCTCGGCGGTAATATTTGACCACATTCCTGGCTTGCTGGCATCTACGTCTCCGTGGTACATTTATATACATCAATAACGTAATATAACCTATCCTAACCCAAAATAACATCTCGGCGGTAATATTTGACCACATTCCTGGCTTGCTGGCATCTACGTCTCCGTGGTACATTTATATACATCAATAACGTAATATAACCTATCCTAACCCAAAATAACATCTCGGCGGTAATGTTTGACCACATTCCTGGCTTGTTGGCATCTACGTCTCCGTTGGGACCTTTATATACATCAATTACGTAATATAACCTAACCTAACCCAACGTAACATCTCGGCGGTAATATTTGACAACATTCCTGGCGAGTTGGCCTCCACGTCTCCGTGGGACATTTATATACATCAATAACGTAATATAACCTAACCTAACCCAACCTAACATCTCGGCGGTAATATTTGATCACATTCCTGGCTTGCTGGCCTCTACGTCGCCGCGGGACCTTTATATAGATCTATAACGTGATATAACCTAACCTAACCCAACCTAACATCTCGGCGGTAATATTTGAAAACATTCCTGGCGAGTTGGCCTCTACGTCACCGTGGGACCTTTATAGACATCCATAACGTAATATAACCTAACCTAACACAAGCTAACATCTCGGCGGTAATATTTGACAACATTCCCGGCGAGTTGGCCTATACGTCTCCGTGGGACCTTTATATACATCAATAACGTAATATAACCTAACCTAACCCAACCTAACATCTCGGCGGTAATATTTGATCACATTCCTGGCTTGCTGGCCTCTACGTCTCCGCGGGACCTTTAAATACATCTATAACGTAATATAACCTAACCTAACCCAACCTAACACCTCGGCGGTAATATTTGACCACATTCCTGGCTTGCTGGCATCTACGTCTCCGTGGTACATTTATATACATCAATAACGTAATATAACCTATCCTAACCCAAAATAACATCTCGGCGGTAATATTTGACCACATTCCTGGCTTGTTGGCATCTACGTCTCCGTGGGAACTTTATATACATCTATAACGTAATATAACCTAACCTAACCCAACCAAAACATCTCGGCGGTAATATTTGAAAACATTCATGGCGAGTTGGCCTCTACGTCTCCGTGGGACCTTTATATACATCAATAACGTAATATAACCTATCCTAACCCAACGTAACATCTCGGCGGTAATATTTGACAACATTCCTGGCGAGTTGGCCTCTACGTCTCGGTTTGTCCTTCATATACATCAATAACGTAATATAACATAACCGAAACCAACCTAACATCTCGGCGGTAATATTTGAAAACATGCCTGGCGAGTTGGCCTCTACGTCTCCGTGGGACCTTTATATACATCTATAACGTAATATAACCTAACCTAACCCAACCTAACATCTCGGCGGTAATATTTGAAAACATTCATGGCTAGTTGGCCTCTACGTCTCCGTGGTACATTTATATACATCAATAACGTAATATAACATATCCTAACCCAAAATAACATCTCGGCAGTAATATTTGACCACATTCCTGGCTTGCTGGCATCTACGTCTCCGTGGGACCTTTATATATATCAATAACGTAATATAACCTAACCTAACCCAACCTATCATCTCGGCGATAATATTTGATCACATTCCTGGCTTGCTGGCCTCTACGTCACCGTGGGACCTTTATAGACATCCATAACGTAATATAACCTAACCTAACCCAAGCTAACATCTCGGCGGTAATATTTGACAACATTTCCGGCGAGTTGGCCTATACGTATCCGTGGGACCTTTATATACATCAATAACGTAATATAACCTAACCTAACCCAACCTAACATCTCGGCGGTAATATTTGATCACATTCCTGGCTTGCTGGCCTCTACGTCTCCCCGGGACCTTTAAATACATCTATAACGTAATATAACCTAACCTAACCCAACCTAACACCTCGGCGGTAATATTTGACCACATTCCTGGCTTGCTGGCATGTACGTCTCCGTGGTACATTTATATACATCAATAACGTAATATAACCTATCCTAACCCAAAATAACATCTCGGCGGTAATATTTGACCACATTCCTGGCTTGCTGGCATCTACGTCTCCGTGGTACATTTATATACATCAATAACGTAATATAACCTATCCTAACCCAAAATAACATCTCGGCGGTAATGTTTGACCACATTCCTGGCTTGTTGGCATCTACGTCTCCGTTGGGACCTTTATATACATCAATTACGTAATATAACCTAACCTAACCCAACGTAACATCTCGGCGGTAATATTTGACAACATTCCTGGCGAGTTGGCCTCCACGTCTCCGTGGGACATTTATATACATCAATAACGTAATATAACCTAACCTAACCCAACCTAACATCTCGGCGGTAATATTTGATCACATTCCTGGCTTGCTGGCCTCTACGTCTCCGCGGGACCTTTATATAGATCTATAACGTGATATAACCTAACCTAACCCAACCTAACATCTCGGCGGTAATATTTGAAAACATTCCTGGCGAGTTGGCCTCTACGTCACCGTGGGACCTTTATAGACATCCATAACGTAATATAACATAACCTAACCCAAGCTAACATCTCGGCGGTAATATTTGACAACATTCCCGGCGAGTTGGCCTATACGTATCCGTGGGACCTTTATATACATCAATAACGTAATATAACCTAACCTAACCCAACCTAACATCTCGGCGGTAATATTTGATCACATTCCTGGCTTGCTGGCCTCTACGTCTCCGCGGGACCTTTAAATACATCTATAACGTAATATAACCTAACCTAACCCAACCTAACACCTCGGCGGTAATATTTGACCACATTCCTGGCTTGCTGGCATCTACGTCTCCGTGGTACATTTATATACATCAATAACGTAATATAACCTATCCTAACCCAAAATAACATCTCGGCGGTAATATTTGACCACATTCCTGGCTTGCTGGCATCTACGTCTCCGTGGTACATTTATATACATCAATAACGTAATATAACCTATCCTAACCCAAAATAACATCTCGGCGGTAATGTTTGACCACATTCCTGGCTTGTTGGCATCTACGTCTCCGTTGGGACCTTTATATACATCAATTACGTAATATAACCTAACCTAACCCAACGTAACATCTCGGCGGTAATATTTGACAACATTCCTGGCGAGTTAGCCTCTACGTCTCGGTTTGTCCTTCATATACATCAATAACGTAATATAACATAACCGAAACCAACCTAACATCTCGGCGGTAATATTTGAAAACATGCCTGGCGAGTTGGCCTCTACGTCTCCGTGGGACCTTTATATACATCTATAACGTAATATAACATAACCTAACCCAAGCTAACATCTCGGCGGTAATATTTGACAACATTCCCGGCGAGTTGGCCTATACGTTTCCGTGGGACCTTTATATACATCAATAACGTAATATAACCTAACCTAACCCAACCTAACATCTCGGCGGTAATATTTGATCACATTCCTGGCTTGCTGGCCTCTACGTCTCCGCGGGACCTTTAAATACATCTATAACGTAATATAACCTAACCTAACCCAACCTAACACCTCGGCGGTAATATTTGACCACATTCCTGGCTTGCTGGCATCTACGTCTCCGTGGTACATTTATATACATCAATAACGTAATATAACCTATCCTAACCCAAAATAACATCTCGGCGGTAATATTTGACCACATTCCTGGCTTGTTGGCATCTACGTCTCCGTGGGAACTTTATATACATCTATAACGTAATATAACCTAACCTAACCCAACCAAAACATCTCGGCGGTAATATTTGAAAACATTCATGGCGAGTTGGCCTCTACGTCTCCGTGGGACCTTTATATACATCAATAACGTAATATAACCTATCCTAACCCAACGTAACATCTCGGCGGTAATATTTGACAACATTCCTGGCGAGTTAGCCTCTACGTCTCGGTTTGTCCTTCATATACATCAATAACGTAATATAACATAACCGAAACCAACCTAACATCTCGGCGGTAATATTTGAAAACATGCCTGGCGAGTTGGCCTCTACGTCTCCGTGGGACCTTTATATACATCTATAACGTAATATAACCTAACCTAACCCAACCTAACATCTCGGCGGTAATATTTGAAAACATTCATGGCTAGTTGGCCTCTACGTCTCCGTGGTACATTTATATACATCAATAACGTAATATAACATATCCTAACCCAAAATAACATCTCGGCAGTAATATTTGACCACATTCCTGGCTTGCTGGCATCTACGTCTCCGTGGGACCTTTATATATATCAATAACGTAATATAACCTAACCTAACCCAACCTATCATCTCGGCGATAATATTTGATCACATTCCTGGCTTGCTGGCCTCTACGTCTCCGCGGGACCTTTATATACATCTATAACGTGATATAACCTAACCTAACCCAACCTAACATCTCGGCGGTAATATTTGAAAACATTCCTGGCGAGTTGGCCTCTACGTCACCGTGGGACCTTTATAGACATCCATAACGTAATATAACCTAACCTAACCCAAGCTAACATCTCGGCGGTAATATTTGACAACATTCCCGGCGAGTTGGCCTATACGTCTCCGTGGGACCTTTGTATACATCAATAACGTAATATAACCTAACCTAACCCAACCTAACATCCCGGCGGTAATATTTGATCACATTCCTGGCTTGCTGGCCTCTACGTCTCCGCGGGACCTTTATATACATCTATAACGTGATATAACCTAACCTAACCCAACCTAACATCTCGGCGGTAATATTTGAAAACATTCCTGGCGAGTTGGCCTCTGCGTCACCGTGGGACCTTTATAGACATCCATAACGTAATATAACCTAACCTAACCCAAGCTAACATCTCGGCGGTAATATTTGACAACATTTCCGGCGAGTTGGCCTACACGTCTCCGTGGGACCTTTGTATACATCAATAACGTAATATAACCTAACCTAACCCAACCTAACATCCCGGCGGTAATATTTGATCACATTCCTGGCTTGCTGGCCTCTACGTCCCCGCGGGACCTTTATATACATCTATAACGTGATATAACCTAACCTAACCCAACCTAACATCTCGGCGGTAATATTTGAAAACATTCCTGGCGAGTTGGCCTCTACGTCACCGTGGGACCTTTATAGACATCCATAACGTAATATAACCTAACCTAACCCAACCTAACATCTCGGCGGTAATATTTGAAAACATTCATGGCGAGTTGGCCTCTACGTCTCGGTTTGTCCTTCATATACATCAATAACGTAATATAACATAACCGAAACCAACCTAACATCTCGGCGGTAATATTTGACCACATTCCTGGCTTGTTGGCATCTACGTCTCCGTGGGACCTTTATATACATCAATTACGTAATATAACCTAACCTAACCCAACGTAACATCTCGGCGGTAATATTTGACAACATTCCTGGCGAGTTGGCCTCTACGTCTCGGTTTGTCCTTCATATACATCAATAACGTAATATAACATAACCGAAACCAACCTAACATCTCGGCGGTAATATTTGAAAACATTCCTGGCGAGTTGGCCTCTACGTCTCCGCGGGACCTTTAAATACATCAATAACGTAATATAACCTAACCTAAACCAACCTAACACCTCGGCGGTAATATTTGACCACATTCCTGGCTTGCTGGCATCTACGTCTCCGTGGGACCTTTATATACATCAATAACGTAATATAACCTAACCTAACCCAACCTAACATCTCGGCGGTAATATTTGAAAACATTCCTGGCGAGTTGGCCTCTACGTCACCGTGGGACCTTTATAGACATCCATAACGTAATATAACCTAACCTAACCCAAGCTAACATCTCGGCGGTAATATTTGACAACATTCCCGGCGAGTTGGCCTATACGTCTCCGTGGGACCTTTATATACATCAATAACGTAATATAACCTAACCTAACCCAACCTAACATCTCGGCGGTAATATTTGATCACATTCCTGGCTTGCTGGCCTCTACGTCTCCGCGGGACCTTTAAATACATCTATAACGTAATATAACCTAACCTAACCCAACCTAACACCTCGGCGGTAATATTTGACCACATTCCTGGCTTGCTGGCATCTACGTCTCCGTGGTACATTTATATACATCAATAACGTAATATAACCTATCCTAACCCAAAATAACATCTCGGCGGTAATATTTGACCACATTCCTGGCTTGTTGGCATCTACGTCTCCGTGGCAACTTTATATACATCTATAACGTAATATAACCTAACCTAACCCAACCAAAACATCTCGGCGGTAATATTTGAAAACATTCATGGCGAGTTGGCCTCTACGTCTCCGTGGGACCTTTATATACATCAATAACGTAATATAACCTATCCTAACCCAACGTAACATCTCGGCGGTAATATTTGACAACATTCCTGGCGAGTTGGCCTCTACGTCTCGGTTTGTCCTTCATATACATCAATAACGTAATATAACATAACCGAAACCAACCTAACATCTCGGCGGTAATATTTGAAAACATGCCTGGCGAGTTGGCCTCTACGTCTCCGTGGGACCTTTATATACATCTATAACGTAATATAACCTAACCTAACCCAACCTAACATCTCGGCGGTAATATTTGAAAACATTCATGGCTAGTTGGCCTCTACGTCTCCGTGGTACATTTATATACATCAATAACGTAATATAACATATCCTAACCCAAAATAACATCTCGGCAGTAATATTTGACCACATTCCTGGCTTGCTGGCATCTACGTCTCCGTGGGACCTTTATATATATCAATAACGTAATATAACCTAACCTAACCCAACCTATCATCTCGGCGATAATATTTGAAAACATTCCTGGCGAGTTGGCCTCTACGTCACCGTGGGACCTTTATAGACATCCATAACGTAATATAACCTAACCTAACCCAACCTAACATCTCGGCGGTAATATTTGAAAACATTCATGGCGAGTTGGCCTCTACGTCTCGGTTTGTCCTTCATATACATCAATAACGTAATATAACATAACCGAAACCAACCTAACATCTCGGCGGTAATATTTGACCACATTCCTGGCTTGTTGGCATCTACGTCTCCGTGGGACCTTTATATACATCAATTACGTAATATAACCTAACCTAACCCAACGTAACATCTCGGCGGTAATATTTGACAACATTCCTGGCGAGTTGGCCTCTACGTCTCGGTTTGTCCTTCATATACATCAATAACGTAATATAACATAACCGAAACCAACCTAACATCTCGGCGGTAATATTTGAAAACATTCCTGGCGAGTTGGCCTCTACGTCTCCGCGGGACCTTTAAATACATCAATAACGTAATATAACCTAACCTAAACCAACCTAACACCTCGGCGGTAATATTTGACCACATTCCTGGCTTGCTGGCATCTACGTCTCCGTGGGACCTTTATATACATCAATAACGTAATATAACCTAACCTAACCCAACCTAACATCTCGGCGGTAATATTTGACAACATTCCTGGCGAGTTGGCCTCTACGTCTCGGTTTGACCTTCATATACATCAATAACGTAATATAACCTAACCTAACCCAACCTATCATCTCGGCGGTAATATTTGAAAACATTCATGGCGAATTGGACTCTACGTCACCGTGGGACCTTTATAGACATCCATAACGTAATATAACCTAACCTAACCCAACGTAACATCTCGGCGGTAATATTTGACAACATTCCTGGCGAGTTGGCCTCTACGTCTCCGTGGTACATTTATATACATCAATAACGTAATATAACCTATCCTAACCCAAAATAACATCTCGGCGGTAATATTTGACCACATTCCTGGCTTGTTGGCATCTACGTCTCCGCGGGACCATTATATACATCTGTAACGTAATATAACCTAACCTAACCCAACCTAACATCTCGGCGGTAATATTTGAAAACATTCATGGCGAGGTGGCCTCTACGTCTCCGTGGGACATTTATAGACATCCGTAACGTAATATAACCTAACCTAACCCAAGCTAACATCTCGGCGGTAATATTTAACAACATTCCCGGCGAGTTGGCCTATACGTCTCCGTGGGACCTTTGTATACATCAATAACGTAATATAACCTAACCTAACCCAACCTAACATCCCGGCGGTAATATTTGATCACATTCCTGGCTTGTTGGCATCCACGTCTCCGTGGGACCTTTATATACATCAATAACGTAATATAACCTAACCTAACCCAACCTAACACCTCGGCGGTAATATTTGACCACATTCCTGGCTTGCTGGCATCTACGTCTCCGTGGTACATTTATATACATCAATAACGTAATATAACCTATCCTAACCCAAAATAACATCTCGGCGGTAATATTTGACCACATTCCTGGCTTGCTGGCATCTACGTCTCCGTGGTACATTTATATACATCAATAACGTAATATAACCTATCCTAACCCAAAATAACATCTCGGCGGTAATGTTTGACCACATTCCTGGCTTGTTGGCATCTACGTCTCCGTTGGGACCTTTATATACATCAATTACGTAATATAACCTAACCTAACCCAACGTAACATCTCGGCGGTAATATTTGACAACATTCCTGGCGAGTTGGCCTCCACGTCTCCGTGGGACATTTATATACATCAATAACGTAATATAACCTAACCTAACCCAACCTAACATCTCGGCGGTAATATTTGATCACATTCCTGGCTTGCTGGCCTCTACGTCTCCGCGGGACCTTTATATAGATCTATAACGTGATATAACCTAACCTAACCCAACCTAACATCTCGGCGGTAATATTTGAAAACATTCCTGGCGAGTTGGCCTCTACGTCACCGTGGGACCTTTATAGACATCCATAACGTAATATAACCTAACCTAACCCAAGCTAACATCTCGGCGGTAATATTTGACAACATTCCCGGCGAGTTGGCCTATACGTCTCCGTGGGACCTTTATATACATCAATAACGTAATATAACCTAACCTAACCCAACCTAACATCTCGGCGGTAATATTTGATCACATTCCTGGCTTGCTGGCCTCTACGTCTCCGCGGGACCTTTAAATACATCTATAACGTAATATAACCTAACCTAACCCAACCTAACACCTCGGCGGTAATATTTGACCACATTCCTGGCATGCTGGCATCTACGTCTCCGTGGTACATTTATATACATCAATAACGTAATATAACCTATCCTAACCCAAAATAACATCTCGGCAGTAATATTTGACCACATTCCTGGCTTGCTGGCATCTACGTCTCCGTGGGACCTTTATATATATCAATAACGTAATATAACCTAACCTAACCCAACCTATCATCTCGGCGATAATATTTGATCACATTCCTGGCTTGCTGGCCTCTACGTCTCGGTCTGACCTTCATATACATCAATAACGTAATATAACCTAACCTAACCCAACCTATCATCTCGGCGGTAATATTTGACAACATTCCTGGCGAGTTGGCCTATACGTCTCCGTCGGACCTTTATATACAACAATAACATAGTATAAGCTAAGCTAACCCAGTCTATCATCTCGGCGGTAATATTTGAAAACATACCTGGCGAGTTGGCCTCTACGTCTCCGTGGGACCCTTATATACATCAATAACGTAATATAACCTGACCTAACCCAACCTAACATCTCGGTGATAATATTTGATCACATTCCTGGCTTGTTGGCCTCTACGTCTCGGTTTGACCTTCATATACATCAGTAACGTAATATAACATAACCGAAACCAACCTATCATCTCGGCGGTAATATTTGACAACATTCCTGGCGAGTTGGCCTATACGTCTCCGTGGGACCTTTATATACATCAATAACGTAATATAACCTAACCTAACCCAACCTAACATTTCGGCGGTAATATTTGATCACATTCCTGTCTTGCTGGCCTCTACGTCTCCGCGGGACCTTTAAATACATCTATAACGTAATATAACCTAACCTAACCCAACCTAACACCTCGGCGGTAATATTTGACCACATTCCTGGCTTGCTGGCATCTACGTCTCCGTGGGACCTTTATATACATCAATAACGTAATATAACCTAACCTAACCCAACCTAACATCTCGGCGGTAATATTTGACAACATTCCTTGCGAGTTGGCCTCTACGTCTCGGTTTGACCTTCATATACATCAATAACGTAATATAACCTAACCTAACCCAACCTATCATCTCGGCGGTAATATTTGACAACATTCCTGGCGAGTTGGCCTATACGTCTCCGTCGGACCTTTATATACAACAATAACATAGTATAAGCTAAGCTAACCCAGTCTATCATCTCGGCGGTAATATTTTACCACATTCCTGGCTTGTTGGCATCTACGTCTCCGTGGGACCCTTATATACATCAATAACGTAATATAACCTAACCTAACCCAACCTATCATCTCGGCGGTAATATTTGACAACATTCCTGGCGAGTTGGCCTCTACGTCTCCGTGGTACATTTATATACATCAATAACGTAATATAACCTATCCTAACCCAACCTAACACCTCGGCGGTAATATTTGACCACATTCCTGGCTTGCTGGCATCTACGTCTCCGTGGGACCTTTATATACATCAATAACGTAATATAACCTAACCTAATCCAACCTAACATCTCGGCGGTAATATTTGACAACATTCCTGGCGAGTTGGCCTCTACGTCTCGGTTTGACCTTCATATACATCAATAACGTAATATAACCTAACCGAACCCAACCTATCATCTCGGCGGTATTATTTGACAACATTCCTGGCGAGTTGGCCTATACGTCTCCGTCGGACTTTTATATACAACAATAACATAGTATAAGCTAGGCTAACCCAGTCTATCATCTCGGCGGTAATATTTGACCACATTCCTGGCTTGTTGGCCTCTGCGTCTCCGTGGGACCTTCATATACATCAATAACGAAATATAACCTAACCTAACACAACCTATCATCTCGGTGCTAATATTTGACAACATACCTGGCGAGTTGGCCTCTACATCTCCGTGGGACCTTTATATACATCTATAACGTAATAAAACCTAACCTAACCCAACCTAACATCTCGGCAATAATACTTGAAAACATTCATGGCGAGTTGGCCTCTACGTCTCCGTGGTACATTTATATACATCAATAACGTAATATAACCTATCCTAACCCAAAATAACATCTCGGCGGTAATATTTGACCACATTCCTGGCTTGCTGGCATCTACTTCTCCGTGGGACCTTTATATATATCAATAACGTAATATAACCTAACCTAACCCAACCTATCATCTCGGCGGTAATATTTGACAACATTCCTGGCGAGTTGGCCTCTACGTCACCGTGGGACCTTTATAGACATCCATAACGTAATATAACCTAACCTAACCCAAGCTAACATCTCGGCGGTAATATTTGACAACATTCCCGGCGAGTTGGCCTATACGTCTCCGTGGGACCTTTATATACATCAATAACGTAATATAACCTAACCTAACCCAACCTAACATCTCGGCGGTAATATTTGATCACATTCCTGGCTTGCTGGCCTCTACGTCTCCGCGGGACCTTTAAATACATCTATAACGTAATATAACCTAACCTAACCCAACCTAACACCTCGGCGGTAATATTTGACCACATTCCTGGCTTGCTGGCATCTACGTCTCCGTGGTACATTTATATACATCAATAACGTAATATAACCTATCCTAACCCAAAATAACATCTCGGCGGTAATATTTGACAACATTCCCGGCGAGTTGGCCTATACGTCTCCGTGGGACCTTTATATACATCAATAACGTAATATAACCTAACCTAACCCAACCTAACATCTCGGCGGTAATATTTGATCACATTCCTGGCTTGCTGGCCTCTACTTCTCCGCGGGACCTTTAAATACATCTATAACGTAATATAACCTAACCTAACCCAACCTAACACCTCGGCGGTAATATTTGATCACATTCCTGGCGAGTTGGCCTCTACGTCTCCGTGGGACCTTTATATACATCAATAACGTAATATAACCTAACCTAACCCAACCTAACATCTCGGCGGTAATATTTGAAAACATACCTGGCGAGTTGGCCTCTACGTCACCGTGGGACCTTTATATACATCAATAACGTAATATAACCTGACCTAACCCAACCTAACATCTCGGTGATAATATTTGATCACATTCCTGGCTTGTTGGCCTCTACATCTCGGTTTGACCTTCATATACATCAGTAACGTAATATAACATAACCGAAACCAACCTATCATCTCGGCGGTAATATTTGACAACATTCCTGGCGAGTTGGCCTATACGTCTCCGTGGGACCTTTATATACATCAATACCGTAATATAACCTAACCTAACCCAACCTAACATTTCGGCGGTAATATTTGATCACATTCCTGGCTTGCTGGCCTCTACGTCTCCGCGGGACCCTTAAATACATCTATAACGTAATATAACCTAACCTATACCTACCTAACATCTCGGAGGCAATATGTGAAAACATTCCTGGCGAGTTGGCCTCTACGTCTCCGTGGGACCTTTATATACATCAATAACGTAATATAACCTAACCTAACCCCACCTAACATCTCGGCGGTAATATTTGAAAACATTCATGGCGAGTTGGCCTCTACGTCTCCGTGGTACATTTATATACATCAATAACGTAATATAACCTAACCTAACCCAACCTATCATCTCGGCGGTAATATTTGACAACATTCCTGGCGAGATGGACTCCACGTCTCCGCGGGACCTTTAAATACATCTATAACGTAATATAACCTAACCTAACCCAACCTAACACCTCGGCGGTAATATTTGACCACATTCCTGGCTTGCTGGCATCTACGTCTCCGTCGGACCTTTATATACATCAATAACGTAATATAACCTAACCTAACCCAACCTAACATCTCGGCGGTAATATTTGACAACATTCCTGGCGAGTTGGCCTCTACGTCTCGGTCTGACCTTCATATACATCAATAACGTAATATAACCTAACCTAACCCAACCTATCATCTCGGCGGTAATATTTGACAACATTCCTGGCGAGTTGGCCTATACGTCTCCGTCGGACCTTTATATACAACAATAACATAGTATAAGCTAAGCTAACCCAGTCTATCATCTCGGCGGTAATATTTGAAAACATACCTGGCGAGTTGGCCTCTACGTCTCCGTGGGACCCTTATATACATCAATAACGTAATATAACCTGACCTAACCCAACCTAACATCTCGGTGATAATATTTGATCACATTCCTGGCTTGTTGGCCTCTACGTCTCGGTTTGACCTTCATATACATCAGTAACGTAATATAACATAACCGAAACCAACCTATCATCTCGGCGGTAATATTTGACAACATTCCTGGCGAGTTGGCCTATACGTCTCCGTGGGACCTTTATATACATCAATAACGTAATATAACCTAACCTAACCCAACCTAACATTTCGGCGGTAATATTTGATCACATTCCTGTCTTGCTGGCCTCTACGTCTCCGCGGGACCTTTAAATACATCTATAACGTAATATAACCTAACCTAACCCAACCTAACACCTCGGCGGTAATATTTGACCACATTCCTGGCTTGCTGGCATCTACGTCTCCGTGGGACCTTTATATACATCAATAACGTAATATAACCTAACCTAACCCAACCTAACATCTCGGCGGTAATATTTGACAACATTCCTTGCGAGTTGGCCTCTACGTCTCGGTTTGACCTTCATATACATCAATAACGTAATATAACCTAACCTAACCCAACCTATCATCTCGGCGGTAATATTTGACAACATTCCTGGCGAGTTGGCCTATACGTCTCCGTCGGACCTTTATATACAACAATAACATAGTATAAGCTAAGCTAACCCAGTCTATCATCTCGGCGGTAATATTTTACCACATTCCTGGCTTGTTGGCATCTACGTCTCCGTGGGACCCTTATATACATCAATAACGTAATATAACCTAACCTAACCCAACCTATCATCTCGGAGGTAATATTTGACAACATTCCTGGCGAGTTGGCCTCTACGTCTCCGTGGTACATTTATATACATCAATAACGTAATATAACCTATCCTAACCCAACCTAACACCTCGGCGGTAATATTTGACCACATTCCTGGCTTGCTGGCATCTACGTCTCCGTGGGACCTTTATATACATCAATAACGTAATATAACCTAACCTAACCCAACCTAACATCTCGGCGGTAACATTTGACAACATTCCTGGCGAGTTGGCCTCTACGTCTCGGTTTGACCTTCATATACATCAATAACGTAATATAACCTAACCGAACCCAACCTATCATCTCGGCGGTATTATTTGACAACATTCCTGGCGAGTTGGCCTATACGTCTCCGTCGGACTTTTATATACAACAATAACATAGTATAAGCTAGGCTAACCCAGTCTATCATCTCGGCGGTAATATTTGACCACATTCCTGGCTTGTTGGCCTCTGCGTCTCCGTGGGACCTTCATATACATCAATAACGAAATATAACCTAACCTAACACAACCTATCATCTCGGTGCTAATATTTGACAACATACCTGGCGAGTTGGCCTCTACATCTCCGTGGGACCTTTATATACATCTATAACGTAATAAAACCTAACCTAACCCAACCTAACATCTCGGCAATAATACTTGAAAACATTCATGGCGAGTTGGCCTCTACGTCTCCGTGGTACATTTATATACATCAATAACGTAATATAACCTATCCTAACCCAAAATAACATCTCGGCGGTAATATTTGACCACATTCCTGGCTTGCTGGCATCTACTTCTCCGTGGGACCTTTATATATATCAATAACGTAATATAACCTAACCTAACCCAACCTATCATCTCGGCGGTAATATTTGACAACATTCCTGGCGAGTTGGCCTCTACGTCACCGTGGGACCTTTATAGACATCCATAACGTAATATAACCTAACCTAACCCAAGCTAACATCTCGGCGGTAATATTTGACAACATTCCCGGCGAGTTGGCCTATACGTCTCCGTGGGACCTTTATATACATCAATAACGTAATATAACCTAACCTAACCCAACCTAACATCTCGGCGGTAATATTTGATCACATTCCTGGCTTGCTGGCCTCTACGTCTCCGCGGGACCTTTAAATACATCTATAACGTAATATAACCTAACCTAACCCAACCTAACACCTCGGCGGTAATATTTGACCACATTCCTGGCTTGCTGGCATCTACGTCTCCGTGGTACATTTATATACATCAATAACGTAATATAACCTATCCTAACCCAAAATAACATCTCGGCGGTAATATTTGACAACATTCCCGGCGAGTTGGCCTATACGTCTCCGTGGGACCTTTATATACATCAATAACGTAATATAACCTAACCTAACCCAACCTAACATCTCGGCGGTAATATTTGATCACATTCCTGGCTTGCTGGCCTCTACTTCTCCGCGGGACCTTTAAATACATCTATAACGTAATATAACCTAACCTAACCCAACCTAACACCTCGGCGGTAATATTTGATCACATTCCTGGCGAGTTGGCCTCTACGTCTCCGTGGGACCTTTATATACATCAATAACGTAATATAACCTAACCTAACCCAACCTAACATCTCGGCGGTAATATTTGAAAACATACCTGGCGAGTTGGCCTCTACGTCACCGTGGGACCTTTATATACATCAATAACGTAATATAACCTGACCTAACCCAACCTAACATCTCGGTGATAATATTTGATCACATTCCTGGCTTGTTGGCCTCTACATCTCGGTTTGACCTTCATATACATCAGTAACGTAATATAACATAACCGAAACCAACCTATCATCTCGGCGGTAATATTTGACAACATTCCTGGCGAGTTGGCCTATACGTCTCCGTGGGACCTTTATATACATCAATACCGTAATATAACCTAACCTAACCCAACCTAACATTTCGGCGGTAATATTTGATCACATTCCTGGCTTGCTGGCCTCTACGTCTCCGCGGGACCCTTAAATACATCTATAACGTAATATAACCTAACCTATACCTACCTAACATCTCGGAGGCAATATGTGAAAACATTCCTGGCGAGTTGGCCTCTACGTCTCCGTGGGACCTTTATATACATCAATAACGTAATATAACCTAACCTAACCCCACCTAACATCTCGGCGGTAATATTTGAAAACATTCATGGCGAGTTGGCCTCTACGTCTCCGTGGTACATTTATATACATCAATAACGTAATATAACCTAACCTAACCCAACCTATCATCTCGGCGGTAATATTTGACAACATTCCTGGCGAGATGGCCTCCACGTCTCCGCGGGACCTTTAAATAAAACTATAACGTAATATAACCTAACCTAACCCAACCTAACACCTCGGCGGTAATATTTGACCACATTCCTGGCTTGCTGGCATCTACGTCTCCGTGGGACCTTTATATACATCAATAACGTAATATAACCTAACCTAACCCAACCTAACATCTCGGCGGTAATATTTGACAACATTCCTGGCGAGTTGGCCTCTACGTCTCGGTCTGACCTTCATATACATCAATAACGTAATATAACCTAACCTAACCCAACCTATCATCTCGGCGGTAATATTTGACAACATTCCTGGCGAGTTGGCCTATACGTCTCCGTCGGACCTTTATATACAACAATAACATAGTATAAGCTAAGCTAACCCAGTCTATCATCTCGGCGGTAATATTTGAAAACATACCTGGCGAGTTGGCCTCTACGTCTCCGTGGGACCCTTATATACATCAATAACGTAATATAACCTGACCTAACCCAACCTAACATCTCGGTGATAATATTTGATCACATTCCTGGCTTGTTGGCCTCTACGTCTCGGTTTGACCTTCATATACATCAGTAACGTAATATAACATAACCGAAACCAACCTATCATCTCGGCGGTAATATTTGACAACATTCCTGGCGAGTTGGCCTATACGTCTCCGTGGGACCTTTATATACATCAATAACGTAATATAACCTAACCTAACCCAACCTAACATTTCGGCGGTAATATTTGATCACATTCCTGGCTTGCTGGCCTCTACGTCTCCGCGGGACCTTTAAATACATCTATAACGTAATATAACCTAACCTAACCCAACCTAACACCTCGGCGGTAATATTTGACCACATTCCTGGCTTGCTGGCATCTACGTCTCCGTGGGACCTTTATATACATCAATAACGTAATATAACCTAACCTAACCCAACCTAACATCTCGGCGGTAATATTTGACAACATTCCTTGCGAGTTGGCCTCTACGTCTCGGTTTGACCTTCATATACATCAATAACGTAATATAACCTAACCTAACCCAACCTATCATCTCGGCGGTAATATTTGACAACATTCCTGGCGAGTTGGCCTATACGTCTCCGTCGGACCTTTATATACAACAATAACATAGTATAAGCTAAGCTAACCCAGTCTATCATCTCGGCGGTAATATTTTACCACATTCCTGGCTTGTTGGCATCTACGTCTCCGTGGGACCCTTATATACATCAATAACGTAATATAACCTAACCTAACCCAACCTATCATCTCGGCGGTAATATTTGACAACATTCCTGGCGAGTTGGCCTCTACGTCTCCGTGGTACATTTATATACATCAATAACGTAATATAACCTATCCTAACCCAAAATAACATCTCGGCGGTAATATTTGACCACATTCCTGGCTTGCTGGCATTTACGTCTCCGTGGGACCTTTATATATATCAATAACGTAATATAACCTAACCTAACCCAACCTATCATCTCGGCGGTAATATTTGACAACATTCCTGGCGAGATGGCCTCCACGTCTCCGTGGGACCTTTATATACATCAATAACGTAATATAACCTAACCTAACCCAACCTAACATCTCGGCGGTAATATTTGATCACATTCCTGGCTTGCTGGCCTCTACGTCTCCGCGGGACATTTATATACATCTATAACGTGATATAACCTAACCTAACCCAACCTAACATCTCGGCGGTAATATTTGAAAACATTCCTGGCGATTTGGCCTCTACGTCACCGTGGGACCTTTATAGACATTCATAACGTAATATAACCTAACCTAACCCAAGCTAACATATCGGCGGTAATATTTGACAACATTCCCGGCGAGTTGGCCTATACGTCTCCGTGGGACCTTTATATACATCAATAACGTAATATAACCTAACCTAACCCAACCTAACATCTCGGCGGTAATATTTGACCACATTCCTGGCTTGCTGGCCTCTACTTCTCCGCGGGACCTTTAAATACATCTATAACGTAATATAACCTAACCTAACCCAACCTAACACCTCGGCGGTAATATTTGACCACATTCCTGGCTTGCTGGCATCTACGTCTCCGTGGGACCTTTATATACATCAATAACGTAATATAACCTAACCTAACCCAACCTAACATCTCGGCGGTAATATTTGACAACATTCCTGGCGAGTTGGCCTCTACGTCTCGGTTTGACCTTCATATACATCAATAACGTAATATAACCTAACCTAACCCAACCTATCATCTCGGCGGTAATATTTGACAACATTCCTGGCGAGTTGGCCTATACGTCTCCGTGGGACCTTTATATACATCAATAACGTAATATAACCTAACCTAACCCAACCTAACATTTCGGCGGTAATATTTGATCACATTCCTGGCTTGCTGGCCTCTACGTCTCCGCGGGACCTTTAAATACATCTATAACGTAATATAACCTAACCTAACCCAACCTAACACCTCGGCGGTAATATTTGACCACATTCCTGGCTTGCTGGCATCTACGTCTCCGTGGGACCTTTATATACATCAATAACGTAATATAACCTATCCTAACCCAAAATAACATCTCGGCGGTAATATTTGACAACATTCCCGGCGAGTTGGCCTATACGTCTCCGTGGGACCTTTATATACATCAATAACGTAATATAACCTAACCTAACCCAACCTAACATCTCGGCGGTAATATTTGATCACATTCCTGGCTTGCTGGCCTCTACTTCTCCGCGGGACCTTTAAATACATCTATAACGTAATATAACCTAACCTAACCCAACCTAACACCTCGGCGGTAATATTTGATCACATTCCTGGCGAGTTGGCCTCTACGTCTCCGTGGGACCTTTATATACATCAATAACGTAATATAACCTAACCTAACCCAACCTAACACCTCGGCGGTAATATTTGAACACATTCCTGGCTTGTTGGCCTCTACGTCTCCGTGGGACCTTTATATACATCAATAACGTAATATAACCTGACCTAACCCAACCTAACATCTCGGTGATAATATTTGATCACATTCCTGGCTTGTTGGCCTCTACATCTCGGTTTGACCTTCATATACATCAGTAACGTAATATAACATAACCGAAACCAACCTATCATCTCGGCGGTAATATTTGACAACATTCCTGGCGAGTTGGCCTATACGTCTCCGTGGGACCTTTATATACATCAATAACGTAATATAACCTAACCTAACCCAACCTAACATTTCGGCGGTAATATTTGATCACATTCCTGGCTTGCTGGCCTCTACGTCTCCGCGGGACCCTTAAATACATCTATAACGTAATATAACCTAACCTATACCTACCTAACATCTCGGAGGCAATATTTGAAAACATTCCTGGCGAGTTGGCCTCTACGTCTCCGTGGGACCTTTATATACATCAATAACGTAATATAACCTAACCTAACCCCACCTAACATCTCGGCGGTAATATTTGAAAACATTCATGGCGAGTTGGCCTCTACGTCTCCGTGGTACATTTATATACATCAATAACGTAATATAACCTAACCTAACCCAACCTATCATCTCGGCGGTAATATTTGACAACATTCCTGGCGAGATGGCCTCCACGTCTCCGCGGGACCTTTAAATACATCTATAACGTAATATAACCTAACCTAACCCAACCTAACACCTCGGCGGTAATATTTGACCACATTCCTGGCTTGCTGGCATCTACGTCTCCGTGGGACCTTTATATACATCAATAACGTAATATAACCTAACCTAACCCAACCTAACATCTCGGCGGTAATATTTGACAACATTCCTGGCGAGTTGGCCTCTACGTCTCGGTTTGACCTTCATATACATCAATAACGTAATATAACCTAACCTAACCCAACCTATCATCTCGGCGGTAATATTTGACAACATTCCTGGCGAGTTGGCCTATACGTCTCCGTCGGACCTTTATATACAACAATAACATAGTATAAGCTAAGCTAACCCAGTCTATCATCTCGGCGGTAATATTTGAAAACATACCTGGCGAGTTGGCCTCTACGTCTCCGTGGGACCCTTATATACATCAATAACGTAATATAACCTGACCTAACCCAACCTAACATCTCGGTGATAATATTTGATCACATTCCTGGCTTGTTGGACTCTACGTCTCGGTTTGACCTTCATATACATCAGTAACGTAATATAACATAACCGAAACCAACCTATCATCGCGGCGGTAATATTTGACAACATTCCTGGCGAGTTGGCCTATACGTCTCCGTGGGACCTTTATATACATCAATAACGTAATATAACCTAACCTAACCCAACCTAACATTTCGGCGGTAATATTTGATCACATTCCTGGCTTGCTGGCCTCTACGTCTCCGCGGGACCTTTAAATACATCTATAACGTAATATAACCTAACCTAACCCAACCTAACACCTCGGCGGTAATATTTGACCACATTCCTGGCTTGCTGGCATCTACGTCTCCGTGGGACCTTTATATACATCAATAACGTAATATAACCTAACCTAACCCAACCTAACATCTCGGCGGTAATATTTGACAACATTCCTGGCGAGTTGGCCTCTACGTCTCGGTTTGACCTTCATATACATCAATAACGTAATATAACCTAACCTAACCCAACCTATCATCTCGGCGGTAATATTTGACAACATTCCTGGCGAGTTGGCCTATACGTCTCCGTCGGACCTTTATATACAACAATAACATAGTATAAGCTAAGCTAACCCAGTCTATCATCTCGGCGGTAATATTTTACCACATTCCTGGCTTGTTGGCATCTACGTCTCCGTGGGACCCTTATATACATCAATAACGTAATATAACCTAACCTAACCCAACCTATCATCTCGTCGGTAATATTTGACAACATTCCTGGCGAGTTGGCCTCTACGTCTCCGTGGTACATTTATATACATCAATAACGTAATATAACCTATCCTAACCCAAAATAACATCTCGGCGGTAATATTTGACCACATTCCTGGCTTGCTGGCATTTACGTCTCCGTGGGACCTTTATATATATCAATAACGTAATATAACCTAACCTAACCCAACCTATCATCTCGGCGGTAATATTTGACAACATTCCTGGCGAGATGGCCTCCACGTCTCCGTGGGACCTTTATATACATCAATAACGTAATATAACCTAACCTAACCCAACCTAACATCTCGGCGGTAATATTTGATCACATTCCTGGCTTGCTGGCCTCTACGTCTCCGCGGGACATTTATATACATCTATAACGTGATATAACCTAACCTAACCCAACCTAACATCTCGGCGGTAATATTTGAAAACATTCCTGGCGATTTGGCCTCTACGTCACCGTGGGACCTTTATAGACATCCATAACGTAATATAACCTAACCTAACCCAAGCTAACATATCGGCGGTAATATTTGACAACATTCCCGGCGAGTTGGCCTATACGTCTCCGTGGGACCTTTATATACATCAATAACGTAATATAACCTAACCTAACCCAACCTAACATCTCGGCGGGAATATTTGATCACATTCCTGGCTTGCTGGCCTCTACTTCTCCGCGGGACCTTTAAATGCATCTATAACGTAATATAACCTAACCTAACCCAACCTAACACCTCGGCGGTAATATTTGACCACATTCCTGGCTTGCTGGCATCTACGTCTCCGTGGGACCTTTATATACATCAATAACGTAATATAACCTAACCTAACCCAACCTAACATCTCGGCGGTAATATTTGACAACATTCCTGGCGAGTTGGCCTATACGTCTCCGTCGGACCTTTATATACAACAATAACATAGTATAAGCTAAGCTAACCCAGTCTATCATCTCGGCGGTAATATTTGACCACATTCCTGGCTTGTTGGCATCTACGTCTCCGTGGGACCCTTATATACATCAATAACGTAATATAACCTAACCTAACCCAACCTATCATCTCGGCGGTAATATTTGACAACATTCCTGGCGAGTTGGCCTCTACGTCTCCGTGGTACATTTATATACATCAATAACGTAATATAACCTATCCTAACCCAAAATAACATCTCGGCGGTAATATTTGACCACATTCCTGGCTTGCTGGCATTTACGTCTCCGTGGGACCTTTATATATATCAATAACGTAATATAACCTAACCTAACCCAACCTATCATCTCGGCGGTAATATTTGACAACATTCCTGGCGAGATGGCCTCCACGTCTCCGTGGGACCTTTATATACATCAATAACGTAATATAACCTAACCTAACCCAACCTAACATCTCGGCGGTAATATTTGATCACATTCCTGGCTTGCTGGCCTCTACGTCTCCGCGGGACATTTATATACATCTATAACGTGATATAACCTAACCTAACCCAACCTAACATCTCGGCGGTAATATTTGATCACATTCCTGGCTTGCTGGCCTCTACTTCTCCGCGGGACCTTTAAATGCATCTATAACGTAATATAACCTAACCTAACCCAACCTAACACCTCGGCGGTAATATTTGACCACATTCCTGGCTTGCTGGCATCTACGTCTCCGTGGGACCTTTATATACATCAATAACGTAATATAACCTAACCTAACCCAACCTAACATCTCGGCGGTAATATTTGACAACATTCCTGGCGAGTTGGCCTATACGTCTCCGTCGGACCTTTATATACAACAATAACATAGTATAAGCTAAGCTAACCCAGTCTATCATCTCGGCGGTAATATTTGACCACATTCCTGGCTTGTTGGCATCCACGTCTCCGTGGGACCCTTATATACATCAATAACGTAATATAACCTAACCTAACCCAACCTATCATCTCGGCGGTAATATTTGACAACATTCCTGGCGAGTTGGCCTCTACGTCTCCGTGGTACATTTATATACATCAATAACGTAATATAACCTATCCTAACCCAAAATAACATCTCGGCGGTAATATTTGACCACATTCCTGGCTTGCTGGCATTTACGTCTCCGTGGGACCTTTATATATATCAATAACGTAATATAACCTAACCTAACCCAACCTATCATCTCGGCGGTAATATTTGACAACATTCCTGGCGAGATGGCCTCCACGTCTCCGTGGGACCTTTATATACATCAATAACGTAATATAACCTAACCTAACCCAACCTAACATCTCGGCGGTAATATTTGATCACATTCCTGGCTTGCTGGCCTCTACGTCTCCGCGGGGCATTTATATACATCTATAACGTGATATAACCTAACCTAACCCAACCTAACATCTCGGCGGTAATATTTGAAAACATTCCTGGCGATTTGGCCTCTACGTCACCGTGGGACCTTTATAGACATCCATAACGTAATATAACCTAACCTAACCC
This sequence comes from Xylocopa violacea, assembly GCA_963969225.1. Taxonomy (NCBI): domain Eukaryota; kingdom Metazoa; phylum Arthropoda; class Insecta; order Hymenoptera; family Apidae; genus Xylocopa; species Xylocopa violacea. Next base: position 9,630 of record CAXAJV010000147.1, on the reverse strand, counting down.
AAGCTAACATATCGGCGGTAATATTTGACAACATTCCCGGCGAGTTGGCCTATACGTCTCCGTGGGACCTTTGTATACATCAATAACGTAATATAACCTAACCTAACCCAACCTAACATCCCGGCGGTAATATTTGATCACATTCCTGGCTTGCTGGCCTCTACGTCTCCGCGGGACCTTTATATACATCTATAACGTGATATGACCTAACCTAACCCAACCTAACATCTCGGCGGTAATATTTGAAAACATTCCTGGCGAGTTGGCCTCTACGTCACCGTGGGACCTTTATAGACATCCATAAAGTAATATAACCTAACCTAACCCAACCTAACATCTCGGCGGTAATATTTGAAAACATTCATGGCGAATTGGACTCTACGTCACCGTGGGACCTTTATAGACATCCATAACGTAATATAACCTAACCTAACCCAACGTAACATCTCGGCGGTAATATTTGACAACATTCCTGGCGAGTTGGCCTCTACGTCTCCGTGGTACATTTATATACATCAATAACGTAATATAACCTATCCTAACCCAAAATAACATCTCGGCGGTAATATTTGACCACATTCCTGGCTTGTTGGCATCTACGTCTCCGCGGGACCTTTATATACATCTGTAACGTAATATAACCTAACCTAACCCAACCTAACATCTCGGCGGTAATATTTGAAAACATTCATGGCGAGTTGGCCTCTACGTCTCCGTGGGACATTTATAGACATCCGTAACGTAATATAACCTAACCTAACCCAAGCTAACATCTCGGCGGTAATATTTAACAACATTCCCGGCGAGTTGGCCTATACGTCTCCGTGGGACCTTTGTATACATCAATAACGTAATATAACCTAACCTAACCCAACCTAACATCCCGGCGGTAATATTTGATCACATTCCTGGCTTGTTGGCATCCACGTCTCCGTGGGACCTTTATATACATCAATAACGTAATATAACCTAACCTAACCCAACCTATCATCTCGGCGGTAATATTTGACAACATTCCTGGCGAGTTTGCCTCTACGTCTCCGTGGTACATTTATATACATCAATAACGTAATATAACCTATCCTAACCCAAAATAACATCTCGGCGGTAATATTTGACCACATTCCTGGCGAGTTGGCCTCTACGTCACCGTGGGACCTTTATAGACATCCATAACGTAATATAACCTAACCTAACCCAAGCTAACATCTCGGCGGTAATATTTGACCACATTCCTGGCTTGCTGGCATCTACGTCTCCGTGGTACATTTATATACATCAATAACGTAATATAACCTATCCTAACCCAAAATAACATCTCGGCGGTAATATTTGACCACATTCCTGGCTTGTTGGCATCTACGTCTCCGTGGGACCTTTATATACATCAATTACGTAATATAACCTAACCTAACCCAACGTAACATCTCGGCGGTAATATTTGACAACATTCCTGGCGAGTTGGCCTCTACGTCTCGGGTTGTCCTTCATATACATCAATAACGTAATATAACATAACCGAAACCAACCTAACATCTCGGCGGTAATATTTGAAAACATTCCTGGCGAGTTGGCCTCTACGTCTCCGTGGGACCTTTATATACATCTATAAGGTAATATAACCTAACCTAACCCAACCTAACATCTCGGCGGTAATATTTGAAAACATTCATGGCTAGTTGGCCTCTACGTCTCCGTGGTACATTTATATACATCAATAACGTAATATAACCTATCCTAAGCCAAAATAACATCTCGGCGGTAATATTTGACCACATTCCTGGCTTGCTGGCATCTACGTCTCCGTGGGACCTTTATATACATCTATAACGTAATATAACCTAACCTAACCCAACCTAACACCTCGGCGGTAATATTTGACCACATTCCTGGCTTGCTGGCATCTACGTCTCCGTGGGACCTTTATATACATCAATAACGTAATATAACCTAACCTAACCCAACCTAACATCTCGGCGGTAATATTTGACAACATTCCTGGCGAGTTGGCCTCTACGTCTCGGTTTGACCTTCATATACATCAATAACGTAATATAACCTAACCGAACCCAACCTATCATCTCGGCGGTATTATTTGACAACATTCCTGGCGAGTTGGCCTATACGTCTCCGTCGGACTTTTATATACAACAATAACATAGTATAAGCTAGGCTAACCCAGTCTATCATCTCGGCGGTAATATTTGACCACATTCCTGGCTTGTTGGCCTCTGCGTCTCCGTGGGACCTTCATATACATCAATAACGAAATATAACCTAACCTAACACAACCTATCATCTCGGTGCTAGTATTTGACAACATACCTGGCGAGTTGGCCTCTACATCTCCGTGGGACCTTTATATACATCTATAACGTAATAAAACCTAACCTAACCCAACCTAACATCTCGGCAATAATATTTGAAAACATTCATGGCGAGTTGGCCTCTACGTCTCCGTGGTACATTTATATACATCAATAACGTAATATAACCTATCCTAACCCAAAATAACATCTCGGCGGTAATATTTGACCACATTCCTGGCTTGCTGGCATCTACTTCTCCGTGGGACCTTTATATATATCAATAACGTAATATAACCTAACCTAACCCAACCTATCATCTCGGCGGTAATATTTGACAACATTCCTGGCGAGTTGGCCTCTACGTCACCGTGGGACCTTTATAGACATCCATAACGTAATATAACCTAACCTAACCCAAGCTAACATCTCGGCGGTAATATTTGACAACATTCCCGGCGAGTTGGCCTATACGTCTCCGTGGGACCTTTATATACATCAATAACGTAATATAACCTAACCTAACCCAACCTAACATCTCGGCGGTAATATTTGATCACATTCCTGGCTTGCTGGCCTCTACGTCTCCGCGGGACCTTTAAATACATCTATAACGTAATATAACCTAACCTAACCCAACCTAACACCTCGGCGGTAATATTTGACCACATTCCTGGCTTGCTGGCATCTACGTCTCCGTGGTACATTTATATACATCAATAACGTAATATAACCTATCCTAACCCAACATAACATCTCGGCGGTAATATTTGACAACATTCCCGGCGAGTTGGCCTATACGTCTCCGTGGGACCTTTATATACATCAATAACGTAATATAACCTAACCTAACCCAACCTAACATCTCGGCGGTAATATTTGATCACATTCCTGGCTTGCTGGCCTCTACTTCTCCGCGGGACCTTTAAATACATCTATAACGTAATATAACCTAACCTAACCCAACCTAACACCTCGGCGGTAATATTTGATCACATTCCTGGCGAGTTGGCCTCTACGTCTCCGTGGGACCTTTATATACATCAATAACGTAATATAACCTAACCTAACCCAACCTAACATCTCGGCGGTAATATTTGAAAACATACCTGGCGAGATGGCCTCCACGTCTCCGTGGGACCTTTATATACATCAATAACGTAATATAACCTAACCTAACCCAACCTAACATCTCGGCGGTAATATTTGATCACATTCCTGGCTTGCTGGCCTCTACGTCTCCGCGGGACATTTATATACATCTATAACGTGATATAACCTAACCTAACCCAACCTAACATCTCGGCGGTAATATTTGAAAACATTCCTGGCGATTTGGCCTCTACGTCACCGTGGGACCTTTATAGACATCCATAACGTAATATAACCTAACCTAACCCAAGCTAACATATCGGCGGTAATATTTGACAACATTCCCGGCGAGTTGGCCTATACGTCTCCGTGGGACCTTTGTATACATCAATAACGTAATATAACCTAACCTAACCCAACCTAACATCCCGGCGGTAATATTTGATCACATTCCTGGCTTGCTGGCCTCTACGTCTCCGCGGGACCTTTATATACATCTATAACGTGATATGACCTAACCTAACCCAACCTAACATCTCGGCGGTAATATTTGAAAACATTCCTGGCGAGTTGGCCTCTACGTCACCGTGGGACCTTTATAGACATCCATAAAGTAATATAACCTAACCTAACCCAACCTAACATCTCGGCGGTAATATTTGAAAACATTCATGGCGAATTGGACTCTACGTCACCGTGGGACCTTTATAGACATCCATAACGTAATATAACCTAACCTAACCCAACGTAACATCTCGGCGGTAATATTTGACAACATTCCTGGCGAGTTGGCCTCTACGTCTCCGTGGTACATTTATATACATCAATAACGTAATATAACCTATCCTAACCCAAAATAACATCTCGGCGGTAATATTTGACCACATTCCTGGCTTGTTGGCATCTACGTCTCCGCGGGACCTTTATATACATCTGTAACGTAATATAACCTAACCTAACCCAACCTAACATCTCGGCGGTAATATTTGAAAACATTCATGGCGAGTTGGCCTCTACGTCTCCGTGGGACATTTATAGACATCCGTAACGTAATATAACCTAACCTAACCCAAGCTAACATCTCGGCGGTAATATTTAACAACATTCCCGGCGAGTTGGCCTATACGTCTCCGTGGGACCTTTGTATACATCAATAACGTAATATAACCTAACCTAACCCAACCTAACATCCCGGCGGTAATATTTGATCACATTCCTGGCTTGTTGGCATCCACGTCTCCGTGGGACCTTTATATACATCAATAACGTAATATAACCTAACCTAACCCAACCTATCATCTCGGCGGTAATATTTGACAACATTCCTGGCGAGTTTGCCTCTACGTCTCCGTGGTACATTTATATACATCAATAACGTAATATAACCTATCCTAACCCAAAATAACATCTCGGCGGTAATATTTGACCACATTCCTGGCGAGTTGGCCTCTACGTCACCGTGGGACCTTTATAGACATCCATAACGTAATATAACCTAACCTAACCCAAGCTAACATCTCGGCGGTAATATTTGACCACATTCCTGGCTTGCTGGCATCTACGTCTCCGTGGTACATTTATATACATCAATAACGTAATATAACCTATCCTAACCCAAAATAACATCTCGGCGGTAATATTTGACCACATTCCTGGCTTGTTGGCATCTACGTCTCCGTGGGACCTTTATATACATCAATTACGTAATATAACCTAACCTAACCCAACGTAACATATCGGCGGTAATATTTGACAACATTCCTGGCGAGTTGGCCTCTACGTCTCGGGTTGTCCTTCATATACATCAATAACGTAATATAACATAACCGAAACCAACCTAACATCTCGGCGGTAATATTTGAAAACATTCCTGGCGAGTTGGCCTCTACGTCTCCGTGGGACCTTTATATACATCTATAAGGTAATATAACCTAACCTAACCCAACCTAACATCTCGGCGGTAATATTTGAAAACATTCATGGCTAGTTGGCCTCTACGTCTCCGTGGTACATTTATATACATCAATAACGTAATATAACCTATCCTAAGCCAAAATAACATCTCGGCGGTAATATTTGACCACATTCCTGGCTTGCTGGCATCTACGTCTCCGTGGGACCTTTATATACATCTATAACGTAATATAACCTAACCTAACCCAACCTAACACCTCGGCGGTAATATTTGACCACATTCCTGGCTTGCTGGCATCTACGTCTCCGTGGGACCTTTATATACATCAATAACGTAATATAACCTAACCTAACCCAACCTAACATCTCGGCGGTAATATTTGACAACATTCCTGGCGAGTTGGCCTCTACGTCTCGGTTTGACCTTCATATACATCAATAACGTAATATAACCTAACCGAACCCAACCTATCATCTCGGCGGTATTATTTGACAACATTCCTGGCGAGTTGGCCTATACGTCTCCGTCGGACTTTTATATACAACAATAACATAGTATAAGCTAGGCTAACCCAGTCTATCATCTCGGCGGTAATATTTGACCACATTCCTGGCTTGTTGGCCTCTGCGTCTCCGTGGGACCTTCATATACATCAATAACGAAATATAACCTAACCTAACACAACCTATCATCTCGGTGCTAATATTTGACAACATACCTGGCGAGTTGGCCTCTACATCTCCGTGGGACCTTTATATACATCTATAACGTAATAAAACCTAACCTAACCCAACCTAACATCTCGGCAATAATATTTGAAAACATTCATGGCGAGTTGGCCTCTACGTCTCCGTGGTACATTTATATACATCAATAACGTAATATAACCTATCCTAACCCAAAATAACATCTCGGCGGTAATATTTGACCACATTCCTGGCTTGCTGGCATCTACTTCTCCGTGGGACCTTTATATATATCAATAACGTAATATAACCTAACCTAACCCAACCTATCATCTCGGCGGTAATATTTGACAACATTCCTGGCGAGTTGGCCTCTACGTCACCGTGGGACCTTTATAGACATCCATAACGTAATATAACCTAACCTAACCCAAGCTAACATCTCGGCGGTAATATTTGACAACATTCCCGGCGAGTTGGCCTATACGACTCCGCGGGACCTTTAAATACATCTATAACGTAATATAACCTAACCTAACCCAACCTAACACCTCGGCGGTAATATTTGACCACATTCCTGGCTTGCTGGCATCTACGTCTCCGTGGTACATTTATATACATCAATAACGTAATATAACCTATCCTAACCCAAAATAACATCTCGGCGGTAATATTTGACAACATTCCCGGCGAGTTGGCCTATACGTCTCCGTGGGACCTTTATATACATCAATAACGTAATATAACCTAACCTAACCCAACCTAACATCTCGGCGGTAATATTTGATCACATTCCTGGCTTGCTGGCCTCTACTTCTCCGCGGGACCTTTAAATACATCTATAACGTAATATAACCTAACCTAACCCAACCTAACACCTCGGCGGTAATATTTGATCACATTCCTGGCGAGTTGGCCTCTACGTCTCCGTGGGACCTTTATATACATCAATAACGTAATATAACCTAACCTAACCCAACCTAACATCTCGGCGGTAATATTTGAAAACATACCTGGCGAGTTGGCCTCTACGTCACCGTGGGACCTTTATATACATCAATAACGTAATATAACCTGACCTAACCCAACCTAACATCTCGGTGATAATATTTGATCACATTCCTGGCTTGTTGGCCTCTACATCTCGGTTTGACCTTCATATACATCAGTAACGTAATATAACATAACCGAAACCAACCTATCATCTCGGCGGTAATATTTGACAACATTCCTGGCGAGTTGGCCTATACGTCTCCGTGGGACCTTTATATACATCAATACCGTAATATAACCTAACCTAACCCAACCTAACATTTCGGCGGTAATATTTGATCACATTCCTGGCTTGCTGGCCTCTACGTGTCCGCGGGACCCTTAAATACATCTATAACGTAATATAACCTAACCTATACCCACCTAACATCTCGGAGGCAATATTTGAAAACATTCCTGGCGAGTTGGCCTCTACGTCTCCGTGGGACCTTTATATACATCAATAACGTAATATAACCTAACCTAACCCCACCTAACATCTCGGCGGTAATATTTGAAAACATTCATGGCGAGTTGGCCTCTACGTCTCCGTGGTACATTTATATACATCAATAACGTAATATAACCTAACCTAACCCAACCTATCATCTCGGCGGTAATATTTGACAACATTCCTGGCGAGGTGGCCTCCACGTCTCCGCGGGACCTTTAAATACATCTATAACGTAATATAACCTAACCTAACCCAACCTAACACCTCGGCGGTAATATTTGACCACATTCCTGGCTTGCTGGCATCTACGTCTCCGTGGGACCTTTATATAAATCAATAACGTAATATAACCTAACCTAACCCAACCTAACATCTCGGCGGTAATATTTGACAACATTCCTGGCGAGTTGGCCTCTACGTCTCGGTCTGACCTTCATATACATCAATAACGTAATATAACCTAACCTAACCCAACCTATCATCTCGGCGGTAATATTTGACAACATTCCTGGCGAGTTGGCCTATACGTCTCCGTCGGACCTTTATATACAACAATAACATAGTATAAGCTAAGCTAACCCAGTCTATCATCTCGGCGGTAATATTTGAAAACATACCTGGCGAGTTGGCCTCTACGTCTCCGTGGGACCCTTATATACATCAATAACGTAATATAACCTGACCTAACCCAACCTAACATCTCGGTGATAATATTTGATCACATTCCTGGCTTGTTGGCCTCTACGTCTCGGTTTGACCTTCATATACATCAGTAACGTAATATAACATAACCGAAACCAACCTATCATCTCGGCGGTAATATTTGACAACATTCCTGGCGAGTTGGCCTATACGTCTCCGTGGGACCTTTATATACATCAATAACGTAATATAACCTAACCTAACCCAACCTAACATTTCGGCGGTAATATTTGATCACATTCCTGGCTTGCTGGCCTCTACGTCTCCGCGGGACCTTTAAATACATCTATAACGTAATATAACCTAACCTAACCCAACCTAACACCTCGGCGGTAATATTTGACCACATTCCTGGCTTGCTGGCATCTACGTCTCCGTGGGACCTTTATATACATCAATAACGTAATATAACCTAACCTAACCCAACCTAACATCTCGGCGGTAATATTTGACAACATTCCTTGCGAGTTGGCCTCTACGTCTCGGTTTGACCTTCATATACATCAATAACGTAATATAACCTAACCTAACCCAACCTATCATCTCGGCGGTAATATTTGACAACATTCCTGGCGAGTTGGCCTATACGTCTCCGTCGGACCTTTATATACAACAATAACATAGTATAAGCTAAGCTAACCCAGTCTATCATCTCGGCGGTAATATTTTACCACATTCCAGGCTTGTTGGCATCTACGTCTCCGTGGGACCCTTATATACATCAATAACGTAATATAACCTAACCTATCCCAACCTATCATCTCGGCGGTAATATTTGACAACATTCCTGGCGAGTTGGCCTCTACGTCTCCGTGGTACATTTATATACATCAATAACGTAATATAACCTATCCTAACCCAAAATAACATCTCGGCGGTAATATTTGACCACATTCCTGGCTTGCTGGCATTTACGTCTCCGTGGGACCTTTATATATATCAATAACGTAATATAACCTAACCTAACCCAACCTATCATCTCGGCGGTAATATTTGACAACATTCCTGGCGAGATGGCCTCCACGTCTCCGTGGGACCTTTATATACATCAATAACGTAATATAACCTAACCTAACCCAACCTAACATCTCGGCGGTAATATTTGATCACATTCCTGGCTTGCTGGCCTCTACGTCTCCGCGGGACATTTATATACATCTATAACGTGATATAACCTAACCTAACCCAACCTAACATCTCGGCGGTAATATTTGAAAACATTCCTGGCGATTTGGCCTCTACGTCACCGTGGGACCTTTATAGACATTCATAACGTAATATAACCTAACCTAACCCAAGCTAACATATCGGCGGTAATATTTGACAACATTCCCGGCGAGTTGGCCTATACGTCTCCGTGGGACCTTTATATACATCAATAACGTAATATAACCTAACCTAACCCAACCTAACATCTCGGCGGTAATATTTGATCACATTCCT